>JARQOC010000010.1:70817822-72175496 GCA_033576535.1 Allobates femoralis | reverse complement strand
GCATCCCAGGTGATTCCTTGGTACCCGGTGGCGCGGACTGTCATACACCTTTTCCCAGCTTCCTGAGAATCTTTTATTTGTAGCGGTCATGTGGGTGTTTTGGGTACAGGGCCGTGGAGATTTATACAGACATTCTTATGTTGTGTTCCAGGTGATGGGTTAAATGTCTGTAGAACAAACAGTTAAATAATTGTAATTTGCTGCAGAGATCTTCTGTAGATTTAATGTCTATCAGTAGATGGCAGTGCGTCCTAGAATAAGATCTTAGGAGTATGTTAACCCTTTATTTTGTGCGCCAGACACTGCAGTGTACAGGGGGTTTATGGCTTTTGCTCTCTTTTATCTGCAGAGGTGTCAGTTTGCAGGCAGGGTCCACAACCTTTCTAGCTATGAGGGAGGGCTGCCTGTTTGAGAGTTGCGTGGGTATGACTTATCCTCCCAGGATCAAAGAGTCTTGGCTGCTGGGATATCCCTGTCCTATGAGTCACTGTGATCCCTGTTTTCAGCAGCATCCCGGGGATCCGCCACACCTCCAGCTTCAGACCTATGTCAAATCTTGTATAGGGAAAATGTATGAAGGAATAAGCGCACAGGAGCTCCTTTCTATTCACTGAGAGCTGTTCCTCTGCTGATCTCACTTCTGTATATTATCAGAGGAGTGTATATGCTGTATTGCGGTCCCTGGTGGAAGCAGCTGATTAGGACAGGCGGTGTAGATCAAAGCACTGCAGCCACGATGTTATGTGGCGGCCTAGCAGGACCTTCAGTCTCTAGAGGCCAGGGTTGAAACCGGAAGTGCGGGCCGTGCGCTCCCTACGTGTGACGCTGGGCATTGGAGTGAGACGGCATCGGGACATGGTTGTGGGCGGATCATCTGGGCATCCGGTTAGAGCTGCAGGACTAGCTCCAGTCTTGGCACGGGCAAATGGGTGGGAGAACTGTACCTTCTACTTTGACTGCAGGAGCTCGATGGCGGCTCTGATATGCAGCTGATGGTGTCCACTGTGTGGGGAAGGGTCTGTGCAGCAGTACTATGGCTTTGTGGGGGCGCCAGGCATTCGGATGCAGCGGATTGTGGCCTCACTTGTGGATAACTATCACTCACTACTGTAAGGGTTTGCGGCATATTGATCGTTCACAGGTTTTTATTGAAATATTTCCGGAGTACCCAAAAATATGGCCCAACCTAGATATCAAGTTAGTAAGCAGACTTCGTCATTTCAGAATGGAATCCTGAGCTCAGTAATGGCCTCCATGGACCCTGAAGAATATCTGTCTTCAGGACATTCAGAATGCCTTCTCCACATTTGCATATTCAGGGACACCAAAGGTTTCTCCCGTTTCACAGACCATCAGTGACCTTTACAATTCGTAACCTCCACTTCAGACTCACAACAGCTCCCAGGGTCTTTACACTAAGAACATTGCTATGGTAATGGCATTCATCAAGCCAGGGTAATCCTAGTCTTCCCCTACCTGGACAACTCCTCATCAAGATCCCATCCTCCGCAGCTTCATAGAGAGTCTCCAGACCACTTTGATAGCTTGGTCACTCGCTGAATCTGTTATCTCTGATTACATCTCAGCACCAACTTTCTAGTAATGTTTTCAACATAAGACTAGCAATAGTCCTTCTTCCAGAGAACAAGATGTCTCCTTTTCATTTTTCAGACTGAAACTGCCTGAAAAAATGCCATAGTGTACAGCAATCTACAAATGACGTTCCTGTGCACATCTTCAGGCTTTTGTTGGGTTCGGAATCAAAGTGGCTAAACAGAGCAGCATGTGCATTCTTTGGGCAGTTTTGTTTGGAAGCCACTCGCTCTACATATTTCAAAATATAGAACAAAAACAATGTCAAAACTGCTGGAAGCCACTTCAGGAAAGAAGACATCAACATCTTAAAGATGCCGTGTGATCATACTCCAATAGGTTATTTATAAACTCGATTTTTAAATTAGACAATCCCTTTTAATATTAACAAACTTTTAAGTCCACAGGTTTGGTGCTGTTAGATCAGTTGGGGTATGACCATGATTCCATATATGCACGATATGACCATCGCTCTATTCATTCTCGATAGACACGCTCAGGCACGTATTCGTTCATCTCTGGTAGTCCAATAAAAGCAACAAATTAATGGAGCGACAGTCGAACGTTTTAAGCTTTTGTAATCTATGGACAGGAGCTGTAACTTCCCAATTTATAGGTCTGTCATGTTGAGGGGTTTCTATCCATCAGATAATGAAGGGTATATACTGTAATCACTGTTCCCTTACAGGTAGATGACTCCCATTCAGTACACCAGAAGCTAACTGCAGACATGGCAGATCAGTCCAACTTAATCCGCAGCATGCTGGTGCAGGCCGAGGACTCCCGCCTCATGAGGGACATGTAAGTCTTATCTGGGAAGTTTGCAGGTACTGTATGTGGCCTTTTAGCATCCATCTCATAGGTTGGGGCTACAAATGTCGAATCGGATTGTGAGCTAGTCACACTTCTGTCATTTAAGGAATGATTTAGATAGCAGTACAAACCCCAAAGTTATATTCCTTCACACTGTATAAATGTCCAGCTGTGCTGAAAACTTTGAAACTAAAGTAAAAGATTTTTTAAGTGCAATGTTTGTAGCTGCTCATTGAGAAAAAAAAGGCCATCTTAATCTAATGTTTACCATTGGATTTTGTGTATGTGAAGAATATGGGAGATATCCGGTCATGAATCAACCATAAATCCCAGATATGTCCGTCAAGGGGGAAAGGAAGTAGTATGGAATCTAGCTATCGTTCAGGGTACAGTCTGAAAATAAAATGTTACATCCACTAGTAGACGGTGTGGTGACCAAAAGCAATTAAGAAACCAGTACACCAAGTATCTGACTGACAGGAAAAAAACCATGCTGAACCTGGAGCTTCAAACGGACCTAACAGACTCGCTGGCAGCATATTATGCAGAATTATGACCGTACTCTATATCTGGGCCCTGCAAAAATCATAGTACTGGAATGTGGAGCAAGCCACACATACACACTGGTCCTGATTCTTCCTACCTAGGTTGGGGGCATACAGAGAATGGCAACTACAGAAATCAGGTAGGGAAACAGTGTTTGGTCTCCAAGCATAGAGGAAACCCAGCTGTATCCGATGTATCAGAACATGCCCCTCAGACCTCCCAGTGAGAAGTTATGACCCATCATAGCTTTGAGAATCTTTCAGCCCGGGAACAAAGGAAAGGAAATCGGGACAACCCGGTGGGAAGGAAGTGACCTTACCAAGGTGTTAAAATGTACCTGTAAACAAAAATGAGGAAAACTCAACCACCCAATGCTCACAGGACCTTTCGGCCTCCGGAATTGTGACAGGTTAAATCACGCAGCCATGCAAAAATTGAAGAAATTACGGGCCATGATGCGGATATTTTCTTTATTTGTCAGATTAAAATCATCACAGATGCCCCATGGTACGGGAAACTAGACGTGTTTGGAGTATCACTCCTTACTGGTTAGTACTAATGTGTAAGGAGTGCATACTCCGAAAGCGTCTAGTTTCCCCACCATGGGGCATCTGTGATTATTTTAATCTGACAAAATAAATAAAATATCTGCATCACGGCACCGGAATTTCTTCAATTTTTGTTAAAATGTACCTGCCATATTTCTCCACTGTTCACGTCGAGGAAATCACACCACTTCACATGTTGAGAGTAACCAAGAACGTGTCAGTATGATGCCTCAATCGGTACCAGTTCATAGATAACAAAATGTATACTTTTATCTAAGTGGTGAAAATTATGAAGTTGGTAAAGAAAAAGTATTGCACTTTTGGTGCAATTTCCGTGGCCCATAGCGTTCTCAGTTTTTGGTATCTGGGGCTATGTGATGGTTTATGTTTTGCGTTTTGAACTGACATTTTTAATTTCTACTACTTTTGGGCAGATGCGCCGTTTTGATTGCTGTTATTGCATTTTGCTATGTTGCGCAACAAAAAAAAAAATGTATTTTGGTGTTTTTACTTTCCCCCCCCCCCCATTACACAGTTTACCATTCGGATTAATTGATTTTATATTTTGATAAATCGGGCATCTCTGAAAGGTGATTTGAACTTTTTACTTTTTTTTTCATATTTTAAAAAATATTTTGTTCACTTTCTTTATTTTACTTGGCCCCTTAGGTCTTCTCAAGACTGCAGTGTCTGATCACTTCTGCTGTACAGAGCTGTGATGATCTGCGGCTCTGCACTGTAGAAATGATCACTTTCTGTGAATGCAGGCGCTTGACGGGTATCAACAGGAAGTGAGTCATGACTGTCAGGGGGTCCTTATCTGCATCACGAAGTCACCGATGGTAGGCGGTCGAACAGCTGCAGCGTCTTAGATCACACTGTTTGACAGCATGATCCACCCGCATTTGTTAGCTTTAGATCAGGCGATGTGAGCTCAGCGTGTGAGCTTGCATCAAAGGTAGGGAGGCTACCTATGATTTACCATTAGGTAATGGGTCATGAAGGGGTTAAATATATCATTTAATCCTGAGTTGCTCTTTTATCTCGATCCACGAACCCTCACGTATCTGTGTCCTCAGTCTATTATTATACGCTACCTAATAATCGTTGTCAACGGTGATGCTTGCATTTATTCACTGACTTCTCCTTAATCACATAGGCATAACATGAAACGCGATACACAGAACTCTACGACCTCAACAAAGACCTGATCAATCGCTACAAGATTCGTTGCAACAACCATACAGATCTACTGAACAATCTCAAGTGCGTGAACCAGGCTATTCAGCGAGCGGGACTCTACGTGGTAAGCGAGAGGTGACCAAAACTGGGGAAGGAAAGCAGATCACAGATCTGATCCTTCTAATATCAGGATCTACTTACTGGATCATTTCTATGGGTCCAGTGGGTCACTTTCAACTGGGTTCTGATCAATTGATTTCGGCTTAACCCATGACAGGGCCTATTGTGCCAAAAGCCTTTCAGTGTCTGTGGCCAATTTGAAATATAATGCAAGTTTATTACCAGAATATAGAAGCAGGGGCTGACACACAGACTCAAGACATTGCTGCAAGTGTGGGTGAGAGGTGAAATGTCAGGATTTTTGTGTTGTTCCAATAAACAAAAAGGAAATAAACGTGTAATTATGATAAATTGTCTCGGAGTAATACTTCATTTTCTGGAAAATGAAAGGGTGCCAACACTTTTGGCCATTTCTGTAATTAGTGCACGAATTATTAATTATAAAAATATATAATAATAATATATAAATATATATATATATATATTATATATATATATATTAATATATTAAAAAAAGATAAGTTTATATACTTTTTATCCAGACAGAAGAGTTGCTCCAAAAGCACTAGCCACTATATGTTTCTCTTCTGGGGTCGTGTGTGCTGATTCCATTGGGTCAGAAGAGGGTCTTTGTCTCCACTACTGCTTTTCTGAGTGTCAAAATAAAAACAGTTCAAGCCATTAGACAAAGTCTCACACAGTTAATTCTGAGAGGTGACGGAAGCAAAGTTTCAGCACCTACAGAACTGAAGAGTTGATGGGAAACTACAGAGCATAATAATCAGAATAGTCCTGGACATATTAGACTGGTACGCACACCAAAAGCATGAATGATAGCAGCCTGATCATGCTATTGAATGAAATAATAGGAATATATTTAGGATAGGTTTGGTCCTGGGGGTCTGTTCTTACCCATGTGGCTGTGCCTGTACTGCAGCTCACTCCTACTCCTGCCTTCTCCAGATAGTGCAGTAACTAGGGTTAGACCTCCACAAACCTTTACGTATGTTTAGACCATCAGTGTTTTATCCCATAATCTCTTTTTAATAAAGAGACAATACTTTGGGAGAGCAGCAGAGTATGGGGAGTTACTGGCAAAGCATCAAGAGAAAAATATCCAAATGAGCTTGAAGGGAATCTCATTCATTCCAAACTCTACCCTGATGAGGGGCAAGAGCCTGGAAACCGTAGGCTCTGGATGGAGATGGCTGTTTTGGCTACTCTTGCTTGTTAAAGAGTGTAATGATAATTTTCCTAGATTACAATATTTACTAACTCACTTTTATTTAACTGTACAATTTTTGTCTTTTTTCTAGTTGGCAAACCTAAAGCCCAAGTAATCGCAGCATGCCGGGATGCAATCCGGAGCAATAACATCAATGCCTTGTTCAGAATCATGCGTGTGGGTGCCACACCATCGTAGCCCAGGAATCAAGATGGTTCTGATCCAGCAGACTTGAAAACCAAAGGATTGGGAGCGGTTTATTAAACAACTCTTAATTCTGACATAAGCGGCCTCACCAGAGGGTTATGAGATTATTCGGGTGTAGCGGTCTACTTCCGGCATGTGAAAAGATGGATAGACTGTGTAGAGTGGGAGGTATGGGACCCTCCTTGTCTAGATTACTCTTGTGTTTCACAGTAGTCACTTTTATATATATATATATATTGATATGTGGATATTCTATTTATTTTTTAATATTTTTAGCTTTTTATAGTCACATTGTGCATTAAAGTTTAGTATTTACAGATATTTAAATGTTTTCATGTTCTTTCCAATCAAAACTGCAAAGGAACATTTAGGCTAGGGTCACACTTAAAAGGCTAAATGCGGTTACCGCATCCAGATCCAGATGCGGTAATCGCAAGTGCCTTCAGACACATTTTGCCTACAAAGTGTGTTCCAAAATCCGCATGCGGTATCCGGATTGCACCTTAATGTTGATTCTGGTGGGTGGATGAGGATCTTCCCTGGCTTTACTGTATGGGTTTTGAGGCGAGGAATGAATTCAGCTAAAATCAGATTTTCCCGAATCCGGCTCAAGCTGGCGCTCACTGACTCCTATGTTATTGTGTGCTGGATTGCGCCGGATCCGACACAATCCGGGACAATCCTATTTTGCCCGTGTTGTGTGCTGTGGTTTACGATCCAGGTGCCGCAACCCGGCTCCGCTCACATTTGTGGTTTTACATTTCAAAACTGATGACAAAACTGTGCGAAAACCATTGCCTGCATGATTTTTACCGCAGGCAACGAAACCGGATGCCGGTACAGGATTGACATGTAGTGCAATTCTGTTTTATAATGGGCTCCTATGGGCTGCGTATCCTGATCCCGTTTTGAGCTTTTTGACAGCTCAAAACCGGATTAGGATCTGGATTTGCTAACGCAAATGTGACCCTAGCCTTGCACTGCATCTATGAACTTAGCCAAAGAATTCAGCGATCAAAGTTACTTCCTATTTACTAGCTGCTGGGGGCCGAGGTTCAGACCTGAGTTACTGGAGCTGGAGTGTTCCTGCACTTTTAAAATATTTACTTCAGTTGCCACTGCCGCACCAGGTATCAACAGAAAGGTGGGGGATAAGGATGGGTGAAAATGGGGGAAATAAAAAGCTCACCACACTGCAGATGATTTCAAAGCTTCAGCTCCAATATCGTGGTAGGTGCCGTCCTTCAAGCCGACAAACCATCCAAAATAATTCATAGGAAAAGACGGCACATCATAACAATCACAATAAAATTTCAAAGTGCTTGTTTATTAATCCATGATGCAATACAGACACATCATGCAGAGACAACTGATGTTTCTGGCACTACTGCTCCCTTAATTGTAGAAATCATTCTATGGTTAAAGGAGTAGTAGTGCCAGAAACGTCAATTGTCTCTGCAGCAATGGAGGCGTTCTGAAGTCCACTGTAAGCATAAAAACAAACACTTCAATGTTACCCATTTCTGAACATGTGACACCTTTAAGGCAGACTCCTCACCATCATATTGCAGTCCACAATGCTTGTTGACAACATGAGAATCAGACATTTCTTTATAGACTTTTTTCTCCTTCGCCTCATTGGGGGGACACAGACCGTGGGTGTTATGCTGCTGTCCACTAGGAGGCGACACTAGGCAATATCTGAAAAAGAGTAATTGGCTCCTCCTCTGCAGTATACACCCCCTGGCTGGGTCCCTTACCCGACCAGTTTTTGCTTAGTGTCTTAGGAGTGCAGACCTCTTTATTTTCTCTCTTACTTTTTTCTTTACTATTTTTTTTTTACTTTCCTCTCAAGAGGACATAACACTGGGAGGGAGTATTGCAGCCTCCATACTCTCCAGATAGTAACTCTCTGGATGCGAGTCGAGGGTGTTCCTTTCATACTCCTTCCTCATCTGGCACATGGTCAGGGGACCATGTTTAATAGCTCATGGGAGAGCTAACCTCCCCGGTCTCGGGTCGAGGTTTCCAGGTATGTTGCCACAAGTTCTGGCCTGCCACAGGGTCTTCCGGAGGCTGCAGGGTTCCTGGCCTGCCACAGAGTCCTCCGGAGGCTGCAGCACGCTTACTGACTGGAGGAATCCGGTCACAGAAGGGGAGTGCGGGGCTTCTGGATGGAGCGCACAGGGACCAAGGGGCTCCTTGCTAGCCGCATTCCCCCCCCCACCCCCCTGCACCTGCATGTTCCCCCTGCATTTCCCTGGCGGTGGATGCAAAACGAATCGTAATGCATCCACAGCTCCTTTATGGCCTCGCCATCAAGGACCGCGCTTCTCCTCTGCTCCCCCCTGCTCCTAGTCCTCCGCGCCGACCTGCACACCTTTTCGGGGCCGAGTATTAATCTAGGCCCCGGCTTCAGCCTATCGCTGGCTGGCACGCCCCCAAGTTTACAACACCGCTCGCGTCATGCGGGAGGCGAGCCTGTGATTTGGCGCTCCTCGCGAGACTTTATGCGTTTAACCACGCCCCCTTCTTCCCCTTTTCTGGCGTTGAATCAGCGCCGTCCGGAGCCGCTCCCCTCGGGCCGCAGCTAAAAAAGGGGGCTCTGCATAGCAGCACCGCTCAAGCAGGCGCTGAGCTGAGCGGTTTAGGCGCCGGTTTAAAGTTCCAGCCTTCCCACCGCTGCCATCTTGAGGGGAAGTCTGAGGGAGCAGTCCAGTTACAACAGGAGCCCTACAAATAGGGCTCCTCCGGGAATAGTTTATTGCATAGATCCTATTAATGCACAGTGTGTCTCACATGTACTCATGTGAAGACCATTCCTGCATATGTTACTGTGGTATGTTTTTCTACTATTTTTTTCTTCTCTCCAGCATGGCAGTACATATTCAGCAGCTGATCCCTGCTGCTCCTCACTCATCCCCCTTCTCTCAGTCTGTGTATGCTTACACTAATAAGTCTTGCAGACTGCAGGAGATTAACTGGAATTAGCTTTATTCCCATAGACAAAACCTCTCTTACAAGGGAAGTATATCAAGTGAGGACTACAGTTGAGGATACTGTGCCTTTAGAATAAGGCAATGTGGTTTAATCGAGGTCTATGAAGTAATGACGTATTATGGAAACCTTGTCCATGTCTCATAAGGCTTTGCCCCTATTACCATCTATCTCAAGGCATTCCTTGGTCGACCCACCTCACGATGCCCGACATCCTCCTTCCTAGACCATCCACAGTGGGGTTCTCAGACTAAGCCGAGATTCCCTTCAGCTGCCCGACATGTTTCTTCTAGGTCCTCCTCAGGTGAGGATGCTGGGTTAAAGCGGAGATTATCTTCTCCGTCATACTCACCCCCCGCAGCTGGGGGTGCTGTTGCAGTCGTCCTATATCAAGACCGCACGACTTTGTCACGTTCTTCCTTTGTCACCCACATTTGGACAGCTGCGTAGAAGTTGAAACTTCTCATGACTGTCCAGCATTCTTCCTCAGAACCAACAGTTGGGCCTCTGAGTGACAGCAACAACGCCGGGTCTCCGGACCGCTAGGTGGTAATCATGGACCCCAGCTGCCCTCGCTATCTCACCAAGATTCCTATTTAACAAGGTGATCACTCTCAGGGGCATCTGTTTGACGGTCTTTACCGTTGGTAGGACAACAGGGACTAGGTGTGGTTCCTTCACCATTGATTTCCACGACTCCGGGTCAATCACCCGGCCTACAAACACAGCTGATCTTCCTGCAAAGGACCTGTACTCAGCTCCTGCAAGGGTGCCAAGCGTTCTCACAATGGACGGTTCCTCCTCGGTTCTGGACACCCTCCGGACTCCGGAGACGCAGGGTTTTGAGGATCACTATCCCCTCTCACACAGAGGATTCAAGGTCAGTTCTCTGGCACCTGAGGCTCCTTGCATGCTCTTCCCTCAGCTTCCCCTCTGTTGGGGTGCAGTTATGACGTTAAAACTCCTAGTTAGATACCATCTCCTTACTTAGCTCCCCTGGGCGGGGGTGCTGGGTCAAGGTTAAGAGTACTGTATGTTTTTTCTTCTTCCTCCACTCCTTCTGGTGGAGACTCTGGTCGAGGTTGAGACATCAGGAGCCTTCCCGGTCTACCTCCCCAAGCTACAAAACATAAATGCTGGGCTGCAAGAGCGGTACAAAAGGACCTGCGGCCACTCGTCACACCTGTCATAGCAGCTGAATTAAGAAAACATGTGTAAGTGCTATGCAAGGTCCGACCTGGAGCAGGATCTACCAGTCTCCATAATCTACTCGGACCCAACTCTGGTCGCATGTATCTCAGGTGGGCCGTCCGGTACACAGCATGGCCGTATGCACGGTCCCCGTTTTCCTCACTCGGAAGTTCCTTCAACAGTTGCACAGCACAACTGGGTCACTCTCTCCCTCAGCACACCGCCCTACGCGAGCGAGGCCTGGTCCCAGATCTACTAAATTCAGCACGCACGCCCTCATTCATGCAGCAAACATTGTACGGCCGTAATGGCTGTGAAAGCTTACCTTCAGGATGGGCGCTTGGCATACATGAGTAAGGCAGAGCCAGCCCCTACGGAACCCATCACAGGTTTTTTGTTTGTATGCAAACTGAGACTTCAGGATGAAGAAGCTTCTCCCTTGCACTGACTAGCTGTCTATTCTCCACGTGGAACAAAGGGTTTAAGGCCCCTAACACAGCCTTTTTGCACCCAGTTGTCTCGCCATCCCCGGAAGTTGCGTCTCTAAGGACGATGGTACCTTGGCGTACTGATTTCCCGCAAACACAACAAGCGGAAACGTGGGGTGTTTCCTTCTCGTACCTCCTCCGGCCACATTGGATGAAGATTTGGGCGACGGTTCCTATGCGTTCCGTTCTCCCCCTGCGATGATGGATGCAGTCGTGGCCGACGGTTCCTATGCGTTCCGATCTCCCCCTGCCATGATGGATGCAGTCGTGGGCGACTGTTCCTATGCGTTCTGATCTCCCCCTGCCATGATGGATGCAGTCGTGGGCGACGGTTCCTATGCGTTCCGATCTCCCCCTGCCACGATGACTAACGTCCTGGGCGACGGTTCCTATGCGTTCCGATCTCCCTTTGGACGGCTTGCCACAGACGCTCCACATCAATCTCCTCACAATGGATATCTGAGTGTACTGCAGATGGCATAGCTCCGGGCCAAGTTTCAGTCTCCCCAGTCGCCTCCGGCTCCTGGATCGCAGCATACTGATGGCCATCGCAACAACTGAATCAATGCCGCAGGCTAACTGGCACAGTTCCTGATACTACTGCAGTCTCCCCAGCCGCCAATGGCCCCTGGGTTGTAGCGCACTAACGATCCCCAAACCAGCTGGATCACATCAGGCATACAGAGTACAGCTCTGCCACCCGGGAAAAGAGCAGGATATCCGCAGCCTCTCGGAACCAGTTGTATTCTATACCTCTAAATCTAGGCAGAGAGGCTCCTTCGTTCCAGATCGCTTGAAGAGATATCCACTGTAGCTACAATGTTACGCTTGAAAATGATATATTAGGTGCTGTGGCCTAGTGGTAAGAACAACTGCCTGCCAACGCTAAGGTGCCCGGTTCGTGCCCGTGTACAGACATCTTGCTAGTCTTCAGTCATAGTGCTTCTCGCCTATGTTTTTCCCGGACTACGAATGGTTAATCAGTTCCATTGACGAAGCTAAATACATCTTGGTTGTCACATGTTAATCGCCAGGTAGCCAACTTCAACAGTCATGTGATACACTGCGCAAACCTTTTCCCCAGTGGGGCAGTTTTTATCCTGCCTGACTGTCGTTGGTCAGTGGGTTTTTTCTTTTTCCACGGATCTTGGCTTCCACGAGTTCTCTAGGCTGAGGACGGATACGATAATCTGCTCCTGAATACAGTTTTTTCCCTTGCATGTTTCTATCTACATACCCTACAGGAAGCACACACAATCGCATACAACGAAGTACCCTCTCTCCTTCGGGCCCACTTCCCACCCAGACAGTCCAGGGGCTTGACCTACTTGGACGTGTCGCTAACAGCAGATGTCACCTTGTACTCTGTCTAGGTTTACTGTTCATGGTTTATTACTGACAGACGTTTGATATCCTGTCCTCGCCGGCACACCCCATATGTTTGGGGGCTATTGTCCCTCACATTCAGTGCATTTGGCCATCCATAGCAGCATGGATGTTTATTATATGTGTGTGTGTGTATATGAAAGAAGGCCTATTTCTCACTCGCAGTGGTTTTCCACGCATAGTGGCTTCCTTCCTGGGTATGCCCTTGGTTTTTAGCCACCCTTCCTGGTTCATTCACAGGTGTTTATAGGTGATTCTCACTTTGGTCCTATTGCCAGAGACCTGAGTTTTTTCCGGCTGCCATCGCAGTATGCACCTTAGATGCTGTTTCTGCGTCCTCTTATTCTTCCGTCTTCGGTTATCCCCTTTTTTCTTTTCAAAAATCTTGCTGACTTTCTCAAAAGGTTTCCATACGCTGTTCCCAGAACTATGTGTCTTTCTGGAGACACTTCCATTGCCGGTTCATACTGTTCGGCTGTGGCGTTTCCTATTTGCAGCTTTTCTTCCACCTTAGACGGTGCGTTGACCAACGCGGTCACCCTTATGAAGATGGTCTTTTCATCGCACCTGCAAGTCTTTTTTCTTACCATCCCTGTGCCTTGCACCGGGGCATTGAGTGATGTTGGGAACGCTCGGTCTCTCTGTCACCCCTTTTGTTGCTGTTGGGACATTTCCACACATGCAGAGGCCGGACTCTTTAGGTCATTTTTTCCTCAGTATGATACCAAGAGACTATGCCAGGTACCCTGGTCACAGGTCTACTGTCTTAGCACTGCTCGCTGCAACTGCTGGCTAGAAATGGTATTGTTTTCGGTTATTGCATACCGAGGCTCTCTATTCCGAGGAAAGGAGTATCCTGGATCATTGGCGCCAGTTCTATGTACATACAGATGTGCTCATCTACCATCTGACTTAGACGTCAAAATGACTACCAAAAATAAGGACTATCTCAAGCGTTAACAAACGCAAATCCGGGTATTTGTATCACCCAGGCGGCAATTTTCCACCTCGGTAGTGCGCTTTTTTATGAGTGTTTATAACAATATTCTTTACCCACCCAGGGACTGCTTTAGGACGTCCCACGGTCTGTGTCCCCCAATGAGGCGAAGGAGAAAAGGAGATTTTTGTGTACTCACCGTAAAATCCTTTTCTCTTAGCCTCTAATTGGGGGACACAGCACCCACCGTATTGCTCTTATGGGCCTCTTCTTCAGTTCTCACATACAGTGCCTACAAGTAGTATTCAACCCCCTGCAGATTTAGCTGGTTTGATAAGATGCAAATAAGTTAGAGCCTTCAAACTGCAAACGAGAGTAGGATTTATTAACAGAAGCATAAATCTTACAAACCAAAAAGTTATGTTGCTCAGTTGAATTTTTATAAATTTTAAACATAAAAGTGTGGGTCAATTATTATTCAACCCCTATGCTTAATATTTTGTGGAATAACCCTTGTTTGCAATTACAGCTAATAATCGTCTTTTATAAGACCTGATCAGGCCGGCACATGTTTCTGGAGTTATCTTGGCCCACTCCTCCATGCAGATCTTCTCCAAGTTATCTAGGTTCTTTGGGTGTCTCATGTGGACTTTAATCTTGAGCTCCTTCCACAAGTTTTCAATTGGGTTAAGGTCAGGAGACTGACTAGGCCACTCCAACACCTTGATTTTTTCCCTCTTAAACCAGGCCTTGGTTTTCTTGGCTGTGTGCTTTGGGTCGTTGTCTTGTTGGAAGATGAAATTACGACCCATCTTAAGATCCTTGATGGAGGAGCGGAGGTTCTTGGCCAAAATCTCCAGGTAGGCCGTGCTATCCATCTTCCCATGGATGCGGACCAGATGGCCAGGCCCCTTGGCTGAGAAACAGCCCCACAGCATGATGCTGCCACCACCATGCTTGACTGTAGGGATGGTATTCTTGGGGTCGTATGCAGTGCCATCCAGTCTCCAAACGTCACGTGTGTGGTTGGCACCAAAGATCTCGTTCTTGGTCTCATCAGATCATAGAACTTGAACCAGTCTGTCTCAGAGTCCTCCAAGTGATCATGAGCAAACTGTAGACGAGCCTTGACATGACGCTTTGAAAGTAAAGGAACCTTACGGGCTCGTCTGGAACGGAGACCATTGCGGTGGAGTACGTTACTTATGGTATTGACTGAAACCAATGTCCCCACTGCCATGAGATCTTCCCGGAGCTCCTTCCTTGTTGTCCTTGGGTTAGCCTTGACTCTTCGGACAAGTCTGGCCTCGGCACGGGAGGAAACTTTCAAAGGCTGTCCAGGCCGTGGAAGGCTAACAGTAGTTTCATAAGCCTTCCACTTCCGGATGATGCTCCCAACAGTGGAGACAGGTAGGCCCAACTCCTTGGAAAGGGTTTTGTACCCCTTCCCAGCCTTGTGACCCTCCACGATCTTGTCTCTGATGGCCTTGGAATGCTCCTTTGTCTTTCCCATGTTGACCATGTATGAGTGCTGTTCACAAGTTTGGGGAGGGTCTTAAATAGTCAGAAAAGGCTGGCAAAAGAGATAATTAATCCACACATGTGAAGCTCATTGTTATTTGTGCCTGAACTACTTCTTAATACTTTAGGGGGACCAAACAGAATGCTGGTGTTTGAGGGGTTGAATAATAAATGACCCTCTGAATTAACTTTTAACGCTTTAAAAAAAAAAAAATAAATAAATAAATAAATTTTTGTGGCTGCAGTGCATTTCCCACTTCCAGGCTGATCTACAGTCCAAATGTCACAATGCCAAGTTAATTCCGCATGTGTCAACCAGCTAAATCTGCAGGGGGTTGAATACTACTTGTAGGCACTGTAGCTTCTCAGCTGTTTCATGGTTAACATGTTTTCCATGTTTGCCTATTATCACTCTGTTAGGGCCCTTTCACATCAGCGTTTTTTTCAAATCGCGGCAGATGCAGTGAAAAAACCGCATCTGCCGCGATTACCGCATACCGGCTGCACTTGCGGCGCGGTTGCGGTTTTTTCCATGCAAAGTATAGGCGGACTTGCGGCAGGTGCGGCAAGTGCGGTTTTGCACTTGCGGCATGTGCGGCCGCGAAAAAAAACGCGGTCAGCCGCGGTTTTTTTCCCTGCCGCAAGTGCAAAACCGCACTTGCCGCACCTGCCGCAAGTCCGCCTATACTTTGCATGGAAAAAACCGCAACCGCGCCGCAAGTGCAGCCGGTATGCGGTAATTGCGGCAGATGCGGTTTTTTCACCGCATCTGCCGCGATTTGAAAAAAAACGCTGATGTGAAAGGGCCCTTAGCTGTTGACTGTTTAAACTTGTGCCTCTTTAGTCTTCTGTTAGCTGTTGACGGTTTAAACTTGTGCCTGTTTAGTTCCAGGCTTTGTAGTACTATGAGCCTGTTTAGTTACAGGTCTTTGATATACGATATATGTTTCGTTAACTCTTCACCGTTTTCCACATCCGCCTGCTTAGTTTCAGGCTTTGGTACTAACATTACTCTGCTAATTAATTAATTAAGCCTTGTTACACTGTTATTACCTTGTTAACTATATCGTTTACACAGGTTGCCTGTGTGGATTTCCTGTGTCACTGTTATTATCTGTTAACTCTCCTACTGCTTTAGCACAAAACTGGAGAAGCACTTTCTGCTCCAGGGGTGTATACTGTAGAGGAGGAGCCACTTAACTCTTTTGCAGATTTTGCCTAGTGTCGCCTCCTAGTGGACAGCAGCATAACACCCACGGTCTGTGTCCCCCAATTAGAGGCTAAGAGAAAAGGATTTTACAGTGAGTACACAAAAATCTCCTTTTTTTGCCTTTTGGGAATCTTCTTTAAAGAGCAGTCATAAGTATGTGAGAAATAATTTCAGTCTTGTGCTTCTTGATGTGTAAAATGCAGGTATTAATGAGACTTGTTCTGCAATGTGCGACTGTTCCAATGGATCGGTAAAGCCTGGTTTACACATAACGATGTCCCAGGGACCCCACCAACGATAGGGGGGGGGAGTCGCTAGGACATAGTTATCTGATCACTGGTGAGCTGTCAAACAGGCAGACTCACCAGCGATCAGCAAGAATGCTAGTATCCAGGGTAAACATCGGGTAACTAAGCAGAGCGCGTGCTTAGGTACCCGATGTTTACCCTTGTTACCAGCTCCCAGGGTGTACTGTGCGGCGCTGGGAAGTCGTTGATCGTTGGTCTCCCACTGTCACACATACCGATGCTGGCCGTCCAGCGGGAGACCAACAATCGAAAAATGACCCTGCCATTATACCAACGATCACTGATCGTTGCAGGATGTCACACATAGCGACATCGCTACGAGGTCGCTGCAATGTCACAAGTTGCAGTGACATCATTAGCGATGTCGGTACGTGTAAATACAGCTTAACAGTACTCACCTCCTGATGTGAAAGTAACCTGAGGACAGGTGCTAAATGTCAAATGGGGAAAAGCTGCAAAACATGTAAATTTAATTGCAAGTTATTGGAGATGCTGTGCAGCATGCATTATTACCACCGCGATATGGTGCTCAACACGCTGAAGTTTCAGGATATCACACGTTGTGGCACAACCTATGTGTTTGTTTATACTTGCATCCTCCCCATTGACTTAATTGGAAGAAAAAAAAAACCACATTCACTTGTTCAGAAAATCTACACTTCATATTTGCATGAAGTAGAGGACTTCTACACCAAGCCAAACCGTGCTACAGAAACCATTGCCTTGAGGCACAGTGTGATCAGTGACATCTGGTTTAGCTTCACTCAAAGCTGGCAAACACACAGAGGTCGAAAAATCCTAACAAAGGGACAATTTGTGATCAGTCATACCCCAGAGAGTAGAACGAGTCATTCATAGTACACAAAAGCAAAGTCCCAGAATCCGCTGCAATTGGCGTCACGCTGTACACTCCGATGGTTGATGTGTTTCACGAACCTCATGGTTTCTTTGTCTCTGTACACCAGAGCCAGGCAGTTGTTCTCTGGGTGGACTGTGAGAAGCTGAGAATAGACAAGGGCTTAGTAAGAGAAGTTGAGAGCCAATATTTAAAAAAAGGGTATTACCAAAACTGGGAAGGATTGGGGGATAACTACTGATGGCTGGGACCCCTAGCAATCCCGAGTAGGGGGCTTGATAGTAGAGGTGCACTTTCTGAACTTACTCTACTGCTGATCTACGGAGAACTGCACAGTGCTGTTCTCCAATTGCTCCATAGATATATAGTTAAAAGAAAGAAAAATAAGACCAAACAAAAAAGAGGTAACCTGGGCATTGACAATTTCTTGTCAGGGTTACATGAATTGGGGAACATTTTAAAAATGGATAGGGTCCTTTTTTTTCCCCATTCCTGAACGTATGCATATACTTAAACCCCTGATTAATCATATTCACCTCTTCATCTTCCTCCTTGGCGATGTAAGAGGTGAATCCTCCATATTTCGTTTCCCAATCTGAAATCAGAAAATAGAGAATTGTCATAAGGTATGGGCAAAACATTTTCAACAAGGTTTTAGAATTGTTTTCCTCCAGAAGGAACAGATGAAGTTGTCCTGCAGCTGCAGCCACAAGTATAATACCAACCTTCACATCCACAGAACATCAGCAGGTCCAGAGCGAACTCCTGCCGCTCGGGATCGTTGTCGTGGATCATGGTATAGTGCCCATGCTCCCAGCGTCTCACTTCTCCAGTACATGTCGGGACCCTGCCACCTTTAAGAGAGCAGTATAGAAAGAAGAAGAAAAAATAAAACCCTTTGTCTGAAATCTGATCCCGAAGCTACGCATCTGTGTGACTGGACATTATGAAAGAATCTTCCCATTCAATGACACCAAGTGAGGATTTAATACATTTTGCTCAACCGGCCTCTCCACTCTGCCAAGCCCTTCACTGGCTTCCCACTGCCCAAAGACTGCAGTCCAAAACCCTAATCATGACATTCAAAGCCATCCCAATCTGCTTCCTTTGTATATCTGTGACATGGTCTCCCAATGATTACCTGCACGTAACCTCTGATCTTCACAAGATCTCCTTCTGCCCTCTTATATCTTCTTCCCACAAACGCATACAAAATTTCTCCGATGCATCCCCCCCATACGCTGGAATTCTCTGCTCCAACACATCAGACTCATCTACAGAGGAAACCTTCAAAAGGAACATGAAGACCACCTCTCCTGACAAGCCTACAACCTGCAGTGAGCCTCAGTCCACTAAACCATTGCACAACCCTCCCTCGCCGTATCCTCATTCCTTGTAGACTGAGTACTCGCGGGCAGGGTCCCCCTTCCCTTCTCTGCTGTATCCTCACCCATTCCTTGTAGACTGTAAGCCCTCGGGGCAGGGTCCTCTCTTCCCCTAAACCTGTGTGTGCTCCTTGTATTGTTAATTATTGCACCAGTCAATGAATGCCCGTTTCACATGTAAATCACAATGGCGCTATAATAATAAAACTGATTATGCTTGTCTATCATGGAGCTTTGTCTACTTGCATTTCTGATTGATATTTTGCACTGAAGAGCTACTGTCTAGACCTGTCCACTTATTATGGTGTCCGGTGAATCACCAGAGGGTTTAGCTTCCAATCATGAGGGGTTTAGCTTCCAAAATGAGGGTTACACGTGTGTGTATGTGTAGTTTCTGCTGTTCTGGCATGTCAGGAGCTCTTTAAATGTGACATGGCATCTTGTCTATTCCAGCCAAAATGGCGTTCCACCACCTCCAAACCCTACCATGCACCTAACCAGTAGTTTTCACCACAAATGAGGCATTAGTGTACTCAGGGAAAGTTGCACAACAAATAGTAAGGGGCAATTTCTCTTGTTACCTTTGAATAAAACATTTTGGGGGAAGGGGGGAAGGGAAGTGATTTTTTTTTTTTAATTTACAAGTCCCACCAAATAGGCAGGTTCAGACTTTAAAGGAAATCTGTCAGGTCAAAAATCCACATGTAACCGATACCATTTTCTAATTCGGCACTCTAAATTCTCTCTATTGATGCATTTCTTTTATGAATATTCCCCTCCTATCTTCTGTAAGCTGCAAATAAAGAGATTCCTCCATCTGTCACTCACAGTGAGTGAACCACTTAGTTCTCTGCTGTCCACTCCCCATGCATGAATATGCATGTCACATCACAACACAGAGATCAGTGGGGGGACTGTATTTTCCTTTCTGCTCTCTGTGTGCAGCATTACAAGAGATCAAATACAACACAGAAACTGTCACAGCACAGCAGAGTATCTGCTTTACAAAACAAATGGGGTCTAGATCTGCAAACCTGCAGTAGCTCTCTCCCTCCGTGGTGATATCAACTGAACAGACCTGTAAGTGAAACCTGACACTGCACTGTTAGCAAAGGGAGGAGGGAGGAGAGAGCTGCTGAGAAGGAGTGCATAATTACATGACAGTTTATACAGCACAGGACTAATCGTCTCTGCTTATAATGGGAAAGGACTAATGCAGCAGATCTCTGCAGGGTTAAAAATGGTGATAACATGGAAACTACAAAGGTAGAATAATGATTTTACATGTTTTTACATGGTCTACCCAGGCCCTATTCAAGGGTAATATTAGTATCATACTGAAAAATGACCTGACCGTGTCCCTTTAATTTACTGCATCTGGGAGAGTTTAAAGTGTTGCACCAAATTTAGAAGTTATTCCCCAACTATGGGATAGCGGATAACTTCATGATTGCTGGGGATCTTATTGATCGAAAGAATAGAGTCTGACAGGCCTATGTGATTGGAGCAGATGTCTTGCACATGCACAGCCGCTCTGTTCATTCTTAATCAGCGTGAAGATCAACAGAACACTGCACGTGGCCATCTCCAGCAATGCCATAGACAATGAACTGGTGGTGCACATGACTGACCACTGCTCCATTCTCACTGGATCTATTCAGATCCTCATTTTCAGAGTCGTGGGAGGTCAGAACCGTTGGATCCCAGTGGTCAGTGACTAACCATTATTCACAAGGTTTGCAAACTAGACAGCAGCCTCCACTCAAGACCCCAAATTAGGAGGGCAAGTCAGCTCATGCACCCACCTTCTGGCTGAGACATTGGCTCCGCTCCATCTCGTCGAGTTATGGATTTTGCATTGTCTGCAGAGGACCCTTCCTCTTCATCAGAGTCTTCATTGTCTGGAGCCAAGAAATGCAGTTTCAATCCAGTGAGGTTGGAGAGAAACAGGAAAAAAGCCTCCGATCGTAGAAGGTCCATACAGGCTGATACCGCATCAGGTAATTCTCCTTTAGCCTTCATATAACATCTAGAGGACAGAGATAAATGTAAGTGGAGTTCAACAAAAATGAAAAAGTGACAAACCAATAATTCACAGTGTCACCTTCTGTTGGGTGGACCGAGCAGCTCCCAATCTATATGATGTGTCTCCAAAGCCGCACACACAGCACTGAACTTCTCCTCCTGAAAACCGGACAAGAAAAGGTTTTACCTCGACTCCTGCATTTTTGCCCTTTAATAGACATGCAGATCTTTCATCCCTCAAATCCAACTTTCCTGGGAACAGTCAAAACCTGCACTATGCTATATCAGAGAACAGCATCTATACAGAAGTGAAATCCGTCCTCCACGTGGGTGCAGCAGTTGGCAAGACATGAAATATGCATTTGAAAGGTATTATTTTAGTTTAAGAAATCTCCTGTTTTCCTAGCAAGGTAAAAGAAAAAAAAAAGTGTTTTTTACTCACCCTCCCAGGTACAGTGATGAATTTCTGCTGCTGCTCTCTAAGTCTATTAATGTCTACAATGTTAAGAACACTGCAGCCCTGCTGCAGACTTCGAGATAGACTCGAGAAGAATGAGTACAACACCGTTTGCTTTTTTTTTTTGAAAATCATTTTTATTGTTATTTCCTACTAACAAAATTTAAGTGTACAACATAGGTATAAGTGGTAAGCATCAATACAAAACATACACTGATAAAGACATTGCCAATGACAGTGATAATACCTCTCTCATCTCCCATTTCAACATCATAACTGTCAAGACTTCCTCTCCCTCTCACCTCTCCACCCCTCCCCCTCTACCTTAATGGCAAACCCAACAGCCTGCCATGTTATTCAGTTTGCCATTAATTAACATCAGTTGTGTTTTTCAATCCAAGCCCATAGTACCGTATATACTAGAGTATAAGCCGAGTTTTTCAGCACAATTTGTGTGCTGAAAAGTGCCCCCCTCGGCTTATACTCGAGTCACTCAGTATTTGCTGGGGGGGGAGCTGTGACGGGGGCTGGAAGAGGCAGGAGGGAGCCGCAGTGACCACGGGAGTTCACGTGGGGCCGCTCATTAGTGTAATGAATATATTCCATTGAAGAAAAAATGAGCGGCACTCACCGGCAGGAGACCTGACCGGAAGAAGCGGAATCCTGACACGCGAAACGGTGCCCGTCGTCTGCATTCCACACTCCCTCCCCTCACCATGTCACGCCATGCCTGTAACCTGGCTGGATCAATAAAGTAAAGATATTCATACCGGTGAGTGCCGCTCATTTTTTATTCAATGGAATATGTTTTATGGTCTTAAGAGCGTGCACCTTTGGTAAGGAGCGTCAGCACCCGGTCCATATCGGATCTATATATGTGCAGCAGATAAAAGGGTTAACCGCAGTGCCCAGTGTTTTCCTCTACCCTGAGAGTGAAATGAATATGCACTGCAACCCCCCCGTCCATCAGCGGCAGGGGGGAGTGGTGCATATTGCACTACACTGGCCCCCATCAGTGATATACAGGCCCCCTCCTTAGTATCTGGCCCCAGGCTGCGGTACCTGTTAAAATAACAAACATTTATACATTACCTTTCCGGCGACTCCTTGCTGGCACCGCCGCGTCCTCTGGTCTCCCTGCTTCTTCCTGCTTTTGCCGGTGTCATGTGACCGGCGCAGCAGCTATGACGTCATCGCTGCTGCGTCGGTCACAGCAATAGAAGCCAACACAAGCAGAAAGAAGCAGGGAGACTGGAGGAGGCGGTGGTGCCAGCAAGGAGTCGCCGGAAAGGTAATGTATAAAATGTTTGTTATTTTAACAGGTGCCGCAGCCTGGGGGCCAGATACTGTGGAGGGGGCCTGTATATCACTGATGGGGGGGCAGTATACCACTGCTGGGGGCCTGTATACCACGGATGAGGCCGCTATATACCGGGATGGGGGGCTGTATAACAGGATGGGGGTCTGCTGCATTTCCCCCCCTAGGCTTATACTAGAGTCAATAAGTTTCCCTAGTTTTGGAGGGTAAAATTAGGGGCCTCGGCTTATACTCAGGTCGGCTTATACTTGAGTATATATGGTATTTTTGTCTCGCAAAGGCCCCTCAAGCAGCCTTAAATCTCCCAAATGTACCCCGGAGTTCTTCGAGGCCATACCACGTATTACCGAATGGAAAACCACACTATCAATTTCTTCCCTAGTGAGTTGTCTCGTAATAAAATGTCTCCATTTCGCAAAAAATTGTACTGTCTTATTATCCTTATTACTTTCAGCCTCCATCTTTTCAAGGGTCATAACGCCCCTCATCTCTGTCAGTAATCGCTGGAGACCAGGGACCCCCCTTCAAGCCACTGTCACAGAACAAGTCGTATATATAATATCAATATTGTGTGTAATAATTGGACTTTCTCTCTTGGCATACCCAGGTCGTTTGTGTTATGGAATATCCACAGCTGTTTGTCCAGAGTCAGTTGGACCTCCAGCATATCGCTCACCCGGCCCCTCACCTCCTCCCATTTTGCCCTTATATGGTTACATTCCCATAGCCCATGGAACAGATCAGTTGTTTGTGTATCACATTTTGGGCATGCCTGTCATCTGTCCTGGTTAGAGTGTGTTACCGGTATATTAAAACCCATAATGGCTTTGTGTATCAGTCAGAAATGGGTGTTCCTCCATCTTTCATTATGGGCATGCTTACGTAGGTCGTTCCATCCAGAGAGGATCACAGTATCCATCCCCGTTTCTTGCAGTCTAGTCTCCCAGCCCTTGAATAGTAGTTGGTGACCCGACGGCAGGAGAGTCCGTCTCAGTGTCATGTAAATGGTAGAGATACTTGTGTGACGAAAGTCTCACAAGGAGGTCGTCTAGCTCTGAGGGCTGGCATTCCCGCCCATACGTCATGTAACCTGCCAAGTACGTGTTGTTGTAGTTGGGCATATTGTAAAATGTGGGATGGATCTATGTTCCATTTGTTAAATATTTCCTCCATTGTCATCCATCTAAGTTCATACAGCAACATTAAGTCACCCAGGGACGTAACGCATTATCCCTTCTTTGACGAAAGTCAGGGTGGTTCCATGGTGTTAAATGTTTAGATATTCTCCATGACCTGCCCATTTTGCATCTAATGGCTTTCCATGCAGCCCTAGTATCTCGATATATAATTGAATTTTTCACTTTCTAATACTGTGTTTGTGGAGTGTAAGATTGCTACCAGGTCCCATGGTTTACACCATTCTGCCTCCAAATTGTAGTCTGAATGTTTACTTGTGTGCCTGCTCCAGTCGATTATGTGTTACAGGATACATGCTAGATTGTACCCTCTGATGTTAGGCAGTGACAGTCCACCTTCTGCTTTGACATGCATCAAGATGCATCTACTGATTCTATTCTTTCCACCTCTCCAAAGGAATTCTGTGAAAGCCTTGTTAGGTTTGTGAACATCGACGTGTCTCAATAAGAGGGGTAGGATCTGCAATGGATACAGCAAGCGGGGAAGCTTATCATCTTGATCAGACAGGCCCTTCCCAAGAGCGACAACAGCAGATCTTTCCACCTTTTTAATTCCTGTTCTATCTTATTTATTAAAGGGGTGTAGTTCAGTCGGTACAGGTCCCTCATGTCTCTTCCCAGGTAGACCCCTAGATATTTCAATGCAGTGTCTACCAGTGGTATACCATGCAAACTACCTTTCCTCTTGTCTGGGTTTGCACATCTCACTGACCCTTGAGTGAGGAACATTGCCTCGCATTTGGCTTTATTCAGCCTACAGTTTGCCTTTTTTATGCTGGGAGAACAGGGTTTTATGACACTGGAAAACATAAACCAAGGGCATGACTAGAGAAAAAGCTGGACCCCTGCACCAAATATTCAATAGATCAACCATATGTTGGAACAATGAACTTTGGGGTGATGGGTTCTTAGTCTGGAGACCAGCAGAGTATAACGTCTAGGAAATGCTCTATGGATAAGATATACAAATTCACCAGCTCCCAAAAGCAAAGAAAACTTTTGTTAGGTTCAACCTTTAGTAGGACTGGCATTAGGTGGACAGTAACCGCCAGTAACCCAATTCTCGAGAAAATGTTAAATGTTCTATAGTTTAAAGAAGTACAATGTTTCATGGCATTTGTCACTTATCTTGGGCTAAGAAGATGTCAAGTTTTCTATACTTTTTCTTTTAATGGCCTTCACCTCAATCTTGAGCATGGGGACTCTATGGATGAATACTCTGTAGGAGATCGATCTTGTCCATCGCTATCTTGATGGTATCAAGCCAGTAGAGAGTATTTAGGCTGGTTTCACACTGCAGTTTTTTCACTGATCAGTGTCCATCCAGTTTGTGTGCCAAAATCAGGAGTGTCAACTCGCTTTAGTGCGGAGGTCCCTTGATTAAGAAAGGGGTCTCACGTTCCCCTATATACAGTTTTTGAATAGGATACAGATTTCCTAACACCTGAGGAGGGTATATCACTCCGTGATTGTACATTGAATGTCACTTTGTTTTGCTGACTCTACTGTGTATTCCTCATTTGATGTTTTGACTTATACTTATTCGTATGACATGTACTGTTTTGCCTTTTTCTTCTATAATTAATAAAAAGAGATTAACCACAACATCAGGAGTTCTCCAAAACCTAGAACAGGTGTCAATCTTTCAATTATAGTTTTCCTCTGCAAGTTCCTCTCCTGGTTCCTCTCCTGGTTTTGGCACACAAACTGGATAGACCCTGATCAGGAAAAACTGCAGTGTGAAGCCAGCCTTATTGGCAGAACGTGTAGTGATAGCGAAGTGATGGCTCCAGAGTAAGGACCAATGTAAGGCTACATTCACACACAGCGTTTGAGGATCTGTTTTGCAGTGCAATGCAGATCCTGACAGCCCAGCAAAGCCATTGGGTTTCCAGATTTGTCATCAGACGTTTTGCGAGGATTTGTTTTCGGGCTCACAAACTGATCCTTGCAAAGAATGAGCATGTCAATTTATGTGGCTCTTTTCTACTGCACTATTCCAATAGGTAAATGGAGAAAGAAAAAAAAAACAGCAAAAACAGTCAAAAACGCACAGTGTGAATAGGTCATCCGCTTCTGCAGCAGAAAAACTGATCCTCAAAAAACACAGCAAAAACGCTGTGTGTGAATGTGTGTGAGGTGTGTGTGAATGTGTGATGAATGCGTGAGTGAATGTGTGAGGTGAGTGAGTGAGTGAGTGAGTGAGTGTGTTGTGTTGTGGTGTGTGGTGGTGTGATGGTGGTGAGAGTGTGTGAGTTGTGTGTGAGTGTGTGTAAGACCAGTAGAAACCTGTTGAATTTTCCTCCAAAAAGGGGGAGGCTGTTGAATACCAGGGTATGGAGAAGGATTCCCTGCCAAATCTACACTGAGGGCATGTGACAGATCTGGTGCTCTGCACCAACATAGCAGGACTCTACAACCTGCCTCTGGAAATCTTCAGCTAGTGGAAGATTTTGGTCCCAGTCTTCCCTAGTTTAAATGAAACCTGACCTATGCAAAGCACCTCAAAAGGAGCGAGGAGGGGGGGGGGGTCTATGCTACCTACATTGTCACAACATGGGGCCCCTGAAACGAAAGATATTAAGACATTGGACTAATTTCACAGATAAACAACGATCAGACAAACCTTCAGAAAATCTTTCAAAGATATTTCCGATGAATCTTCAAATTCCTCTTGAATCTGTGACTGATACTCAAATGACAGGTACGCAGGATTTATCCACTCATACAGGATTTCATGCTGTGGGGGAGGGGAGGGGAACGACAATTAAAACCACTTTTATAGTCTCCCACAGAGTACAGAACAACTGTTCTTTTCTTACATCACATGGGATGTGAGGGTTTCGGAGAGGTGCAGGGTCCAGACATCGTGGAGGACGCTCCAAAGAAGGTCCATGAAACCAGCCACTGACTGAAAGGCGACATTTGTCCTCAGACAACACTTCACAAACCTGAAATCAAATAAACGGGCTGCAAAAAACTGCCTTATGGGAAATAAAAGTGAATAGAAAATGATAAAATCCCTTTAAATTAGCTTGTTATCTCCAGAGAGGCAGTTACTGTAGTACCATCCTCTGGTTACTAGGAAGGACTCAGCAGATCTGCACCATCATACGAGTCCTTTCTGAGCTACACTGAAGAATTATGTACTGTAGCAACACCAGCTCCGGACAAAACAAGGAGCATTTGATGAACAGATTGTGAAATTCATTTGATTTTAAATTTTCCCAGATAAATAGTTGTAAGGATGAAAGGGGCTTGTAAGATAACACCTGAAGAGTGCAAAACTGTCAAAGTCCAAAATAAAACAACATTTTGGGGATTTGTGGTTATTGCTAATTTGAAAAGAAAATCAAGTTTCTTACCTGATGGAAAGAGACCGGAGAGACTTCAAAGAAAACCAACGTATTCCAACATGGAACAAGGGACTTCACAATGGATCCGGGTTGTGTTCTGTCTGGGAGAGAATGTGACAGGTGAGCGGAGAATACGTCAGTTGGCCATGGTGCACTCATCCTTCTAGAATACCGGTATTCACCAAACTCCTCTAATGTAAAGGGGGATCCCTGTACAGAACCCACCACCTCTGCTCTGCCTGGGACAGGAGGATTTTGTGCTCATGTTAACCCTTTAATGTACAAAGTGACTCGGTCCTTAACAACCACACCATTTTTTGCAATTCTGACCAGCGTCACTTTATAAGGCGATCTCTCTGGAACGCTTCAACAGATCACGGTGACTCCAAGAATGTTTTTTCGTGACATATTGTACTTCATGTTAGTGGTAAATTTAAGACAATACTTTTTGTGTTTATTTGTGAAAAATAAAATCGTAAAATTTGGCAAAAATTTAGAAAATTTCGCAATTTTCAAATTTGAACATGATAAAACGGACTCCAAAATATGTTGGACTCCTGATTATGCTGATACTCCATATGTGGTGGGAAAACAATTTTTGCCACACGGCTGGGCTTGGAAAGAAGGAGTGATGTTTTTGAGTGGAGACCCGGTATCTGAATTTTAGGCTATGTGACGACGATGCGGATTTCCTGTGTTTTTTCCCATATTTTCTCTTTGTATGTTTGACAATTCCGCAGTACAGCACCTTCTCTGCAAAGTGTATGGGAAATTAGAAGTGTTGTGCCCATGCTGCAGATTTTCCCACGATTTTCACCCATAGAGCTCAATGTCTGCTCCGAAATACTGAGCAAATACACAGCATTGTTCACACAGTATTTGTTGTGTATTTAGTGGGGATTTTGCATGGATGTGGAGCTCTGCTGTATTTTTGGTCACCAGCACAGGTACAGGAGGCAGATACAGGCTGCCACCAACACCCAGCTGCCTAGTTGTGCCTGGCTGGTAATCAAAATACAGGGCAGCACTTTTTTTAAAGAATTATTTCTAGTCATATTATAAAAAAAAAAAAAAAAAAAAAAAAGATGTGGGTCTTGCCTGTGTTTTTTGGTTGGCAGCCAGGTACAACTAGGCAGCTACAGGCTGCCACCCACCCCCAGCTGCCTAGTTGTGCCTGGCTGGTATTCAAAATACTGCAGAGCCTTTTTTTTTGTTTGCATCTTTAATTAAAACAACTGGACAGCTTGGGGCTGGAATCCTCAGCATGGAGAGACCCAAGCATTCTGGGCCCCCCCACACTGCGAACTGCAGCACTCAGCTGCTCTGACATAGTCCAAACGATGGTCCACATCACTCAGTCATCTCCAGAGACTGCAGCGAGGGATCACACAGTCTCTGGGGTCACAATGATCTGATTGCCATACAGTGCAGGTCTCAGTGCTGCAGACCCAAGTCCCAGAGATCACATGACCTCTGAGGCTTGGGTCAGGTGACCAAATGTTGCGATGTCATTACATTACGATGGCTGATCACCACAGGGAGAGGTGAGTGACTGTGCACTCCCTCTCCCCAGACCCAAATGCTGTTGATCACAGCACTTAGGGGGTGACACAGTCAGGGACAGCGAGCACATAGTCATAGCTGACCCTGCCTGTCACATAGCTATTCATCAGCCTCATCTCCTCCATACAGGGGATGAGGCAGGGAAGGAGCAGGTGGCCACAGCATGTGGAGGTGCGAGAGGGCACAGGATGTGGAGGAGCGCCAGCAGAGGAAGAGTGGAGGGGCGGCGAGCAGAGGGAAGTGGACATAGGCAGAGGGGCAGCAGAAGAGGTTTGGCAGGCAAATGGAGTGGGGCAAAGTGGCGGGTGGAGGAAGAGGGACAGAAGAGGGTGAGGGGCAGATTAAGATGGGCACAGTGGCAGGCGGAGGAAGAGGGGTACAGCTACGGGCACAAGAGTTGAGTGGGGATGGCACAGGAGGCATGATGAGAGTGGGGAAGAGCAGGCGGTGAGTGCAGGGGTTGGGCACAGCTGACAGACCGGCTCCTGCTGTGATTGCACAGAGAAATGCAGATATTCAGCACTTTCCTGCGTGATTATGATGTGATCGGTCAGTCATATTGACCAACCGATCACATCGCTCTGAGTGTGGAGACCACTAACAAGTGTCCCCACACCTCTGCCCCTGACCCTCAGCTGTCACTGACAGCTGTCAGAATGGAGCTGTCACTGTTTGTTTACAAGCAGTGACAGTTCAAAGCCATGACTGATATAGCTGTCATGGTGCGTGAACTGACATCTTTCCGTGATGGCTATATCAGTCATTGGTCGTAATGGGGTTAATTACAGAGACCTTCTTGGGACTGACGCCCTTTGGTCATTTTCCTCCTAATGGTTGTTGGAAGGGGGAGGACTTTGTTATCACCCTTCAACTTGGCTGGATATTCATGGAAAGCCAAAGCTACGAGGTTTCTTTATCTATACTTCAGGCATAACCCAGGGATGCTGCACGCTTTAGTGAAGAGCGATCATATTCCCTTCATGTCACTTCTCAAGCAAGATTCTGAGAGCGAAGGGAAGACGTACCATCTGTGCTGTACAGGTCCAGAGTCCCTCCGTCTGCCTCAGACCACTCCGGAACCAAATACAGGATAAAAGCAAATCTCCGCCCTTCCAGTTCATCATCATGGCACAGTAGAATATCTGGAAGAACAATCATTTTTTTTGTACCTTACTAAAAATGGTGGGGAGAGTAAATGGAAAAAAAAGTGGAAGAAAAAGGCTGAATTAATTAAAGGAAAAAAAAAAAAGAAGAAGAAGAAGAAGGGAGAGGACAAAAGAAGGAATAAAGTGAAAAGAAAAATAAAAAAGGAGAGGAAGGGAAAAATAAGATACTGTATATAAAGTAGATTGATAACTACAAGACAATATGAGGCAAGTGTCATCCGTTAATATATTTATAATTAGGAGCGTGGTCTTCCCATCTGGTGACATTGTGCCCACACTCACCCGTGTACTTGTACTGTGCACACGATAGGTCTACAGTTGTCTCCAGCTTCACACCCGTCACCTCTGATAGCCACAGCCGAAAATCCACAAACAGGATGTCCCTGAAACAGGATTATGACCAAACAAGTTATAGCACATGGGACTGTGTGCCACAAGCAACAAAGATGAGGATACGCAACTCAAAGGGGGTATCCGGACTATAAAGATCTGTGGCATCATCTAAAAAATACTGGAAAAACAATAGGGGGCGCTCAACTCCAATGTGGCAAACGCCAAGGTGGCAATCAAAGACCACCCACAGGAGCCCACTGCCGGCCGCCACTGATAATGGACGTGGAGTAAGTGTTGTAGATCGGTCTATAGTCAGAGAACCACTATAGGTTAGTAATAATATACAGCTGGCAGTAACACAGAATTCCAATATATTGGACTGAAGCACAAGGGTTGTCTCACCGCAGTGCACTGATGTGCGGCTCCGTCCTGCTCTTCAGATCCTCGGACTAAAGAAAAACACAAACAAGAATACATTTAAAGACACTCAGTTACAGAGAATGTTATAGAGACTGCACCCTCTGCATTACGGCATTGCCATGCAGTCCCATTAAGGCTGAACGAAGGACCTTATGGCATGAACAAAAGGAAGCTGGTCCAGGTCTATGTGTTACGGTATGGAGGAGACCACAGAGCCTATATCTGGAGATCTGTGCTCTGTCATTTACAGTTCATGTAAATGAGTCCACATCAGCGATTTACATTCTTTAGGCAAACTATTTGCAAAAAAAAAAATACTGTAATATTAGGTTTGGCCATAAGATGGCAGTATTGCCTGACCAATAGAAAACACAATTTCAAAATGAAATAAGAAGCAAAGAACCAAACACAAAACACGGTTAAGTCTGGGGTTAAAACAAAAAAAAAAAAAAAAAGAAAATGTCCCCTGCTCTACATAGCTCACAAAGCTGGTACCTGCTGAAATTTATACAGATCATTGGATTTTTCATGGAACCTCAACTCCAGTAACTCGTCCTTTAATCCTTCAAGAAATGTGGCATTTTCAATGAAGGAATGGATAATGCAATGCTGGAAGGGTGCAGAGTCCACGACGACAGAGCCTAAAAGAGAGCAGAATGCCAAGTCCATGTATAATGCTGGGCAAGTTCTCCTGAAGAAGCACCAAGAAATGGGCAGCGCTGAGGAGGGCAGACATAATGATCAGACAAGGAAACTAAAAGAGCCGCAGATGTCACATGATCCCATAGCTCCCACACTGAGACATTGGAGGGTTTGGTCATCTTGCCCTGTAGCGCAGGAAGGGACCCAAGAAGCAGAATATTTCAGTACATAGAGATACATTGTTCATAGGGGTGTGTGCATGTGTCTATACAGTTTTGCCAAAAAGTATTGACACCCCTGCAATTCTGTCAGATTACACTCAGTTTCTTCCTGAAAATGATTGCAATCACAAATTCTTTGGTATTATTATCTTCATTTAATTTGTCTTCAATGAAAAAACACAAAAGAGAATTGTCCTAAAGCCAAATTGGATATAATTCCACACCAAACATAAAAAAGGGGGTGGACAAAAGTATTGGCACCCTTAGGCTGGCTTCACACTGCAGTTTTTCACTGATCAGTGTCCATCAGTGTTTGGGTGCCAAAACCAGGAGAGGAACCAGGAAAGGAACTTGCAGAGAAAAACTCTAATTGAAAGATTAACACCTGTTCTGAGTTTTGGAGACACTCCTGGTTTTGGCACACAAACACTGATGGACACTGATCAGTGAAAAACTGCAGTGTGAAGCCAGCCTTAGAAAAATCATGTGATGCTTCTCTAATTTGTGTAATTAACAGCACCTGTAACTTACCTGTGGCACCTAACAGGTGTTGGCAATAACTAAATCACACTTGCAGCCAGTTGACATGGATTAAAGTTGACTCAACCTCTGTCCTGTGTCCTTGTGTGTACCACATTGAGCATGGAGAAAAGAAAAAAGACCAAAGAACTGTCTGAGGACTTGAAAAACCAAATTGTGAGGAAGCATAAGCAATCTCAAGGCTACAAGTCCATCTCCAAAGACCTGAATGTTCCTGTGTCTACCGTGCGCAGTGTCATCAAGACGTTTAAAGCCCATGGCACTGTGGCTAACCTCCCTAGATGTGGACTGAAAAGAAAAATTGACAAGAGATTTCAATGCAAGATTGTGCGGAAGGTGGATAAAGAACCTCGACTAACATCCAAACAAGTTCAAGCTGCCCTGCAGTCCGAGGGTACAACACTGTCAACCAGTACTATCCGTCAGCGTCTGAATGAAAAGGGACTGTATGGTAGGATACCCAGGAAGACCCCACTTCTTACCCCGAGACATAAAAAAGCCAGGCTGGAGTTTGCCAAAACTTACCTGAGAAAGCCTAAAACGTTTTGGAAGAATGTTCTCTGGTCAGATGAGACAAAAGTAGAGCTTTTTGGGCAAAGGCATCAACATAGAGTTTACAGGAGAAAAAAAGAGGCATTCAAAGAAAAGAACACGGTCCCTGATGTCTTGGGGTTGCTTTGCTGCCTCTGGCACTGGACTGGTTGACCGTGTGCATGGCATTATGAAGTCTGAAGACTACCAACAAATTTTGCAGCATAATGTAGGGCCCAGTGTGAGAAAGCTGGGTCTCCCTCAGAGATCATGGGTCTTCCAGCAGGACAATGATCCAAAACACACTTCAAAAAGCACTAGAAAATGGTTTGAGAGAAAGCACTGGAGCCTTCTAAGGTGGCCAGCAATGAGTCCAGACCTGAATTCCATAGAACACCTGTGGAGAGATCTAAAAATGGCAGTTTGGAGAAGGCACCTTCAAATATCAGGGACCTGGAGCAGTTTGCTAAAGAAGAATGGTCTAAAATTCCAGCAGAGCATTGTAAGAAACTCATTGATGGTTACCGGAAGCGGTTGATCGCAGTTATTTTGGCTAAAGGTTGTACAACCAAGTATTAGGCTGAGGGCGCCAATACTTTTGTCTGGCCCATTTTTGGAGTTTTGTGTGAAATTATCAATGTTTTGCTTTTTGCTTCATTCTCTTTTGTGTTTTTTCATTGAATACAAATTAAATGAAGATAATAATACCAAAGAATTTGTAATTGCAATCATTTTCAGGAAGAAACTGAGTATTATCTGACAGAATTGCCGGGGTGTCAATACTTTTGGCCACAACTGTATACCTGTATTCTAGAGGTGAAAAAACGCTAAGAATTTTTTTGTTCCTATAAAACTAATAGGAAATTAGAAAAAACAAATAAACACATTTTCCTAATTTTTTTTTTGGCATTTCACCCCCTCCCCAGGACTGAAACCAACAACCTCCCAATACTTCAGGAGGGGCTAAACCTCAGAGCCACAGGTGCTACTGGGGTGCAGGCAGATTACAACACTCCATACATACATTGTATCATTGTACGGAGTATAGTAGGTCTATGTACTGTATTCTACAGGGAAAATAAAACATTTTTGTTCTTAACTTAGGCCCCTTTCACACTGGCGTTTTTGAAAAAATGTGGTGGATTTGGTCAAAAAAACGCATCAGCTGCATTTTCCACCTAATGGCTGCACTTGCAGCAAGCCCCAAGCCCCATGCATTGTCTATGGGGCTTCCAGTAAGTGCGGTTTTAGCCTTGAAAAAAAAGGTGGTCAGGACACAATGCAATAACAATCCTCTCTGATTGTTGAGCTTCTGGTGCATTTCTTTTTTGTGTTTTCCCTTTATTTGGCGTAGATGTGAACCCAAGTTTTTAATACTTCAGAAAAGATTTGATTCTAGGCTGTGTGTGCTGTCACTGATGACATCCGCACAGCCACAGCCTCTACCCCCCGTGAAGCTGCTCTATCACTGCACAGGCTCCCCCCTATGAAGCCTCTCTATCACTGCACAGGCTCCCCCCTTGTGAAGCTGCTCTATCACTGCACAGGCCCCCCTTGTGAAGCTGCTCTATCACTGCACAGGCGCCCCCCTTGTGAAGCCACTCTATGACTGCACAGGCTCCCCCCTTGTGAAGCCGCTCTATGACTGCACAGGCGCCCCCCTTGTGAAGCCACTCTATGACTGCACAGGCGCCCCCCCTTGTGAAGCCACTCTATGACTGCTCAGGCGCCCCCCTTGTGAAGCCACTCTATGACTGTACAGGCGCCCCCTTGTGAAGCCACTCTATGACTGCACAGGCGCCCCCCTTGTGAAGCCACTCTATGACTGCACAGGCGCCCCCCTTGTGAAGCCACTCTATGACTGCACAGGCGTCCCCCTTGTGAAGCCACTCTATGACTGCACAGGCGCCCCCCTTGTGAAGCCACTCTATGACTGTACAGGCGCCCCCCTTGTGAAGCCACTCTATGACTGCACAGGCGTCCCCCTTGTGAAGCCGTTCTATGACTGCACAGGCGCCCCCCTTGTGAAGCCACTCTATGACTGCACAGGCGTCCCCCTTGTGAAGCCACTCTATGACTGCACAGGCGCCCCCCTTGTGAAGCCACTCTATGACTGCACAGGCGTCCCCCTTGTGAAGCTCTATGACTGCACAGTCGCCCCTTGTGAAGCCACTCTATGACTGCACAGGCGCCCCCCTTGTGAAGCCACTCTATGACTGCACACAGGCGTCCCCCTTGTGAAGCCACTCTATGACTGCACAGGCGTCCCCCTTGTGAAGCCACTCTATGACTGCACAGGCGTCCCCCTTGTGAAGCCACTCTATGACTGCACAGGCGCCCCCTTGTGAGCACTCTATGATGCACAGGCCCTTGTGAAGCCACTCTATGACTGCACAGGCGCCCCCCTTGTGAAGCCACTCTATGACTGCACAGGTGCGCCCCCTTGTGAAGCCACTCTATGACTGCACAGGCGCCCCCCTTGTGAAGCCACTCTATGACTGCACAGGCGCCCCCCTTGTGAAGCCACTCTATGACTGCACAGGCCGCCCCCCTTGTGAAGCCACTCTATGACTGCACAGGCGCCCCCTTGTGAAGCCACTCTATGACTGCACAGGCGCCCCCTTGTGAAGCCACTCTATGACTGCACAGGCGCCCCCCTTGTGAAGCCACTCTATGACTGCACAGGCGCCCCCCTTGTGAAGCCCTCTATGACTGCACAGGCGCCCCCTTGTGAAGCCACTCTATGACTGCACAGGCGTCCCCCTTGTGAAGCCACTCTATGACTGCACAGGCGTCCCCCTTGTGAAGCCCTCTATGACTGCACAGGCGCCCCCCTTGTGAAGCCACTCTATGACTGCACAGCGCCCCCCTTGTGAAGCCACTCTATGACTGCACAGGCCCCCCTTGTGAAGCCATCTATGCTGACAGGCCCCTGTGAACTATGCACAGGCGCCCCCCTTGTGAAGCCACTCTATGACTGCACAGGCGCCCCCAACTTGATGCCATGACATAGGCACGCCTTGTGAAGCCACAAGCCCCCTTAAGCCCTCTTGATGACAGGCCCCCCTTGTGCCACATATCACAGGCGCCCCCTGAGGAACTGGAATCACAGTGGGCAAAACCCTAATTTTGGCAGCTTGGCTCTATACCCACATTGATGCCAGTCCTGCTGCCCAGGCTGGAGTGCCATGACTTTAATGTGGGGCATCACTGTCTGTAATTGTGGTGTGAGATCGGTGGCCCTAAGCCATTTAACCCCTCAGTATACTTGGGTGCCCACTTTGTGCCAGTATCCACAGCCCGGCACAGGACTGCTTGGATTTTATGCCTGGGATGTTTTATTTTTATTGTTAAACTTGTAAAAACAAAACCCCAGAAACTAGCTGATTATAAAGCTTTCATGCGGATGGTGTGCCCACGTGTGACTCACCCCCACAGCGGGCCGCCTCCCTCCTGTGCCAGGCTCCCCGGGCCTCCTCCAGGGCAGAGGACAGCTCCGCCCGCACCCCAGCCTGCCCTTTTTACTCTCCACCACATTCCCTCTCGGCTGCCGCCGCTTTCCGCTCATTTTCTACAGCAAAAAGTAAAGCTCACTATCGCTACACAAGAACTACAAGTCCCATGATGCCCTCTCACAGCGGCGCTGTCCTATGGCGTCACTTCCTGCATTAACCGGAAGTGATCTGCCTCCTGCGCGCCCTTGTGGGTATGAGACAGGCTGTGTGTTGTGATGAGCAGGCTGTTTGTGAAGCACTGTATGAGGCAGAGCTGTCGCGTGTGATGAGGCAGAGCTTATGTGAAGGTGTCTTTGTGAGTTGTATGATGAGCAGAGCTGGTTGTGTTGATGAGGCAGAGCTGTGTAGTGTGTGATGAGCAGAGCTGCCTTGTGGTAGATGAGCAGAGCCTGGTGTGTGTGGTTATGAGGCAGAGGCTGTTGTGAAGCTGTGATGAGGCAAGGCGTGGGTGGATGAGGCAAACTTGTGTGAGTGGTGATGACCAGAGCTGTGGGTGATGAGCAAGTCTGTGCCCGGTGGAGTGCATGATCAGATGTGGGTTGTGATGTGGTGTGAGATGAGGCAAGCTAGCTGTATTTGTGGTGATGTGCCAGTAAGCTGTGGTTGTAGGATGCTGTTGGATTTTATGCGGTGTGTAGTGTGTAGAACTTGTAACAAAAGCTGTGTGTGTATGCAAAGCTTTTGGATGGTGTGTGTGTGATGACGGCACGTAGCTGTGTGCAGGCTCGGTGTCAGGGCAGAGTGCTTGTGATGGGCAGCTGTGTGTGTTTATGTCATCCCTGGCTGGGTTGTATTTTGAAGCAAAGCTGTTTGTAACGACTGACAGAGCTTTGATGTGTAGAGGCAGGCTGTGTATGTTGATGAGAGGACGGCTGTGTGTTGTTGATAGGCTGACTTGTGGTGGGATGAGCCCAGATTGTGTGGGTGATTGGGCAGACGGCAGCAGGTGTCGTCATGCTCCAACTGTTGTACCGGCTGGCTAGGGTATCGTTGGACAAGCCTGCCGGTGACAGCAACCTGGCCATCATGTGAGAAGGCGCCACCTTGTAGCCTGTGTGGTGTGATGAGGCAGAGCTGTGCGGTTGTGTGAGGCAGAGCTGTGTGTGTGTGATGGGCAGAGCTGTGTGTGTGATGAGGCAGAGCTGTGTGGATGCAGCTGTGTGTGATGAGCAGAGCTGTGGTGTGTATAGCGAGCTTTTGGTGAAGCGCAGCTTTATGAGCAGGCTTGTGAGCGTTGATGAGGCGACTTGTGATGTTATGATGAGCAGAGCTTGTTGTGATAGCAAGCTGTGTGGCTGCATGAGGCGAGCTTGTGATTGGTGATAGGCGCACCTTTGTGGTATAGCAGAGCTGCTGTGGGTGATAGCATAGTGTGTGTGGTGATGAGAACTGTGATTATGGCAGAGCTTGTGGTTGATAGCAGAGCTGTGTCTGATGAGCAGAGCGTGTGTGGTGGTGAGTGCAGAGCTTGATGTGGATGAGGCAGAGCTGTGTGTGTGTGTGAGAGCAAGCGTGTGTGAGAGCAGAGCTGTTTTTGTAGCACTGTTGTGGTATAGGCAGAGCTGTTGGTTTATGATGCCAGGCTGTGTTTTGATGAGCAAGCTGTGTGTTGTTATGAGCAGAGTGTGTGGTGTGATAGCAAGCTGATGGCGCTTTGGCAGGCTGGTTGTGAAGAGCGAGCTGTTTATGAACAGTCTGTGGGTGCATTGTTATAGCAAGTGTGTTGTGTGATGACAGGCGTGTGGTGTGAAGGCAGAGCTGTGTGGTGTGATGAAGCAGAGCTGGTGTGTGATGGTCAGGCTGTTGTGGGAGAGCACGTAGTTTGGTGGTGATGGGCAGCGAGCGTGTGTGATTAGCAAGCTTTGTGGATGAGCAGACTGGTTGGTGATACAGAGTGTGGGGAAGCAACTGTGTTGGTGATGAGGCAGACTGTGTGTGTGATGAGGCAGAGCTGTGTGTGGTGATGGCGACTGTGTGTGTGATGAGGCAGAGCTGTGTGTGTGTGTAGCAGAGCTTGTGTGTGATGAGGCAGAGCTGTGTGTGTGGTGATGAGGCAGAGCTGTGTGTGTATGAGCCTGTGTGTGATGAGGCAGAGCTGTGTGTGTGTGATGGGGAAGCTGTGTGTGGTGATGAGCAGAGCTGTGTGTGTGTGATGAGGCAGAGCTGTGTGTGTGGTGATGAGGCAGAGCTGTGTGTGTGATGAGGCAGGCTGTGTGTGATGAGGCAGAGCTGTGTGTGTGTGATGAGGCAGAGCTGTGTGTAGTGAGAGGCAGAGCTGTTGGTGTGTGTGTTGATGAGCAGAGCTGTGTGTGTGATGAGGCAGAGCTGTGTGTGTGTGAATGAGGCAGAGCTGTTGTGGTGTGGGAGAGCAGAGCTGTGTTGTGTAGTTGTGGTGATGAGGCAGAGCTGTGTGTGTGATGAGGCAGAGCTGTGTGTGTGTTGTGAGGCAGAGCTGTGTGTGTGAGAGGCAGAGCTGTGTGTTGATGAGTCAGAGTGTGTGTGGATGAGGCAGAGCTTGTGTGGTGATGAGCAGAGCTGTGTGTGTGTGATGAGGCAGAGCTGTGTGTGTGTGAGCAGAGTTGTGGGGATGAGCGAGTGTGTGTGATGAGGCAGAGCTGTGTGTGTGTGATGAGAGAGCTGTGTGTGGTGATGAGGCAGAGCTGTGTGGTGATGAGCAGAGCTGTGTGTGTGATGAGGCAGAGCTGTGTGGTGATGAGCAGGTTGTGTGTGATGAGGCAGAGCTGTGTGTGGTGATGGGCAAGCTGTGTGTGTGTGATGGCGAGCTGTGTGTGGTGATGAGCAGAGCTGTGTGTGTATGAGGCAAGCTGTGTGTGTGAGAGCAGAGCTGTGTGTGTGATGAGGCAGAGCTGTGTGTGTGTGAGGCAGAGCTGTGTGTGTGATTAGCAGAGCTTGTGTGTGATGAGGCAGAGCTGTGTGTGTGATGAGGCAGAGCTGTGTGTGTGATGAGCGAGCTGTGTGTGGTGATGAGGCGGCTGTGTGTGTATTGTTGGAGAGCAGAGTGTGTGTGTGATGAGCAGAGCTGTGGGGTGATGGGCAGACTGTTGTGATGAGGCAGAGCTGTTGTTGTTGGGAAGTGTGTTGATAGGCAGAGCTGTGGTGGTGATGAGGCAGAGCTGGTGTGGTGATAGGCAGAGCTGTGTGTGATAGGCAGAGCTGTGGGTGATGAGCAGAGCTGTTGTGTGTGGTGATGAGCAGAGCTGTTGTGTGTGATGAGGCAGAGCTGTGTGTGTGTGGTGAGGCAGAGCTGTGTGTGTTGATGAGGCAGAGCTGTTGTTTGATGAGGCAGAGCTGTGTGTGGTGATGAGGCAGAGCTGTGTGTGTGTGTGAGGCAGAGCTGTGGTGTGTGATGAGGCAGAGCTGTGTGTGGTGATGAGGCAGAGCTGTGTGTGTGGTGATGAGGCAGAGCTGTGTGTGGTGATGAGGCAGAGCTGTGTGTGTGTGTTGAGGGCAGAGCTGTGTGTGTGTGATGAGGCAGAGCTGTGTGTGTGTGATGAGGCAGAGCTGTGTGTGTTGATGAGGCAGAGCTGTGTGTGGTGATGAGGCAGGTGTGTGTGTGTGATGAGCAGGTGTGTGTGTGTGATGAGGCAGAGCTGTGTGTGTGTGATGAGGCAGAGCTGTGTGTGTGGTGATGAGGCAGAGCTGTGTGTGTGGGTGTGGGAGAGCGGTGTGTGGTGATAGCAGATGTGGTGGTGATGGGCAGAGCTGTGTGTGTGTGATGAGGCAGAGTGTGTGTGATGAGCAGAGTTGGTGTGTGATGAGGCAGAGCTGTGTGTGTGGTGATGAGGCAGAGCTGTGTGTGTGTGATGAGGCAGAGCTGTGTGTGTGTGATGAGGCAGAGCTTGTGTGTGTGGTGATGAGGCAGAGCTGTGTGTGTGGTGATGAGGCAGAGCTGTTGTGTGTGGTGATGAGGCAGAGCTGGTGTGTGTGGTGATGAGGCAGAGCTGTGTGTGGTGATGAGGCAGAGCTGTGTGTGTGTTGATGAGGCAGAGCTGTGTGTGTGGTGATGAGGCAGAGCTGTGTGTGTGGTGATGAGGCAGAGCTGTGTGTGTGTGTTGAGGCAGAGCTGTGTGTGTGTGATGAGCAGAGCTGTGTGTGTGATGAGGCAGAGCTGTGTTGTGTGATGAGGCAGAGCTGTGTGTGTGTATGAGGCAGAGCTGTGTGTGGTGATGAGGCAGAGCTGTGTGTGTGTGATGAGGCAGAGCTGTGTGTGTGATGAGGCAGAGCTGTGTGTGTGTGATGAGGCAGAGCTGTGTGTGTGTGATGAGGCGGTGTGTGTGTGTATGATGAGGCAGAGCTGTGTGTGTTTGATGAGGCAGAGCTGTGTGTGTGTGTGATGAGGCAGAGCTGTGGTGTGTGGTGATGAGGCAGAGCTGTGTGTGTGGTTGTGTGCGAAATGTGTGTGTGGTGATGAGGCAGAGCTGTGTGTGTGATGAGGCAGAGCTGTGTGTGTGGTGATGAGGCAGAGCTGTGTGTGTTTGATGAGGCAGAGCTGTGGGGTTGTGTGTGTGTGTGTGTGATGAGGCAGAGCTGTGTGTGTGGTGATGAGGCAGAGCTGTGTGTGTGTGATGAGGCAGAGCTGTGTGTGTGGATGAGGCAGAGCTGGTGTGTGGTGATGAGGCAGAGCTGTGTGTGTGGTGATGAGGCAGAGCTGTGTGTATGGTGATTAGGCAGAGCTGTGTGTGTGTGATGAGGCAGAGCTGTGTGTGTGTGATGAGGCAGAGCTGTGTGTGTGTGATGAGGCAGAGCTGTGTGTGTGTGATGAGGCAGAGCTGTGTGTGTGTGTGTGTGTGTGTGGTGATGAGGCAGAGCTGTGTGTGTGGTGATGAGGCAGAGCTGTGTGTGTGGTGATGAGGCAGAGCTGTGTGTGTGGTGATGAGGCAGAGCTGTGTGTGTGGGTGATGAGGCAGAGCTGTGTGTGTGGTGATGAGGCAGAGCTGTGTGTGTGGGTGGATGAGGCAGAGCTGTGTGTGTGGTGATGAGGCAGAGCTGTGTGTGTGGTGATGAGGCAGAGCTGTGTGTGTGGTGATGAGGCAGAGCTGTGTGTGTGGTGATGAGGCAGAGCTGTGTGTGTGTGATGAGGCAGAGCTGTGTGTGTGTGTGTGTGTGGTGATGAGGCAGAGCTGTGTGCATGTGTGATGAGGCAGAGCTGTGTATTGATGAGGCAGAGCTGTGTATTGATGAGGCAGAGCTGTGTATTGATGAGGCAGAGCTGTGTATTGATGAGGCAGAGCTGTGTGTGTGATGAGGCAGAGCTGTGTGTGTGATGAGGCAGAGCTGTGTGTGTGATGAGGCAGAGCTGTGTGTGTGATGAGGCAGAGCTGTGTGTGTGATGAGGCAGAGCTGTGTGTGTGTGATGAGGCAGAGCTGTGTGTGTGTGATGAGGCAGAGCTGTGTGTGTGTGATGAGGCAGAGCTGCGTGTTGATGAGGCAGAGCTGTATGTGTGCGTGCGTTGATGCGGCAGTGTGTGCGGCACAATGCCTCATTGATGCAGCAAAGCTGTGTGTGTGCATGTGTTGATGCGGCAGCCCTGTGTACAGTTGTAACAGGATGTTTGTATACACTATATAATAAACACACATGCATGTTTTTTTCACTATCTGACCTGAAATAAGAACAAACCTTTTCCGTTTTAGGTCAGTTAGGCAGCTTTCACATTAACACTAATGTAATTTTGTGGCAGATGTTGCCACACCTGCTGGATCTCCCACGTAACGGCCAAATTGCGGCATCCGGCAAGCCCCATCCGGCAAGCCTCTATGGGGTTTGCTGTCAGGTGCGGTTTTGCCGGAATCGGCACTTGAGGCCCCGCAAAAAAAACGCTGCCACCAGTGGTTTTTTATTTTTGCACAACCACAAATACCGGATCTGGCAAGACCGCACCTGACAGCAAACCCCATAGAGAATGAATGGGGCTTGCCAGATGCCGCAATTCGGCCATTACGTGGCAGATCCAGCATGTGCGGCGACATCTGCCACAAAATTACATTACTGTTAATCTGAAAGGTCCCTTAGGATTACCATAATTATTAATGTTTGCCTAATGCCAGAATAGTGAAAGAGAGAATGTTTTAAGCAGGACTGTGGAGTCGGAGTCGTGGAGTTGCTGCCCGTTTTGGTGGAGTCGGAGTCGATAGAAAATGTTCAGACTCCTAAAATATATAATAAATTGGGTCCAGTAGTTCAATGCAGAATGTGCTGAATATTATTATTATGAATTATTATTATGTTCTATCTAAATATCTTTATTATTATGTCATTATAATGATTAAAGCGTAATGTTACCATTGACCTACAATAATTTTATCACTTAAAAATGAGCCATGAATGAAGGAGTCGGAGTCAAAGGAGTCGGAGTTGGAGCCAGGGAAATTCAGGAGTCGGAGTTGGAGTCGGTGGTTTGATTTACCGACTCCACAGCCCTGGTTTTAAGACATTTTTATTCCCTTCTGCGAAGTCTCAAGTTTACATGAACTAAGATTACTATGCCTTTAAACAATTTTGTACAGCCCATATGATGATGTCATGTGTTTGGTAGCTTCTGATAGGTTTATTGGCAACATCTGAGTTAATTAGAGACATACATGTGGATGTATTTTAATCCACACCAGAAACACACTGCTTGTTTGTGTAGCATCATGTGAAAATCTAAAGAAATCAGCCAAGCTATCAGGAGGAGAATTGTGGACTTGGGCTAGTCTGGTTCATCCTTGGGTGCAATTTTCAGATACCTGAAGGTGCCTTGTTCATCTGTACAAAGAATTATATGCAAATACAAACAAGTTGGGAATGTCCAGGCTATCATACCACTCAGGAAGGAGACAGGTTCTGTGTCCCAGAGATAAACATGCTTTGTTCCCACACGTGAATATCAACCCAAGAACAAAAGCAAAAGATCTTGTGAAGATGATGGTGGAAGCTGGTAATTGTGTCATTCACAGTGAAACAAGTGCTGTATCAACATTGGCTGAAAGGCCACTCTGCCAGAGGAACAAAGCTCTCCATTTTTGGAGACATGTCCTGTGATCTGACAAAACTAAAATTGAACTGTTTTGGCCATAATGACCATCGCTACATCTGGAGGGAAAAGGGAGAAGCTTCGAATTCTAAGAACACCATCTCAATTATAGCCAGAATCTGGAGAGAGAAAGTTGAAGTGCAAATAGGGTCTTATCCTTTATACATAAGTGCAGTATTAGTGCAGGAAAGACTCAACTTTGGTGGTTGTAAGAGTCACAACCACTCCAAGTTCATATAACAGCTGCTGTGTACCCAAGTGAAGAGATCTCGAGGGTGATGAATTGGGTATAAACCCACGCTGCTATTAAACCAAGCAACAATATCAGATCTGTCCATATAGATCATAGGTGAGTTATTAAGTCTACAGTTTTGAAGCCACCAAATAACTGAAACCACCCTCTCTATAAGACGCTCCCTAATACCAAACAGCCTTCTGCACTGCCACTTCCTCAACAATATCCTGCTAAAAGTAATCCTGTGGCTAACAGAGCCGAAATTCTGGGACGCATATGGCATATGAGAGTCCTTACCCGAAGTACCAATCTCCCATCTTATTTACAACCAACTCCTGTGTGCCAATAACTGGCCAACAGAAGCATGCATACAACCATCCAGCTTTCTTCTGAAGTCCCATGTCCATCATATACAAGTTCAAAACCGAACTCTGACACTAAACAGATTGGCTTTGGCTTGAACTCTTCGTCGGGCTAACCTCCTCCATCCCCAAACTTACATTTAAAATATACACTAACCTGGCAAACCCTACCACACAACACAAACCTCTATACATTCTTTCCTGGGAACAGGAACTAAACACCAAATTCTCCCCTCAGGAAGTGCGACAAATCCTATCCAACTCGCACGGATTTTCGAGATGTATACTGCTACAAGAAAATACGTTTAAAATACTATCCTGCTGGTACAGAACACCGGAACGGCTATACCACCAGGGCTAGCCGCATCACCACTGTGCTGGAGATGTACAAACACAAAAGGTACTCTCACACACATACTATGGACATGCCCAAAGCTACAAACATACTGGTAAGTGATAATAGACTCCTTACGAATTCTGGGGGTAACAACATGGGACTTCACGGCCCAAGAAATTCTACTATCCCTTCCCTCAAAAGTATACACGCCCAAGAAACATGCTCTCACCCCATTATCATGGCTACCGCAAAACATCTAATAATTATACACTGGCGTCAACTCGCCCGCCCCACGCTGAAAGAGTGGATTACTAAGGTACACGACCTTTACCGTCTAGAGGAAATCTCAAGCTGGAAAACCGGCTCTCATGAAAGATTCTTAATAACCTGGCTCCCTTGGTCTTCAAACTCGCACAAATCCCTGACGTTCCAGAAGAACCAAACTCACACCTATAGCTACCCCCTTAAAGCCCGAGAAGCCCTTGCCACAGCGGTTGGGGCCACCTAACCATATAGCCAACCCTCGCAAGCCCATTCCAGCTCCCTACACTCAAATACCGCCTGCCCACTAAGGTCGCTTACAGAGCCACCGCCTCCCATCAGTATGGTCTTGCCCGTCACATCCTCCACCATCTTCCCTAATCCCCCTTCCCTTTTTCCCTTCTTTATTTTTTTTTTCTCCTCGTTTTTGTCTTTGTTCTTGTCCTCCTTGCTCTTGGTTTTCCTTTTCTTTTTTGATTTAGTTTGAGACTTGATTTTGAGAACTGTAAGGATACCTTTACACGCGGCAACATTTCTAGGAATTTCACTGGCAACTTACTGGCTGCAGTGAAATCATGGACACATTGTTCCATTTGTACACAGCAACAAGATAGAACAATGTGTCCATGATTTCACTGCAACCAGCAAATTGCCAGTGAAATTCCTAGAAAAGTTGCCGCGTGTAAAGGTACCTTATAGGTACCACAGGCATTGTATATCCACCTTTCTATTTGTCTGCATATACTCATATAGCCTGTACTCATGTTCTTTCTGCATTTTTCTTGACATGTTATATGTGTTTTGAAAACGTAATAAAGAGTTACAAAAAAAAATTCTCATTTTGCGTCAAAAATCTGTATTCAACAGACAGATTGTCACATTACTGAAGGCCACGTTACACGCACAGATCTATACTGTTCAGATATTGGTCACAGATCTCTGGTTGCAGTGAAATCATGGACACATTGCTCCATTTGTGGCCGTGTACAAATGTAACAATCAGTCCATGATTTCACTGCAACAGAGATCTGTGAACAATCTCTGAACAGATATCTGTGTGTGTAACGTGGGCTTGAGATAGGACATGGCAGCTGCTTTGGTTCGTAAATAGGGTGGAGAAAGGAGAAGTGGAGGCAGAGCTTCTCCCGCCTGCTCCTGTCTATGTAGAATCAGTATCATCCGTCATCTGCTATCACAGTCATGTAGCAATCTGTCTTCGTGAATACGGATTCTCTGTGTACTGAGATTTTGAAATTGATTAATCAGACCTGGTTGTCTATGGTGAGACATATTCTAAAATTTGCTTATTTCATGTGTGTTATTGACAGTTAAACTGACAGTTAATCTTGAAGCCATATCAAAATATAATATGATAATATAATGTGCGTATGTATGTGTGTGTATATTTTATTATATATTATATATATAATAAGTATTCTCTCTCTCGTTGTTCTAGCTTTGCTAAATTATAATTATAGTTAATCCTAATTGGCCTAAAACGGGAAAGGTTATTCTGATTTCATGTCAGATAGTGAGAGTAACATGCATTGTGTCCTTTTTATATAGTGTATGGAAACTTCTGGTTTCAACTGTATGTGTGTGTTGATGTGGCAGAACTGCGTGCGTATTGATGCTGGATATCTGTGTGTGCATACATTGTGTACACACACGCATGTTGATGCGGCAGAACTGTGTATTGTGTTGATGTGGCAGACCTGCGTGCATATTGATACCGGATATCTGTGTGTGTATACATGTGTACACACGCGCATGTTGATGCGGCAGAACTGTGTATGTGCGTGTTGATGTGGCAGACCTGCGTGCATATTGATACCGGATATCTGTGTGTGGGTACACACGAACGCACGTGTTTATGCGCCAGAGCTGTTTGTTTTTCTTTTGTCTCTTATGCACTGCTTCATCCTCTTCATCATTTACTAGACATAGGGGGTGCAGCACTTTAGCAGCAGTTGCACCTATTATTATAGCTCTGTCCCATACACTTGATTAGGACTGAGACGCTGTACCAGGCACAACCTCTGCAGAGTATGTATACAGCGCTGTGCCTAATGATGCCAACGCAGAGCTCTTCAACGCACAGTGACCCCCTCAGTCAGCTGATCGGTCGGATGTCTGACCCCCAGAGATGTGACACTGCTGTCCGATTCTATGGACAGGTCATCAGTATGAAAGTCCCAAAAAAACAGAACTTTTAAGGCCCATTTCACATAGGCGTTCTTATGAAGATGCGGCAGAATTACCGCATCTGCCGCATTTTCCGCCTAACAGCCGCACTTGCGGCACACCTGCGGCAAGCCCCATACATTGTCTATGGGGCTTGTGGTTAGGTGCGGCAAGTGCAGTTCCGGCAGTTGCAGCCGCGGAAAAACCGCGGTCAGCTGCATTTTTTTTTTTCACGGCCGCAAGTGTCGCATCTGCCGCAACTGGCAGAACAGTTATGCGGAAAATGCGGCAGATGCGGTAATTCTGCTGCATATTCCGCATTTTCATAAAAACGCCTATGTGAAAGGGGCCTAAGGGTGCTTTCACATCAGCGGTTTTCGCGATCGCGGCAGCTGCGGTGAAAAAAAAAACACAACTGCCGCAATTACCGCATAACCGTTGCACTTGCGGCACAGTTGCGGCAAGCCCCATACAATGTCTATGCAGGCTTGCGGCAGGTGCGGCAAGTGCGGTATCGCACTTGAGCAGGTGCGGCCGCGAAAAAACCGCGGCGCTGACCGGGTTTTTTTCGCGGCCCTATCTGGCCACACTTGCCGCAAAGCCCCATAGACATTGCATGGGCTTGCCGCAAATGCAGCGGTATGCGGTAATCGCGGCAGTTGCAATTTTTCACCGCAAATGCACAATCGGCGAAAACCACTGATGTGAAAGGGGCCTAAGGGCCCTTTCACATCAGCGTTTTTTGAAATCGCGGCAGATGGTGAAAAAACCGCATCTGCCGCGATTACCGCATAACCGCTGCACTTGCGGCGCGGTTGCGTTTTGCCATGCAAAGTATAGGCGTACTTGCGGCAGGTGTGGCAAGTGCGGTTTTGCACTTGCGGCAGGTGCGGCCGTGAAAAAAACCGCGGCTGACCGCGGTTTTTTTCGCGGCCGCACCTGCCGCAAGTGCAAACCGCACTTGCGCACCTGCCGCAAGTACCCTATACATTGCATGGCAAAAACCGCAACCCTCGCCGCAAGTGCAGCGGTATGCGGTAATCGCGGCAGATGCGTTTTTTTCACCGCATCTGCCGTGATTTTCAAAAAACGCTGATGTGAAAGGGCCCTAAGTTGTGTTTTTGTTACATCTTTTGTCGCACATCACGTATTGTGTAACAGCTATTGTTTGTTTTTGTGATTGTGTTATTTTAATATTTGATTCCCATGTTGCCACTGCTTTCGCTCTCTTAATAGTAAAGATACTGGGCTGCTTGCTGTACTTTTGGTAAAATCACAGTTTTATCAGCAGGAGATTATAATAATAATCTTTTTTATATAGCACCACCATATTCGCACCGCTTCACTAGATGACTAGTAAACCTGCTGCCATGTAATTCCTCATATTCATGAGCTATGTATAGCCCCGCCTCCAGCACTGATTGGCACCTTCCTGCCTATGAACTGTGTACACAGAAAGCTGCCAATCAGTGGTGTGGGCGGGGTTATACAGAGCTCAGCATTCACAGAACTGCTAGATCTGCAGCAGAGAAAACAGGGATTTTATCAAAACTGCAGCATGTTACCTAGTAAGAGACATCACTGGAATCTTGTCTCTACATAATGCTGCTCTCAGATGGGAAAGCAAAAGCCTGCTGAAAGATTCCCTTTTAGAACAGTAAAATAAGTTCATATGCTGAGAGCTTTCACCCAGTAACCCGCCTGTCCGTCTACTTCTCAGGTATCCTCTGACTAACTACACGTTTGGTACCAAGGAGCCCCTGTATGAGAAGGACAGCTCGGTGGCCGCACGCTTCCAGCGAATGCGAGAAGAGTTTGACAAGATTGGAATGAGGCGCACTGTGGAGGGCGTCCTGATCGTTCACGAGCACAGATTACCCCATGTGCTGCTATTGCAGCTGGGAACCACGTTTTTCAAGCTGTAAGTTGACCCTTTTCTGACTTGTAATGGTGAACTAGGGACCCATGTACACCCCCTAATCTGATGTGCAGTGCAGTCTCCTATAAGTCCCCTGGATATAACAGTGATGGACTAAATCCAGGTATCGCCCATCCACTGGGGTCTGACTATCCTGCATATGGGGTCCCAGTCTCTTAGAGGTACATAGGTATGATCCCTTCTCCATTCAGTCTGATAGGACTGACACATCAGCCGTGTCCATCACTGTGATATGATTGGATGGAGTAATGCCCCACTACTCTATGCTGGATAAATGCCCGATACATCCCAGGTTGTCAGCGGAATCGTGGGCATCATCATGTGCAGCCACCTCTGACAGGACATTACTCATATAACCTGACTGTTTCTTTCCAGGCCTGGGGGAGAACTTAATCCTGGAGAAGATGAAGTTGAAGGGTTAAAGCGTCTCATGACCGAGGTATGTGGTCTTTTTACTTCTTATAGATGGGCATGCACTGGAGAAAATGTAGAGGTTTTGGTGATGTTTAAGTTTTGTGTGTGTTCAGATGTGTGACATTTTCATAGATAGTTAAAGGGAACCTGTCAGCTCGTTCTACTCCCTAACCTATCACTACCGGTCCCTGCACCTTGGTAGCTGATCCCTAACCATCCCTGTCTGAGCTAAACGTGCCTTATAAAGTTTAAGAAAAATGCATTATAATTTACAAGCAGTCTCCATCCAGAGACTGGAAAGGCGGGCTCCGGCCTCCATTCTCCCCTCCTGGCTGGCTCCTAGCACGTTCCGCTGGGCGTCCTTATTCCTTGTGCTGTGCCATCTGTCTTTGAAATTCCCACCTCCTTTGCTACTATGATGCGCCGGTTCCGGCCTCGTGCATTGTGGGGGCTGATCGCATGTTCGGCCCGGTGCATGCACAGTGCGCATATTGAAGCCGAGCCGCATACATCATATCCGGCCCGGTGCATTGTGGGGGCTTATGACATGTACGGCTCGGCTTCAGTATGTGCACTGTGCATGCGCCGGAGTTGGGCCGCACACGTGATCAGCCCCCACGATGCTTCGGGCCAGATATGACGTTCCGACCGGCTCATGATAGCAGCAGTGGAGGCGTGAATTTCAAAAGAGGTGGAACAACAGAATGGCTGACACCCAGCGGGGCGTACTGAAAGCCAGAGGGGAGAATGGAGGCCGGAGCCTGCCTTTCCAATCTCTGGATGGAGACTGCTTGTATGTTAAAAATAATTTTTCTTAAACTTTATAGGGAACGTTTAGCTCAGACAGGGATGGTTAGGGATCAGCTACCAAGGTGCAGGCACAGGGGGGAAAACGAGCTGATAGGTTCCCTTTAAGCCCAAATTCTGAGTCGAGTTATTCAGATGGGGTCCTCAATCCTGGGGATTTTCATGTTTTGATATTCATCATATGTTTGCACATCTGCCTCTGATCACTACTGTTTAGTCACTTAAATGCCCCACTGAATCTCTTACAAAGGCAACGAAGTGGAGCAAGACTGGTGCGGGGGTGCACACAGACCCCACTGCTGACATGACAGCAAGGTGCTGAGGGCTTGCCACTGACACCTTGGTGCTCCTGCAAAGCAGTTCCTTGAAGGGGTGTGCCACAAACAGAGTTGATTTTAATCAATAGATATTGGAATAATAATAATTTCCACAATTGGATGTTCTATAAAATGTCCCTGTAATGTGTGTATATGGTGTCCTCCCCTCCAGGAGATGTGGTATGATCAGACCATGTCCCTGTAATGTGTGTATAGTGATACTGTGTCCTCCCCTCCAGGTGATGTGGTATGATCAGACCATGTCCCTGTAATGTGTGTATAGTGTATACTGTGTCCTCCCCACCAGGTGATGTAGTATGATCAGACCATGTCCCTGTAATGTGTGTATAGTCTATACTGTGTCCTCCCCTCCAGGAGATGTGGTATGATCACACATGTCCCTGTAATGTTTGTACAGTATATACTGTGTCCTCCCCTCCAGAAGATGTGGTATGATCAGACCATGTCCCTGTAATGTGTGTATAGTATATACTGTGTCCTCCCCACCAGGTGATGTAGTATGATCAGACCATGTCCCTGTAATGTGTGTATAGTCTATACTGTGTCCTCCCTCCAGGAGATGTGGTATGATCAGACCATGTCCCTGTAATGTGTGTATAGTGTGTGCTGCATCCTCCCCTCCAGGAGATGTGGTATGATAAGACCATGTCCCTGTAATGTGTATAGTGTATACTGTGTCCTCCCCTGCCCAGGAGATGTGGTATGATCAGACCATGTCCCTGTAGTTTGTGGATAGTGTATACTGCGTCCTCCCCGGTCCAGGAGATGTGGTATGATCACACCATGTCCCTGTAATGTGTGTACAGTGTATACTGTGTCCTCCCCTCCAGGAGATGTGGTATGATTAGACCATGTCCCTGTAATGTGTATATAGTGTATACTGTGTCCTCCCCTGCCCAGGAGATGTGGTATGATCAGACCATGTCCCTGTAATGTGTGTATAGTGTATACTGTGTCCTCCCCTCCAGGAGATGTGGTATGATCAGACCATGTCCCTGTAATGTGTATAGTGTATACTGTGTCCTCCCCTGCCAGGAGATGTGGTATGATCAGACCATGTCCCTGTAATGTGTGTATAGTATATACTGTGTCCTCCCCGGTCCAGGAGATGTGGTATGATCAGACCATGTCCCTGTAATGTGTGTATAGTATATACTGTGTCCTCCCTGGTCCAGGAGATGTGGTATGATCAGACTATGCCCCTGTAATGTGTGTATAGTGTATACTGTGTCCTCCCCTCCAGGAGATGTGGTATGATCACACCATGTCCCTGTAATGTGTGTATAGTGTATACTGTGTCCTCCCCTCCAGGAGATGTGGCTATGATCAGACCATGTCTCTGTAATGTGTGTACAGTGTATACTGTCTTCTTCCCTCCAGAGATGTGGTATGATCAGACCATGTCCCTGTAATGTGTGTATAGTGTATACTGTGTCCTCCCTCCAGGAGATGTGGTATGATCAGACCATGTCCCTGTAATGTGTGTATAGTATATACTGCGTCCTCCCGGTCCAGGAGATGTGGTATGATCACACCATGTCCCTATAATGTGTGTACAGTGTATACTGTGTCCTCCCCTCCAGGAGATGTGGTATGATCAGACCATGTCCCTGTAATGTGTGTATAGGTATATACTGCGTCCTCCCCTGTCCAGGAGATGTGGTATGATCACACCATGTCCCTATAATGTGTGTACAGTGTATACTGTGTCCTCCCCTCCAGGAGATGTGGTATGATCACACCATGTCCCTATAATGTGTGTACAGTGTATACTGCGTCCTCCCCGTCCAGGAGATGTGGTATGATCAGACCATGTCCCTATAATGTGTGTACAGTGTATACTGTGTCCTCCCCTCCAGGAGATGTGGTATGATCAGACCATGTCCCTGTAATGTGTGTATAGTATATACTGCGTCCTCCCCGGTCCAGGAGATGTGGTATGATCACACCATGTCCCTATAATGTGTGTACAGTGTATACTGTGTCCTCCCCTCCAGGAGATGTGGTATGATCACACCATGTCCCTATAATGTGTGTACAGTGTATACTGTGTCCTCCCCTCCAGGAGATGTGGTATGATCAGACCATGTCCCTGTAATGTGTGTATAGTATATACTGCGTCCTCCCCTGTCCAGGAGATGTGGTATGATCACACCATGTCCCTATAATGTGTGTACAGTGTATACTGTGTCCTCCCCTCCAGGAGATGTGGTATGATCACACCATGTCCCTGTAATGTGTGTATAGTGTATACTGTGTCCTCCCCTCCAGGAGATGTGGTATGATCAGACCATGTCCCTGTAATGTGTGTATAGTATATACTGCGTCCTCCCCTGTCCAGGAGATGTGGTATGATCACACCATGTCCCTATAATGTGTGTATAGTGTATACTGTGTCCTTCCCTCCAGGAGATGTGGTATGATCACACCATGTCCCTATAATGTGTGTACAGTGTATACTGCGCCCTCCCCTCCAGGAGATGTGGTATGATCACACCATGTCCCTATAATGTGTGTACAGTGTATACTGCGTCCTCCCGGTCCAGGAGATGTGGTATGATCACACCATGTCCCTATAATGTGTGTACAGTGTATACTGTGTCCTCCCCGCCAGGTGATGTGGTATGATCAGACCATGCCCTGTAATGTGTATAGTGTATACTGCGTCCTTCCCTCCAGGAGATGTGGTATGATCAGACCATGTCCCTATAATGTGTGTACAGTGTATACTGCATAATCCCCTCCAGGAGATGTGGTATGATCAGACCATGTCCCTGTAATGTGTGTATAGTGTATACTGTGTCCTCCCCTCCAGGAGATGTGGTATGATCAGACCATGTTCCTGTAATGTGTGTACAGTGTATACTGTGTCCTCCCCTCCAGGAGATGTGGTATGATCAGACCATGTCCCTGTAATGTGTGTATAGTATATACTGCGTCCTCCCCGGTCCAGGAGATATGGTATGATCACACCATGTCCCTGTAATGTGTGTACAGTATATACTGTGTCCTCCCCTCCAGGAGATGTGGTATGATCAGACCATGTCCCTGTAATGTGTGGATAGTGTATACTGTGTCCTCCCCTCCAGGAGATGTGGTATGATCAGACCATGTCTCTGTAATGTGTATAGTATATACTGCGTCCTCCCCGGTCCAGGAGATATGGTATGATCACACCATGTCCCTGTAATGTGTGTACAGTGTATACTGTGTCCTCCCCTCCAGGAGATGTGGTATGATCACACCATGTCCCTGTAATTTGTGAACACGTCTCTGGGCTGGGGAGGATGTAGTATATGGTTTATGCATACAAACACACACATACATCATGTGATAGTGAGGACATCATTTGTTTTGTAGATCCTTGGCCGGCAGGACGGGGTGCAGCAGGACTGGGTCATTGATGACTGCATTGGGAACTGGTGGAGGCCAAACTTCGAACCACCACAGGTTTGTCTTGAATGCCTGAAACTAATATTTAAGACTGCAGCCTGACAACATTTGACATTGTGTCCATGTGCTTCCTATGTCTGTTGTCTCTACAGTATCCGTATATTCCTGCACATATTACAAAGCCAAAGGAACACAAGAAGCTGTTCCTGGTGCAACTTCAGGAAAAAGGTAACATAGGCTTAAGTTGTATATGAGTCCATTCATTCTTACACATTTCCTTCCAAGGTTTGGGCATTATCCTCATTTCTTCCTTTCTGTGACCAGGGTTATGAGTGCAGGCCGTCAGTTTATTCTCCACACAGGGCAGGTATCAGCCGGCAACCGCCTCTGACAGCAGTGACTGGCACTAACTCAGATCGCTGTTGTTTACATGTGCCGTGTTGCGTGTTGGAGCAGCTCTTCTGGACCTGAGTGAACTCGCGGGTGCCCGCAGGGAGACTGCAGCCGCCCTGTACTCACCATGTGCGGCGGGTGCAGGGTGGCTTCTCCCTGCAGTCATCCTCTGGCAGCCGCCTCCGACTCCGCAGCATGAAATGAACATGAGGAGCGGAATGCCGGCAACCTGCACGACAGCTGTCAAAACGCTGCGGTCGGGTTAAGCATAGTGATGAAGACCTCTGCTTATACTGTACTCTGCGGGGTGTTCTACGCAGCGGCAAGACACTGCATCCAAAACGCTGCATTGACTCATCGTGAGTATGCAGCCTTACAGCAGAATTCAAGTGTTATGGGTTGCAATGGCAGCTGTGGTCTTGCTAACAGTTCCTATCACTGCCATCTTGATACTCCGTGAAGCGCAGCCTCAGGCAGTACTTCATAGGAGACATGATTTATCCATATTATAATATATTGCTGTATTTAAAGCAAACTATCAAGGAAAACAAATTAACATATAGTGTGAAAACTCAGAATTTACATGCTACATTTTAGCAATGCTGCCGGGCTTTAAGTATGCCGTGGGGGAAAAAATAAAGCATCATGTGCGCATGAGATTTCAGAAAACTCATTGATTTATGCTTGTAATACACGCAGAATCACAATGGTGTATTTACCCCAGAGTGGTAGCATTAAAACTGATTATCAATAAAAACTGCAAACAAGTCCTGTAATAATCCTCCAATAAAGAAACATGTATAAAGTTACAGGCGACACAAGCTAAATATATATCTGGTTTTCGCACAAACTTCAGAATTTTTTTGAGCCACTAAAATAATTAAAAAATTCACATATTTCGAATTGCTGTAATTGTACCGACCCGGAGACTCATTTAGGCAGGTGGTTCTTACTGCAAAATGGACGCGGTATTAAAAATGGTGAAATTATGTTTTAATTCAAACCACTTGGAATTCAGTTTTTGTCTGTTTGGTTCATGCATTATATGGCAAAATGAATGTCCTACATTTATATTGGTGGAGAAATTGAAACTTTGATGGCTCCTGGAAGACCAGGAGGAGAAATGAAACTTGGCCACGTCCTTAACTCCTTCACGGCATCTGCTGTACATGTATGATGCAAGTTGTAAGCGGGGTATTTGGGGCGGATTCATGGGGTGAGCTCGCCCCATACTCTGCAGGTAATGGCTCTGTGTTACAGCCAGGAGACTCCCCTAATGGGGACGTCACACATGTCAATATGGCATGCACGATCGCTGCTGCACATGACGTAGCAGCGATATTGACGTGTGTGACAGGGCGCATCAACCAGCGATAAATCGCTGGTTGATGGTCGCCAGGTTTTAGAACCTGCTCTAAAACCTGGCGATGGTCCCCGGTGGACACGCAGCATCGCTGCGTGTGACACAAGGAGCCAGCGAGAAGCCAGCTCCCAGCGCCTCTCAGCAAGCCCTGGGAGCTGGTATCCATGGTAAACAGCGGGTAACTATGAGCCGCACGGCCGCGCTTGTTTACATGGTTACCAGCGATCTCACTGGTACAGATCGCTGGTGAGTCTGCCTGTATGACAGCTCTCCAGCGATCAGCCTTCAATATCGCCATCAATGAGATCGTTGGCGACATTGATGTGTGTGACGGCCTCTTTACAGTCTCAGGTAGAGCGCCGCTCTCGATTGTCAACCTGTTAAATCCCGCTGTCAAACTCTGACAGCAGCATTTAGCACACATCAGCATGGGGGTGCACTCTCTTAGGGTCCCATGAGCGCGGCCATGACGTGATTGTGGGTCGTCGATGGGTTGCTATTACAGCAGGGGGTTTGATGAAGACCTTCATACATGTCATTAAAGCATCCCTCAAACCTGCTGTGTCTTCAGAGACTGATTCTCACTGTATGCAGCAATGCTATGGTATTTACTGTACATAGCACAAATGATTAGACAATCGCAGCTTTAAGTCCTGTAAGGGGCCTAGTGAGAACAGTAAAAAGTAGAAAAAAAGTTTAAAAAAAAAAATTAAAGTTCAAATCACTCCTTTTTCCCATAAAATTAAAGATAATAAAATATACACACGTGTTATCTCTGCGTTAGGAAAGTCTGATCTATCAAAATATAAAAATAACACCGTCAGTAAACAAAGAAAAGAAAAAAAAAGCAAGAACGACAAAATTACTTTATTTGTTCACTGCAATATCCCAAAAAATGCTGTAAGAAGCGATCAAAATGTCATATCTAACCCAAAATAACAATAAAAATGTCTCATCCCACAATCCATCACACAACTCCATCAACCGAAGATTTAAAACATTACAGGCTTAGAAAGTGGCCACACAACCCCCAAATTCACCCCCACAATTTTTGTAAATGTCTGATTTTTTTTTTTCTTTTCCACTAACAAAACTGGACATGTTTGGTATCGCCGTCATCATGCTGACGAGGAGAATCCTATCGTGAGGTTGTGTCTACCACAAAATGGACACCGGAAAAACAATTCCCATAAAACCTTGTCAGAATTGAATATTTTTCCACAATTTCTACCAACTTGGATGTTAAAATAAATTATGTCATTCAAAAATACAACTCGTCCCGCAAAAAACAAGCAGTCATATGTCTATAGAAAAATAAAAAGTTAAGGCTCTGGATAGAAGAAAAAAAATAAAACCGCAAAAATGAAAATTGGCCACATTGCAAATGAGTTTGAAGGGGTTGGCCACTGCTTTTTCTTTATTCATAACCTATCCTTAGGATAGCCCACCAATATGTGATTGGTGGGGGGTGACACTTGCACTCCCTTTCTTCTCTGATCAGCTGGACGTCTGATTACTGGCGTCTCTGGAGGCTGGACGTTCTCAGATGGTTCCAAATAACAGCGGGGCCATCATTTCTATAGTGGCTGCAGACGTAACTGCAGATCAAATAAATGGGGTGGGGAAATTTACAGTACCAGCCGCAGCTTTGATGGAGCTGTTGTGTTCTGGTGACAGCGGATGGTCGGGGACGTCAAGTCTCGCACCCATACCTCCATTGATCAGATATTAATTTCTTTATTCAAAGGATGGACCATCAATAAACATAAAAGTAGTGGCTGTGAGGGAAACAGCAGCTCTCTGGTGCCCCCTTATCATCAGGTCAACCAGGGAATTGACAGAGGGTAAGGTAGGGGTTGCAGCTGCCCAGCTATTGTCCAGATATTGAGGTGCATACAGTGAGGGTGCTGTGTACATATCGCCACTCCAGGGCAGGAGCATATAATATACCTCCAGTCCATCACTGCCAAAGTTCCTCAACAACACAAGAACCAGGTGCTGCCACTAGTTCAAATACAATTATATACAAAACAAAAGTTCCATAAGGATTTTTAAATTAGCTGCACAAGTGTTGCCACCAGCTGTAATTCGTTGTTGCCACCGGATTACAGTTTAGCAGCTCATCACATATCCATAATAACCAAAGGGAACTAAATGAACTTTTTGCTTACAAAAATACATATTTATTTGAGAGAACAAACATACATAGAGTAGGTGATCCTAAGTTTGCACAGCAGAGATCACTGGTATAGGGATTCAAATTACATGGTCAAGGGGTTTTACATTAAATAGTAGAATTACAGGCACAGTTTCTATATAAAACAAGTTGTATACAAGGTTGGTTTTAACAGAAATTTTCTAGGTATCAAAGTATTATTCATACACTAGTTCTGCCCAAACCTGCGCAACCTGAGTGGCCAGAAGACCTATAGTTGCCTTACATTATATAAAGTGCATTCCCCAGAGCAAGTAGTAGCAGCATACCAAGAGAAAGTGCTTAGTGCAGAGAATGACGGGGTTCCCCCCTCGTGCCGGACTCCAAACGCACATTTCGCGTATTGGATGTAAGTGCTGCCACATTTTGGTCACTTAAGACCTAAAGGAGATAAGACCTTTTGGAGGGAAGCAAAGATTCAGATTTTTTTTTGTTCACCTGGGTGAAGGGCTAGGAAGTCAAATTTCGTGTACTGTGTTTAATATTAAGAGTTATGAAAGTTATATTTTATGGATCCGTATGAGATGGCGAACGCAAAGCACCATTTTTTTCGCTGGGCTTTGGTCAGAATCATAGCAAATGGTTTTCAGAATGACAGGGTTTTCCCCTCGTGCCGGACTCCAAACGCACGATTCGCGTATTAGATGCGTGCGTTTGGAGTCCGGCTGTAGAAATTTTGGGGTGTTTCATTGATGAATACCTTCAATATTCTTATCAGTGGCCAACCCCTTTAAGGATCTTTCCAATTGATATCTCTGTGTTAATCGATAAACCAAAGCGCCCTCTGGTGGTAGCCCAGGTCATGACATTTCTGATCTGATTATTGAAGTTGTCCCAACATGGAAACAGCACTGATCTTAATCACGGGGTGATCTGAAATCGGGGTGCTCACAGATAGGTGGTATCTGGATAGCAATCATGTGACATTTAAGTCCTTATATTTAGGTTTCCTTAATAGATGGCCCTTACAGCGGGCCTTGCTTGAATTTTTCTTACACCACTGGATACATTAATAAGTACAATGGGATTTTCTAATTTTTTTTTCTCTTAGCACTATTTGCAGTTCCAAAAAATTACAAACTTGTTGCCGCCCCTTTGTTTGAATTGTATGACAATGCTCCCGGTTATGGACCCATCATTTCCAGCCTTCCACAGCTCCTTAGTAGGTAAGCCAAGCACCCCTCTACTTTCACCTGTATGGATATTCTTATTAGATGCATGTATAATGTCCACACATATATTGGGATGCTCTTCTTAAAGGGAATCTGTCAGCAGGTTTTTGCTACCTCATCTGACAACAAAATAATGTTGGTGAAGAAACCCTAAATGCAACGAGGTATCAAATAGATTACTGGGTGCCGCAGTTCTGTCACAATCAAAGCACTTAGTATTAGGTATGTAGCAGAGCTGGAAGGGCTGCCCCCACCCCTACCAGGCTATAGAGATCACGGGCATTTCGGACTGCCGTGTGTGTTTATATATATATATGTGTGTGTGTGTGTGTGACATTGTAGTCATGTAATGTTAATCACAGGGTTATAATAAAGCCTTTAGTTTACATAAACAATAGCAGGCATACTGATTAGAGAAACACAACTTCTTTTTGGTTTTTAACTTGCATCATGCAGCAAAAGCCTGCTGACGGATTCTCTTTGAAAGGACTGTCACCAAGTTTTTGCTACAGAATTTGACAACAGCATGATGTAGAGGCTGAGACCCAGATTCCAGTGATGTGTCACTTTCCTGCTTGCCGCAGTTTTCATTAAAAGCTGTTTTCTTTGTTGCAGACATAGTAGTTCTCTGAATGGCTGAGTTCTGTATAACTCTGCCCATATCATTGATTGGCAGCTTGCTGTGTTGTGTGTAGGCAGAAAGTTGCCAATCAGTGGTGAGGGCGGGGTTGGATTGGGAGGCACAAAGCACTTAGTCCTACAGTGATGAACTCCTGGTGATAAAATAATTTTATGAAAACAACAGCAAGCAGTCCAGTTAGGGACACATCACTGGAATCAGGATCTCTGCCCCTTTACTGCACTGCTCTCGATTACCTGCTGACAGATTCCTCTAATTAACAATATAAGGTTTATATCCTGCCTCCCCTCCTGTATGTGTTTGGTCCATGTAGTGTCCCCAAATTACCAATGGCTGCAGGATCTGTCTCATCACATATCCTACTTTAATATCTAATCTCCTCCACAGGTTCAACTTTATTTATAACTGATCGTGGGTGAAATCTGGGATGACATGGTGCGGGTGAAGCCGTCTCTGTGAGAACAGCTTTGTAATGGGGAGCCTCGGTGGAATCAAATTTTTAAATTTTTTTTTCCCCCTGATGTTTACCTGACTTGCTGTTATGACAATAGATAGACTTTGGCGACATACAGCAACGAGATGTGTTATTGCTTATATCGTTTTTTGTTTATTTTTTCACATACCATTTTTGTTTTCTTACTCAATTAAACAGATTTTTTTTTTTCCTCCGTCTGTCCATCTATTGGCAAAAATGATAAAATCATCGGGATGTCCATACACAAGAGGGCCTGAGTCTTTACCTGCGGAGGGTTTATGTTAATAATTGTAACCACTTCCAGTGAATGGCAGATGTCCCCTATAAATGTTGGTCCAGACAATGATTCATTTGGTCATTAAAAAACCTCTATGGGTGAAAATTGGACCTAATTTATAGACCTAGGGTGAAGTAAAAGAATGGGCATTGCCAAGATGTAAGTGGGATCATTGACATTGAGGTCCTAACAGGTGACGTCCTGGAGTCTGTACAGTTATGTAAGGTGTTTGTGCTCTACACGGTGATAGTAGTGTTTAGAAAAAGACTGGCATCACCTTATGTGTAGGTGCTAGCAAGAAAAAATATGACATTTAAAGTGAAAATCTGCTGCAACACTACAGTCTATAAGTATGTGATATAGCATAATGGCTAACAGTGAATGGCAGGGCTGTATACACAGCTAATAAAGATATGAGGAAAAGGACATGGCAGAAACTGCTTGAAAATATAAAGAAACTTGAGAAAACTTAGCTTTAGCAGTGGCCACTGCGAAAGAGCCCGATAACCGCGCCAAGGTGTTTCTCATCTTATCGGGTCCTAACCGTGGCCTCTCTAGTGGTATTATGCTGTATGTGTGGGTTTTTATGCCTCTATATACAAATGAAAAAAAAACCACATACAGCATGGCCACTGCTAAAGCGAAGTTTTCTCAAGTTTCTTTATACTCTCAAGCAGTTTCTGCCATCTCCTTTAACTGATATCTTTATTACCTGTGTAGAGAGCCCTGCCATTCACTGTCAGCCATTATGATATATCACATAGTTTATAGAGTGTATATAAAAGTTCTGGGCAGGGGAACCTGCGATTGCTCTATTAATTTGTCTGTACTCGGGCTGTTGGTGATATGTATTGTAAAAAAATAACAGGTAATTTGCTAACTCCCCAGCATGTTGTGCCTGGCACCATTATTCAGCACATAACAGTCACAGACGTCTGCCAGCAATTCAGCAGCTTACATATAAAGGGAGTAGGAAGGCACCACTAATAAATAAATGATGAGTTCTGTGTAATGCACAAACACAAACAAGACATGAGTAAACAAGGGAGAATATGGTGCATGAAGTAGCACAGGAACCCAAAATGGAAACGGAAAGCCAAAACAGGCTAGTAAAGACAAATTACAAAAGTCTATTTACATAAAAATGCCACAATAAAACAGTGATATCCTCCATAAGGATAAGTGGGTACACATCCCAAATGCCCCCATCAGACAGTAATCAATATAATACTCACTCAACATCAATAAAATATATGAATACAATTAGGCAGGACAGAGTCTATAACAATATTGTTCATGAATATGTAATAGAGCAAGTATCACAGGTGTATGTAAAGATGTAAAAAAATTGCTTCAGATAAAAAGTAATATAACCTGTAAACATGCTAGCACATATAAGACAATCTGTGCTGCAAGTAAATATGGACGATTGCATCATAGCCTCAACTGAGTATGATACCAAAAAACCGAGTGCCCAAAATATAATAAACAGGCCCATAACGGAGAAAGGTCGGAATAGATGGAGCAACCCAAAGCGTTATGCCAGTTTAGGCTTCCACGGGGGGGTATAAGCTCATAGTACACAGTGAGAAGTACAGTAGTGTTCAAAATAATAGCAGTCCAATATGACTAACCAGATTACTCACTGTTTATGGTATAAATTATATAAGCACATGCCAAACAATTTACTGTTAGTTCAGTAGATTCTTAGAAAACCAACAGATTCTGCATTCATGATCTGCATGTTTTTGAGTCTGTGTATTTGATTAATTAATTGAAAGGAGGTGTGTTCAACATAATAGCAGTGTGGAGTTCAATCAGTGTGGTCAATCATTCTGTGAAGAAATAGGTGTGAATCAGTTAAGGGTGAAGCAAGCACATGTGCATGCATTTCTCCTGGAAATATGGGTCATTCAAGACATTGTTCAGAGTATTTTTATTAAAAAGATTGGTGAGGGTAAACTTCTAAAGAAGTGCAGACAATGATAAACTGCTAAAATGATATCCAATGCTTTAAAATGGAAAGAAAAACCAGAGAAGAAAACTGAAGACTACCATTTTTATGGATGGAAGAATAGGCAGATGGGCAAAGGATCAGCCAAAGATCAGCCCCAGGATGATCAAAGACAGCCTCAAGTTACCTGTGTTGGCAGATAGAAGACGCATGTGTGAAGATCATCTATTAACAATAAGTTCCTGAAAAGTCCCACTGTTAAAACAAAAAAAACAAAGCATGTACCAAAAAAAGAACACATCAACTGGCCTAAAGAGAAAGGAAGAACCATTTTGTGGACTGGTGAAAGCAAAATTGATCTTTTTGGGTCCAAGAGCTGCAGACAGTTTAGACGACCCCCAAACTCTAAATTCAAGCCAGATTACACTGAAGACAGTGAAGCATCATGATATTGGCATGTTTCTCTTACTATGGCGCTGGGCCTATATATTGCAAACCAGGGATCATGGACCAGTTTGCATACATCAAAATACTTGAAGAGGTCATGTTGCCTTAAGGGCCCGTCACATGCTACGATATCGTGAACGATATTGTTGAAACGTCATGGGTTTTGAGACGTTCAAACGACGTTGTTGCGTGTGACACGTTGATATGACCAGCGATAAGCCGGCTGATCGTTGATCACAGGTTTATGAACCGGACCATAAATCAGTTGATCGTTCGTTCAACCTGGCAGCATCGGTTTGTGTGACTCCATTGATAACGATGTTGTTAACGACTTCGCCTATTCAGAACTGGAGGACGTAGGCAACCAAACGACCGCAAGTATCGTTAGCTTGTCGCGGAATCGTTGCTGCGTCATTCTCTATATCAGTACGTGTGACACCTCACCAGCGATCATTGAACATCGTTCCAGCTATGTAGATCAAGTCATATTGTTGGTTGGATCACTGACACATTGAAGCGTGTAATGGGCCCTTTACACTGAAGAGGAAATGCCCTTGAAATGGGTGTTTCAACAATACAACCTTAAACCCACCAGTAAATGAGTAAATCTTGGTTCCAGTCCAACAATATTGAGGTTCTGGAGTGGCCAGCCCAATCCCCAGACCGTAATCTGATTGAACACTTGTGGGGTGACATCAAAAATGCCATTTCTGAGGCAAAACCAACAAATGCAAATATTGTGGGATGTATGAAGGAGGAAAAGGTAAAACACCGATGCAATCCATCATCGCTAAGGTCTTTATTGCAATAGAAAGAATAACATCATCCCAGCACCCTAGCAGGGAGAGCTAGACACGCTTCAAAAAACTTCTTAATCATTAGCATGTAAGGAATAAAACCACACATAGATATACAAGACAATTATATATATATATATATATATATATATATATATATATATATTTATATTTAAAGAACCTGAATTAAGCTCTACCGTGTCTAACGTTCATACAGATGATATGACAATACTTTCCAATTACATTGAGTATATGTAACATATTGTAAAAGAAAATTCACAATTATGTTTACACTAGATGGCGGCCCGATTCTAAAGAATCGGGTAGTCTAGAATCCATATATAGTTTATTTACTAATAGTTACGGGAGTGCGGTGAAATTAATTGTGTGTATACAGGCGGCTCTGTGGGTAGCACAGTATACGGTGGCTCATGGGTTAGCACTGCGCGGTGGCTCAGTGGTTAGCACTGCGCGGTGGCTCAGTGGTTAGCACTGCGCGGTGGCTCAGTGGTTAGCACTGCGCGGTGGCTCAGTGGTTAGCACTGCGCGGTGGCTCAGTGGTTAGGACTGCGCTGTGGCTCAGTGGTTAGCAGTGAGTGCGGTGGCTCAGTGGTTAGCAGGGAGTGCGGTGGCTCAGTGGTTACCAGGGAGTGCGGTGAGATTGGTCAGCGCAGCGCCGTGGGCAGAGTGGTCAGCACACACATACACACACTCCGCTATACTTACCACCGACCCTGCGTCTTCCCCGCCGCCTGGATCCTGAGTCGACATGTCGCCGCCCCCAGACGACTGGATCCAATATGTCGTTCGGGTAGTTTGGCGAGACATCTTGGACGCTATATTGGATCCAGTAGTTCGGGGGCGGCGACATGTCGACTGAGGATCCAGGCAGCAGACGCAGGGCCGCTAAGTATAGTGTGTGTGTACAAAGTGACGGAAGTGCCTACATACACACATATATACACATACTGTACATTGCATATGGAGGGGTGAGGAGAGCGGAGGCTGGAGGGGAGAGGACAGGGAGAGGAGAGCGGAGGCTGGAGGGCAGAGGACAGGGAGAGGAGAGCGGAGGCTGGAGGGCAGAGGACAGGGAGAGGAGAGCGGAGGCTGGAGGGCAGAGGACAGGGAGAGGAGAGCGGAGGCTGGAGGGCAGAGGACAGGGAGAGGAGAGCGGAGGCTGGAGGGCAGAGGACCGGGAGAGGACAGGGGAGGCTGGAGGGCAGAGGACAGGGGAGGCTGGAGGGCAGAGGACAGGGGACGCTGGAGGGCAGAGGCCAGGGGAGGCTGGAGGGCAGAGGCGGCTGGAGTGGGAGAGAGGAGGCTGGGACAGACTGGAACGTTACTGGCCGGAACGTTCCTCCGCCGTTCCCTGTAGCCGGGCGCAGCCCGGCTACAGTGCACTGGTGACGTCACCACCATGGGTCCGGAGGCCATCACGGAAGTAACCTTCGGGTTTTCCAGAAGTGGCCTTCGGCTTTTATATTATAGATTGAAGATTAATAATATAAGGACACCCATAATTTGGATTAAAACTGTAACTTCCTATAAGAGATTAAACGTGGTACCTGGGATCCTTCTTTTATGTAGTAATGACACAGTGTATTTATATGTCCCCATATAGTGGAACATATGATGAGGGTGCTCATTAATAACAATATGTACAGAAAAGCTCAAAGGTCTTGCTGTAACCAAAGAGCAATATATTCTACAATGTATAGACTTATTTGACACAATTATCTCTGGTTACAATGAACAGCATAATATGCATTGCACACACTTTTTTCCATAATACTTGTGCTACCAGATGGAAATTCTTGTAGAAAATGATCGTTATATTTCTAAGTGACAAGACACAAAAGCACACAGTGCCAATATTCATTCCATAATATGCAATATCTGTATAATTTACATGTAATGAATATAAATGCACTGATGCTCCATCATGTCACTCTTATCACAAGAGGCAAATTCTACCAGAATCCAAGTCGGAACAGCAACGGATCCCGGCCAAGTGACATGCCTAAACAAAACACCTGGCCATACCCGCTGCACCCGGCACTGGAGTCCAGACTCATGCATGCAAAGAATATATATACATAATTACAGTTGAATAATTCATGGCTCAAAAACCGATTATGGCATAAAAACTTGTTTTTGTGATGGTACATAATTATCTTATAGATCGGAGTTCTTATATTCAAGGAATAAGCTTTATTTGTTAATTTTCTATTTCCTATGATCTGTTATTGTGTTTTCATTTGTTCTAATAATGCATGGACCCAAGTAAACATTAAGACTCTTTGGATTAATGTTGATGATTTTCCATCCAAAGATTGTATGCTCATCACAATGAAAATGTATGTAAGTTCATGTGAGCAAAAGGAAAAAGATATGAATTTCATCGGGAAACTGTGACGCAAGTGAAATCACCCAATGTGGTGACACGCTATGCGATGCACCTCGTCAAAGCTCTAGACAAAAGAAAACTAAAATAATCGGTGGAAAAGCCCGAGCCAGCCGACCACGGATGTTCAGAAAAAATGAAAGTGAAAGTGCATTTCTCATATGTTATTAAATTCATTCACACAGATCACCATGATACTTTGTGAATAAAAAAGTGCACATACATCACTGATCACCGATCCATGCATATCAAACAAAAGAAAACCAAGATTGAGGCACTAACTCCATGTCTGAAGTTTATGACAAAACTACTGTCTGATGTGTAATTACTGTAGGTAAAAGATATCAGTTTTGCCTATTTCAGTTCCTTTAGAAACAATTTACCATATATACTCGCGTATAAGCCGAGTTTTTCAGGCCAAAATTTGGGCTGAAAAGTCCCTCCTCGGCTTATACGCGAGTATATACCGCCCGCCCGCCACCCGCATCAGTATACAGGCCCCCCCATCAAGATCCAGGGTCCCCCCACCTTGCTCGGCAAACCTGTAAAGTAAAATTCTTATACTTATCACTATCCTCTCGCCGCCGTCCCGCCGCTGCCGGCACCGCGATCCTCCATCTTCATTCAGCGTCTTCCGGCTTCCTGTGGTCGCAGGCAATGACGTCATTGTCAGCGCCGACCACAGGAAGCCGGAAGACGCTGAATGAAGATGGAGGATCGTGGTGGCGGGACGGCGGCGAGAGGACAGTGATAAGTATAAGGATTTTACTTTACAGGTTTGCCGAGCAAGGGGGGGGGGCCCTGGATCTTGATGGGGGGGCCTGTATACCCCTGGGGCTGGTGCTGTATATACCCCTGGGGCTGGTGCAGTATATACCCCTGGGGCTGCTGCTGTATATACCACTGGGAAGGCTGCTGTAACACTGCTGGGGCCTGTATGTACCACTGGGGAGGCTGCTGTATACCACACTGCTGGGGGCTGTATACTACCACTGGGAGGCCTGTATACCACTGGGGGGCCTGTATACCACACTGCTGGGGACTGTATACCTGTGCTGGGGTCCACCCTCGGCTTATACACGAGTCAATAGGTTTTCCCAGATTTTGGGGCAAAAGTAGGGGGTCGGCTTATACACGAGTATATACGGTAATACAAATTGCCAAATCAAATAATGGTCTCAAATTAATCAACTGTACATATTGATTTATTAATACACTGCCCGCTTTATGTGATACATTTGTAACTTGATTATGTATACTGATATTCATCAACACATCGTGTTTCTGTGATTACTTAAAATATTTAAAGTTTCCAATCCTTTTTCTTTGATGTTTTAACTGATTTTGTGATAATTATGATATAAAACTGGAAATTATACAACAAAGGTCCACTATGTCAATCCCTAATAAAAGTAAAACGGGTTGTTACGAGAATACAATCCATTGGGGGAGCGGGCGTCAAGTTGTAGAATCCAAAATAATTCCTGATTATGGAGTACACGCTCCCAGTCTCCACCCCTATATGGTTGGTGGACATGCTCTATGCCCATTACAGAAAGGGAAGAAAGATTGCCATGGTGAAGATCCCTAAAGTGTTGGGACAAGCCCGACATTCTGATTTTCAAAGTACTGGACTCAAGTTTCACTGCTGATATGTGTTCAGCTAAGAGATTTTTTAGGGGTCGAGTGGTACAACCCATTTAGCTGACTTCACAAGCTGTGCAAGTAGCTAAACTAGGAAGCCACAGAAAATTGCTTTTGGGTGACATTGTTGCAAAAAATACTACCCACTCTGATATATTGACACAAGTTGCACTTTCTCCCTCCACATTTATATGATCCCTTGTATGATAACCAAGTGGGTTTTGATGGTGTTTCATTCACAAAAATGCTAGGGGAAATTGTGCTACCTATGATTTTTGATCTGCTAGCCACGGATCTCCACCCACCAGCCAAAAAAATTTGCGCAAGGAATCATCCTGAAACAGGATTGTCATGTTCTTATTTAATAATTTTGTAATATTTGCAAAATCATGGCTGTATTGTTACAAATGTTGGAGGGTGACGTTCAGATTTTAGTGAAGGTTTAAAACTTTGAGTAGTTTTTTTTGTTGCAAGTCAAGTTGCATGTTTTGACCTCTGATTTTTCTTCTTTACCGAACAGAAAATAATGATTCCTCTGTTTGGCAATATTACGTGGTCGTCTTATGACCCATTCCTTATTACCTCTGTCTTAGTCTTCTACATACATTTTCCGCTTCCAAAAGGTAATCACGATCCCCAAAGCTATTCCTTCTAGCACTTACAAATTCCCCAATAGGGAGATTTTTTGTAACATGATCGGGATGTCAACTGTCAGCTCTTGAGGATCATGTTACTGCTGATTTCCTTGTCGTATAGTTTGGTGCTGATAGTGCCCATTTCCATGTTCCCAAATAAAACTACATCAAGGAAAGGGGTCCAGTGCTCATGGATCTCCAATGTTAAATTATAATCATTGTTATCAAAATATGAGACCAAAACCTCCGGATTTGGAGCAGGATACACACAAGGTCACACAGTCCATATAAGGATCATGTCGTCTATGTATCTCCGGCACCACCGGATCCATTCAAGGAAAGGATTATTGTGATTATACAAAAATTCACCATGCCAGCTCATCATATATAGATTTTCTAAGGAGGGTGAAAATTTGGCTCCCATTGGACATCCACGGCACTGGATATAGAAAACCTCATTAAACTTAAAAATTCACTTCAGAAGATGGTTAATTCATAGAAGTATGAATTCTTTTTCATTTTCACCAAACACGTGTCTCCTTTAGAATTTGTGTGACCTAAATTGCTTAGGGTGCTTTCACACTACGGATTTTTAGGGAGCCGATGCTGTCCGATATAAATTGGACAGCATCGGCTCCCTTCTGATGCTTGGAATCGGGTGCCAAATAGGCACCCGATTCCGGCATAAAATCGTTGCCGGGCTGAAAAAAAAGAAAAAAAAAAAAGTTTATTCTCACCTCCCCCCCGAGCCCCCGCCGTCTCCCGCTATCTTCCTGGAGGCTCCCGGTGGCTCATGAAGGTTCCCGGTGGCTGCAGATGTCTTCCTCTGCTGTTCAGGACCTGCGGTGATGTCACAGTCACGTGACTGCGGGTTCCACCATGGTGACCCGCAGTCACATGACTGTGCCATCACCGCAGGTCCTATACAGCAGAGGAAGACCTCTGCTGACACCGGGAACCTGCATGAGCCACCGGCAACCTGCAGGAAGACGGCGGGAGACGGCAGGGCTTGGGGGGAGGTGAGAATAAACTTTTTTTTTTTTTAACCCCTGCGCTCCCAGTTGAGCATTTTTACTGTACTGAGCATGCTCAGTACAGTAAAATAGGGTCCGAGGAGACATCAGATGTTTCCTCGGACCCTTCTCCATAGGGCCCCATGTTATAGGGATCGGGTCAGATCGGATGTGCACTAAATGCCATCCGATTTGGTCCGATCCGAGTCTGTCAGATTTTATTTTCGATGCAAAAATTTTCACCGGAAAAAAAATCGGGAAAAATCGGGCAGAATCGGATCAGACCAAATCGGATGGCATTTAGTGCACATCCGATTCGGTCCGATCCCCATAGGGATGCATGGGGTCCGAAAATCGGTCCGATGCTGTCCGATTTTTATCGGACAGCATCGGAAATGAAGAAATCGTAGTGTGAAAGCACCCTTAGCTGTTAATGATAGAAGAATACAATTGGGTGACGGTACATGTATCCAATTTGAGTGTTGATTCCATTTCATTTTAGTGAGACATTGTAAAAGATGTTTAGTGTCCATCAAAACATGCCCTCCACCTAGATCTGCAACTGGGCATCAACCCACTCTGAAAGCTTTTCATGGAGAGACCCAAAGCCCGCCATGATCGGCCTCAGAGGAGGGGGAAAGGGGCTTTTATATGTGTCTTGGGGAGGGCATGAAAGACTGGACAAATAGGTTTTAAAATAAGGAGACACTCTTTGGTTTTTTGGGCAATGACCCCCAATGATACATCATCATCAAGTAGCCTGCTCAGATTGGAAACGTGTGTGGTTCTCAAACCAGGCTCTACATGTGGTAGTATCCTATAACATCTTAAGGTATGAACCAGAGTCAAATATGACAACAGAGCCACTTTTGTCTGTGGATCTGACTACCATATTTTTATTATTTTTGATGTCACTCAGAGCTTTTCATTCAAAACTAGTCAAATTATCATGGTAAACTATATCAGAAGAAAGAAGCGTTATTAGCTCCGTCTCCATAAGACCTTGAAAAGCTTCCATGGCTGAGAACTATGTGAAGCTATAGGGTAAAAAGAGGGATCAGATGGTTTTAGAGTGGAATTCATTTTTTTATTTTCTCTGCATTTTTCAATACTAGCATTATTGTTATGTGAACGTGCATCCCTAACACCTCTGATTTCTTTCAACTCCATCTGTAAAGGAAAGCAGTCATCAGCATTGAAATTAGACTGACCTACAATGACAGAGTCCGTGCCTTTATTCTACGTTAGAAAATGTCTTTTGATGGTAAGATAACAAACAAACTTAAGGTACCGTTACACACACAGATATATTGCTTGCAACTCACTAGTTGCAGTGAAATCATGGACACATTGTTGCATTTTGTGGCCGTGTACAAATGGAACAATGTGTCCATGATTTTACTGCAACCAGTGAGTTGCAAGCAATATATCTGTGTGTGTAACGGTACCCTTATTGAGGTCTTTCAATGTCATGAAAAGGTCGGCTCTAGTAGATGGAACAAAGTTCAGACCTTTAGCTAACACCATTTTCTGTGGTTCGGATAGAATGCTTGCCGATAAATTGATGACAGAAAAATCACTTTAATGTGCACTTACTTGCGGTTTTTGGACAGATTTTTCTGTCCTCCCTGCTTGCGTCTTGTCTTTTCCTCCTCTGTTTTTTGACATAGAATTATGTCTGGTATTATATTGTCTTCCCGATGAAACAGAGATACCTTGGTAGTCAGAGTCCATGGATTCTCCAGAGGTGTCAACAGTTGTCGGAGGAAAAGAAAAACTAACATTCCTGGAACTACTTGCTTTGGGAGGATGTAGCAGGATAGGACGTGGATGATTTGGAGTTTTTGGAGGATGTGAACCCTTTGGGGTACGTGGAGATCTTGGGGTATTATTCGATAGATAAACAGTACTGAAATCTTTCTGGTCACGATCATATTTGTTTTTTTTTTAGAAGCAATAATTTGTTCCTCCAAGTCATGTTTTTGCAACAATGTCACCCAAAAGCAATTTTCTGTGGCTTCCTATATAAACTGCAACACGACCAATGTAGTTTATTTAGGTACTTGCACAGCTCGCAAAGTCAGCTACGTGGGTTGTACCACTCGAACCCTAATAAAATGCTTAGCTGAACACATATCAGCAGTGAAACTTGAGTCCAGTACTTTGAAAATCAGAATGTCGGGCTTGTCCCAACACTTTAGGGATCTTCACCATGGCAATCTTTCTTCCCTTTCAGTGTAATGGGCATAGAGCATGTCCACCAACCATATAGGGGCGGCGACTGGGAGCGTGTACTCCATAATCGGGAATTATTTTGGATTAAGTTCTCATAACGACCCGTTTTTCTTTTATTAGGGATTGACATAGTGGACCTTTGCTATATAATTTCCAGTTTTATATTATAATTATCCCAAAATCAGTTAAAACATCAAAGAAAAAGGATTGGAAACTCGATGTGTTTCAAATGTATCACATACAGCGGACAGTGTATTAATAAATAATTATATACAATTGATTAATTTGAGACCATTATTTGATTTGGCAATTTGTATTAAATTGTCTCTAAAGGAGCTAAAATAGGCAAAACTGATATCTTTTACCTACAGTAATTACATATCAGACAGTAGTTCTGTCATAAACTTCAGACATGGAGTTAGTGCTTCAATCTTGGTGTTCTTTTGTTTGATATGCATGGATCGGTGATCAGTGATGTATGTGCACTTTTTTATTCACATAAAGTATCATGGTGATCTGTGTGAATGAATTTAATAACATATGAGAAATGCACTTTCACTTTCATTTTTTCTGAACATCCGTGGTCGGCTGGCTCGGGCTTTTCCACCGATTATTTTAGTTTTCTTTCGCCTAGAGCTTTGACGAGGTGCATCGCATAGCGTGTCACCACATTGCGTGATTTCACTTGCGTCACAGTTTCCTGATAAAATTCATATTTTTTTTCCTTTTGCTCACATGAACTTACATACATTTTCATTGTGATGAGCATACAATCTTTGGATTAATGTTGATGATTTTCCATCCAAAGAGTCTTAAAGGGATCCTGTCACCCCCAAAACACCTCAAAACCTATTAAAAGCTGTCCCTACAGCATAGTAACACTTACCCTACACTCCTTTTACCTCCTAAAAGCACCAAGTGAAATAGGAGAAAAATATTATTATAGTACCTCATTATGGATGATAATGAGTGACTATGCTATTCATAGTCACTCATCCAGGCTCTCCCACTGCATGATATCACGCCTCCATAGGCGTGATCTTGGAATCTGATTAAAATTCGCGCCTCCCCGCCGCTCTCCTGTGTCTCGGCCGGCCTGTAGTGGGGCTCGGTGACGCGATACGCGTCATTTCCGGCGCCGGGTGACGTATAAACCCGCGCCGCTCTGTTAGCTTCAAAACGCGCACTGCGCATGCGCAGACTCCTTGCAGATGTTGTCCTTGGTGTCGTCCTTGGTGGGAATTGAACCCAGGATCTCAGAAAACACAATAACACATCATAGGAAATAGAAAATGAACAAATAAAGCTTTTTCCATGAATATAAGAACTCCGATCTGTAACCACAGCTAATTGATTGTGTCAAATAAGTCTATACATTGTATGATATATTGCTCTTTGGTTACAGCAAGACTTTTGAGCTTTTCTGTACATATTGTTATTAATGAGCACCCTCATCATATGTTCCACTATATGGGGAAATATAAATACACTGTGTCATTACTACATAAAAGAAGGATCCCAGGTACCACATGTTTAATCTCTTATAGGAAGTTACAGTTTTAATCCAAATTATGGGTGTCCTTATATTATAAATCTTCAATGTAAACATAATTGTAAATTTTCTTTTAGCTCTAGTGTGGAGCACAGCGCCGACTGTACAGCACAGGCACCGAAGCGAAGAGCCAGAAAGCAGGCAGTGCTGCAAACACGGAGAAACATCAAAATGATGTGTGCTCCTGCAGGGAACACAGTGCCATAAATAACCAATGATTAGAGTAAAGGCCGGGTTACACCTAGCAATGTTCCAGCGACCCAACCAACGATTGGGATCGCTGGAACATCGCTATGTGATCACTGGTGAGATGCTACATAGGGATGCGCCGACAATCGCTGGGATCGGTCAGGGTGTCGGGCGTACACTGGGTGTCGCTGGTCGTTGCCCCTGTCACACATGCCGATGCATGTGTGACAGCAGCAGACCAACGTGACCAAAAATGGTCACGGCCATTCTGCAGCGATCAGCGAGCTGATCACTGGTCGCTGCGGCATGTCACACACAGCGACGTAGCTGGCGATGTCACTGCAACGTCACAAAACCTGTGACATTGCAGCAACATCGGTAGTTGGACGAGTGTCATCCGTTTTATGATCCGTGTGGCATGTGACTGCTGTGCAAGTGTGTGATTTTTTTCTCAGATAACATCCGAGTGCTGTCAGTGTGACATCCTTGTGCAATGCATTTTTTTTTCTCAGCAGCTATTACTGTAAATTCATTTACAGAAACATTTTACAGTGTTCTCAGCTACAGAATGATGATGTATCAGTTAAAAAAAACGGATGGCACTAGGATGGTCAGTGTGCTGTCCGTGATTTTGTCGGACCCATTGACTTGCATTGGCGAGTCTCGGCCGTGACTCGCATACTGTCGCAGCATATTGCAACTTTTTTCTCATCCAGATTCTGGATGAGAAAAAAAAGCAGATGACACGCCCATTCAAATAACATTGGTCCAAGTGCAATGCGAGATTTCCTAAGGCACAGAACCACCAATACTAAGAGTAATGAATGAGACATAGTTTATGCATGTATCACACGCAGGCTGAAAGGGCACGATATAGAGGAAATATTTACATATTTAAAGGATCCGAGGCCAAAGAGGCTTGTAGGAACAGATGGGTAAGTCCCTCTTCACATCACGATTTTTGGGGATCCATGGCTATCCTTTGTAAAACGGATCCATTCTGTTCATCTGGAGGCGCAGGGCTTGCTGTGCCACGTTGGTAATCGGCTGCCCTGCACCTCGTGCAGACCGGCTTCTGGGATTGCGGGTGCACATGAGCACCGGCCTAATGATGCGCTCGTGAACCGGAAATGTATGTTCGACTTCCGGGGGACCGGGGAGGATGCATCAAGGCGGTAAGATATGAATAGCGGCAGCCCAAACAGGTAATGTTCCCATCATCTTTTCCCCTAAGGATGCTGAGGAGCACCCTGGAGGTGCTAGGCAGCAAGGCAGTGGTAGTCTTAGCAGTGGCAGTAGGGCCAGTAGGGATGTCCATCTCAGCAAAGACAAATTCACTGATAAAAGGAAGGAGCAGAAAGCTTCCAAATTAAGTGTTGTGCCTCCACCTCCAGAGCTGGTACCCATCCATGTCAGCTAAAGGGGGCGAGTTGTCTCTATATGATCACCTAGTAGACTGATTCCTCTTTCTCTCTCTCTCTCTCTCTTTTCCTGTATGGCCAGGGAAAAAAGAAATTGGTAAAATCCAAACATAAGAATTGTGCATTGTGTGTGCAGCCCCTGCCAGATGACTATAGGAACCGTCTGTGCCAATCATGCATTACCCAGACCCTGGATGAGGAAGATTCCGTCCACACTGCCGACCTCATACGGGATGAGATGAGGAATTCCCTTAAGGTACCTTTACACGCGGCAACTTTTCTAGGAATTTCACTGGCAAATTACTAGTTGCAGTGAAATCATGGACACATTGTTCCATTTGTACACAGCAGCAAGATAGAACAATGTGTCTATGATTTCACTGCAGCCAGTAAGTTGCCAGTGAAATTCCTAGAAATGTTGCCGCGTGTAAAGGTACCCTTAGGCAACTTCAACAGCCTAGTATGCCCACGCCAGTACAGGTTATGCATCATTCTGGATGTGAGTCTGACAGTGCTTCCCAGGAAGAGGGATTGGTGCACACTTCCCATTCACGTTCTTCATCCGATGATGAAGAAGGTTCATGTTTTCCCATACAGGAGGATGACGCTATGGATAAATCTATCTGTACCACCTTGTGTATTGCTGACAGTCAGGAGGCAAAAACAGCCCAGGAAGTAATGTTTGTGGGTTTATCTCAGAAAAAGCATTGTTCCTTCCCAGTGATTGATGCCATCAAAGACCTGGTCAAAAGAGAATGGGAAAAGCAAGAGTCTAGGGGATTCTTGCCTTCTTTTTCTAAGAGGAAATATCCTTTCGACGATTCCCAATTGCTTGAATGGACTAAAATTCCTAAAGGTGATGTGGCAGTGGCCACGTCTTCTAAAAGGAAACTAGAGGACCAGGACCCGTCAGATCGAAAATCTGAAACTCTGCTTAAAAGAAACTGGGAATCTTCTATTGGAGCCTTAAAGCCTACTATTGCCTGTACATATGTGGCATGTTCTCAGTTAGTATGAATTGACCAATTAGAAGAGCAGATTAGGTCAGGTATTCCAAGGCTATATAAAAATATAAGGGGAGACAACAGAGGCGCAATAGTGCCCTATCATTTGGCATAGATTAGGGACTAAACGGTACAAACAGGTTTGCACTAACCTGGTCCAGTTGTGAATCCCACAACTGGAATAAGAGCGTTGGTTTTAGTAATGCAGGCTGCTGCTGGACCTCCACCTCCACGGGACCGTGGGCACTTCAAGAGTTCTGGGATCAAAGGTGTGTTGCAGTCCGCGCTGCCCGATCGCCCAAAGGATCACAAGGGAAACAATGTTCCAAACGAAATTCTCTTTATTCTTATAAACCGACGCGTTTCGGCGCCCAATCCTGGCACCGTCCTCAGGGTAATACCCTGAGGACGGTGCCAGGATTGGGCGCCGAAACGCGTCGGTTTATAAGAATAAAGAGAATTTCGTTTGGAACATTGTTTCCCTTGTGATCCTTTGGGCGATCGGCAGCGCGGACTGCAACACACCTTTGATCCCAGAACTCAGGAATTCCAAGGGACAGCCTACTGGCGTAAATTCCTCAAATACGGAATGGTTCAGCATATATAGCCAATGCATCTGCTGATTCCCTTAGACTGGCAGCCAGGTCCGCAGGTCTATCTAACACGGTCCGACGGTCCTTGTGGTTAAAGGAGTGTAAGAGGGACGCGCATGCTAAGAGCAAACTGTGCATCATCCCATGCCAGGGTGAGTATCTCTTCGGCCCTGTGCTAGATGACATATTAACAAAAGCAGGTGATGTTAAAGGTTCCCTAAACCCTCTATTCCCAGTTATAGGAGGGCTTTCAGGAAGAGACAGTTTTCTTGTCAGAAGACCCCCGATGGGAACCGTAAGTATTGGGGTCCCTTCACCTCTAAGCACAAACCCCGATACCGTTAGTTTTGACCCACCAGTAGGGGGTAGATTATCATATATTTTCAACAAATGGTCCCAAATTTCATCTAGGCGATGGATCCTCGACCTAATATCATCTGGGTTGAAGCTGGACTTTGAGAGGATCCCAAGGGATCCTTTTCTTCAAACTACATTGTCTGACCCAGTTCACCCAACAGGCATTGGAATTTGAAGTTGGAGAATTATTGAGGAAATGGGTACTGTTATGGTACCATCACACGGGGCGATCTCTGCGGCGATGTTGCCGACAACTCGCGGGAGTGCACACTTTTTTGGCACGCTGCCATAGTTGCTGTTGCGATGTCACACGCATCTGCGATCTTGCCTGCAACTATCACAGCCAGGGTTAAACTCTACCCTGGCAGCGATCCATAACATGTGAGTCTATGGGGGACGTTTCCGGCAACTTCGCAGTTACGGCGTCACACAGGGCGATGCAGGCAGATCGCCTGAGCATTATCGCCAGGTTTCCCAACATGTTGGAAAACCTGTCGATGTTGCTTAGGCAGCTTACCGCCTTATTATCGCCCTGTCACACGCAGCAACTCATGAGCAATGTTACCGCTACTTAGCCACGCCCCTAAGTTTCCAGCAACATCGACGCAGAGACCGCCCCGTGTGACAGTACCATTAGAGGTGCCTAGGGACCAGGAGGGGAGGGGATTTTATTCTCCTTTGTTCCTGGTTCCGAAGCAGGGTAATTTTAAAACTATTATTAATCTGCGAAAGTTGAACTCCTTCCTCAGATTTCAATCCATTAAAATGGAGTCCATCCAATTCACAATTCGGCTTCTGTTCCCCAGGTGATTCATGGTGGTTATAGATCTCAAGGATGCAAAGGGTCATCTTCCAGTTCATCAAGATCATCTGCAATTTCTGAGAGCGGTGGTGTGCCTGGAAGGCCAAATCAGACGTCTCCAGTTTGCCACCATGCCATTCGGGCTCTCTATCGCTCCACGCATCTTCACAAAGGTGATGACAGAAGTATTGGCTTATGTCCGACAGAGTGATATTCTTATTGTTCCATATTTGGATGACTTTTTAATAGCAGGGAATTCTGCAGCTCAGTGCACGTCTCAACTAAATCTTGTCTTGTCCTCACAGGAATTACACTGGATAATATATTGGAAAAAGTCACGACTAACCCCTACCAGGGTGCAAGGCTTTCTGGGTCTCCATTTGGATTACGTGGCCCAACTATGTTTCCTGCCAGAAGACAAAGTGCGAACTGTACTGGCCAAAGTGAGCAAGGTGGTGGCCAACCCAGAACTGTTTTTAAGAGGAACTATGTCCCTGATGGGGACCTTTGCCTCCTGAATCCCGGCAGTCATGTGGGCACAGTTTCACTCAAGAACTCTGCAACATGAGGTTCTCGCAGCAGGCGAGACCTTGCAGGGTCATGTAGAAGGCAGACTGCGTCTGTCAGGGTGTGCAGTAAATTCTTTGTCTTGGTGGCTGAATCCAACTCACTTATCCAGAGGGGTTTTGTGGGTCATTACACCAGACTTCATAGTCACGACCGATGCCAGTCTTTGGGGTGGAGATCGCCTATCCCAGGGGCAAAAGACTGTGGAAGAAGTACAGGGTTCGTCCAACCTGAAGGAGCTAAGAGCTGTTGAATATACCTTCCTCAGGTTCTTGCCTCACCTTCGAAATTCCCATGTCAGGATCCAGACGGATAATACCACGGTGGTAGCTTATATCAATCATCAGGGTGGGACTTGATCACCCACTCTGATGTCGACCATGGAGGCTATCTTTATCCTAGCAGAAGAAAATTTTCTTTCCCTCTCAGCCCTGCACATCAGGGGAGTAGACAATATCAGAGCCGATTTTCTCAGCCGTCACTATCTCCACCAGGGAAAATGGGTTCTAAACAGGGAGGTTTTCAGACAAATAGTGAGATTATGGGGAGTACCAGAGATAGATCTCTTTGCGACCAGGAGCAACAGACAAGTCAGGTGATTTGCTTCCCTACATGCAGCAGGCAATCCGGAGGTGTTAGACGCCCTCCATGTGCCTTGGTCGTACAGGCTGGCGTACGCCTTTCCCCTAATGTGTCTGATCCCTCTAGTTCTCTGAAAGATCAGAGACGAAAGGGCAAGAGCGATATTGATCGCCGCGTTCTGGCCTAAAAGACTGGTTCTCATGGCTGAGAGCCATGTCGGTGTCCGACCCGTGGTTCTCCCGACAGATCAGGAGCTGCTCTCTCAAGGTCCATTCTATCTCCCTCAAGTGGAGGGGCTGCCCCTGACGGCCTGGATTTTCAGCGGCAGCTTCTGAGCCAGAGAGGATTTTCTGATGCCTTGATTTCCACACTTCTCCAAAGTAGGAAGGCGATAACTACTAACCTTAACTGCAGGTTTTGGAGAAAATTCCTACAATTTTATACAGGGGTCTTCACGGTACCAAGCTTCTATCCCTGCTATTTTGCACACAATAGACCTCGAGGCTGTAGGTCAGATTAGGGTGGGTAGCTAGAAACAGGTGCAGATCTAAATGTAAAAGTACACTATTTCTCAGGAGTACACAGGGCAAGAGAACTCACCTTTACTGAGTCTTGTTTCTTTGCATGTCGACCCACTAGGGGTCTTACAAGGATCTTTGTCTCCTTGGTATGCTGCTATCCTCCAAAGAGCGGAACTCCCAGCTCTGAGCCCGTGGAATGAAGCAAATAATCAAGGTATCCAGATGATTGAGCGCTCCCAAGGAGATTGACCAATCTCCTTGGGAGCGCTCAATCATCTGGATACCTTGATTATTTGCTTCATCCCTGCTATTTTAGAATTCCTGCAGAAGGGTCGGGAGTTGGGCCTGGCAGTCAGCACTTTAAAGGTCCAAGTTTCTACTCTGGGGGCACTTTATAACTGTAATGTTGCATGGGATAGGTGGGTCTCCAGATTCATACATGCATTTGAGCCTAGTGACCCTGTACACATCCCGAGCCTGGCACCCTGGGACTTGAACTTGGTCCTCGATGCCTTGACTGGATCCCCCTTTGAACCCGGCTGAAGGACGCCCTGGTCTGCGACCCTGTTCTGGCTGCTCCGGACTACAAGAGGAGATTCGTTGTGCAGACGGACGCCTCTTCTTATGGACTGGGAGCTGTACTCAGCCAGGTGAATGCAGCTGGGGACGAGCACCCCATCGCCTACCTCAGCAGGAAACTGTTGGACCGAGAAGTGGCCTATGCGACTGTGGAAAAGGAATGTCTGGCTGTAGTGTGGGCCCTTAGGAAACTAAGGCCGTATCTGTATGGACGAGAATTCACTGTGGTTACTGATCACAATCCCCTCACCTGGCTGAACAGAGTCTCTGGGGACAATGGACGCTTACTACGATGGAGCCTGGTTCTTCAGTCCTATAACTTTACCATACAATATAGAAGAGGCAGCCAACACCAAAATGCAGATGGACTGTCCAGGCAGGAGAAGCCCTGAGGCCTGGTAGCCCGGACTGTGTGTACTTAACAAGCGGCCTGTAGAGGTCACTAGTACGTACACCAAAGTGCGGGGGGAAAGGATTGTCATGATATATGCCTTTTCCCTGTCCTATATTTCTGTATACTATGCCATTTCATGTGTTGTAACTGTTCTCCGTTTTCTATTAGCTGTATACTATGCAATTTATTGTGCTGTAATTTAACATGTCTCCTTCCCCCAAGAATTGCGTTCCTGCACTGTAATGTAATTAAGCATTGGTCAACAGCTAGTGAAGGATTAGCCATTCTTCCTCCCAGCAGGTGGCTAGTCCAATCCACATACTACCAGACACACTGGAGCCATACGTTTCTGGAGACATCTGATGGAGCAAACCATTTAATAGTAGGTGTAAACCCCTACTCCCTTTCACATGGGCTGATCCCAGGAGCTCAGACAATACATTCATGTTTTAGGATCAGATGTGAGTTGACTGTGGAAGTGAACGGAGCGAGACCTGAGCTGAGGCCAGATCTCGTCGTCCGTGGGATTGCGTTGCATCCATTGGACTCTTGCAAGGACTATTGATTTCGTTTATCTGGCACAAGGATTATCGGGAGGTGCCCCGAATCTGTTTCCTTTGTTTGGACTCATTGCGGACTCTGCAGATTTACCTTCATGTGTGTTGTTCCAGCTTTCTTGTTTAATAAATCTCCTTGGATTGATCATCAGCCAGGTGTCCCTTCCTGCTATGTCACACACCCCGTCACAGGGGTGACAGCAGGACGTGGCGGAGCATATAAAGTGATGGGGTGAGTGCAGGACAAGGGGCCATCTACACAATGGAGGGGGTGGGTGTAGGATGTGAGGGAGCATATGGAGGGAGTGAGTGAAGAATGGGTGTAAGTGCAGGATGTGGGGGGTGTGCAGAATGGGGTCATATGGTGGGGGTGTGTGCAGAATAGGGTCATATGGAGGGGGTAAGTGCAGGATGGGGGGCCATATGGAGGGGGTGAGAGCAGAACAGGGGTAAATGCAGGATGGGGGGCTATATGGAGGGGGTAAGTTCAGGGTGGGGGGCCATAGCCAGGATGAGGGGCTATGTACCATCACTGGGGGGGCCATATGCAGGATGGGAGGGTTGTGTACCGTCACTGGGGGCTATGTACTGTCATGGCTATGTACCATCACTGGGGGCTATGTACCGTTAAAGGGGGACATATCAAGCATGGGGGGGGCCCACATACTAGGATAAGGGGATATATACCAGGATGGGGTAAATATATACAAGGATGAGGGACATATGTACTGATTTGTAAGATGGACACTGGCATTATAAGACGGACCCCATTTAACATTAAAAAAAATGTTTTCTCTTTTCCTTCACCAAATTTGAAGGTGCGTCTTATATTCAGATACGTCTTATAAAGCGGAAGATACTGTACTTTTTTTGCCCACTGTAATGCTGAAGGATTTCCAGTAGAATGATACTGATGACCAGTCCTTGGGAATAGGTCACCATTATCAGATCATTGGCACCCGCAAACCATCAGCTATGTACAGTCCTGGTATGAGATGAACATAAGCCGTATGACGGAGTGGACCACCAGGTTAGTAGTGCCAGGATGTGGACACATACTCCAGCTATAGGTCTGGCCAGCTACTTTTCTGGCTTTCATGGCTGAATTATAGATACAGGGGGCTGGGTTAGCTATTAAAATGAGTAGTCAGCCTGCCACTTCACACAACAATAAGTAAGCAGCAGAGTGGTTTTACAAAGAAAAGGACTAAGGGCCACGTCATACGGTTCAATTTACTGAACGATATTGTTAGCGATCACATGCACGCGCGATCGCTAACAATATCGTTCACATCGCTGGTGAGCTGTCACACAGGCAGACTCACCAGCGATGTGGACCAGCGAGAACGCTGGTAACCATGGTAAACATCGGTTACTAGGCGCCGCGCGGCGCTGAGGGCCACTTCACACGGTTCAATTTACTGAACAATATTGTTAGCGATCACATGCACGCACGATCGCTAACAATATTGTTCACAGCATTGGTGAGCTATCACACAGGCAGACTCACCAACGATGTGGACCAGCGAGAACGCTGGTAACCATGGTACACATCAGGTTACTAGGCAACACGCTGCACTTACAAACCCGATGCTTACTATGGATACGAGCTCCCAGCATAGGCTGCGAGGTGCTGGGAGCTCGTTCATCGTTGGTCTGCTGGTGTCACACACAGCAATGCTGCGTGTCCACCGGCCGACCAACTATAGATTTGTGAACATGTTCACAAATCTGCAATCAAATGATTTTTCAAAGAAAAATTGTTTGATTACACGCAGCGACGCACAAACGATATCGCTTAAGTGATCAAGAAAGCAGGTCGCTTAAATGATATTGTTCAGTAAATTGATGAGTGTGACATGGCCCTTAGAAGAAAGAAGAATCCTTCCAGCAATTGAGAAGAGATTTTTTCCAAATCCAAAAGCTCTCTGCACACGTACCCTTGTTATGTTCAGATTGAATTTTTTGCTGAGTTTTTGGAGAAAAAAAAATGAAAACTTAAAGCATTAACTCAGTTTCTTCTCTAAACGCTCAGCAGAAAGACTCACACTTTAGGTATGTTTACATTCCTAACAAGTCGGAGGAAAAAACTGTTTAAAACAACTGCAAAAAACACCTCAGTATATTAAAATTTCCCCATAAAATGTGCATTTTCTGAAAATAATGTATTTTTTTACTTCCAGGAAAATACTCAGTGTGAACATACGGGGTTAGAATGAATGTGTGCAACTACTGAGCAGGGGACACTGCTGTGGGGGGGTGACCTGTGGGTGTGATGTGTCTGGTGACACTGTTGGGGGTGAGCTGTGGTGTGATGTGTCTGGTGACACTGTTGGGGGGTAATGTGTCTGGTGACACTGTTGGGGGTGACCTGTGGGTGTGATGTGTCTGGTGACACTGTTATGGTACCTTTACACGCCGCTACCGAGAGGTAGAAACCGGCAGGTATCGGAGACAATTGTACCTTTTACCTTCAAAACACCACGAGGTTGCGGCGTGTAATTCAGGTTGTACCTTCCTGTCTCTTTGGATACCTGTCTTTCAGCGGTGCTGAAAAATAAGCAGGTAAAACCCCATGGTAGCGGCGTGTAATCGGGGCACAGGTACGGTATTTGAGTTCCCTGGGGCGTGCCACAGCGTCATGTATACCGCGCCCCATCAGCTATCATTGGTTGGGGCTACTGTGTAACCATGGCTGTCCCTGCACAGGGCGCCATATTCAGCGAGCTGACCAGTCACACTACACATTTGCAATGGCGTCATGTATTAGCCAGCCTTCCTGCGCTGGCTGGCCAATCATGATGCTATTGCATTGTCCAATCACCGTACGAGCGTCGCGTAATACACAACTCTGTCACGCCTCTGTAGTTACGGCGCACAATATGTACGCCCATATTCCCTTGTGGTAGCAGCGTGTAAATCAGGGAAGGTATTCCACAGAAGGTAACCTGCGGCACCCATCGGCACTTCTGGGGAACGAAAATACCTTCTGTGGAGCACCTTGTGGCGGCGTGTATTTGCAGTATCAGGTACCGTTAGGAACCGTTGAAAACGCGCGTGTGCACGTGCAGTGCCTACCTGTTGCTACCTTCGGTAGCGGCGTGTAAAGGTACCATCAGGGGTTGACCTGTGGGGGTGATGTGTCTGGTGACACTGTGTGTGGGGGTGATGTGTCTGGTGACACTGTTGGAAGGTGACCTGTGGTGTGTGATGTGCCTGGTGACACTGTTGGGCGGTAACCTGTGGGGTGATGTGTCTGGTGACACTTGGGACGTGATTTGTGGGGTGATGTGTCTGGTGACACTGTTGGGGGGTGATCTGTGGGGGTGATGTGTCTGGTGACACCGTTAGAGGGTGACCTGTGGGGATGATGTGTCCGGTGACACTGTTGGGGGTTATTGTGGGTGTGATGTGGCAGGTGACACTGTTGGTGGGTTATCTGTGGGTGTGATGTGGCAGGTGACACTGTTGGGGGGTGACTTGTTGGTCTGATGTGTCTGGTGACACTGTTTGGGGTGACTCGTGGGGTGTGACGTGTCTGTGACACTGTTAGTGGGTGATCTGTGGGGGTAATATGTCTCATGACACTGTTGGGGGGGTGACATGTGGGGGTGATGTGTCTAGTGACACAGCTGGGGGGTGACCTGTGAGGGTGATGTGTCTGGTGACACAACTGGGGGGTGACCTGTGTGTGATGTGTCTGGTGACACTGTTGGGGGGTGATCTGTGGGTGTGATGTGTCTGGTGACACTGTTGGGGGGTAATGTATCTGGTGACACTGTTGGGGGGTGATCTGTGGGTGTGATGTGTCTGGTGACACTGTTGGGGGGTGATCTGTGGGTGTGATGTGTCTGGTGACACTGTTGGGGGGTGATCTGTGGGTGTGATGTGTCTGGTGACACTGTTGGGGGTAATATGTCTGGTGACACTGTTGGGGTTGACCTGTGGGTGTGATGTGTCTGGTGACACTGTTGGGGGGTGATCTGTGGGTGTGATGTGTCTGGTGACACTGTTGGGGGGTGATCTGTGGGTGATGTGTCTGGTGACACTGTTGGGGGTGACCTCAGGGGGTGATGTGTCTGGTGACACTGTTGGAAGGTGATGTGTCTGGTGACACTGTTAGGGGGTGATCTGTGGGTGTGATGTGTCTGGTGACACTGTTGGGGGGTAATGTGTCTGGTGACACTGTTGGGGGTGATCTGTGGGTGTGATGTGTCTGGTGACACTGTTGGGGGGTGATCTGTGGGTGTGATGTGTCTGGTGACACTGTTGGGGGTAATGTGTCTGGTGACACTGTTGGGGGGTGATCTGTGGGTGTGATGTGTCTGGTGACACTATTGGGGGGTGATCTGTGAGTGTGATGTGTCTGGTGACACTGTTGGGGGGTGATTGCTGTGGGGGTGATGTGCCTGGTGACACTGTTGGGGGTGATCTGTGGGGGTGATGTGTCAGGTGACACTGTTGGAGGGGGGTGATCTGTGGGTGTGATGTGTCTGGTGACACTATTGGGGGGTGATCTGTGGGGGTGATGTGCCTGGTGACACTGTTGGGGGGTGATCTGTGGGTGATGTGTCTGGTGACACTGTTGGGGGTGACCTCAGGGGGTGATGTCTCTGGTGACACTGTTGGAAGGTGATGTGTCTGGTGACACTGTTGGGGGGTGATCTGTGGGTGTGATGTGTCTGGTGACACTGTTGGGGGAGATCTGTGGGTGTGATGTGTCTGGTGACACTGTTGGGGGGTGATCTGTGGGGGTGATGTGCCTGGTGACACAGTTGGGGGTGATGTGTCTGGTGACACTGTTGGGGGGTGATGTGTCTGGTGACACTGTTGGGGGTGATGTGTCAGGTGACACTGTTGGGGGGCGATCTGTGGGGGAGATGTGTCTGGTGACACTGTTGGGGGGTGATGTGTCTAGTGACACTGTTGGGGGGTGACCTGTGGGGGTGATATGTCTGGTGACACTGTTGGGGGGGTGACCTGTGGGGGTCATGTGTCAGGTGACACTGTTGGGGGGGGTCATCTGTGGGAGTGATGTGTCTGGTGACACTGTTGGAGGGGGGTCATCTGTGGGGGTGATGATGTGTCTGGTGACACTGTTGGGGGGTGATCTGTGGGTGTGATGTGTCTGGTGACACTGTTGGGGGGTAATGTGTGTGGTGACACTGTTGGGGGGTGATCTGTGGGTGTGATGTGTCTGGTGACACTGTTGGGGGGTGATCTGTGGGTGTGATGTGTCTGGTGACACTGTTGGGGGGTAATGTGTGTGGTGACACTGTTGGGGGGTGATCTGTGGGTGTGATGTGTCTGGTGACACTGTTGGGGGGTGATCTGTGGGGGTGATGTGTCTGGTGACACTGTTGGGGGGTGATGTGTGTGGTGACACTGTTGGGGGTGATCTGTGGGGGTGATCTGTGGGGGTGATGTGTCTGGTGACACTGTTGGGGGTGACCTCAGGGGGTGATGTGTCTGGTGACACTGTTGGGGGTGATCTGTGGGTGTGATGTGTGTGGTGACACTGTTGGGGGGTGATGTGTGTGGTGACACTGTTGGGGGTGATCTGTGGGTGTGATGTGTGTGGTGACACTGTTGGGGGGTGATCTGTGGGGGTGATGTGTCTGGTGACACTGTTGGGGGTTGATGTGTGGTGACACTGTTGGGGGTGATCTGTGGGGGTGATGTGTGTGGTGACACTGTTGGGGGTGATCTGTGGGTGTGATGTGTCTGGTGACACTGTTGTGGGGTGATCTGTGGGGGTGATGTGTGTGGTGACACTGTTGGGGGTGATCTGTGGGGGTGATGTGTGTGGTGACACTGTTGGGGGGTGATCTGTGGGGGTGATGTGTCTGGTGACACTGTTGGGGGTGATGTGTCTGGTGACACTGTTGGGGGTGACCTGTGGGGGTGATGTGTCTGGTGACACTGTTGGGGGTGATCTGTGGGGGTGATGTGTGTGGTGACACTGTTGGGGGTGATGTGTGTGGTGACACTGTTGGGGGTGATCTGTGGGTGTGATGTGTCTGGTGACACTGTTGGGGGTGATCTGTGGGGGTGATGTGTGTGGTGACACTGTTGGGGGTGATCTGTGGGGGTGATGTGTGTGGTGACACTGTTGGGGGGTGATCTGTGGGGTGATGATGTGTGTGGTGACACTGTTGGGGGTGATCTGTGGGGGGTAATGTGTCTGGTGACACTGTTGGGGGGTGATCTGTGGGGGTGATGTGCCTGGTGACACTGTTGGGGGTGATCTGTGGGGGTGATGTGTGTGGTGACACTGTTGGGGGTGATCTGTGGGGGTGATGTGTGTGGTGACACTGTTGGGGGTGATCTGTGGGGGTGATGTGTGTGGTGACACTGTTGGGGGGTGATCTGTGGGGTGATGTGTGTGTGGTGACACTGTTGGGGGGTGATCTGTGGGGGTGATGTGTGTGGTGACACTGTTGGGGGTGATCTGTGGGGGGTAATGTGTCTGGTGACACTGTTGGGGGTGATCTGTGGGGGTGATGTGTGTGGTGACACTGTTGGGGGTGATGTGTGTGGTGACACTGTTGGGGGGTGATCTGTGGGGGTGATGTGTGTGGTGACACTGTTGGGGGGTGATCTGTGGGGGTGATGTGTGTGGTGACACTGTTGGGGGTGATCTGTGGGGGGTAATGTGTCTGGTGACACTGTTGGGGGGTGATCTGTGGGGGTGATGTGCCCCCTTCTTTTCTACCTGCAGTCCGCACATTTCCTGCCGTGGTCTCCGGGTACCTGCGTTCCGCCACCAGCAGAGGGCGCATCCTCCCCGAGGAAAGTACGGAAGACCGCGGCGGACAGAAGTGTGAGAGCGCGGAGACAGGAGCCCGGAACCCCGAGACCGTGCGGCCGCTCACCGCGTCACATTGCCGGCCCCACACTGCCCTGCGGCCCCCCGCTCCGGACACTGACAGGCCTCAGGGGCCCGGGCTCTCCGGAACATGCCGCTACTCTTCTTGGAGCGCTTCCCATGGCCCAGCCTGCGGACATACACCGGCCTGAGCGGCCTCCTGCTGGGCCTCAGCCTGCTGAGCGCATACCGGAGCCTGAGCGGGGAGCAGGACGAGGAGGGCGGCCGGGAGGAGGCGGAGGAGCAACTGTCAGAAGGCCCCGGGGACTCGGCGGCGGATATAGGCCGGTACCTGGTGTCAGACGGCCTGGGGGTGTGGTGTGAGTGCGGAGGAGGCGCTGGGTATACTGGATATACTGTGTAGACATAGTGTGTGGATATACTGGATATAGATATACTGTGTCTAGTGTGTGGATATACTCTATATACTGTGTATAGTTATTCCGTATATACTGTGTCTAGTGTGTGGATATACTGTATATACTGTGTATGGTGTGTGGATATACTCTATATAGTATGTGGATATACTGTATATACTGTGTATAGTGTGTGGATATACTGTATATACTGTGTATAGTGTGTGGATATACTGTATATACTGTGTATAGTGTGTGGATATACTGTATATACTGTGTATAGTGTGTGGATATACTGTATATACTGTGTATAGTGTGTGGATATACTGAATATAGTATGTGGATATACTGTGTATAGTGTGTGGATATACTGTATATATACTGTGTATAGTGTGTGGATATACTGTGTGTGTATATATATATATATATATATATATATATATATATATAATATATATACTGTGTCTAGTGTGTGGATATACTGTATATATACTGTGTCTAGTGTGTGGATATACTGTGTGGATATACTGTATATATACTGTGTCTAGTGTGTGGATATACTGTGTGGATATACTGTATATATACTGTGTCTAGTGTGTGGATATTCTGTATATACTGTGTCTAGTGTGTGGATTTTCTGTATATACTGTGTCTAGTGTGTGGATATACTGTATATACTGTGTCTAGTGTGTGGATATACTGTATATACACTGTGTCTAGTGTGTGGATATACTGTATATACTGTGTATAGTGTGTGGATATACTGTATATACTGTGTATAGTGTGTGGATATACTGAATATAGTATGTGGATATACTGTGTATAGTGTGTGGATATACTGTATATATACTGTGTATAGTGTGTGGATATACTGTGTGTGTATATATATATATATATATATATATATATACTGTGTCTAGTGTGTGGATATACTGTATATATACTGTGTCTAGTGTGTGTATATACTGTGTGGATATACTGTATATATACTGTGTCTAGTGTGTGGATATTCTGTATATACTGTGTCTAGTGTGTGGATTTTCTGTATATACTGTGTCTAGTGTGTGGATATACTGTATATACTGTGTCTAGTGTGTGGATATACTGTATATACTGTGTCTAGTGTGTGGATTTACTGTATATATAGTGTGTCTGGTGTGTGTATATACTGTGTCTAGTGTGTGGATATACTGTGTATAGTGTGTGAATTTACTGTATATACTGTGTGAATATACTGTATATAGTGTGTCTAGTGTGTGGATATAGTGTCTAGTGTGTGGATATCCCGTATATACTGTGTATAGTGTGTGGATATACTGTGTTTAATGTGTGGATATACTATATATACTGTGTATAGTGTGTGGATTTAACTGTATATACTGTCTAGTGTGTGAATATACTGTATATATAGCGTGTCTAGTGTGTGGATATACTGTGTCTAGTGTGTGGATATACTGTATATACTGTGTCTAGTCTGTGGAGTTACTGTATATACTGTGTCTAGTGTGTGAATATACTGTATATATAGTGTGTCTAGTGTGTGGATATACTATATATACTGGTTCTGTATATACTGTGTATAGTGTGTGGATATACTGTGTCTAGTGTGTGGATATATTGTTATATACTGCGTCTAGTGTGTGGATTTACTGTGTCTAGTGTGTGGATATACTGTATATACTGTGTCTAGTGTGTGAATATACTGTATATATAGTGTGTCTAGTGTGTGTATAGGGTCATTCCATGTCAAGTGATCCAAAAATGAATATTTTTTTTCCCTGACGTCCTCAGATTTTTTTAATTTTTTTTCTATATGAAGAACAACTTTAGTTAATTACAAAAAAAAAGTTTAGAATTTTTTTCTTTATCAGTTAATTTTTTACAGATTTTTAAAGTTTTAAAAAAGTGCGAATTTTGGCCTGGTATGGCTTTACATTTTCTATCATATCTCGGGCTAGAAATAAGATAGAGAAACAAAATAAACACCATTCTACTCAGAACTGTGCAGGCTTTCACCAGATATGTCACAAGAGGATCTTTATTAATATTTTACCCATATGATCGCAAGCGCAAAGCTTTAAAACGCATTTCCGAAAAATTGGCGCGCTTTAAATATTTCAAAAACTGCCCATGTGTCTGCTTTGCTCTTAGCCACATCTGTACCAAATTACAAGTTGGGATCGCGATGGGATCATATTTTAAAATATTTTAATATTAATAGCGTCAATGGGTCATTCCATATCAAGTGATCTAAATATGAATATTTTTTTTCCTTTATGAAGTACTACTTTAGTTAATTACAAATTAAAAGTTTAGAATTTTTTTCTTCATCAGTTAATTTTTTTACAGATTTGTAAAGTTTAAAAAAAGGGTGAATTTTGACCTGGTATGACTTTACATTTTTTTTATCTCAGGCTAGAAATAAGATAATGAAGTGGGAGAGGCATCATTTTACTCAGAACGGTAACAGCTTTCATTTGGGATGTTATAAGACTATGTTTCTTTATATCAAATTCAAACTATTGACGGGCAATTGTGAAAAAATGACTGATTGTGTTCTTGGTGATTTTTGAATTGACACTATAATAGTTAAATATGTTAAAATATGATCCCATCACGATCCCAACTTGAAATTTGGTACAGATGTGGCTAAGAGCATAAAAGACACATGGGCAGTTTTGGAAAATTTTTATTAAAACGTTTTTTCGGAAATGCGTTTCAAAATGTTGCGTTTTCGTTCGCATGGGTAAATAATTAAAATTAACAAATATACTCTTGTGACATATCTGGTGAAAGCCTGGACAGTTCTGAGTAGAATGGTGTTTATTTTGTTTCTCTATCTTATTTCTAGCCCGAGATAAAACATGTAAAGTCATACCAGGCCAAAATTCACCCTTTTTTTTAAACTTTAAAAATCTGTAAAAAATTAACTGATGAAGAAAAAAATTCTAAACTTTTAATTTGTAATTAACTAAAGTAGTACTTCATAAAGGAAAAAAAAAAATAAAAAATCTAAAGACGTCAGGTAAAAAAAAATATTCATATTTAGATCACTTGATATGGAATGACCCATTGATGCTATTAATAATAAAATATTTTAAAATATGATCCCATCGCGATCCCAACTTGAAATTTGGTACAGATGTGGCTAAGAGCAAAGCAGACACATGGGCAGTTTTTGAAATACTTAAAGCGCGCCGATTTTTCGGAAATGCGTTTTAAAGTTTTGGGCTTGCGATCACATGGGTAAAATATTAAGAAAGATCCTCTTGTGACATATTTGGTGAAAGCCTGGACAGTTCTGAGTAGAATGGTGTTTATGTTGTCTCTCTATCTTATTCCTAGCTTGAGTTATGAGGAGAAACGTAAAGGCAGGCAACAGCGAAATTCACACTTTTTCCGAACTTTGAAAATCATTTAAAAAAAATAAATTTAAAAAAAAAATTTCTCTTCACATTTCGCATTGTCTGACATGCTATTATCAAATAACAAAATCTCAAAAGAATTAAAAATATAGAGGTAATAATCATTGGTTCACTTGAAATGGAATGACCCTATATAATGTGTCTAGTGTGTGGATATACTGTATATACTGTGTATAGTGTGTGGATATACTATATATACTGGTTCAGTGTGTGGATATACTGAATATAGTATGTGGATATACTGTATATACTGTGTCTAGTGTGTGTGGATCTACTGTGTCCAGTGTGTGGATATACTGGATATACTGTGTCTAGTGTGCAAATATACTGTGTCTAGTGTGCGGATATACTGTGTCTAGTGTGTGTGTATATACTGTATATAGTATATGTGTACTTTACCCGTGTCGCCCCATGTATATGCTGTGTACAGTACCCGTGTTACCCCCATTTATGTGCTTTGTACTGTATCTGTGTCGCCCCTGTATACGCTGTGTACTGTACCCGTCACCCTCTGTATTTGCTGTGTACTGTATGTGTCGCCTCTGTATATGCTGTGTACTGTACCCCTGTCGCTCTCTGTATACGTGTTACCCCGCATATTCTGTATACTGTAATACTGTACCAATGTTGCCCCCCCCGTATACTCTGTGTATTGTATCTGTGTTGCCCTTTGTATACGCCGTGTACTGTACCCGTATCACCCTCTGTATATGCTGTGTACTGTATTCATGTCTCTCCCTGTATACTGTACCCCTGTCATTCCCTGTATACACCGTACACTGTACCCGTGTTACCCCCCTGTATACGCTGTGTACTGTACCTGTGTTACCTCCTGTATACGCTGTAGACTGTACCCATGTTGCTCCCCTGTATACGCCGTGTACTGTATCCGTGTTGCCCTTTGTATACTGTACCTGTGTCACCCTCTGTATACGCTGTGTAGTGTACCCATGTCAACCCCTGTATGCGCTGTGTACAATACTCGTGTCACCCTCTGTATTTGCTGTGTACTGTACCCGTGTCGCCCCCTGTAAACTGTACCCTCGTCGTCCTCTGTATACACTGTGTACTGTACCCATTTTACCCCCCATTTATACGCTGTATACTGTACCTTTGTTACCCCCTGTATACTTTGTGTATTGTACCCGTGCCTCCCTCTTTATACGCTGTGTACTGTATCCATGTCGCCCCCTGTTTATGCTGTGTACTGTATCCGTGTCGCCCCTTGTATACGCTGTGTACTGTACCCGTGTCGTCCCCTGTATGCGCCGTGTACTGTACCCGTGTAACCCCCTGTATATGCTGTGTACAGTACCTGTGTCACCCCCCCTTTTTATACGCTGTGTTTTGTATCCATGTCGCCCCCTGTATAAGCTGTGTACTGTACCAGTGTCACCCTCTGTATTCGCTGTGTACTGTACCAGTGTTACCCCCATTTATATGCTGCGTACTTTATCCGTGTCGCCCCTGTATACGCTGTGTACTGTACCTGTGTCGTCCCCTGTATGCGCCGTGTGCTGTATATGTGTCGCCCCCTGTATATGCTGTGTACTGTACCCATGTCATCCCTTTATACGCTGTGTACTGTACCCCTGTCACTCACTGTATACACTGTATATTGTACCGTGTTGCCCCCCGTATACGCTGTGTACTTTATCCTTGTCGCCCTTTGTATAGGCTGTGAACTGTACCCTTGTCACTCTCTGTAGTCGCTGTGTACTGTATTCGTGTCTCCCTGTATCCATGTTGCCCTTTGTATACGCCGTGTAATGTACCCGTGTCACCCTCTGTGTACGCTGTGTAGTGTACCCATGTCACCTCCTGTATATGCTGTGTACTGTACCCGTGTCGCCCCCCAGTATACACTGTTTACTGTATCCGTGTTGCCCCCAGTATACACTGTGTACTGTATCCGTGTCGTCCCCTGTATACGCTGTGTACTGTATCCATGCTGCCCTTTGTATACGCCGTGTACTGTACCCGTGTCACCCTCTGTATACGCTGTGTAGTGTACCCATGTCACCCCCAGTATACGCTGTGTACTGTACCCGTGTTGCCCCCTGTATATGTTGTGTACTGTACCTGTGTCGCCCCTTGTATTTGCTATGTACTGTACCCGTGTCGTCTCCTGTATATGCTGTGTACTGTATCCGTGTTGTCCCCTGTATAAACTGTGTACTGTATCCGTGTTGCCCTCAGAATACGCTGTTACTGTACCGTGTTCGCTCCCTGTATTGCTGTATCTGTACCTGTGTCGCCTTGTATTTGCTATGTACTGTACCTGTGTCCCCCCTGTATACGCTGTGTACTGTATCCGTGTTGCCCCAGTATATGCTGTGTTACTGTACCCATGTCTCCCCTGTATATGCTGTGTACTGTACCCGTGTCTCCCTGTATAGCTGTTACCCCGTGTCGTCCCTGTATACGCTGTTACTGTACCCGTGTCGCCCCCTGTATAGTCTGTGTACTGTACCTGTGTTCGCCCTTGTATTTGCTATGTACTGTACCCGTGTCGTCTCCTGTATATGCTGTGTACTGTATCCGTGTTGCCCTGTTGTAGTACTGTATCCGTGTCCCCTCAGTATACGCTGTGTACTGTACCCGTGTCCCCCCTGTATTCGCTGTGTACTGTACCTGTGTCGCCCCTTGTATTTGCTGTGTACTGTACCGTGTCGCCCCCTGTATACGCTGTGTACTGTACGTGTCGCCCTATCTGTATACTGTACCTGTGTGACCCTTGTATTTGCTATGTACTGTACCATGTTTCCCCTGTATACGCGTGTACTACCGTGTCCCCCCTGTATATTTGTGTACTGTACCGTGTCGCCCTGTATGCATACTGTACCTGGTCGTCTCTGTATATGCTGTGTACTGTATCCGTGTTGTCCCCTGTTATACGCTGTGTACTGTATCCGTGTTGCGCCCCTGTATACGCTGTGTACTGTACCCGTGTCCGCCCCTGTATTCGCTGTATCTGTACCTGTACCTGTTTACCCCCCTTTATACGCTGATACTGTACCTTTGTACCCCCTGTATACTTTGTGTGTACATGTCCAACCTGTGTCACTCTCCCCCCTTTTATAGCTGTGTTGTATCCGTGTCGCCCCTTGTATAAGCTGTGTACTGTACCAGTGTGTCCATGCCCGTTACTGTATGTACCGGCTGTGTACAGTACCTGTGTACCCCCTTTTTATAACTGTGTTTTTATCCATGTCGCCCCTGTATACGCTGTGTACTGTACCTGTGTCACCCTCTGTATGCGCTTGTGCTGTATATGTGTCGCCCCCTGTATATGCTGTGTACTGTACCCATGTCATCCCTTTATACGCTGTGTACTGTACCCCTGTCACTCACTGTATACACTGTATATTGTACCCGTGTTGCCCCCCGTATACGCTGTGTACTTTATCCTTGTCGCCCTTTGTATAGGCTGTGAACTGTACCCTTGTCACTCTCTGTAGTCGCTGTGTACTGTATTCGTGTCTCCCTGTATCCATGTTGCCCTTTGTATACGCCGTGTAATGTACCCGTGTCACCCTCTGTATACGCTGTGTAGTGTACCCATGTCACCTCCTGTATATGCTGTGTACTGTACCCGTGTCGCCCCCCAGTATACACTGTTTACTGTATCCGTGTTGCCCCCAGTATACACTGTGTACTGTATCCGTGTCGTCCCCTGTATACGCTGTGTACTGTATCCATGCTGCCCTTTGTATACGCCGTGTACTGTACCCGTGTCACCCTCTGTATACGCTGTGTAGTGTACCCATGTCACCCCCAGTATACGCTGTGTACTGTACCCGTGTTTCCCCCTGTATATGTTGTGTACTGTACCTGTGTCGCCCCTTGTATTTGCTATGTACTGTACCCGTGTCGTCTCCTGTATATGCTGTGTACTGTATCCGTGTTGTCCCCTGTATAAACTGTGTACTGTATCCGTGTTGCCCTCAGAATACGCTGTGTACTGTACCCGTGTCGCTCCCTGTATTCGCTGTATACTGTACCTGTGTCGCCCCTTGTATTTGCTATGTACTGTACCTGTGTCGCCCCCTGTATACGCTGTGTACTGTATCCGTGTCGCCCCCTGTATATGTTGTGTTCTGTACCAGTGTCGTCCCTTGTATTATGCTAGTGTACTGTACCCGTGTCGTCCCTGTATATGCTGTGTACTGCATCCGTGTGTCCCCGTATACGCTGTGTACTGCACCCGTGTCGCCCCCTGTATATGTTGTGTACTGTACCTGTGTCGCCCCTTGTATTTGCTATGTACTGTACCCGTGTCGTCTCCTGTATATGCTGTGTACTGTATCCGTGTTGTCCCCTGTATACGCTGTGTACTGTATCCGTGTTTGCCCCCAGTATACGCTGTGTACTGTACCCGTGTCGCCCCCTGTATTCGCTGTATGCTGTACCTGTGTCGCCCCTTGTATTTGCTATGTACTGTACCTGTGTCGCCCCCTGTATACGCTGTGTACTGTATCCGTGTCGCCCTGTATTCGCTGTATACTGTACCTGTGTCGCCCCTTGTATTTGCTATGTACTGTACCTGTGTTGCCCCCTGTATACGCTGTGTACTGCACCCGTGTCGCCCCCTGTATATGTTGTGTACTGTACCTGTGTCGCCCCTTGTATTTGCTATGTACTGTACCTGTGTCGTCTCCTGTATATGCTGTGTACTGTATCCGTGTTGTCCCCTGTATACGCTGTGTACTGTATCCGTGTTGCCCCCAGTATACGCTGTGTACTGTACCCGTGTCACCCCCTGTATTCGCTGTATGCTGTACCTGTACCCATTTTACCCCCCATTTATACGCTGTATACTGTACCTTTGTTACCCCCTGTATACTTTGTGTATTGTACCCATGCCTCCCTCTTTATACGCTGTGTACTGTATCCATGTCGCCCCCTGTTTATGCTGTGTACTGTATCCGTGTCGCCCCTTGTATACGCTGTGTACTGTACCCGTGTCGTCCCCTGTATGCGCCGTGTACTGTACCCGTGTCAACCCCCTGTATATGCTGTGTACAGTACCTGTGTCACCCCCCCTTTTTATACACTGTGTTTTGTATCCATGTCGCCCCCTGTATACGCTGTGTACTGTACCCGTGTCACCCTCTGTATTCGCTATGTGCTGTATATGTGTCGCCCCCTGTATATGCTGTGTACTGTACCCATGTCATCCCTTTATACGCTGTGTACTGTACCCCTGTCACTCACTGTATACACTGTATATTGTACCCTGTTGCCCCCCCGTATACGCTGTGTACTTTATCCTTGTCGCCCTTTGTATAGGCTGTGAACTGTACCCTTGTCACTCTCTGTAGTCGCTGTGTACTGTATTCGTGTCTCCCTGTATCCATGTTGCCCTTTGTATACGCCGTGTAATGTACCCGTGTCACCCTCTGTATACGCTGTGTAGTGTACCCATGTCACCTCCTGTATATGCTGTGTACTGTACCCGTGTCGCCCCCCAGTATACACTGTTTACTGTATCCGTGTTGCCCCCAGTATACACTGTGTACTGTATCCGTGTCGTCCCCTGTATACGCTGTGTACTGTATCCATGCTGCCCTTTGTATACGCCGTGTACTGTACCCGTGTCACCCTCTGTATACGCTGTGTAGTGTACCCATGTCACCCCCAGTATACGCTGTGTACTGTACCCGTGTCGCCCCTGTATATGTTGTGTACTGTACCTGTGTCGCCCCTTGTATTTGCTATGTACTGTACCCGTGTCGTCTCCTGTATATGCTGTGTACTGTATCCGTGTTGTCCCCTGTATAAACTGTGTACTGTATCCGTGTTGCCCTCAGAATACGCTGTGTACTGTACCCGTGTCGCTCCCTGTATTCGCTGTATACTGTACCTGTGTCGCCCCTTGTATTTGCTATGTACTGTACCTGTGTCGCCCCCTGTATACGCTGTGTACTGCACCCGTGTCGCCCCCTGTATATGTTGTGTACTGTACCTGTGTCGCCCCTTGTATTTGCTATGTACTGTACCGTGTCGTCTCCTGTATATGCTGTGTACTGTATCCGTGTTGTCCCCTGTATACGCTGTGTACTGTATCCGTGTTGCCCCCAGTATACGCTGTGTACTGTACCCGTGTCACCCCCTGTAGTCGCTGTATGCTGTACCTGTGTCGCCCCTTGTATTTGCTATGTACTGTACCTGTGTCGCCCACTGTATACGCTGTGTACTGTATCCGTGTCGCCCCTGTATACGCTGTGTACTGTATCCCTGTCGCCCCCTGTATACGCTGTGTAACTGTATCCGTGTCGCCCCCAGTATACGCTTTGTACTGTACCTGTGTCGCCCCTGTATTCGCTGTATACTGTACCTGTGTCGCCCCCTGTATACACTGTGTACTGTATCCGTGTCACCCCTGTATATGCTGTGTACTGTATTCGTGTCGCCCCCTGTATATGCGGTGTACTGTACTGTGTCGTCCCCTGTATATGCTGTGTACTGTATCCGTGTCACCCCCAGTATACACTGTGTACTATACACCATGTCGCTCCCTGTATACGCTGTGTACTGTATCCGTGTCACCCCCAGTATACGCTGTGTACTGTACCCATCGCTCTCTATATATACTGTGTACTGTACCTGTGTTGCCCCTGTATACGCTGTGTAGTGTACCCATGTCACCCCCAGTATACGCTGTGTACTGTACCCGTGTCGCCCCCTGTATATGTTGTGTACTGTACCTGTGTCGCCCCTTGTATTTGCTATGTACTGTACCCGTGTCGTCTCCTGTATATGCTGTGTACTGTATCCGTGTTGTCCCCTGTATAAACTGTGTACTGTATCCGTGTTGCCCCAGAATACGCTGTGTACTGTACCCGTGTCGCTCCCTGTATTCGCTGTATACTGTACCTGTGTTGCCCCTTGTATTTGCTATGTACTGTACCTGTGTCGCCCCTGTATACGCTGTGTACTGTATCCGTGTCGCCCCCTGTATATGTTGTGTACTGTACCTGTGTCGCCCCTTGTATTTGCTATGTACTGTACCCGTGTCGTCTCCTGTATATGCTGTGTACTGTATCCGTGTTGTCCCCTGTATACGCTGTGTACTGTATCCGTGTTGCCCCCAGTATATGCTGTGTACTGTACCCGTGCACCCCTGTATTCGCTGTATACTGTATCTGTGTCGCCCCTTGTATTTGCTATGTACTGTACCTGTGTCGCCCCCTGTATACGCTGTGTACTGTATCCGTGTCGCCCCTGTATACGCTGTGTACTGTATCCCTGTCGCCCCCTGTATACGCTGTGTACTGTATCCTGTCGCCCCCAGTATACGCTTTGTACTGTACCTGTGTCGCCCCCTGTATTCGCTGTATACTGTACCTGTGTCGCCCCCTGTATACACTGTGTACTGTATCCGTGTGCCCCCTGTATACGCTGTGTACTGTATCCGTGTCGCCCCCTGTATATGCTGTGTACTGTACCTGTGTCCCCCCTGTATATGCTGTGTACTTACCCTGTCGCTCCCTGTATACGCTGTGTACTGTATCGTTCCCTGTATACGCTGTGTACTGTATCCGTGTCCCCCATTATACGTGTGTACTGTACCTGTGTCCCCCTGTATTTCGGTATGTACTGTCCGTGTGCCCCCATGTATATGCTGTTACTGTACCGTGTCGCCCCCGTATACGCTGTGTACTGTATCCGTGTGCCCCCTGTATACCTGTGTACTGTATCCTGTGTCGCCCCTGTATAGCTGTGTACTGTACCGTGTCGCCCCAGTATAACTGTGTACTGTATCCGTGTTGCCCCCATGTATACACTGTGTACTGTATCCGTGTTGCCCCCAGTATACGCTGTGTACTGTATCCGTGTTGCCCCCAGTATATGCTGTGTTCTGTACCCGTGTCGTCCCCTGTATATGCTGTGTACTGTACCCGTGTCGTCCCCAGTATATGCTGTGTTCTGTACCGTGTCGTCCCCTGTATATGCTGTGTACTGTACCCGTGTCGTCCCCTGTATATGCTGTGTACTGCACCCGTGTCGTCCCCTGTATATGCTGTGTACTGTATCCGTGTCAGCCCCAGTATACGCTGTGTACTGTACCCATGTCGCCCCTGTATATGCTGTGTACTGTATCCGTGTCAGCCCCAGTATACGCTGTGTACTGTACCCATGTCGCCCCTGTATATGCTGTGTACTGTACCCGTGTCGTCCCCTGTATATGCTGTGTACTGTATCCGTGTCAGCCCCAGTATACGCTGTGTACTGTACCCATGTCGCCCCCTGTATATGTTGTGTACTGTACCCGTGTCGTCCCCTGTATATGCTGTGTACTGTATCCGTTTCAGCCCCAGTATACGCTGTGTACTGTATCCGTGTTGCCCTCAGTATACGCTGTGTACTTACCGTGTCGCCCCCTGTATTCGCTGTATACTGTACCTGTCGCCTGTATTTGCTTGTACTGTACGTGTCGTCCCCTGTATATTGCTGTGTACTGTACCTGTGTCGCCCCTAGTATACGCTGTGTACTGTACCGTGTCGCCCCTAGTATATGCTGTGTACTGTACCGTGTCGTCCCCTGTATATGCTGTGTACTGTACCGTGTCGCCCCTGTATATGCTGTGTACTGTATCGTGTCAGCCCCATATCGTTGTGTACTGTACCTGTTGCCCCTGTATACGCTGTGTACTGTATCCGTGTCACCCCCAGTATACGCTGTGTACTGTACCCTTCGCCCTCTATATATACTGTGTACTGTACCTGTGTTGCCCCCTGTATATGCTGTGTACTGTATCCGTGTCGCCCCCAGTATACGCTGTGTACTGTATCCGTGTTGCCCCCCCAGTATACACTTGTGTACTGTATCTGTGTCACCCCCAGTATACGCTGTGTACTGTACCTGTGTCGCCCCTGTATACGCTGTGTACTGTATCCGTGTCGCCCCTTGTATACGCTGTGTACTGTACTCGTGTCGCCCCCTGTATATGTTGTGTACTGTACCTGTGTCGTCCCTTGTATTTGCTATGTACTGTACCCGTGTCATCCCTGTATACGCTGTGCACTGTACCCATGTCGCCCCCTGTATTCGCTGTATACTGTACCTGTGTTGCCCCTTGTATTTATGTACTGTACCTGTGTCGCCCCTGTATACGCTGTGTACTGTCACCCCCATTATACGCTGTGTACTGTACCCGTGTCGCCCCCTGTATATGCTGTGTACTGTATCCGTGTCGCCCTCAGTATACGCTGTGTACTGTACCTGTGTCGCCCCCTGTATACGCTGTGTACTGTACCTGTGTCGCCCCCTGTATATACTGTACCTGTGTCGCCCCCTGCATACGCTGTGTACTGTACATGTGTCGCCCCCTGTATACGCTGTGTACTGTACCTGTGTCGCCCCTTGTATACACTGTACACCATCTGGAGACTTACCACCACTCCTCATTTTGTGGTCTGGGATGGACTGATGTGCGTGAATGTCTCGCTGAGCCTTTATACTGTGGTTTGCTCTTTAGGCTACATTCAGACTGTGCATTTTATTCTCTTTCTGTTCTGCTGTGTTTTTAGCTGCAAAACAGGAGCTGTCAAAAAAAATGCACCTAAAAAAACGGATGTTTTTAGATGTGTTTTTCAATCCGATTTTGAGTGCTGCTTTCTTTTCCCCATTTTGAAAGGGATCCTGTCGCCTACAAAACGCCTCCTAAGCTATCAAAACACGTCCCTGCAGCATCCTATCACTAATCTCACACTCCTTTTGTCTCCTAAAAGCATCCTGTGAAAGTGGAGAAAAACGTTTCAATACTTACTCATTAGTGAGTATAATTAGCAGGGGCTATATTCTTGAGTCACCAGGGCGGGCTGTTTTGCAGCCTGAATGATCCACCCTCTCTCTGTCTGTGCTGCTGTGATGTGGAGCTGAAGGCAGGACTAATGATATGCATTCTGTGAGTGATAGAGAGGGGGGAGGGCAAAGCCTGCACAAGCAGAGCACACAGACAGAGAGAGGGAGGATCCTGGAGCCTGCAAAACAGCCAGCCCTGGTGACTAAAGAATATAGCCTATGGGTTTTCATTTTTGCCATTCACATCTGGCACTTTGAAAGTCATCTGTTTTTTCATTTTTGGAGGCTCCGATGTAGAAAAGTGCATGTCAATTTGTGCTGCGTCTTTCTGATCCGCTTGTCTATGGGTCAAAAGACTGCAGCACGCAAAAACACATCAGAAAACGGATGATCCATTTTTGGGTGAGTTTTTTTATTTTTTTTTATCAGTTCCTGTTTTGCAGCTAAAAACGCGGCAGAACAGAAGCAAACAAAACGCCCAGTCTGAATGCAGCCTTAGAGGGGTTTTATCCACATGGAACTTACCAGCAGATTTATCATAAAAAAGAAAAAAATGGAAAAGCTTTAGTGATGGCTACTTGACTGGATCAAAGCATCCGAAAAATGGCAGCACTGTTGGGCTGTAGTATTAGACTGGTGGGTTTACTCTTGCTGATATGTGGGGAGTACAGACAGGAAACGCAATCGGACGGCTCGTCACATGTACAGTATATACGGATCAAGCCTACCCGTGTCAGGATAATGTGGCATTACACTCGGCCCCATGTAAGACACGTTTTCCTTTTGAGACTTTTATCTGCTACCTATTAGCATCAGTTTCTTTTTCTGCAGTTCAGCTGTCCTGGGGTTATCCTGAGATGGGGATATTTTTTTCTTGTACCGGTAGTGGCACCGAGTCCGGCAGGTCAGTGCGGGGTCCGAGGTGACCCTGAGTACTAGGAGATTATCACACCACCCGGATCGGAGGGTCAGAGATCTGTCAGGAATGTGGTGAAAGTCAGAGCACGTGATGCCTGAGAATCGGGGCATAGAGCTGACAAGTTCTCTCATTCATTGCTTTCCCATTTCTCTTGTTTAGTTTTTGGACACTTTGCACTTAAAAAAACAAGTTATATTAATATTATAAAATGTTTAAAGAAAACCACGTTATCCCTCCCATAAATATACAAATCATTCCTCTGTAGGGCAATGCCTCCATACACCTGCATGCTCAGCTCAGCGTTGTGTTTTTCATTGGGGAGAGAGGCGTAAAGATCTCCTAACACATTGAAGTTGGTTGAATTTGGCAGAGCAAGCTGTTGGCTGAAGCTTAGGCAGCACTATATGTGTTAAAGGGTGCCTTCACACTTGCGTTTGGAGCGCAACGCACCAAATGCAACCAAACACTTGCGCACATGCGTTCCTATGTTTAACATGGGAACGCATGTGCCTGCGTATGGCTGTGTTTGGCCGCATTTGCCTTCGGATGCGCATAATTTATGCGCCCTCCGACCGCACTCCAAATGCAGCATGCAGCATTTTTTTGTGCATTCGCTGTGCACTTGTTTTATCCGCAAGCGCACAAAAAATGCATGGAATCTCAATGGATCTGCAGTGTCCTCCGCATGACAGCGCAGGAGAACGCTGCAGATCTCATTGAAATCTCTCCCGGTGGCCCCGGTGATCAGTGGCGGCCACCGGGAGATCATGCAGAGCCACAGCTGATCTCCCGCCGGTGTCAGCGGGGAGAAACAGCTGATCTGACAGCTGTTTAAATCTCCCGCGCAGACACCGAATAAGTGATGTCGGCACGGGAGATTTGAAGCAGCGATCAGCTGTTTCATATCTCCTGCACTGGTATCACCTATTTGGTGTCTGCGCAGGAGAGTTAAACAACTGTCAGATCAGCTGTTTCTCCCCGCTGACACCGGCGGGAGATCAGCTGTGTCGGGAGGAGGAGATCTCTGCCACTGATCTCCCCCCGGCCGCCCCTGAGACAGCTGATTGGCTGCCCAGGCACCATACTAATGTGAACGCATGCGGAGATTCTCCGCTGCGTTCACATTAGTATGGGCTGTGTTTGCACTGCGTTTGCGTCTGCAAGCCCTGCGCATGCAGACACAAACACAAGTGTGAAGGCAGCCTTACTTGGCACCTGTGATGGCGACTTTGGTCATTAATGTTTGTTTAGTGGGATACTACCACGTACCAGAATAAAGGGGCCGTAGCTGCTGATCCTCTGGACATATAGTCCTCGCATATACTATCTGTGTACGGATCTAGTAACTGGTGTCAGGGGAAACAGACAGCCGTGTGGCCATAAAAACCGTAAAAATAGCCCTTGAGCTTCCAAGCATGTAAGATGTGAGCTGTGCTGTGTAGATGGCTTCTCCAGTCTGTATGATAGTCATGTAAACTCGGCATTGGGTGTGTTTTTTCTCTCCTGCTTTTTCTCCCCTTTTCGCAAACTTTAAGAGGAACCAATCGCTTATTCCATCTTGTTTTGGAAAAAGAAGTGGCTCATATGTGGAAAAGGCAGATTTCTCAGATAAGATTTATTACACAGCTTCTTGAATTGTACTTTTTAATTTTTTAATAAAAATTTGTTGAAATGACAGTGACTAAATGAGTGGTTGATACCTATAAAGCCCTTTAGAAATACCTATCTTTAATAGGGGTTGTCCAGTCTAAACTGATAGTTCTGCAGTCACTCTTGTGTGTCACTCTGTGTGGCCGCAGACTTATCAATCCTCCCAGTGCACAAGGATTTGCTGGGTATTATTTATATGGTAGGCATGTTCCCGGCCACTCTGGCCAGAACCCCCGAATAGAGGGCGCAACCTCGCTTAATATAAGTGTATGGAGCTAGACCTCACCTACTAGTCTTGTTGTTGCTCGGAACATGCATACTGCATAAGTGCAGTCCGTCCCCGGCTTTGAAAGCAGCGACCCATGCAGTGCACAGTGTGAGCGCCGGGAGGATTGATTAGTCTGCAGTCACATAGAGTGACACAGAGTGACTGCAGAATTATCAGTTTAGACTGGACCCCCCCCTTTAAGGGAAGGGGGACACTGGCGTGAAAAACGGACGGGTGCAACGTGATAAAATGTTGCATTGCACGCGGACTAATGTTACAGAATGAGTGACAACAGATTACCGTGTGTTGTCCACTTTTTCTCATTCACATTCTAGATGTGAAAAAATTGCAACATGCTGCAACAGTATGTGATTCTCGTGCGAGACTCTCCAATGCAAGTGAAGGGGTCCGACAAAATCAAGGACGCACATGGACCATCCTAGTGCCATCTGTTTTTTTTAACTGATACATTATCATTCTGTAGCTGAGAACACTGTACAATGTTCCTGTAAATGATTATACAGTAAATAGCTGCTGAGAAAAAAACGGATTGCACACGGACAACACACGGATGATATCTGAGAAAAAAAAAACACACACTTGCATAGCAGTTGCATGCCTCACTGATCAAAAAATGGATGACACTCGTCCGACTCTCATGGATGAGAAACGGACCAATTTCTTAAACGCCATTGTGTTTCCAGCCTAAGGTGTAACCACTTTTGTAAGTAGCTTTATTATTAAATTGCCTATCCTGGTCCTCTCCCTACCCCTTTCCTCCCCCTCTACCCCCGTTTTTGGTCCTGGTCACTCCACCCCCCCTTTTTACCCCTTAACGTTTCCCCTTTCGTTACTTTGTCATGATTGTATTTTTGTCATAAGGTTGGATGTATCTTCTTGACAATTAGTTAAATAATTAAAAAACAAATTCCCTATCCTAGTGTTTTATATACGTGTTTATTTTATCACACTTCCTGTGATGTTTGAAAAGTCTCAAGCGTGACATGACAAGAGGCTGGGGCTGCACCTGCTGCTACTGTCACCGCCGTCCCCTGATGACATCTTGGTTCAATAGAGGTGATAAAGAAGTGACTGCATCTTCAATGGCCGTCCTTACAGTCACTCCTCCTAACGCTACAGTCACTTTTCCTTAAATTGTCATCAGGGGCTGGTGACAGAAGCAGTGTAAGTGACTGCAGTGCCGCCCCACAGCTTCTGTCACTGTAAAAGTGCACACATTAATGATACTTTTATCCAGCACGGCACAAGCTAAACATCACATCTCTTCTCCCCATGTAGGTCTTGGTGAATACCGTGTGCTGCTTGCTGATGCTCATTGCTAAATTAATACAACATGTGGTTTTTGGTCCATTACGTGTCAGCGAGAGACAGGTGAGTACAGGGGTATCTTATGTTGTAATTGCCATTGTTACGTCCGAGAATTGACTAGTAATGTAGTTACATCATTAAGAAATATTCATATCCTATTCGGCTGAGATGGGAGTACCCTCCTTGGTTAATTTCTGCCTTTTTCTGTCTTTGCAGCATCTAAAGGACAAGTTTTGGAATTTCATCTTTTACAAGTTCATCTTCATCTTTGGGGTGTTGAATGTGCAGACGGTGGAGGAGGTGGTCCTGTGGTTCCTGTGGTTTGCAGGCTTGGTCTTCCTCCATCTCATGGTGCAGCTATGCAGGGACAGATTTGAATACGTATGTACCGGGCAAACGAGGATCAGGGGATGGCACAAACGCCTGTTTGGGAATTAAGGTTTCTATTTCTGCCTTCCCCTTTCTGCAGCTGTCCTTCTCACCAACCACCCCAATGAGCTGCCATGTCCGTGTGCTGGTTCTCCTCTCCGCCATGCTCGGGGTGTGCTGTTGCTTGGCTGTGCTGTGTGTGTTTGCAGGATATGCCCACGGAATGCACACGCTGGCATTTATGGCCGCTGAGGTAAGGATAGGAATCAGCTATATGGTAAACAAGGTTAGACACGTCTTAAGGAACGTTCACACGCGGCAATATTGCTAGGCAATTTCACTGGCAATTTGCTGGTTGCAGTGAAATCATGGACACATTGTTCTATTTTGTTGCTGTGTACAAATGTAACAATGTCTCCATGATTTTACTGCAACCAGCAAATTGCCAGTGAAATTGCCTAGCAATATTGCTGTGTGTGAAGGTACCTTTACATCTAGAACTCAGTATCTTGGACATCTTGTCGCCTAGTTTTTGGCATAACTGTTTCATAAAGTTAAAGATCTCCCATTATATACCAGGACAGACATAGATTGGAGACCACTGACATAGTATCTGCCCCCTTCCCAGCTGCAGTGATCAAAGGGTTCCCCAGCAATCAGGCAGATAGATTGCATTCATGGAAATACTTCTTTAATGGTTTGCTAAACTCCACAGAGAAAACCTATTTCCAGTGCTTTATCCACAGTATTATTAATACTATGACTTCTCCAGCAGTGGCCGCTCCTGTGAATAAGCGGAGATGTCTGCCGCCGGCCGGTATAGGCCATGTGCCCATGACGGCGCACGCATTTCAGGACTTTGAATGATCACATTTATTGTGTCTTTATCACCAATGGACTGTCGTGTGGGTGTAATATCTTTATAGAGCAATTAGCTGCTGATTTATCATCCAGATCAATCCATCGTCCGGTGGTTTTTATTACAGTAGTAATTTTATTGTGTTACTGCATTTAACAGCTCCACGTGATCCTGCACACTGGCTATAGCCGGACAGTTTCTTATGGTGTTATATTCATGTAGTTCAGTCTCTTGGGGGAAGCTTACAGGATTCAGCCTCCACTCTCTGTTTTCTGCTTGTAGTGTTTGCTGGTGACAACAAGAACGCTCATGTTGTGTTACGGTAAGTAAAGGAAACCTCCTGCTACATAACATATATTAGACAAGTGCAACATCATCCGACACCCTGAGCAATAAAATGCCGTTAGCTCCATCGGCGTCCGGATATAAATGCTGAAGCGCTGAACAAGTACAGCTCTGTTCAACGTGTATCAGCCGCTGCTGACAATTGCGGATCAGCTCCTATTCATGTGACTAGGAATTGAGCAGAGCTGTGGTCTGTTGTCAGAGCTAACAACAGATCGTTGGAGGTTTTGATCAGACTCAAAACTTCACCTCTGCACTGCCAATCAAGAAGTGGAGGGCGGTGCTGCCACAGAGAGTGCACTTGCAGCCTAATTTGCATCTCGGTAAAGCTGAATTTCACAGCGAAGGGCATTGTAATTGTTTATTATGTTCTTCGCTGCCTTATCCTGCACTAACTTTGCTCAAGGGTAAAGCTGATCATTGGATCCCTTTCATGTTATAGACTCCAGCAACTCTTAAAATATAAAGCCCTACTCCAGCATTTTTTTTTTTTTACTTATTTCTGCACTGGAGTGATGCTTTAAACCCAAGTCCCCTGACGAGGGTGTTATACTTTGGTCTCGCAGCGCCATCTAGTGTTCGTAACTTCTGACTAGCACAAGTGCTCAATACAAGTCTATGAAGAGGCAGAGTGAGGACAGGACAAGGCTCCTATATAGATGTATGGAGTTATGATCTCCTCCTGCCCCATGCAACATTGGAGCTGCTGGCAGGTCATAAATCACAGGAGCTACACTGGAAGAACGTGAAGACAGTGGCAGAATAAGACTGGGGGCAGGGAACTAACACCACTCCAGCAGCAAAATAAAAAACACTAACCCTGGAGTGCTGTTTTAAGGGTTTCTTCACCCATGATCAGCACAGTGGCTCAGTGGTTAGCACTGTAACATATACAGGGCAGCACTGTGTGTCGGCTTAGAGGTTAACGTTATACAGTGACTCTGATTAGCACTGTCATCACCTGATGAAGGCGTTATTCACCAAAACATGTTGTGAAGCTATTTGATTTAATAAAAGAAGCTTACAGAATAAAACTACCCTGGCTTGCTGTCACCTTGCGCCCCGAGAAAACTGCACTATTTGTGCATCTTGTAGCACTGTCCAGTGGCTTAGTAGATAGCACTGTACTGTATATAAGGCAGCACAATGGCTAGCACTGTATAGTGGCTCAGTGGTTAGCAATGTACTATGTATGGCAGCACTGTATGGTGGCTTAGTGGCTAGCACTTGAGTCTTGGGTCCAGCGCTGGGGTCCTGGGTTCAAATCTCACCAAGGATGACATCTGTAAGGAGTTTGCATGTTCCCTGTGTTACGTGGGTTTCTCCAGTTTCCTCCTACCCTCCAAAGACTGATAGGGAATGTAGATTGTGAGCCCTGATGGGGACAGTGATGACTATGTCTGTAAAGTGCTGTGGAATTAATGGCTCTATATAAGTGAATAAATATTTTATTATATTATTACAGTACCCCCTTTCTAAATAAGCACCTGTAGGTGACTGATCGACACTGGCTAAAAGACTTCTTAAAAAAAAAAACCGCTGCTGAGAATAAGTGGTTCCCCATGGTAATATAATCACTCGCATTGGATGGCATGTATCTTCTCCAGCTCTCCCTATTTTTTGGAGGCCTAAAACCCCCCCCATACACAATAGATAGCTGTCATGAGTGATCTCTCTGTCCTCCCCTATATAGGATCATGTGGTCTCTTTGATAGAACCACGATCAGACTCCTCTGGCAATGGCTCATCTGTATTATGAAGGAATCGCCAGTCCAAAAGTGGACATGCCGAATCCTTCTTTTCCCTGACATAAGGAGGCTTCACCATACACCGTAGACTATCGTCCAACCCCAGTGATGTTAGTTTATTGTGGCCGACACCTTTTACTCTATAGGAGAAACAGAGAATCCAATATGTTCTATATTTCTATGCACTATATTAAATAACATAAAGTAAGAATCCATTTTTCTTTTCAGCTATGTAATTCACCTTTGGGACCTTAATCACGAAGGAACATGGGAAGGTAAAGGGACGTATGTGTATTACACGGACTTTGTGATGGAGCTCGGTCACCTCTCTATGGACCTGATGCATCATATTCACATGTTGGTGAGGACCTTGTTTTCTTCTGGCTTTATAATTTATAACTAATTGTTGACATGATCTATTCAAAAAAGATGTGCGGCTCTTGAAAGGTTTTTTTTCTCTTTCTTAGTTATTTGGCAATATTTGGCTTTCCATGGCAAGTCTGGTCATCTTCATGCAGCTGCGTCACCTTTTCCATGAGCTTCAGCGTAGACTCCGCCGCCACAAGAATTATTTGAGAGTCGTTGGAAACATGGAGGCTCAGTGGGTTTATTGTTTTTTTTTTTTTTTTTTTTTTTAAAGCTTCTATTCTTAAATCAACCCTCCATTTTCAACCTTAAATGTGATTATACTATAAACAGCTCCTTAACCTGTACAGAGAAGTATTAATTCTAGCAAATATGATGAATATCTAATATCTAATGTGTGCAATCCTGTGTCCCCTTACCTCCTCTGCCTGTGGCCGCTCTGTGTAGGAGCCAATGCTCTCTCTCAGCTGCGCGCTGTTCTGCTCTGAAGCTGCAGATTCGCACACTGGGTAGTGTAAGAGCTGAAGCTGTGTGCAATCCTGTGTCCTACCTCCTCCTGCCCTGTGGCCGCTCTGTGTAGGAGCCAATGCTCCTCTCTCCAGCTGCCGGCGCTGTGTCCTGCTCTGAGAGCTGCAGATTCGGCACACTGGTTCAAATGTAGAGCTGAGAGCTGTGTGCAATCCTGTGTCCCCTCACCTCCTCCTGCCCTGTGGCCGCTCTGTGTAGGAGCCAATGCTCCTCTCTCCAGCTGCCGGCGCTGTGTCCTGCTCTGAGAGCTGCAGATTCGGCACACTGGGTCAGTGTAAGAGCTGAGAGCTGTGTGCAATCCTGTGTCCCCTCACCTCCTCCTGCCCTGTGGCCGCTCTGTGTAGGAGCCAATGCTCCTCTCTCCAGCTGCCGGCGCTGTGTCCTGCTCTGAGAGCTGCAGATTCGGCACACTGGGTCAGTGTAAGAGCTGAGAGCTGTGTGCAATCCTGTGTCCCCTCACCTCCTCCTGCCCTGTGGCCGCTCTGTGTAGGAGCCAATGCTCCTCTCTCCAGCTGCCGGCGCTGTGTCCTGCTCTGAGAGCTGCAGTTTCGGCACACTGGGTCAGTGTAGGAGCTGAGAGCTGTGTGCAATCCTGTGTCCCCTCACCTCCTCCTGCCCTGTGGCCGCTCTGTGTAGGAGCCAATGCTCCTCTCTCCAGCTGCCGGCGCTGTGTCCTGCTCTGAGAGCTGCAGATTCGGCACACTGGGTCAGTGTAGGAGCTGAGAGCTGTGTACAATCCTGTGTCCCCTCACCTCCTCCTGCCCTGTGGCCGCTCTTTGTAGGAGCCAATGCTTTTCCTCTCTGTATCATTTGCATCTCTCAGAGCGGGGCACAGAGCTGGCAGCTGGAGAGAGGAGCATTGGCTCACCTGCACAGAGCAGCCACAGAGGAAGAGGTGAGAGGACACAGGATTGCACACAGCCCTCAGCTCCTACACTGACCTAATGTGCTGAATATGCAACTCCTAGAGCTGCAGATTCGGTACACTGTGCCAGAGGAGGAGGTAACCCACTGTGTGCAGTGGGGGTGGGTGGTTATGTTTGGGACTGGGGCAGGCTTTAGAAGTCTGGGGCTGGCCAAGCATACCGTATACTGGGGGAGGGGGAGCGTTTGGAGGAGTCTGGGAGTAAATGACCAGTTCTGCATTCACATGCAGTCTCCAACACAAACACGCCTCCTGATCAATCTCTGGCAGATGCAAATAGGTGATATCTAGGAAACCCTGCAAAATGTAGACAGGATGCATAATACAAACTGTCAACATTTTTCAGCCTAGATATACATGTACATTATAGAAAAAGCCCGGACAACCCCTTTAACTGTAGAATTTTACAGAGAAAGGACAGTGGGGTGGAATTAAAGTGCAGATGTCTTCTAATAATATATATGACAAAGTATTCATTTATTTGTGTTGTAACTATGGATCCAACTATATATAATGTAGACCCTTGTGTGCACTCTGTCTCAGCATTACTCCTGTTGCAGAAGTTGCACCTTATAAAATTATCATTTCCCCTGACAGTTTTGCAGTGGCCACTGCCGAGGAACTAGAGGCCAATAATGATGACTGCGCCATCTGCTGGGATTCAATGCAAGCTGCACGCAAACTCCCCTGTGGGCACCTGTTTCACAAGTAGGTGTTAATCTCTGTAGTAGAAGACACTCATAGGCCCCATTCACACACTGCTTTTTTTTCCTGCGTATTTTTAAGCACAAGCTCATCACAAACCAGAAGTGGGTGATTAAACATATAAGTGGAGCACTTGTTTCTATTAGACATTCCCTCTGAGTGTGCCACTCACGGTTTTGATTGTTCCACTCCTGGCTTTTTTTGAGCTTGTGCGTAAAAATACGCAGCAAAAAAAGCAGTGTGTGAATGTGGCCTCAAGCCCCCATCACACATAACGAGATCGTTAGCGAGATCATTGTAACGTCAGGTTTTGTGACATAACAGCGATCTCGTTAACGATCTCGCTACGCGTGACACTTAGCAGCGATCAGGCCCCTGCTGTGAGATCGCTGATCGTTACAAAGTGCTCTGGGTCATTTTTTGGTTGTTGCGCTCCTCCTGGGAACGCTGCATCGCTGTGTTTGAAAGGGACAATGACCAACGATCTCAATACTACGCCTGAGAGTGTCAATTCCTAACGACCTCTGTATCATTCCGGATCTTTGCTGAGTCGCTGGTGAGATCTGACTGTTTGACATCTCACCAGCGACCACATAGCCAGGTCATATCGTTGTCGGGATCCCTGGTGCATCGCTACGTGTAACGGGAACATTAGAAGTCAGATTTCTGAATAGAGATTGTGTGATATAAGAATATCCTGACTGCTTTCCAGTCATTTAGCCACTAACCCTTGAAGGTTTTATTACCTCTCCCCACAGCTCCTGTCTTCGCTCTTGGCTGGAACAGGACACTTCATGTCCAACGTGTAGAATGTCGCTGAATATGGCAGATGGCACCAGACCTCGTGGGGAGCAGCCGAGAGACAACATAGATCAAAATCTTATCCCGATCACCGTTACAGAGGGGCGACCGCGCCTCAATCATCACAATCACTTTTTCCATTTCGATGGTAAGATTATATTTAAAGGACCAGCGGACCTTTTAATAGTAAAGTGTGGCTACTTTCAGGAAAAATAGATTAATGTATGGATACCTTGGGTCCAATGGAGTAAAGGCTGCTGCTTTCTTTAGCGGTTGACTCTTCTTGCTCAAATTGTGGCCACCAGATATCATCCCGATGTCGGAGATGGAGCCACCCTTTTGACCTCTTCACCTCCAGGCAATTTTCCATTTTTCCCTTCCTTTCTTTTAAAAGCCATAACTTTTTTATTTTTCCATCAATACAGACATATGAGGGCTTCTTTTTTGTGGGACAAGTTGTGCTTTTCAATGACTTCATTTATTTTACCCTATAGTATACTGGAAAATGGAAAAAAGTCTAAGTGCAGTAAAATTGCAAAGAAAAGTGTGATGACACATGATCATGTTCACTATATGGTAAAACTGACATGTCAATATGATCATGAAAAGAAAGAAAAACTCCGGTGCCTTCAGTCCATATCACGGAGTACTTTATTCAAAAATTATTAAAATCATTAGCATCCTATGCCGGACACATTACTCATGGGCACCGATGAGTAAGAACTTTTTGTCCGAAATGCGTCCTGCATAGGATGCTAATGATTTTAAAAAATTTTGATTAAAGTACTCCGTGATATGGACTTAAGGCACCGGAGTTTTTCTTTCTTTTCATAATAACATTGGATGGACGCCAACCATCTCTTCAGGTGCCTGAGGTGAGCTGCTTTCCATTTCCCCCTTCCTGAATCTTCATATGTCGATATGATGCCTCGGGTTGAAACTAGTTTTTAGATACCAACCCATGTATACTTTTACTGTTATCTAATCAGTGAAAAAATATCTGAAGTTTTTAAAGAAAAAGAATTGCACTTTTGTTGCCATTTTCCACGGACCCATAGTGTTTTCATTTTTTGGGATCTGGGGCAGTCTGCTGGCTTATTTTTTACGTTTTGATCAGACGTTTGAAATACCATTTTTAGGTAGATGTGATGTCTGGATCGCATTTTATTGCCATGTTGTGACGACCAAGAAAGTGTAATTTTAGTGGTTGGATTTTTTCTCCGTTAAGCAGTTTCCCGATTAGATAGTGTTTTTATATTAATGGATCGGGCATTTCTGAACACGCCGATATCAAATATGAGTATTTTTTTAATAGTTTTATTTTCAATGGGGCAAAAGTGGGGTGATTTGAACTTGTGTGGTTTTTTTTTATTTTACATTTTTTTCTGTATTTGATATGGCCCTTTAGGGGACCTAAGCACTGCACAGTGTGATCGCTTGTGTTATGCAGAGAGATGCTTCAGTGTCCCTCTGCACAGCACAAATGATCCCTTTTTTGCCGGTAACGCAGCTCAGGGATTGCTGGCAGGAAGTGTTTGCAGACATCATCCAGGGACATCAGCTGACCCCACGCTGTCATAGCACCTCATTGAGGTCACATGATCTCATCACTGGGACGCTGATGCTGCCAGGGAACAGCACGATCCCCACCATGGTGCTTTTGATCGCGCTGTCAGTGATTGACAGCGTGATCCAAAGGGTTAACAGTGCCGATCGGATCACTGATCTTATCAATGCCTGTTAGCTAAACATATCAGCTGACATGTGGGGGGACGATGCAAGCTCAGCGCATGAGCTTGCACCAAAGGGAGGGAGGAGACCAAGAGCGTACTGTTACGCCTCTGATCGTGAAGGAGCTGTTAATTATCTATGTCTCTTCCAGGCTCACGGTTTGCTAGCTGGCTGCCAAGTTTTTCAGTTGAAGTGATGCACACAACAAATATTCTAGGAATTGCACAAGCAAGTAACTCTCAGCTAAATGCCATGGTATGTGTGGGGGGCAAAGATCTGATTACACTGAAAATGTAAGTGTGATGATTGGGTAATCTAAGCTGTGTGCTCCGTATCCACAGGCCCGGCAGGTATTAGACATGTTTCCTCAGGTTCCTTATCACCTGGTCCTGCAGGATCTGCAGATCACTCGCTCCGTGGAGATCACTACAGACAATATCTTAGAGGGACGTATTCAAGTGCCTTTTCCCACTCAGGTCCGTGTATTAATGTGACTAATATTTACACTACAAGATGGTTGTGATAAAGCTATGGAGGAAAGTTCACTGTGTCTGATTGTTCTGCAGAGGTCTGATGAAACCAGGCCTGACGACTCTCCTGATGCTGAAGAGCCACAGGAACCTAACGGAGATGTGCAGGTAATGCTGACCCGGCTGTACAGAAGGCGTCTGCCTATTACCCTGTTCACACTACTGCATCTGGCGCCTTTTTGTTCCAGACTGAGCGAGTTCCATTGAACTTGACACCAAATTCAGAGGAATATGGAGACTTCATCGAAACAGAGGCACTGCCCACTGATGCAGAAGACTTTGAGGCAAGAGGTAGCCGTTTCTCAAAGTCTGCAGAAGAAAGGCAAAGAATGCTGAGCCAAAGGAAAGAGGACATGGTGCAGCTGGCCAGAAGGTGAGATCTGCACATACATGATCTCTAAGTGTGTAGCCTTATAGTGAATGGCACTGTACATCGAGTAGTCTATAGAATAACTGCTGAACCGGAGTGTTTACGCTGCTCACCAAGTCATGTGCAGCGTTGTCAATTTGCTGATTTTCACTGATCAATGGCTATTCTATAAGTTCCATTGAGTGAGATTCAGGCACTCTCCAGGCCCAATAAACCCTATGGCATTACATTATATACAGTTGTGTTCAAAATAATAGCAGTGTGTTCAAAAACATGAGTTAAGCCCAACATTTTTATGTTAAGTTTCATTTCCATGAATATTGCATACTGTTTTGTAAATCAAAACATGAAGATAAATGTCTATAGTTTGTATCTACTTTACAGAAAATAGCAAAAAAATTGAACATTGGGCCCTTTAAAAAATTTTTTTAAGGATTCAGCATTCCTGTGAATTAGTCACTAGCCTAATATTTAGTTGTATAACCACATTTTTTTTTTAGAACTGCTCCACATTTATGTTGCATAGAGTCAACCAACGTCCGGCACTGATTCACACCTGTTTCTTCACATAATGATTGAACTCCACACTTCTATTATTATGAACAAACCTCTATCAATTACTTATTCAAATACACAGAGTCAAAAACATGCAGATCCTGAATGCAGAGTCTGTTGGTTTTCTAAGAATCTACTGGAACCTAATGGCGCTATATAAATAAATAATAATAATAATACTGCAACAACTGGCAAATTGTTTGACATGTGGTAATACAACTTATTCCAATAACAGTGAATAATCCAGATAGTCATATTGAACTGCTATTATTTTGAATACTATTGTAGATGTCTGTCTCATGGCATGGAGAGCAGGGAGAACATTTCTCTTTATGGAGAGGCCAGGCTGGTGTAAGGAGACCCTGCAATGCTTCTCTAAAGAGGGGGTTTGCATATCTCGTGGCATTCATACTTAAAGTAATACATGCTGCTTAAAGGGAACCAACCACCCCAAATGACCCCCCCGGACTGTTAATATGTGTCCCTACACCCAGCACACACATTTGGGGCAATCGTTTTTGCTAAAAAAACTGTTTAGTAGAAGCTAAGATATAGCTTTATGAAGTTTAATAAATCAAGCCGAGGGTGTTACCTAGTGCAGTGTTCCTGTGCCTGTCAGCCTCCTCTCCCCTCCTCCCTTCAGTGAAGCCTTTCTGTGCAAGGCGAAAATGCCCCGCCTGTCTGCTGCTGCCTGATAAATTATGCACGCCCATCTCTGCACCTAAGAGCCTGGCCGCATCATGAAGGGGGCGGGGCTAGATCGCGGTCATGAAGGGGGGGGGCTAGATCGCGCCATGAAAGGGGGCGGGGCTCCGGCATGACGCGATCTAGCCCCGCCCCTTTCATGACGCGGCCAGGCTCTTAGGTGCAGAGATGGGCGTGCATAATTTATCAGGCAGCAGCAGACAGGCGGGCCATTTTCGGCTTGCACAGAAAGGCTTCACTGAAGGGAGGGGGAGAGGAGGCTGACAGGCACATGGAACAGTGCACGAGGACAAGTGAGGTAACACCCACTCGGCTTGATTTATTAAACTTCATAAAGCTATATCTTAGCTTCTACTAAACAGTTTTTTTAGCAAAAACGATTGCCCCAAATGTGTGTGCTGGGTGTAGGGACACATATTAACAGTCCGGGGGGGTCATTTGGGGTGGTTGGTTCCCTTTAAACAGCATCAATAGGAGTTTTGAGGTCCTGGATTCCTTTTTATATGACATGCGTTTTTCTTAGAGTGTTTTTTTTTTTTGTGAAAAGTCGGCATGAAATTCTCCACGATACTTAATAATAAGTGATTCCCATAGGCGATACATTTTTAGGTAGTGATGTGCTCACATTTTGCTATGTGGATGTAAAGCTGTGTTAGGGCCCTTTCACATCAGCGGTATTTTCAAATCGCGGCAGATGCTGTGAAAAAACGCATCTGCCGCGATTACCGCATAACCGCGACACTTGCGGCACACTTGCGGCAAGCCCCATGCAGTGTCTATGGGGCTTGCGGTAAGGGTGCGGCAGGTGCTGTTTCGGCCGCACTTGCAGTTCACCTGCTGCACGCCCCATGCAATGTCTATGGGGCTTGTGGTAAGTGTGCGGCAAGTGCGGTTTCGGCACTTGCGGCCGCGGGAAAACCGCAACTGTACCGCATTTGCCGCACTGCCGCAAGCCCCATAGACAGTGCAAGTGTGCCGCGATCGCGGCGTTATGCGGTAATCGCGGCAGTGCGTTTTTTACCGCAACTGCCGCGATGTGAAAGCAGCCTTACACAGCTTTACACCCACAGAGCAAAATGTGAGCACATCACTACCTAAAAATGTATCATCTGATGTGAAAGCAGCCTAAGGCCCCTTTCACATCAGCGATTATTTGAAATTACCGCATACCGGCTGCACTTGCGACACGGTTGCGGCGTGGTTGCGGCAAGCCCCAACAATGTACAGGCGGGCTTGCGGCAGGTGCGGCAAGTGCGGTCAACCGGTATGCGGTAATCGCGGCAGATGCGTTTTTTTCACCGCATCTGCTGCGATTTCAAATAAACGCTAGTGTGAAAGCACCCTAAGATGACAGTGCAACATTTCAGTCATTACTGTGGCATTCATTACATACTAGTGCATCTCAATGAAGTAGAATATCATCAAAAGTTATTTATTTCAGTAATTCATGTATTATATAGTCATTACAAATAGAGTGATCTATTTCAAGTGTTTTTTTTTCCTGTTAATGTTGATGATTATAGCTCACAGCCAATGAAAAACCCGAAGTTCATTGTTTCTGAAAATTAAACTAGGGAGGATGAAGGTTAAAAACCACGCTATCGTATTCCACGAGACATCGAAGGGGGAATATAATATTGATTTATTAGTCAACGTGTTTCAGGGCTCCCAGAAATGCCCTGAAACATGGCAATATGATATTGATTTTTGATGATATTGTAATTTATTGAGATGCACTAGTATCTTACATTGCTTTCTTTTTACAATGTCCCACCAGGCGTTATCTGAACAGAACTTCAGACGATGGTTCCTCTACGTCCTCAGAAAGCGAGATGTCGGACTCTGTTGCCCTCCGTCGGCGCATGCTGGCGGCCGCTGCTGAGCGCAGGATTCAGCTTCAGCATCCGCCGGCCTTGTAATTGCTGCGCTCTCCATGCACAAGACTTGTTCTGACCTGGCACCTTCCTGAACAGCTGCTCCGGCTCCATGGACAGAATTCAGCTTTTGTAATCTCTCTGGTTTTTCTTCCTTGCAGGCCTTGTTTTTAGAACAAGAGGGGCTGATATTAGGCTTCTGTTGGGACGATACATTTGTTAGTGTCTCCGAGGGGGCAAAATGACAGTATTTTATACAGAGGTAGGAGCCTCTGGGGACTCTAGATCTTATCATACATGAAATAAAAAAATACCCGTCCTCTCCTTATGCATTTTTCCTCAGCGATAACTAACATTTTGGCAGTGTTTGTGGATGAGGACCGTGCTATCCTCACTCGTGGCTGTCCCACATAGCGTTTGTTTACAATGTTTGCAGATGGCAAGTGGTTAATGAACCCTCATGCCACATAGTGAAAGGAGAACATCTGTACGATCATTCTGGGAGTGACTAATTCAAAGCAATGCTTTATAATGAATATATGGTGGTGTTTACAGTATTTGTGGCAGGGTCTCGTGCTGTCAGATATGGGGTGGGAACAACTTCTGCAATCTAATAATAGTGAAGGCGTTCATGAGTACAGGTAAGTTGTTATGAAGGAGCTGGTTTGTGCAACATGATTCAGCCCTGGCCGACGCGATTGTGCATTTCCACATCACGTTCTTCTGTCACGGCTTTTGTTTTTGTTATAAATGAGAATCCAATGTGATGACCACAGAATCAGAGTCATCTGTCCGTTTTCAGTATTCTGCATTGATTATCACAATCTGTTCAAAAAGGCGTATTTTCATCAGTCCCCAATAGGCCTTGTATATGTTTGTATCTAATACAGAAAGTACAATACAATATTTTGTCCTTTAAAAAAGAACCTCGTTTGAGATAAAATGTATCCTGGTGTCAATGCCTGTGTTCTCCTGAATCCAGCAATGTTTTTCTTTTGTTCCAGTTGACACACCCACTCTAGACGGTTACTCGTTGTTCTCCTTCACCTCTTTTCGGCTCTTTTCATGGGGACAGACGGAGGCCGAGACCTGGTCTCGTGACCCTGGCGGTGTCATTTTAATAAACAGGGTAGATGACAGGGAAAGTCTGAGGGGATAAGGGGTATTCGTGACGCCACCTGCGGTATGCGGCCAGGGCGGCCACCGCAGCTTTGAACCTCTGGGGACGATGACCAGCAGCTTAGAGGGTTTTGCTCCCTGCAGGTGGAGCGCGGTTCCCAGGGCAGTGTCATGGAAGAGTTGGTTCGTACCTTGGCAGTTGTTCACTGGGATGTCGGTACTCTGGTGTTTTATGCGGCCTGTGGTCGCCGCTAATAAAAGTCTCACACACCGCAGCTGGAGTTCTGGTACTTTCACTCAGTTCTTTCAACACAGCCGCCGGGTACTTAGCGCTGAACCGAGGTTGGCAGGGGTCTCTAGCATCGGGTTAGTACAGTCAAGCCACAGTTGGTGCCCTATCCTGTCCTTGCTAGGTCTCTTGTGTCTTTCTCTCTGTGTTATAAGGAGTAGTTCTCTTCTGGAGCGAGCGTAACATTGCTCTGCCCCCCCAAGCTCTCAACGCTCTCTGCAGCATAGAGCTCAAGCACCGACAGTCACGAGTGCTTATTTGTGTCCCCATTCCCAGGGCACTGCTCTCTAGTTCAGCCGCCTTCCCAAGATGTGTCGGGTGTTCGGCCACAGCTCCTGTAAGAAATTTTGGGCCTCCGGATTTACGGCTCGGGCATGAAGTATCCGCACCGTGTTCAGGGCCAGGTGTCCACCAGCCCCTCTGGTTCGTCAGATTCGGGCATACGGGAATCGATGTCTGTCCAACACCAAGGGCTCTTTTCTTCTCCCACTGCTTCTCTCTCCCGTAGACGAGTATGGTCGTGCTCCAGCCCACGGAGTTGGCCCCGCACCGCGCTACACTTCCGACTTCTACTCCTCTCACGATGATCTCTCCACTCCTTCCTACTACTACCCTGTCTCTGTTTTTGGTTTTTGACCTGGGTCCTCCCTCAGGGTCCACCCACAGTCCCAGGGACCTATGGTTGTGTGCGTGTTTCGGGCTTGACTGCACATCCCAGCACTGGAGAGCAGAGGCACTACTCCCCTCAACCGCAGAAATGCAATACCTCTGGTGGCAGCCTACCCGGTGGGGCACCACACTGTGATATTCCGTTCCTGAGATATGGCTTTCTCTTACATTAATATAAATATAGTATTTTTAACCAACTGCAGGTGCCCATTGAGAAGAGTTAGGGATTACGCCCACTTAGCCACTAACACTAGATTTATATACAGGTAAGAAGACGCCATATCTTAGGAATGGAACAAAAGAATAACATCAGCTTCAGGAGACCAGCGGCATTTATACAGGTACTAAAATACAGTCATGGAAAGTGACAGGTTTTCTTTAACGAAACACATTGGTTAAACTGTGCACAGTGTTATCCTTGGTGTAGGGCAGTGTAGGGATTGCAATGTGTCCATTGTCAAGTGTCTGTTTGTTGTTTCCTCCATTTAGTTTTTTGTGCAATGCAGCTCAATGGGACTGCCTTTCAGGGAGCTATAATTGTGCAGGCGGGGAGGACACAGATCCCCACCTAACTCTCATGCTCCAAACTGACGCCAGCACCTACCTGGCCTGAGTGAGCTGCTCTGCGCCCTCACACATTACTGCGATGTGGAGCGCGCACAGATGAGCGACTAGAAACATTTTATTTTTCTTTTCAGATACCTTTGCCATCACAGGACGCCTTGTGATTTGGCTACTGCAATTCCTGGATTTTATTCTTATAAAAATAAAATTTTAATCAGTGTTAATTGTTTGTTGTGATATTTATCTATTCTAGTTGCTCATAGTTTTCCATAATGAAAGCTTAATGCCTGCGTGAAATCCTATACTATTTCTCACCATATCCACTTGCTGCCAGACAATAAGACCCTAAACACACATGGAATGATTATGTTACCGCAGGTAGGAGTTTAATCAACTTTATACCAAATCTCTAATGTGTTCAGCCAGTGCATAAAGCAGAGATGACCCCACATAATGTGTGAACGGCTTTCTTGGGTGCTTTGTAGAACGGTCAGCTATGATCACAATGTGTGGAAAGTGTGACTGTAAGTTACCAGATATTGGCACACGTCAAACAGACGCCCAGACCCAGCTTTTAGCCAGTGTTCGTTCTCACATCTGAAGTACATGCTGTGCCGTGGTCAGCTTTCAGTCGTATATGACCTATTTTACAGACTGCAAACAATACGATTATACACACGTAATCAGACTCGGTCTCCATTGGAGACTCTATAATAATGTAGACATGGGGACACTAATGGCATTACTCCACCCTAACCTCCCAATTTGTCATCAGCTGGTGGGAATTGATAGGAGTAGCGATTACCCCACTTAGCTGTGCACTGGTAAATGTCACCAACAACGTGCACCATATTTATCAGGCATTGCATTATATTCTGGAAGACGTATAACAGATCTAAGTACAACCCGTCATGGCTGTGTCAAATCTATATATTTTTGGTGCAAAATATTGCCCTATATTTAGAACAGTGGGGGTAAAGACAAGTGTTCATTGTATTTTGGATAGCACCAAATACAGTTAATTTTGTGGCTCACCTGCATGAATTTGTGCTGCAGCTTTTGAACATTTGCATCCTAATCTTTCCAGCTAATAAGAGTCCCAACAGATCAATGATATGGGGGCTACCCCCCTCTTATGGTGGAGTGCATCCCTTTATAATTAATACATACAACTCCTTAACTCATGTCTGCGTCTTTGCCATAATAACCAGAGGTTTGGAGCATTAGAACAATTTTTTTCCAATCAAATCTCAGGTTTTTGAAAGCCATAGAGCTTTTTATTTCTCCATCGATGCAGCCATGTGAAGGTTGTCTTTTACAGGACAAGTTACTTTTTATATTGGCATCACTTTGGGGTACATACAACTTATTGATTAATATTAATAATTACTTTTTAAGAAAATTTTAAACCAAAAGTTGTCAATTTGATTTCTGGATTTGCTGCTCCTATTGTTTTTACAGCTGCATCTCAATAAATTAGAGTATCATCAAAAAGTTTATTTATTTCAGTAATTCAATACATAAAGTGTAAGGCATACCATATTTTTTGGATTATAAACCACACTTTTGTTCTCCAAATTGTGGGGGATGCGTTTAATAATTTGAATCTACAGTTTCTGTACTGTAGGGGTGGGGTGGGCGGCTTTGGAGCAATGGTCACGCTCACCGTGCTCATAATATTCACTGCATCCCACTGTCCACCTCTCAGTGCTGAGGCCGCACAGAGGTGGACGGGGGAGCGGCGTATATTATGTGAGCCTGCTCTCACCCCCTCCATTCTGGATAGGAAGTCACTTTATATGCCCCCATGCTGGCGCACACAAAATGATAATTGCTGTAACTTGCTCTCCGTCGCACGCGCCCTGCAGCTCGCCACCTTCTTCCTGTCTCTGTGCCTAGCATGTGACCAAGGACACACAGCGATGACGTCACGGAGCGCCCCAGTCACATGATCGGACACAAGAAAGAAGGCGGAGAGCTGCAGGCAGGGAACGATGGAGGGCGAGTTATAGGGTTTATTATTTTAGTGTGTTCACCAGCATGGGGGCATATAGAGTTACATGGTGGGGGCTATGTACTGTCATAGGGGGCCATATCCAGCATGGGGGGGGCCTTGGACCCAGATCGGGGACATATATACTGATTGTAAGATGGACACTGGCATTATAGACAGGCACCATTTAACATTAAACATTTTTTTTTTTTTAATTTTCCGTCACCAAATGTGAGGTGCGTCTTATAATCCGGTGAGTCTTATAAAGTGAAAAATACAGTGTTATATAGAGTCATTACACACAAACTGATCTTTTTCAAGTGTTTATTTTTGTTAATGTTGATGATTACAGCTTACCCAAAACCCAAAAATCATTCTTTTAAAAAAAAAAATAGAATAATTAAGACAAAGCACCTGCAAAGGCTTACTAAACTTTTCTAATGGTCACTTAGGCCGGCTTCACACCACGATTTTTTGGGATCTGGGGCTGTCCGGTGTGAACCGGACAGCCCCGGATCAGATTTGGCCCCTATTATATCCCTGTGGCGCTGGATGGGGCCAGATGGGCAGCTATTTGCCATCCGTTTTGCTGTCTGGGGATTTCGTTTTTTGCAAAAACCTGATCCTCCCGGATCGGGCGCCCCATAACATGGGGAGTCTATGGGAAGTAATCCAATTCTATGGTGGCCGCGCTCCCCGTGGTAATGATTTTAAGAACTTCTTATACCCACACCCTCATGTCAATACCTAGCAAGCTGTAATTATCCTTTACCTATAAAGCAAAGTGTCATATGTATTTTTATTTAGATACCTGAGGAAGGCGGTTGTCTCCGCCGAAACGCGTTGTATCCGTTTTTTATTCTCGCATGTTTTGAGTATTAAAAATTTTTTGTGGACAAGAAGTTCTTAAAATCATTACCACGGGGAGCGCGGACACCATAGAATTGGATTACTTCCTATTGAACCTTTATGCCTGTGGGAATCCGTGGCAGGACCCAACACAGGATCAATTCAAGGCGAGCAGCAGACCCGGATAAACATCCAAAGCGTGAGGAGGCTTTGGAAAAACCATATGCTTGAAGTTTTATGGCAAGTGGTGAGTGCATAAAACTTCATTAAAAGGGCACCAGAGAGTTACATTGGTAACGCGCTTAGATTGGCGCCGCATGTTTTTTTTTTTTATATATACCCTACAGCGAATCACCTTACTTCATGGGGAGTCTATGGGCACCGGATCGCCCCGGATACATCAAAAACTTAGACCGGTTCCTGGACGCCAGGTGCTGAACAAGTGGCGGCTTTGAAATTCAAGCCGCACTCGTTCAGCACCTGGACAGTGCAGCTAAAAGAGCCACCGGCTGAAATTTCAGCATGTGGAGAGCTCCACTGCTGAAATTTCAGCACTTGGACAGCGGCAGCTGCGTGCAGGGAGGATTCCGGCAGAAAACAGTATCAGAGGGCCCAGAGCTGTCAGGTTCTGTCCGGTGCTTCCTGCAAAACACCAGACAGAACCTGACAGCAGAATATTGTGGTGTGAAGCTGGCCTTTTGCTGGTTTTACACTGCAGTTTTTTCACTGATCAGTGTCCATCCAGTTTGTGTGCCAAAACCAGGAGAGGAACTTGCAGAGAAAAACTATAATTGAATGATTGACACCTGTTCTGAGTTTTGGAGACACTCCTGGTTTTGGCACACAAACTGGATGGACGGACAATGATCAGTGAAAATCCTGCAGTGTGAAACCAGCCTTAGGCTATGTGCTCACGGTCCGGAGGAGCTGCAGCCGCCCTGTACTCACCGTGTGCGGCAGGTGCGGGGTACCTTCTCCCTGTAGTCACTCGATGGGAGCCGCTTCTGACTTCGCAGCATGAAATGAACATGCTCTGCAGGAGTGGAACGCCGGCAACCCGCACCGCAGCTGTCAGATCGCTGAGGTCAGGTTAAGCATAGTGAGGATGGGATTTCTTGAAATCCCATCCCCTATGCTTAATACTGTACGACGCAGTGACAAGATGCTGCGTCCAAAACGCTGCATAGATTCATCGTGAGTATGCAGCCTTAGCTACACAATCATGGGAAAGACTGCTGACTTGACAGCTGTCCAGAAGGCAGTCATTGACACATTCCACAAGGAGGGTAAGCTACAATAGGTCATTGCTAAAGAAGCTGGCTGTTCACAGTGCTGTATATATCTTAGCAAATTAAGGGGTAGTTGAGTGGAAGGAAAATGTGTTGTAGAAAAAGGTGCACAAGCATCCAGGATAACCGCAGCCTTCAAAGGATTTTTCAAAAAAAGACTATTAAAAAATGTGAGGGAGATTCACAAGGAGTGGACGCTGCTGGAGTCAGTGCTTCAAGAGCCACCACAGACAGACATATCCAGGACATGAGCTACAACTGTCGCATTCTTTGTGTCAAGCCACTCATGACCATAAGACAACACAAGAAGCGTCTTACCTGGGCCAAGGAAAAAGAACTGGACTGTTTTGCTCCTTGGTCCAAGGTATTGTTTTTAGATTAAAGTAATTTTTGCATTTCATTTGGAAATCAAGGTTCCAGAGTCTGGAGGAGGAGTGGAGAGGCCACAATCCAAGAGTCTGGAGGAGGAGTGGAGAGGCCACAATCCAAGAGTCTGGAGGAGGAGTGGAGAGGCCACAATCCAACAGTCTGGAGGAGGAGTGGAGAGGCCACAATCCAAGAGTCTGGAGGAGGAGTGGAGAGGCCACAATCCAAGAGTCTGGAGGAGGAGTGGAGAGGCCACAATCCAAGAGTCTGGAGGAGGAGTGGAGAGGCCACAATCCAAGAGTCTGGAGGAGGAGTGGAGAGGCCACAATCCAAGAGTCTGGAGGAGGAGTGGAGAGGCCACAATCCAACAGTCTGGAGGTGGAGTGGAGAGGCCACAATCCAACAGTCTGGAGGTGGAGTGGAGAGGCCACAATCCAAGAGTCTGGAGGTGGAGTGGAGAGGCCACAATCCAAGAGTCTGGAGGAGGAATGGAGAGGCCACATTCCAAGAGTCTGGAGGAGTGGAGAGGCCACAATCCAACAGTCTGGAGGAGGAGTGGAGAGGCCACAATCCAAGAGTCTGGAGGAGGAGTGGAGAGGCCACAATCCAAGAGTCTGGAGGAGGAGTGGAGAGGCCACAATCCAAGAGTCTGGAGGAGGAGTGGAGAGGCCACAATCCAAGAGTCTGGAGGAGGAGTGGAGAGGCCACAATCCAAGAGTCTGGAGGAGGAGTGGAGAGGCCACAATCCAACAGTCTGGAGGTGGAGTGGAGAGGCCACAATCCAACAGTCTGGAGGTGGAGTGGAGAGGCCACAATCCAAGAGTCTGGAGGTGGAGTGGAGAGGCCACAATCCAAGAGTCTGGAGGAGGAATGGAGAGGCCACATTCCAAGAGTCTGGAGGAGTGGAGAGGCCACAATCCAAGAGTCTGGAGGAGGAGTGGAGAGGCCACAATCCAAGAGTCTGGAGGAGGAGTGGAGAGGCCACAATCCAAGAGTCTGGAGGAGGAGTGGAGAGGCCACAATCCAAGAGTCTGGAGGAGGAGTGGAGAGGCCACAATCCAAGAGTCTGGAGGAGGAGTGGAGAGGCCACAATCCAAGAGTCTGGAGGAGGAGTGGAGAGGCCACAATCCAAGAGTCTGGAGGAGGAGTGGAGAGGCCACAATCCAATAATCTGGAGGAGTGAAGAGGCCACAATCCAATAATCTGGAGGAGGAGTGAAGAGGCCACAATCCAACAGTCTGGAGGAGGAGTGGAGAGGCCACAATCCAACAGTCTGGAGGAGGAGTGGAGAGGCCACAATCCAAGCACTTAAGGTCTAGTGTGAGGTTTCCACAATCAGTGATGATTTGCGGAGCCATGGCATCTGCTGGTGTAGCTCCACTGTGTTTTATCAAGACCAAAGTCAGCATTGCCATCTACCAGGAAATTTTAGAGCACTTGATGGTTTCCTCTGCCGACAAGCTTTATGGAGATGGAAATTTAATTTTCCAGCAGGACTTGGCACCTGTCCACACTGACAAAAGTACCAATACCTGGTTTAATAACAACAGTATCACGGTGCATGATTGGACGGCAAACTCACCTGATCTAAACCAAACAGAGAATCTGTGGGGCATTGTCAAGCGGAAGATGACACATCAGACCCAACAATGCAGATGAACTGAAGGCTGTTATCAAAGCAACCTGGACTTCCATAACACCTCAGCAGTCACAGACTGATCACCTCCATGCCACACCGCATTGATGCAGTAATTCATGCAAAAGAAGGCACAAAATAGTACTAAGTGCATTTACTGTACAGATTTTTCAGTTGGCCAACATTTATGAGTTAAAAATCATTATTTCAGTTGGACTTATAATATTCTAATTTTCTGAGATGGGTTTCATTGGTTTTAAGGGCCGCTTTACACGTCGCGATATCGCAATGCAACATCGATAAAGTCACGTGGTGTGGCCGTTGCAGTTGATATCGATCGTGCGTTGTGTCGTGTAAATGGGCAATGAGACCCGAAAAAAATCGTACCTACGATATTGCAAGAAGATTGTGCAAGCCTTTCAACAGTACAATATTGTATATGCGATCTGCCATGATCGTGCTGTGTGACGGCGCAACTACGATTTGGAGCGCAACTTCCCCTATTCACTCCAATGTTAAATGGTCGGTCCCTGGGTTGCTCATACCCAGCACAAAAAAGGGGTTTACAACATGGTAGTTGCGTTGCCTGCCGATATCTCCCTGTGTGGTAGCTCCTATGTGATTTTGGACAAGTGCCAAAAACGTGCGAGCTCCCGTGAAATTGTATGCGATATAGCGACGTGTAAAGCGGCCCTAAGTCATCTACATTAACAGAAACTGGAAAAAGATTGCGTTTTTTTAATTGACTATACAGTCATGGCCAAAAGTTTTGAGAATGACACCAAAATTCTATTTTCACATGATCTGCTGCCCTCTGGTTTTTATTTGTGTTTGTCTGATGTTTATATCACATACAGAAATATAATTGCAATCATATTATGAGTACCAAAAGGTTATATTGACAGTTACAATGAGTTAATGCAGCAAGTCAATATTTGCAGTGTTGACCCTTCTTCTTCAGGACCTCTGCGATTCTCCCTGGCTGCTCTCCATAAACTTCTGGACCAAATCCTGACTGATAGCAGTCCATTTTTGCATAATCAATGCTTGCATTTGGCAGAATTTGTTGGTTTTGTTTGTCCACCCATCTCTTGATGATTGACCACAAGTTCTCAATGGGATTAAGATCTGGGGAGTTTCCAGGCCATGGACCCAAAATCTCTATGTTTTGTTCCCTGAGCCATTTAGTTATCACCTTTGCTTTATAGCAAGGTGCTCCATCATGCTGGAAAAGGCATTGTTGGGCGCCAAACTGCTCTTGGACGGTTGGGAGAAGTTGCTCTTGGAGGACATTCTGGTATTCATGGCTGTGTTCTTAGGCAAGACTGTGAGTGAGCCGATTCCCTTGGCCGAGAAGCAACCCCACACGTGAATGGTTTCAGGATGCTTTACAGTTGGCATGAGACAAGACTGGTGGTAGCGCTCACCTCTTCTTCTCCGAATAAGCTGTTTTCCAGATGTCCCAAACAATCGAAAAGGGGTTCATCAGAGAAAATGACTTTACCCCAATCCTCAGCAGTCCACTCCTTGTACCTTTTGCAGAATATCAGTCGGTCCCTGATGTTTTTTTCTGGAGAGAAGTGGCTTCTTTGCTGCCCTCCTTGAAACCAGGCCTTGCTCAAAGAGTCTCCCCCTCACAGTGTGTGGAGAAGCACTCACACCAGCCTGCTACCATTCCTGAGCAAGCTCGGCACTGCTGGTAGTCCGATCCCACAGATGAAACAGTTTTAAGATACGGTCCTGGCGCTTGCTGGTCTTTCTTGGGCACCCTGGAGCCTTTTTGACAACAATGGAAGCTCTCTCCTTGAAGTTCTTGATGATGCAATAGATTGTTGACTGAGGTGCAATCTTTCTAGCTGCGATACTCTTCCCTGTTAGGCCATTTTTGTGCAGTGCAATGATGGCTGCATGTGTTTCTTTAGAGATAACCATGGTTAATTGAAGAGAAACAATGATACCAAGCACCAGCCTCCTTTTAAAGTGTCCAGTGGTGTCATTCTTATTTAATCATGACTGATTGTTCCATTAACACAGGTGTGGGTGTTGAAGAGGACAGGGCTGGCGAACAATCACTAAAACGATGTTAGCTGCTCCTTTTAAGGCAGGACTGCAATGATGTTGAAATGTGTTTTGGGGGTTAAAGTTCATTTTCTAGGCAAATATTGACTTAGCAAGTAATTGCTGTTAAGCTGATCACTCTTTATGACATTCTGGAGTATATGCAAATTGTCATTAGAAAAACTGAAGCAGTAGACTTTGTTAAAATTAATATTTGTATCATTCTCAAAACTTTTGGCCATAACTGTATAATATATGCATTTCACTTTATGTATTTAATTACTGAAATAAATTAAGTGTGTGATATACTCATTTATCGAGATGCACTTGTGCATTAACGGAATAATCTGGTGTCATCAGCCAAGGAGGAGTCTTTTTTTTTTTTTTTTTGGTATGGTTCATGTTCCCCTCCAGGTGGCAGCATTACTATTATGATTCCTCTGTTCCCGAATGAGATATTTTTTTGGGTGACAAAAATTCGTATTTTTTTACTTAAAGGGAACCTGTCAGGTGGTTTATGCCCCTCCAGCTATCACTGGCTGTAGCTGCAGCTTTATAATACCAGTCTAATCATCCCTGTCTGAGCTCATAGTGTAATGTGAAAGGTGAAAACAAAGCATTTATACACTTACATTTCAGTAAGTGTATAAATGGAGGAGGGGGACTGTCTGGCAGGATAATAGTTAACTCACTATTAACTTGGATAGCTGAAGGACCTGTGTGATGTAACGATCATGTGACCATAGTGGGTGGAGCTAAGCCAGCAAATGTATTATGTTCTATGAGAACTTAGCTCCGCCTATTGTAGTCACATGGTTGCGAACATCACATCAGGTCTCTCAACATGTTGAAGCACAAGGCTGAAATGTTAACTATTAACCTGCCAAACAGTCCCCATCCTCCAAGCTGGGGACTGACTGCCTCATTACATAAGGAAATGTAAGTGTATAAATGCTTTGTTTTCACCTTTCACATTACACTATGAGCTCAGACAGGGATGATTAGACTGGTATTATAAAGCTGCAGCTACAGACAGTGATAACTGGAGGGGCATAAACCAGCTGACAGGTTCACTTTAAAACAAATATTTATGCTATTATGTAGTAAGTATTTTGTATCGCCATACATACCGTATATACTCATGTATAAGCCGAGTTTTTCAGCACAAAAATTGTGCTGAAAAGTGACCCCCCCCCCATACACAAGTCAGTGACGGCTCAGAGTGTGGGGGTGGGGGGGCCGTGTCCGGGGGCTGGAGGAGGTGGGGGAGGTTGATAGGAGCGGGCGGTCACGTGCCCCGCTCATTAGTGCAATGCAATATGCACTGCATCCCCCTGTCCATCAGCGGCAGGGGGAGCGGTGCATATTACACTGCACTATGTCAGCGCTCCTCCGCCCCCCCCTGTGGTAGTATACAGCAGCCCCCCACCCTGTGGTATATACAGCCTCCCCCCCCCCCCCCGTTGCTGCCGCACACCTGTAAAAAGCGCTTTCATACTTATCCTCCTCGCTGTCACCGCGCGCGCATCCTCCCCTCTCCTTCCTGCTTGTACCCGCCGTCCATCCATATGACCGCGCACCTGCAATGACGCCATTACTTGTGCGCGGTCATATGGATGGACGCCGGGTACAGGCAGGAAGGAGAGCGGAGGATGCGCGCGTGGTGACAGCGAGGAGGATAAGTATGAAAGCTCTTCTTTTTACAGGTGTGCGCAACGGGGGGTGGGGCTGTATATACCACAGGCGGGGTGTATACTACCACAGGGGGGAGGCTGCTGAATACCTGTGCTGGGGTCCAACCTCGGCTTATACACGAGTCAATAGGTTTTCCCAGGTTTTGGGGGCAAAAGTAGGGGGGTCGGCTTATACACGAGTATATACTAGTATTTGTTGCTAGTGATGAGCAAGTGTAATCGTTACTATTCGCTAGTACGGTATTCACGAAACTAGCTACACGACAAGTATCGCATGTGCTGGTGAGTGATGTGACAATCATCGATCGATCTGACACATATTGCCAGCTCCCTTCAGTAAACAATGGGAGCTGTCACCTCAGTGAGAGCAGATTGGATGTTAGCCTGGTGTTTTATGCAGTAGAAACGCAAAAAAGCCCACCTTCCCTTCCTGTCCCAGAAAGACTCGTTTTATAGCCGGATGTGTGTGGGCAGAGACTATCACTAATTGACTAATATTGGACTCACTATTCGGACGAATATGCGAGTATTAAAAACTATTAGTTACGAGTATAGTGAGTGTGAATATTTCGCTACTCGCTCATCACTACATATGACCTTTTGATTATTTTTTTGCACAAAAAAATGTAATTTTGGTATTGTTTTTACTAAGTTGGTTAAAGGGCATTGTCTCGTCCTCTGTCTTCAGGAGCGCACCCCACCTCGGCCTCCTGGCTTCCTACTTGTGAAGGTGGGCAGTGTGCTCCTGCTGAGACCAGGGCTGTGGACAGGGGCGTATCTACAATAGTTGCAGGGGTTGCGATTGCACCCGGGCCCCAAAAGTCCCTTTGGCCTATAGAAAAAGACTAATACTATCAAAGATTTGCAATAATTGGAGGCCCCGTTGGAGCTTTCGCATCGGGTCCCCTGAGCCTGAAATTACGCCACTGGTTGTGGGGTCCATTTTGGTAGTCAAAGTTGGTTTAAAATGGACTGAGTCCTAAGGATTTAAAAAAACAACAAAAAAACAGAAAAATAAAACTGTTCTCAAGCAGATAGGATTTTTAATAGGTATATTGCAAAGTTGCTGGTTTTTATGAGCACTCTGCAATTTTACCTATTAATAAAGTTGAAACAACTCCTTGAGAATTAATAAAGATGAAACAACTGCTTAAGAATAGTTTTCAAGCACTGTTAAGGCCGGGTTCACACCACGGCACAATCTGATCCAGGGCTGTCAGGGGTGAACCTGACAGCCCCAGACTGGATTTGCAAACATAACCAGAGGGCTAATATGCCCTCCGATCCTGTTTGTAGTCGGATGCAGCCGAGCTCAGCTGTCCCCTGCTGAAATGGTGCTGAACCACTTCACAGGGGACGGCTCCCTGGTGCTGAACTTCAGCGTCCGGCGTCCGATTCCCAGATCGGGGCAATCCAGCCCCATAGACTCCCCATGTTAGGGAGCGCTGGATTGCCCCAGATCCAGGAGGATCCAATTTGGGGAGATTTTTCTCCCCGGACAGAAAAACACTAAGTAACATTTTTGTGTCCGGAAAAAAAATCTGAATATATCCGGATCCTCACGGACAGATGGAAGCCAGATGGCAGATAGCTGCCATACGGCTCCATAGTATACTATGGGGTCAAAATCTGATCAAGGGCTGTCCGGTTCACACCGGACAGCCACGCATCAGATCATACTGTGGTGTGAACCCAGCCTAAGAAAGAGACAGACTGCTGAAATCAATGTTTCTGTCACTTCTTTATGCTGCCACAAAAATGGAACGTGTGAAACACCCAACCAGTTCCTTTTTAATGTTTAAGGCTACTTTCACACTGCGTTTTTGCTTATCAGTTTTGCTAGCCACAGAAGTGGTGACGTGTTTCTATTATACTTTTTCACTGATTGTTCCACTCCTGGTTTTGGCTACATTAACTGATGAGCAAAAATAGATCATAAATCGAACACTGTGAATGGAGCTGAAATTAAAAATTCATAAAACGTGGCAGCCCATGGACTAAAGTCCTCCAGACATGGCTTGCTGATCTGCCCGCACACCACCTGCTGCCTTCTCTACAGACTAGTATTAAATGTCTATCACCAATAGGCAGCAACCTGGGCGGGTGAACTGGAAAACCCATACCTGGTATAAATGGGGAAGATAAGTAGGTAATCTCTGCTTATCTCAGCCAACTATTGAGTGGCATGAAGGTACAATAGACCTCTATACATTTCTGCAGAGATTGACTCTAAAGTTGGTGCAAAATAAACCCAGAGTAGTTGCCAACCAGACTGCCATGGGCACCTGTGCCAATTTTCCTTTCCACCAGTTAGCACATTTGGTTTTGCTGCTCGATTGATATGTTATGTGTCACCATGGATAGTGAAGAGGAGGTGGTCTGCGGACATTTCATAATTACTATTATAACTTTGGGAAGGGGATCTCATGTAACGGTTTTCATATTGGAGAAGCCTCCAAGGCTACTATGTAATCAATTTGGAGAACATATACAGGAATAGGGTACCCAAGGCTTTTTTAGAATGCAGACGACTGTAAACATCTACAATTCACTGTCACATTGTTAGAAAGATCACAGCTGTGGGTGCGACATACAATTTATTACCGAGGGAAACCAAATTATCACTGAAAGTGAAGTGGCATTAGAAGAGCTCGGCCTGAATGACTGATGATCTTCTCCCTTCTTTGTCTGCACCAGAGTATTCTGATGTAATGTAGATCCAGATGTATCTATAACCCTTGCCCTGTACTGACAGCTGTTTATATCTTGTTAATTTTTAATATGTGACTAATAAACTTGTATATAAGGAAATGGGGGTTTAGGAATGTTGCGGCCCTAACAGGGAGCATAGCTATGGGAAGTGAATGTAGGTTTGGTCATCCACATTCTCTTACTACAACTGACAAGTGCTGTGGTTCTGCTGACCTGCAAAAAAAGCTAATAAATAACAGCAGCCTTACGAGCACCGCCCCCCATTAGGGGTGACTACTCCTCATGACTAGAGACGGGGCGTAACGCCTCCAGCAATGCTTCCCTCGCCTCCATCTGTTCACTTGTCTACATTTAGACACATTTATCAAACAGGTTGAACCACTTCGCAAAAGTGGAGTAAAAAGTGTTAAATGTGCCAGATTTATTGCGGTCCAAGAATAATATTGATAAGTGTCGCCCAGTGTCCTCAGCCTACAGCCATGAACGTGGTTCAGAGTGCTCCTGCCGTACCTGGCAGCTTTATGTAGAAGATCATTATAATCAGTGTCACCATCTGCTTAAGGCTGAAGGCACACTGTCGTGCATCAAACACGGAGTGTGTTTGATGCACAACAGTGATGCAAGTGAAATGCATGTTTTTGGGTGTGTGCGGTGAATGTGTATGGCTGTATGCACGTGAGTGAGGTGTGAGTGTTGCGTTTGAGTGTGATGCTGTCCGTGGTCCTGAAGGACCGCGGACAGCATTTGTCGGGGAATTTTAACTCTGCGGCTGTCAAAGCCCCAGAGTTTAAATTTCCCGCTGTGCTGTACAGTAATCAATCATCCTGTACCGCTGTGACAGCAGCGGTACAAGATGTTTTGTTCAAACACTGATGAATAGTTAAATGTTAAGAATCCGGGGTTTCTGTGGCTATTAACCCCATCAGCAGCCTCTGCGCGGCATGTCTGCACAGAGGCTGCCGATGTGGCTCATAACCTGGTGTTTGAAGGGTTAATAGGATGCTGGTGTGGTTGCAGCATGTGTCTACAGAGTGTCCTCACTCTCTGGACACATGGTGTCATCACACCATGTGTCTGCAGTGGTTAACTCCTATGTAAAATAATAGCCGCTAATTGTCGGGTTTAAAGCCGGCGTCGAGTTAGTACGCAAAAAGTGTAAAGTACAGACCCGGCATCTCCCTGTAAGCTCATTCATTACAGTATCTGCCGCTATGTTTAATGTCAATGCGGAGCTGTCCCTGCTGCCGTGGTGCTGAATATTTAGGCGGGGGGACATCTCCAGGTGATGTAGCCCTGTCTAGACTACATCACCTGGAGCTGCCCACCACTCTAGGCACATGCTGTCACCACACCAGCATCCTATTAACCCTTCGAACACCGGGTTATGAGCCGCATCGGCAGCCTCTGTGCAGACATGCTATGCAGAGGCTGCTGCTGAGGTTTATAGCCACAGAAACCCCCAGGATTCTTCACATTTCACTATTCATCAGTGTTTCAACTAAACATCTTGTACCGCTGCTGTCACAGCGGTACAAGATGGTTGGTAACTGTACAGCACAGCGGGAAATTAAAAACACGGGTGTGAGCATCGCACCGTGTGGTTTATGGGTGCGAGTTTGACTTGCACCCATATACTTTTAATGGCCACTTGCGCGTGGAAATCGCGTGCAATCGCAGTAAGCTGCAATTACACTCACATTTCCATCACAATGCAAGTGTAATGCGAGAAAATCGCATTGATGTGACCTGTATCTTTTAAAGATACAGGTCCATGTGAAATGTGATTTTTGTCACGCATTACACTCGAGCGAGTCTTACACCAGTGTGTTTACAGCCTAACACCAAATCTCAGCATCTGCTGCTTTTCCTACATTTTTGTGTCTTCACATTGATCCTTTTATACATCTGTCAAAACCAAAGTCATTTTAATGGTGGCTAACACCTGCTTACTATGTGCAGAGCTGTGACATCATGAGGCCATTGGTTTCCAGTGAGCAGCAAAGGAAATACCTTCATTTTTCTTTTCTTTCAACTCAGGTTACTTATTTTTAAAGAATGCCTAGTGCCACTTCTCTTGCAGCAAAGCTGAAACGTTCAGTACTTGGTGAGTTTTTACCTCAGTTCTCGTGCACACGTTCAGTATTTGGTGAGTTTTTTACCTCAGTATTTGTAAGGCCTCGTTCACACGTTCAGTATTTGGTGAGTTTTTACCTCAGTATTTGTAAGGCCTCGTTCACACGTTCAGTATTAGGTGAGTTTTTACCTCAGTATTTGTAAGACCTCGTGCACACGTTCAGTATTTGGTGAGTTTTTTACCTCAGTATTTGTAAGACCTCATGCACACGTTCAGTATTTGGTGAGTTTTTTACCTCAGTATTTGTAAGACCTCGTGCACACGTTCAGTATTTGGTGAGTTTTTTACCTCAGTATTTGTAAGACCTCGTGCACACGTTCAGTATTTGGTGAGTTTTTTTACCTCAGTATTTGTAAGACTCGTGCACACGTTCAGTATTTGGTGAGTTTTTTACCTCAGTATTTGTAAGGCCACGTGCACACATTCAGTATTTGGTGAGTTTTTTTACCTCAGTATTTGTAAGGCCTTGTGCACACGCTGAATATTTGGTGATTTTTTTACCTCAGTATTTGGTGAGTTTTTTTACCTCAGTATTTGTAAGACCTTGTGAACACATTCAGTATTTGGTGAGTTTTTTACCTCAGTATTTGTAAGGCGTTGTGCACACGCTGAGTATTTGGTGACTTTTTTACCTCAGTATTTGGTGAGTTTTTACCTCAGTATCTGTAAGGCCTCGTGCACACGGTCAGTATTTGGTGAATTTTTACCTCAGTATTTGAAAGACAAAACCAGGAGCAGATGATACCATAATACAGAAAAGGTGATGTGTTTCTATTATAATTTTCCTTTGATTGTAAGATAAAACAAGGAGAGGATCAAACACTGAGGTACAAACTCAACGTGTGACTGTGTCCTGACAATTACGGAGGTAAAAAACTCCCTAGATACTAAACGTGTACACAAGGTCTTACAAATAGTGAGGTAAAAAAGTCACAATTCGTGTGCAAGTTGCCTTACAGATATAGAGGTAAATACTCACTAAATACTGAACATGTGCACGAGGCCTTACAAACACTGAGGTAAAAACTCACCAAATACTGAACGTGTGCACGAGGTCTTACAAATACTGAGGTAAAAAACTCACCAAATGCTGAACGTGTGCACGAGGCCTTACAAATACTGAGGTAAAAACTCACCAAATACTGAACAGTGTGTACAAGGCCTAAACCAGTAGCTGAACGACCTATTCTGAAACTGGCAGGTTTGCATGACTTTTATCAAATGTGTATTAGGGCTTTTTACTAAGAAGAATTATGAATCCTGCAACTAATATTGGTTATTTGGTTGATGATGCCTAAATAGGTCAACACTACTTATCAGGTGCGTTCACACGCTGCGTATTTTTACGCGAGTGCTCTTGCAGTTTTTGTAGCCAAAACCAGGAGTGGCTGATTAAAATTAGCAGTGGGTGATTAAATACAAAAGTGGAGCACTTGTTTCAATAAAGGCCGGGTTACACATAACGATGTGCCAGCGACCCGACCAACGATCGGGATCGCTGGCACATCGCTATGTGATCGCTGGTGAGATGCCAGACAGGCAGATCTCACCAGTGACCAGCGACCCTTGTAACGACCTTGACATCGTGAAAAAGAATATAAACTATTCTTTTCCACGATGTTGAGGTCCCGCTACTGTATTCAGCGGGAGAACGCTGGTAACCAGGGTACACATCGGGTTACTAAGCTCAGCGCGCTATGCTTAGTAACTCAATGTGTACCCTGGTTATGAGCGCTCTGTGCTTAGAAACCCGATGTGTACCCTGGTTACCAGGGAACACATCGGGTTAGAAAGGTGTCACACACGCCAATGTCTGCTGCCCAGCGGCAGACCAACAACCAAAAAATGGTCCTGGCCATTCTGCAGCAATCAGCAAGCTCATCGCTGGTCGCTACGGCATGTCACATGCAGCAACTTCGCTGCAACGTCACGAAACCTGTGACGTTGCAGCGACATTGCTGCGTGTAACGGGGCCTTCAGACTTTTCCTCAGATTGTTCCACTCCTGGTTTTGGCTGCAAAAACTGCAACAGCAAATACGCAGTGTGTGAATGCACGCATTAGGCCCAATGTTTGTTGTTACACAAGTTTTTTTTTTTTTTAAATACTGCGATTATAAGAAAACCATAAAGTGTTGTCTAAAGCGACACAGTGTGTCCTCTGTACAGGCGACAGGGCCACGTCTTCATTTTGCTGATCAGCAGGGGTTTCTGATATAGACTCATATCAAACTTAAGCCCAGCATTAGTAAACCTTTCACCATATAAAGCCCCTTTCACATCAGCGTTTTTTACATTTTGCAGTAGATGCGGCAGATCTGCCGCCTAACGGCCGCGCTTGCGACAAGCCCCATGCATTGTCTATGGGGCTTGCGGCAGGTGCGGTATAGTTGCGGTTTTGACACTTGCGGCTGCGAAAAAAAACGCTGCTGACCGTGTTTTTTTTCGCGCCCACAACTGCTGATACCGCAGCTATACTGCACTTGCTGCATGCCCCATAGATAATGCATGGGACTTACCGCAAGTGTGGCCGTTAGGCGGCAGATGCGGTAAATCAGCCGCAAAATGTAAAAACCGCTGATGTGAAAGCAGCCTAATTTAGGCACAAAAACTGCCACTATCACTTTCTACTAAATGATCAGAGAGGCCCCTGAATCCATTACAAAGACAGCAAGTTGTCATCTATCGCAGGCCCACACCAGCAGTCACAATACCGGAGGTCCGGAGACCTTAAGTTTATAAGGTGTGATCACTTTATTATGTGCAACTAGACTGCTGCAATTTATGGATGAGAATAGTGTATGCTGCTTTCTGTTCCCCATAGATTCATGGTCCATTGCACACAGAGCACCATCACAACGTGCACTAGTCTGAACAAGGCCGTGCTGGCTATAGTGGTCAGGACATACCAGCCCATTATTCCCAATAAGATCTGCCAGCCATGGGCCAGTATTGTAATTGTTGGGAGTGTTTGAATGATTCCAGTAATATCGCAGGTTGGTAAAAGAGCAGAATTGTGGAGACAGATCTGTACAGACAAACATTCTCTTTATTTAGCTACATACGAGTTTCCATTAGTTAACGAGAGTGGCTGGCAGCACCAAACTGAGCGCTCGTCAATACAAAGAACACACTCCAGCTTCATTTCTCGCTCATTTATTGAATCATTTAAAGTTTTTTTTATCATTGTTTTTTTTTTTTACTTTAACATTTGTGACCGCTCTTCTTCAGTTTGCAAGTGAAATGGTGAAGAAGTCTGACTTCTAATCAAAGTAGAAATGACAAAAGGTTTGGTCATGAAAACTGTGGATTTAATGTAAACACTACATTCGATTAAATTTGTTTGTTTTTTTTGTGTGTTTTTTTTTGTTTTTTTTCCACTTTTTTTTCCATTTTTTTTTCTGCAGCACAAACATCCCACATGAGAGGAAAACACCATTCACTAAAAAGGGGAAGGGGCGAGGAAAGATAATAGAGGGACGGAGCGAGAGAAGCAGCACTAAGCATTCACTTGGGAACATAAAAGGAGACTGAAAGTAAAGAAGCCTACTTGTTACACATGGAATTCAGAGCAAAAATCCCTATTTCGGCAGCTGGAGGTTTAGTGAGAGCTGTGCTTTTTCTATACAAACCCAGAGAGTTCATGGTACACAGTCCAGAGCAAGGAAACTTTCACAGACATCAAATCTGTACATTTCTATTACCCCGGAAAGTTCTTCATTGTTTCGGGTAGATATATATAAAATATATCTTTTTTTTTTCTACATAGGGCTTCAGAGTCCTGAAATTAATCCAATTCACCTAAAACAACATGGATTCCATGATCCCATTCGTTGCTGGAGGCTGAGCAGACCTCTCTGGCAGTGAAGGGGTCGTAGACAGGTTAAAAAGATGCCTCTTTACAGTTGGTGCAAGAAAAAAAAAAAAAAGATCAATAAGATAAGGGAGGTGTCATTAAGCTACAAGCACGTGGGGAAAAAAAGAACAGTTTAGATTCTCCTAAATGTACAGACTTAGCTAAACCAGATTTACAGCATCCTATGCAGCCACTAATTCAGTGAGAACATTACACATCAACTTTAAGGAAGGCTGTGTTTTTTTTTGTTTTTTTGTTGTTTTTTTTTGTATAATCATTTATTTATTACAAAGGCCAAAGGTCATGCTACCAGCAGAACGTCAATTTTGAGGGTCTGTAGAGCAGTGCGGAGAAAGAAGGGGGTGTTGGGGGGGGGGGGGTATGGTCCCCTCTTGAAAATTGCAGATTATTTCCCCCCTGACTCCGCAGTTTGGGTTGGCACTGAAACCTTTTCAAGACAAATAAGGGGGCCCGCTACTTTGCTTTGTACAGACTAGAGGGGGCAATCCCTGATCCCTCACAGACCCTCATACAGTTACAGCACCCACACAAAAAAAAAAAAAATAGCTGAGCGCACTGTCCTGCAAGTGTCACAAACACTTCTACCTGGTTTGGAAAATCTTGATTTTTTTTCATTTTTTGTCATTTTTTTGTATTTTTTTTTTTTTTTTTGCTGTTTTGTTATCCAAGAGCTGAACAGAAAGGATACAGTGAGTTTTTTTTTTTTTAATTAATGGAGGTGTGTGATCTTACAGAAACACACAAATCCTTTAAAAAAGGATGAAAATGGATGAACTTCCCTTTATCAATGATCTCCTTCAAATCTGCGGTTCTGGAGAGAGGTCAAGAATGCAACTCGGAATCTCCTAAAACCAAAGGGTTATTATTCATATTAATTTATTTTATGAGGGCCCTGAAGAGTCATACAAATGAAGACTCCTCTCTTTTTTAGGGGGTCGGGGTGTGCAGAGCTGTCGGGAGATCCATTCTGTTGACAGCTCTTTGAGACAAACTAAAAAGATTGGTTTTATATATATATTATATATATATATATATTTGTCATGTTGCCTTCTCGGTTTAACCAACTTGTATTTATTTTCGTTTCACCAGCAGATAATTTGCTTTACAGAGGAATCAGTACAAGCCGCAGCCTCTGAGGTTGTTGGCAATGATGATATCGGTGACGGCGTCGAATACCACCTGGATGTTATTCGTATCTGTGGCGCAGGTCATGTGGCAGTAGATCTCCTTGTTAGGGGAGCGGTTCTTGCTCTCAAATTGTGCTTGGATATAAGCGGCTGCATCGTCATAGGTGTTGGGACCTAAACGTAGAGAAAAGAGGAGAAAATCAGAATTTGGAATTGTATCAGATGTTCAGATACCAAGAGTATCTGTGTTAACTCCTATATTACAAAGCTAAGAATGGGTATTCATAGACTTTTTTCACTACATTCAGAATGCTCAATAGTTAGTTGTGCAGATAAAATGAGATCATTATGTTTACCTCTGGCTGCCACTAGGGGGAGTTTACTGTATACACTGTATACATCCCTGCAGCAGGAAGCCCACATTACTGGGGTGAATACAAAAGGACAAAAAAAGTCATATTTCCTTCCTTCTTTATTCTTGGACCAGCTGGTGTACAGCAGAAATCAAAATTATACAACCTTTGATGGAAATCAGGTTTATTAGCAAAATTTACAACCTTTGTTCTTGCTCAGTTTGTTTACTTCAAATAGCTGAAATTTTGTACATCTTGACAGTAAGCTGAATTTGCTGGGGCGGGAGGGGAGTTTGAATAATTTTGAATACAACTATATTTTGCTAAAATTTGCTTCCCACTGGATTTATACATCTGAATTGCAAAATTCTGGCATATATGGAAGTGGAACCACAGACAAAATTTTCTTGTGACTACATTTGTCAGGCGTACTGTTATTGCTGTTTATTTAAAATTAATTAATTAAAATTATGAAAGTTGTTTTCGCTTTTTTTCCTCTATTATGGTCAAAGGAAGACATTGAAATGTAAGGAGTATGTTTCAAAACATTGCTATAGAAAAAATAGGCTACACACCGCTGATTACTATAGAAAAAATAGGCTACACACCTGTTACAATGACAGTGCCTTGTCATGTAAAAAAAAATGATGAAGAATAATTTGTACAAATCAGATTGCAAAATTGACTTTTTTGGATGGAAAAGGAGAATTGAATACTAAACTAATAAGCTTGCATAAATATGCACACCCTTACATTAATACATTGGTAGTACACTTTGAATTTATGACTGAATTCAATCTTCTTGGGTAGGACAAAAAAAAGAATATAGGGCCCACAAACCTTTAGTATTAAATTAATATACGGGTGCACAAATCCGCTATGTGGCCAACATACAGTCATGGCCTAAAGTGTTAGCACTCTTGAATTTGTTCCAGAAAAAGTATTTCTCCCAGAAAATGATCTCAATTTTCAGATCTCTTCACAGGTGATCAATGGGATTTAGATGCAAACTCATTGCTGCCACTTCAGAACTCTCCAGCAGTTTGTTTCCATCCATTTCCCATTTCTGGGGGCTTCTTGAAGTATGTTTGGGGCCATTATTCTGCTGGAAGATCCATGACCTAGGACGCAGACCCAGCTTTCTGACACTGGGCTCTACATTGTTACTTAAATTCCTTTCTTCAGATTTCATGATGTCTTGCAAAGTAAAGGTGCCCAGTACCAGAGGTGGAAGGCAGAACAACCTAGGATTATCTCTGACCTCCACCATATGTAACTGTAGGTGCGGTGTTCTTTTCTTTGTTGGCCTCATTACATTTTCAGCTAACAGTAGAATGATGCACTTTAGCAAAAAGCCCCATCTAGTTTCATCTGACTAAAAGATGCTTTACGTAAGGATTTGGTTACTTGTGTACATTTTGGCTTTTTTCTATCTCTGTCAGCAGTGAGTCCTCCTGGGTCTCCTCCATAGTGTTTCATTTCATTCACATGTGGATGGATAGTTTGAGCTGACACTGATGCCCCTTGAACCTGCAGGACAGCTTACATTTCTTTGTAACTTGATTAGGGCACCTCTTCTACCATTAGGACCATCTTGCATTTCAACCTTCCATCAAATTTTCTCTGCTCTCAAAGTCCAAGGAGATTAGCTACAGTGCAATGGGTTGTAAACTTCTTCATTATATTGTGCACCATGGACAAAGGAACATCAAGATCTCTGGAGATAGACTTATCAACAATCTCAAGGTTACATTTTTCCACAGTTTAGGTTCTCTTCAGACAGTTCTCGTCTCCTCTTTCCGTTTTCTATGATTAATGTGGCATACACAGAATACAATGCGAAGATTGAGGCAACTCCTCCACTTTATATCTGGTTTCAGGTGTGACTTTCATATTGCCCACATCTGTTGCCACGGGTGAGTGTGAACGAGCATCTCATGCTATAAGCAAACTTTACTCACAATATTTGAAAGGTTCCAACAAATTTTGTCTAGCCCAATTTTGGGGTTTTGTTTGAAATTATGTCCACTTTGCCTTTTTTTCTTTGTTCATTTTGAGTTGTTCCAATACAGACAAAGAAATACCGTGTATAACAAAACTTGCAATAATATTCTGGGAAACTAAAAAGAGGAGGAAACGCACATAGGGTTTTACCCAAAAGACACACTGAAAGTGCAATAGATTCAGCTCACCCTGTGTGGTTGTGAGAGCCACAACCAAATTTGAAGGCCCACAATGGCTACTGCAGACGCCTGTGTGGTAAAACTGGGATTAAAAGAATCGGGACTTCATATCCGTGCTGCCAATACACAGATCCAGATGGATTTACAGAACTCTATTAAGGCCAACGTGCTTCGTAGTGGTCCGCTACTTCATCAGAGCATAATCATGTTACACAAGCACTTGCAGACTTATAAAGGTAGGACATGTGATGACACAAATATATAAAAAAAAAAACAGAACAGTGTGACGTAGGCTCCGGCGTCCCACATGGCTAATTTCTAGGAATACTTTTACATTCCATAATAGTGGTATAAGATTTCTAATTGTAGTAACTCAATCCGAAAAAGTCCCAGGTAGTTTCCATAATAAAAATATAAATATAAATATACCCTTGCGTTGAGACAGATTTATAATACATTGAACTAAAATAAATTGCTCTATATATCATTTCAGGTCCTTTTCCTCCCTCGAACTCACAATCTCTACACTCAATTGAGGATATGTGCTTATCCCTCTACATCAGGGGTCTCAAACTCCAGCCTCGAGGGCCGCACACAGTCCAGGTTTTCAGGATTTCCTTGGAATTGACAGTTGGTCATTTGATTACCAACTCTCAAATGCTATGGATATCCTGAAAACCTGGACTGTGTGTGGCCCTCGAGGCCTGGAGTTTGAGACCCTGCTCTACACTGTGGAGGATTATCAGTTATTTCCATTTTCCTCTTAGAGGAACCCCATTAAATAGGAGGATGGTTCTAATTAAACCTAATTTTTTGAATGATGAAAAAAATCATTCATTTTATTGTCCCTATTGTCAAAAATGATAAACAGATAGTCAATGAAGAGTTCATACAATTTTATATATCTACAATATGTCGTATTCGAGGAGCATATGGACTTGGGTGCAGCGAGTCCAGACTGTGTACGGCCGATGGTGGGGGTTTCAACAATCTGAACTCTGAACCAGGGGAATCCCAGCCAGTGAACAATAAGCCGGTCCCAGGGAGTTCCCTCTCTGATCAGAGGGAGCCCCATAAGAAACCAGTAAGATGAAATGGGCATAGTCTATGAAACATGTTTTTAATCGTCACATAGTGAATAAAAATGAAATGTTTTAAATACTAAAGTGATATATATATATATATACACACTAAAATGGTGTTTTTAAGGATTATGTCTTTTGATCATGTGTCTTAATTAATTTTATATTTTAATATTGGTTTGCTTCTAAAATGGTTGCAACAATTGTTGTCCTCTAGATAATGACTTATCTATTAAGGACTAAATTTAATCAGAACCATCCTCATAGTTAATGGCATTCCAATAAGGCTGCATACTCACGATCAGTATACGCAGCGTCTTGCCGCTGCATCCAAAACACTGCATAGTACAGTATAAGCATAGTGGATGGGATTTCAAGAAATCCAATCCTCACTATGCTTAACCTGACCACAGCGTTTTGACAACCGACATTCCGCTCCTCCTCCGCATGTTCATTTCATGCTGCGGAGTCGGAAGCGGCTTCCATCGGGTGACTGCAGGGAGAAGCCGCTCCGCACGTGCCGTACATGGTGAGTACAAGGCAGCTGCGGTTTCCCTGCGAGCACCCGCAACTTCCCTCAGGTCTGGAGGAGCTGCGTCCAACACGCGGCTCCTTAGGACCGTGAGCACACAGCCTAAGAGGAAAATGGAACACGGTGTAGAGGGATAACCACATATCTTGAGATTGAGTGTAGAGATTCTGAGTTCAGGGAGGAAAAGGACGTGAATTGATATATAGAGCAATTTATTTTAGTTCAATGTACCGTATATACTCGTGTATAAGCCGACCCGTGTATAAGCCGACCCCCCTACATTTGCCCCCAAAACCTGGGAAAACCTATTGACTCGTGTATAAGCTGAGGGTGGACCCCAGCACAGGTATACAGCCCCCAGGAGTGTGGTATACAGCAGCCCCAGAGGTATATACAGCAGCCCCAGAGGTGTATACAGCAGCCCCAGTGGTAGTATACAGCAGCCCCAGAGGTATATACAGCCCCAGTGGTACTATACAGCAGCCCCAGTGGTAGTATACAGCAGCCCCAGAGGTAGTATACAGCAGCCCCAGTGGTATATACAGCCCCAGAGGTATATACAGCAGCCCTAGTGGTGTATACAGCAGCCCTAGTGGTGTATACAGCAGCCCCAGAGGTATATACAGCAGCCCTTAGGTAGTATACAGCAGCAGCCCCAGGGGTGTATACAGCAGCAGCCCCAGGGGTGTATACAGCAGCAGCCCCAGGGGTGAATACAGAAGCAGCCCCAGGGGTGAATACAGCAGCAGCCCCAGGGCTGTATACAGCAGCAGCCCCAGGGGTGTATACAGCAGCAGCCCCAGGGCTGTATACAGCAGCAGCCCCAGGGGTGTATACAGCATCAGCCCCGGAGGTATACAGGCCCCCCCCTTGCGCGGCACACCTGTAAAGTAAAATCATACTTATCCCTGTCCTGTCGCGCTGTCCCGCCGCTGCCGACATCACGATCCCGGGCTTCATTCCGCGTCTTCCGGCTTCCTGTGGTCGCGGGCAATGACATCATTGCCCGCGACCACAGGAAGGCGGAAGACGCGGAATGAAGCCCGGGATCGTGATGTCGGCAAGCGGCGGGACAGCGCGACAGGACAGGGATAAGTATGATTTTACTTTACAGGTGTGCCGTGCAAGGGGGGGGGGGCCTGGATCATGATGGGGGGGCCTGTATACCTCTGGGGCTGCTGCTGCTGTATACTTACTGTATACTCGCGTATAAGCCGAGGGGGGACTTTTCAGCCCAAATTTTGGGCTGAAAAACTCGGCTTATACGCGAGTATATACGGTATTTTAAATCAGTCTCAACGTAAGGGTATATGTATATTTTTATTATGGAAAGTATCTGCGACTTTTTCAGATTAAGTTACCACAATTATCTGATATCACTATTATAGAATATAAAAGCATTCCTAGAACTTAGCCACGTGGTACTTGCTATATTCGACGCCGGAGCCTATGTCACACTTTTTTTTTTATGTCGTCACATGTCCTGCCTTTACAAATCTTCAAGTGCTTGTGTGTGTTAGGCCTCTTTCACATCAGCATTTTTTGAAATTTGCGGCAGATCCAGCAGCTTTACCGCATCTGCCGCGTAACGGCTGCACTTGCGGCAAGCCCCATTCATTCTCTATGGGGCTTGCGGTCAGGTGCTGCAAGTGCGGTTTGCCTAGTCCGGCACTTGCGGCGCGTTAAAAAAAATGCTGCTAGCTGCATTTTTTGACCTGCCGGATTTGCCAGATCGCGGCAAAAAAACGCAATTGCTGCACCTGCCGCAAGTCCCATAGAGAATGAATGGGGGCTTGCAAGCCGTCCATTGCGCGGCAGATGCTGTAAATCTAGACCTGTGTATTCCCTTGGCAGCACAGACTCGAAGTCCTGGTTCTTCTTTTAATCCCAGCAATAATTTTCTTGGAGAAATACTTCATTTTATGGAAAAGTTTAAATGGTGCCAACACTTTCAGCCACAACTGTACATGGTGCGTAAGCACACTGCGATTAATGCATACATGAACTCCACTACTGCTTTATACATTGGAAAAAAATAGTTGCGGTTCTAATAGCGCTAAGGAAGGAGGGCAAGGGAAATTATTGTAGTGAACAGACCTTTATTACAAACACGGTCCCTCAAACTCCACTACGCGTTTCGACCTTACCGTCTTCATCAGGTGGAATGAGGGTACTAGCACAATTCAACATGTATAAAGAGTTTGGTTCACTCAGATTGGTCAAACAATCATGATCAATTAGGGTGGTACTAATGGTGGGTTTACATACACCAATCATTGTATCCAATATCTGAACCAATCTCTGGTTGCAGTGAAATCATGGACAGATTGCTCCATGTTGTACACAGCCACAAAATGGAACTATGTGTCCATGATTTCACTGCAACCAGAGATCTGTTCAGATATTGGATACAATGATTGGTGTGTGTAAACCCACCATTAGAATTAACCCTGTGAGCGTCAAACTAGAACAATTAACAACATATAAAATATCACATGTGGATAAAAGTCCATATTTTATGCAATGTATCACTCTATCTGCCCAAAATACTTAATATGTGGTCACTAAGACCATTAATTATTGACCAATGTGGATGATCTAAAAACAAAATTATACATAAAAAATGATAATAAAGGACTTCTATATATACCGTATATACATACATAATCCTGAATGTTCAATAAAAAACAACTTATCATAAAAACATAAACTATAAAAACATCTAACTTAAGTTCTTGCAATAAGGGAGATATATACGTCTTATTTTTATATTTATAATGCCCAATGCGGAGAGGGCTGAGGAGAAAAGAGAGAAAAAAAAAAACAATGACATCACATACTCAAATGGAGGAAATAAACGTGTCCTAAAGTTATACTGCCCAATGGGGAGAGAGGTACAATAATAAAAAGAAAGTATCATGGTTGCTATATCACCCAAGAAAGGGGGGATAAAAATGGAGTGTAGCGTTTTATCTTTTTGCCACATTCTCTATGGTTAGGTTGTGGCCCTCGGGGGCCAACGAACCCATTTTATAAATCCAATAGTTCTCTCTGCGGATCGATGTGCTTAATCGGTCATCCTCTTCCTCTACTACATGATCTATAACTGTAACTTCCATTAGGTTATAATCTCTTTGGTGACACATTGCATAGTGCCTTGACACACTATGTAACTGATACCCTATTTTTATATTTTGTCTATGTTTGTTCAATTTACAATGCATGGCTTGTATTGTTCTCCCTATATACTGGAGGCCACACGGGCACTCCAACATATATATCATGTGTGATGACTGACAGGTGACTTTATAGTTAATGGGGAAGGACGATCTGGATATTATTAACTTCACCCCATGTGCTAAAACCGGACAGCACATGCATTTAGGAACTTTACAGCGATAACAACCAAAGGCACCGCTGACCTCACTAGTAGGTACAGCTTTTGTTCGAAGAGTGGTGTTACTGGGCGCCACCATGTTTTTAAGGTTTTTGTTCTTTTTATAGATGAAAATAGGATTATCAGGCAAATGTTTAGAAATGACGGCATCATTCTTAAGAACAAACCAGTATTTTTTAATTAGATTTTGAATGGTCATTCGGGACTGATTGTAGGTAGTGACCATACTCCACTTAGATCAGGGGTCTCAAACACGCGGCCCGCCAGGCTTCCCACTGCGGCCCGGGGCACCTTGAGGAAATAATATGCCCCAGGCCATTGTGCAGGGAGCTGCCGCGGTACCCGCTTTATTGTGACTTGCGGGTACTGCTGAAACAAGTGCCATCGCACCTGTATGCAAGCAGGCGGCCGGCGGACCTATCAGAAGCCTTCATGCAAGCAGGCGGCCGGCGGACCTATCAGAAGCCTTCATGCAAGCAGGCGGCCGGCGGACCAATCATAAGCCTTCATACAAGCAGGCGGCCGGCGGACCAATCAGAAGCCTCCTGTGACAGGAGGCTCCTGATTGGTCCGGCGGCCGGCTGCTTGCATGAGTGTACAGGCGCGATGGCACTTGTTTCAGCGGTACCCGCAAGTCACAATAAGGCGGGTCCATGGCCCGGGGCATCATTAAGGAGTGTATGAGAGCTAGGGAGAGAGTGTGTGTATATTTGTGTGAGTGTATTTGTGTGTATTTGTGTGTATGTATGTGTATATGTGTGAGTGTATTTGTGTGTATATGAGTATGTATGTGTATGTGTGTGAGTGTATTTGTGTGTATATGTGAGTGTGTGTATGTGTCTATGTGTATATGTGTGAGTGTATTTGTGTGTATATGTGAGTGTGTATGCGTATATGTGTGTGTGAATATTTCTGAGTGTGTGTATATTTGTATGTGAGTGTGTATATGTGTGTATGTGTGAGTGTGTGTATATGTGTGAGTGTATTCCTGCGGCACATCGCCGGCGGCTGGTGCTGGCGACCGCCTGGTGCCGCCTAATGCCGGGTGCCGGCAACTGCCGTCTGGTGCTGCCAGGTGCTAGCGGCCGCTGGGTGCTGGCGGCTGCCAGGTACCGCTTAATGCCAGGTGCTAGCAGCTGCCGCCTGGTGCTGGCGGCCGCTGGGTGCTAGTGGCCGCTGGGTGCTGGCGGCTGCCAGGTACCGCTTAATGCCAGGTGCTAGCAGCTGCCGCCTGGTGCTGGCGGCTGCCGTGTGCTAGTGGCCGCTGGGTGCTGGCGGCTGCTGGGTGCTGGCAGCTGCCAGGTACCGCTTAATGCCGGGTGCTGGCAGCTGCCGCCTGGTGCTGGCGGCTGCCGGGTGCTGGCGGCCGCTGGGTGCTGGCGGCTGCTGGGTGCTGGCAGCTGCCAGGTACTGCTTAATGCCGGGTGCTGGCAGCTGTCGCCTGGTGCTGGCGGCTGCCAGGTGCTAGCGGATGCTGGGTGCTCGCGGCTGCTAGGTGCCGCTTAATGCCGGGTGCTGGCAGCTGCCAGCTACCACCTGGGCTGGCGGCTGCCAGGTGCTAGCGGCCGCTGGGTGCTGGCGGCTGCCAGGTGCTAGAGGCCGCTGGGTGCTGGCAGCTGCCAGGTGCCACTTAATGCTGGGTGCTGGCAGCTGCCGGCTGCCACCTGTGCCGCCTCCGGGGTGCTGGTGGCTGCCGGGTGCCACCTAATGCTGGGTGCTGGCTGGTGCCAGCAAGTGGGAGACCGGGAGCCACAGAGGAAGAAGCTGCCGGGATGAGAAGAGTGGAGTCAGGTAAGGAGCGTTACAGCCGAAGATAGCAGCATGGGGGGGGGGAGGGGGAACGTGACCGCTGAAAGTTCCCAGTGCGCAGGAACTCCAAATATGGCCCTATGTAAGTGTGTCAATGTGTGAGTGTGTATGTGTTTGTGTGAATATGTCTGAGGATGTATGTGTGAGTTTGTATGTGAGTGTGTGTGTGCATATGTGTGAGTGTGCGGGTGTGTATATGTGTGAGTGTGTGTGTGAGCGAGAGAACAAAAAGAACAGAGACCAGGTTGTGAGGACATCTCTACAAAAAGGCGTTGGGATGGAGTCATTACTATAAGATGACAAGGGAAGGAACATTACTAAAAGATGGGGACATTACTACAAAATGAGGACCAGGATGGGAGACATTAATATAGGATGGGGACCAGGATGGGGCATTACTACACATATGGACCAGGGAGGAACATTACTACAAGATGGAGACCAGGGCGGGGGCATTACTACAAGAGGAGGACCAGGATGGGTCATTACTACAAGAGGGGACAGGATGGGGACATTAATAAAGAGAGGACAGATGGTCTAAATAGGAATGGGAACATTACTTCACATAGGGACCAGTGAGGGAACATTACTTCAAGAAGGGGACCAGGATGGGGACATTAATATACAATGGGGACCAGTATGGGGACATTACTACATAAAGGAGATTAGGGTGGGGACATTCCTACAAGAAGATCAGTATTTGTACTTTACTAGATTGAGCAAAAAAATTCTGGTATTGCTAAAATGTCACTAAGTGTACCGTTACACATCGCAACATTGCATGCAATGTCACTGGCAATTTGCTGGTTGCAGTGAAATCATAGGACACATTGTAACATTTGTTCACGGCGACAAAATAGAACAATGTGCCATGATTTCACTGCAACCAGCAAATTGCCAGTGAAATTGCATGCAATGTTGCGACGTGTAACGGTACCCTTAGTCCTACAAGCAATGCGGCCCCCCGATATCAATTTTTTTCTACTTGCGGCCCACCAGCCCAGCCGAGTTTGAGACCCCTGACTTAGATCTTTGTAACATGTTTCCCTTACTACTCTCGCCAATGATTTTGTTAACACAAGTTTCTTGAGAGAGGTCTCTAGTACGGCGATAGGCATCCTCTAGAGTTTTTTAGGGTATCCCTTATCAGCAAACCTTCTTTGAGGATCTTTGATTCCTCATAGAAATCCTTATCCCTAGTGCATTTTTTCCTCACACTCGGGACAGTACTGGAGGGTTTTGGATCACGTGACCGGTTGGAAGTGACCTGCTCTCTCCCTGGCATGAGGATTGTCTCGGGGACGCCCTGCTGGTATTGCTCCACAGGAGGCTGTCACTGGAGTTGTACCCAGCCAGTACAACTCCGTAAGGTAAGTGGAAACCCTGCTTTCCTTGTAATACGGTTTAACCCTGAGGTGCTTCACATTTGCGCTCCTTCTCTTTTTTCTTACTGCTTTATACATTGGCTTTCACATTCTTTGATCAAAAACTCTACCCAAGTATCTTTTTTGTTTTCTTGTTTAAGCATTTTTGCATTAGCATTTATAGCAATATTGGAGTTCATGTATTCATTAATCGCTGTGTGCTACCGAACTGTATATGTTTTTGACAGGAGTCTGGGCCATTCCAAAACTCTGACCGTTTCATGAAGCCTTTCTTTACTGATTTAGATTTCACTTATTGTTGTTCTTGTGCTGAATTGTGAAATTCATCTTTATCTTTAGCTATTTAGCTGAGGCCTGAATGTTTTGTTGCAAAATCAACTGATATTTGGAACTGTTCACAATTCCCTCCATCTAGACTAAAGCCCCAGTTCAAGGAGCCAACACACAGCCCCAAAGCATAATGTTGTCCTCCTCCATGCTTCACTCTGGGTACAATGTTCTTCTGGTGATGCAGTGGTGACTTAATTCCAAAATGTATGTTTGCTGCAATGGTCAAAGAGTTCATCCTTTCTCTCATCAGACCCAATTAGATTTTGACATAAGTTTTTAGCAGATTTTATGTAGATTATGACAAAACATTGCCAGGTTTGGATGTTTTTCTTTGATAGAGAACGCTAATGGTACCTTCACACGCCGCAATGTCGCCTGTGGATATGAGGCGATCTAACGTGCACGTTTTTCATGTATTGCCTCAGATCGCCGATGGCGGCCTCACACGCCGCAATTGCGCCCTGAAAGTAAGGCGATGTTTCGCTCCAGAAATTGCCTCACGTACAGCGGAAGCAATCCTGCCTAATCCCATCCCCAGTTCACACGCCACAATCTCAAAGGCAATTTGGGCATACATGTTCAGCGCGGCGAAGAGATAGGCGTGCCAAAGTGGTTTAGACCGCGCCCTTACGCGCTCATTGGAGAACGTAACAGCGTTCCGATTGGTCAGCCTGCTCTGGAAGGCTGGCTAATACATGACGCCATTGCCATTGTGTGGTGATGGACGGACAGCTCATCAAATATGGCGCGGTGTCAATTCACAGCCAATGGGAACACAGTAGCCCACACCAATCAGTTCAGACAGGGCGCGAACTCCAGTACGCTGTGGCACGCCTACGGGAAATCATAGGCGACGCTGATTCCATCACTATCGCCTATCACACGCCACAACACGGAAATATTGCCTTCATGATTGCGACTGATTTCAGAGCAGTGCTCAGGAATCAGGCGATGGCCGAGGGCCGATTTATTGCCGCAAAATTCCCCAATCACACGCCGCAACTGTGAGGCAATTTCACGGCGATTGCTCCGGGGCGACATGTCGCCTTCAGGATTCCCAGGCGATATTGCGGCGTGTGAAGGTACCATAAGAGAGATTGATGTCAAATGGAGTACACAAGCAATACGTGGTTGAATATTCCTGCAGCTCCTTTAATGTTGCTTAAGGCCACAAGTCAGCCGCCTCCCAGCCAAATTTCGTCTGGTCTTTTCATCAATTTTTGAGAGACGTCCACTTCTAGGTAATGTGGTAATACTGTTCCAAATTTAAGCTACTTTGTGAAGACAATCTTCACTGGTAACTAATGAGATCCCTTTGCTGCCTTCTAAGCGGTTTATGGACCATGACATTTGCTGTAAAATGCAAGTAAGAAAATCAGAATAACTGAAAAGGGTGGCTGTGGTATGCTGACTACTATGTAACATGAGATTGGCTAATTCTGAACAGAACCACATCTTCAATTATGAGGGTGTTAAACTTAAAGGGAACCAACCACCTCAGATCACACTAATACACAGTTAATACGTGTACCTGCACCCTAAGGATACGTTTCCAGCACTGTTTTTGTGTAAAATCTTGCATTAGTATAACCGATATAAAGACTTTATAAAGTTACTAGCCTGAAGACTTCTGGGCGTATCCCTCCTTCTGTTATACTTCAGGACTGTACATTGCATGGCTGCGCTCCCCCTCCCTCCGTGCCTGCTGCCCTGCCCTGATGGGCGTGATCGTTATCTCCTCTGCACAGAGGGAGGGGGAGCGTAGCCATGCAATGTACAGCCCTGAAGTATAACAGAAGGAGGGATACGCCCAGAAGTCTTCAGGCTAGTAACTTTATAAAGTCTTTATATCAGTTATACTAATGCAAGATTTTACACAAAAACAGTGCTGGAAACGTATCCTTAGGGTGCAGGGACACGTATTAACTGTGTATTAGGGTGATCTGAGGTGGTTGGTTCCCTTTAAGCAAACACAATAATTTAGTTTTGTCATTTTTATTTTCCTCCTGAAAATGATTTCAATTTGTTTCTCAATGGATCGGATTTGAACAGATTTTGAGTGACTTAAAAGGTGGAAAACATTCTGGAATTATGCTTCTTGATAGGATAGTTTTGTAACATGGCTGTGAGGACATTTTATACCAACTGTACATCTAGAAGGTTATATTTTTCCTGTCTGTACTATTAAAAACTAGTTAACAAAAGAATTTAAAATATTTTTTTTAAAAGAATATATAGAACGCTTACATACGTGTTTGTCGGAAACATCTGACGCATACATTGTATGTCTGCACACGTACAAATGTGAACCTAGCCCAATACTTGTCGATCAGGGAGCGATATCTGCACCATATAAAAATGTATGCATTACATGTGAAGCCTTTATTAAAAGTAAACTTTAGAAAAAGACAATAAGGAAATACAAAAAATACTGAAATGAATGTTACTTCTTGTCCTCTTCAAGGACGATTAAGATCTAATCCTGCCACTCATCATCCAGTGATTAATAAGCATTAAACTGTGACATTAATAAATTAGGATTAATTACAACGCTGAGTAATTGGATCCATAATATGGGTTTAAAAAAAGAAAAGAGATGAATACCAAGAAGACAACCCTAAGAAAGATCCTTATAATTCTGTGTCCGAGAATCTGGCTGCTTCTGCCCTTTTTTGACATTTAAAGCCCATTAATCTAAAGGTTTGCGCCAGTTTTCTGGCATAAAACAGTTTGAAATGTAGTTACATTTTTGCACAACACAATCTTGCACAAAAACATTGTGACTTTTGGTGTTTTCATGCAAGGTGAGCGGAGCATTTGTAAGATGTGCGGCATGTGTGAAGTTCACAGTTTAATCGCTGAGATTTTCTCTTGTAAAATCTCATTCACAAAGCTGTAGTTCTTAGCAGAGTTTCCATCCGAAGAAACTGAACTGCGTGCGGCTGCACACCGGACCGGAGGGCATATTAGCCCTCCAGTCCTGTGTGCTGATCCAGTCTGCAGCTGTCAGGGTCATCCTGGACAGCCCTGGACCGGATCATGCCGCAGTGTGAAGGCACCCCAAGACTTTTTTGTTTTTAAACACACTGTATGGTTTTAGAAATGTGTGTGCTTTATTTAGCACCAATTTATATGGTATATAAGGGGCCTGGCTCACAGGATCCTCGGGTTGCGTCTTCAGGCTGCTCTGTATTATTATCCTGTGAGTCACACCTGTTAAAGACCTAAGAATATTGCACTGTATACATATCTCTTGAACTGCATGGTAGATTTAAAAAAATAAATAAAATACTCAGGGAAGATGTTTGAATAATATGAGTCCTAACAGAGCTTATTTTATTCTTCTGTTGACACGGCCATCAGAGGGAAGATTTGGTGTTTTGAACAACGCCGTTTAATTTACGGGAAATAAATTCCAAGTGGAGTAAAATTGTTAAGAGAATAAAATTTCACCATTTCGTAGTAATATTAGCTGGCATGGTGATTCTCAGTACAATGACGGCAATGGCATACTTGAATACTTTTTTTTCCCATGTTTTAGTAATGAAAATAAAAAGTTGTCATTTTCTGAATCCTGTAACTTTATTTTTCCAGCGATTCAGCTGTGAACAGACTTACTTTTTGCATGCCGAGTTGACATTTTTATTGACATCATTTGGGGTACATATGACATAGCAATCACTTTTTTCTTGCTTTTGGAGGGAGGGGGAATTATGGGGAACAGATGAAGCCTGTGAGCGTAGGAATCAGTGATTCAACTGCCGCTGCCAGTGATTGATAGCAGCATTTAAATATTGATAAGCCGCAGCGATCTGGGCTGGTGTAGATTACTGCAGATACAGACAGGAGCCATGTCTTATAACCAATATCAGCCCAATATGAAGCACATTAAGCTCCAAAGTTAAAGGAAAAAAGAAACTAGTATTTTGCTAGTTTGAATTGCTCGCTGCCAATGGTTCATGTGCTCACGTCAGTTGTTTTTTTAATTATTTTTTTTAAAGTGCAAATAGGCAATTCCTCAAAAGAGCACCCCAAAAATTAACCATATGAAACAACCATGAGAATTGGATGGCAGTATGCCCCACTCACCCACTGCAGGCACCAATCAGTGTCAGACTTCACTTAGATCAGTAAAGCACCTTTCACATTAGGGATTTTGCCAGTTCGCAGCAGATCCAACAAGCTCCATTCATTCCCTATGGACTTGCGGTCAGGTGCAGCAGTTGCATTTTTGCCGGATCTGGCAAATCCGGCACTCACTGCAAAAGAAAAAACCGCTGCTAGCAGCGTTTTTTGACTTACCGCAAGTGCCGGATCCGGCAAAACCGCAACTGTCGCAAGTCCAAACTGCAACTGCCGCACCTGACCGCAAGTCATTAAGGAACGAATGGGGATTGCTGTAAGTGAGCCGTTACGCAGCAGATGCGACAAAGCTGCTGCGAACGGGCAAAATCGCTAAGCCTAAGTGCTTTAAAGGGATCCTGTCACCCCCAAAACACCTCCAAAGCTCTTAAAACCTGTCCCTAGTGCATATTAACACTTTCCCTACACTCCTTTTTGCTCCTAAATGCACCTAATCAAAGTGAAGAAAAACGTTTTATAAGTACCTGATTAGTGATGATAATGAGTGACTATCTATTCATAGTCACTCATTCAGGCAGCCCCTCTTCATGATATCACGCCTATTCAGGCGTGATCTTCCTAATAGATTCAAAATCGCGCCTCTCTGCCCGCCTCCCCACTCTCCCATTACGCACGGGCTTTAGTGGGGGCATTATGACGCGATTTACGTCATTTCCTAGCGCCGGGTGACGTATACACCCGCGCCGCTCGCTTTATGCTTCAAGTGCCTCACTGCGCATGCGTGCGGGAGCGCACTGCGCATGCGTGCGGGAGCCGGAACAGAGCGGCCGGCGATCCGGAGACACAGGCACAGAAGAAGATTCCATTCCTCATAACAACAGTACGGCGGTCCCATTACAAACCCCTAACTTAGGGGTTTGTAATGGGACCGCCGTACTGTTGTTATGAGGAATGGAATCCTCCTGTGTCTCCGGATCGCTGGCCGCTCTGTTCCGGCTCCCGCACGCATGCGCAGTGCGCTCCCGCACGCATGCGCAGTGAGGCACTTGAAGCATAAAGCGAGCGGCGCGGGTGTATACGTCACCCGGCGCTAGGAAATGACGTAAATCGCGTCATAATGCCCCCACTAAAGCCCGTGCGTAATGGGAGAGTGGGGAGGCGGGCAGAGAGGCGCGATTTTGAATCTATTAGGAAGATCACGCCTGAATAGGCGTGATATCATGAAGAGGGGCTGCCTGAATGAGTGACTATGAATAGATAGTCACTCATTATCATCACTAATCAGGTACTTATAAAACGTTTTTCTTCACTTTGATTAGGTGCATTTAGGAGCAAAAAGGAGTGTAGGGAAAGTGTTAATATGCACTAGGGACAGGTTTTAAGAGCTTTGGAGGTGTTTTGGGGGTGACAGGATCCCTTTAACAGCAGAAAGCCTCATTCATTTCTGCTTTAAAAATATCTATAAGATAAAATGGAGAACATGGGGACGAAAAAGTGATACACTGCAAATAATAAGCAAATTTAATTTGTAAATTTAGTTTTTTATTTTTTTATGGTTTTGAGGTGTGATTCTCCAGATCAGTGAGATTACTACTTTACCAAACGTGAATGATTTTTGTTTCGTGCTTTTTTTAAAATTGTATTTTACTGGTTTAAAAAAAAAAAATAAATAATTTTGTTATAAAATAATAATTCAATGTGTGGCCATTTTCTTAGACCATAACTTGGGTCTCGTTCTTTACCTGTCGACCTATAGATTTTCTTTATGCCATTTTGGGGAACAGAGAACATTTTTATCACTTTAAATTGCGTTGTTCAGGATGGTACAGTTATGAAAAAAAAAAAAAAAAATCTGCAATTTCTACTTCCAATTTTTTTTCCCTTTTCATAATTTACCTTATTTGTTCAGTAGTTTTATATTTTCATAGATCAGGCTTTTTTGGATGTGGCTATACCAAGTGTATTGTTTTCGCTTACTTGTTAATAATCGAGGATGAGGAATCCGTCCGCTCCGTTCCTTCATTGTGCATCTGAGCATATTGTGAGCGATGGCGTCACTACATTCCACCCGTTGTGGAGAATTTCAGATCATACTCTACAGAATTTGGAGCAGTGCGGAAAGGGACAAGATGTTTTTTTGGTCTGATAGAATAATAAAACTTAATCTTTAGTAGTTCACTATGAACAGCCGGGGTTAAGGGGGGCATCAAAGCGAAGCCACACATTACTCCTGTTGCTGAAACTGAGTCTTTGTCCTGCTGCACTCTCTGTTCTCCCTAAACATTTCATCAGGGGAGACTAAATGGCGCCTCAAACCTGAAGAGCAGCAGAGCAAAGACTCGGTTTAAGCAACAGGGGTAATGTGTGGCTTTGCTTTGATACCCCCCTCCACACTGTTCATACTGAGGTCCACTTGGAACTGCAAATCTAAATATTTGGTGAGACCATTCCATGTGTTGTGATCTCACATGCTGAGGCTTACATCCATTAGTCTGCATGATTTGGCATTTTTCAGTGGTGACCTCCTCCTTCTACCTTCTGTTTTTCTAGATGGCTATACTCTTATTGCTGTACTAAGTACCCTTGCATTTGCACTTTAGTGACAGTGTATGAATAATATTTGTTTGGTTTATTATTATTGAGCTTCTTGGGTTATTTTAAACTTCCTAGTAAAGTTGACTTTTATTGTTGTATAGCGCTAATTTTTATTATGATTTTAGATAGTATGATTGGTCCCAGTCTGCTGGATTACAGCAAGATTTATTTTATCTATCAATGAGTACTTGCATGGGACTGTCATTCAGTGTGAGGAAAAATACAGTGGGTCCATCAAACTGTGTGTAGAAGTGAATGGAGGTGATCATAGTGTGTGAGAAGGCAGTGTGGGGCCATGATACTGTGATGGTCGACTGTGGGCCAATCACACACTGTGTAGGGGTGAATGGAGGTGATCATAGTGTGTGAGAGGGCTATGTGGGGGCCATGATACTGTGACGGTGGGCCAATCACACTGTGTGCAGGGCTTTGGGGCTTCATATTCTGTTGAAGGACATTGGGGAGTCATTATACTATGTTTAGATCACTGTGGGCATCTGTGTGCGGGGGATTTGTTTGTATCATATGTCATGGGGGGCCATGAAAGGGATATAATAGTGGGTGAGGGCACAAAGGGGCTTCAAAATGAGCAAAACTACTTTGTAACAGCCATAAAGGTGGCTTCCTTGATCTTCAAAAGTTGGGAGATACGCTTCTCTGTGGTTCCTGCCTACTCTGCCAATTGTTTGCCTTTTTTTTACTTTGAAGGTGGGATGGACCAAATTAGGACTTTTACTATGGGGCCCCATGTAATAGATGTGATTACTGATGTGCTTTAGATCTATAATCACCACTGTACTCAAGGAACAACCTGCTCTATTTTTTTTGTAACTCAATGAACTATGTTTTCTTAATATTAACGTTCTAATTTTTGTGTAAAATAAAAGGTTTTAGCTCTCTAGAACAATATAACTAATACATTTTAAATATCCTCTTTAGCCTAGGTTCAGACACCCAAATTTTCAGTCATTGTGTCCACTGGACAGGACAGTGATCAATGGGCCATGTAAAACAAATACATTGTAGCAAGACTAGAATAGCCCAATTGATGTAAAAAATGAGCAGCTCCTGAGCTCATCTGCTGTCTGCCAATTTACAGACATGACTGACCTGAAGTTTAGTTTGACTATTGGATCCCAGGCCTTCTAGATAATATTAGTTTTATCTGTAGTTATTAATAGGTGGAGTACTCTGTGCAGTTATAGTGCAGCCCTCAGCTGCCTAGTTTTACCTTGGCTGGCAATTAAAAACAGAGCGAAGCCCACACTTTTTTTTGCCAGCCAAGGTAAAATTAGGCAGCTGAAGGTGGCAGCTCGCAAATGTCTGCTTTTATCAGGCTACATTTAAAAATACTACAAAGCCCCACATGTTTTTTTTTAAATTATTTATGTAACACCCTATGAAGATTGCCAGTAATGTGTACGGCAACCAAGCAGAATCACTGTCCAGACCGAGGAAATCTAGTAAAAGACACAACAGCCAATAACAGAGGCTCTCACAGAGTGCGAGCATCTGTGATTGGCTGTTTGTCTGACAGTGCAGTGAATATGTAAGTAGCTTAATAGGCGGCCCAGGAAGTAGCAGCAGAAGACTGGTAAGCCTGATCTAGCTATTCTGTCTATTCTAACTTTTACTAGCATGGGAAAGCCCATGCTACAATTTCACAGTGTGCTGTCTGTGTGCGATTTTTTCTCGCACCAATACACTCTCATTGGCCTCTTGCACGTGAAACTCGCATACAATCACAGCATGCTGCGATTTGACTCACATTTGACTCGCAATGCGAGAAAAAAGTAACAAAGTAACAATCTGTCCTGACAGATTGTTTAACGTTGGTCCGAGTGCAATGCAAGTTTTCCTCGCATTGCATTTGCGCGAGTTTGACGCCAGTGTGGATGCACCCTTATTCTTATTATTCTGCATTTTCATCTTTTTTCAGTGTCGCTCCAGTCCCACAGCACCATCTTGTGCCCATAACTAGAACAAGGCCAGGGCGAGGCCGGGACAAAGCCAGAGCGAGGCCGGGACAAAGCCAGAGCGAGGCCGGGACAAAGCCAGAGCGAGGCCGGGACAAAGCCAGAGCGAGGCCGGGACAAAGCCAGAGCGAGGCCGGGACAAAGCCAGAGCGAGGCCGGGACAAAGCCAGAGCGAGGCCGGGACAAAGCCAGAGCGAGGCCGGGACAAAGCCAGAGCGAGGCCGGGATGAGAGCCAGGTTCTCCTAGAGATGCACTGAAAAGTGATCTCCAGCGCTCTATGAAACACTAGAGCTGCCGGCAGGACACAAATCCCTGCAGCCTTACCGCAGTAACAGCGAAAGAGGGCGAGTATATTACAGGGGTCGGGGGACATAGATTCCCAGCAAAACATATATTATTCAGGAAAAGTCATGCACACACATTTGTTTTATTTCCTTACGCAAATTGAAAACTTGCATGGTTTTTATGGTGTTTTTGAAAGAATGAGCATGTCAATTCTTTACTGGGTTTTTGCTTCAGTTTTGCAATGCGACAGAATTAAAATCAACGAGAAAGTGCAAAACGCAGCAAAAACACGGCATTAAACACAGAAAAACAACACAGGTTTTGTACTGGCAAGAAATAAAAAATGCCCCGTGTGAACATAGCCTTACAGTTCCGCCTGATAGAAGTATTACAGCTGCAGTCAATCAGTGGCCGCTGACTGGCTGCAGCACTCATGTACCATTACTTCGTCAAGACACAAGCACGAGTGCCGCCGGTCTAGGAGAGAAAAGGATATTTTTGTGTACTCAATGTAAAATCCTTTTCTCTTAGCCTCTAATTGGGGGACACAGGACCATGGGTGTTATGCTGCTGTCCTCTAGGAGGCGACACTAGGCAGAATCTGCAAAAGAGTTAAGTAAGTGGCTCCTCCTCTGCAGCATACACCCCTGGGGCAGGCACTGCATCAACAGTTTTGGGCTAAAGCAGTAGGAGAATTAACAGATAATAACCGCACAACAGGGCCTGTAACCACGCAGGCAACCTGTGTAAACAGGTATAGATAACAAGGTAATAAGAGTGTAACAGGACTGACACCAACCATAAACTTGTGTAAACAGGTAAGAGTGAGCCGAGTAACACTAGTACAACGAGGCCTGTAACTAAGCAGGCTCATGTGTAAATTGTGAAGAGTTAACGTAGCAATAACCGTATTACAAGGCTTGTAACTAAACAGGCTCACAGTACTACAAGGCCCGTAACTAAACAGGCACAAGTTTAAACAGTCAACAGTTAGAGTGATAATAGGCAAACGTGTAAACATCATAACCATGTAACAGCTGAGAAGCTATGTAAGAACTGTAGAAAAAGCCCACAAGGCCAAAAGGGCAGGTGCTGTGTCCCCCAATTAGAGGCTAAGAGAAAAGGATTTTACGGTGAGTACACAAAAATCTCCTTTTCTCCTTCGCCTCATTGGGGGACACAGGACCATGGGACGTCCTAAAGCAGTCCCTGGGTGGGAACATGTAATGGAACTAGTAACACTGAGCATGGTCAGTGCATAACTATGCACCAACAGGCGGGCAGCTATCGCCTGGAGGCCACGTCTACCGAGACCTGCGTTTGCCGAGGACTGAGTGCAAGCATTGAAGTGGCTGAAGTATGCGTGTAGGCAGACCATTTGTCTGCCTACACTCTTGTTGCGCTGACACCTGGTGCCAAACGGCCCAGGAGGTACCCATGGCCGCAGTAGAATGTGCCTAACACGGCCGGAAGGGATGAGTCTTTAGATGGTAGATGGTTAGACAAATCCATCTGGTCAGGAGTTTTAGAGGCTGACGTGTCTTTATTTCTGCCCTCTGGAAGAAGAAAGAAAGAGAATGCAACCTCTTTGAAGGGCACTGTCTTGGATACCTAGATGCGTAGGGCCCTGATCAGGTCCTGCATAAGCAGGTCTTTCGCGACGAGATAGATTGGAGTCGAGCGCAGCGATGACAGAGAGATGTTGTTATTTAGATGGAAGGAGTATACCGCCTTAGAAGTAGTATGGAACCCGCCATAGGGCAATCTTGTCCTGGTGGAAGAGCAGAAAAGATGGTTTACCTGAGAGCGCTGTAAGTACCGATACCTCTGCAGAGAAAAGTAATTGACAACGAAACCTACCACAGTTTGGATGTGAGGGTAATAACCTATCAAGGCTTAAAATGTGATTCTTGTAGGGCCGTGAGGACCAAGTTCAGGTCCCACGGGTGTAGTCCTATTGTATGGAGACCTTAAAAGGAAGATCTTTCGAAGGAAAGATTTTTGTAAAAGTCTGGTGGCAAGACGTTTTTGGAAGAAGGTGAAACGGTTGAAACCTGCTGTGTGCGAGACCCTAAGGACAGACCTGAGTCGAGGTCTGAGTGGAAGAAACAGAGATTTCGTGGTATGAAATAGGGACTAAGGGGAATGACCTCTAGAGTTGCATTAAACAAACAGAAGAACAAAACGATTACAGAAGTATGATGGTATATCGTGGATAAGGCTGGTTTCCTTGCTGTGCCAATGGTTGCTACAATGTCCTGGGAAAAAAACTTTGAGTTAAGTGCCAGGTTTCAAGGCTACGCAATTAATTTCAGAGTTGAGGAATTCTGAGAGAGAACTGGCTTTGAGAGAGCTGGTCCGGACTAACTGTCAGTCGTCCTGGTACTGCTGGTATGAGTTGTCCGAAATCTGCGTCTAAGCACATCTGGACCAGTCTGAGACCACAAAAATGATCCGGCTACATTCTTGTTTAACATTCCGCACTAACCTGGTAGTGGGAACGGAATATAGGGGAGAAGGATACAGGTCCAGTCTTGGATTCGTGCGTCCGTGCTACTGACTGCGGGTCCAAGGACCTGGTAGGAAGGATGGAATCGTGGCATTGAGGTGTGACTCCGTCCGGTTCACATCTGTAGTTTCCTGGCGCTGGCAGCCTTGATGGAGGACATCTGGAGGAAGGGACAGTTTCCCTGAGTCCATTCCTTGGTGGGTTAGGAAAAAACGCTTTCTAGATGTGTACCCCTGGTATGAGAACAGCTGACCGTACAGTGTTGACGGATTCCACCCGGTGAAGGATGTGGCGAATGCCTGTCTTCGCTTGGAGACTGCATGTTCCTCTCTGGTGGTTGATATATGCCACAGCTGTGGCATTGTCTGGCTGTATCCGGACATGTCCGACTGCACGAAGGTGACTGATGTCAGTACTAGAAATACTGGGCGAATCTTCGTAGATTGAGGGGCATCTTGGAGACTACTGCCATGTGCAGTGTGATGGAGGCACATCGCACCATATCTTGTGTCCGTGCCATGTCTGAGCATGTCTAATTGTAAGGGCCGGAGGTGCAGCTGAGCTAATGGAACTGCCCTTCCTGCTGCCACTATCCCGTGCAGGACTGTGATAGCAGTTGTGAAAGATTGAGGAGAGCGCTGAAGAAAACTGCTGACTCCCAGAAGCAGAATCCGTGCGTTGTCAGGAGAAATTTGACTAGAGCTGTGGATTTGTTGCAGCTAAAGGGCCACTGTTTTCATCTGATGCTATATGTCTAATATAGCGGAGACTTCATATGTGATGCTGCAGTATGTGGCGGTCAGAAGTATGCAGCATAGCTGGGACTCCTGGAGTGTGTGCGCTGTTCTGCAGCCTGCGCCTTGGGATTGTGGTAGACTTATGGAGGTTAATTCGCCAACAGAGTTTTCTTAACGTGCACCGTGACAGTGACACTGTGTTCCCAGTTCCTGAAAAACATGCATTGCTGAATACGTCGTCCAGATATGGGAGACTCCTGGAACGCAGTATAGACATGGGCAACTTCAGACTGTGAAAAACTCTGTATTTGTGTGCTTCAGGTCTCACGGTATTCTCTGTAGACTCCTGAGTCGAGAAGGGACTGACTGTGTGGAAGAAGGTTCGGGCCACAGCCATACAGGGGACTGGAGATTCCATCCTTTGGGTTAATGCAGTCAGGAGTGTGTGAGGTCCTGCTTCGGAGCGGGCTGTGTAGAGTGTTTGCGCTTGTTATCTCAACTGAAATACCTAATATAGGTGTAGTGAAGAGATCAGCCGCTGTGCTCGTTTTCTACAGTCTGCGACCCAGAGTTTTGTTTTTGTAGTCTGGGGAGGGAGGCCGAGTAGGCCTTGTGGAGTCGCAACTTCAACCCGAGTCCCTAACAGTGGGGAGTCGAGGAAGGAGTATGGCATAGAACAATCTCAGCTACAGCCCAGCGCCCCCAACAGTGGGGATTTGAGGAGGTAGTATGCTATGGGTCGTAGGTTTCAGAGACCCTTAGCTAAATTACCCGTGCAGCTGCGGATGACAGTGTTTTCGCCTGCGTCCTGTGAGACTTGGCTGACATCACCGCCACCCAGAAACTCCAGCTGTGGCCGTCTGGAGAGGTTTGGCGAACAGTACTGGGACGCCTTACAGTTGTCAAGTAATTGTAGGTAACATCAGCTTCGACTGGACTCAGCAACAGTGGGGGGCCGAGGAAGGAACCTTTCAGTTCAACTCGTTGGACGTCCACCACGTCCTAGTTGTCCCCACTGTGTGGGGGCCCTGGAAGGGGTATGTTAGACGAATATCTGAGACGTTTGAATATCAACTGGGCTCAGCCAACGTTGTGGTGCCGAGGAAAAAGCATGTCAGTGTCTCACTTTAACCTTGCTCCCCCCAGGGTAAAGGCATAAGGTTGGATAGGTGTACCAACAGTTACCTGTATTTGGTACGGTGGTAGGAACAACACAATACATGAGGTGGCCCGTGCGCTGGACCAAGAAACTTTGCTTGTACCGCTGCGGGAATTAGGGATGTGTATGTTATCGGGAATCAGGGACGTTTATTTTTACTGCAATAAAAACTAGTGCTGGACAACGTGACGTGTTTCACTGCCCCGCATAGTATTACATTGATCCTTGCATGGTGTGCCGAGGGAGGAGGACAAACTGCAGCAGGATATATCGCTGCTGGTTGTTCTTCAGTTGCTATTGCAGACTGCCGCCCAGCGAAGCTGTACTGATTGTACTTTCCGTATTTCCTGCGTGCCCCGCACAGCGGATGCTGTGACATTGAAGTGTCTGTAATAGTTGTGTAGTGATTTATTACATATAACCTTGATGAAGCCTCTGTAAATACCTATCACCTCCTGCTAGGAGGATAGGGACAAAAAGATGGCGCAGTGGTGGAAAGAAGGTGTCTACTGGCTTCTGTGCTCCAGCACACATTCCGCCTGCCACAGTGCCCCCACACGTGCAAGCGCTGCGGTGGCAGGAAGGTGTCTGCAAGCTACTACCACCTTAGCGTGTGCCCCAGCAGGGCACTGTGCCCTTTGATGTACCAGCCCTGCGGTGCAAACAGGTGTTTGCAGGCTCCTGCCACGTTAGGGTGTGCCTCAGCAGCCTGTCTGCCTGGCACCATGCCCCTACATGTGGAAGCACTGCAGTGCTCCTACATGTGCTACTTTTGGCTGGTCCCACCGTTTGGCCAGCCTGTGCCCAACACCTATGTAAGCTCTGTTTGCCACTGCTATTCCGCAGTGTCAGTGCTGAAAGTAAAAAAAACTGTAATGGCGGCGGAGCGATAAGTAGGGGGGCAATATTGAAACGTCGCCCAGGCCGGACCACCTCTTGCTGATGTGGCAGCATTTCTCCCGCCCCTTGCTGATGGGGTTGTGGCTCTGTTCTGCCCGTGTGTGTGACGCCAGTCGCATCATTCTGGTAATTCGGGGGACGGGCAAAAAAAAGGCGCCGGCTTCACGCTAGGCCGAAGCCGCGGCCTGTAGTAGGATTCTTATGTCGGGAATGTGATTAGGCTGGTGCGGAGGTCCAGGAAAGTGTCCTGGACCCCGCCGTACCTTTTGTGCCCCACCGTGCCGGGCTAGTGCTGTACTTCGCAGGGTTATCCAGAACGCTGGATCTCCTGCGGTGCTGCTGTGCATGCAGGTGGCGGCGGCGGCAGGAGCACAAACAAGCCTGTGCTCCTGGCATGCTAACTGGCTGCCTATCCTGTGTCCCCTGGCCTCTTCAGGAGCCCTCATCAGAGCTGGTGCTCCTGGAGCTGCAGCCTTGCAGATTGCTGCGGGCTGTGTCTTGCAGCAGCAGTCAGCCCAGCTGCGGCTTCTGCATCCTGCTGCCGCGTTCGTGCCACCTGTCTGTGTCCTACCTGCGGCACCTCGAAGAACCCCATGAGGTGTGATTAGGGAGGGATGCCTCTGTCCACCGTCTGAGGGCTCCTGCTCAGCCTCGACCTCAATCCAAAGACCCCAACAGTGGTGACCAGGGGAAGGAGGACCATGATCTCGACCTCAACCCAGCACTCCAATTGTGGGATGCCGAGAAAGGAGCGGCATGTAGTTCGACCTCTCGACTTCAACCAGGTGCCCCCAAAAGTCGGGGGCCAAGGAAGGAGCATGCCGGGAGTCTCGCGAGAGGCCCACTTTTCTTCATCTTTTAAAAAAAATAAAATGAAAATAAAAAAAAATAAAAAAATTTGAAGAAGAATAAAATTTAGTGTTCATCCTAACACCACTAAGCAAAAACTGGTGAGGCAGTGCCTGTTCCAGGGGTGTATACTGCAGAGAGGAGCCACTTAACTGTTTTGCAGATTCTGCCTAGTGTCGCCTTCTAGTGGACAGCAGCATAACACCCATGGTCCTGTGTCCCCCCATGAGGCGAACGAGAAATACAAAATTTTTTTTATTCATGCAGCACGCTGGAGCAAGTGTCAGGAAAAGTTGATATGTTGTCATGATTTTAAGATGCTTGCACCCTCCCCCAGAGCAAGATGGTTCACTTGCATAGAATTTGGCTTCACCCTCCTCCAATTGGAACCTTTACGACAGGTCGTAAATACCAAAGCAAAGCTGAGCTAAAGCTTGTATCTTTCCCTCTCTAAAGTTCTTTGTCTTGAAAGATAGTTTGTGAATGTCAAATTTAAGAAGACCCCTTCATATCACAAACACATAATTCATATTTTTAGATTATTCACATTTCTGCGCATTTAATGATAATGTCTTGTATATCTATGTAACACTCAGGAACCTGGGGAATGAGTTCTGGCTTTCTGAACATAATAAATAGGTCATATTTGGTATCAATATTCTCAGAATTAAATGCAGTAAATCTGAGGTGTATATCAGGGATGTGGGCCCACCCCATCCCCAGATATGGAAAATGAAGATTTATTAAGCCTGGTGAAAGAGGAGGTCTCATCGGACCATCGTACCAGGGAGTGGGGAAAATAGGAGGGGGGCTACAGGTTCCCTGCCTTTATTAAAACCAGAGAGCCATTTTGAGGTGATTCTACCCTGGGGCACGGACACAGCAAGATCTATCGCTGTGTGGAGGAATCATACCTTTCTGGGGAGAGCCGCCACCCCTCCCCCCCCGAACGGATCTAAGTTTGTCACCTGCGTGGCTAGGTCTGGCAATTTCTCATATTATTCCTTTTATTTTTATAACTGTTTATGCATACATGTAAATTGTCTCTTATATAATATTTTTGTATATCTTTTTTGTATCTAAACACTACCAACTTTGGGAGTAAACTATCATAATTTACTAGTTCCGTTCTTCATGTTCTATGAGCGAGCTCACCACGTCCTCACTGTTCGTTTTACGCTATCATATGGGTTACCGATCCACCTTAAAGAGATCGGTGGTGGCTGCATAACTTTTTGTATTTATGTGATATTGTGGGCCTCAGGCTGACTGGATCGAGGTATATATACATTCCTAGCAGGAACTGGTGGTATATATACATCCTGTCACCTCACGTGTCGCAGTAATCAACAAAAATTAGGGCAGCTGGGCTCCTTTCTTATCCTCTGGCAATACCAGATTTGGCCAGCAGGCTAAGGGGGTGCCAAAGAGCTTCAAGTCCCAACTAAGTCTTCGTGACAGCAAGTGAACAACACCTTCAAGATAGTTTTAGAAATGTAACTCCTATTATTCTTGTTTGCCCATAGGAAACCCTGTAGCATGTCACCCCAACGTGGTACAAACTTAAGGCGCTCTGATAATGCTGATATATGTAAAGCGCTATATATGCTGATATATGTAAAGCATATGGAATTAACCCCACCTGATGAAGACGGCTTAGACCGTCGAAATGCGTTGTGGCAGTGGTATTGGAGGAAGAATAAAGGTCGGTTCTTATCCACTAATTTGTCCAGTATTCCTTCGGCGCTCCCTGAGACCGCTGTACTATTGTTTTTATGTGAGCTATGGAATTAATGGCGCAATATAAGTGAATAGATACTATTATACTGCTAGAAGAGGAGCATAGGGGAACTGAAGCAATCTGATAGAGCAGTGCTTACAAGAGCTTTTAAAGTGAACAAGTCACTCGCTTTATGACTTTTCAAGGGAACCTGTCCGCTACTTTATGCCCCCAAACCTATCATGATCTGTCCCTGCAGCTTCATAGAACATCCCTAATCATCCCTGTCTGAGCTAAGTATGAAGTATAACGGTTGATGCTTTTTTAAACTTACATTCTCCCCCCAGTTATGAGGCATCGTCTAGACGTGTGGGTGTTCTCCCTTGCCCATTTTTCCCCCTCGGCGCCGTGGTTATCATTCCCCAGTGGGCGTGATAACCTAATTTCCATGTGCGGTTCCAGCGTTTTAAATCTTGTCTGCTTCTTCCTGGTATGATGCAGCGGTGCATCATTTCCGGTCCTGTGCAGTGTGGTGGAGTAATTGGGTGTACTCACCGGCTTCAGAATGCTTACTGCGCATGCTCTGGAGCTGGCCAGCAAACCCAATACACCCCAAAACTGCGTAGGACTGGAAATGACACGCCGTGGCATCATAGCAGGAAGGAGCAGACAGATTTCAAACGCAGGATCGTGATAACCCCGGAGAAAGGGGGAAAAATGGACCCGGAGAGACCACCCACATGTCTAGACAATGCCTCATAACTGGGAGGGAAAATGTAAGTTATAAAAAGTGTTTTTTTCAACTATTATACTACACATTTAGCTCAGACAGAGATGATTAGGGATGTACTAGGAAGCTGCAGGAACAGATACTGATAGATTTTGGGGCATAAAGTAGCGGACAGGTTACCTCTAAACTAATAGCGCCACCTTCAGCAGCACCTTTGCTACATTATAAGAAGGCGGCTATTATGCCCTGACGGCCCTTGTACATAAAATAAATACTGTATAAAAGTCTCCTGCCCTGTTTTATAATGACTTGGTTTCAGTCTGATGGGCTTGATTATCACGCAGTCATCCCCGCCTCTCCATGCTAATCACCATCCTTCTTATGACTGATGGCTCCTGCGCCATCCACATGGGGGAGATCTCGCGTGTGCGCACTAGGCTCTGCAGCCTTCAGCCTAGAATGTATGGGCTCCTTTGAGGTCTTGACTGCAGCCCATACATTCTAGGTTCAGTGGTGGTGCTTTTAGTTTAAAAGCCAAAAATCAGATGACATGTTCACTTTAAATGCTACACTCCTTGTCTAGGAGATGAGACACCTCTGATCACTGAACCGGAGCAGTGAAGAAGAAAATAAATCCATTTCTTATTGAGAATGAAGAGGAGTTTTAATAAGGACATTGCAAAGATGTTGATTTTCATAAGAACTGTGTAATATTACCCATTTATCATGTTGAGACCACCCCTTTAATTCAACATTAACCCTAAGAATTGCTCTCTGTAGACGGACATTTGATGTAGTGTCATTTACAGCAGAAATGATCGGTCCATAGTCAGAGGTAGCAATCAAATCTGAGCATACGCACAAAGCAGAACCAAGCCTTGATACAAATATCTTCTATGACAGATGTGACCAATATAAAAACCTAATACAATACCAGTTTGTGGAAAGTGGATATTATTATTATTTATATAGCGCCATTATATTCCATGGCGCTTTACATGCTAAAATAGGCAGACTAGGACAAGTAACATAGTAACAATACAAGTAACAATAAATGTGGACAATTCAGTCGTACAGATACAAGAGGGGAGAAATCCTGTATATAATAAATCCAGAAGTTACCTCAGGGGAAATGGTGTATCAGTGTCCGCGCTGCTGAAATCCCAAGAAAACGATCCGGAAACCATATGTAGGTTGCATCAATCATCCATTTATTCCTTTCCTACGCGTTTCAACACTGTCCTAGTGTCTTCCTCAGGGATATTACATGTCAGCTCTTAACAAGGTTTATATAGCCCCTGTACATGGCATTTAGGGGTGTGTTAGCACATGCTGATGATGTCAAAATCGTCATTAAAGTGGGCGGAGCCCAATTCGATGATGTCAAAATCGTCATCAAAGTGGGAGGAGCCTAATTTTTGGCTCCAAAACAGTAAAAACAAGTTTCTGTGGAGCATTTTACATCGTACAATGATATACAAGTTGATAAAAATCTGACTAAACAAATGGTATAAAAAACGTTCTGAAATTTGCTGCGGAAAAGTAAATATAACCTTCAGTAATAAGAACAGGAAAAAAAAAAATATATAAATAATATACACTCAGATATGCCTCTGGGTGTATTAGAACTCTTGGTCATTTGGATGAAAAACATCCTCACTATTGGGTTGTGCCGCCAGGGCAATTCATTAGCAAATAAAAGTGCTAAGAAGTTTGGTATTATCCTGTGAAGGTGGAATAGGGAAAAATATATGGACAATATTATCTATATCTATGTAATTAAAAAACAAGTTTATTATATAAAAAAATATAAAAAATATAAATATATGAAAATGTATAAAATGATGAGGGATAAGAATATTTAAAAACTTAATACTCATCATATAAATATATATATATCCGAGAGGGATTTTGCTTAAAAGGTTTCAAATTATAGGAAATACTTATTTATGTGAGGGGATCTTATAAAGATAAAATCAAATGTTAAAAATGAGTATAAACTAGTTTAAAATACTCATATTCATGGTTCAAGTGTTGCGCACCACTGAAGGAGCCGCTCTCATATCTAAAACCTTGCCAGTTCTAATCCTCCAAGAGACATTTACATATAAAGCAAAACTCTTCCATCATAAAGTATAATTTATGTTGTAAAATTTCATTAGCAGGTGTATTAACAATTTGCGTCACAAGATGGCGCTCACGTTACACCATAGAATAATTCTGGATGCAGTTTCCATAGCAATAGGGTATCAAAGTAGTTCAAATGTTCGCCTCCAGGGGCGACCAAAATACACGTTCCTATGTGTTTGAATTTCTGTGCAGTGCAATTGTTCGCCTCTAGGGGCGATCAAAATACATGTTTCTATGTAATCATACTCTGTTAGCTCATAGTAGTGATAGAATAGTGGTTCCAAGATGTGTTGGGTTAAATATTTGTGTTCAGAAAGAAAAAATAATAAATAAATACTAATATATAATAATGATAACTAAATTGGGGGTGAAAAAGTGATATAGTATTTTATATAAAATATTTCCACAAATATATAGTGACCTTCTTATTATAAATAAATAAATAGAAGTTCCATGAGTGTCTGAGTATCAGAATGTATATAATCTGTGAATCTATTTAACAGTGGTTATCATATGAGCTCAGAGATGATGTTCAGACCCTTGGGTTTTAATGTATCTAGTCGGTACATCCAGAATTTTTCACGTTTTTTCAGGACCTCAAATCTGTTGTTTGTATTGGCAGGTATGTGGTCAATTGGTGTAATTTCTAAACATGTGGGGTCCCTATTGTGGTGCGTACTGAAGTGGTTTGATACCCCATGGAATTTAAAACCATTTTTAATGTTGGCTCGATGTTTATTGAGTCGCTCATGTAGCGATCTTATAGTTCTGCCCACATATTGGAGGTGACATGGACATTCTAGGAGGTAAATAATGTACCCAGTTGTACAATCCATATTATGCTTAATTGGATAGGATTTTTGTGTAGGATGTGATATTTGATCTCTGTTGAATATTACTGCAGCACAGACATTTCTTTCTGTTGCACCTTTTTGTCATGATGGTGGTTGGCTCACTTTTTTTGGTGGTGAATCTCTCTCTCAGACGGCTGGGAGCTACCATGTTTTTAATATTGGGTGCTCTCCTATATGTAATACCGGGTGTGTTAGGGATGATGGACCTTAAGATGGGATCTTTTTTTAGTAAATGCCAATGTGTGGTGAGGCATTTTCTGATGTTTTTATGGTATTTGTTATACGTTGTGATAAAATTTAGGGAAAAATCTTTATCCGTCTGCTGTTTTTTCTTTGCTTGCAGGAGAATATTTTGGGGTACTCTGCTGCTCCCTTTTTGTGATTTATTTATTAGTTTGCTAGGGTAACCCCTGACTTTAAATTTTCTTTCCAAGATCTCAGATTGTTCTCTGTAATCTTCATTTGTTGTACAATTCTTTTTTATTCTCAAGAATTGATTAGAAGGAATGTTCCGGAGCCATTTGGTATAATGACCACTGGCGAAGTTTATATACGAATTTCTGTCCGTTGACTTGAAATATGTTTTAGTGCATATTTCAGAGTCTTGGATAAAGATTGTTAAGTCCAAAAAGTTTATAGTTGTTCTATGCACAGTGGGTTCAAATTCAAGGCCCCAATTGTTGGTCATGATTTCATTCAAAAAACCTTGTAAATCTCCCTTCTCGGTATCCCATATGAAGAATATATCATCTATAACACGTTTATATACCACTAGACCATCATCATTACTCTTATTAATATAGAGTCTTTCAAACATACCCATGAATAGGTTTGCGTATGAACACGCTGTTTTAGACCCCATGGCTGTTCCATAGGTCTGATGATACAGGTCACCTTCAAAAGTGAAAAAATTATTATTGAGTATAAATTTTAGTCCATCCAGTACAAAATCAATGGTTGCATCCCTCATTTCTAGGTCTTCCTTCAAATAAAATTCTGCACACATGATTCCTGTCTCATGCCTGATGTTGGTGTACAAGGAAGTGACATCCATAGTGACCAAGATAAAGGAATCTTTCCATTTGATATCTTTCAAGGTTTTTATCAGTTCTGTCGAGTCTTTTAGGAAACTGGGTATATTTATCACATATTTTTGAAGCTTTTTATCTATATACATTGATAAATTACTAGTCAATGAATTAATACCCGAGATGATAGGCCTACCAGGAGGGTTATTGAGCCTCTTATGTATTTTGGGGAGATGGTACATGAATGGTGTGGCTGGTTGGTTTTTTATAAGGAATTTTTTGAGAGATGTATCAATGATATTTTGTTTATGGGCCATATTTATTTTCTGATTATATATTTTCGTGAGAGCTGGATAGGGATCTTTTTTGATCTTTCTATAGTATTTGGCATCAGACAAAAGTCTTAGTGCTTCAGCTTTATACTCTGTAAAATCTTGGATTACAATGCCTCCCCCTTTGTCAGCAGCCCGTATGACAATATTTTTATTGTCTCTAAGTTTTTTCAAGGCCATTTTCTCTTCTTTTGTTAGATTGTCTTTATTCTTACCCATTGAGTTATTCTTTATTAGGTTTTCTTTTTTCAAGTCATTTAAAAGAATGTCCTGAAAGGCTTCAAGTATATGGCCTCTACTCTCCAAGGGATAAAAATTAGATTTTACCTTTAACGTTTTATCAGGAGTAACTACCTCTGTGGTTACTGTTTCATTCTCAGGTTTTAGGGCAAAATGTCTTTTCAGTGTTAATTTTCTTATAAAATGGTGGACGTCAATAAATAAGTCAAAATCATCAGGCTGATATGAGGGGCAGAAGTGTAGGCCCTTATTAAGGAGTTTCTCTTCATCTTTAGAGGGTACATAACTGGAAAGGTTTATTATGTTATTCTCATTTAATCCCGAAAGCTTATTTTTACTTTTTTCCTTTTTTCTTTTTCCTCTACATCCTCTTTTTTTCTTTTGCCTCCTAATGGGCTGAAGAATCTCGTTATTTCCTGATTTGTTGACCTGGCTGCAGCTAAAAAAGGTACTACTCCATTATTTTTATTTTTTGAGTTATCCAGTATAACCTTATGTGTAGGGAGGTCTTTATATGTGGAAATAAATGGAATTTCATCCATGTTTATTAGATCTATTTGTTCTGTTATATGATCTGTTACCCCCATTAGATTAATTTCTGGAGTTGTGGTCGTTGTGTTATATCTGCTTTTCTCTTGTAATTTAATCGGACTTAATGGCCTCTCTCTGTTTATTTTGTTTATAAGTTCCCTGATCTGTTTCAGATGCTCCTCATCACTTGTTATGGCTTCATTTACTGTTATAGATTCTGCATTATTTTCTCTGACATTATGTATCTGTGCTATAGTTGTTATCACATTTTTTTGGGTAGATTGGGTTACCAAAGTATTGATCCCTTCTTGCTGGGCATCAATAATTTTTGGTGTCTCTTTACTCAGTATTTTGTCTACTTTTACAAAACCATCCTCATCAAAAAGATCATCAGGCAATATACTTGATCCCTCTTCTAACTCCTCCTCTTCCATTATGTCTATATCATTGGTGGGTATTGATTTTGGGGATATCACTTCAATAATGTCAGAATTTAGTGGTATACTCTCAGACTTTTTAGGGGTGGCCTTCTTCCCATAGAGATGTTATCATGTGGTATATGTCCATCATTGTGGTTACCCCTTCTATTATTGTTGCTATAGGCTCTCCTTGAGCTATTAGAGAAACTCCTATCCCTCGGTCCCTTCTGCTGAGATGTGTTTCTTGACTTTCTATATGTATTATTCTCCTCTCCTGGTTTATTTGTAGCATAATCCTGTCTGTCCCTATTTAATTTTCGTGATTTCCTCATGACAGTGTCATGTTCTGTTTGGACCAGACTGGTACTGATACTGGCATATATCCTTTTATATTCAGTGTTCGCACTATATTTATTCAGGTTATCACTGATTCTATTGATCTCTTGTGTGGCTATGTCTGCCAGCTTAGACCTCTTATCACATAATATACTCAATAGCGTTCTCATACATTGCTTTAAAAATAAAATTCCAGTTAGTAGTAAATTCAGTATCGTCTGGGAAAGGCGAGTTTAGCACAAGCCTGAGTCCCCTTGGGCAAATGTTCTCCTCAATATAAACTGTTAAAAATCTGGCATCTATACCATATTGCACTTCCCTTTTGAGTGCATCTTCCAAATTGTGTAGTAATTCTTTCATATTATTACTGAAGGTTTTATTTACTTTTCCGCAGCAAATTTCAGAACGTTTTTTATACCATTTGTTTAGTCAGATTTTTATCAACTTGTATATCATTGTACGATGTAAAATGCTCCACAGAAACTTGTTTTTACTGTTTTGGAGCCAAAAATTAGGCTCCTCCCACTTTGATGACGATTTTGACATCGAATTGGGCTCCGCCCACTTTAATGACGATTTTGACATCATCAGCATGTGCTAACACACCCCTAAATGCCATGTACAGGGGCTATATAAACCTTGTTAAGAGCTGACATGTAATATCCCTGAGGAAGACACTAGGACAGTGTTGAAACGCGTAGGAAAGGAATAAATGGATGATTGATGCAACCTACATATGGTTTCCGGATCGTTTTCTTGGGATTTCAGCAGCGCGGACACTGATACACCATTTCCCCTGAGGTAACTTCTGGATGATTCCCACGTGCATGTGGAAGGTGGAAGTCCTGCAGCAGCTGCATTTAATGCCAAATGCTTTTACACCAGTTGTGGGTCTCACAACTGTGCTAGGTGAGTGAATTCATACCCACCACATACATTAGTGTCACTAGTGATAGGGCACTATTGCGCCTCTTGTTCCCCCCCCCTATTTTTTTACTTGTATATAATAAATAGAACACGTCTGTAGCATATACCTGAAAACAGAGAGCTCTTTAAAAGGGAATCTTTGCAATTTAGTTATATAACATCTAACACCTATTATCTGATTCTATTTGAAAATGAGACTGTCTAGAATCTAGATGATCTTATGTCAAATTTGATGTAATGTAATGTACTCATATATGTCCATGATTAACATGATTAACTTGCCATTTCCTGTGCTATTTCAAACCAATAAAAATCATTGAAACATAAAAGGGAATCTGTCTGCAGGATAAAAATGAAAGTGCAAAAATGAAAATTTTTTCTGAAAGGGTTAAAAAGTGTTATTTAGTAAATTGCACTGTATAAAACAGGGTTCTGTCATCAGTCTTTTGCCATTTAATCTGAGAGCAGCATGATGAAGAGGTCGAGACCCTGATTCCAGCGATGTGTCACTTACTGGTTTGTGTGCTGTAGTTTTGACAAAAATCACAGTTTATCAGTCTGGAGGATAAGTAATTTTGTGGCCATGTAATTCACCATATTCATGAACTCTGTGTAACCACGCCCCCATCACTGATTAGCAGCTTTCTGTCTATGCACAGTGTACACAGAAAACTGTCAGTGGAGTGGGCAGGGTTATACAGAGAAAGCTGCCAATCAATGGCGTGGCTAGGGATATACAGAGAGCCCTGACAATCAGTGGTGTGGGTGGGTTTATATACAGCTCAGCATTCAGAGAACTGCTAAATCTGTAGCAGAGAAAACAGTGATTGTATCAAAAGTGCAGCAAGCAGCCCAGTAAGTGACACATCACTGGAATCAAGGGACTCAGCCCCTACATGATGCTGATCTGAGATTACATAGTAAAAATAGGGTGACAGCTTAGATTTAAAGTACATCTCTCATTCATAGTCTTCCAAAAAAACGTTGTACTCTCCTCACCTGTGTATTCAGGGAAGCAGATGGTCAGAGGAGACTTCTTAATCTTCTCGGCAAACAGGTCCTTTTTGTTGAGGAAGAGGATGATTGATGTGTCAATGAAGAACTTGTTGTTACAAATGGAGTCGAAGAGCATTAGAGACTCGTGCATTCGGTTCTGCAGCAAGGAGGGAGGAGAGGAAGGAGGTGGAAGACAGAAAGAAAAGGAGAAAAGGAGTTAGGCTGAGGAGAGAGGAATGGTTACCAGTGTAAAACAAAGAAAAAGGGAGACATTATTAGAGGTTTTTTAAAGTATCTTGAAGAAAATTGCATTTAGCATACGCAAGGTTCAAGTGGCCTGTAGACAACCCAATGTCCCGAGAGCAATAATGTACAAAAGTAATAGTCATAAGATAGAACCAGGGAGGAGATACTTTGTATTGCAATAATAGTCGCAGTATCAACCAAGGATGAAAGACACAAGGTTTCCAATAAGACATGTCTATAGGGAATAGACCTTAAGAGAAGCCATAGAAGCAGCAGCAGCAGCACATTATTAGAACTTAAAGGCGACTGTTCTCATGATAACACAGAACATAAAAACCAAGGCAGCAGACATCGGACAATAGCAGATTTCTAGATGCGCTTTGATAAAGGCACATACCAGCTCACGAGAGTATAGGAGAAACGCACCAGTAAATATACACCTCTTTGGTGTTGGTACCAGGGCTGTGGGTTCGGAGCCCATTTTGGTGGAGTCGGAGTTGGTAGAAAACAGACCGTCTCCGACTTCTAAAATATATAATAAATTGGGTACAGCAGTTCAATGCAGAATGTGCTGAATATCATTATGAATTATTATGTTCTATCTAAATATCTTTATTATTGTATCATCATAATGATTAAAGCCTGATGTTACCATTGCCCTACAATAAATGTATCACTTAAACATGAGCCGTGTATGAAGGAGTCTGAGTGGGAGTCCAGTGCCGGTGGTTTGGCTTACTGACTCCACAGCCCTGGTTGGTACCATTGAAACTCATCACATTTTTGTAACTGTAGATATATAAAGAGATTCTGTCAATAGATTTATGTTGCAATATAATAAAAAATAAATACAAATGTTCCATCTAATTTGTGTCCATCCTAGCACTCACCATAACAAGTAGTATAATAAAATCAATATCTATTCACTTTCCACTAAAAAAGCACAGAGACGTGGAGGAAAACAGAACAGGTGGCCAACGGGGGCCGATCAAATATACCTACAGTCAACATGCAAGTCAATAAGGAAATTACAACTGAAAATAACCCATGTTCATAGGCGTGGAACTGGCAAGAGGAGAGATGACCAAAAGAGGTGCAGGTAGTCATCCTTGCCTGGTGTGTGTATGTACTTCATTCAGGGGTAGCCACCCCCAGACAAAGCACATTTGTGAAACGTGCTTCACCTGAGTGTGGCTCCTCGCAGTCTGCACCTCTTTTGGGAACATCTCATTATTACTTATTTCCATAATGCTTGCCAGGAGTGATTTTAATATGGCATTTCTTTACTGACTGTTCTTCATTGCTGCATCCCACTTGTGCGTTGATTGTAGGCATGTGTGTTTGGCCACAACTGCCACCTCTTTGGTTTCTTCCATTTTTTGGGGGGATTTTAGCCCTTCCTATATGGATACTGCTTCTATAGTGGAAAATGAATAGATTGATTTTATTAGACATCTTGCCCATATTTGAGGTTAGCAGCGCATCGCCCCAGATAAACAAGATGATGCAGTACAGGGACTAGCGTATCTTATTAATGAATGTCCCCATTGGCTTTCATTAGCATGGCAGTAAACGGGCACCACTACCACTCAACTTGTATACAATGGACCAATGCCTATTATCAGGTGCAGACTGGCCATCTAAATGCACCTTTAGCTGCAGCACTCTCCACCCACTTGTCACTGAATGACAGCTATCTCTATACGGTACATGGGGAAGTAGCAGGTGATCAGCATTGGGTAGAGCCACAGCTCATGAATTTGGAGGATTCAAGTGATCCAGATAATAAATAGGAACTTCATGAAAACAGCACAAAAAACAATCCCAGTATTGGAGTCAGGGTCTGTGTTACAACTTTTGCTGCCCAAGTTAAGATGATTTCACTGTACCATTTTTTTCATATCAGGCAAGATCAGGTATTTCAGAGAACACCTGATCCTTTCCGGAACCAGTTTTTTGTCCATTCACTTTAATGGTGTCAGGTAGCATCCTAAGGCAGCAGAATGCTACCTGACACCATTAATGTGAATGGGCAAAAAACTGGATCCTGAAAGGATCAGGTGTTCTCTGAAAAACCTTGATCTTGCCTGATGGTAAAATCTGGTAATGTGAAACAAGCCTAAACAGCATAATGCTTGATCCACACTACACCGGAGTTTCCAACAGAGCCCTTCATTGGAATGAAGCTGGGGGCGCCACGCTGGACACCACCTGGCTTCCGCCATAACAGTATTCATCTTTTTAAAATGTGATAAAAACGAGGTAATCCACATTTTGTGCATGTTAATAAAAAGATGAGTATTACCAGGATAGAGGCCAGAAAGTGTCCACAGAGCCTCCATCATGGCTTGTTATACTGTTTTTAAGAAATATTGACAGAAACGGACAATGTGCTTGGTGTAACGCACTGTAAGGCTATGTGAACACAATAATTATTTGCAGCTAATATTTCTACAGCAATAATCAGGGTGTTCGTAGGAAAAACGCTGTGTATAATGTGTGTAAATGCCCTTTTTTCCCCATTCATTAGAAAGGGTAAAAAATGCTACAAAAATGATGAATGACTCGACATTCTGCAGTAAAAACCCTTGGTTGGTTCAAATATGCAAGGAACAACTAAGCAGCGTATGCATGAGGTTTTAGAAATCTCAGTCAATACTGGAAAATATTGCGTTTTTGCTCCAGTAAAAACGCAAAGTGTGAACAAGCCCTATAAGTATGAACCTAACGAGAATCTGTCACCAGGATTAGGCCAAGTCTGATTTTTCTGTCTAGCGTCTGCGATGTCATGAACCTGTTGTTGAGGTCTTTAGATTTTAGACCCTTTTTTTTGCTATATAGATAGTATCATTCAGCGAAATAAAAAAAGTGCTTTTAGTTAAATCTGTAAAGTGAGAAACCCTCTCTGGAGCTGCTGTTTTCTAAGCAGCCTGTTGACATCGCTGACTGATGAATATGCAGCATTCTGCAGCTTAGAACATTGTCAGCATCATCACCAGCTGCCGGCCACCACTCAATATCAATGCAGCAACTAGGCAATGGAAATCTGAAACTCCTGCCAGACTATAGCACAAAATGGCATCTCCATTAGGGTTCACTCACATCAGTGTTTCTTGGTGAGATTCACTGTGAGAAAAGTAGCCGAGTGTCATGTGCTTTGAAATCCATATGGCATGTGTATGACATGCAAATTTGCATTTTTCCTCGCGAACATCCGTGTGTCATGTGTATGCAATGAGTTTTTAACATAGTCTTTTACAGTCTCAAAAAGCTAGGATAAGATGTCCAACAGCTATTTAATGTCCCCCCCAGTCCTATATATTGTAAGCTTGCACCCTTTAGTGCCTTTCACATGGCACGTAGCCTCCCTGGCGGTCTGTTTAGGTCTGGTTTTTGTTGCTAAAAGCGGGCTTACCCGCGTTCGCGGCAGATGCGGTAAAAAAACCGCATCTGCCGCACTTGCCGCACTTGCCGCATAGCTGCCGCACTTGTGCCGCACTCGCGGCGCGGTTGCGGCGCGGTTGCGGTAATCTGCATAGTAAAGGGAACCATGCAGTAGACATGAGATAATGATTGTATACACTTACATGAGGGCGTCTCCCTGTGTGTGCTGGGACTTGTGGGCTGTGCTCATCATGCCTGCTCTCCCCCTCCCTTATGCCCGCCCCCTCTCAGCCTGCTATAGTGATGTGAGGCTTATCTCGTCATAAAGGGGCGGGGCTAAATCGCGCATCCCGGTAGCCCCGCCCCTTTATGACGAGATCAGCCTCACATCACTATAGCAGGCTGAGAGGGGGCGGGCATAAGGGAGGGGGAGAGCAGGCATGACGAACACAGCTCACAAGTGCCAGCACACACAGGGAGACGCCCTCATGTAAGTGTATACATTCATTATCTCATGTCTACTGCATGGTTCCCTTTACTATGCAGATTACCGCAACCGCGCCGCAACGCGCCGCGAGTGCGGCACAAGTGCGGCAGCTATGCGGCAAGTGCGGCAAGTGCGGCAGATGCGGTTTTTTTACCGCATCTGCCGCGAACGCGGGTAAGCCCGAGCCTGACTCGGGTTAACGCTTCTGGTAGTGAATGTTAACCCCGAGTCAGGCTCGGGAATAACGCTAGGAAGGTTAAGAATGTTTAGCTTTCTATTTAGCTAAAAATAATTATTAAAAAAAAACAAAAAAAAAACAAAAAAACAACAAGAGGTCCGCCCTATTTTTGTTCACCACATAGGGTGAAGCCAATGGCTGGAGTCTGCTGACCACAGCTGGTGGCTTTTTCCTTGGCTGATAATCCAAAACAGAGGTCACTGTCCAAAGATATTTCATGGAAACTGCATCAGCGGTGTACTAACTCACGGCACCGCTGGCACGGCCGATATTCTCGGGGCACTCATTGTGTCTTCAGAGGTTGCGCCGATAGGAAGCTTCTCCTTCGGCGAGACCTCCAATGCAGCAGAGCTGAGGGTGATTTGAGGATCATTGTTGTGGATCATCGTCAGAGGGTATATTTGGGGTTAATAAATGGGATAATGAGGGTTGTCTGTGTCTTTTATTTCTAATAAAATTTTCGTGTGTGTGTTTATTAACTATTTAATTACCGGATTGGTAGTGTGCGGGTATCAGACACCTGAACATTATCTGGACTTAATGTCAGCTGTCAATACTCAGCTGTCATTAACCCCTTCTATAACCCTGCTCGCCTCCGCATAGAGCAATCGAGACGAGTCGGGTAAAGCACCAGGATTTGAAGCTTTTACTGAATGTACCAAATTCTGGGACGGCTGCAAGCTGCTATTGTTACCATGGGGGGGGGGGGGGGGGGGCAACAATTATGTGCATTCCCAGGATGAGAATAACAACCCCCAGCCATGCACTTTATCTTGGCTATGTATCCAATTGAGAAGGACCACATCCTTTTTTTTTTAAGTTTACTTAAATAATTGAATAAAACAAAACAAAACACATAGTGATACTCAGCCAATATAAAATGCATAGCCAGCAGCTGTCCGCTTTATCTGTGCTGAGCATCAATAATGCAGGGAATCCTTATGCATTTTTTAAATTATTTTAACACACATTACGACAGCAGGTTTGTTGCCATACAATAATGTATATGGCAACCAAGCATAGAGGTAGACATTATGGAGGCACAGTCTGAGTGCAACTGCCAATCACAGGCGCATCCACAGAGAGTCAGTGTCTGACTAGTCATTGCAGTGAATATTGATGAAGCTTAATGAGCGGCCCAGAAGGAAGTGTGCCAGCAATGGGAGACTGGTAAGCTTATCTATCATCTACAGTGGGTATGGAAAGTATTCAGACTCCTTTAAATTTTTCACTGTTTCATTTCAGCGATTTGGTAAATCTGCACCCCATCTTGACTGAAAAAAAAACAAATGTAGAATTTTTACAAATTTATTAAAAGAGAAAAGCTGAAATATCACGTAGTCATAAGTTTTCAGACCCATTGCTCAAACACTCATATTTAAGTCACATGCTGTCCATTTCCTTGTGTTGCTCCTTGAGATGGTTTTACTCCTTCATTGGAGTCCTGCCGTGTTTAATTAAACTGATAGGACTTGATTTGGAAAGGCACACACCTGTCTATATACAACCTCACAGCTCACAGTGCATGTCAGACCAAATGAGAATCATGAGGTCAAAGGAACTGCCCTAGGAGCTCAGAGAAACAATTGTGGCAAGGCACAGATCTGGCTATGGTTACAAAAGAATTTCTGCAGTACTCAAGGTTTCTACGAGCAGAGTGGTCTCCAAAATCCTTTAATGGAACAGGAACAAGTTTGGGACCACCAGAAGTCTTTCTCAGACCTGGCCATCAAGCCAAACGGAGCAATCGTAGAAGAGCCTTGGTGAGAGATGTAAAGAAGAACTGCAAGATCACTGTGGCTGAGCTCCAGAGATACAGTAAGGAGATGTGACAAAGTTCCACAAAACTATCATTGCAGTCCTCCACCAGTCGGGCCTTTAGGGCAGAGTGGCCCGACGGAAGCCTCTCCTCAGTCCAAGACATATGAAAGCCCACAAAGAGTTTGCAAAAAACACATGAAGGACTCCCAGACTATGTGAAATAAGATTCTTTGGTCTGATGAGATGAAGACAAAACATTTTGGGCATAATTCTCAGCAGTATGTGTGAAGTAAACCAGGCACTGCTCATCACCAGCCCAATACAATCCTAACAGTGGAACCATGATGGTGGCAGCATCATGCTATGGGGTGTTTTTCAGCTGCAGAGACAAGACGACTGTTTGCAATTGAAGGAAACATGAATGTGGCCAAGTACAGAGATATCCTGGATGAAAACCTCTTCCAGAGTGCTCTGGATCTCAGACTTGGCTGAAAGATCACCTTCCAACAAGAAAATGACCCTAAGCACACAGCTAAAATAACAAAGGAGTGGCTTAAGAACAACTCTGTGACCATTCTTGACTGGCCCAGCGAGAGCCCTGACCTAAACCCAGTTGAGCATCTCTGGAGAGACCTGAAAATGGCTGTCCACCAACGTTCACCATCCAACCTGACGGAACTGGAGAGGATCTGCAAGGAAGAATGGTAGAGGATCCCCAAATCCAGGTGTGAAAAACGTGTTGCAGCATTCCTAAGACGACTCATGGCTGTACTAGCTCAAAAGGTGCAAATAGTCAATACTGAGCAAAGGGGCTGAATACTTATGACCATGTGATATTTCAGTTTTTCTTTTTTAATAAATTTGCAAAAATTTGTTTTTCAGTCAAGATGGGGTGCAGAGTGTACATTAATGAAAAAAATAAACTTTTTTGAATTTACCAAATAGCAGTAATGAAACAAAGAGTGAAAAATTTAAAAGGGTCTGAATACTTTCCATACCCACTGCATGTCTCACATCTATCCTATCAATTCATCTATCCTAAGTCTTTACAGCATGCAAAAGACCATGTTAGAAACGCCATCCGTGTGCTGTCTGATTTTTTGTTGCACCCATTCACTTGCATTGGTGGAATATTGGTGAGCTCTGCAGATATATGCAGCATTTTGCAAATGTTTCCTCAGGTTATTTCTCGCTGAAGAAAAACTCGCAGATAGCAACTAGGCATATAGTTTTACCATTGTTGCAAGTGTAACACGATTTGTTTCTGGATTGTACTCGCCAAGGTTTATAAGCAGATGTGAGCGCACCCTTAATAAGATACATCGTGTGACTGATGCTGGTCCTGGGTCATACTGGTGAGTTTTTGGCACGCTGTGGAAGGTTTAATGACAGCTGATGGAAATAACCCGCCACTAGGAAAGGACTTTTCCTCAATTTGCATACACTGAAGAACAAAAATGGCAAATAGGGCTAATATGACAGCACGTCCATGTTTTGTGGGGTGACATGGTGCGTCACATGACTGCCAGTCAGCTGTGTTAGAAGCAATCATGCACTTTATGACTTCTCATAGACAGAAGTCACAGACTGCATTACATGACGTAGAGAGGGATCATATGACTCCTCAGAATTAGGAACCGCGTTCCTTTGCTACTGTCTGTTTTAGCCCTTTTGGGCGCTGTATAATGGTACCCCCAAGTGTACCTATTTTCAAATTTTAATAGGTCTGTTTTAAGGGTTTGTCAATTTCAAATAATATTTGCCCATAGGCTTGGTCTATTTGGCAGCGCTGTTGACGTGTTGTTAATAAAAGAATGGATCGGTGTCAGAGAGACATCACTGGACCAGGGAGGGCGACTCAAAGTCTGCAAGCCTATGAGCTAATAATAGGTTCAAATAGACAGCCATACTAAGTGATAGTGTCTTTTTTTTCAGTTTTAATATTAAAATGTGTACTATGTTATATCTATTTGAGACTGAGGGGGTTGAACAGGAGACGTGTTGCCTCTTTGGTGTTTTGGGATTCATCCACTCGTGCCCTGAATTAGGCATAACACAATATAGCCATGGTACTTGGACTGCTCCTTAATTAAAGGGGTTGTCTCCTTCAGAAAAGTATAGCGGTAATTATAACAAAACTATTACTTACCCTCCCCAAGTCCAGCGCTGCCTGGTCAAGATGGTTGGTCTGCAGCAATACATCATAGATTACACCCCTAGGCCCTATAATAAGTGTCCATTGACTTCTCTCATACGATTGACAGAACATCGAAACACCGGAGGACGTCGCAGCTATTAGACACAGATCAAGCGCTCCACACTGTAGTGTTTTAAAAGTTTATTAACATACACAACGGTGGGAATTTCACAAGAGGCCTGAAATTCCGCACATTTAAAAAAAAAATTATAATAAATTTATAATTGGCAGCAGTATCAGTGGAGAGGGACCGGTGCATCCATCCCACTCTTCTGTAAGACGGAGCATCCATCCCTCTCCTCTGTAACTGTAGAAAAAGGCACTGAGGTTTGTGCAGGCGCAGGTATCGATACGAACCACTAAATGTATTAGATCACAGCTCGCTGGAGCAAGAACCTATGAATCAAGAGAACAGAACCCAACGGAGTATTTGGCAATTAATTTAAAAAGGGGGATATTTTATGGGAAGGGGAGATCATATGGCACAAATAGTGAGGCTATATTAACCCTCACAATGTATAAATAGATTAATACATCTGTACAATTAAATACTCAGCACAGTACAGGCCCATTACATGGAGAAGTTAGCAAGTAGTCTTATTACTATGATCGTCAATAATTCGGCTTACACACTACAGGTGAAGCCATATACTTCACACATTGCGGTCACGTTGCTTCTTTTTGCCATGATTATCAAAAACTGCACCATTAGAACAATCACTAGTTAAGAAAATCTTCTTAGGTGATTTCTCTCTACATAGTGAGATCTGGATAGTAATTGCTTCATGTTAATGGCCTTTGGATAAAGTGGTTCTTGCATGGAGCATATCTAAGTATAAGGCACAACGTCAACTTTGAATGACTGAGTTAATGGGTTTCTGAGTTGCATGCGGTGGACATGCGACGTGTCCTCAGCGACAGTGTCTGTGTGGCAAACACTATGGGTATCTAAGGCCTGTACAAATATGGCACAGAGGTGTCCAAAAGGAAAAAAGAAACCTCTCCATGCAGGTGCCCATCGGGCAATCATTTCATAGAAACAGCAAAATTAGTACAAGCCACAACCACGCAGGTTATTGGCAATGATGACATCTGTGACCGCATCAAACACAAACTGGATATTGTTGGTATCGGTGGCACAGGTGATGTGCGAGTATATCTCCTTGTTCGGAGACTTGTTCCGGCTCTCATATTGATGCTGAATGTAGGCTACGCCCTCAGTGAATGAATTAGGACCTGCAAGAGAGGAGAGAGCAGCAGGTTTCTTCATAAATAGGATCCATCACACATATTCAGGTATCAAATATAGATAGAGAATATACCATGCAATCGGTGCGATCAGAACTGAGTGTGACGGAACAATATGCAGCGTCCTAGCAAAGAAGGCTTTTTCCTTTACCTTAGCTGAGCTATGAAAATCTCTTAATTTTTGCTCTGCCATATTACTGGCTGTATGCGTAGGACACCTAACGCCACCTAAGTGTGGCCAAAGCTGGCAAATCCAATTTCCTACATGGGGTATTTTAGGTTCTTAAAACAATATATTATATATACATATATATCACTTTACTAGAGGACTTGCCTCCATCTCTGTTAATAAGAAATGTCACGTAAGTGGCTTCGAAACCATGGCTTTATCCCTTTCTATTTCCTGCCTTCAGCTGCAGTGATCTTAAAATGTCCTCAAGTGGAGTGCAGATGATGGCACTGATGGGTCAGCTCCGGTGTCACTAACTCTGGAGATGTGCAGCTGCAGGAGATTGTCCTGATAAGCAGAACACTCAGGAGACAGAAGTTTCTTCATCACTGCCATCATCTGTACTCCTAATGACCCATCACTGCCACCATCTGTACTCCTAATGACCAAACACTGTCACCATCTGTACTCGTAATGACCCATCACTGCCATCATCTGTACTCCTAATGAACAAACACTGTCATCCTCTATACTCCTAATGACCAAACACTGTCATCATCTGTACTACACATGATCACGTGCTGATATCATTACAGCTTAAGGCGGGAAATAGAGAAAATATTTTTATAAGGAATGAAGACAAATCCCTTAATAAAGTGATTTGTAACGTTCAATCCTCTATACTTGACATTTTATACAATATGAAAAGTTTGGTCACTCTAGGTCTCTTGTTCTAACCAGTGCTCATAAAACCCAGGATAATATTAGCACCAGATCAACTGGGCTGGATTAATTAGACCAGTATGCTTGGTTGGTCCATGTTGATTTGGATAATGTAAACAGGGCCACATACACCTGGAAAGGGTCCTCTAATCAAGCAGGGGCGACTGGCATGTAGCTCACACTGATAGAAAAATAAGATTTTTTTATGTCTCGTGCTGTACTTCGGATCACATTTCTGCCTTGGCATGAGATGCTCTTTAACTATATCCTCAATGCCCTTTAAGGCCAGTTGCAATAGATGATCGTCAGAACTAGACAAATCTGCATACTACAGGAGATACAAGACTTGTTCGCAATCAGTTTTGTTAACATTAATTAGAAGATTGCAGCCAAGTAATGCTGTGCCAATACCAAGCCTTCATGGGGATGTAGGGTGATGTTACAACATGGCTGCCTTCACTGTGGCCTAGAGGCAGGTGCGCATTAGGGAAATATGTGATCTGGATTTAGATTTTTCAACTAATTTGTGTTCAGTTTGTGGACAATAAAAGGCTGTGACATATCGGCCATGAGGATTAACGTGATGCATGCTGACATTTCTGTGGGCGCATGTGTACCTGTGTATTCCGGAAAGCAGATAGAAAGTGGAGATGTTCGGATTTTGTCCTGGAAGATATCTTTCTTATTCAGGAACAGGATGATGGAAGTGTCAGTGAACCACTTGTTGTTACAGATGGAGTCAAATAGTTTGAGGGATTCATGCATTCTGTTCTGTAACACAAACAAGAGGCGCCCGTCACACAGGCTGGAACACGTCTGCCCTGAGAAGTGACCGCTACGGTGTCTGCGAGGACAGATTATCTGAAGTACATGCACCGTATTGTAACCACTACACCTATCAGGCTCTGGGTGCTCTATCCCCTTCTACTCTAATGTCTTCCCTCTACACTTCTTTTTGCATGCTCATGCTTCTCATATGGACCCTGTCATGCTTATTCTGCACTGTGGGCGCTGTTTTCTACGTTGGAAGCTCATGCCATCCGATGCACAGACTCATACGCTCTTGTGAACTCTTCCATGCTCTTGCGACCACTTCACATTCTACAATTGTGTAATTCCTGGCCCCCCAAAATGCACAATGTCCACCCCATTATAAACATGCGCCTGGTGTGGCGTCCTTACGCCACTTCTTCTAACACTTGTATGGCTCCTCATTTCATGTTCTTCTTTTACTCGTCAACACTCATCCGGTCTCACAACTCTGTACTCTCCTCCCGTAGGAGTCTCTTTTTATGCCCATTACTCTACACTTATTCACATTGACTCACAAATCTCATTACCTAAATTCTTGTTACCTTGTTGGTATCTACATTTCTTTATTTCAGTATGTGGCATGTAATATCCCCAATATCACAAAAGTTTTATATTGAAAAGCAGAAGGAGCAACATAGATGACAACAGGTAATGTTATATGTCCTCCATCATCACTGCATGCAAAACGGTGGTGAATTTCTACAGGACAGGGAGGCCGGGTAGATCCTAATGGTGCAATATGACTAAGGCCGGTTTCACACATCCATGAAACACAGACCATTCTTAGATGTGAAGACCCAGTCCGACATCTGAGTTTCGACCTGAACCAACTGCTTCATAAGCAAGTATGCGGCAGGTAGGACGGTCTCCAATCATTGCACGATCTGTGTGAAACCAACCTAATTCAGAACTTTTCATTCATTAATGGAGAATTAGACAGGTGTTGAGTGACCTGGGAAAAGCCTTGTCTTGGGATATGTTCACATATACAATGCAAATTTTTCCAAGTAGTGTCCTTGTAGATAAGGTTTTATCAAATGTCATCCACACATCACAAATAAGATCCACAAAGTGCAGTTCACATTTTAATTCAGCAGCATGTTCTTACTTTTGACCCGCTGCATTGTAAAGGGTGACATTAACATGGACCTCATCGGGTCCTGCAACAAATCTGCACACCAAAAAAAAACAGCAACAATCTCTTTTTTTTAATTCTGAAAATATATATCATGCGGATGTAGGATTCCTACAATGGATTAGAAGGTAATAGTTTGAGCATGGACATATGGTTGAAGCAGAATTAGTTTATGAAGCCATTGGCTCCGAGCACAAGACAAGGCCTTCAGGACGCTCACAACTGTGGCTAATGCACTGCTATCTAAACATGAAGCTTCGTACCTGCTGAATCTGAAGGCTCTCTCAATGTCTGCAGGATAGTAGCGGTGTTAGAAAAGGCTTGAACGGCAGAGGAAGAAAAGTGCTGAAGACGCAGAGGTGTTTGGAGAAAAGAGGACCGTGCAGGCGGTGCGAGCTACTCCCCAGCAGGACCATGAGAACAGAAAGCAAGTGAACAGAGGCACAAAGCAACCAAAAAGTCACAAGGTTAACACCTGACGGTAGGCCACACTAGGAGCGGAGACGGCGTGCGGTTAGTGACAAAAGGATCAATTTCATTCTCAGCCAAGTTCTTGCACATAATTTGTCCCTGGGGAAGGTGCAGGTCAACATTACCCAGGAGAAAAGGGTGAAGAGGAGGGCAGAGGTGACCAGATACATTTCTTTTGTACATTTTATAACAGTTCTTTATAGATTATTCATAAATACAAATCAACATCTACAAAGTAAGCTGATGTGTAAATACAGCCTGTAAAAAGAACAAGCAGCAGATGATCAATACAAGGTGCCATCTGACATCCTGGCACAGGCACAACACGCTCATTTTTGGTTGAACCTTTGGTTACCAGTTTGTATGTTGGAAGAGAAGTATTCAGTTGGGTGAAGAACTAGGATTTTACATCTGCTCCCAGGTTTGTTCAGTCAACAGCTCAATCTTTATCAGCTACATGGACAAGCACCTTACAGCCCATGATTGGAAACACAGCATAGAATAACCATACACTTTCCATAATGCACAAAAAACTGCATGAACATTAAAAGTTGTCCACTACTTTTTATAGTTTTAAAAATTGGCCTACAGTGGTCTTACATTAGATCTATTTTTAAAAATACCCAACGTCCTGTCCCCTCAGAACTGCTGCCGTGTCCCCTGCTTGTTCCCTTGGTTAATTTTTGAGTGCAGAATATCAGGTCACAAAATTCCATCTGGGCAGGAAAGTTCCAAGGTCTCTTCCCTTCGAGATGGAACGTGCCCAATGCTGCAGCGAGTCAGCTGCCCGGACACCCCATCTGACAACGGCAGCAGTCCAGACGAGCAAGGAGGGCCCAGTAGGCAAGTAGTGATTTTTTTTTAATATTATTTCAAGACCACCATGAGCTCAATTCTAAAGTAAGAATATAAATAGTGACCAATGTCTTTAAAGTGTATATTATTTATGTTCATATTTGATCTAACAAATTCATTTTCAAACGACAATCCCACAAAAAAGAAATAATATTGCAGTAGCACGTGCAGACTTGACCAGAATTTAAACTTATTATATTAACCATATATATGAAAATAATTACTGTCAGTAATGAGGACCTGTCACTAATTTTACAGTTCTGTTTAAGCAAATATTTGTTTTTTTTAAATAATTCTGTTTCTTTGTTGCTCCAACTAAAAATGATGGGGTGTGTCCCCAACTAAAAATGATGGTGTGTGTCCCCAATCACTCTCCATACTGCCCAACCAGAATCAGCACTGACAGTGTGTAGAGGCCCTTGAGAAGGTGAATGAAGAAAAGGGGGCCACTCATACACCTTGACCTTCTAAAATGACCACAATGTTTGCATATATAACAATAATGCAGCTGGGTTTTCCTTTACATTAGTAGAATGACAATATCTGTAGGAGAAAAAAAATAAATCACAATTTGACTTATGTTAAGCACATCCGGGGTAGGATGGTTTAGAAATCTTATTTATTAGCCAGAACTAGTCTTTCATTCTGCTCCATGAGACACATCCAGTGGAGTCGAAGTCATTGAGTCAGAGTCTATTTTAGCGCAGTCGGATTCAGGAAAATTGAGGAGTTGGAGTTGGATGTTTTGCTTACTGACTTCACAGCCCTGGTTGTGGAGTTGGATAATTGGCTTACTGACTTCACAGCCCTGGTTGTGGAGTTGGATGATTGGCTTACTGACTTCACAGCCCTGGTTGTGGAGTTGGATAATTGGCTTACTGACTTCACAGCCCTGGTTGGGGAGTTGGATGTTTGGCTTACTGACTTCACAGCCCTGGTTTTGGAGTCGGAGTCAGTGGTTATTTTGGTGGAGTTGGATGTTTGGCTTACTGACTTCACAGCCCTGGTTGTGGAGTCGGGAGTCAGGGGCCACTTTGGCGGAGTTGGATGTTTGGCTTACTGATTTCACAGCCCTGATTGTGGAGTCGGATGTTTGCTTACTAACTTCACAGCCCTGGTTGTGGAGACAGAGTCGTGGAGTCAGTGTCCATTTTGGTGGAGTTGGATGTTTGGCTTACCAACCCCACAGCCCTGCCATCCAGGCATTACTAATGTATTTCAAAAGAGTAATAGGTATTTGTGTGAGCGCTGGGGAATCAACTGGCACCAAGGCTATTATGAATAATTACCTCTCAGCTTTATTTGTACAATAAAAAGGCAGGGTCCTTTAGGCCACAACGCGTTTCTACGCTCTCCAAGCGTCTTCCTCAAGTGGAATTCTACTTGAGGAAGACGCTTGGAGAGCGTAGAAACGCGTTGTGGCCTAAAGGACCCTGCCTTTTTATTGTACAAATAAAGCCGAGAGGTAACTATTCATAATAGCCTTGGTGCCAGTTGATTCCCCAGCGCTCACACAAATACCTATTACTCTTTTGAAATACATTCGTTCCTCCGCTATGCGGAGTGAGGTATGGAGCAGCTCCGGGCAATAGGACCTTGGATGACGTCCTGAACACGCCCATGGACCCACCACGTGACGACTCACATGTGAGGTGCTGGGATTAAGGACGCGGCAAAATCTTCACCATCCACAGCCGCTCATTAGCCGAGGACACAGGGAGATAAACATCAATGCACTAATTCTTGTTGTGCAGACAGCACAACAAGCACAGGTGAGGTTCCCATTCAAATAACCTGCTTCCGATGACAATTACAGAGTGGCGCAACAATATTACCTTCTTTGTCAATCCAGGCATTACTCTGACCTTCGACTGTGATGCTTAGTTTTCCCAAGTTACAGTTGGTTGCTCCGGCATCCTGACACTATAATCTTTCTAACAAAAAGGTGCTGTTCATAGAAGACCTTTAAGAATGTGGGTAGATTTACACATAATTTCAGAGTATGCACACCTTGAGAAGGCAGCCTGAGACTGAATAGCTTGGCTCGCTAGTCCGATGTGTTTCTCGGTGGCTTCACCCCGCTCACGTGACTGACAGGGGTTACATTATGTACACACAATGGAGGATACAGATCAAACAACTGAAGCAAGGCGGGGAGAAGCTGCCAAAAAACTAATCTGTGTTGCTCACATACAGCATAGTAAACCATACCTGACTGTAACCGCACAGTTGGCATCTGACTTTAATGCCTGCGTTTCGGGCAGCATGAATCTGATGATAGGTTCCGTTAACAGGTTTTCCCACTGACAATATTTCTTACCTATGCCCAAAGATTTGATTTGACAATATCATTGACCACGCTGCTCATGCACAGCGCCTTTAAAGCATATGTGGAGGAACAGGGGACACTTTACCCCAACTTTACCACATATCTTATGCAGGTTTGGCTGCAGATCTCTCACGTTGAAAGTGGTTAAATCAATAGTGAAAATCCAAACACGTTGAAATATCTGCATTGGGAGTCTATGTGCAGTATTTCATAGAGGCGTTGCTAGGGATGGTCTGAAGCAGACGATCCCAATAATATGTAATGTTTTACAGATTGAGTAAAATCCCTACCTTCTCAGGGTCCACGGCTTTAGTCACCTATCCCATGTTCTAGGAATCACTTTTATACACGTATGCCCTTTTATATGATTTATGCCGTGTATGATCACAGAATAACTATTATCCCATGTCACTGCAGAATACCTGTTTACTATGTGCTTTTGTATTACTAGTATAAAAGGTTCACGTTTCCTACCACTGTACATTGTGTACTGCTTGAATGGACGCCTGGATTTCACCCCCACATGTCCAATAAATCATGAACGAAGCTTAATGGTATGATTGATTTTCCTGCGATTTTTCTAGCTTGGCTAAAACCTGTTTTGTTTGAGATCAACCCTCCACAAGTAAAAGTACAAAGTATGCAGACTTGGGAAAGTACTGCAAACAAATTAAAGGGCATTTCCCAATCTCCAAGATCCTATCCCAATACATAGTTTGTATAATGATAGTAATATTAGTAGATACCACCAATTATCAGTGTAGAATAGTTCTCCTGATTGGCCATGTCGCTTACTTCATATGCAGGGCATTGCAGCAGCTTAGGTATCCATGGTTACGGCCACAAGCAACTGTCACTTTATGAGTGGTCGTAACAATGAATACTGTTATGTCCTGTACATAAGGTAAGAGACATTGAGGTATTTGCTAACATTATCAATACAGTTACTACATATTGGGATAGGATCTTGGAGATGAGAATACCCCTTTAATTTGTGCATTTGCATTTACATGGTCCCAGCACTGAAAATGGGAGAAGAAGCGGGCAAACTGCATGAATCTGATCCATAATGGGAGTGTGGCCACGGACCGCTCCTCATTACTTCCATATTCCCCTTTACTCCATCACACATGACAAGCGGCCCCGCAAACTCTGATCAGTATGCAGGGCTCATCCACAGTTCCATTTAAGGGATTTGCATAGCTTTATCAAGGAATACAAAACCCTTTTCTTTCTGGGTAGCAGGCAATTTTCTAAGGACAATTTAAAGGTAACTTAGCACAATAATTCCTTCTATAATGTCGCCTCTACTATCACTGTCCTATTAGGGGAGAGTCATTCTTAAGAGTAAATATCCAGTATTTTAATATTAAGTTGCACACTCAGTGCTATCTAATTATATAATAACTCTTCATAGCAGTTGGAGCCGATGCAAGGCTCTGATTCCAGTCTATGGCCACAGAGGTAAGTGATAAAATTTGGGCTTTCTGCTGTTGCCAATATTAGTGGAAGTTTAGGTGATGAGATGATATCTGATGAGAAAATTCAGAGCTAATATAGGGTAGGACCTCTAAGAAGATTAGCAATAAAGAGGGTCCAAGAAGCCTTCTTCAGATATCAGTAGTTTTTCTCAATCTTGAAATAAAAACAAACCCATTTCTATAGGTGATTTGGCTCAAACTTTCATCTATGTCTGTTTATGTGTTCATCATACTTTTTTCGTATGCAAAATGCTAATGAAAAATGGACAGCACTTGAAAAACAGACCAGCATGTCAGTTTTTCACAGACACATAGGCCCGATTCATCAAGACTGGAGTTTTTCAGTTTTACAAAAGCTTGAAAAAAATCGGAGGCCATAGAATTCAATATAAAACCCAAATTACCAAGTAATTTAGCACACCATGTAAAGTGTAAAGAAAATAAGAACATGTTAGAGAGGCAACGTCTCTCAGGAGCAAATATGGTCAGAGGTCGCCATGTCAAGCAGACTCAAGCAGAGAGGGCTATCCATCCAGTTATCAAACATAGGGAACTTTCAGCTTGTTATCAAGGAAAGGGGCCATCCAGCTTGTTATTGAGAGGGACCACCTAGCTTGTTATTGAGGAAAGGGACCATGCAGCTGGTTATCCAAGAGAGAGACCATCCAGCTTGTTATCAAGGAAAGGACGATCCAGTTTCTTATCAAGGTGAGGAACCTAGTTATTGAAGATAGGGACTATCCAGCTTGTTATCGAGGAGAGGGACCATCCAGCTGGCTGTCAGCGCACAGTTCCTGCATTTGTGATGGTATGGTGGGAATTAGTGCCTATGACATGGGCAGATTATACATATTTAAATGCACCATCAATATGTGCAATAAGAATTATTTAGAGGTGTTCTAAACAAACTCTGCTCCATCCAAACTAGGTCTATTTCAGGGAAGGCTTGCATATTTTAACAAGACAATGGTAAACCACATACTGCATTATTAGAATATCATGAAAATGTTTAGGTGATTAATTTTCCACCTGCAGTCCAAACTTTTCACTAAAGGTGCTTTCACATTGCGATTTTTGTACATCTGTTGCTGTCCGTTGTAAAACGCACAGCAACAGATCAGATTTGGATGTACTCGGATTTGTGCCTATTGGCATCCGATTTGTGCACCATCCATTGTTGTCCAATTATCTGACGTACCCTGCAACGATTTTAATGTCCGTTAGAAAAATCGGACACAAACGGACTGTCGCGGTCCGCTGCCCTTTAACATTGGAGTCTATGGACATCGGATCTGTCAAAACATCAGATCTGATATCAGCTCCGTTGTTATGTACTGAGCATGCTCAGAAGCTGTGCTCAGTACATAACTGGTCTCTCCCTCTTCTCTTCCCTCCCCTCCCGGCTCCTCCATCTCTCCTGTCTATTCTCCTCTCCCCTCTCCTATCTCCCTCCTGTCTCCTCGGTCCCTACTCCTCTCTCCCTCTCTCTCCCTCTCCTCCAGTATAAAAAAAATAAAATAAATCCTCACCCTCCGCTGGCTTCCCATGCGTCCATCTGCAGCTCCGATAGTCCTGCCAGGACCTTGTCACCTGACCGACCGATCAGCTGGGTGGCCAGTGTATGCAGTCATGTGACACGTCAGCTGATCGGTCGCTCACGTGTCAAGGTCCTGGCAGGATCATCGGAGCTGAAGATGGTCGCATCGGGAGCCGGCGGAGGGTGAGGAATCCTCACGGAGAATTTTTTTTTTATATAACGGAGGAGAGGGAAGAAGAGGGAGAGACTGAGGGAGCAGAGAGAGGAGGGGGAGAGAAGACAGGAGAGATGGAGGAGCAGGTGCCGAGGAAAGAGGAGGGATAGAGGAGCAGGGACCGAGGAGACAGGAAAGATGGAGGAGCGGGGGAGGAGGAGAGGATAAAAGAGGGAGAGGACCCCGAACGGATCCTGCAAAATATCGGAAACGGATGCCTATTTGCATCTGATTGCAGGTATCCGTTTGGATCCGTTGCTGTCCGGGGAATCCTGCAAAAAAAAAAAAAAAGGATCACCTCGGACAGCAAAAAAATCGCAATGTGAAAGAAGCCTAATAGAAAACATGCCTGAAAGTGCATTAGGAAATGAAAACTCCTGGACTAAAACAGTGAGAATCTGATATCAGTCAAGAAGGAGATGCCATTCCTCTCCCAAAACTCCAGCACTTTTCCTTCTCATTTTCCAAATATTTACATACTGCTGTAAAAAGAAGAGGGGGCGCTACACAATGGCGGAGAAGGGTCGGGTTCCAACTTTTAACTGTAAATTTCAAGGAGTTCATTTTATCAAATGAAATGGAAAATGTCAAACATTCAACTTCTGATCTGTAATCTATGTTCAGCTATGAATAGAATATGGCTTGAAGATCCAATCATGCATTCCAGTTTGCAGGAAGCCACGACAGATCTGCTGCCCTGGATAAATAGAACCGTTTTCTGTCGATGTGGCGATCACGGCGTAGCTGCTGAATTTCAAGAACATGGCAACGGGAGCTAGCGTGATCCCTAATCTCAGGCGGGAGCTCTCCAGCTGCTGAAGTTCAGCAGCCCCTCGCGTCTAAACTTCAGCAGCCGGTCGTCGAGTGCCGCATCGTAGACTCCCATGGTTAGGAACGCCGATTCTCGAGGTTCCGATTTGTGCAGGTTTTTGCACCTGACAAAAAACGCTGCAAGTAACGTTTTTTGTGTCGGGACCAAAAAAAGGAATGCAGCCTGATGTACTGCTGGCAGGACAAAACCGATGGCAAATAGCTGCCATCCAGGACATAGGCTGCATTGTAAAAACCGGGGATCAGGTTCACACTGACAACCGGACCTGATCAACATGGTGTGAACCGGCCTTAACAGTAGTGTTGCCAACTTTTTGTCATTGGTTGGTATAGATTTTTACCCATGACAAGGATTAAGAATAGACCATTTTTTTATTAATATTCCGTGCCAAAAAGACAAATAAATCTAATATGTGAACACACTATATATTTTTAATGGTTAAGTAATCTATGCCAATATGATATATCAATAATATCACAAGATTGTACACAATTACAAGTGCACTCAAGTGAATTAGAATATCAACAAAAAGTTACTGTCATTTGTTCACTAATTCATACAAAAAAATTGAATGCATATGTTATAAGAGTATTACATAGCGTGATCTATTTTCAGTGTTGATTTCTGTTACATGTGAGGTTTATGGCTTAAGGTCGTTGTTTCCGAATTAAAGGTAAGCAGGATGAAGTGTTAAATTGTGCTACCGTATTCCACAAGGACATCAAGGTAATATATTGGACATTATTAGTCAACGAGTTTCAGATTTCCTGAACCGCCTGAAATAGCAATATTACATTGATATTTTGATCGATTGCTAATTCATTGAGACGCACTAGTATGAATATATTTATATTTATTACTGAACAATTACACAAAACCCTAAAGAAATATAAAATGACCCCATTAAACACAATTAAAGCATTTGCCATAGTGTGGCTTTACACTGGCCATTTTTTAATGGCATTTCCTGTGGTAATATGATTTGATGCACCAGGTCACCTTTTGTACATCTTATAGGCCTATTGCACAGTAAGTACCTTACACGCCGCTACAACATGGTGAAACAACGGGTAGTGAAAAATGTATCTTTGCACCCCAAATCAACCGCGGTACGTCGGCGTGTAAAGGCGGTTGTTTTCCACCCTCACTTGGGGCACCTGTTTCAGAGCCGGTCTAAAAGCAGGTTGATTTCAACCTGTGTACGGGTGAAATACGGTAGGGTAAGGTTTTTCGTCACCCCTCTGACACGCCTCCGAGGAACCCCCCCTTCAGACGATCATTGTAGGAAGCTCCTGCGTTACGATTGGTATCGCTGATAGGGCGCATATAAGCGAGCTGACCAGTACACTAACAATTGCTCGACGCTCATGTATTAGTCAGCCTCCAGTCTGCTGGCCAATATGATGCTGTTGCTTTGTCCATCAGCGTACGAAATTCTCGTAATCCACAATTCTGGCACGCCTATGTGTTGTCCCTGCTGCACCAGGTCCTCCCATATTACCCTCTGTAGTGGCGTGTAAAATAGGTAAGGTGCTTTTCGGAAGGTAACTTGAGGCACCCGGCGGTGCATCCAGAGATAGATTCAATCTTCTGTAAAGCACTTTATAGCGGCGTGTAAAGGCGGTGCGGGTACCGTTTGTAACGTTGTCGTGCTCGTGCACGTGAAGCACCGGTTGTTTCCACCATGTTGTAGCGGCGTGTTAAAGGTACCCTGAAGGGTAATCCCATAGGGATTAGGTGACTTCTGTTGATATAGGTGTCATTCGGAATATTATGATTAATTCTTTGGCTCTATCTGTGTGGTAATTGTGTTCTTACAACTAATTTAATAATGTTCTCATAAATGATTAATATTCACTATTGGATCCATCAGGTGATTTGCCACTTTACACACCTGCTTCCTTGAACTGGTTTTTAATGGATGGTTTTTTCGTTGCTTAGGATTTTGCTATTATTATTTTTCATAAAATATATATTTAAATCTTTGATATTTTGATATCATTATGTAGTCAGTTATACGCATTAGTACCTTTTTGGGGTGACTTCCTTACAAAGTATGTTTTTTTTTAAAAACTATAAAGGCCCTCACAGGGCCTTGCGACGGTGCTCGAACTGTCGCGGCGACTGGCGGTGTGCGCGCAATGTTTTTGGCGCTCCTGCAGCGTTCGTTGTCCTCATTTACATGGGGCGAAAATCTCCACACCGGCGAGCTGTCAGGCGGCATCGCTGCCGGAGTGTTGAAAAGCCCACGGCGATGCAGACAAGGGGAGCCTATGGCTCCCATGCCTACAGGTACACGGCTGGCCGGTTACAATGGGGCCATGTGTGCAACATCGCCCCAGACGGAAATCGCCTGGGTTTACTAGAAGCACTGCTCCTACGTCGACTATGCAATTGGCGGCGATGTCGCCCCTGTGGACGGGGCCTTAAGAGTTTCTATGACACTTTATAGATTATTTATAATGGTTAAAGTGTTCAGTCCGTAAAACAGGATGTCAGTAGATGAAATGTGAAATAAAGGCCTTACTTTTTTTTTCATAATCTTCAAATGGGTAAACGCTTTCATATACACTGGGATTAATTTGCAATTATTCCAATGTAGACGGGAATTAACCTGACAGATTAAGACACGAGTTTAGATTGGCCCAGGCCAGAGTATACTCAGGGATTACTGTCCTAGGGCCAAACTATACAGGGTGTAGAAGCAGCCTACGCAAACATACACCTCCAGGCCAGAACATACCTACCTAACGCAGAACCTGGGTATAGTCTGGCCCAGGCTACAGTATACCCCAGGGAATAAATCCTATATCCGAGGGTGTAAAATAGCCTAGGCCAGACTATATCCGTCAAGGCAATAATGTTATCACTTCACTGGTATTCTCACTGATTAAGTGACCCATAAACATTCTGCCGATACTCGCTAATTAAAGCCACCTTGATAAGTTGAAGTTTCAAGACATTATGACTTATTATATAGTGATGAACAGTCACATTTTTCTGGTTGAAGTAATAAAAGTCTATGTGTTTAATGTTTTAAGATTTAAGTCTGTTAGCTTTCTCACTTAATTTACCAGATAAATGAAAAATCTATGAAAATGAAGAAATGAAAGTCTGACATTGCTTTTCAGCCCTGCTTCCACAGAATTAAAACCAAATTAAACCCATGAAATCAGTCTGGACAGAAATGATGGTACCCCTGAAAATAATTTGACAAAAGGGGCATGTTAAATCAAGGTGTGTCCACTAATTAGCATCACAGGTGTCTACAATCTTGTAATCAGTCAGTGGGCCTGTATATAGGGCTACAGATACTCCCTGTGCTGTTTGGTGACATAGTGTGTACCACACTCAACATGGATCAGAGGAAGCAAAGGAAAGAGTTGTCTCAGGAGATTAGAAAGAAAATTATAGACCAGCATGTTACAGGTAAAGGTTATAAGACCATCTCCAAGCTGCTTGATGTTCGTGTAGCTACAGTTGCACATATTATTGAGAAATTTAAAATCCAAAGGACTGTAGCCAACCTCCCTGTACGTGGCCGCAGGAGAAAAATTGATGACAAATCAAAGACACAGATAATATGAATTGAAACAGAAGATCCCATAAAAACATCTACAGAGATTAAAGGTGAACTTCAAGCTCAAGGAACATCAGTGTCAGATCGCACTGTTGTTGTTTGAGCCAAAGTGGACTTCATGGGAGACGACCAAGGAAGACATCATTGTTGAAAAAAATCATAAAAAAGCCAGACTGGAATTTGCCAAACTACATGTTGACAAGTCATAAAGCTTCTGGGAGAATATCCTATGGATAGAGACAAATATTGAACTTTTTGGCAAGGCACATCAGCTTTATGTTCACAGACGGAAAAATGAAGCATATCAAGGAAAGAACACTTCCCTACTGTGAAACATGGAGGAGGATGTTATGTTTTGGGGCTGCTTTGCTGCATCTGGAACAGGGTGTCTTGAATCTGTGCAGGGTACAATGAAATCTCAAGACTATCAAGGGATTGTAAAGAGTAATGTTCTGCCCCGAGTCAGAACGCTTGGGCTCAGTCGCAGGTCATGGCTCTTGCAACAGGATAATGACCCAAAACACACAGCTAAAAACATCCAAGAATGGCTAAGAGGAAAACATTGGAATAGTCTGAAGTGGCCTTCTATGAGCCCTGACTTAAATCCTATTGAGAATCTTTGGAAATAGCTGAAACATGCCATCTAGAAAAGGCAACCTTCAAACACCAGACGTCAGGTACACCCTTTAGGTGTAAAGCAAAAGCCGTGCATGCGCATGGTGAGGTCGGCGGTACACCTTAAGGGTGTACCGACGTCACCATGACCGAATGTGACGCAAATAGCGTCACATCGGCTATTACGCCCACACAGCAGGGCGAGGAGGAGTAGGATTATTTATCACGCCCATCGGAGTGTGATAATGAGCGGCTCAGGCAGGCTTAGGATCACACAGGGTATTCCCTGTGCGACTTGTTCAGGGAGAAGTCGCAGAATTGTAAATGTGTAATGGTCTTTTTGTTAATGTTACCCCACTCATTTTTTACACAAAAGGACTGCTAGAAAGAGTGTCTGAGGGTGCAGGGACAGGTATTCATAGGGTTGGGGGTGATTTGGAGGGGTCAGGTTCCCTTTAAGGGACCATCATTTCTGTTCATGAATTCAATTTTTATTTAACTCTGTGTTTGCAGGGCTGAAAAGCAATGTCTGATTTTAATTTCTTCATTTTCATAGATCTTTTATTTATTATTAGTTTTGTCAGATTCAAGTTATTTCTGTGACAATTGTGGGTTTTTATTTAATTAAACAAGGGGTGCCAACAATTTTGAGCACATGTGTACTCTGACCAGTTAAATTACTTGGCAACTTCTTCAGTTTATTTATTACCGGAGGCTTGAGAAGTAATTCAAAGCCTCAATGTACAAAGCCTCAATGTACAAACTCTCCACTCATGGAGATAGAGAATATGCAGTCCCACCTGTAGGACCTGTCTGAGGTAGAACATAGGGAACCCTTAGTGTTTGTTTTCCCATAGTATTGTGCATGACTGGGGCATGTTAGGCCATAGTATAGTGCACATGATGCAAAAATTGGCTGCAGAGTTAATTTCTTGGTGCTGTGAAAAGTACTGAATGTTAATTGATCTTATAGATATCATGGCATATTTCACTTTTTTCAGTGCAAAGGCTGCAATGTCCGGCTCACCTGCATCTTTACAAAAGTGATATCAGCAGCTGTAAACAGCAGATCTGTGGGAACAGACACTTAAACTTAAAATGATAAATGAGCTCTTGTAACTTCGTGTACATATATGCAAACTTACTGCACTAAAAACACAAAAGATCTATATTGGGAATTCTTGTGATCTTACTGACAGTCTGAAACACAGACTTATTACTTCAACCGGAAAAACTTGACTGTTTGTAATTAAATAAAAGCTGTAACGCCTTGAAACCCTGGCTGTGAAGACATTCATATCAATCTGAGGTATGAGATTTATATCTGCTGTATGTTAATAAAATAACAAACCTTCTTGAAATAGAAAACCCTGTATTTGCCCTGGCTATATTCATTGAAATAGCTGTTATTGTGTAGTATGGCACCATTTACAATATGTAAACTGTGAACGGTCGTTATTGTTTGCCATTAGCAGTGAGGTTTTCCTGATGGTGGGTTTACACACTCCAACGTCGGTCCGATATTGGATCCGACGGCGCGGGAGCGCGCTTTCTGTGGCCGGTTTTCCAAGAATCGGATCGGCGTTTTACACGTTCCGATATCGGGATACAACGTCCCAAAGATGTCTACGCCCCCCGACCCAGGAACGACCATTTAACATGGTGGTGAATGGGTGACGTTGTCCCGCACATCAGAGTTGGGCTGTCACACGGGACGATCCGGCTCCAACCGGCATCCGATATCGGGCGGTTGAATAGCACGCTCATTCGACCCCCGATATATCGGTTTGCCATCGTTCCTGCATCGTATTGCATGTTCACACCGTACAACGCAGGAACGATATCGGGTCCAACGCACGAACCACGTGACTTTTGGTCGGAGTTGGATGCCGATATCGGGACGTGTAAACACACCATGAGACTATTTGGTCTTAAAGGAATGTTACATCTGATTCTAGGCTTTTTTAATTGATTTTAAATCTTTGTGGTTTTTGTCGTGTTGTCTGTTACTCAAATAAATCTTTGCAATATTTCACTTAAATAATTTATGGTTGTATCAATTCTTTTTGGACTTTCCTATTAAATCTACTATACGTGTTTCTGTTAGCTCAGCGATCCCTATAAATTGCTTATATAATTAGTGGTGCCCTCCCTATATCTCACTTTAATCTGGGAAGGGGGTTATTTTGGCCCCCTACACTTGATCTCGTTGCTCTGCTAATGTGACAGTGGCAGAGGAAAAGCATTGTGCCCCTCTTACTTTTTTTACTGTATTTTCTTTTTCCAAAAGCCCCACTGCTAGGCAATTATATTGCACATTTAGAAAATTTAGAAATGACACAGAAAAAAAGTATTGAAAACACAAAGAAAGAGGTGCAAAAAGCCATGACAACTGACACCGGCTGAAATTATCAGTAATTAAAAAGCAATCCTGCCACTTAGTAAAAATAATATCAGCTAGTTCAACTGATGGCTGATAAAAATGTGTCTGACTACCAAGGTGCCACACAAGAAACATCTCATGATGGGTAAAACCAGTGAGCTGTCTCAAGACCTTCACAACCTTATTGCTGCAAAACATACTGATGGCGTTGGTTACAGAAGAATTTCTAAACTAACGAAGGTTCCAGTGACTGTTGGGACCATAATCCGGAAATAGAAAGATCATCATTACACCATAAACTGACCACAACCAGGTGCTCTCTGCAAGATTTAACTTAGAGGAATGAAAAGAAGAGCTGTCCAAGAGCCAAGGACACCTGTGTAGAGCTACAGAAACACCTGGAATAAGCAGATACAATTGTTTCAAAGAAAACCATAAGTAATGCACTCCCCCTCCACGGTCTGTGTGCATGCTCCTGTATGCATGCTCACCACACAAGACTCCATTACTGAACAAAAAGCAGGTTTAAGAGCATTTTAAGTTTGTTCCACAACATTTAGACAAGCCTGTGAAATACTGAAGAATATTGTCTGGTCAGATGACACCAATATTGAAATCTTTAGATGCCACAATACGCACCATGTTTGGAGGCCAATCAGCCCAAAAATCCGAACAGTGAAGTGTGGAGTTGGGAACATCATGGTGTGAGGCTGTTTTTCAGTACAAACTTATTTAATTAACTAAAATTTGTCCATAAAATGGACAAATTTACCGAGACATTCCTGATAAAATCTGCTGCCATCTACGATGATGATCATGATGAGGATGATGATGATGATGATGATGATGATGATGATGATGAAACGAGGTCTGAAATTTCACAAGACAATGATCCCACAAACACACAGTCAAGGAAACTCTCAACTGGTTTCAGAGTAAGAAAATAAATCCTCTAGAATGGTCGAGCCGATTATCAGAACTAAATCCAATAGACAATGTCTGGAAGGAACTAAGGCTCAGACTTCATAGAAGGATATTTGGGACCTGCAAGAGGTGAAGAGTGCTTATGTGGAAGAATGGGCCAAAATCCACCTGAGCAATGACTAGTGTCTCCATACAGGAGGCGTCTGCAGCTTCATAACCAACAAAGGTCAAAGTACCAAGGATTAAATACATTTTAGTAATGGGTTAAATACTTTTCCCTGTGTCATTTCTCATTATTACACATAATTTATGGACCTTTATGGTTTGATTTCTTTGCTTGTGTGGATTGGATGGGTTGTCATCAACATCTGGTGAGAAATTCATGTGAATAGCAGCTTTACAAACTTCTACATATATCCACTAACGCAGGAAGGCGACTGTATGGAAGGCAAAAGCCTGTGACAGCTAAAGAAGAAGGTGATCTATGAAATTGGATCCTATAGACACTGTATTAGTAAATCCAATTTATATTGAATTATTAAGTGACTGCTAAAGAGGTATTACCGGCAGAGGTAGTACTTCTATATAGAGATGACCTGGTAATTTACAGCACCTACAATTGGCCTAAATAAGCAGGATTGGAAACAATGCAACTAAAATTAGTTAAACTGCAGGGAAAATCTACTGAAAAGCTCACTCGTTTTGGATCAGGATTTTGGCTTTTTTTTGCTGATAAAACACAACAGTATATTAAAAAAGAAAGAAGTAGAATGAAAATAGATCTTTTGTTGTCACCACGACGTAGTAAATGAGTTTGATTGCAAACACATTAGTGGTTATGTTGTCATTCTGCAGCCAAAGTGTGGACATGACCACCATGCATGTAAAGGCTCCAGGTGAAGAGGAGACATGATATTAAATAATATGCCGCAACGATTATTTAATTTCTCCTGAATTTAGAGAAGTTGCAGGAAAGCACATTATTAGGACGTGCAGACCCCATATCCAGACCACTGCTTCAGGCTTCTGCGCAGTATTTAAAGGGGCTGTTCTCTTAATTGCTATGCTTTGCATATACAGTGCCATCATATTCCACATATAGAGACATCATGTCTAGCTGCTGAGCTCACTGATTATCTCCCACACTGTCAATGTGTACTGCATTCCTGCGCACTGGGAACAGCGATAGAGACTTGGTGGTGTTACCGACAAAGGGGAGATGATTGTGGGTTGTTTGATTTTATAGCAAATTGCAACTAGGGGAGAAATTTAATTGAAAAGGAACAACCCCTTTAAGTCAATTATTAGTCTGCTAACATATAGACAAAAATATTAATTTTCAATTAAACTATTATAACATCAAACATTTACCGTGGTTTCATCTTCATGAAGGACCTGATCGTACCCGCTGAGGGCCACGCAAAAGATGATCGCTGTCACATCTTCAAAACAATGAATCCACTTCTTCCGTTCTGATCGCTGTCCTCCGACATCAAACAGCCTAAAGAGGGGATCAAGAGGATACCAGGTAACTTAAAAAAAAAAAAAATAAAGTCTTGAATCTTCTTCCTAAAGTTGGCCGTACACAAGTGTTTGATAGGCTCGACTGCAGCCCATCCATCATCTGACAGATCGCTCTGATGAGCTATCCGACACAGACTTAAAAGGTCAAATTGTGAACTTTAAATAATGATTAAAAAACAGTGCTTTGATGAGATGAGTACCAGATTTAGATGACTTAGATTCTATTATCGCCAAATGAGCGAGAGGAGATCTCCAGTATTGTCAGGTGATTCTACAAGGGAGGTTACATTGGGAGTATTTTGAGGTTGAACGTTGGGGGGCGGGGGGATGGGTTGGGAGGGTAGGGACTACTATTGAGGGGTGATTATTTTGTAAATTGACACTTGTTAATACAGGATAACTGCATGTTCTATGACCGATGTATGTGTTGGGAATACCCAATAAAAAGTATTTGATAAAAAAACAAAAAACAAAAAAAAAAACAGTGCAGAGCACATGAGCAGAGTGGTGAAAGATCTGCAGAAATCGGCCTATTGTACTATGCACATTTCACGACTAGATCATGGTCAGAAACCACAGTAGAAATAAAATATAACCATTCTGGCCACTAGAGGGCAGCAGTGCCTATGTCCAGTGAAGGTCAAGAACAATCGCACATTATACTTTGTTCCATCACTAACTTCAATGGATTAATCTCGCCGCCTTTTTTCTACAGTGTGCAGAATGAAGATTATTTAGGAGACGTTTAAGAGAACATTAGGATCAGTTAATGTGCCGGGCGAAGATGATTACATCCCACTAATGACACTTTTACCATGTCTGATGGCAGAATCCTGTCTGAAAGGTGCAGTCTCCAGTCTAACAAAGCTGCAGATATCACGAAACTATCGAAACCTGTTTTCGCCCAAGTCATCCTCAGGAACGGGACTTTATTTCCTCAAGGGGAAAATACTTTTTTTTTTTTTGGGGGAGGGAGGGGGGGGGGGGGGGGGCAACGACTATTAAAGAATCAATAACAGTTTACCGTCTATCCAGCAGAGTTATGAATAAAAGAAAGTGACCGGTGTCTACTTTGTATGTTTGATAGTAGCAAAAAAGACACAGGATGCTGTCCGGGGGTCCGCCAGGCAATATCATGGAATGGTACTAATCGGGTACCATTGGTAAAGGGTTTATAACTGTCATTAGAAACCGTGGGAAATGCAGTCCAACACAATGGATCCTAATATCTACCATAATATAAATTGGAACAACACAAAAATCTTACAATATCTTGGGCCAAAATTATCATCTTTATTAAATAACTCATAGAAGCATACATCAATCAAAACTACTGCAGTTGCAAAACTTGAGAAAGGACCCAATCTAAACCATTAATGCAAACCTTCACTTGTATTAGCTCTTGTATTACTTTTTGTACATAGGAGAATCCTGCTATTCAGCAATAAGGGAGCATGAAAAGGAGAACGCACTAGTACTAAGGCTACTTTCACATTACGGTTTTTAGGGAGCCGATGCTGTCCGATAAAATCGGACAGCATCGGCTCCCTTCTGATGCCTGGAATCGGATGCCAGATAGGCATCCAATTCCGGCAAAAAATCGCTCCCTCCGGCCTGTTTAAAAAAAACAAAAAAAAAAAAAAACAATGTATGCTCACATGTCCCCGAGGCCCCCGCCGTCTCCCGCACGGTCCCGCAGGCTCCTGGTGTCCTCACGGTGTCCTCCCGGTGTCTGCAGAGGTCTTCTTCTGAACAGGACCTGCCGTGATGTCACAATCACGTGACCGCCTGTTAACATGGTGTAACCTGTCACGTGACTGTGACGACATGGCAGGTCCTGTTCAGAACAACACTACCTCTGCCGACACCGGGAGGACACTGCGAGGACACCGGGAGCCTGCGGGGGCTCGGGGATAGGTGAGCATACATATATTTTTTTTTTCTTAAACCCCTGCTGTCCCATTTAGGAGCAGTTTTACTGTACTGAGCATGCTCATTAGGGACCCTGCATCCCAGGGCCCTGGGGTGATGGGCGCAGCCTCTGATTGCTGGCAGTGTTACTCAGGGCCCAGCAGAAAAGACTATACCAGGGAGCAGCAGATCAGGAACTGCGATAATTTCACAGGCATGTGACCCGGGTGGGCGGAGTCATGGAGTATACCCAGCATGAAGGAGCAAAATATACAAGAAGCTAGAGAGAAGATGGGACCAAATAAACAAGGGTACAAGAGGTGTGTGAGAGAGGGGTGCAGAGGGTGGCAGGCTGTGCACAGGGATGAAGGATGCAGGGGGGGGTGGAGGATGGAAACTGCAGGGGATAGAGGAAGGAGAGTGCAGGAGGATGGGGAGGGCAGGAGGGTGGAGAGGGCAGGAGGGTGGAGAGGGCAGGAGGGTGGAGAGGGCAGGAGGGTGGAGAGGGCAGGAGGGTGGAGAGGGCAGGAGGGTGGAGAGGGCAGGAGGGTGGAGAGGGCAGGAGGGTGGAGAGGGCAGGAGGGGTGAGAGGGCAGGAGGGTGGAGAGGGCAGGAGGGTGGAGAGGGCAGGAGGGTGGAGAGGGCAGGAGGGTGGAGAGGGCAGGAGGGTGGAGAGGGCAGGAGGGTGGAGAGGGCAGGAGGGTGGAGAGGGCAGGAGGGTGGAGAGTGCAGGAGGGTGGAGAGTGCAGGAGGGTGGAGAGTGCAGGAGGGTGGAGAGTGCAGGAGGGTGGAGAGTGCAGGAGGGTGGAGAGTGCAGGAGGGTGGAGAGTGCAGGAGGGTGGAGAGTGCAGGAGGGTGGAGAGTGCAGGAGGGTGGGGAGTGCAGGAGGGTGGGGAGTGCAGGAGGGTGGGGAGTGCAGAAGGATGGAGGAAGGAGAGTGGAAGAGGATGAAGGATGTAGGAAAGATAGAAACTGCAGGGGGATGGAGGATGGAGACCGCATGGAGATGGAGAGTGCAGGAGGATGGAGACTACAGGAGGACTGACACTGCAGGGGTATGGAGAGGGGTGATAGAGGATGCAGGGAGAATGGAGAGTGTAGGAGGATGGTGTGTGCAGGGGGATGGAGAGTGTTGGGTGGTGGGGGAAAGAGGTCCTTGAGTCCTGCTTGTTGCCATACACTGGGGTTATGCAGAGGTGGCGGTGCACAGTGACAACCCCAATAGGTGTGAGGCCATTTGGCCCAATACTTAGGGGCAACAGCCGTGGCAAATTTTTCGACCGCCCCGGGCGCCACAAACAGTTGCTACGCCACTGGGGGGGGGCGTGAAGTAAGCCATCATCTGTTCAGAAGACACTGTACATAAAGGTGGGTGAAGTAAGCCATCACCCGTGCAGAGGCCACTGTACATAGAGGGGAATGACTTAAGCTGTGACCTGTGGTAACCGTGTGCCTATAAATACCACCAATCACCTCCCCCATGGCTTTGGCTGGTTGCAAGAGATTGTGCATTGCTATTAAGCACTTGTGTTGCCTCTCAGTGGGGCTTGCAGTGTCCTGCTAAGTGCAATGGATATTTTACCTTGGCTATTCTCGGGGAGATGAAGTAAGCCATCTCCTAGGTAGAGGACACTGTAAATACAGATGGATGAAATAAGCTGTGACGTGTGCAGAGAACACTGTGCAGAGAGTGGGATGAAGTAAGCTGTGACTTGTGCTGGGAACACTGTCCAGAGATGAGGATGAAGTAAGCTATCACTTGTGCAGCGAACACTATGCAGAGAGGGAGATGAAGTAAGCTGTGACCTGTGCAGAGGACCCTGTGCAGAGAGGGGGATGAAATAAGCTGTGACCTGTGCAGACGGCACTGTACATAGATGGGGATGAAGCTGTGACCTGTGCAGAGATGGGGATGACAAACTGTGACCTATGGTGAGGCTTAGTTGACAGACTGATAAATAAAAGATTTCAGAATTTTTATATACAAAGTGACAAAATAAAATAGAGAAAAAAAATACACCTACAGTTGGTTTATTAGATTTATAGAAGACTAGACAGGGGCCCAATTCTATCACATCGGGTGATTCTAGAACATGAGCGATTATATCTTATTCCAACTACTACCGCTACTAATTGCAGCACCATTGAAGAGGGCAGGGGGAGACTGCTGCTGCACGGGTTGGCCGTGGCTTGGTAGGCACTGTATGTTGCTATCCCCTTGTGCACTCTCTCACCTTGTGCTGTCTCTCACCCCTGTGCGCTCTCTCCCCTTGTTTGGTCTCACAGTCTCTCACCTGTGTGTTATCTCTCCTCGTGCCATCTTTTCCTGTGTGCTCTCTCTCCCCTTGTGCTGTTCCCGGCCTACATGTGCTGTCACTCCCCCACTCCACGGTGTGTACTCTTTCTCCTCTTACGCTGTCTATCCCCACTGTGCGTTCCCCGTGCGGTCTCTTTACCCCGTGCGCTCTCTGTCCCCACGTTGTGCGCTGTCTCACTCCTATGCAACGTCTTTTTTTCCCCTGTAAGCTGAGGAGCCATGGCGCCAGCCAGTGCTCCACAGTAGAACGCAAATGGGGGGAGGAGAAGTAGCAGGATGAGTCCACTTCAAGGGTATGACGGAGTGGACCTAGGCGTAGGCGACAATGAATGCCTGCGCTGTAGCCTGTGTCTTGGGTGGCATGTGCACTCCCCTGTCACAGATGTCCTATAGATGGCACTGTTTTCTTTGACTGATCAACCAAACTTATGGGTTTCTTCACATTCCAGATCAACTGTAATTTTCCAATTTAACTGTAATTTATGTGATGTCCTGTAGGTGACACTGTTTTTGGACAAACAGACAGACTGGATAGGGCTTTTATATAGTACATTAGTCAGAAGGTTTCACAACACAAACTGCACAAATAATAAATCGACCTCAGACCAGATCAGGTTATCACTTTAGTAATTAATAAATGTAAGGCTGTGGCTATATGGCAACCTTTGGCTGCAGCACAGGTCATATGGCCAAAGATACAAAAAGATGGAAGCGTGATGTATGTTTGGGCGCTGAGGTAAGGAAGATCTCTGATGCTGGCTTCTTTTCCGGCTTTATTAAAATAATTGCAGTTATAATTATTCAAGCTTAAGGCTCTCAAAACCCACGATGCATTTCGACGTACACACACGTCTTTCTCAAGTGAAAGCATTCACTTGAGAAAGACGTGTGTGTACGTCGAAATGCATCGTGGGTTTTGAGAGCCTTAAGCTTGAATAATTATAACTGCAATTATTTTAATAAAGTCCGGAAAAGAAGCCAGCATCAGAGATCTTCCTTACCTCAGCGCCCAAACATACATCACGCTTCCATCTTTTTGTATCAATCTGACTCCCTATGGGGAGAGTGGTGGAGTGAGCTGCAGAGGAGGGAGAGGACCTGAAAAGACGCCAGCTGGATCGGCCCCTTTACTAGACACGTGACGCCGCCCGGCACTAGTGTTTCCCTGGAGAAGACCTCGTGGGAAGCACGAGGACGGAACCGGAGGATTCTGCTGCTTCAAATGAATAAGCTTATCTACGGGCTGTGGTTTATAACCAGACCAGGTGAGTTTAAATGCAAAAGAACCGCCCGCTAACAGCCCCATGTGTATAGGCGCACTACAAGCTGTTGTTGTTTTTTCTTTTACATATGGCCAAAGATGGCTTTGAGTAGCTGCTACATCGCAGGTGAATGGGGTCGGACACTGACCACTATGGTACAAAGGCAAGCAAGTCACAACAGTCAGACCCAGTAGGATATTTTTCATCTTGCCTGTGTCCTGGGGTACTGTAGTTGTGAAATAAGACCCCATTCCCTGCTCAGAGCAATGTATGGCCATGTGATCTGTGTAGCTTTAATCTCTTGTCGCACCACTGACCTGAAGTGAAGGTTTTTGAAGGTGAAGTGGGTTTCTACAATGCCAGTGGTCTTCACTCTGGTCCGCAGAATGTCCTGCTCTGTAGGCTGGTAGTCGCGGCTCCGATCCGATCTAAGCTGTCTAGGTAGCTGCAATAATAAAAGTGCATTTCCATTAAAACATGTTAAATAGTGCAATATAATGGGCTAAATATAAGCATTATCACCTTTATGCTGCACATCATGAATTAAATATACCCCAGTACATCACAATGTGACGGGATATGAAATCTCAGCTATGACTGATGGATCCGGCAGCACAAACGTTTGTGAAGCAAGTGTTGGATTTCCTTGGCTTCGATTCATCAATATCCAAAAATCCCTAACTAAGCAAAAATTCTGTGCATTTGCCTCCAGGTGGCGCTGCTCCCCCTGTGCACAGTCTCCTGCAGAGCAGTCTCATCAGTAGATGGGCGGCAGCGCATGTACTAGAGCTGATGAACGTCTTGGGGCCTACATTTGTGTTTCCACGGTGAGACATTTTGACAATATGGCAAATGTTCTCGCAGCCCTGCCTACAAGTGACTGAGTAAGGAACACAGTCTTATTGGGAACTGAACTGCCAAATAAAAGGATGGGTAAGAAAATAAAATGTGTCACCATTCACCAGTTGTAGCACTGCAGCTCCCACCCGGTCATGGCTTGTTCACTTCGACCCTCCAGTCTTCTCTACCATCTTCATAGCCTCAGCTGATGTTTAGGCCTTAATGATGTCATGATGGAGATGTAAACTGGAGTCGAAGGGACCAGACGGGAAACTGAAGGACAGGTGAGGGGCGAGGAGACGACAATTTTTTTCCTTCTTTTTTTAACTTCATCCATAATAATAAATAATTGCTTAATAAAGCAAATTGGCAGCCGGATGACATTTTCCACAAATCAAATCCCCAAAAATGGAGTTTATGGCCAGTCTGGATATTTGTGAAATTTGAAGTTGGTTCTATCTGCCTGAAATGGATTTACTCATCACTAGTCTTACTACGATGAACAGTAATACTGCAGGCATTGCCTTTACAGGGGATATATGCGATTACAAAAATATTCTCCCCCCACACCAAAAAAACAAACAGCGCCACTCCTGTTGGTAGATGATACATGGTATTGCAGATCACAAGATGATACAGTTTTCACCTTTCTACACAATATGTTTTAAATATCTGATCACAGGGACTCCCACTTATAACTAGCCGGGTCAAAAAGGCCTGGAGCGTCCATCCTGCCGCTCTATTTAAATTCTATAGGACAGAAAGAGAAAGGAGAAAACAAAGCTTCTGTCAGCCCCATAGACATTGCAGTCATGCAGAAAGAACAGGCAGATTGAGATTCCGTAGATTCCAGATATTATCGAGGATTCTAGTTATTGAATATTTATCCCCTTTCCTGACTAGATTATGAATAGTCATCTGAGGAATTTTCTGTTGCCCTGAATTCACATGGGCAAATCATCAAGATCCACTGCTGGCAGTCAACCGGGTAATCTCAGATCAATGATGACCCAGTTTTGCTCCATTAGAGACAAGTCCGGAAACGCTGCAGCCATGGTAGCACATTTAAGCCAAACAGACTGCTTACTGTAAGACAACCAACATTCAGCCTAGCACTGTCATGTTAAAAAGCAACTCCTGGGACACTGGAGAAATGGCCATACCACTGGTTCCACGACCAAATCACTCTAAGGCTGCATTCACACATTGCATATTTTGTTGCGCTTTTTTGCGCACGCTTTTTGCTGCGTTTTTCGGCCGCGCAAAACAGCGCAACAAAACACGCAGGGGCTTTCACACACTGCACTTTCTTTACCCTAGAAAGCGCAGGTGATGTCATAGAGGGGAGGAAGAATCCTGCTTCATCCTCCCCTCTTTGACATGTGACCGCCCCATTAGATTTTGCAGTGTATTAAAGGGAGCCTGTCACCTGAATCTAAGTCTCTACACCATCACTAGCTGTCCCTACACCTTCTTAGCTGCTCCCCATCTATCCCTTTCTCATCTAAAGTGGCCATATGAAACATCTCAAAAATAAGTTTAAACTTACAGCAGTCCCTGAGGTTGGGGGACTGGAAAGGCAGGCCCACGCTCCATTCACCACTCCTCCATTGTGTAGTGCACGCCCCGCAGGGCGGCATTATTCTTTTTCCTCTCTGCCCCCACTATTTGGAATATCCCGCCCTCTGTGACATTGTATGCACCGGCCGGACGTCACATCCGGCGCGGTGCATTATGGAGCCGGTCACGTGATCGGCCCTAGTGCATTATGGGTCGATCACGTGATCGGCCCGGCTTCAATTTGTGCATGCGCGGAGCCGGGCCGTTCACGTGATCAAGCCCATAATGCACTCGGGCTGATCACGTGATCGGCCCCATAATGCACGAGGGCCGATCACGTGATCGGCCCCATAATGCACCACGCCGGATGTGACGTCCGGCCGATGCATACAATGTCACAGAGGGCGGAAGATTCCAAATGGTGGGGGCAGAGAGGAAAAAAAATAATCCCGCCCAGCGGGACGTGCACTACACAATGGAGGAGTGGTGAATGGAGCGTGGGCCCACCTTTCCAGTCCCCCAACCTCGCGGACTGCTGTAAGTTTAACCTCCCTAGCGTTATTCCCGAGCCTGACTCGGGGTTAACATTCACTACCAGAATCGTTAACCCCGAGTCAGGCTCGGGCTTACCCGCGTTCGCGGCAGATGCGGTAAAAAAACCGCATCTGCCGCACTTGCCGCATAGCTGCCGCACTTGCCGCACTTGCGGCGCGGTTGCGGCGCGGTTGCGGTAATCTGCTTAGTAAAGGGAACCTAAGTGACATACACTTACATGCCTGCGTTCTTCTGGGGTCTCCCTGTGTGTGCTGGGACTTGTGGGCTGTGCCCATCATGGCTGCTCTCCCCCTCCCTTATGCACGGCCCCTCTCAGCCTGCTATAGTGATGTGAGGCTGATCGCGTCATAAAGGGGCGGGGCTACCGGGATGCCGCGATTGAGCCCCGCCCCTTTATGACGCGATCAGCCTCACATCACAATAGCAGGCTGAGAGGGGCCGTGCATAAGGGAGGGGGAGAGCAGCCATGATGGGCACAGCCCACAAGTGCCAGCACACACAGGGAGACCCCAGAAGAACGCAGGCATGTAAGTGTATGTCACTTAGTTCCCTTTACTAAGCAGATTACCGCAACCGCGCCGCAACCGCGCCGCAAGTGCGGCAAGTGCGGCAGCTATGCGGCAAGTGCGGCAGATGCGGTTTTTTTACCGCATCTGCCGCGAACGCGGGTAAGCCCGCTTTTTGTTGATTTTTTTGCAAAGAAACAGACCGCCAGGGAGGTTAAACTTATTTTTGAGATGTTTCATATGGCCACTTTAGATGAGAAAGGGATAGATAGGGAGCAGTTAGGAAGGTGTAGGGACAGCTAGTGATAGTGTAGGGACTTAGATTCAGGTGACAGGTTCCCTTTAATATACACTGCGAAATCTAAATTAAATAAAGCCAAATGTATGAAAAATAAAAAAGAATGAAATACTTTACCTCTCCGACGCCTTTTCCCTGTGTCCGGTGCCGAGGCCAGGCGATCTGTGTCCTGCAAGAGCCTGCCATGATGTCAGAGGGGCGTTCCTGGTGCCGATTGGCCGCTCACATGACCGCGAGCGGCCAATCAGCGTCGGGAACGCCCCTCTGACATCACGGCAGGTCCTGGCAGAAGACACCTCGCCTGGCCTCATTACCGGACACCAGGAAAAGGTGTCGGAGAGGTAAAGTATTTCACTCTTTTTTATTTTTCATACATTTGGCTTTATCTAATTTAGATTTCGCAGTGTATATTAATACACTTCGAAATCTAATGGGCGGTCACATAAGTCACAGAGGGGAGGCGAAAGCAGGATTCTTCCTCCCCTCAGTCACATCAGAGAGAAAAAATGCAGGAGCTCCTGCGTAAAGAATTGACATCTTAATTCTTTATGCAACTACGTTTTCTCCCTGAAGAAGCACTGCGCATTTTTACGCACTGTCTGCACGGCAAAGTGAATTTCCCATTCACTTTGCTGGCAGACACAAAACACATTGCGTATTCTGAAAAGCGCGCATAAAAAAGCGCGGCAAAATACGCAATGTGTGAACGCAGCCTAACACCGAGCTATCATATGGTACCTGGAGTGGAGTCTAGAGGGGTCCAGCTACCCTCAGGGCTGTGGAGCCGGAGCCCATTATTGTCGGAGTCGGTATAAATGGACCAACTCAGACTCCTAAAATATATAATAAAATGGGTACAGTATTTCAATGCAGAATGGGCTGAATATTTTTTCATAGGAATTTGGGAAAGTTATGAAATGTCCTATAAATGAGAGACACAGCTATTGGAAAACACAATTCTACTGGCAACTGTTTATGTGGACCCAGGTCATCATACACTGTTTGAAGATCAACAGCTTACTAAAGGAAAAGAAGCTCTGACTGAGGTAGCAGTTTAGGATGACTGAGCTACAGGGCTGCCAGGAGCAAGAGAACTTGGGTCCTGCCAGTGCAGGTGCTGCTATATCTTCTGCCTCCTCAGATGAGGAGTTTAAGGGTATGTGCCCACAGGACGTTTTTTGAGCAGTCCTGAACGCAGCAAAACCTGAACTGGTTTCAAGGATCCTAGAGTCTTTGCCAGGAGATTTGCTGATTTCAGGTCCTGCTTTTTTTGTGCGTTTTAGCTGCTGCGTTTTTCCTGCGTTTTTTCCATTGACTGCAGCAAAAACGCAGGAAAAATAGAGCATGTCAATTCTTTCCCATCCGCACCAAAAACGCAGGTATTTGACAGTTCTTGAGACTTGCAATACCAATGTGTGGGCACAGCGTTTCTGTGAAACACATTGGTTTTGCTGTGAATCAAAACCACAGGAACAAATTAGCATACATTACCATAAAACCAATGGTAAACTGCAGGCAGAAACCGCAGCAAAACCGAAGCAAAAACTCACTGTGTGCACATACCCTAACTTTGACAAGTATTTGGATGACATGGAGCAGGCAAAGCATTGCCGCAATGAAAAAGATTTTACTCCGTCTCCTATAGCAAGCAGACTGAACCATATTTCAGCAACATTTTTCCATTGCTCTCAAAGAAACAGAAAAATTCAACCGTTCATCAAAACTGACTGTGCATGAGGCATTCCTTTATACCCAGGATTGTTAGAGATGTTGCCCATGTGGTTACAGCTTTGCCTCCAACCCAAGTTATTGTAGAGAGATTGTTCTCTAGCCTTAAAATTATTAGGCCAGATTTGAGGTCTTCTATGAAGGAGGTCTGATTGGCGGCAATTCTATTTCTTAGAACAAATTCATAGACTGCACAAATGTTATTTAGTATGCTTTGTTGAAAACTTTTTTTTGCCACTTACTGCATAGTGTATGGCATATTTACAATTTATTAAAGTTTTTTGTGTTCTAAAGTTGTATAGCGATAAATATATTTTATGTTTTATCTAAATATCTTGATTTTTCTATCATAATAATGATTAAAAGTCTGATGTTCACATTGTACTACAATAAATGTATCGCTTAAACATAAGCAATATATGTCAGAGTCGGAGTGTAGGGAAATTGAGGAGTCAGAGGTTTGGCTTACCGACTCCACAGCCCTAGGTATAGGGTCACCTTCCAGCAGGACAATGACCATAAACAGCCTGCAGATCTACACTGGGGAGTTTAGATCAGAAAATATTCCTGTATGTGAACGACCAAGTCACAGTCCAGACTGACTCCACAGCCCTGGCTACCCTACATTATGCCACCAGATAGTATAATCTTAGAAGTAGGACTGGGGTGACATCTTCAGCGTTCCCTATGGACTCATCATTTAGAAATTGCATTATATCTTTCTGTACTGCAATGAAATGTCGTCCAAACAAAGGTGTTACAAAGACAACATAACATTAGAAGTCTTACATGACATTGACACAAGCCAGACTCGGGTTACATGTCTTTGACCTCAAGGCGATCAGTGCACAAAACAATGGGCAGAATGAAGTTGTCCTCTTCAGGATGAGCCAGCTTTGTTGACTTTCTCAACACGACACACCAGGCCGAATGTTGAATGTCCTACTGTGTGCAGACTTGCATTGCCTAAAGAAGCTACCATGGCTGCAGCGTTTCCAGCTTTGTCTCCCATCGATCCCATCTAGGACATCATTGGTCATATTTGCAATGGCAGCTTCCAGCAACAGATCTTGATGATTTGCTCAAGTGAATTCAGCGTAGCAGAACATTCTACATACAACCATTAATATCCTCAATAATAGCAAACAAGGCGTGTAAATGCGGGGATCTCTGTTGGGGTAATCATACTTCATACTGAATAAAAAGATTTTGGATCATTTGGTTCCCATTTGCGTATTTAGGCTATGTGCATACAGTATCTTTTTAGACCAATTGCGCCCAGTATCCACCTGAGAAGGTGATCCCATAAAATGAGCATAGTGCACCACAAAACATTTTTTACAAGTGCCCCCCTGTAAAATGTAAGTATTGCATTGCAGCTACTCTCAGTAGGAGGCTTGTGGGTTAAAGTAAAAGTTGCCCTTGCAGCTACATTAATGTCAATCATGATATCAATGCGAGGTCAGAAAAATTCTTCCATTTACAATCTACTTGTCAAGTGTCAGCTAGATGGTGATGATACTTGTAATGAACATACTGGGACTTTGACACAGAGAAGAAAATGGCCAGTGATTAAAGAGAATAGACTGGAGGTTCCCTTTTTTTGACACTCAAACTTGTATACAATGAAATAGCCAGCACATTCTACATATTTTTACCACACCGCATAAAAATCATACATGTAGCATGCGGTGCTAGCACGGATGGTAAACCTGTCCCCATGGTTACACACATCAGTACATGTGACTTTCGTTATTCTGATAAGATGTCGTTATCTTATACAGAGATCCTGTACATCAGATGATTGAGCTACTGGGTGGAGAGAACGTTCTTCAGAGAGGAGACATTTGATACTCAATGAATAATAACCTCACCGAGCTACAGATTGCCATCACCAACCAATGGGAATTCTTGTTACATTTCCTAAACTCCACTGGAAATGTGAAACATGGAATGCGATTGTTTGCTATAGACATCATGAGCATTCTCCCTTCATCCAGACTGGAGATGTTGCCCTTGGGCAGCTAATTCACATTAAAAAATGAGCAAACATCAGAAAAACAATATTAATAATAATGAATGGCTCGTATCAAAAGCGTTTCGCCACCTAGTGGGAGAAGTTTCCTCCAGGGGGTTCATTACTTGGTGATAATCATGAGGTTTAGGCCTGTCTGCTCTCCTTTTTTTTCCTGTTTATCTCATACTGGTATTGCGATATTAGTTTCCTATATTTGTGGTTTTCTGCTGGTCATTGTGGTACTTTATGATATATGGTGTTTTTGGCGGCTGATTTTGGTGTCATCTGGGGACTAGTTCATTTGTGAGCCATTATTCTGGGGAGTGAACAGTATCAGAGGCCTCTCAGCAGGGTGTATGTATGCAGGCATTCTTATATGTTTTCATACTAATTGTTTATATCCTTGAATGTATTAAGATTTTGTACATTTTGGTGATATTTGAAGTGTGCTTCTTTTTTTGCAGACACTTGTTCATTTTAGTATAGACTTTGCCACCTACTCATTTTAGAAAAAGTGGACAAAATGTAAAAAGTGCTGTCCAATATGCTGACATGATGCACCATCACACAAACACTTAGGACACATTCACACAGGCTGACCAAGAATGATCAGACAGAACGATCACGAAATAAATCGCTCTGTCCTCATACATATCATACTATCGTCAGCACATCCCTTACTTACACATGCATAATGCTGCCGAGAACAATTATTTTTGATCCTCATAACCAATCCAATCACACAATGAATGAGCAGCATTTTGTTTCTTGTTGGGCGATTGCCAACAAGTTTTCTCCAACAAACTCATCTGTGCTGCCGGGATTTATGAATGTGGATGCTGCACACACTGTATGTTACATCGCACACATTTTAGTTAGGCCGCCTTCATACCACGTATTTTGAGCTGCCAGGCTATGTCCGGTGTTTTGCAGGATGCACCAGAGACAGCCTGACAGCTCCGGACAAACACAACCCGGAGGACAAATATGCCCTCTAATCCTGTTTTCTGCCGGAATCGGCAGTGTGTGGCGGCGCTGTCCAGTGCTGAAATCTCAGCCGGGTGCTCTCCAGGTGCTGAAGTTCAGCTCCGGTCACTGCTGAGCTTCAGCACCCGGCGTCCGGGAGATAGAACAATTTTAGGTCATAACCGGCGCCCATAGACTCCCATGTTAGGGGTCGCCAAATCGCACCGGATCCAGGAGGATTTGTTTTGGTCCGATTTTTGCCCTGGACACAAAAATGCTGCAAGCTCCGAATTTGTGTCCAGGGCAAAAAAAACTAAATGTGCCTCATCCTCCCAGACAGCACAAAACAGGATGGCAAATCACTGCCATCCGGCCCCATAGGAATACTATGGGGCCAAAACCGGATCCGGGGCTGTACGGTTCACACCGAACAGCCCCAAATCCCTAAAATCGTGGTGTGAAGCCAGCCTTACATATACTGTATATTACAAATACATCAGTGTATTAGTCACACACACCAGTATAACGCACCGGTATAACACATACTGTATATTACACACGTCAGTACATACTATACACCAGTATAACATGACAGTATATTAAGCACACACTGTATGATACACACTATCTGAATTTTACACACTGCAGTATAACACACCATTATATCAAACATATACTATGTTACACACATCAGGATATCACATAATGAGGTTAACACACCAGTGTCTCACACTGTATATTACACAAACTCTATACATCCAACCACCCACCCACATACCAAAAACACTCACTCTTTGAACCTCAGAAACCACACTGATAATTATAATTAAAGACTGGCATGGTCAGTGCAGTTTCTGGCTTGTAACTGTTGCGGAGGGTATTTTTGGATATGGGGCTTCAGGGCAATTGTCCAGCTCAGTTTGCTTCCCTCCCACTGATGTGCGGTGCCCTCTATTGTTTGTCTCTTGTTTTGCATGTTGAAGAACACTAATAAAACATCACTGCGACTATCAGAATTTTATTTCGTGATGTTATTATCTACTTTAATAGGAAGAAAAAAACCTAAACGTGACTTCCATCTATTTGTTACATGGTCCTGCTGACGGCATGCTAAGAACGACTGCAGATATATGGACCAGTCAATCCTATCAGCAGATACACGCAGGGACATATAGAGCACATGCATTATTTCTCCGTGCACACACTGGGCACTGGGTGATACGGCTCGCCAACATATGTGCAACACAGATTTACAATTTTTTTTTTATATGATCTGCATCTCTTCGGCGGCACAGTCAACGAGAGATCTCAGGGTTGCTATGGAAACCAGGGATTTATTGGGATGCTGAGGGATTGGCTCGAAGCATTGGGGCAGCCTCTAACATGGAAATATTACAGCTGGGCAGCCATTGCCTTTCTCCATGTTATTTGTAGCACAGGAGGGGGAGTATAAGAGAAGTGAGCCCCCCCCAGCTTACCGCCCTTTTCACGGTGAATGCTGCTAGCTAAGTAACCCCTGCATGTACTGGAGATGAGAGAGAAGAGGAAAGGGCAGGAGAGCGGAGGAAGAGGAGGAGGAGGCAGCAGAATGATTCACGAGAGTCGTGGGTGCCGTACAGGGAGTGGTTGGATGATGGAGGAGCTGTTATCTTCAGCTGGTACGGATTACAGCAGGGTCTAGTGCATCTACAATAATGTCATCAGCTTACAAATACCTCTAGTTTTCCTTTCTCTAAGGCAACTTTTGCAAACCAAATCTCTAAATAGCAAATCATGACCTATTTTCATGTTCAGAACTAAAATATTGTGCAATCTGAAGATTTATTCACAGTCAGAGGTTTTACGATAGGTTGAAACCCCAAGAATCCCAACATTCACAGCATTACCATTTGTGCACTATAGAAAAATAAATAAAAAAATAAACAAATCTGCATAAAAATGATATAAAGGCAATATAATAGTAAAGGTTCTGGGCAGCAGATTCTGTGATGAGACGGTGTCACAGGAAACTCATCTGATTGCTGCATGTGGAGTCGAGAAGATATATTACCCCCTAATGTGGGGCAATCAGCACCTGCCTCCCCTGGATCATCACAATAGGTTTTTTATGAATTTAAGTCTTCTTTGAAACTATAAGATTCATAGTTGCACATACAAAAATGTATCACAATCTGTATCAAGACTAAATGTCACTAATTCCTGACCACGTCCTAGTATCGGAAGGGAAAAAAAACAATAAAAATAGCCGGAGTATCCCTGCATCCAACAGACGACCATAAAGAACCGACACAGAATGTCAATCAGATCAATCGTCTGGACACAACCAGCGTCACCCCAACAATTTACACTGTAATAAGCGGAAACTGAGAAGAATCTCCATCAACTGGACACCTGTGTGTACAGATAAGCATCACACACGATATACACACATATGGTATGTACATATACATATACACGGAGTATACACAAATACAGTATACACACTCTATACACACAGTGTATATATTTATACACACATACAATACACATTTCCCTTCTCTCTCCTCCCTTCTCCTGTCCATTTAGGGTATAAATCTGGACATAATTATTAGTAAGGCTTAAAGGTAACCTGTCATGTCGTTTTGTGATATTAAAGCAATTCCAATGTGTTTATAAATGATGCAATGCGCATGGTTTTCTAAAAATAAAATTCCACGTATATATCTTCCAAAAAGCCTTTACATGCTGAGATGACTTCACACACACCTGTCTTCAGTCATAGGGGAGGTGACTGCACACACATACCTGGCTTCAGTCATAGGGGAGGTGACTGCACACACATACCTGGCTTCAGTCATAGGGAGGTGACTGCACACACATACCTGAGCTTCAGTCATAGGGGAGGTGACTGCACACACATACCTGGCTTCAGTCATAGGGGAGGTGACTGCACACACATACCTGTCTTCAGTCATAGGGGAGGTGACTGCACACACATACCTGAGCTTCAGTCATAGGGGAGGTAACTGCACACACACCTGGCTTCAGTCATAGGGGAGGTGACTGCACACACATATCTGGCTTCAGTCATACGGCAGGTGACTGCACACACATACCTGGCTTCAGTCATAGGGGAGGTGACTGCACACACATATCTGAGCTTCAGTCATAGCGGAGTTGACTGCACACACATATTTGAACTTCAGTCATAGGGGAGGTAACTGCACACACACCTGGGTTCCGTCATAGGGGAGGTGACTGCACACACATACCTGGCTTCAGTCATAGGGCAGGTGACTGCACACACATACCTGGCTTCAGTCATAGGGGAGGTGACTGCACACACATATCTGAGCTTCACTCATAGGGCAGGTGACTGCACACACATACCTGAGCTTCAGTCATAGGGGAGGTGACTGCACACACACCTGGCTTCAGTCATAGGGGAGGTAACTGCACACACACACACAGCTGGCTTCAGTTATAGGGGAGGTGACTGCACACACATACCTGAGCTTCAGTCATAGGGGAGGTAACTGCACTCACACCTGGCTTCAGTCATAGGGGAGGTAACTGCACACACATACCTGGCTCCAGTCATAGGACAGGTGACTGCACACACATATCTGGCTTCAGTCATAGGGGAGGCACTTTTGCTTACTGTCACTCAGGTTCATTCATGGTATTTTTTAAATTCATCACGCCCCCTACATTTTAATTGATTGACATCACTGCAGGACCTGTGTGATGTCATGACCATGTGACTGTAATGGGCAAGCTAAGCCCAAAAGGTCTTTCACTTCAGGCCTGTTGGGCTTCACTCTTTACAGTCACATGGTTGTGACAACATCACCACAGGTCCTGCTACAGCATTGGTGAATTTCTGCAGGTCCTTCAGTGATGTTAATATATTACAATTCGGGGGGGGGGGAAGAAGCATGACTACATTTAAAAAAATACACTACTAAATGTGGATTGACGTGACTGATTCCAGCTGAAGTATCCACATGATGACCATTTGTGTAGGCACCATATGAAAGCATGTAAGCATCTAAAATGCTTTTTTTATGATAAATTATTTTTATTGTTATTATAGCACCATTTATTCCATGGCACTTTACATGTGAAAAGGGCATACATAGACAAGTACAATAATTTTTTTCTTTAACCAGGTTAGTGACACACAGTGTGTGATCTAATTACAATTGGGGGTGATTTAAAAACAAAAAACAACATGACAGGTTCACTTTAAATAGAAAAAAAGGTTTGATTATTTTTTTTAGATAGACCCTTGAGATAGCTTGATGAAGTGAAACTACTCAGGTTACATGCAATTGAAACTTTATTTGATGACCAATTCTAACTGAATAGTCTGTAAGTTTAAAATTTCAGTGTGGAAAAGTAAATCAATCAAGATTTACGCAGCATATTTCTTTCTGTCTTCCCAATACCCCGTATGGTCTCCTAATAATCCACCACTATTCAAAACAAGACATATGGAATCATTGAATGGTGGAGTTGGAAGGTGCCTCAGAGGCCATCCGTTCCAACTCCATGTGAAGGCAAGTTTTCCTAAATCATCCCAGCTGTATATTCATCCAGCTGCTCCTTGAAGATTTCCATTGATGGAGGCTCACAACCTCTCATGGCAGGCTGATCCACTATCTAACTGCCCTCACTGTTAAGGTGGGGGTCACACGTGGCGATTTCGCCCGCGACATCGCCGAAAAGTGACGTCACAGCGATGTCGCGGGCGATATTGCAAGTGTGTCGCGCTGTGTGACAGCGCGACGCAACTGCAAATTATCGCTGGTCGCAGGTTGACAGGTTTATGAACATGTTCATAAACCTGTCAACCTGTGACCAGCGATTAGGCTGGATCGCGCCGTCTGACACTGTTGGCGGCGCGATCCAGCCTATATCGCAATGTTGCTGAGGATCGCTCGCTGGGCTGAGCTCAGCCCAGTGAGCGACGGCTCCGCCCACATCGCCGCCGCGTCACCGGCAACGTCGTGCCGTGTGACAGCTGGCCTGCGATGTCGGAAGCGAGGGGGCACCCGCGCATCGCTTCCGACATCGCAGGCCAGAATCGCCACGTGTGACCCCACCTTTAGAAAGTTTTTCCTAATGTTTAATCTGTATCTTCTTTCTTTACGTTTCCTCCCATTGCTTCTTGTTCTTCCTTGTGCAGATGAGAATAGGGTTGTTCTCTCTGCACTGTGACCACCTTTTGATATTTGTGGACCACTATTAAGTCTCCTAACACTTTGCAGGAGGTTCATTGCAGGTGTGAAAGCTGACCTTTTTTTTTTTTTTGAACCAAAGGACGCTCTGTACAAGTGGATTGGAGAAAAGCATTTGAAATCTTTTTTTGCAGAAACACCCAATTGGTGCACTTTCACCCCGCCCTCACAGTTGCTGCCAATCACAGCTTTAAATCTGATCTAGTAGTCTAGCAACTCAGATGCTACTGAGCTGTGATTGGAAGTAGCCGTGAGGGAGGAATTAAAGCGAGCGCCTCCAGAGAAGACTGTGAAGAAACGCTTAGTTGGTTTGCAAGCAGAAATTTCACATATTGTGCTACAAAAGCAACAAAATGGTAAGAGCAGCAGAATCAGGGGAGCTCAGGGATTTTTAAAAGGTATTTTAGCTATTTTTTCTTTTTGTTTGAGCAAATGATAAGTTCTATTTCTGAGTGTGAGATTCCTCAAGGAGACTACAATGCAATATGAAAAACACAAGTTAAATAAATGCAAGGTTTTATTTAATGACGTACTATTTAGCAGAGTCGTTAAGTTGATATTCCCTGGATCGGTTGAAGCACTCCTGGATTCCAGAATCTGCCCACAGTCTCATCATGGCTGAAAGCAGCTCAGGAGAGAAAGGTTCCGTGTCTTCCATGCGACTCACCACATCACAGACCATCTTGGCATCAGCCTATGACAAAAGAAAAAAAGAAAACATTAAAATAAGTAACGAGTAAAGCAAAAACCACAAGCCCAATAGAAGGGGAAACAAATCTACAGCTTATCGATCAAGCAGGCTGTGGCCTAACCATCTACAGCAAGCGGCGAATAAGCTGTAACCATGACGGAATACTAGATAATCATTGTAAACGGAGACCAAACTAAATGGCCATCTCAATAAAGCTTGGAAAATAGATAATTGACTGGCAACAAACCATTACAAAGGTTTTTCCATCATTAAATTAGCCACACGCAAACATGTTTGTAAGAGATGCAGCCTGAAAAATGTTGAACATTTATTAAAATTCAGCTGGGGAAACCTAAGATGGAAAATGTATGGGGAGTCCACAGAAGTAATTAGACCTAATTTTCCAAATGAATTGACTGTAAACCGCTATCTCTGGATTCTCATAATCGTGCGGCGTTATGCAAATTGGTCTTGTGTCCAATAAACTCCATCTCCAGAAGAACAGATAAGGTATTATCTAGACCAGAGGTCCCCAACTACAGGCCTCAAGGGCTGCCAACAGTGCAGGTTTTCAGGATTTGCATAGTATTGCACAGGTGTTAATGTGATCATCTGCACAGGTGAGGATTCCAACTCCTGTGCAATACTAAGTAGATCTTGAAAACATACACTGTTGGAGGTCCTTGAGGCCTGTAGTTGGGGACCCCTGATCTAGACCCATGTAAGGTACTTTGGAGGCCAAGTCCTTATCGTTCAAGGTCCATGAAAAGTAGAAGTGGAGTCTTCTTGTGATTCATATATGGTATTGCATCCTGAAAGCAAGGTAGAAGGCCATAGCAAAACTAATAAAAGAAAAAAGCAGAGTGTCTCCAAAACATTTGCTTCAAAGAATTGCCATATTATACATTAGGTGTGAACAGTGAACAAACTTCGAAGGCCTGGCAGCTGAAATTGTCACTTGTACAGATGAAAAGACCCAACCTATCTAAAATTGTCACCAGTAAGACAAACAGCAATCAGCTGAACCTGTACGTCACAGTTTAAATTCACCAGCTGCCACATCAATCTAGGTATATTATAACAAGATGTTTGGAAGCGGATACTACCCCCCCCCCCCCCCCATGTGTTATAGGCCTGCATACAATTACACCCGTACTTTGGGGCACAGTGTGACATTCAGCTCCCAATGCCGCAGTCCCACTGTGGGACAACGGCGTGGTACATTACAAGAGTCGCTTGTGACATTTAAGTCCCACTAGTCTAGTAGTCAGGTAATGGCAGAAGCCTTACTAGCCTAGGTCAGGGTACAACAGAATAGTTCTCATGAGATATTTCTAAAATGCTTTTCCAAGGTAATATTGAATTTTTATCCATCTTCATGTTCCCTAGAAAATATAGACCCCTCCCTTATATCTATTGTTCGGCCAACAACTATATCGCCATACTCTCCTATACACAAGAACGCTTTCCCTGCCGAGTATTTCCATGTTAAGAAAGTCAATTGAAAGGTTTTTCAAGTACTAAATAGAGTTGGGGCCCCCATACACATTAGATGATCGATATCGGCAGGTTCAGCTTACCTCAAAATAATTTGTATGGGGTCTGTACACTGAGGTTTTTGTTTTCAAGCAAGAAATTCAGGGTACAAATCTCTTGATGCCATGGCCTAAAATGTGAAGTTACATCAAACAATGGCTACAATATCATCTTTACCTTAATTTTTTAAGGAGGAGCCATCAACTATTACATAAATGGTCAGTTTTTGCCCTTATTTTATTCCCGAGTATTACATTGTATTTCTCTTTCAAATACAGGTAAATAATCCTTTATATTTAGTGGCTCACAAGATCCTCAGGGGTGTGTCTTCAGACCGCTCTACAATATTCCATATATAAGAAAGAACAGCGCCTCACAAGCTGGAGGCTTATATCTTCAGAACTTTATTCCATCTACCACAGCACTGTGCTGTGGTGGATGGAATAAAGTTCTGAAGATATAAGCTACCAGCTTGTGAGGCGCTGTTCTTTCTTATATATGGAAGTTGTTGGTGCTGGGTGGATCTCCCTGGCCTAGGACGTGCGCCCAAATGTGAGGAACCCAGTGGATTCCCTTTCCACAAGGTGCTGTGGATTATCCCCCTTTTTCCGCTCTACAATATTGTCCTATGAGCCATGCCCCCTTGTAAAGACCAGGAAAATCAGCAAAAAACATGAAAGGCCCATATCTCTGGAACTGTATGACCGGTAAAAAATAAATTCAGGAGAACAGCGGGAATTAAATGAGGTGAAAAATTACTCACTTTAGACCTGGTAAGAGGTTTCTCTAAGAAAAGGAGTGTTAACTTTGAGATTTCGCGCTTGTACATATATCTAATCTCAATTCTGTAATTTCCACACGTATATTGTTTTTGAAGTACCCAAAATCAAATACAAGTAAGGTTTGTCCACCGTTTTTAAACATGACACACAGTCACCCTCATTGGACACCCATAAATTATAACCCGAGACTGCTCGTAATAAACTCTCCTTCAAATTTGACTACTTGTCACTGTATGATTGCAGTATGGATGGCAACTGGACATTAAATGAAAAATGGGATCATTAGGGACCTGTCCACTATGTCTAGCTTTTCACATCGACAGAAAGGACAGACCTTAAATGACCTCATTTTTCGCAGCCTGTCCATCATAGACAAGCTGCAAATGACCCAATTTTTCACGCATGCGATGGGTTGGCAACCTTAATGCTAAGCATGACCTCAGATTACACTAAACCCTAAAGTAGGAGATGAAAATCTATAATAATAGGTGTTACACATAGAAAACTGGAATATGAGACATAAGGGTCCTTCTTGATGGGCATCATATTCCTGATTGATGGGTGTTGAGTTGACGTACAGTATACCCCATACCCAGTTCCTTTCAATGCTTGCATTTCTGCATACCTTTACTTGGAAACATTCTATACAGGCAGAACGAGTGTGGCCACGACACAAGTTAAATGACATAACCCCTTCCCCAATTCCCAGCACTGAAACCTCAATGAGCAACTTCATTACATCGTAGAGTCCAATTAATTGTGTGCAAGCGGCATGGCTCAAACTCCTCTCTCTGCAGGATGGGATCCATGCTGGGTCTAACCTTTTGCACAAATTCCCCCTCCCTGAGCACAGTGGGCATAATTTACATTTGAAATATAGATCTTGCATTGGGCTTGATTTCCAGCTTCCTGTCCCCGTGTGCCGTCACGCTGCCCCTCCTGCCTTAGACGGTGCCCTCGCCATCTGTCTGCCAGCCTCTTCAGATATGGAAGTAGGGGTCCGTTTAATGAAAAGCTAACAGGCAGCTAACAGGGAATGTGAGGAGCTGTGAATCGGAGCAACGAGGAAAACATGAGGGTAATCAGTCCTAAGTATGAACAAGGTCCTGATAGCAGAAAAACTCGCCTTTCTAGGGTACGTGGAAATGAAAACCCATTTCATGAAAACGTACCCTACAACATTTGTACACAGGAGCAAAGAGATTTGCAGGGCCCTGGTCCGGTATGTACGTCAGCAGTTCAGACAAACCTCCTTGACCGGCACTTGACGACTGGCATCCTGGGCACATCCAGCATATACAATGATCCCGGGAAGCGGCCATTCGAGTGCCAATTCAAGGACGTTCCACTGGAGTATTAACAGGCATCCTGAATATCTATCTACTCATCTTTATATTAAAAAAAAAAAGAAAAAGTTTTTAAAAACTTCTTTTTTCCATACAAGAAACTGCAGCATTTCTGTTGATTGGGCTGAGCTGCAGTACTAGATCCAGCCTATCTACTTAAGCCTCGCACAATAGTGTCCAGAACCATGAATGGGAATATTTCTAGAATAAAAAGGCAAATTTTAATAATCAACAACCTCTTTAAGACGACCAATAGGCAGGGATTTTATATCAATGGCGTAATGCACCTATTCATTATATTGTCAGAAAGAATTATTATTAAGGATAAATAGCATGATAAAGAAGAGACAAAGCATCTAAAAAATGGACACGATCAAGACTAAAGCCATATAGAACATAACACGAAGAAGAGTAATGCACAGGGTTATATCATTAAAGGAAGCCACAAGGCTTCATAAATGCACTGCGCTGCAACCCCTGGCAGTGCGCCGCAACACCCAACACTGCGGGCCCAACAACCGACAATGCACCGTAACAGACACTGCCTTGCTCCGCAACTTCCAGCACCACCCTGCAACACCTGGCCCAGCACTGTGCCGCAACACCTAGGATTGACTGCAACGGTCATGTGGATAGGTGCGATATGTCACCCCTTTAAAAAGTAAACTAAATCAAGAGGGGCCATTGGAGAAAATCTGCTGGCTCTGCGGGGATCAAATCCAATAATATATACGGTATCGTATATACACACACACATTTTTTATTTCTTTAAATTATGTTTACAGCTGTTAGCTGCATTTTAAAAGGTGCTTGTTAGCACAAAATGACTGTTCAAAAAAAGCACTGCCTCCCTCTTCTATATTAATAGAAATATCTGGCTTTCCAGGAGCCAGGATTTTGGATACTGATGCTAAATAAGTCGGTACAAAGGTGCAAAGAGCTGTTTGTCCCCCCCACCCCGAAGGATACACAGAGTGCCAGTCATTTTAGAACAGTCATTTTGTGCTGACAGTCTCTCTTCAGCACCAATGACTATTATTTTGCAGACAGGACAACTGAAGATCAGAGTTGGATGTTTTCTGTAAGAGTGAGGAATCTGCCATAAGGGGTAGCAGCATCTGCTGGCACCATCTTTATCTGGGCAGGTAATGTGTTAAGAGTACTGCAAGGTTTGTCCACTAGAGGCAGTGTTGTCTCAGTGCTTCTCATCTGTTTTCTTGGTTACGTCCTGCCCTATTTATCATGCAAATTCCTAACAATCACAAATTTCTTAAAACATTTCAATTATATCTGTACTACATTACAGCCCAGGTTGCAGGCCACATTTCTGGGGGGAGGGAAATTGGCTTGGAATTCCCGGGTGCACATCTGTAGTGTAGATTGATATTTATATAATTGCCTTTAGAAATATGGGTGATGCCTGGTCTCACAGGCCTGCTCCATGCACCCATTATATCGAGGGGCTGAATACCGGCCTCTCTGTCCTCATCACCAGAAAGCACTTGGGTACAGACTCAAGAGAAGCTCCATTAATGAGCTTGGTTTCCATGGCAACATTTCTATTTCATCTCCCGGCTGCCCGAGCTCAGCGGAAGATATGTGTGAAAAATGAATAGGAAAGGGAGGAAGAAAAAAAAAAGCAAAGAGGAATGATGCAGAGAGGAACAGCATCAAATGAAAACCACAAGAAGGTGCGCCAGCAGCACTCGCCGACATGGAGACACAGCCAGCACTGCGCGCTCCATCTGATGGCAAATTGGGTTGTCCCCCACATTAATCCACTTAACCGTATAATTTAAACAGAAAGAGAAGCCCAGTGTTCGCTCTTAATTTATTCCTGCTACTTCTGGTTTATGCAGGATTTTTTATTTTTAAATCTGTCATATGGTTCCAGAGATATGGGCCTATTTATTAGTGTTAATTTGTATGTTCTTTACAAGGGCGTGGCTCATTAATAATGCAGAGTAGTCTAAAGACATGCCCCCAGAGTTCGATGAGCCACACCCCCTTGGTAAGAGACGTCAGGGTGCCCCTCAATTCTTAGATTCAGCAATGAGCTATTAGGTGACCTGCAAGAGCCGACTGGATTCTCATCCACACTTCTCAACAAGAGCATAGAGTGTATATATATATATATATAATATACAGTATATATACATACACAAACACACACGTGAGATATGAAAAATAAAGGGAACAATCAAGCACAATCAAGTCAATCACACTTCTGTGATATCAGTCTGTCCAGTTAGGAAGCCACACTGATTGTGAATTTCTCCTGCTGTTGTACAAATGGAACAGACAACAGTAAAAATGATCGGCAATTAGCGAGACCCCCCTTATAAAGGAGCGGTCCTGCAGGTGGTGGCCACAGACCATTTCTCTGTTCTCATCCCTTTTGGATGTTGTTTTGGTCACTTTTGCATTTTGTCATTGGTCTCACCCCTAAAGGAAGCATGAGGCCGTGTCTACAACCCACAGACGTTGCTCAGGTAGTGCAGCTCATCCAGGATGGCACATGAATGCGAGCTGTGGCAAGAAGGGTAGCGGTGTCTATCAGCACAGTGTCCAGAGCATGGAGCAGATATCGGGAGACAGGTCAGTACACCTGAAGATGTGGAGAGGGCCGTAGGAGGGCAATAACCCCGAAACAGGACCGATAATTCCTCATTCCAGTACCTAATGACAGTCAGGGCATCTCTGGCTAGCATATGGAGATCAGTGTAGCCCTCCAAAGATTTGCTCCCTCCCTCACACCAATACTGACCCACTACCAAACTGGTCATGCTGGAGGATGTTGCAGGCTGCAGAATGTTCTCCACGGCATCTCCAGCCTCTGTCACATTTGTCACATGTGCTCAGTGTTAACATGCTGTCATCTGTGAACAGCACGGGGTACCAATGTCGAATCTGCCAATCTTGGTGTTCTCTGGAAAAAGCCCATCGCTCTTCTCGGTGTTGGGCCGTAAGCGCAACACAAACTTGTGGATGTCGGGCCCTCATACCACCCTCAAGGAGTCTGTTTTTGGCAGACATATGGATATTAGTGGCTGCTGAAGGTCATTTTGCAGGGCTCTGGCACTGCTCCTCATGTTCCTCCTTGCACAAAGGAGGAGGTACTGATCCTGCTGCTGGGTTGTTACCGTCCTATGGCCCCATCCACATCTCCTGGTATCCGCTTCATGCTCTGGATACTGTGCTCACAGACACAGTTACCCTTCTCTCCACAGCTTGCATTGATGTGCCATCCTGGGTGAGCTGGACTACCTGAGCAATTTCAGTGGGTTGTAGACACGGCCTCATGCTTCCACTAGGGGTGAGAGCAATGACAATACAAAAGTGACCAAAACAACAGCCAAAAAGGATGAGAACAGAGAAATGGTCTGTGGTCACCACCTGCAAAGCTGCTCCTTTATAGGGGGTGTCTTGCTCCGGTCATTTCTATCTATTGTTTCATTTGCACAACAGCAGGAGAAATTGATTCACAATCAGTGCTGCTACATAATTGGACAGGTTGATTTCATTTGGAGTTACATTGCATTAAGTGTTCTTTTTGTTTTTTTGAGCAGTGTGGGTATACATATACCGTGTTTCCCCGAAAGTAAGACCCTGTCTTACATTAAATTTACTCCCAAAAGTCCCACCCTGCCTTACTTTCGGGGGAGGTCTTACATTGGCAAAATTCCCTGCAGCCTGCATCATCCCTGCAGTCTGCATCATCCCCTGCAGTCTGCATCATCCCCTGTAGCCTCCCCTGTAGCCTCCCCTGCAGCCTCCCCTGTACCGCAGCCTCCCCTGTACCGTAGCCTCCCCTGTACCGTAGCCTCCCCTGCAGCCTCCCCTGTACCGTAGCCTCCCTTGTAGCCTCCCCTGTAGCCTCCCCTGCAGCCTCCCCTGTACGTAGCCTCCCCTGTAGCCTCCCATACTGAGCTGCCCTGTGTGGACCCCCACTCTGCACACACACAGCCCCATATGGCACCCATACAGTACCGTACACACACACTCAAACACCCACCCACACACACACGGTTTCGGTACACAGTACCGGTACTTACCGTTACTTTTACTCACTTTCGGTTTCCTCTGCAGTGCCGGTGACGAGTCTGCTGCACGAGACGCTGGACCAATCAGGAGCGAGCCTGCTGGCTGGTGACGTCGCGGCTGATTGGCCAATCAGCAGCGAGCCTGCAGGCCAGTGACGTCGCGGCTGATTGGCCAATCCCAGCTCGAGCTGATGGCCACTCAACAGCGAGCCTGTGACGTGCAGGCGGATCGGCCAATCAGCATCGAGCTGAATCCCGTGGCTGGACGCACGGCAGGCAGGGGCTGGCAGCCAATCACTGGAGGCGGATCTCGGCGAGCACATGAGGAGGCTGGACGGAGGGGGCCTGACAGCGGCAGGACAGCGGCAGCGGCGGTAAGCTCCATATTGACCCCACCCATTGGCGGCCTTACCCTCCACAGTGACCCCACCATAGGCGGCCTTACATTCCCCGCGACCCCCCCGAAAGTGGCCTTACAATCGGGGGGTGCCTTACATTGGAAACTCCTGGGCACCCCCCTACCCTGCCTTACTTTCGGGGGGGTCTTACTTTCGGGGAAACACGGTGTTTCCCCGAAAGTAAGACCCTGTCTTACATTAAATTTACTCCCAAAAGTCCCACCCTGTCTTACTTTCGGGGGAGGTCTTACATTGGCAAAATTCCCTGCAGCCTGCATCATCCCCTGCAGTCTGCATCATCCCTTGCAGCCTCCCCTGCAGTCTGCATCATCCCCTGTAGCCTCCCCTGTACCGCAGCCTCCCCTGTACCGCAGCCTCCCCTGTAGCCTCCCCTGCAGCCTCCCCTGTACCGTAGCCTCCCCTGTAGCCTCCCCTGCAGCCTCCCCTGTACCGTAGCCTCCCCTGTACCGTAGCCTCCCCTGTAGCCTCCCATACTGAGCTGCCCTGTGTGGACCCCCACTCTGCACACACACAGCCCCATATGGCACCCATACAGTACCGTACACACACACTCAAACACCCACCCACACACACACGGTTTCGGTACACAGTACCGGTACTTACCGTTACTTTTCCTCACTTTCGGTTTCCTCTGCAGTGCCGGTGACGAGTCTGCTGCACGAGACGCTGGACCAATCAGGAGCGAGCCTGCTGGCTGGTGACGTCGCGGCTGATTGGCCAATCAGCAGCGAGCCTGCAGGCCAGTGACGTCGCGGCTGATTGGACAATCCCAGCTCGAGCTGATGGCCAATCAACAGCGAGCCAGTGACGTGCAGGCGGATCGGCCAATCAGCATCGAGCTGAATCCCGGGGCTGGACGCACGGCAGGCAGGGGCTGGCAGCCGAGTGCTGGCTGTCACGGCGGCTGATTGGCCATCATGAGGAGCTGCGAGGCCAGATGCGAGTACGCGGCTGATGGGGTAACTCCAGTGCCCAGCCGATGGCGCCACTCAACAGCGAGCCCAGTGACATAGGCGGATTCTGGCCCCATCACCGAGGCTGAATCCGGGGCGGAGCACATGAGGAGGGCTGACCAATACCGGAGGGGGCTCTCGGGAACAGCGGAGGCAGCGGGCAGCGCAGACGCAGTAAGCTCCATAGTGACCCCACCCATTGCGGCCTTAACCCTCCACAGTGACCCCACCATAGGCGGCCTTACATTCCGCGACCCCCAAGTGGCCTTACAATCGAGGGTGCCTTACATTGGAAACTCCTGGGCACCCCCCATACCTAGCCTTACTTCGGGGGGTCTTACTTTCGGGAAACACGGTATATGCAGTGTTGAATGTGACAAGCTATGTTAAAAAGTGTTCATTCAGAGGAGAATTTGAGAGCCTTCAAAGGGCTCTTCTACACAATGCCACTTTCAAACCAAGCACAGGCGCCTAGTGCACCCTTGATGAAGCCAAACAGTTCAGTGCACCTCTCATACTTGTTCTTCATCTACCTCAGCCCTTCTGTCTCCTGTAAAACCACAGTTGTCAATCATGAAAGAAGGAGGCAGAATAGGTGAGTAAGTGGGAAGTCACATTGAACTTGCTATTGAACAGTCATTTTGCAGTAACAGACTTGATGTCAGGGGTCGGAGAAGGCTTGTACAGATTGGATTTCAATATGCCTAAATATTTTGTTCATGATAAACTGCTGCCAGAGGCATCTAGCATCATTTTACTCTCACTTAATAGGAAGGATTAGGGGAATTGATATCACAAATTGTTTCTGACATAAAAAGGTCCTAATCTGTAGTATCTTGGTTTATTAAACCGGAATATGACCATGAATACGGTATTTTCATTGGCTCTTTTGTGAAGATATTTCATATAGTTTTTTCTGTGTGTCACGGTGTAAATGTTTCTAGTAGGACTGTAACAACATCCATTGCATAATACCACCATGCCAATATCATCCAAGTTTACTGATGAAATGCAGTACTACTTCCAGATGCCTGCTGAAGTAAGCTGAGTCACAGTTTACTGTATAAAGCCCAGTCAGAAAGGTTGTGCGTTTGAAATACTACAGACTTCATGGGATCCAGTTCAAGCTTCTGTTACATAAAAATATTATTTATCCATTTAGTTACAATATAGAACACTAAAGCCTGGAAAGTGCGTTAATACCGTGGACAATTTTTTCTGTATTTGTGGGGAAAGAACATTTGCCAACCAGAAGAAAAGTATTACTTCTCAAGTTCATCTATTCATTTTATTCATCTTTACTTCGGATGCAAAATAGACAACCAGGACAAGCCTTGAGCCCCACATATATGCTGTGTTACATGTGCTACACAGCTTTTGTCTAGTGTCTAACTTTCATGGGAATGTTAGGACAGAAACCTACAACAAACTAGTAGAAGACATGATGCAGGATCAGAAACTTGGCTACAATAATGTCTCTTAAGGTACCTTTACACACAGAGATATATTGGTTGCAATTCACTGGTTGCAGTGAAATCATGGACACATTGTTCCACTAGGAACATGGCAACAAAATGGAACAATGTGTCCATGATTTCACTGCAATCAGTGAATTGCAAAGAATATATCTCTGTGTGTAAAGGTACCGTATATACTCGTGTATAAGCCGAGTTTTTCAGCCCAAAAATTGGGCTGAAAAGTCCCCCCACCCTCGGCTTATACACGGGGTCAATACGGTATGTGGTGTGTGGGGGCTGTGTCCAGGTGCTGGGGAGGCTGGAGGAGGCGAGAGGAGGCTGCTGACTGAGCGGCCCGTCACGTGGTGCCGCTCATTAGATATGCACGTCTCCCCCCGCCCATCACAGCGGCAGGGGGAGCCGTGCATACAGCCCCCAGTGGTAGTATACAGGCAGCCCCCCTCCTGCTGGCACTCGCCCCCCATACTGTGCAGAGCCCCCCACACTGTGCAGAGCCCCCCCGCTGCATTATCTTACCCTCCAGCGTCTTCATCACCGCGGGTCCTCCAGTCCTTGCTTGCTCGCTGTGTTCGGGTCTCACGTGACCCGGCACGATTACGTCATCCCACTGCGAGACCGGGAACACAGCGCGCGAGGATGGACGCGAGGGCCCGCGGTGATGAAGACGCTGGATGGTAAGTTAATGCAGCGGGGGGGCTCTGCACAGTGTGGGGGGCTCTGCACAGTGTGGGGGGCGAGTGCCAGCAGGAGGAGGGCTGCATCACATAGTGCACTGCATCCCGCGGCTGGGGGAGCAGTGCACTGATACAGCCCCCTCCCGCCGGCACTCGCCTGCTGTATACTACTGGGGGCCTGCTGTATACTACTGGGGGCTGCTGTATACTACTGGGGACCTGCTGTATACTACTGGGGGCCTGCTGTATACTACTGGGGGCCTGCTGTATACCATACTGCTGGGGCCTGTATACCACTGGGGGGGCCTGTATACCTCACTGCTGGGGGCTGTATACCACTGGGGAGACCTGTATACCTTACTGCTGGGGGCTGTATACCTGTCCTGGTGGCTGTATACCATACTACTGGGGCCTGTATACCACTGGGAGGGCCTGTATACCACACTGCTGGGGGCTGTATACCTCACTGCTGGAGGTTGTATACCTGTGCTGGGGTCCACCCTCGGCTTATTCGTGAGTCAATAAGTTTTCCCAGTTTTTGGGGGCAAAAGTAGGGGGTCGGCTTATACACGGGTCGGCTTATACACGAGTATATACTGTACCTTTAAAATCCATTTCCTTCATTCCTATCTGGATTTCTATCCTGACAACTGTGGTATGGTTAGTGGTGAACGTTTCCATCAAGATATCACAAAAATGGAACAAAGATGCCAAGGAAAATAGTGCCTACTATGCTGGGTGACTACAGCTGAACCCTCCCTAGAGATGACCTGAAATGCTGCACAAGAGACAGAAAACTAAGACATACCGTAGTAGGTATTGGCATTCTGTGGTGGAAAAAATAATTGCAGATTACAGAAAAACTAGAGCCAATTTAACATTCTGACTCTCATTTGTGTTGAGCACTTAAAATTTGATAAGAAATTACTCTTTTTTTCAGTAACATGACTCTTGTGAAAATGTTTTGACCAGTGTTAAAGGAAACTTGTCAAACTGTAACTCCTCCCCCAAAATGATAAATTTATATGAAAGTGTAGCCCTTTAAAAGATAAGCGAGTCAATCTCTTTGTGACCCCAAAACACTGCTCAAACAGCAAGAAATCCCGCTTTGAAGATGTATCTGGAAGTGCACTGGGGCGTGGAGATTCACTTACAGCTTCTCAGGCTCACACTATTTCCTACCTAGCAGCAGCTTCCTCTGGCTGATTGGTAGGTTGTGTGCTCTGGTAAGCGGCCACTGACCCGAGGGAAGATGCCGCTAGGTAGGAACTACAGTGTTAGGCTGAGAAGCTGTAAGTGAATCGTCACACACCAATGCACTTCCATAAAACTCTCAGAAGAGATATCTTATCGCTGGGTCAGTGATTTAAAATCATAAGGGGATCAACTGGCATATTTTGGCATATTAGTGGTTTGGGGGGTAAAGTTTCCCTTCAAGCTACATGAGCACCACGTTTATAAATTTCTAAAGGCAATACAGCATCATTTTTGGAGGTGGTTGTACATGGCAAAAACCATAATCAATCTTCCTTAACGTTTGGCTAAAATTGTACATAAAGATGTGTACATAGACCACATATACAGGTCTAAGACTAAAGTAAAGCAAAATTTGGTCTATATAGCCTTTATGGATAATAGGTCTACGCATGAGAGCAACCCACAAGTCGCTTTAAGGGCAGGTATACAAAACTACATAACATGCTTAATCCAAAAGTGAGGATGTTTCTCATTAACACAAGAGGACAACTCAGATCTATATATCAGGAAATACCCTTTAATATAAGATCAAAACGCCAGGTTTCGCCTCATCATGGCAACCTTTTTTCTACAACCCTGAAGGCAACAATCCATCATCGAGCTGAAATGGAGGCTTTGAATGAAAACAGAAATTCAGTGCTTCTGCCGTTTGAAGCTCGACCGCCTCACGCAGACGCTCGTCACTGTGCATTTTGCTTGGTTGGCTGGAGATTGCAGAAAACACTGCACCTGATGACCTGGTTTTGTGATTTTTCATCAGAAATATCAAACATTTGTGAACATGGAAGGCTATGCTACAGTATATGCATGGGTGAAGAAGCAGGGAAGGCAGACGGACGTAAAGGCTGGACCTAATGACTAATATCTGGAACTAAGAACTGCCCAGCGGTTGTGGCAGCTTGGGCACCGGCCATGGTTCACCTTACCACATACTGAATTTCCCATTTATTGTACTTGCAGGTGCAGAGCTAAAAAACAAAATTGGATAGAGATGAGAGGGTATCCTTGACTGAGAAAGATGAAAAGGAGAAATGAAAGACCATGATAAAATGACTCTTGGAGGAAGTCACCACTACTGGTTCACGGTTTCTTTGGCTAGTAAAAAATTATTTTCGAGCCACTTCCCAAACATCAATGCATAAATGCCACCAAGAAACACAGCCTTCTACTGTAAACACAGTTAGTATAGTAAATCCATCTACCTTAAGAAAAGCAGGCAAATAGAAGGGAATGACAACCGTTGACAGCAGGATGCTAGGCTTATTGGCATTAAACAGGATATACTCTCTTGTTTAAAAAGACAAAAAAAAAGTGCCCTCCTTTACTGGCGCCATGGTGGGTCTGCAGAGGGTGAGGCATATCCTGTACAGCAAACAAGGATGTCGTCAGGATGGATACTTGGCAACAGATAGAGAATCTTCTAGTAGCCGAGAGGCCTCCAGAGAGGACGTTCAGGACACGGGCTGATGAATGGTTGCCCTGTTTGACGGGCACATAGTAATTCTTTGTGAATGGCATACTGGTTAGTAATGCAAAGTTTACACATCACCAAGAAACATTCTGCTCTTCAGCTTTTTCTCTTACCATTTCCAAACCTTGAACACGAGAGAAAGGGGGTGGGGGTGGGGGATAACAGTGATAAATATATAAACCACATCTTTGAAATGCAGACAAATAGCCATTATGTGTGCTCTGTTGGCATGCAATGTCAATATTTTTACAGAATCAGAAAAACAAGAGATACTTTTGCCCCAAAAGAAAAATTAAAAAAAGGCACTTTTGACACCTAAGTGGGGATCAACTGCAATATAGTTCATGGACAACAGTGGAGCTGCTGGAAAAAAGAAAACTTAGGGTATGTGCACATAGGACGTTTTGTGGGCTGTTTTTTAGCGTTTTCCGTCGGCGGTTTCCACTGAGTTTTATGTTAATTTATGTTAATCCTAGCCACCGGTTGGATTAACATGCTAGTCAATGGAGTTTAGAAAACACTGTGTACATTAGAACGGTTTTTTTTGTCTCCTTTCCAGTTTCTTCACCGGTTTTCCACCGTTTTTCAAAGATAGAGCAAGTGACTTCTTTTGAGCGTTTTTCCAGCGGATCTAGCTTACAAGTGCACCAAAAACCAGTCTGGAAAACGCTAAGAAAAACGCCGGGGAAATCGCCAAGAACACGCTGTACAAACGCTATTAAACCGATCGCAAATCGTTAGCAAAACGCTAACAAAACGAGGGACACTGCTGAGCTCAGAAAACTCAGTTTCTGCAATTCTACACCGGTTTTAGGACGGTCTGCAAAGATGCAGAACTGTCCGATGTGCACATACCCTAAATGTTCCCAAAACCAGGAAAACCCATAATGGGTCTTTGGAGACACTTTAGGTTGGGGGTTACATGTCACCTTTGGCCAAGACCTAGATCACGCTACCTGCGTGGGCTCACAGTCTACAAGGTTTGGGTGAGGATACAGCAGAGGAGGGGAGAGGATCCTGCCCGCGAGGGCTCACAGTTTACAAGAGATGGGTGAGGATACAGCAGGGGAGGGGGGAGGACCGTTCCTATGAGGGCTCACAGTCTACAAGGGATGGGGGAGGATATAGTAGTTGAGAGGACCCTCCCGCGAGAGCTCACAGTTTACAAGAGATGGGTGATAATACTGTGAGGGAGGGCAGAGCTGATTGTGCAGTGGTATAGTGGACTTAATGTTGTTGCAAAATGTGAGAAGAGGTGGGTCTACAGGTTCCTCTTGAAGGGTTCCACGGTAAGCGAGAGTCTGATGTATTGGGGTAGAGAAGTTCCAGAATATGAGAGATGCATGGGAGAAACCTTGTTATTGTGTGAAGAGGAGATGAAGGAAGTAGAGAAGGAAATCTAGTGAGGATCGGAGGTTCCATGCAGGCAAGTACCAGGATAGCATATCACAGATGTACGGAGGAGACGGGTTGTGGATGGCCTTGTATGTCATGGTTAGGGTTTTGTACTGTAGTCTCTGGGAAATGGGAAGCCAGTGAAGGTATTGACAGACATAAGAGGCCGGGGAATAGTGGGGAACACAGGTGGATTAGTCGGGCTGTAGCGTTTAAGATAATTTGGAAGGGTTTGAGAGTGTTAAAAATAACGGTCAGAGAGCAGGAGGCTGGAGTAGATGGGGCGGGAGACAATGAGGGCTGAGCAATAATGTTTTTGCTAAGTCTTGGTAAAGGAATATATGGATCCAAAAAATACTTTTGAGTTGAAGTCAGCAGGTGGTGGAAAGGCCTTAGGCTGACTTCACACCATGTTTTTTGGGATCCTGTTCTGTCCGTTTTGAAAAGGACAGAACAGGATCCTGTTTTGCCTCACAAGTATCCCTATGGTACCGGAATGGTCATAAATGGCCATCCGATTCAGTCCCGGATTCATTTCTGTCCTGTTTTTTCCCAGCCCCAAAATCGGAGACTGATCTGATTTTGGAGTCCGGTGAAAAAAAACAGACAGAAACGAATCCAGGGCGATCCGGCACAACTAACATGGAAGCTTATGGTCCCCGCTTGCCTGTGCTTTGCAGGCTCTGCTCCTCCGAGCTCTTTCTGTGTCCGAATCCGGACATAGAAATGACATCCAGAGTTAAAAATCCAGTCCTGTGTCCGTGTGGTCCTGCAAAAAAACAGGATCCCCATGGACAGGAACAAAACTGTGTTGTGAAACCAGCCTTAGATATACGATTTGAAAGCACTGCAGCATATTACAAATGAATGGGGTCACCATAGGTCCTGTAAAGAAGTTGCATTTTTTTGTGATCATATTTATCTGCATTATGCTCCAATACAGTATTCAATGGTCCTACAATCTGTGCCGTGGCTGCCCCAGTCTAAACAAATATATTGGGCAACTGAATAATAATAATAATTTTATTTATATAGCGCCAACATATTACGCAGCACTTTACAATTGGAGGGGATATGTACAGACAATATGAGACAATACAGGGTAACAAAAATTCATAAACCATGAGGAGTGAGGTCCCTGCTCGCAAGAGCTTACTATCTATGAGGAAATAGGGGAGGAACAAAAGGTAACAGTAACAAATGATGTCATATATGGTCCAGCCATCAATATAATAATTAGGGGATTCACGTAACGCTGCATGAATTGGTCATCGGTCAGGATCTGTACAAGTACAGATAAATTGCTATATTATGCATGGGGGACAGACAGACAGTCTGCATGTGAAGACAGATGACACAAGGGGCCAGATTTTAGAAAAGGGAAGATTGGAATAGTTAGACAAGTGAGGTGAGGTGATAGGCCAGTCTAAAGAGATGTGTTTTTAAGGCTCGCTTAAAACTGAATATATCAATCCTAAATATTATGAATCACTATCAACACTATAATGTCAGCATTCTAAACAATGACAACGAAATTGAACTTCCTAGTTAGATGCCTTCCGGTCCAGTCTGTTTTCTGACAACCTATATTCTGCTGCTCATAAGGCTAAACTTCAGGCTGCCATAAACAGCAGCAGGAATGTGATTTCTGCAGTGCGGGGAGCGAGCCCAAAATCTGCAATTCTCCAAGACATTCTTCACAATGCTTCCAGGACTGCACTATTAGATCTCCTCTGTAGAAACGACATAATAATATAAAGTGCTGATGTGTAGATTTTCTTGCCAAATGTTTTAAACCTAGTAATGAAAGTGTTTGCCAATGACGGGTACATTTCACAAGTCCTGACATAATATATTACGGTGTATAAGTAATGCAGAGATTTGTTTAGGCGGCACTTCTCTGTTCTGTGTGTGCAGCAGGGTCGCGTAATTGATCTTGGTGCTGTAGAGTGATCCCTTAAGGTTCGGACCTCGTGTGCCAATCAAGACCTTTATTTGAAAGAGTCAGTGAAAACCTGGCAACTCCAAGCCTTTCCTTCAGTCTCTTCAAGGACGCAGAGTAACCCTTTCAGTAACCCGCCTTATTATGGATGATACATTCTTTGTAATTGTTGTAGCAATACAGAATCGGACTGCAGCATGCTATCATATTAACAAAGCCAAAACATTAAAATGCATCTAACCATATATAAACGCTCCTTACCCAATTCCACAAGCAGACTGAAGAGCGATGGTTTCACAAAGTGGGGATTTTACCCCAGATTGGCAAATCCACAGTGCAATGAAAAGTGTAACCACACACATCAGTAATGAATATTTGGGGAGCTGCTTTGAGAATGGAGAACCAGCAAATAAGAGGATGAGGCATTTTAATTTTTTCTATGGGCAGAAGTTTCTTGACATACAGACCCACCAGGAGAATCTATGAATGACATTTATTTTATATTTGTGTCATCAGATACGACTTCCAGAGTTCAATGGGTAATCCAAAAAAACTAATACAGATGTAATCAGAATTATTCAACCTTTAGCGCAAATTAGTTTTTTAGCAATATTTACAAACTTTCAGCAATAAACCAATCAAACAACAATAATTTAGATATCTCAATATATCAGGTGATATCTCCAAATTCTACCCAAATGCCACTTCTAATGGCTACTGCAGTGTCAGAATTACTGACTCCTTCATGACAAGCATTGTTAGCACTTAATGTAACCCCTTCTGTTATGGCAGTCCACTAATATTCTTGGATGAAGAATTGACCAAGAGGTGAGATCATTGCCTTGCACTAACAAGACAAGGATTCGAAATATGGCGAAGGCATTGAGTGTTCTAGAGGTACAGAAGGAAGTAACTTTCACAAAGTTCAATGTTAAAGGAACTGTGGCTACACTACATTCTCGAGGCAGAAAGAGCGGCTACAACCAGATTTGTGACGAAACCAGTGGTCAAAAACCCTCAAGTGACTGTACAAAGACCTGCAGCACGGCTTCATGATAGCAGGCACAATTTATCCTTTGTAACATAGGGAAGTAACATGCTAATTGCTGGAAGTTCGATTGGTTGGAACCACCCCCTTGGAACACTGCAGAGCCCCATCTTGGAAGGTGTGGAGGTTGGCATGATCCATCCCTGCCAACTCATTGGCAAGAGACTCATTCTCTGTATCGATTGAGGTCGCAGGGGTCATCAAGTTATGCTCTAACCTACAGGGGATAGCCTGATTTTTTTTAAAAAATGGGTCTGAAGGAGGGGCATCACTACAACAGGTGCAGGGGTTGCGATCGCACCCGGGCCCTGCAGCCTAGGGGCCCCAAAAGTCTAATGCTATTAAAGATTTGCAATAATTGGGGGCCCAGTTGGAGCTTTCGCATCAGGGCCCCAGGGCCTGAAGTTACGCCATGGTCTGAAGGGTAATCAAAACCCATCCTGGTTTTATTTGGGTTAAAATACAGTATCATATTTAAAGGACAAGTCAGTTTACAGAACCATAAATCTTAGATCAGTGTGATTTTTTTCCAAGAGACTGTGAGACTATAGGAAATAAAACAGAACCTGCAATTTGTACATCGAGGTTATAAAATAAACAACAAAAACATGCCCCAAATACAATACATTGCAATGGAAAAACAAGGACGACACATTTTTTGAGTAAAATAAAGGGGGAGGAATATGTTGATGCAGACACAGAATCTAGGAATGAGGCCTGGAGACTGGATCCACATGCCGGCACTGGATAAGACTGCTATTCTGAGTTAAACCCACGGGAGTCGGCGTAAGGACAGTCAGTTGCTAGGGAACTAAGAAGAATTAAAATCACATCATACTACGTCACTTATGTAGGAGCAGCGATCTGTGTGTGCAGCAGTTTTGGTGATCGGGAGTCAGAGACAATGTACATAATGAGCCGATTGTAGAACCGCCCGGAGCAGAGAAGACGATGGAAGAAATGCAATGCTACCCAGAAATGATGACAAGTTACTAAAGATTTACAATATGGAGAAACCTGCACAAAACAGGACCTATTTTATGAGAATAATGATGCCTTCAATGAGACAACTACAATGGCGGCAGATATCACCGCAGACTTCATCGAGAAGGGTGGTCTGCGCTATATCTGTAGCGGAAACCACAGTAGAAATTCAGCACCAGATAAGTCTCACGGGACCGTAGAGTCCAGCTCCGCCATATACATGCAATATGTTATGCTGCAGATTTTTTAACTGGAAAATCCACAATAAAAAATGCATTAGTAAAAAAAAACATCACTGTTTTGTTGTGCATTTTATAATGTATGTTAACACACATAAACATTTGGAGAGTGTGGGAAGAATCCTAGCAGAATTTTCAAGGAGGAACTCCAAGTCAATAAAGGCCAGCTTTTTAGATAGTGGGGTATTTTTTGGGAGTTTTTTTTAAAACGTTTTTGACTTAATTAGACATGCAATCAGTCTCATAAAAAGTGAAGTAACGTGTCACCAGTTTTTTCTGGAACAAGGTTTTCCATACATCTTGAGGAGAAAGAAAACAAACTCTCTAAGTGGTGTATGGAGCAGATCTGCTTTACAATCCATCACAAAATAACCTCTTAGCATTATAAAGATGAAATTCACACTGAAAATCTCCAGCAACAAAATAAAAAAGGACATGCAAACCAAAGATCAATTTCCTAAATTCTCATCCACATTGCTGGTGCTACAATACAATTGGATTTTTGCTTACGAGTCTGCAGCAGAGAATCTGCTTCATATCCATTAACGGTATAAAGGTACTGTTACACACAGAGATATCTGTGAAGACATTGCTTGCAACTCACTGGTTGCAGTGAAATCATGGACACATTGTTACATTTGTACACGGCAGAACAGAACCTAGCAAACAGGACATTAGCCAGAGTAAGTGATTGTTTCAGGCCATCAATAAGTCCCAGACCAAACTTAAGACAGGAGTCAAACCCACATGATTATTAATAATATTTTCAGCTTGAAAGCTGTTCTTGTACGGAGTCTTTCTCAAGCATTGACAAGCTGGACTCTTGGAAGCCAAAAAAACAACAACAAAATTTACAATGCAGTAAGAGAGAGGTCTGAGCAACATGGGTGCCATTCTGAACAATCCACTGTGGGTTTTACACAGATAATAGGTGGGGTGTTCAACAAAAGTCAAAGCGGAGAGTAGCAGTTGGGTGACATTTTGGGTTGTAAGCACCACCAGGGTAGGCGATAATGTGAGTGATGTACTCTACGAAAAGCTGCCTAGCAATGTTGGCGCTAAATAAAAAACAGATAATAACCATAATTAGCCGTTCCTCCAACTCCTCACTCCGGCATGCCAATCACTTATGCTAATTACAAGCATCTAGTACTAATTTACCACAGATTTTGTTGTGAGAGTTGACAGCGCGGGTGAAGTGGAGCAGCTACTATACCATGACGGAAGATGGCTGCTATTACACATCCTGTGTTGATGCTCGGTTTTCTTTAATGCAGCTGTATTCCCTAGTTTGTAATTCCATCCTTGGGATAGAAAATCCAAAAAAGTTTGGAAGAAAAAGATCAAGACTTTCCTAAACACTGAACGATCTGTGCCATATTTAAAGAGCAACTGTCCCCGTGTGAAAAGTGCTTTTATTTTATTCCTGCTGCTCACCTGTTTTTCTTAAATCCGCCATACGGTTCCCAAGATACAGGCTGATTGTTAATGGTCTTATGAGGGGTGTGACTCTCTGGAACCTCTGGGGTGTGTCTTCAGGCTGCTCTGCAAAAGTAACCTGTGAGCCACGCCCCTTAGTAAAGGCCATAAAAGTCAAACAATTAAAAGGCTCATATTGCTGCAAGCGAATGGCGTATTGTAAAAGACAGAGAAAAAAAAGAAGAATACAGATAGAGGAAGAGCAGTAATAAACTTGGAACATTTCGACTGGTGACAGGTGCACTAAGAAAATATATAGAATCAAATACAAAACATAAAAAATAGAAATTATCCCTAAACATAAAAAATCTCAGTCATGGCAAAAAACCCAATACTGCAGTTCGTAAGAAATGCTATATTTACATATTGGACCCAACTGACAGTCTGCTTTCTGTTGGTCTTGAGGATAAACATGCTGCCTGAGGGGTGTCAGACTTGTGGAACAGATGCAAGGTCTCCAGATTAATCAGCATACGCTCCTTTTGTAATTAATTTTTGCAATTTTACTTTGGTGATTAACCTTCCTACCCTGCCCAAGAGGTCATCTGGTACTTAACCAAATCTCTGCTCCCAGGGGGAAAATAAGGGTAGCACTCCCAGCATGTAAACATATGAAAAGCAGGACTTTCAGGAACTCCATATTTCATATGACGTAACCTTTCATTTGGAATCCAATTCTTGATATGATTAAACATTGGCAACAATTCAGATTATGCAGTAAAAACTTTGTGCATTATAATAACCCAATTTCTCATATATCTGCATATACCGTAATATACAATTTACAGTATATTTAGATCTAGGCATGATGTCCATCCCGATCTGGCAAGGAGTAAGAGCAGCTGCACACTGGTTAGAAAAGGGGGCGAGGCAGCCAATCGATGGCCAGTAAGTATTCAGCATGGGAAAACCATACATGATTTTTGCTGGGCTCTGAATGTTGGTAGAAAACTGCCTGGTGAGCAGTTACATCTCGCAATCCTTCTCATCACGCACCTGGAAAACTCTTTAAGGAGCCAAATCTACTGTGAAGCTGTAGATTCCTAATAACTATGGTTGTTGAGCCACTTATAATATTTGCAAACTAAGCTTTAGCCCTTTCATGCCCTTGCTCGTGTCCCTCCCTTTGATGTGAGCTCAAGCGCTGAACTTGAATCATGCCCCACACATCTCAGTAGATCTGATTAGCTGACATATGTAGCTAACAGTACCAACTGGATCAGCGATTGGATCGCTGCTGTTAATCACTGACAGCATGAACCAAAGCACCATGTCGGGGATCGGGCCATTCCCTGCCGGTATCCGAGGTCCTCTGATGCGATCTTGAGACCTCCGATGGTTGCCTTGCCTGGGCCCTGTGAAGACCCTGGATGCTGTCCGTTATCAGTTCCTGTTGATTCTTGATGAGGGCCGGCATCCATAGAAAGTGATGATTTCTGCTACATAGACACATGCTGAAGCATCTCTCTACATAGCAGAAGCAATAAGCAATCGGACAGTGCAGCACTGAGGCCCCCTAGGCAGCAGTGTAAAATAGAGAGAAAAAAAAAAGGAACAATACATTCAAATCACCTCCCTTTGCCCCATCGAAAAACAAAACTATTAACAAATAAAAAAAATACACATATTTGGCATCACCGTGTTCAGAAATGCCCGCTCTATCAAAATATAAAATCAATTAATCAGATCGGTAAACTGCCCAAAAAAGCCCAAACGCCAAAATTACATTTTTCTGGTCGACGCAACTTTGCAATGAAATACAATAATGGGCGATCAAAACATCACATCTACCCAAAAATGGTATCATTAAAAACGTCAGCTCAAGTTGCAAAAAATAAGCTGTCACTCAGCCTCAGATCCCGAAAAAATGAGAAGAGCAATTTTTTTCCTATAAAAACTTCTGATTTTTTTTTTATTTTTCACCACTTGGGTCATTCCATGTCAAGTGAACCAATGATTATTACCTGTATATTTTTAATAGTTTTGAGATTTTGTTATTTAATAATAGCATGTCAGACAATGCAAAATGTGAAGAGAAAAAAATTCTAAAAAAAAAAATTTTTTAAATGATTTTGAAAGTTTGGAAAAAAGTGTGAATTTGGGTGTTGCCTGCCTTTACATTTATCCTCATAACTCAGGCTACAAGTAAGACAGAGAAACAAAATAAACCTCATTCTACTCAGAACTGTACAGGCTTTCAACAGATATGTCATAAGAGTTTCTTTGTTAATATTTTACCCATGCAAACGCAAACAAAAATTTTAAAACGTATTTCCGAAAAATCGGTTTAATTTAAAAAATTTCTAAAAATGCACACGGGTCTGCTATGCTCTTAACCACATCTGTACCAAAATTCAAGTTGGGATCGCGATGGGATCATATTTTAAAATATTTAACTATCATAGCGTCAATGGGTCATTTCATATCAAGTGATCTAAAAAATAATATTCTTTTACCTGACGTCTTTAAATTTTTATTATTTTTCTATATAAAGTACAACTTTAGTTAATTACAAGTAAAAAGCTTTGCATTTTTTTTCTTTATTAGTTAATTTTTTTACAGATTTTTAAAGTTTTAAAAAAGCGCGAATTTTGGCCTGCTGTGGCTTTACATTTTTTTTATCATATCCTATTTTTTATGCCTGTATTGATTGATGGATTTACATGAAACATCCAATCTTGTACCGGCCTAAGATTTTTTCTTCTTGTGTGTCCAGTTTTTTCAAAAGGATTGCAACAGCATATAAGATAAAATATTGTTGCTTGAGAAGTAGCAGCCATTGCTGTGTGAGAAAAACATACCGTATATACTCGCGTATAAGCCGAGTTTTTGAGCCCAAAAATTGGGCTGAAAAGTACCCCCCTCGGCTTATACGCGAGTCAATACGGTCCCCATGAGTCTACAGCAGCCTCAGTAATCCAGGGCCCCCCCCTTGCTCCGGAAACCTGTAAAGCAAAATATACTTATCACTGTCCCGCTGCCGTCCCCGCCGCTGTTGGCATAGCGATCTGTCTTCTTCCGGCTTCCTGTGTTCGGCGCCGGCAATGACGTCATTGCAGGCGCCGAACACAGGAAGCCGGAAGAAGACAGATGAAGATGGAGGATCGCTATGCCGGCAGCGGCGGGGACGGCAGCGGGACAGTGATAAGTATATTTTACTTTACAGGTTTCCGGAGCAGGGGCGGGGGGCCCTGGATTACTGGGGCTGCTGTATACTACCGCTGGGGCTGCTGGGGATGCTATATACTACCACTGGGGCTGCTATATACTACCACTGGGGCTGCTGGGGATGCTATATACTACCATTGGGGCTGCTGGGGGGCTGCTGTATACTACCGCTGGGGCTGCTGTATACTACCACTGGGGCTGCTATATACTACCACTGGGGCTGCTGGGGATGCTATATACTACCACTGGGGCTGCTGTATACTACCACTGGGGCTGCTATATACTACCACTGGGGCTGCTGGGGATGCTATATACTACCACTGGGGCTGCTGTATACTACCGCTGGGGCTGCTATATACTACCACTGGGGCTGCTATATACTACCACTGGGGCTGCTGGGGATGCTATATACTACCACTGGGGCTGCTGTATACTACCACTGGGGCTGCTATATACTACCACTGGGGCTGCTATATACTACCACTGGGGCTGCTATATACTACCACTGGGGCTGCTATATACTACCACTGGGGCTGCTATATACTACCACTGGGGCTGCTATATACTACCACTGGGGCTGCTGGGGATGTTATATAATACCACTGGGGCTGCTGGGGCTGCTATATTACTACCACTGGGGCTGCTGGGGCTGCTATATTACTACCACTGGGGCTGCTGGGGATGCTATATACTACCACTGGGGCTGCTATATACTACCACTGGGGCTGCTGTATACTACCACTGGGGCTGCTGTATACTACCACTGGGGCTGCTATATACTACCACTGGGGCTGCTATATACTACCACTGGGGCTGCTGGGGATGCTATATACTACCACTGGGGCTGCTGTATACTACCACTGGGGCTGCTATATACTACCACTGGGGCTGCTATATACTACCACTGGGCTGCTATATACTACCACTGGGGCTGCTATATACTACCACTGGGGCTGCTATATACTACCACTGGGGCTGCTGGGGATGTTATATAATACCACTGGGGCTGCTGGGGCTGCTATATTACTACCACTGGGGCTGCTGGGGCTGCTATATTACTACCACTGGGGCTGCTGGGGATGCTATATACTACCACTGGGGCTGCTGGGGCTGCTATATTACTACCACTGGGGCTGCTGGGGATGCTATATACTACCACTGGGGCTGCTATATACTACCACTGGGGCTGCTGTATACTACCACTGGGGCTGCTGTATACTACCACTGGGGCTGCTGGGGCTGCTATATACTACCACTGGGGCTGCTGGGGCTGCTATATACTACCACTGGGGCTGCTATATACTACCACTGGGGCTGCTATATACTACCACTGGGGCTGCTATATACTACCACTGGGGCTGCTATATACTACCACTGGGGCTGCTATATACTACCACTAGGGCTGCTATATACTACCACTAGGGCTGCTATATACTACCACTAGGGCTGCTATATACTACCACTGGGCTGCTGGGGCTGCTATATACTACCACTGGGGCTGCTGTATACTGCCACTGGGGAGGCCTGTATACCACACTGCTGGGGGCTGTATACCTGTGCTGGGGTCCACCCTCGGCTTATACACGAGTCAATAGGTTTTCCCAGATTTTGGGGGCAAAAGTAGGGGGGTCGGCTTATACACGGGTCAGCTTATACACGAGTATATACGGTAGTTAATATTAAGTAAGGAAGATGGGTAATAAAAATAAAGATTTGCAGTATGATTGAGATAGAACTGTGTTACTATAAAGTGAGTATTAGGGCTAGCTCATACACAGCTTTTTCTGTCTGCGGATAAACGCTGCGGTTTTGGCAGCTTTTTTCTACCAAGTTTTTACCACATCTGAAATAGTTTTAAATGTCGATATTAGACTCTACTTGAATTTACTAGGCCTGTCATAAGGAATAATTCTGCAGGACCACCCTCCATCTATAGACAATAGGTGCTGGTCTACTTTGTAATTTTTGTGCCGGTCAATGTTTACACAGAACAGAAGGTCAATAAAATCAAATAGGTTATTTGTGAATCAACCTCCAAGAAATAGACCATAGTGTTTCTCCAAACTCATCTCCCAATGAGGTTGTCTCCTGATGAACCTTTATTGTTCCAGAGCAGCCCACCAAATAATCCTGTGGAGGCCTGTCCACCCAAATGACACTTCGGAGTTTCAACAAAAAGTCTGTTTGCATATTTCTGGTTCTGATGAGGAGTTTCTAAGAAATAACACTATTTTGGAGACTAATCCATAAAGCCTACCACACTTAGGAAGCCCCATGAGTGGCGCAGGGTTATAACGTGGAGTGTTTCTGATCAGAACATGGCATGTCAGTCACACCCAACTAAGCTTTGAAACCGGCACAATCAGCTGGACCTCTAGGGATGAAAGGCAGGCAGACATTTTAAATAAGCAGCTATTTTTTTTCCCTACCAGCCAATTTTCTACATCCCTAGAGCAACAAAATGTCAGATGAGCCTTGTTACAGATTGCAAAATCCACAGGAAGCGTTCTGTGAAAGTTTAACATTTATGCACAGACATTGTATTGCACAGATCTAACAGCGAGCCATACACAAGAATATGCAAAGAACACGGGAATAATCATGTAAATGGTCATAATCTCTGACAACCCACTCTCAATGAAGATGCTACCTCTTATCTATCACTTTTTGGGAAAACATTACTCAATCACACACAAATACAGTAATACAGATGAACGAATTGAAGAGCCAGATAGAACCAGTAATCTCTTGTCGCACCTTTAGATATTCTCCTCCAGGTCAATACACCCAAACTATAGCTGGATTCCCATAAAGTCTGAGCATGGGTGGAGTCTGACAAGTCATCAACATTGTAACCAGATATTACTTGTTTGGGCCATTCAATCATGGTAGATTGAATCTTTTGACCAATCCTGCAAAAATAACTAAACTCTTGGAGCGCCTGGTCTACTCCCGCCCAGGGCGGGCTGGCCCAGGTGGCAGGGGGGCAGGTGCCCCCTGGGCTGGTGGTATAGTCCACATTTCGAGCCGCCCCCTACAGAAACGGGCCGCGGGAGTCGGGAGTCGGCCGGCGCGGCGATAGCACATGACGCTGGAGGTCCGGGATGAGGTAAGGGCTGTGGCTGGCTGACAGCACCCCCCCCCCCCCCAAACCCCCCCCCCCCCCCACCGGTCCTCAAGTCGGGGCCGGCAATGGAAATCTGCCACCCGGGTATAGAGGCTCCAGCCAGCCCCTGCTCCCGCCTCACCCACTACCTTTACACTCACTCTCTTCTAGTTCCATTAGAGTCTAGTTTCCGCAACCTACATTCTACAGAAACTGCCCTCATCAATGTGACCAATGACCTTCCGAAGGCAAAACATAATGGTGACCAATCTCTGCGCATTCTTCTTGACTGTTCTGCAGCCTGTGACACTGGTGACCACCATCTCCTACTCTCTATACTGCATTCCATTCTCCATTAGCATTAAGGATACAGCTCTCTCCTGGTTCTCGTCCTATCTTTTCAACAGCTCTTCTTCTCACTCTACACAGCCCCTTTTGGACAGACCATCAGCAGATTTATGCTGATGACACATAACTACACACGTGGTCAAAATTGTTGGTACCCGTCGTTTAATTAAAGAAAAACCCACAATGGTCACAGAAATAGCTTGAATCTGACAAAAGTAACAATAAATGAAAAATCTATTAAAATGAATAAATGAAAGTCAGACATTGCTTTTCAGCCCTGCTTCCACAGATTTAAAAAAAAAATTAAACTCATGAAATAGGACAGAAATGATGGTCCCTTAACTTAATATTTTGTTGCACAACTTTTTGAGGTAATCACTACAACCAAACGATTCCTGTTACTGTCAATGAGACTTCTGCACCTCTCCACAGGGATTTTGGTGACTCCTCAAGAGCAAACTGCTCCAGTTGTCCGGTGTTTGAAGGTTGCATTTTCCAGACATCATGTTTCAGCTCTTTCCAAAGATTCTCAACAGGATTTAGGTCAGGCTCATAGAAGCCACTTCAGAATAGTCCAATGCTTTCCTCTTAGCTATTCTTGGGTGTTTTTAGATGTGTGTTTTGGGTCATTATCCTGTTGCAAGACACATCTAATGCAACTGAGACCACCTTTCTGACAACACATTTCTCCATTTCTCTCTAGAATCCCTTGATAATCTTGAGATTTCACTGTGCCCTGCAGATTCAAGACACCCTGTGCCAGATGCAGCAAAGCAGCCCCAGAACATAAGAGTCTCCTCTATGTTTCACAGTAGGGACAGTGTTCCCTTCTTGATATGATTAATTTTTCCATCTGTGAACATAAAGCTAATGTGCCTTGCCAAAAACATCAAGTTTTGTCTCATCTGTACACAGGACATTCTCCCAGAAGCTTTGTGGCTTGTCAACATGTAGTTTGGCAAATTCCAGTCTGGCTTTTTATGATTTTTTTTTTTTTTTTTTTTTAAACAGTGGTGTTCTCCTTGGTTGTCTCCCATGAATTCCACTTTGGCTCAAACAACAACGGATGGTGCGATCTGACCCTGATGTTCCTTGAGCTTGAAGTTCACCTTTAATCTCTTTAGAAGTTTTTCTGGGCTCTTTTGTTACCAATCATATTATCCGTGTCTTTAATTTGTCATCAATTTCCCTCCTGCGGCCACATCCAGGGAGGTTGGCTACAGTCCCATGGATCTTAAATTCGGAACAATATGTGCAACTGGCAGCCACGTCCATGGAGGTTGGCTACAGTCCCATGGATCTTAAATTCTGAATAATATGTGCAACTGTAGTCACAGGAATATCAAGCAGCTTGGAGTTGGTCTTATAACCTTAACCATGCTTGTCTATAATTTTCTTCCTAATCTCCTGAGACAACGCTTTCCTTCGCTTCCTCTGATCTATGTTGAGTGCCGTACACACCATGTCACCAAACAGCACAGTGTGTATCTGTAGCCCTATATACAGGCCCACTAACTGATTATAAGATTGTCGAGACCTGTGATGCAAATTAGTGGAAACACCTTGATTTAACATGTCCCTTTTGCCACTTTATTTTCAGGGGTACCATCACTTCTGTCCAGGTCTATTTCATGAGTTTAATTTTTTAAAAATTCTGTGGATGCAGGGTGAAAAGCAATGTCTGACTTTAATTTGTTCATTTTCATAGACGTTTTTATTTGTTATTACTTTTGTCAGATTCAAGTTATTTCAATGACCATTCTGGGTTTTTCTTTCATTAAACGAGGGGTACCAACACATGTGTATATACTTCTTTCCCTGACCTTACCCCCATTGTATTACAGAACGCCAATGACTGTCTAACCACAGTTTCCAATATCATGTCCACTCTCTATCTGAAACTCAACCTTTCCAAAACTGAACAACTTCTGCTCCCACCTTCCACTAACCTGCCTAAATCTGACATCTTTATCTCAGTGTGTGGTACCACGATAATGCCTAGGCAGCAGTCTCACTGTCTGGGTGTTATGTTTGATGCTGATCTTTCCTTCACTACCAATATACAATCTCTAGCCCGCTCTTGTCGCCTGAACCAGAAGAACATCTCTAGATTTCACCCCTTCCTCACCATGGAAACAACTAAAACCCTCACCGTGGTCCTATTCTACTCCCGCCTTGATAACTGTAATTCTCTATTAATTGGCCTCCTCCTCACTAGACTCTCCCCTCTCCTGTCAATCGTTAATGCAGCAGTCAGGGTCACCTATCTAGCTAAGGCCGGTTTCACATTTACGTTCGGAACGCAGCGTAACCGAACGCAGCCAAACGCATGTGCATTGCATTCCTATGTTTAACATGGGAATGCATAGTACCTGCGTATGGCTGCGTTTGGTTGCGTTTTTTAAAAGCACCCTCCGAACACAACATGTTGCATTTTTGTGGCGTTCGCGGGCACTTGTTTTATCAGCAAGCATCCGCAAGCGCACAAAGAATGCATGGAGCTCAATGGATCCGCAGTGTCATACGCTTGACAGTGCAGACAGATGCTGCGATCCATTGAAATCTCCATAGAAATCAGCACTGGCTGCCGGGAGACCAGCGGCAGTCGCAGAGAGATCAGCTGATCTCCTGGCACCGCCGCCGCTAATCTCCCGGCAGCCGCCTCTGATCTCCTGGCAACCGCCGAGACTGCGGATTGGGTGGCCGGGCACCATACTATGTGAACACATGCAAAGAATCCCCACTGCGTTCACATCAGTATGACTGCGTTTGGTGTCTGCATGTCAGATGCATGCAGACACAAACTTTAGTGTGAAACCGGCCTAACCGTTTCTCGCATGCTTCCGCTATGTGCCAGTCATTGCACTGGCTAGCCCTACACTATAGGATCCAATTTAAATAGCTTGTTCTCAACAACAAAGCTCTTCACAGTGCAGCACCCCTCTACATCTCCACCCTCATCTCTGTCTATCACCCCACCCGTTCTCTTTGCTCTAGAAGCGACTTTAGACGAACACCTACACTAATCCGAACCTCCCACTCCCAGCTCCAAGACTTCTTCCTGAGCTGCACTAATTCTCTGGAATGCTCTACCCCAAGAAATTAGGACTATACACAACTTACATACTTTTTTGCGCGCCCTAAGAACACATGTTTTTAGGGCGGACTATCATTCTCCCTAATCAAAGTCATTTAGACATAGGGTATTCACTATTTCTCTGAACATAACGGTCAAACTTCACCAGACCCAAAAGTTCTACACAGACTGGCTGGTACTACGCACTCTTCTCATTTCCTCAAGATGGCTGGACCATCGTTGTAGATAAGCACCTGTACTTTTATCACCCCCACCTCATTGTAGATTGTAGAATGTTTATACATTTAAGTATAGGACGCCTTAATTAATGAAAAATATAAAATATGCAAACACTCCGTCAAGCTTTGGAGATCGTAGGAAATCACCCACCTGTGTAATTCTTCTGTTCTCACCAGTCGTTGAATGAATCCCACACACCACTTAGGGTTCATTCACACGTCCGTTTTTTTGCATACAAGTTATATCCATGGCTTTCATCACAGTACTCATACCTATGATAGTCTATGAGGCTATTCACATGTCCATGATTTTTTTGTGGGCATGCAGACATGTCCAGTTATGATCCGAAGGTCGGATTAAAATAAAAAATGTAAGCGCATGCAAATAGTACATACTCGATAGATCCGAGTGCAGTCCGATTTTAAGTTTCATTATAGCGAAGGTGGAGAATTTTTTTTTATTTTTAATTTTTTTTAAATGTGAGAAAGAACTTCACTTTCCGGATGGCAAAGGACAAGAACAAGATCTTTGTAGCACAAAAAAACAAAGAATGCTGTGGAGAGTTTTGCTCTGAAGCCTGAAGATGCTTGAATGTAGATTTGGACTTCACCACAGACCATAATATGATAAGTGATGCAATGTATATGACCCAACCTTATATGTAAACAAAATTATCATTTATTAAAGTCCATGAAGGTTATCGTTGCTGATACATCTCACAATAAGTAATTTTAGAAAAGCATGGATATATTATGCCAATTCTAAAGGGCCCGTTACACACTATGATAGCATTAACGATGTTGTTAGTAGTCACGGTTTTTTGGGTGGAACAACTACGTTGTTGCGTGTGACAAGTAGAATGATCAACGATAAGTCAGCTGATTGTTGATTGGAGGTTTTTGACCCGGACCTAAAACCAGACGATGATCGTCCGTCCAATCTGCAGCATCGGTGTGTGTCCGATGTTGTTAATGACTTCGCCTATTCAGAACTGAAGGACGAAGGCGATCAAACGACCGCAAGTATTGTTCGCTTGTTGGGGAATTGATGCTGCATCGTTAAAGATATCAGTACATGTGAAACCTCACTAGCGATCAATGAATGACGTCAAACGATCTAGGTCAAGTTCGGATTGTTGGTTGGCTCGTTCGACCAATGAAGCTTGAAACGGGGCCTTAACAAATATTGATCCCCGCACTTGTTTTATTTTAAAAACTCAACATTTATGTTTACAAATATTGGTAGAAAATGCAACACTTTGTTTACAAATATTGGTAGAGCTACAATTCATCTTTTACTGCTGTATAGAGGATATTGATAAAAGACAGGTTAATTACTCTAACAGCTGGAATGATTTTATTTTCATAAGTAGCCAATAAAATTAAATGAAACGCATACCTAGATTAATAAGGAAAGTTGTTTCTAATGATTACAAAACGTTTTATACTATATTAGCAAATGAACATTTATTTTTATTTGTAAATATAATGTAACGTTCTAGATTCATTCAATATAAAGATGCTAAGAACTAAAAATAAAAAACGTGTATATTAGCTGAAGAGCCATTTTGGCTTCCATTTTTTGTAAGATTGATCTATTTTGGCACAGGGTATTACAGATGAAACCAAAAAGTTGTCCATAGATGAATGAAATTCTATAATGATTATTCCTACTTATAAATATACACACGACAAAAAATGTAAACGATAGGTCACATGTAAAAATAATATATAATTTTATTAAATATTATATATATAAAAAAAGAAAAGGGGAAAAATTACACAAAAGTTAATTTTATTAATTAAATATAACAAGCAACAGGAATCCAGAGCACACGGGATCGGTAGTGGGACAGGATGGAAGCTGAAAAAAGCACCAGAGGTACAAATATAACAGCTGTAAATTAATAAAGTATATAAGTAATAATGAATTAACTAAATAGGTATTAAAAGCAGGCGGGAATAACTAAGTCAGTAAGTAAGCTAAACAGCTATGAGGTATGAAGCTGAGGTATGAGATAAATGTTCACACCCTAACTATAAGAACAACCAACAAGGGCAACAGCGACTCGGCACGCTACCTAATAAAACACAATGCTCTGACATGTCAATGTAGAATTTGACACTTCCTCAGGAGGGCACATGGGGTAAGCAGATGTCCCAAAAGTTTTTATACTATACAACTGATAAAAATGCTGTGGCCAATGTGACCTCACTATGATGCATCAAATGAAGTGGTCTCCCTTGTAGAATTACAGATACATACCTCATGATGGTTTGAAGTTATACTGGGGTTTACAAAGACACTCTTATGCCACGTAAGCCCTGCAGCGCTTCTAACTTACTTCAGATGAAGCTCAACAAAGTGGAAAAAGTGAACATACCACTAGCTGCCATTTGCTAGCTGCAGAACTTACATGGCATAACAACAAGCCCCATAAACAAGCCAGCCACTTTCATTCTCCCACCTGCTTGCTCTCTCTTTGCTGCTGCTATCCGCTGGAGACATATCTCCCAACCCAGGACCTCCACAGCTAACATTCCCCACTATTCCTCCCTCCTATTACCCACATTTGAAGGAAACAGCAGCAATCTCCTAAATATAAAACCTATTTCCCTAACCCCCTCTCCACCACCTGCTCTCTCTGGAGCGCTCTGGAATGTCCGCTCCATTTGTAATAAATTCCACTACATTCATGACCTCTTTACCTCTCGCAGACTCTCCTTCCTGGGTCTTACAGAAACATGGACTGACACCCTCCGACACAGCCACCCCTGCTGCGCTGTGTTACAGTGGAGTTCACTTCTCCCACACACCTCACACTGGCAACAAACACGGTGGAAGAGTGGGTTTGCTCCTCTCTAGCAACTGCATCTTCAACCCAATTCCTCCTCCTCCCTTATCCTCTCATCTTTTGTAGCGCACTCTGACCGTATCTACTCTCCTTCCAACCTACAAGTGGCTGTCATTTATCGACCACCTGGTCCATCCACTACCTTCTTTGACCAATTCTCCATCTGGTTCCTATACTATCTATCTGCTGACTTTCCTACCATCATAATGGGCAACTTCAACATCCCCATTGACACCCACCAGTCAACAGCCTCCAAACTCCTGTGACTTGCCTCATCCTTTGGCCTCTCTCAATGATCCTCCACAGCCACCCACACAGATGGACATACACTAGACCTCATCTTTACCCGCCTCTGCTCCCTAACTAAACCCACAACCTCCCCTCTCCTCACCATCTACTTACCTTCTCATCCTAGTCCTCCATATCTGCCACCCATGTCTCCCAACTCGCGCACACACCCTCGCAGAAACCTCACACATCTTGACACTCAAACACTCTCCAACACCATTTTACCACTATCATCCATATCCTCACTCCATGACACAGATAATGCCACAGCTTTCTACAACTCTACACTCACATCAGATATTGGTGCAGTTGCCCCTCTCATTCATGGCAGAGCACGACGAATCAACAGACAACCCTGGCAAACAGATACCACTAAGAATCTGCGGTGAATGGCTAGGGTTGCAGAGTGGCATTGTAAGAAAACACATTCACAAGGAGACTACACAGCATTCAAACAAGCACTTCTCAAATTCAAGTCAGCACTCACCAGCAATAAACAGAATTACTTCATTACCCTCATATCCTCTTTGTCCCAAACCCCAGGCAGTTATTCAACACATTTAACTCCCTCCTTCGTCCCCCACTGCCCCCTCCTACTTCTCGTATCTCTGCAGAAGACTTTGCAACATACTTCACCAACAAGATCGACCAGATCAGCAAGTCTTTGCTACCCAACCGCCGCAACCCCCCATGTATACCTGATCACTCCTCTCCCCCACTAACCCCCTCCCATCTATCACTGAAGGAGAACTTGCACGCCTCCTTTCCAGATCGCACCTCACCACTTGTGCACTGGACCCCATTTCATCCCACCTCCTCCCCAACCTCACCACAACACTTATCCCAGCTCTAACCTACCTATTTAACCTATCACTAACTTCTGGTACCTTTCCTTCTGCTTTCAAACACGCAATAATTACACCTATCTTAAAGAAGCCATCCCTTGACCCACTACTACATCCAGCTACCAACCCATATCTCTGCTCCCGTTTCGCTTCCAAACTTCTCAAAAAGCATGTCCACACTGTACTCTCATCCCACTCTCATCCAACTCTCTCTTTGACGACCTTCAATCCGGCTTCCGCCCTCACCACTCCACTGAAACTGCCCTGACCAAAATCACTAACGACTTACGCCAAAGCTAACAGACAGTTCTCCGTCCTCCTCATTTTAGACGTGTCCTCTTTATTCGACAGTCGACCACTACCTCTTATTACAGATCCTCTCTTCCATTGGTATCACTGACCTTGCCCTCTCCTGGATCTCCTCCTACCTTTCCAACCACACATTTAGTGTCTCCCACTTCCACACGACCTCCTCGCCCCATCCCCTCTCTGTTGGGGTCCCTCAAGGCTCTGTCTTCGGGCCCTTCTTTTTTCAATCTATACTCTTGGTCTGAGACAACTCCTAAAGTCCCACGGCTTCCAGTATCACCTACACGCTGATGACACCCAGATCTACCTCTCTGGCTCAGATCTCACCTCTCTGCTGTCCATAATCCCGGAGTGTCTATCAGCCATATCCTCCTCCTTCTCCTCTCGCTTCCTAAAACTCAATGTAGACAAAACCGAACTCATCATTTTTCCTGCATCTCACACACCTTTCTTACTTCCTTACCAGACTTATCTATCACAATAAATACATACACTTTGCCCTGTACCTGACGTCCGCTGCCTCGGTGTAACCCTTGACTCTGCCTTGTCTTCCAAAAAAACATCCAAGCCCTTGCCACCTCCTGCTGCCTCCAACTCAAAAATATTTCCATAATCCGTCCCTTTCTCAACCCCCAATCTACTAAACTACTAATGCATGCCCTCATCATCTCCCGCTCGACTACTGCAACCTCCTTCTCTGTGGCCTTCCTGTTAACACTCTTGCACCACTTCAATCTGTATTACAGATATAAGGGCTACCACTTCCGGATAACGGGAATAAACAAGGTAGTTATTTTTAAAATAACTACCTTGTTTATTATATAAAAATAACTACCTTGTTTATTATATACCTTTACTTACCACTTCAATCTGTCCTTAACTCTGCTGCCCGACTAATCCACCTCTCTCCTCGCTATTCCTCCACTTCTCTCCTCTGAAAATCCCTCCACTGGCTCCCAATTCACCAGCGTATCCAATTCAAACTACTAAAATTGACTTACAAAGCCATCCACAATCTGTCCCCCCATATATCTCTGAACTAATCTCCCGATATCACCCAACCTGTAATATTCGATCCTCCCAAGACCTCCTTCTTTCCTCCACACTTGTACATTTCTCATCTAACCTGCCTGCAAGACCGAGCATCTCCCATCCTTGGAACTCTCACCCCATCACGTCCGACTATCCCCTACACTCGGAACCTTCAAGCGAAAGCCCAGCTCTTCATAACAGCCTACAACCTGCAATCACCACAGTGCCGCTGCACCACCATCGGACCTGGCATTCCAGCACCATTAGAGCGGCGCTTCACCACCACCCGAGCAGACCCAACCTATTGTCTCCCTCCCCATTGCCCTGTAGAATGAAAGCCTGCAAGGGCAGGTCCTATCTCCCCTCTGTATCAGTCTGTCACTTTGTTCATTGTATTTTTAACTTGTCTGGATGTAACCCTTTCTCATGTACAGCACCATGGAATGAATGGTGCTCTATAAATAATAATAATGGAGAACCGGCCCAGAAACTACTGGAACAGCGCTAATGCAGGAGCTGAGGATCTGTTATTTTCTCATTTTACAAGGGGAATTACTGTACTTCATTAAATACATATATGCCCTCTAAATTACTGGATACAACAATATTGTAGGACAACTTGCCTAATATTTAGTGATCTGGTTGCATGATGGAGTGCATGATTATCATGGCGGCCTGGAAGAAGTTCAAACATTCAGGAGCAACACAGAACTCCAAAGAATGTCATCTTTCCTTCTAATCTAAAAGCAGACACCTTGCCTGTTTCTTATGCCAAACTGGGGTGGGTACAATGAAACTTGTTGCCCATTGGCCAAGAGAAACAACAACTATGTCACACACCGAGGGTGGGGTGGGGGAGATCTCCCTGCTCAGAAAACAAGCACTGTGGGTAAACCTTTTACTCTAGGCAAATCTTGTTAAACCTCCTTAATCCTCTGTGTCTGGATACGCAAAGGTTTAGAAGGAAGCCTTCTGTACAGAAGCACCAATAAAATGCTGGATTTGTTCTAATCTGTATATATATAAAAAAAAGAAGACGAAGAAGAAGAATACTACAACTGTCAAGAAACAAAAAAAGATGCTTTGAAATTAGCCGCAGACTGTCTGTAGCAATATGGCGTACTAATATTCGGTTTGTAACAGATGTGGATCTCTGAAACTGACTCCATCTGGAACTCACAGAGTTCAAACCCTAAACCCATATGATGACGGCACAAAGAACCGAGATCAAAATGCACAATAGAAAAAGCTAGGAATTACAAAATATTACAGCATTAGAATAGGGGATACAAGGAATCTCTCATAAGGTTTTGTTCCCCCTTCTGAAAGTAGGATGATCTAGTGGCAGAGATACTGATTTCAACAATATATAATTTTGATAAAATTCCTGTTTTCTTTGCTGCAGATAGAGCAGTTTTCTATAACCCAGCCCATACCACTGATTGGCAGCTTTGTGTATAGGCAAAAAGTGGCCAATTAGTGCTGGGGTAAAGAGCTCATGAATGTGGAGGACTACAGCGCAGCAAGCTTACTAGTCCTGTAGGGATAAATTTACTGATAAAACTGTGATTGTATCAAAACTATAGCAAGCAGGTCAATAAACAACACATTGCTGGAATCAGGGTCTGTGTCTCTACATTATGCTATCAGATTAGGTAGCAAAAATTACAACAGACTAATGGATTCAGGTAAAATCTAAAACCTGAAATCCAATATTAGTCTCAATTAGGAAACAAAATTAGGACACTGGACTCCCTTCATATCACAAAAAGGAGCCTCAACATGTGTAAGGAGGACTTTTAATTTATATGTACATTGCATAATACTACATTTTTCCCACAGTTTTTTCTAATTAGGTGATCCCTGCAGAGAATCTCTTTAAAGACCTTATCACCAGTTTTAATCCAGTCACTGTGCACCTATTGTTTATCTGATTGGCTACAGCAGTGATGTGAGCGGTCGACAAGACTGTCACCGCTGCAGCTAAGAATAAGAGATCCGAGCAGCAGCAGGAGCATTGGACCTGGAGGGGTGAGGAACTACTTGGTTTATTCATTTATAGGCTTTTTATGAATGGTCAGGGTCCCTTTTCCTGAAAGTGGAAAATCCCTTAAAGCTGACAGATCCATTTTAAAATGTTATTTGCACTAAGTCTTTTGAGTGTATTGTATACTTATGGGACAGAAAAGGGAACATTTTTCTTGCCTCGTCATACAGGACCCTGCAAGTCACATTTTCAGTCCACTAAGGGTGGTTTCACAACAGTGTTTTTCTGCCCTCGGGAGAATCCAGCAGAAACTGGACACTACCGGATCCAGTTTGTCCCCCATTGATTTACAATGGGGAATTTAGCACATGCGTGGCACGCAGTTGCATCCAGTTTCTGCCGCATGCAGCAGAAACTGTTTTTTGGTTTTTTTTACCTCCAAAAGCACAAAATATAGTGCTATAATTTAAAAACAGTGGGCTCACCTGTATTTTTCATTGCCAAACAAGGCAAAAATAGGCAGCTGATGGTGGCAGCCCACAGCTGTCTGTTTTATCTGTGCTGAGAATGAAAAATACAGCACAGCCTTATGCATTTTTTTTTCCATTATCTATTAATTTTATACACTATGTTGGCAGGTTGATTACCATACACCACTGTGTATGGCAACTAAGCATAGACACCTGTACAGATTGTGGGAGCACAGTCTAAATGCAACAGCCAATCACAGACGCTCTCCAGAGAGTGAGCGCCTGTGGTTGGACATTGCAGTTCAGTGCAGTGAATATTCATGAAGCTTAATGGCAGCCCCAAAAGCAAGCAACGGGAGAGTGGAAGACTGGTAAGTCTATCTATATCTGTGTGCGGTTGGCTGACACGATTACCATGGTGACACAGTCAGCAGTGACCATGCCACCATGGTAACGTGTCACTTGGATCTGGCATAATGGCGATGTATTTGCATCTAGTTTCACACAAAAAACGGATGCAGTCAGACGCTTTTTTCCGCTGTATCAAAACAGAACGCAAGTGGGAAACTAGCCAAAGATTTTGAGTAGAGGCACCCGGGCATGTGACTCGCATTGCACTCGGACCAGTATCAGTAAATTATTCTGGTCATATTAGTGCGTTTTCAACGCACTTAACTCGCGTTGCAAGTGAAATGCGTGTTCAATCGCAGCATACAGCGACTGAACGCGATTCCCTCGCGCGAGAGGCCATTGTAAGTATACGCGTGTGAGAATATCTTGCACCCATAAAGCACACTGTGCGATAGTCACACACGTGTGCTATCTTACAATGTCTTCAAACACCGCTGCTGTCAAAACAGCGGTGTTTGAAATTGCGGGTGTCCGCCGCAGTAACCAATCAGCTGTCACCGCTGTGACATCAGCAGTGAAAGCTGATTGTGTATTTGAGGTTGTAGTAAATGGAGTGCACACTAAAGTGAGGTTGGAGGTGCTAGTGGAAGTGTCTTGGAGGCCCAGGTCCAAAATGTGCAAGATAAACACTGCACACTCCAGTATAGGTTGCAAGTGAAGATTTTCTTTATTTGTGAAAAACTGAGACAAGGATGTGACAGTAGAGCTGACGTTTCGGCCACTACTTAGTGGCCTTTATCAAAGCGTCGCGAGTTTTTCTTTAGCCAAGAGAAATTCCCTAGGTGGATGTTGTTGTGAGAGGTATAGATCCAAGTAATGCCTGTATTTGTTTTGTAGTAAGATGTTGTGGTATAAACAGTAACCCTTGTATGGATTGTGGTAGGTGGCCTCGGTTTAGTTCTTTTCTAAGGTATTCTCTCGCCGGTGCACCTTTGGGTATGTCTCCTCTATATAAGTCTATAGATGGTATGCAGCATTCTCATTGGTGCCACAATGCTGTGTTAAAATCTGAAATATGAGATAATGCGCAATAGGGTCTTATCCTTTAGACAGGAACGGCAATAAAATCTGATTGAAAGCTGCTCATCTGGTATGATTGTGTAACCCACAACCAAGTGTGATTTACCCTGAGGAAGGTGCCTGGTAGCAGCTCCAAAACACATCGGAATAAAACCGACTACTTAACCCAGATATCTCGTGTTCTGGTGGTCATTTACAGCAGCGCAGGTCAAGCAGCACTTCGTCCCTTATCCAAACAATGCCTGCGTGTCCTACCAGACTCCAGCCACAGCGCAGGAGCGTGCAGTATTTACTAATAGATTGTATATTTGAAATTGCCAGGATGTCGGGACAGTAATCAATCAGCTGTCACCGCTGTGACAGCAGCGATGAAAGCTAATTGATTAAATCTGCTGCTAAATGCTTTCCATGGTGCTAAAATTAAAACTTCAGCACCATGGAAAGCACGGACTTTCAGACACCATTTGATTTTCCTGCTAAATGCTTTCCATGGTGCTGAAGTTGTATCACCTGGTGAAATCCAGCACCATGGAAAGCATTTACCGGGAGGTTAAAACACCTCTGGTGTCTGAAAGTCAGTTGTTTCTATGGTGCTGAAGTTTTAACTTCAGCACCATAGAAAGCATTTACTGGCCGATTTAACCAGTCAGTGTTCACTGCTGCTGTCACAGCGGTGACAGCTGATTGTGTATTTGAAATTGCCAGGTTGCTGGACCAGTAACCAATCAGCTTTCACCACTGCTATCACAGCAGCGACAGCTGATTGGTTACTGTGCCGACAATGCAGCAATTTCGAACACCATTGCTTTGACAGTAGCATTGTTTGAAATCGCTGGTACATGGTGTCGGCGGGGCTGAAGTCAGCGCTGAGCTTACAGTCAGTGCTGTCCTAGGTGCTGAAGTTTACTCGCCGGGATTTTTCAGCATGCTGAGAAAACCCGCCGAGCAAACTTCAGGACGGTGGACAGTAGCACACTGACTCGCACCACACTTGCAACACACTCTCATGCATACAGCCATGCACACACACCCACACGCACCACACATGCAAAAAACACACAGTTCTCGCATGACTGCCATGTATCAAAAACCCTCCGTGTGCCTCCACCCTTTAGGTTATTGTAGTAAACATGACTAAAGAAAAATTTAAGTAAGCGAGCCAATAGGCACATCCAGACCACAAGATAGACAAAGTCCTGAAAGTAGAGATGAAGGGGCGTACACCCAGATAAAAATTGTGTATTTTTTTTTTTTTTTTTCAGGTAAAAGACTCCCTAGGTGACACTTTATAGAAATGTACGCTTTTGTAAAAAGGAAAATCAATTATTGCTGGAGAAGCACAGCATGAGTCAGCACACAAGACATCAGTTCTTCCATATTCTGGGTAATCAGTGCACTTTCTAGGAAGAAAGGAAGATGGCAAGAATCTTATGGTTGAGACTTTAAATGCCAATAATTTAGCCAAAGAATTCTAGCAGGGAGATCATCAATGGTCACTGTACGTTCAAAAACTTGTTCTAATTTGATAATCTTCAAATCACCATTTAAAAATCATACCAGGAAAATCCCTTTAAAATGCTGGCCACCCATCTCCCTTCTATGCGACACTTGCTGTCTTTGCCTGTTGTCAAGTGTAATCAGCAGATACCAGAAAGTGGGCCGCCCCCTGCTGGGCCGCCCTTTGGTCTCTGCTCCTGCTCTCCTGTCTGTCACACTGCATAATACTGTAGCACAAGTGGGAGGCAGCCATTCAGGTAAGGGCAGGCCAGCTACTGGACAAAAGGAGGCACAATGCATGCTGGGAGTGACTGAACGGAGTCTGACATCAGAGAGAGCTCACTGATGGATTATTTTGTTACCAGCAATAGACAATGCAACGCAGAAGCTATAGAAGGTAAACTGTACGCATTTTTTATAAAACACAATAGCAAAAATTATTTTTAGTCCCAAATGCATTCATTTAAGGAGAGAAAAAAAGAAATCTGTCTCTAGAGGTGGAGAATCCCTTTAAATGAACCATTGTCTGATAGAGTGGTTCTGTAAGAGCAGCCGTGCAGATTTTCATCCAAATTAGTGCTGGAGCGTGCTCGAGGCGGAGTGGATTGAACCTCATGTGATGTGATGTTCAGATGCTTTTTTTATTGTGTACAATATATTCTCTTCTGGGAAAATTTGACATTGATCCTTTTCCACCATTTTTTATGTTGCCAGGTCAACATGGTCATTTTAAATTGCAAAGAAACATGGCTGATTGCACCATATACAAACTTCTAGACAGCTGTGGGCCAATATCACTCCTCAAACTCTACGAACAAATGTTCTGTAAAAGCTTTAGACGTTGGTTTTGGACTGATAATTTTTGACAAGTGTGGATATAGACTGGATACAGATGCCATAATAACGACTAAGAGACACCTAAGAGAACGGATGAAATCTGCATGTGGGGATCCTCCCTCGGGTCTCTATTACCTTTACAGCTGTTCTCTTATTATTGCATTGATTTGGTCTAAATATTGATTAATTTTTTAAGTGTTTCATATATTAATGCTCAAAGTATACTGTGTGTAATATACATACATAATAGCCGCAGATCAGCATCCCAGGAGACCTTCAGTGGACTCAATCCATATTTTTATCTAATGGGATGTATGGAGGGCAAAATGTGTGTTTAATTGTTGAAGTAGGGCTTAAACTAACAGGAAAGATTAGTGAACTACCTAAAAAAGCAAAATGGCGACTATCCTTTATATAAACATATTAAAAAATACTGTAACCCAAAGAAATCAGAATATAATGCCGGAGCTAGGGACAATATTTGGCACCACAGCTCTTAGACAAATTTGTTGCGTTTTCACCCAGAATCGCAAATCTGCAAACGTCTATATTACACACATGGGTATAATGAACAGATCACAACGGGCCAATGGTTGACAGCGCGCACAGTCAAGGGTCTTAAAAATCAGCTGAGATTACTGATTGGCTGCAGCGCTGTTGATGCGACGCCAGCATTGAGGACAGGATACAGAGTCCGGGCAGCACAGGAGAGAACCAGCGCTTCATCGGGTAAAGCAACTATTACTAAACAGTTGAAACTTATACTCAAAGTTTTCTAAAAGGGGACAACCCCTTTAAATAATAAAACCCCGGCACTCAGGTTATTCTTTCACCCATTTTGCTTCTTTCTAGAGCATATTTTACATGCTTCGATCAGAATATGGACTTACAAACACATTGGTGAATATCAAATTTACTTCATCATATTTTAAGAGTTTTTGGTTAATTTTCATTGCAAAATGAAATGTTAGATTGTTCAGCACATCTGATGCAGAGACTTTTCCTCCATGTACGCCCCCTATCGGCCCTGTACAGGGGTAGGACATCGATGTTGTCCGTTTCCCTGGTCGAGACTTCTGGAAAGGATATTGGAGAGGAGTGCGATGACTTGTGTGAAATCAGTTTACACTTGTACCGTACACTGCGATACTAGAGGATACTGCAGCTTTACATAAGGATTGTTAACGAAGAAGACTGAACCTGCAGCGGCTGCAAAAGGTTTAACTGCTTCAACCTTAGAGCATCAGGCGTGATTTGACCTAATGGGTTTTGACTAGTGATTAAATCGCAGATGGCTGATAATGATTCAGTGAGTAGACCTAGCCCTCGCTCAGACCCCATTCAAGGTCATGGGTGAGGTCACAAAGCGAGTAAGGAAATCTAGAACGAGCGATCCCCTACTCCACCCAACACCCTAGATAATTATTCCCTAAAGTTCATTGCTGACAAACCCCTTCCTTTATCCAACGATCCACCTCACTGTTTCGCACATGTGGGCTGCTTATGTTGACCCCAGGTGCCATTAACAGTGGGAGATGCAGTTCTATATGCACCTTACCCGGCTGTAGGCAAAGGCAGGGGAGCAATCGTCTCCTTTGCCTTCACCTAAGTCAACATTGTGCTCATCTGGCAGATGGCACAACGACAAGGAGGATGGAGACACGACAGCTGGAGGGGAGGGGGGCATGTGAACATGAAAATCAGGAGAATGGGAGGTGCACATGGAAAACTCAAACATGAACATGAGCTGAAGGTCTACTGAAAGGAAAGAGGATATACGGCTAGTGAATACTTAAAAAAAGGCTAAAAAGGATTATGTACAATTAAACTACACAATAGAACGAAAAACACAAGTTTATAATGTACTGCAAGAGCAATGAAGAGACCAAAAACCTGCAAAGATACAATAAAATGTGTTCTTGTCTCTGGGAAATGATATCAAGAAGAATGAGCATGCAAACTACACTACAGCATAGCTAAAGAGTGCAGGGCAGGGGCGGACCTACCGTGGTGCAACTGGTGCAGTTGCACCAGGGCCCCGGCCGGTTAGGGGGCCCCCAAGGCTCCAGCCGCGGGTCCGGTGCCGTGGTTCCCCCCGCCTTGTACGGGCCCCTGCCTCCACTGCTCAGTGCTCTGGGTGTAACAATCACAGTCGCAGCAGTCGGGACTGCGACTGGGCCTGGGAGTGCAGGGGGCGCACCAACCTCAGCTGCTGGAGCTGCTCGGGCTGCCTGGAGAACGCACTCTGGATTTGAATGTAACTATTCTCCCGCCCGGCTGCTCGCAGATCACATCAGCAGCTGCAGCTGCAGACAGGCCCCCTGCACACTGTGTGGACGGGGTCTGCAGAGGGACACTTCCCCTGCTCCTTCAGCCTCCCGGAGAGCAGCAGCTTGTGGATGGACTAGACCTCAGAAGATGCTGGTAAGCAGGAGGTCATTAATCATGGTGTGGGGCAGGAGGACGCTCCTCAGTCCGGTCAGGGTCTGCTCTGCTGGGGATCAGAGTGATTGCAGGAGTCTGTGGCAGATCAGGTCGGGCTGTCAGTGCTGGATTATCGGCTCCAGCATCACCCGACCTACAGGAAAGAGCAGACTCCTGCAATAAATCACTCTGACCCCAGCAGACACCACAGACCTCAGTATACAGAGCCCTGCACTGACTGATCACATCTAAACCTACAGGACATCACATATTATTTTATATGGCTCCATATATATGTGATGTCCTGTAGGCAGTACTAGGTGTGATCAATACAGTGTATTATATATCCAGTGTACAGATGGGGACATATACCAGTATGGGCTCATATATACCAGGTTGGAGGACATATTTACCATACTGGGAGATATACTGTATATACCAGAATGGGGAACCTATACACTAGGATAGGAGACCCAGGGGATAACTACTGAAGTCGGGGGTGTCTGCAGTGCTTGGGGGCCCCGTTGTGCAAAGAAGCAGCCGGCCAGCTCCTGAGTGTCAGTGAAACATGAGCTTTGGATGCACATTCATGTAACTTACCCTCTCTGTCCTCTTTCTCCTCTGTTCCTCTCTGTCCTCTTTCTCCTCTGTTCCTCTCTGTCCTCTTTCTCCTCCGTCCCTCTCTGTCCTCTTTCTCCTCCGTCCCTCTCTGTCCTCTTTCTCCTCTGTTCCTCTCTGTCTTCTTTCTCCTCCGTCCCTCTCTGTCCTCTTTCTCCTCTGTTCCTCTCTGTCCTCTTTCTCCTCTGTTCCTCTCTGTCCTCTTTCTCCTCCGTTCCTCTCTGTCCTCTTTCTCCTCCGTCCCTCTCTGTCCTCTTTCTCCTCCGTCCCTCTGTGTCCTCTTTCTCCTCCGTCCCTCTGTGTCCTCTTTCTCCTCCGTCCCTCTGTGTCCTCTTTCTCCTCCGTCCCTCTGTGTCCTCTTTCTCCTCCGTCCCTCTGTGTCCTCTTTCTCCTCCGTCCCTCTGTGTCCTCTTTCTCCTCCGTCCCTCTCTGTCCTCTTTCTCCTCCGTCCCTCTCTGTCCTCTTTCTCCTCCGTCCCTCTCTGTCCTCTTTCTCCTCCGTCCCTCTCTGTCCTCTTTCTCCTCCGTCCCTCTCTGTCCTCTTTCTCCTCCGTCCCTCTCTGTCCTCTTTCTCCTCCGTCCCTCTGTGTCCTCTTTCTCCTCCGTCCCTCTGTGTCCTCTTTCTCCTCCGTCCCTCTGTGTCCTCTTTCTCCTCCGTCCCTCTGTGTCCTCTTTCTCCTCCGTCCCTCTGTGTCCTCTTTCTCCTCCGTCCCTCTGTGTCCTCTTTCTCCTCCGTCCCTCTGTGTCCTCTTTCTCCTCCGTCCCTCTGTGTCCTCTTTCTCCTCCGTCCCTCTGTGTCCTCTTTCTCCTCCGTCCCTCTGTGTCCTCTTTCTCCTCCGTCCCTCTGTGTCCTCTTTGTCCTCCGTCTCTCTGTGTCCTCTTTGTCCTCCGTCCCTCTGTGTCCTCTTTGTCCTCCGTCCCTCTCTGTCCTCCGTCCCTCTCTGTCCTCTTTGTCCTCCGTCCCTCTCTGTCCTCCGTCCCTCTCTGTCCTCTTTGTCCTCCGTCCCGCTCTGTCCTCTTTGTCCTCCGTCCCTCTCTGTCCTCTTTGTCCTCCGTCCCTCTCTGTCCTCTTTCTCCTCCGTCCCTGTCTGCCCTCTTTCCCCTCCGTCTCCCTTCTGTGCGTGTAGGTGTGTGTGTCCACTTAGCCGCCCCCCGCATCCCGCCGCCGCACCAATCCTCGCCCTCCAATGTGATCGCATCGGGCACACATCTAGTATGTATATATCCTCCTTGAGGCTGTCTTGGGCTATATATGTTATACGAGGCTATGCTGGGCTGTATATATTACCTGGAGGCTGTGCTAGTCTATATATATTACCTGGAGCCTGTGCTTGGCTGTATATGTTACCTGGAGGCTGTGCTGGGCTGTATATATTACCTGGAGGCTGTGCTGGGCTGTATATATTACCTGGCGGCTGTGCTGGGCTGTATATATTACCTGGAGGCTGTGCTGGGCTGTATATATTACCTGGCGGCTGTGCTGGGCTGTATATATTACCTGGAGGCTGTGCTGGGCTGTATATATTACCTGGAGGCTGTGCTGGGCTGTATATATTATCTGGCGGCTGTGCTGAACTGTATATATTAGGCTGGAATGGACTGTATATATTACCTGGAGGCTGTGGTGGACTGTATATATTAGGCTGTGGGGGGGGGGCCCCGAAAAATTTCTTGCACCAGGGCCCACTACAGTCTGGGTCCGCCCCTGGTGCAGGGGAACTCAAGATGAAAAAGGTGACTTTGTGCATCAAGATGGTTGGTCCTCTCCAACCTGATGCAGGACATAGAAAGGAATAGCATTCAGAACGTTCTAATAATGCATTCAACCCAGCCTGGGCTCCCTCGTCAGCATGACACTTCATTACCAGGCACAGCTGGGCATCTCCAAGCACATCCAACCAAGACATGGAAAAGGTGAATAGGATCTGATGTCAGCGCCACATACTGCTCAGTCACTGCACGGCCTAAACACACTCTCCCAGCAGACATATTGGAAATAAATTGGGGGAAAAAACAGCTGCTCCCCTCACCCTTGATCCCAAAACATCAATATCCTGGTTAATGGGTTGTAGAAAAGAAGGTGATATGATCGCAAATTCTCTGACATCTGAATATTGCGTTTCTCAAGGCCACTAAATGGAACGAGATCAGACACATATGGAAGAGATATTGCATAATAAGGGAATATATTCTGGTTTAGCTGAGAAGTGTTATTGAGAAAGGATCCAGCACCGGACTCAAATCTTCATTCTTTTAAATTTTATTCGTGCTTGAAAAACATAAAATTACAGTATAGAGGGGACTCAGTCTCACACCACTGGATGTGTTTCGGATAGCATCCTTTTTCTACAGCATGTGCTCACAAAGTCCCCCCCCCTTCCCAATATATTCAAGTTTAAAAACTACACCTACCAAGCACACATGCCTAAATTAACTAACATGTTACAGGGTGAAGAAAACCTGATCATAAAGTGCAGATAATATCGGCTGTTCAACCACAAGTTCAATAAAGTAAATATACACTCAGAGTAACATCAAACAAATGTCAATACATTTGCTTATTCAAACACCACTACATATTGTAGATTATAAAAAATTCACAATAGGATAATCAGTTAGTAAAAATATGACAGATCCGTATGAAAATTTAGACCAACTGACGAGAACCTTCTCAAATAGGGTCACCAATCGTTTGTACAGCATTCGTGCATATATTAACTGTAATACTACACATGTAGTTTATTTAGCGTCATGCACACAGTGCTGTAAAGATTACGTGGGATGTAAATCTAGATCCCTAAAAAAACGTTTGGGGGAACACATCTCTGCAGCCAATCTCAATTCCAACATGCTCCATAGAGGTTTATCAGGCTTATCCAGGCACTTCAGAGAGGTATATATTGGTGATATGCGCACCTTGTGTGTAAGGGGCATTGCGAGTGTGTTCAGATCCAGTGGCGGGGGAGACTGGGAACGTGCTGTTCTGTCCCGCGAGTTGTACTGGATTCTGACACTAAATATAAGGTCACCAGATGGTATAAATATTCGTATGGATCTGTCATATTTTTACTAACTGATTATCCTACTGTGAATTTTTAATAATGTACAAATATGTACTGGTGTTTGAATAAGCAAATATATTGACGTTTGTTTGAGGTTTACTCTGAGTGTATGTTTACTTTATTGAACTTGTGGTTGAACAGCCCATATTATATGCACTTTATGATCAGGTTCACCCTGTAACATGTTAATTAATTCAGGCATGTGTGCTTGGTAGGCACGTTTTTTAAACTTGAGCACATGCTGTAGAAAAAGGATGCTACCTGAAATGTGTCCAGCGGTATGGGACTGCGTTCCCTCTATACTGTAATGTTATGTCTTTCAAGCACGAATAAAATTTAAAAGAATGAAGATTTGAGTCCGGTGCTGGATCTTTTCTCAATTGCAGTCATCCTAGTCGGTGCACCAACAGCTTCATGCTATTCCAGGGGTGAGCACTTTCCATTTCCCTACCAGCTCAATTTGGTGAGAAGTAAAAAAAAAAAATCATTGTCTTATAACATAAAAACCTCATCATGTATCCTGAATTGGGCTTGATTGACTGCAGGACGGCTGCCATCATTGATGGAAAAATACTTCTATAAGAAAATTCTAAAGGAAAACGTTAGGACATCTGTCCATAAGCTGAACCTCAAAATAACATGGGTCATACAGCAAGAAAGTGACCTAAACCACACGAGTCGGTCCATAAAAGAATCATTACAACAAAATGTAATGCAAAGTCCTGACCTTAATTCTATCTGTTGTGCAAGGTCCTGACGCGAGCAGTTCATACGAGAAAACGCACTAACGTAACATTTTGTAGGGAGGAATAGGCTAATCAACAATTACCGAAAATATTTAGATGAAGGGGGTCACACCACACACTAAAGGTACCGTCACACGCGGCAATTTTGCTAGCAATTTCACTGGCAATTTGCTGGTTGCAGTGAAATCATGGACACATTATTCCATTTGTACACAGCAACAAAATAGAACAATGTGTCCATGATTTCACTGCAACCAGCAAATTGCCAGTGAAATTGCAAGCAATATTGCCACATGTGACGGTACCTTAAGAGTTAAAGGGGTACTCCAGCGAGGGAAAACTTTTTAGTACAGTTCCTGCCCTCCTACTACATGATGAAGCAGAGCCGTACACTCAGTTCTAGGATCTACAGATCTCTTAGAAATCGATAAAATCATACCTGCTCCTCTGCTTTGGACCCCACCTCATCGAACCCTATATTTCTGCATGTCAGCTTTATCTAGGAGAAGAGGAGGTGTGTTGGGGGCATGGATGCTGGGAGCTGCAGGATCAGCCTATATGCACACCCCCTTACATTTCTGTTTAGTGAGGGGTCATGGCAGGGGACTTGCAGAGATTTAGGTTCCCTGAGGAGGGGGCCGGAACAGGTATGATTTTATAGATTTTTAGATCCTAGAACTGCAGTGTACGGCTCTGCTTCATCATTTAGCAGGACAGGAACCATACTAAAAAGTTTTCCCTCACTGGAGTTCCCCTTTAAGGTTCACATTTTTTTTGCCACTCACAGACCTATAAAATGTCTGTAGTTTTTACTTGTTTTAGGACTTCTGTGAAAATCTGATGTGTTTTTAGGTCAAAATTATGCAGAAATGTAGGCTACATATTCAATTCCTAAATAATGAGAAATGCTGATACTTCTATACTCTCTATGTACTTGACATGATTTTATGCCTGTAAACATTACAATTACAGTACATCAGTAACTTATTTTTACACCCTTTGACTCTTCAATGCCGAGCACTGCAACACGCTCTGTTTATTTCAATAGCACATTCCAATGATGTCATACCCCTAAACCAGGTTCAGGCAGCAGGGCATCGCCTGAGTATTTAGGTAGTTGGTGTTCCTACCACTACGTCCAACTTTGCTGCATATGTGAGCCCACTACTCCAAGGCTGCTACATGTGGCCCCACTACACCAACTCTGCTTCACCTGGCTCTACTACTCCAACGCTACTATATGTGGACCCACTACACCAACTATGCTACACCTGGCTCTACTACTTCAACTACACTTCATATGGCCTCTCTACAGCAACTGTGCTTCACCTGGCTGCACTACACCAACTCTGCTACACCTCACTTCAACAACATTCAAGCCTTCACTTCTTCAGCTCTGCTGCTTATCCGTGCTTCATCCGTCAAGCTTCACTACATCTGCTAACATACATCTTTGACTTCACTGGGTAACCAACTTATCCACCTGCTGCACCAGCGCCACCTGTCCATGCTTTGTTGATTTCCATCTCCATGTGAGATATAACGGCAGGTTTGTACAGAATGATAAAACAAGACAATTCGCATCCAAAGCCTAAAGACTATGAGCATGTTTGCTACCATTTTGCTCCAAATTAAAAATAAAGCAACTTTGCTATAATCCTTCATTAAAAAAGGACCTGTTTTGTGTCTATGGCTCCTATGCAGACTTATTCATCTCCACAGTAACTGACAAAAAAACCCATTTATCAGCTCCTGAAGTTGTACACATACCCTTGAATTTGTTCCCTACTTCCTTCTTATAATCAAAATGTAGGAAAATTGATAACAACCCTAGTCCAAACTCTTACAAAAAAAAAAACAACTCTGTCCACATGCAAATGCTATCCTACTTGTAATATATTGTTTTAGTTTGAGAAGGACAGTTTCTAAGAGAAGGAGCTGAGCCTGTCTACTGCCTCTGAATAGCATTCGCTCGCATGTATCGAACATATCAGATCCCTGGACTTCCTTCTGGACATTTTATCAAAACACAGCGATAGAATATTCAGCCGTCATCCCATTTCAACCGGATAAAAATAGAAGTACATTAGAAATTGCCAATGAGAGATGCTAGAGGGAAAATAATTTAATTTTCATGCTCTCAGGTTTCAAGAATGTGCCTATTATTTGAGTTTATTAATATAGAGCTGCCCAGGCCCTTCATCTGCTATATACAGATTACGCACTTCTATTCACTATATTGACCCGTCCACTACTAATCTGGCTGAAATAACATAATTGGGAAGAAAGTTGTTTTAATTCACTGCAATACAGTAGATTGTCCGCAGAGCACAGCAGCGTCACACAAGCACAGGCGCATTTTATTTATTTTTAACACAAAGCCTTCAGATCATCACTTTTTCTTTCTATAAAAAAAACTTAATGTCACATCTGAAAAATACAGTGTGTAAAAACAGTTAAAGCTCTATATGAAAGGGGTCATCGATTGAGTGAAGAAGCTCACACTGGCATTAAAAATGACAATTCGGCTGCAACCTGTAGTGCTTGAAGGTTGTGTCCTAGTGTTGGTAAATACGACTGCCTTTATTGTGAGGTTTTTTGTATTCTATGTCCTACTAGGTGGGATGATTCGGCTAGCGAGTCCAGCTAAGAAAAGAGGTTACAGGAGCCAGACACACAAAAATATTCCTGTTCAACTTTTCAGTTCACCGACTCATTGTTAGTGAGTATACACTAATATTAAAAGTAAACAGATCACTTTGGGCAACCCCGGTCCACGAGCTAGGTCAGGCCTCTCTCCTCGACAGGAGCTGCACAAATTTCCTGGCTTTCTGGGGTCTCAGGCTCATCTTATGATTTACACACTTAGAATGGTATACCTGTTCCCTATCTTGGGTTCATCCTGGTATACATGTTCCCCATCCTAGTATACAAGTCCCCCATCTTGGAGTGTATGTCCCTTATCCTTGGCCCATTCCAGTACATATGTCCCCAATCCTGAGCCCATTCTAATATATATGTCCCCCATCTTGGTGTATATGTTCCCATCCTGATCTAAATGTCCCCCACCCTGTGCCCATCCTAGTACATTTGTCCCCCCCATCTTTAGGCCATCCTAGTATATATGTACACCATCCTAACCTATCCTGGTATATATGTCCCCCATCCTGATCTATATGTCCCCCCCATCTTGGGTCCATCTTTGTATAATGTCACTCATCTTGGTACACATGTCGCCCATCCCAGTATATATATATATATATATCCTCCATACTGGGCTCATCCAGTTATAGATGTCCCGCATCTGGCTACTCATCCTGGCATACATGTCCCGGGTATATGATAATATCATATATCCCGGTATATATATTTTTATATTATAAATATATATATATTATATAATATATGTATATATATATATTATATTATATATATATATATATATATATATATATATATAAAACAAAAAGGGAATCGGCACAAACTTGAGGTAAACATAGGGTGCAAAAAATCCTGTATATGGTGTTCAAACGTAATAAATAAAGAGAATAAAGAGGAAGATCCGGCAGCAGACCAGAACATCAATAGAAGGGACACCCTTTATTGGAGCCCTCAGTGGTGCAACGTTTCGACCTGTGATAGTCTTTGTCAAGCTGCCTAGATACCCGCTGTTTACCTTGGAGACCAGCTCCCAGCGCTTGCAGAGAGGCCCTGGGAGCTGGCTTATCGGTCATGTCCCGGTGTCACACGCAGCGAGGCTGCGTGTCCACCGGGTGACCAACGATAGATTTGAGGTCCTGTCCGCAAATCAAACGATGAACGATCAGGCGACTGATTGTTCATCACTTGTAGTGTCACACGCAACGATGTCGTTTCGACATCGTTCAAGCGTCACAAAACACATTACTTTTGAACGCTATTGGCAACGATATCGTTACGTGTGACAGTACCTTAACCTCTACAACATGGGCAAGACCAAAGACTTTGTAAGGATGTCAGGGAAAAGCTCCTAGACCTACACAAGGCTGGAATGGGCTACAAAACCGTAAGAAGCTGGGTGTGAAGGAGACAACTGTTGGTGCAATAGTAAGAAAATGGAAGAAATACAAAATGAATGTCAATCGACATCGACCTAGGGCTCCATGCAAAATCTCTGTCACGATGGTCTCTCTTACCTGGGAGACTTGTGACTGGTTTTGGACCTCTGTCTGATGTCTGTATTGAGACTTCATATTAAACGTGTTTCTGTCCTTTGGCAGTTGAGGAGTTAATGTCAATCTCTGCTGCTAGCAAGCTAGTTCTCGTCTTCTTGTCCGGGTGTGGCTACTCTGTGATTACTCCTATCCCCTTTTATATGGTCACATTGTTCCAGCATGCTTTGTTGCTGATTTAACATTCCAAGCCAAACTTCCTGAGGAGAAGGAAGTTCTCTGGAGAGCTGACTACTGCTAAACAGTCTGCTGTCAAGGAGCATAGCAGCAGGCGTGAAGCTGTGAAGCTGCCTTTTCGTTACCCTGTCTCATCTCCACTTACCTCTTATTGTATTATTGCAGTGGTTGGGACTAGTGCTCCCGCCGGCCATTCCCTATTGAAGGCTAACATCAGGGCCAGCGAGGGACTAAGTATCCAGCTCGGCAACAGGCTAAAAGAACCTGTATAGGGACAGTAGGGAGATCGGGCACAGCCGCAGGGGAGTGCAGGTCGTCACTTCTTCCCAGTTCCCCATAAGCAGGGCCCTCCGCTGCATTTGTCCCCTCCAGTGTCTCCCCATCTGTTTTGTGTAGTTGCTGAACATCGTTGGTCCTTGCGCCACGGTCATGCATGGTATACAGACACCATGTGTCCAGCGTGACAATTTAACTTCATGGGGTATCCTGGATCATGAGGAAGGTGAGAGATCAGCCTAAAACTAGACGGGGTGAACTTATTAATGATCTCAAGGCAGCTGGGACCACTGTCAGCGAGAAGACCATTGGTAACACATTACTCTGTAATAGATTAAAATCATGCAGTGCCCGCAAAGTCCCACTGCTTGAGAAGGCACATGTGCAGGCCTATCTGAAGTTTGCCAATGATCACCTTGATGATTCTGCGAGTAATTGGGAAAAGGTGCTGTGGTCAGATGAGACAAAAATTGAGCTCTTTGGCATTAACTCAACTCGCCATGTTTGGAGGAGGAGAAATGCTGCCTATGACCCAAAGAACTCCATCCCCACAGTCAAGCATGGTGGTGGAAACATTATGTTTTGGGTCTGTTTCTCTGCTAAGGGCACAGGACTACATCACTGCATCAATGGGACAATGGATGGAACAAAGTACCGTAAAACCCTGAGTGACAACCTCCTTCCCTGCGCCAGAACATTAAAAGTAGGCTTTTGGTTGGGTCTTCCAGCACGACAATGACCCAAAGCAGCCAAGGCAACAAAGGACTGGCTCAAAAAGAAGCACATTAAGGTTATCGAGTGGCCTAGCCAGTCTCCAGACCTTAATCCCACTAGAAAATTTATAGAGGGAGCTGAAGCTCTAAATTGCCAAACGACAGCATCAAAATCTTAATGATTTAGAGATAATCTGCAAAGAGGAGTGGACCAAAACTCCTCCTGAAATGTACGCAAACCTCATCATCAACTACAAAAGATGTCTGACTGCTGTGCTTGCCAACAAGGGTTTTGCCACTAAGTATTAAGTCTTGTTTGCCCGAGGGATCAAATATTTATTTCTCTCTGCAAAATGCAAATTAATTCATATAATTTAGAAAATGCGATCTCCAATTAACCTACCCTTAAAGGGAAATTGTCAGGTCAAAAAATCCTTATGTAACTGATATCATTTTCTAATTCCTTTCTCTAAGCTCTCTGTATTCATGTATTTCTATTATATATACTTCCCTCCTATCCTCTGTAAACTTCAAAACATAAGGTTAATTCCATTTGTCAATCACAGTGAGCTTTCTTTACCCATTCCCCAAGCAAAGAATATTCATGCATCACTACACTGTCCTGCCTTCCTCTCTGATCTGTCTGCTACGTGACTTATTGCACTCATTGCAGACAGAAAAGGGGAGAGAGGAGGTGTGTGAGTTTAGCTGAAGCTCTGAATTCTTCATTTCATTGTGTGTATCAGAGGCATGCGTGTAGTGTGTGCAGTCTGAGATATTTCTATGTGATTATAAGAACATTTTACTCAGCAGATACACACATTACATGTCTGCAGGAAAACCAATGTTCTTAGAATAGAAATCTCTTACACAGTGCAGCACAAAAGACCTCCCCCCTCCCAGCACAGATGGCAGGGACAGATCACCAGCTTGGGTGGATATGGATATTTTAATAACATTTATACAGCAATCGGACTAATCCTCTGTAAAAGTAATGGACAGGACTAATGGAGTAGCTCCTTGCAGGGTCTGAAAATGCTGATAGCAAGGAAACTACAAATGGTACAATAATGATTTTACATGTATTTAAAAGGTCTGCCCAGGCACTATTCAAGGATAATATTAATATCATACTGAAAAATGACCTGACAAAGTTCCTATAAAATTATAGAGTATTCATATCTTTGTCAGTGGGCAAATTTACAAAATCAGCAAAGGATCAAATATATGTTCACCATTTCGTCTATATGTTCCCCGTCCTGGTATACAGGTTTCTCATACTGGTTTATATGGTATATATTATATTATTCCCCATCCTGGTATATATGACCACCTCCCGCTAAATATCCCAGGGACAAAAACCATCTCCATCTATTAATATTTGTGTTAGTTATAGAAATTAGTGTAAACACTGATTTTATACAATTTGGGAATGTTGCACCAACAATTAGGTTCCCTGCATTGGGGCACATTTTAGTCTTTATGGACCTCCTTAAAAAGGACCTTACAATGAAAAGGATAATTTCTTCTGTCTATTACTATCTGCCTTCCAACACCTGGTCCAAATGAATGGGCTTTACTTTCTGGTACCTGTATGAGTTATCCAATATAGGTGAAGGATCGACATGGTAAATCAGAGAATAGGTCACTTTGGTGATCATGCTGCTGACCCCTGGCTGGTTCCCTTCATGTTGCAGGGAGGACCGCTTGTATTGATAACAATTTATCTCATGATCTTTGTATTGTCATTGTATAAATAAAAAAATTTGTCTTATTCACAGTGGAATATAGATATATCGCAGCTTATCAGCCGGCCGTTTGCACATAAGTTTCCTGTGGTTAGAAGAAGCCATGTGTAATCAACCTTATCGTATCATCAAGGCGATGCTTGAAGATCCCCAAAAGAGATACGTCCCCATCACATGAATCCACTCATAACTGAAGGCACGAGGTCTTATGGAGAGGAACATCTCTAAATGTCTTCAGCATAATATCAGAGAGGGAGAAGTCTCTGTAGTTCAAGTGATCATCAGAAAATTACCCATTGTTCACAGTATAGACTATTGCATATAATTTTTTTTTAGCAATGTTTTAATATAATGATCTGTATTAAATAACAAAATTCTTAATTTAGAAATTTTTAGTTTGACCACTGGGTCTATTTCAGACTCGCACTTGCTGTCAATTCAGGATGACTTTTCAGCAGCCTTATTATCATCAGAGGCAGGATTATAATGAGAGGAAACACCTCTGTACACAGCTAATAATACAGGATCCACCAATTACAATAGGTGGGATGCAACTGACCTTTCCTCCAATACGACCCTTGCTCACATACAATGGGGTCAGAGTGAGGCAACTGCTGCTAATGTACATGTGATTTTCCAGGAAGAAGAATACTAAGGGTACCGTCACACGTGGTGATCTCCGGGCGATTCCATAGGCGACGCACGTGCACGTATTTGCGTGTCACCTAAGGTCGCTCATTTACTACGGGGCGACAATTAGGCGACGCTCGGGCGACAACCCGACCGGAAAATGCCTGAGCGTCGCCCGGCCCGTCATCCGCGTCACACAGAGCCACCATATTAGTGATGTGGGCGTAAATATGAGCCACATCTCGGAGATAGGCGTTAACATAATGTTGTATAATGTTGTGTGACGCCTTGAGGACGTGTGATTGGTCATTATTTTAATGTGTCGTTCCATGTGTCGCGAATTATTGCTATACGCATTGCCAAGAAGGCAAAGCACGACGCTCGTGTGACGTTTTCTTGTACAGTCAATATGTACAGCGTTTTTGTTAAGCGTATTGTGCTACTGCGTTGTCTAATAAAATCACTCTTGCTTTCTTGGTCTGGATAATATTGCAGCCTTGAAAGTATGTGTGTGCACAGATATTTGTGTGTTTGCAGTTATGGGATGTATAGACACCTATCATTTCCTTCTCCATGCAGACTAAGGCTACGTTCACACACTGCGTTTTTTTCTGCATTTTTCTCTGCGCTTTTTCAGAGCCCATTTATCATGTGGGCAATGGAAAAAAGCAGAGAAAAACTGCAGAAAGAATTGACATGGTGATTCTTTTTACGCGCGACTTTTTGCAGTGAAAACGCGCGCGTAAAAAAAAAGCACAAATACGCAGTGTGTGAATGGATTGTGTCAATACCCATAGGTTTGGCTGGGCTGTTTATCCAGAATTGCGTTTTCACTGCAAAAAGTGTGCGTAAAAAAAATGCAGCAAAAAACGCAGGTAAATACAGAAAACGCAGCAAAAAAAGCAGGTAAATACAGAAAATGCAGCAAAAAACACAGAGAAGCAGCAAAATACGCAATGTGTGAACGTAGCCTTAATTGGGATGTAATGACATTTGTGTTTCTGTTAAAGCACACATTTGTGGCACATCTCTCTGCACTTTTGAGCACAGCCGCAAACACAGAGGCGACATTAATGCGCTACTGTACAGTATGTACGCTCCTGGGTAATACACCTTTGGACGCACACATCATCAGACAACCAATCGTAACGCTCGAGCTGCCACCAATCCACGCAGACCGCCAGAGGTAGTAAATATGCCCTGAAACGCCTACAGGAATGGTATAGGGATGTGTGCTGTCGCCTTTCACATCGCTCATGAGATGTTACACAGGGCGATCAGCACACATCGCCCAAGAATGGTAGCCTGGTTTCACAGCTCTGATGTGAAACCAGGCGACCACTCAGGTGTGTCGCCGTCGCCCATTTACATTAGGCGACCATTGGCGATGTCGCCGACGACGGCCACGCCTTAGCGTCGCCTATGGAATCGCCCGGGACATCGCCACGTCTGACGGTACCCTTAAAGTGTAACTATCATTTACATTTTTATGTGATAATTATAGAACAAGTGATTTTAATAAACTTTGTAATATACTTCATTAGAAAATTCTGGTTGCAAACCATTCATAATCCTTCTACAAAGTGTCCACTCTGCACTGTGTGTGAAGAAGACACATTTTTTTTTCAGTCACAGCCGTCTTCAGTGAATACGGACTTGTAACAATGTGTCACTTTCGGCTGGCTCAGAGCAGAGTTGCTAAGCAACAATCAGGTCAGACTAGTTACTGCCAGAAAGATGTGTCACAATGTCTGTTAACCCCTTGTCTTCTGACTCCACACAGCTCAGGATCTCTGTTAACCCTTTCTCTGCCATCACATAACACTGCACTCATCCCTATGAGTTGCCGGCCACTCTCGCACAGACAGAAAATGCTGTTTTTCAAAATAGCACAGAAAAACGTTAGAAAATAAGTTATATGGCAGAAAACTGTAATATATTAGCTGCTATGTGACCCATCATTAACATCAAGTGCAGTATTGCAGTATTGTTGTTTTTTTTTTTTGCAATGAAATGACATTTACACTTTAAGCTATTTATATTTTTTATTTTTAATAAGCATTGTGCTATAGGAAAATGAAAAATGTTAAGTGTAACCACCATTTAAATTTTTATTTAATAATGATGTAGAGCAAGTAATCATAAACTTTCAATTATACTTTATTAACGAAATCAGTAAGGAAACCTTTAAAAAATCCTTCAACAAGGTGTTCCCACTAGACTGTGTCTGAATCTCATTCTCAGTGAGATCCGTCTTCTGGGGGGCGGGCCTAAAGTGTTCACAATTCATCTGATAAGGCTCTTAAGTTACCTCATGCATTCACATGGCTCAGCTCCATGTTATCACTGAACAGAGGCCTTGTGAATGTAGGAGTCAGATAAGATCTAACAGCAGCTGCTTGAGCCCAGCATGATGTCTGTATGAGGTAACTATAATGTGAACACTGTGTAGGCCCCGCCCTAACGAAGACAGATCTCACTGAGAATGAACTTCAGGCACAGTCTCGTGAGGACATCTTGTGGAAGTTTTTTTTAAAAAACTTTCCTTTTAGATTTTATTAAAAGTTTATTATAATTACTAGCCGTACACTATTATTAAATTAAAATTTTAACGGCGGTTGCGCTTTAAAGAAAAAAATTATTTAAACAAATAGACCATTTTTAGAAGACAAAAAGGAGTAGGACCTAAACTCTCACACTTCCTATGATATTGGAATGAAAAGACAACTGAATACTGCGTAGGATATTTTCCAAGTCAACTGTCCATCAGCCAGGAAGAATCGTGTGTAAATTCCATAATTAAGAATAGGCCCATGCAAAATATTGTCTGGGTACCACCGAATTTCCTTGATAGTTGCAACTCTCCATATCTGAAGTTCTAGCTGGAGGAGAGTTTGTCCATACAACCCCTTTAGGGTGCGTGCACACGGTCCGGACGAGATGCGTGTTGGATGCAGCTCCTCCGGAGTGAAGCCGCGAAGGCCCAGGGGAGACCGCAGCCACCCTGTACTCACCGTGTGCGGCGGGTGCAGGGCGGCTTCTCCCTGCAGTCACCCGATGGGAGCCGCTTCCGACTCCGCAGCATGAAATGAACATGCGGAGGAGGAGCGGAGTCCCGGCAACCCGCACCGCAGCTCCAAACGCGCTGCGGGCGGGTTACGCATAGTGAGGATGGGATTTCTTGAGATCCCATCCACTATGCTTGTACTGTACTACACAGCGTTTTGGACGCAGTGCAAAGACGCTGCATCCAAAACACTGCGTATCCTGATCGTGAGGATGCACCCTTAATGTAAAAAGAAGCTTGCATGTCAACCTCTTGTTTAATCTCAATATATAAAGTCTTTTTTTTCTTGTACAAGGAAAAAATGGAATGACTTAAATCATAGTGCTAGATAACATTGGCATCAGTTTTGTTTCAGGTTTTACCAGTGCTGTATCATTTACTTGTAAGCAAAAAAAAACAAACATCCATGAAACACATGGATACAACATGTACGCGAAACACGTACGTGTGAATGGTGCCTTAGGCCGGTTTCACAATAGCGTTTGTGTCTGTATGCAGAGAGCATGCAGACGCAAACGCTGCCATACTGATGTTAATGCAGCGCAGAATCTCCGCATGCGTTCACATCAGTATGGTGTCCAGCCAGCCCATCAGCAATCTCGCTGGCAGCCAGGAGGCGGCGATCAGCTGCGGAGATCTCTTCCTCCCAGCCGCCGCTGATCTCCCGACGGTGTCGGCGCGGGAGATTTAAAGATACAGTTGATCTGACAGCTGTTTAAATCTCCCGTGCCAACACCGAAGGGGTGATGGTGGCAGGGGAAATTTAAACAGCTGTCAGATCAGCTGTTTCTTTAAATCTCCTGCGCAGACATCGGGAGATCAGGGGTTGCTCCAGCTGATATCCCGGGGGCCGCCGCTGATCTCTCGGGAGATTTCAATGTGATCCGCAGCGTTCTCCTGCGCTGGCATGCGGAGGACACTGCGGATTCATTGACATCCATTCATTTGTGCTCTCACGGACGCTTGCTGATAAAACAAGCGCTCGCGACTGCACAAAAAATGCATCATGCTGCGTTCAGAGGGTGGAGGAGGGTGAACAAATTATGCGCATCTGAACGCAGCCAAACGCAGGTACCATGCGTTCCTATGTTAAACATAGGAACGCAGTGCGCATGCGTTTGGCTGCGTTCGGTACGCTACGTTTACATATGCAAATGTGAAACTGGCCTTAGTCCCTGAGAACACAAAGCGTGACTCTCTTTGCAGCAGTTTGTCTGTTAAAGGGAACCGGTCATTTTTTTTTTTTTTTTAAACCACCCCCAATGTATTTACATAATTCAATGTGTATCACTAACCTAGTTTAAAAAAAAAAATCCATGTATTTATCATAAAAACAAGAATTTGGATTCTTAGAGGTTTGCATTATGTACCTGAACAGACAGTCATCTGGGTGAATACGTCAGCTGGCAGTCAGTCACGTCAATCCACATTGTCGTGCAGTTTTTTTTTAAACGTAGTCATGGCCCCCACTCCCTCCCATACCTCCCTCCCCCCCTTCCCCTTCAGCCCCATTGTAATATATCAACATAACTTAAGGACCTTTCAAATTTCACTTCACCTGGGGTGATGTCATGACCATGTGACTGTAATAAGCACAGCTAAGCCTGCATTTCCTTCAGGTCAGCCCTGCTTGGCTCTGCCTGTTAATCACATGGTCGTGACATCCCCACAGGTCCTTCACAACCAGTTCTCCAATGCTGAGCTTCACCCATTATGGTCCCATTCTCACAGGACCTATATTGATGTCATGATCTTGTGACTAATGGGCAAAGTTGAGTATAGCAAAACTGGAAGGACCTGCGCTGATGTGACCATGTTACCGTAATAGAGCTAAGCTGACCTGACGGATATATAGGCTTAGCTCCACCCATTACGGTCACATGGTTGTGACATTACCACAGGTCCTTATCCCAATTCTCTTATACGGAATACCTGCAGTTTTGTGAATATATTGCAATGCAGAGGGTGTGCCAAAGTAGAACAAATATCATGAATGAAATTGACAGTAAGCAAAAGCGTCACCCCTATGACTGAAGCCAGGTTGTGTGTGCAGTCACCTCCCCTATGACTGAAGCCAGGTATGTGTGTGCAGTCACCTCCCCTATGACTGAAGCCAGGTATGTGTGTGCAGTCACCTCCCCTATGACTGAAGCCAGGTATGTGTGTGCAGTCACCTCCCCTATGACTGAAGCCAGGTATGTGTGTGCAGTCACCTCCCCTATGACTGAAGCCAGGTATGTGTGTGCAGTCACCACCACATATTTTTTTCTTTTTTTTTTTTTTTTTAAGATAAATACGTGGATTTTTTTTTTTTTCTTTTTTTTAGAAAACCATGTTCGTGATGCATACTGCATCATTTATAAACACATTGGGGGCGGTTTAATATCACAAAGCAACTTGACAGGTTCCCTTTAAGTACATAAAACCCCTACCAATTTCCATAGGCGCCATGTAATTAACCGTAAGAGAAATGCAGAAAAGTGAAAAGTCACTTCTGGATTCCCCGACACGTTACTCATGATTGAGGGAGGAGGCACCAGCAAAGACCATGCCTAAGGGCAGAGACACACTATGTGAGATGCATGTTGAGTGTCTTGCATGCATCTCACATGAGTCACCCGGCCCCTGCCTCTCTGAACCGAACATGGAAGCGGCAGAGAAACACAACCAGCTCCACACTCCCGTTCAGAGAGACAGGGGCCGGATGACTCATGCGATATGCATGCAAGACCCTCACATGCAGCTTGCATAAATGTGTCTCTGCCCTAAGGTTTCGTGTACATGTTGTAGCTGGGTTGCATTTTCTTGGCTGAAATTATGGGAAAACAATGCTTTTATTATAGATGCAGTAAAATGCAGTGCAGTTGCAACATCTGAATAGTTCCTTGTAGGCAACTGAGCGATCTCCAATTACTTCTTTATTTTTTTACCATGATGTTTGGTGTCAGATGTTCGTTACCAGGAATTTTGCTAAAATGGCTCATCTTCTTTTAAAAACTGTTTTGCATGCAGGCCGCTACGTGTGCAAAACTCTTCTTTATTCACGCTCCCTGGCTCCTACAACACATCTCTGCCACTGCCTCAGCATTCTATTCTTGGCTGTGGCAATACAGCTACAGCGCAGTGCTGCAGCCAAATAACAGATCAGCAGAAACACTATGCTGGACCCAAGGAGGGCAAGTAATGCCTGGACAGTACCACTGCAGCCAACAACAGTGAGCAGCAGAGACACTGCGCTGGATCCGAGGAGGGTAAGTAATGCTCGGACAGTACCACTGCAGCCAACAGTGACCGGCAGAGACACTGCGCTGGACCTGAGGTTAAGTAATGCTCGGACAGTACCACTGCAGCCAACAACAGTGAACGTCAGAGACACTGCGCTGGATCCGAGGAGTGCTTGGACAGTACCACTGCAGCCAAAAGACCAGAGAATGGGGTACTGGTGGAAACACTGTGCTAAAATCAGGGAGGATAAAGTTGTTTTCTATTTTCTCGTACAGCTAATCTACCTTGAGGCTGCGTTCACACATTGCGTATTTTTGAACGCGCTTTTCAAAATACGCAATGTGCTTTTTGTCTGCTGGCAAAGTGAATGGGAAATTCACTTTGCCGTGCAGACAGTACGTAAAAATACGCCCGCGCTTTTATAGGAAAAAGCACCTGCGTAAAAAGAATGACCCTGTCAATTCTTTACGCAGCAGCGCCAACGCTTTTTCCTATAAGGGCAGGCGCTGCTGCATCTGAAGTCACAGAGGGGAGGAAGAATCCTGCTTCCTCCTCCCCTGTGTGACAGCTGTGTCCGCCCATTAGATTTTGCAGTGTATTAATATACACTGCAAAATCAAAGTTAAATAAAGACAAATGTATTAAAAATAATAAATTAAATACTTACCTCTCTGACAGGTGTCCCGGTGTCCGGGAGCAAGGAGCCGCCGCTGGAATGGTCCTGCTAGGACCTGTGGGGATGTCAGAGGGCGTTCCGGTCATGTGATATGTATCACACGACCACGAGCAGACAATCAGCGCCCGGAACGCCCTCTGACATCACCATAGGTCTTTTTCCACTTGGAATCTGCGGCTGCTCACCGGGTCTTGGCTCCCGGACACCCGCCATCCACCCACCGGAGGGTAAGTATCCATGTTTATTATTTTCAAAAACTCTGGCTTTATGGAATTTAGATTTCACAGTGTATAATAATACACTGTGAAATCTTTAGGGGCGTGCACAGACGTGACAGAGGGGAGGAGGTAGCAGGATTCTTCCTCCCCCTGCAGCACATAAAAACGTGGTGTGTGAATGCACCCACGTATTTTGTTGCGCCTTTTTGCGCGACCAAAAATCGCGGCAAAAGGCGCAACAAAATACGCACTGTGTGAAAGTAGCCTGAGGGGAGACATTTTTTTGAAAGGGTACAGTCCCTTTAAATGTTTCTATCGTAATAGGGAGCCATTTAAAAAAATGCAGAAGAAAAATTCATTTTCAGTATGAAACAAATATCCCAAGTTTAAAAAAAAAAAAAAAAAATGGCCATAAAACTAAAAAGATACAGGAAGGGGGGTAATAAAAAACCCAGGATATATAATTGTAGTAATGATCCCTTTCTCAAAACAGGATCCACTAGCATTCACCAATTTCCTGTTTTCCAAGTGCCAAAGTCCTCGATGGGTTATTCCATTGTCTTATCCTTGGATGTGATCTGCAAAATATTTCTAGTTTGTCCCATTTAAAGCAAGGAATTACACTGACGGGAAACGTTTTGTCATAAAGTGCTGCCTCATCCAGCGTAGGTTTCCAGATGGTTTTGGGCTCAGTGGTGGAGAAGGCCTCCTGCCATGATACAGCCAGTGCACTGAACATTATTACATAACTACTACATATAATTGCTGGATCGGTAATAAAGTCACAATTTTCCACAATAGTCATATTGCTATTTCCCCAAACGAATGAATCATGATCAGCGTGCAGCGAAACGCGTCTCGGCATCAATCCTCGCTCTGATTCTTTCCACACTGAGATAAGTATATGAGGTGACACTGCAGACCGCCATTATATGTCATGTGACTTGTGAACCATCTACTAGTCAGAAGCAATAGATTTAAGCAAATGGGAATATATAAATTATAAAAATAAATAGAGGAAATATCTTACATCTGTACTGCATTCTGCTAGAAGGTACTCGGAGAGACTAGATGTGACCTACACCCTAACTACGGTAATCCAAAATATCCGCTTGGCAATATCACACACTGGTGTCATATGCTTAGGGCTCATTCACATGTTGCTTTTTTACTGCGGGGGAAAAAATTGCAGCATTTAATAACAGCACCAGATTTCAGAAACCTTATGCACACGCGCCTTATTTTTCCCCTGGAGATTTGAAGCGTCAAAGCTTTTTTCCCCCAAACTGCAGTATTCCTTTTAGAGTTTTTCATCCATAAAAGCAAGACACATCCACAATTCTCCTTAATTTGGAGTATTCCTTAGTTCTTGCTCCTCTCCATTCCTTAAATATGGCCCTCTTTTTTCTATATAAAAATCTAGCAATGTTAGGCAAGTGGGTATGATCCTTAACTCTTCTCTATGAGTATCTTCATAAAGATCACACCCCCATGGATAATAAGCCATCTCCAGTCTTGCTCATGGTTATTGGCACCCATGAAGTTTAAGTATATAATGTGGAATATCTTTTGAAAAGAATGAATCAAATGAAACAGCTTTTTTTGTATAGAAACTAGTGTTAAATACAAAAGAGCAAATGATTAACTTAAATGAGAACTCCGGGGAGATAAAAAACAAAACATTGTATGTTCCCTGCAATCTTAGACTGTAATGCTGAGCTGCCTGTTACACTTTGTACAATGTTTAGAACTTATATAAATCACCTATTCACTAGCTGCTACTTACCGGTCACTCCTCCTGTATGGGACAATACGTCACATGCCTGATTGTGCAGCTTGCCCCCTCCCTCCACAGTGAGCTTCATCTCGTCTACTAACAGACACTTCCTCATTCAATCATGTAGGCGTGACGTCATAAAAGGTTCTACACTGAGCTGGTATCTGCTTCTATACAAAGAGTAAGGGGCGTGACCACAACTCCTCTCAGACACTATCTCAATAGGACCTTATGTGACATCATGCCCATGTGATTGAATGAAGAAGTGTCTGTTATCGAATGCACATAAGCTGACTGCGGAGGGGGGGGCTGCACAATATGGTGTGATGTGTTGTCCCATACAGGAGCGAATAAGTGATTTACATGAGTTCTAAACAGTATACAAGTGTAACAGGCAGCTCAGCATTATACTGTAGCATAGGAGTGCAAGGACCACACCTGAAATGTTATCTCCCTAGAGTTCCCCTTTAAAACAAAAAACAATGGGAGGTAAAGTAAGAAAAACCTAAAGCTTGCTGTGACACTGATATTGGCACCCTTTACGTTAAATTAGTATGGAAACGCATTTTGACTCTCCTGTGGTAAATCACAAATAAGAGTCACCTTTGATAAATTGTCGGTGCCCAAGTAACTTGAATTAGCCAATGAATAATAACTTCAGTGTTTTTAAAAGCCACATGTTAGGCCCTACTCCTTTGTCACAATGGTGAAGACAAAGGAACTGCCTGAGGACAATAGAACTGCTATTATTAGCAAACAAGATTTCCAAAGGGTATAAGGCTGGTTTCACACTTGCGATCCCCGCCGAAGTGTATTGCGGCGGGGAAGCGCAAGCTGAGCGCAGGCACCGCGAGTCCCTATAGGTACCTTTACACGCCGCGACGGCAGGCTGGATACATCCCGCTACTTCACGTGCACGAGCACGCTCAAACGGTTACAAACGGTCAACGCATCACCTTTACACGCCGCCACAAGATGCGCTACGCCACGCTACATCTATAGCTAGCTACATCGCCGGGTGTCTCAAGTAGCCAGCTGTAGCTCATTTACACACCGCTATAACCAGCTACTATGGGCGTACCTGGTGCAGCAGGGCCAGCACATAGGCATGCTACAATTGTGGATTACGAGCCGTCCGTACGCTGATAGGACAAAGCAATAACATCCTGATTGGGCAGGCATCGCAGGAGGCTGAGTAATACAGCACGCTCGAGCAATTGTGTAGTGTGACTCGTCAGCTCCTTTAAATATGCCTCCCTATGCAGCGACTACCAATCGTCATGCAGCAGCTTCCACCAATGATCGCACATGGGGCGCGGTAACACGGAGCCAGGGTCACGCCTTAGCTACATTGCAGCTACATCGCAGGCTGTCCCGAGTTCCCTTCCGTTGCCTCTTTACACGCCGATACAGCTCGCTACCATCGGCGTTGTAGCCATCAGTTTTCGAGCAGACCTAGGAAACAGATGTATCTGTTGCCGGCTGTAGCGTCACGTCTTCAGACGCCGCTACGACGGGCTACATTGGCGCTACAAGCTACATTTGTAGCCTGTAGCGGGATGTATCCAGCCTGCCGTCGCGGCGTGTAAAGGTACCATATGTTTAACATGGGGACGCAAGTGCGTGCGCTCAGGTGCAGATGGCCGTGCGCACCCATTGCCGGCAATGTGATTTGTGCGCATGCGGATGCTTGCGCACAAATCACAGTGTCTCATCCGCACCAGGAGCACGACATGTCGACATGGGGAGCGCAAGTGTGAAACCAGCCTTACGCCATCTCCAAAGACCTTAGTATCCCAGTTTCAACAGTATGTAATGTTATTAAGACGTTTGCCAAGCATGGAACCGTCTAAAACCTCTCTCAAGTGGGGGAAAGAGGAAAACTGACAAAAGATGTCTTTGAAGGTTGGTGCAAATGGTGGAAAAAAACACCACATCAAACATCCAAAGACCCGAAGGACAAACTTGAACAGTCTGGGGTCATGGTTTCAACAAGTACCATACCCCATACACTAAACCAAACAGAGCTTTATGGGCGAAGGCCATGGAAGAAATCATTGCTTATGAAAAGACATACAAAGGAACGACTGATCGCTGTCAAAGAGTACGTTGACAAACCACAATCCTTCTGTGAAAAAGGTATGTGGACAGATAAAATAAAAAATGGACTGTTTTAAAATGGCCGCCAATGAGTCTTGAACTTAATCCCATTGAAAATCTGGGGTAAGATGAAATCTGCCATTGGGAAGAAGAACCGTGCAAACATTCAAGAACTTGAACAAACTGCAAAGGAAGAGTAGGAGAAAATACCAGCTGAGAAGCACAATAAGCTTATAGTTGGCTGCAAGAAAATTTTTGGAGGCTTCATCAATGAAAAGGGTGTGTGCAACCAAGTATTTATTAGGTGCATATTTATTACTGCACTTGCTGTTTATTCTGTTTCTTCTTTGGAATTGCAACATGTAAGCTGACAATGTCTTATTGTTGTATTACTTTAGACCACTAAATACAAAATCCCAGGGATATAACTTTGGTACATTTCCATTTATTTCTGAAGACATTGTAAATACTATGAAAAAATGACGGGGTGCCAATAATAGTGAGCAGCACTGTATATATAGAAAAGAAGGGGCCAAATCACAGGAATAAAGAGTATCAGAAACAAAACAAAATCCACCACATTCAGAACAGCAGGATTGTATGTAGGTTAAGAAAATGCTCATGACAAGTGATAGGTCCTCTTTAATGCCTTAGGCGGCCGTCACACGCACAGATATCTATAGCGATATTGTAAGCGATCACGTGCAATCGCTTACAATATCGCTCACATCGCTGGTGAGATGTCACACAGACAGACTCACCAGCGATGTGGATCCACGATCTCGCTGGTAACTATGGTACACATCGGGTAACTAGGCGCCGCGCGTCGCTTAGTTACCCGACGTGTACCATAGTTACCATCTCCCAGCATAGGCTCTGCCGCTGGGAGATCGTTCATCGTGGTGTCACACACCACGATGAAGCAGATCGCTAAATCGTTCATCGCTAGATCTGAGCTCCGGAGCTCAGATCAGCGATGTCACGATCAAGCGATTTCACATCGTAAATCGCTTGATTACATGCAACGATTTCTTGCCCGATATCGCTTAAGCGATCAAAAAGGAGATCGCTTAAACGATATCGGGCAAGAAATCTTAGCGTGTGACGGCTGCCTTAGGCCTTATTCAGATGTCCATTTTTGTTGCAGATAGAATATGTACCCATTATAACTTATTTTCTTATGTCCATGTTTTTTCATTGACCATGTGTTTGTACAAAACTCGCAGAGACTTGTCCATTTTACTCCAGTATCACAGCTAAAAAGGCACAATACAAGTCTATGGGTCCGTGAAAAACATGTACAGCCAGGGCCGCACCGTCCATTGGACAGTGTGAGCCCTTTAACTCAGGCGGCAAGCTGGCAGGGAAAGTGGCTGTGCAGAAGGGGGTGGCGCCATATCCATACAGCGTATGGCGGGGCGGCGGTGCAAGCTACTGACAGCACAAACCAACCCCCCCGATCCTCACTTGTCAGTAGCTAGCACCGCCGCCCCTGCAGCCGCGCTAGCTACTGACAGCACCCCCGATCGACACTGTGTGGCTCAGGCGACAGGGGGGCTCGATGCACCCCTGTGTACAGCACACCCATGGCATCTATGTACGGGTTTGTATTTAACATTGCAAAGTATAGGAGAAGCTTTGTAATTTATGTGTTTTACCATCAGCCTCAGTGTTTATCATGGATGGATAAATGGCCACACGGACCTTACAAAGACACAGATCACACTGGTGCCATTTTTCATTAAGACATGTAAAAACATGGATGTGTGAATGCGGCCTTACTCAAGCATTGGCTTCCGCCTTGTAGAATGATCCCACTAACACAATCAAATAATCCACTAATTGACTTTATTTTAAATTTTTATACCTACAATCCAAGAGAAGAAAGAAGAAAGAAAAAAAGCCGGCTTCACATTTGCGTTTGTGTCTGCATGCGGAGGGCATGCAGACGCAAACGCAGGGCAAACGCTGCCATACTGATGTGAACGCAGCGGAGATTCACCGCAGGAGTTCACATCAGTATGGTGCCCGGTTAGCCAATCAGCGGTCTTGGTGGTGGCCGGGAGGCGGAGATCATAGGCAGAGATCTCCTCCTCCCGGCTGCTGCCACCGCTGATTGGCCACGGGGAGAGATTTCAATGTGATCCGCAGCGTTCTCCTGCGCTGTAATGCGGAGGACACTGCGAATCCATTGAGATCCATGCATTTTTTGTGCGCTTGCTGATAAAACATGCACCCGTGAATGCACAAAAAAAGGAACGGAGGGCGGAGGAGGGCACACAAATTATGCGCATCCAAATGCAACCGCAACTGAACGCAACCAAACGCAGCTACTATGTGTTCCCATGTTAAACATAGGAATGCAGTGCGCATGTGTTTGGATGCATTCTGTTACGCTGCATTCTGAATGCTAATGTGAAACCGGCCAAACAGTGGTATACAATAGAATGAATTTAGGGCATACTGGCCATGGATGGACAGAATATGGGAATGCAGCTATAGCGAAACGCCCAGGTTTATTTCTCGTCAGTCAAACAGCCTGATACAAGAAGCTGAGGCTGCGCTTCAATAAGTAACAATGATTAGCTATGAAAATGCAGGACTACGTTTCAGAAAAGGTAATGAGTTTCTGAGAAAATCATTTGCAGCTACAAGCTGGTCGGCATTTGTACATAAAGATCCATGGGTGGAAAATGATGAAATGCATGTAATGATGCAAATGTGGAGGGAATGCTGTGGTCCTGGCTGAACCCCGGATTGTGGCCGATATGATGAATCTAGCACCAGTAATTACGTGTAATAGGGGTCCTGACACATGCCTTGTATTTTGGCCTCTGGCACTTCATTATATCTCCAACTGTAATTTTTCTTCTAAATTTCTAATGCTATTTATTGTGTATATACCCCCAACACACACAAAATGACTGGATTATATCTCAATGGGCATCTTTAGTGAAGCTATCAGGACAATATACAATAATAGAGTTGGTGAAAATCGATCCACCGGCCAGAGCAGTAATGTGTGGCCGTAGGATCTGAGGCATGAGGACCGCCTCTTCCCTGACCGCATTGGCTTTCGCGGCTCTTTTGATTAGTCGATCTGGCACAATTTCCCACCTGTGTCACGACAAAATGATGATGTCGCGCCAGGCCAGCTAAACAAATAAGGAGCAGCGAAAGCAGTCAGGTCAGCGACCAAAGATTACGATCATGACTGATGGCCAGGGTCCGGAGAATAGATTGGATGCAGTTGTAGCTATAGTCTGCATGAACTCTAATAAAAATAAGAGAAAGGAGCTGGCTGCGACCATGCTGCAATGAAAATGAATTTTAAAGTGACCCTGTTAGCACAAAATAACTGTTTAAACCAAGTACAGCAGATGAATGCACCTACTTATCTCTGCCCTCCTTTCCCATGATTGACAGCTCTAGGTTCTAGAGAAGAGGCAGGAGACAGATGGAAAAAAAGTATATCAAAATATGCCCTGAACGGTTTGGCTACAGCAAGGGTGCTTGGTTTGAACAGTCATTTTGTACTGATCCTGCATCAACATTTCAACAGGTTGGTCACCTCAACATTTGTCATGCTAAAAGTACCATTACATGGTACGAGATCGTGAATGATATCGCTTAAACGTCACGGGTTTGGAGTCGTTGAAACGACATCGTTAGGAAATAGTTTCATGTAACACCGATACGACTACGATAAATCGTTGATCGCAGACTTGAGAACATCTTCTCAAATCAGACGATCCTCGATCAGCCAACCTGCTGCATCGTTCTGTGTGTGACACCGCGATAACGATGTCGTTAGCGACTTCGCCCATTTACATGAGTGAACAAGTATTGTTCGCTGGGTTGTGCGAACGATAGCTGCTCGCTACATCGTTGGTGCGTCGTGCGCGATAACTAGACGTGTGACATCTAACCAACGATGTTAAAAAGATGTCCTAACGACTGCGCGTTCATGAGATCGTTAGTGATAACGTTTCAACATTGCAGCGTGTAACGGTACCTTTACTCAGATCTCCAAAAGGCACAAGGTTTGGCATAAAGTCGGCCTCATCAGTTGTACAAAATCTTAAGTGTATGGACAGCTTTAGGACACGTGCACACGTTGAGTATTTGGTGTGTTTTTTATTTGTAGAAATCTCACCAAACACTGAACATGTGCACGAGGCCTTACAGATACTGAGAGAAAAAACTCACCAAATACTGAACGTGTGCACGACGTCTTACAAATACTGAGGTAAAAACTTACCAAATACTGAAGCATGTGCATGAGGCCTTACATATACTGAGGTAAAAACTCACCAAACACTGCATGTGTGCACGAGGCCATACAAATACTGAGGAAAAAACTCACCACTGAATGTGTGCACGAGGCCTTACAGATACGGAGATAAAAAACTCACCAAATACTGAACATGTGCACGAGGCCTTACAAATACTGAGGAAAAAACTCACCAAACACTGAAGATATGCACGAGGCCTTACAGATACTGAGGGAAAAAACTCACCAAATACTGAAGCATGTGCATGAGGCCTTACATATATGGAGGTAAAAACTCACCAAACACTGAATGTGTGCACGAGGCATTACAGATACTGAGATAAAAAACTCACCAAATACTGAACGTGTGCATGAGGCCTTACAAATACTGAGGTAAAAACTCACCAAACACTGAACGTGTGCACGTGGCCTTACAAATACTGAGGTAAAAACTCACCACTGAATGTGTGCACGAGGCTTTAGGCTATGTGCACATCAGTCGGTTCTGCATTTCTGCAGACCGACGGAACCGGTGGACACAGCAGAAACTGAGTTTTCTGTGCTCAGCAGTGTCCTAGTTTTTTGCTCGTTTTTTGCTCGTTTTCCGCCCGGTTTTACAGCGTTTTGTCGGCGGTTTTTCTGAGCGGTTTTAAAACTGAGTTTTTAGTGCACTTGTTCAGCTGAAACGGTGGAAAAACGGAGGAAAGAAGTCACTTGCTCTATTTTTGGAAACCGGTGAAAAAACTCAGTTTTGACTGAAAACGACCAGAAGAAAAACGTTGTAATGTAGACAGAGTTTTCTAAAATCCATTGACTAGCATGTTAATCCAACCGGAGGGTAGGATTAACATAAATTAACATAAAACTGAGCGGAAAACGCCGACGGAAAACGTCCAAAAGCAGCCCACAAAACCACTGATGTGCACATACCCTTACAGATACTGAGATAAAAAAAACTCACCAAATACTGAACGTGTGCATGAGGCCTTACAAATACTGAGGTAAAAACTCACCAAACACTGAATATGTGTACAAGGCCTTACAAATACTGAGGTAAAAACACCTAATACTGACCGTGTGCACGAGACCTTACAAATACTGAGGAAAACACTCACCAAATACTGAATGTGTGCACGAGGCTTTACAAATACTGAGGTAAAAAACTCACCAAATACTGAATGTGTGCACGAGGCCTTACAAATACTGAGGTAAAAACTTACCAAATACTGAAGCATGTGCACGAGGCCTTACAAATACTGAGGTAAAAAAACTCACCAAATACTGAACGTGTGCACAAATCCTTACAAATACTGAGGTAAAAACTCACCAAATACTGAACGTGTACACGTGGCCATACAAATGCTGAGGTAAAAACTCACCAAATACTGAACGTGTGCATGAGGCCTTATGGCCACTTTACACACACCAACTTATCTGTCCAACTTCTGACCAACTTACTGGTTGCAGTGAAATCATGGACACATTGTTCCATTTGTACACAACCACAAAATGGAGCAATGTGTCCATGATTTCACTGCAACCAGTAAGTTGTTCAGAAGTTGGACAGATAAGTTGGTGTGTGTAAAGTGGCCCTTACAGGTACTGAGGTAAAAAACTCACCAAATACTTGAAGTGTGCATGTGGCCTTAGGCCGGTTTCACACTGGCGTTTGGTTCTGTTGCGTCGTCATGCGTCCAGTGTGTCAGCCTTCGGATCCACCATGCGTCCCTATGTTTAATATGAGGACGCAGGGTGTATGTGTAGGCATCCATTTGCATGCGCTTGTGTCCCGCCTTTTTTTTTTTTACGTGGCCACAAGATGCAACATGCTGCGATCTTTGGGCATCTGAGGCTGATTAAAAACAACAGATGCATCCTAATGCGCTCAAACACTACATAAGAGTTCTATTATGGCACAATGCAATCTGGATGGCAGCGGGAGGACACAGACGACCCAATATGGAAATCTCTTACACTCTCTCATTGGGTTTACCAGTCTCCCGCTGCTACTTCCAGGGTCGCCCATTAAGCTACTTGCATATTGATTGCAGTGTCAGGCAAACAGCCAATCACAAACACTGTGTGAGAGCCTCTGTGATTGGCTTTTGTAGTCAGACTGCATTTCCTCATTCTGAATGGTGATTGTGCTTGGTTGCCATACACATTAGACTATGGCAACCAACCTGCAATCATAGGGTGTTAAATAAATAATAATAAAAAACCTGTGTGAGGCTTCACAGTATTTTTCAGTCTAGCCCAGTGAAAGCAGACAGCTGAAAGCTGCCACCCTCAGCTGCGTAATTTTACCATGGCCACCAAAAACAAAAAATGTGTGGACTCCGCCCTATTTTTTTAATAATTGCCAGCAAAGGTTAAAGTAGGCAGCTGAGGGCTGATATTCTCAGCGGGGTGAGGACCCATTGTTTTAGGGCAACCCCCCCCCCCCACAATAAAGAATAGCAGCCTGCAGCCGCCACTTAAAATGGCACATTCATAAGAAGCACCATTTCCACGTCCCTGACCATTATGTTCTAAGGTTTTCAGTGGATTTTTTTTTAGTAATGAAGATCCTTATAAACAACGCACTGCTGCCATGTCTTGGTGTCCATTTTGACATGCGTCACGGCATCTGCACACATACAGATGCGTTGAGAAAGCTAGTGTGATCCCAGCCCGAGTGTCCTTTTCTCCGCCAACTCGTCAGCTGCACAGAGGGCTGTCAATAGTGGTGCTCATTTGCCTTTTTGATATCTTTGGCTGCAAGGCTTAGGTCGGTTTCACATTAGCGTCTGCATGCAGAGGGCATGCAGATGCAAACGCAGGGCAAACACTGCCATACTGATGTGAACGCAGCGGAGAATCTCCGCATGCGTTCACATATGTATGGTGCCTGGCCAGCCAATCAGCAATCTCGAAGGCGGCCGGGAGGCAGAGATCGGCAGCAGAGATCTCCGCCTCCCGGCCACTGCCGAGATCGCTGATTGGCCATTGGGAGAGATTTCAATGTGATCTGCAGCGTTCTCCTGTGCTGTCATGCGGAGGACACTGTGGATCCATTGAGATCCATGCATTTTTGCTTGCTGATAAAGTAAGTGCCCGTGAACCCACAAAAAATGCAACAGGCTGCGTTAGGAGGGTGCACAAATTATGCGCATCCAAACACAAATGCAGCTACTATGCGTTCCCATGTTAAACAAAGGAATACAGTGTGCATGCGTTTGGCTGTGTTCTGTTACGCTGCGTTCCAAACGCTAATGTGAAACCGGCATTAACACCTCTATCCTTCTTCTAAATAACAATTGCATGTGTGATTTACCAACTTTTCTTTAAAACAAAGAAAGTTGAGTGGTTTCGCTTGCAGTAATCTTATTTGGCAGACATCTTTTGAAAGGTCCATCAATGTCCTGAAATTGTTCCTCTTTTCCTAAATCCCAATGGAGAATTTTTACGCCTCTCATGATGGAGATGGCTGCGCCTTATTTTCACATTTACTTGGTGTATAAATATAGGAGCTGGAGCTGAATATATTTAGCAATCTTTGAGATTACCAAAGGACTCGGGAATAACAAAAACCCGCCCTGCAAACAGCTGCGGTGAAATTGCTCTACACATGGTGAATAGTGAAACTGCGAGGCCGAGAAGGAAGGAAAAGGATTTATGAGGAGCAAAGCAGAAAGGTGCTGTAGAGCCTAGAAACTCACATTGCAGAATGGATGTCGTGGGATCAGGGATTCAACTTCATTGGAAGAAAAGAACGAGGACCAGGTACACGTGGAGGTCAAGTCTCGGCCACCATTTATATATCAGACATAAAGTGAATTGGTTTGTGATTTCCTGGAGATCTATTAAGGTGACGGAGGTCTAGAGGTGGTGAAGGCAGGGAGGGGGAGCACATATACTATAGAAGAAAAAATAAAATTTGACTTGGATTAAGTGACCCATTATAACTATAACAAAATAGATATTGAAAATCAGCATTCTCTAAAAAACAGCAAATTGCATGGATGCCAAACATCTATTAATAGGGGACAAATTGTGCCTTTTAAAGGGCTATTCCCACCTTAATCACCCACTGAGGAGACAAAGGCGGCCAAGATGACGGACATAGAGAAGCAGCTTTTGTCTAACTCCTAAAGGAGTATATGGCCAAGCCTGTTATCTTAGCCACCTTTTGTCACTGCATATCGACAGTTATATCCAGTATATAACAGTACATATCCACATTGAATGGCTGATATGGGAATATCCCTTTTAAGGACAGATAATACAGAAATTAGGCGAGTGGATTTCCTAATCCTACATCATAAGGCCTCTGTAAGGCGGCCGTCACACGCTGAGATATCTCTAGCGATATTGTAAGCGATCACGTGCACGCGCAATCGCTTACAATATCGCTCACATCGCTGGTGAGATGTCACACAGACAGACTCACCAGCGATGTGGACCAGCGAGAACACTGGTAACTATGGTACACATCGGGTAACTAGGCACCGCGCGTCGCTTAGTTACCCGACGTGTACCATAGTTACCATCTCCCAGCATAGGCTCTGCGCTGGGAGATCGTTCATCGTGGTGTTATACACCACGATGAAACAGATCGTGGCATCGTTCATCGCTAGATCTGAGCTCCGGAGCTCAGATCAGCGATGTCACGATCAAGCGATTTCACATCGTAAATCGCTTGATTACACGCAACGATTTCTTGCCCGATATCGCTTAAGCGATCAAAAAGGAGATCACTTAAACGATATCGGGCAAGAAATCGTTGCATGTGACGGCCGCCTAAAAGGGATCAGTCAGCAGGATTTTGCTTCCCTAGCAGCATGATGTAGGGGCAGAGACTGATTCCAGCAATGTGTCACTTTCTTGGCTGCTTGCTGCAGATTTGATAAGACCACAGTTTTCTCTGCTGTAGATCTAGCAGTTCTCTGAATGCTGAGTTTTGTATAACCCCACCCACACGACAGCTTTTAGTGTACACTGTGCATAGGCAGAAAGCTGCCAATCAGTGGAGGGGGTGGGGTTGGGCTATCTGGCATCAGGTTTACTAGTCCTCTAAAGATAATTTCTTGCTGATAGAACACATTTTAATGAAATTGCAGCAAGCAGCCATGTAAGGCTGCCTTCACATTAGCGTTTGTGTCTGCATGCTGATGGCATGCAGACACAAACGCAGTTAAAAGCAGGGTCTAATGATGTGTCCGCAGCGGAGAATGTCCACCTGCGGACACATCATGGCAGCCAATCAGCGGTGTCCGGGGGCGGAGATCAGCAGCGGAGATCTCCTCCTCCCCGCCGCCGGTAAGCGCCGGGACATGTCGGCGGGGAGAAACAGCTGATTTGACAGCTGTTTGAATCTCCCGCGCCGAGACCGAGAGGAGATGTCGGCGCAGGAAGATTCAAACAGCTGTCAAATCAGCTGTTTCTCCCCGCCAACATCGCTAGCAGATTGCCGGCGGCGGGGAAGAAGAGATCAGCAGAGGCTGAGCTGATATCCCAGTGGCCGTTGGTGAGCTCCTGTGACATCACCGGCGGCCACCGGGAGATTTTTCAATGGGTCCGCAGCGCTCTTCTGTGCTGTCAAGGGCAGAACACTGCGGACCCATTGAAGACAATGCATGTTTTGTGCGTTTGGGGACGCTTGCTGATTTTCCAAGGTCCCCGAGCGCACAAAAAATGCAGCATGCTGCGTCCCGGGTGCGGACGCTGGACACCGGAAGGAGCAGATATCGTCCGCATCCGCACCCGAACGCAGCAAGCGCAAGCACTATGCGTTCCTATGTTAAACATAGGAACGCAGTGCGCATGCGTTTGACTGAGTATGGGAACGCAGCATAAGCTGCGTTCACATACGTAAGTGTAAAGGCAGCCCAAGTGACACATTGCTAGAATCAGTGTATCAGTCCCGACATCATGCTGCTCTCAGATTACACAGTTTTACACTGACATTTTCTCATTAAGACGACCACTGAAAATTGTGTGACGTACCATCAGATTTCTAGTTCTTAGACCTCTAACCATTATGTTTAAAGCCAAGGAGGAGGGGAGAATACTAGGTTTAGGAAAAATCTACTGAGGCTAAACTTTTACACTCACAGGTTAATGTGAAGAATGGACCTCAGGCCATGAAGGATAAGAAAAAGAGATTTCCATGAGGACTGAATTGTCAAAGATTTAAAAGACTACACCCCACTGGTTTTATTCATCACTTCAACCAACAAAGTTTAATTTCTGACATTTAATTGCATTAAATTTTTGAAAAACCATAGAAGTAATTTTGATCAGGAAAACAATTGTCAAATTTGCAATGGGGCCCCGGAGGCTTCACACCCCTTAAATGCAGGTCATTTATGTCTTTTACCAAGTTTATAGCTCATTGACAGGATAGGGGCATACTCAAAAACTGCAAAGGAGTGCTCCAGAACCGCCATTTCTCCCAATTACAAGAGCACAGTAAAGAGGGGAACTAATGGAGCAGCGATCGACCGTGTGCGTTACAGGTCTGCTGAACCCCAAAAGGGTTCAGAACAGAAACTCAGAACAGTGTTATATTTAATGGAAAAACTCTCCAAGTGGCAATCCTTAAAGAATTGCTAGGAGCCTTGAATTATAAAACCATAGATTTAATTATGCTAAAGGAGGAATGTGGATAAAAAAGTGCAATAGGGTTTTATCTGGGGTTAAAACCATGCTGCTGTCAGAGTCAGAATCTCAGTGGTATCTTCAATATGTGATTTATTCAATGCGTTTCGGAGTTGTTCTCCATAAGGAATTATCACATTACCTAGGTTAATTAGTGTAATGTGATCATTCCTGATGAAGGAGTACAGTTGTCCAAAACGTGTTGAATAAATCAAATATTGAAGATTTTAATAGCAATGCGGTGTTAACCCCCTCTTTCCTGACATAGATATCATTATGGCTTTTGACCCAATAAATTATCAACCTAAAGAAGCAAACATCCAATTCACAACACATGCTGAATCCATAACCAACTTTACTGTTTTATGACCTCAATTTCCCTGAAAATGCTCATAGATAATCGTTTAAAAGCCATTTTTCTCTGTTCTTTCAGTCCTCTCTGCCTTATGATGCAGCACTGTGAAGTCCAACTGCATGGCTGCTGTAGAGGTCATAATACAAGTCCAGGCTCAGACACTTTATCTATGGAGGCCATGTGCTGGCCGGAGAATCTACCCAGGCGCTATCCTGGGATGTGGTGGACGGCACATGGCCAGCAGTCAACACTGGCAGTCATGACTGGTAACAACGAGAATAACAATAATATGCGGATTATTCCAAAATAGTGGTGAATTGAAGAAGCCAAATAGATTTGAACATTTCTGAATTCATTAAAAGAAAAATACCTTATAAAATCATATGTCAAAAGACTATCCCTTTAATACATAATTGGCTATCATTAAATACTCATGACAGATCACGTTTTGGGGATCTCCTGTTGGACGTATAGGTGCTTTATTTTCAGGGTTATAGGCAGACTATAATCAGAGACTGTGTCTGAACTGTAGAATGGAAAGATTGGGAATGTTGAAATCCAACATGTCTGATCGTTTTTACTCTGAGAACTGCCAAGAAGAGACTGTTATGCCGTCTATGTAGACATCAGATTGTCAGAGAATTTCTCTAAAATTTGCTTCAGTCTATGGAATTATTATTACAGCTTCTGTCTTTTTACCCATCGTATTACATATCGCACATCCAATCGGTAAGACTTTAAAGGGATTCTATCACATTGTACATGCCGTCAGGGCCGCAGCATCCATGAGGCGACATGAAGTGTCAGCCTCAGGCGGCGAGCCCTGCTGGTAGACATGGGGCGGCATCTTCAGGAGCGCCTGGTGGTAGTGCAGCCCCCTGCAGATACCACTCCTACAGTCCTGGCCGCCGACGCTGCGACCAGGCTTGGCGTATCTGGGGCTGCTGGCGGGGCATCTGCCCCAGGCTCAGCAGACTCCTGCTGCAGCGCCAGCGGCCGCGGTCTCCAAACACCAAACCCCCCCTCTCCAGTGTGGCAGTGTGAGCTGTGTGAGCGGCTGCGGCCGCGGTCTCCAAACTCCAAACAAAAGTGCGGCTGTGTGAGCCGGCTGTGTGAGCCGGCTGTGTGAGCCGGCTGTGTGAGCCGGCTTCACTGTGCCTCGCGCTGACAGGACCTGTGATGATGTCAAAGGAGGGGAGGAGTCAGGCGGATCACATGATCAGCTCCTCAGTATGCAGCCAGGACTCGACCATGGTGCTGGATGAGGTGAAGTTTATGTGTGGGGCTGAGGATTTACAGTGTAATTGAATGTAGCAGAGCTGTGTATGTATGAGGTATATGGAGTGGAGCTGAGTGTTCAAGGTGTACAGAGCGGAGGTGCGTGTGTATGAGGTGTATGGAGTGAAGCGGTGTATGTACGAGGTGTGTGGAGCGGAATCGTGTGTGTATGAGGTGTGCGGAGCGGAGCCGTGTGTGTATGAGGTGTACAGAGCGGAGCCCTGTGTGTGTACGAGGTGTACAGATTGGAACTGTGTGTGTACGAGGTGTACAGAGTGGAGCCGAGTGTGTACGAGGTGTACAGAGCGGAGCCGTGTGTGTACGAGGTGTATGGAGCAGAACCGAAAGTGTACAAGGTGTACGGAGCGGAGCCGCGTGTGTACGAGGCGTACGGAGCAGAGCCGTGTGTGCGAGGCTTTCGCAGCGGAGCCCAGTGTGTACGAGGTGTACGAAGCGGCGCCACGTGTGTACGAAACGGAGCCACGTGTGTACGGTGTGTACAGAGCGAAGTCATATGTGCACGAGGTGTACAGAGCAGAGCCACATGTGTACAACGTGTACGGAGCAGAGCCGCTTGTGTACGAGGTGTACGGAGCAGAGCCGTGTGTGTACGAGTTGTACAGAGCAGAGCCGCTTGTGTACGAGGCGTACAGAGCAGAGCCGTGTGTGTACGAGTTGTACGGAGCAGAGCCGCTTGTGTACGAGGCGCACGTGGTGTACGGAGCTGAGTGTGTACTAGGTGTACGGAGCGGAGCCATGTGTGTACCAGTGGTGGCCCCCCCGAGCATGCCGCTCCTGTAGTCCCGGCCGCCTCTGCCGGCAGCATTCTTCTCCCAAGTCCTTGCCGCCGCTGTCCACCCCTCTGCAGCTCAGCACGGCGGGGAACAATGATGTCATCACTTAGTGCCGCTGTGCTGAGACGTGCAGAGCGGCAGAGGAGATGCTGAGGAGAAGAGGTATTTACTTTTTATTTTTTTAATAGTTTTTTTTAGTGAGTACACTGATGGGACACTATGTAATGTACAATATAATATAGGACAATGGGGGTGCAATATACTATATGGAGAACTATTGTGGCCCATTATATTATATGGAAGGCTATAGGGGATGCATTATACTATATGGAGGACTATGAGGGTGCATTATACTATATGGAGGACTATGGGGGTCCAATATGCTGTATGGAGAGCTATGGGGGTGCAGTATGCAATATGGGGGTGCATTATGCTATATGGAGGACTGTGGGGGTTCATTATGCCATATGGAGGACTGTGGGGTGCATTATACTATTTGGAGGACTGTGGAGGTGCATTAATCTATATGGAGGACTGTGGGGGTGATTATTCTATATGGAGGACTGTGGGGCTGCATTATTCTATATGGAGGACTGTGGGGTGCATTATACTACATGGAGGAGTGTGGGGGTGCATTATTTTATATCAAGTACTGTGGGGGTGAATTGTTCTCTATGGAGTTCTGTGGGGGTGCAATATGCTATTTGGAGGACTACGGGGTGCAATATACTATATGGAGGACTGTGGGGGTGCGTTTTTCTATATCGAGTACTGTGGGGGTGCATTCTATTTTATAGAAGACTATGGGGGTGCATAATATATGGAGGAATGCGGTATACTATGTGGAATACTATGGGGGTGTATTATATTATATGGAGCAAATTATACTATATGGAAGCCATTATAATATTTGGAGGGCTCTGTGGGAGGCATGATAATACTTGGAGGCTACAAGGGAGCCTTTATACTTTATGAAGGGCTATTTGAGGGCTGTGTTGGGGGCCATTATACTGTACATAGGTCCATTTTACTACATGGAGGGGTGGGCGGGGGTCATAGTTGGGGATCATGCTGTACTGGGGTAGTTGCAGGAGGTGCAGTAGGGTCATCATACTGTGCGTGTGGAGGAATGCACTGTGGGGGATCATACAGTGTTTGTGGGGCACTTTTGTTGGCATCACACTTTAGAGGGGCAATGAAAGGGGAATCTAGGGGCTTCAGTAGGAGGAAAATTACTTTGTAAAGGCTGACATATTGTGAGAGATGTACCTATGTGACCCAGCCAAATATTCTTTTTTTTTGGGGGTGCCCAATTAGAACTTCTGCTATGGGGCCCTATGATTTCTATGATGCAGGATGCATTGTCCCGCTGCTGCAGGACTGATTGGCCATAACTTAGGCTGGTTTCAGATTTGCATTTGTGTCTGCATGCGCAGGGCATGCAAACGCAGGGCAAACGCTGCCATACTGATGTGAACGCAGTGGAGATTCTCATCAGTATGGTGCTCGGCCAGCCAATCAGTGATCTCGACGGCGGCCGGGAGGCAGAGATCTGTGGCGGAGATCCTCCACCTCCCAGCCGCCGCCGACGAAATTTCAATGTGATCCGCAGCGTTCTCCTGCGCCGCCATGCGGAGGACAGTGCGGATCCATTGAGATCCATGCATTGTTTGTGCACTCGCGGGCACTTGCTGATAAAACAAGCACCTGTGAACGCACAAAAAATGCAACATGTTGCATTTGGAGGGCAGAGGAGGGCGTATAAATTATGCGCATCCAAACGGAACCGTTCCCATGTTAAACATAGGAACGCAGCGTTTGGCTGCGTTCTGTTACGCTTGCGTTCCGAATGCAAATGTGAAACCACCCTTACACACCAGGTCCAGTGCTGCCCCTCGGTACATTCAGGCATCCAGCCATCTTTCTCCTGAGCAGTGGTTGGTCGGTGGTGCTCTTCCCCCTTCCTGCTCCCATATCCTTTGCTCAACCCAATAGGAAGGACCCTGTTATTAATTACATCAAGACAGCCCCATGTGTGGCGCTTGTGATTGGCTAAGCAATCGGGAGTAAGTGTGGTCTGTTGGATGGAGAAGAAGCGCCATTTTACCAACTTAGTGCAGTGGCGGCTTGTTGATGCTCAGACTACAGGTCTTTACCTGTGTTGTATGGAAGGTGCGGCATGGCGACTTGTCTGAATATTCAGTGCCAGGCAGCGGTCCAGAGTTTTGCAGGCGTGTGCCAGAGGTTGGCAATCAGTTCTGCCTGCAGGACCACGGCTCTGCCAGATGTCATTATGTGTCTAAATGCTTGTGCCAAGCTGCCATTGCCATTAATGATCCTTGTTCTGGATTCTTCTGTGTGGTTCTTGTATGTGCGTGTGATGGTGCAGACATCTTTGTGTGGACATCTTTTTTTTCTGTTTCTGTAAACTAAAATGTTCACTATTTTGCTCATTTTTACAGGATAAATATAAATCTGTAGGAACCAGATTTATTTTTATGAATTAAAAATTTTTTCTAGCGGGTGGGGGGGGGCGCCGTTTTGCAGTTCGCCTCAGGCAGCAGAGAGGCTAGGTTCACCCCTGCATGCCGTCCCATCTGTGGACAGCACAGCATAGAGAAGGAGGAGCACAGAAGAAGAATAAATAGATTTGTTGGAAAAGATTCAGTATAAGTTGATTATTATTTATTGGAATCCCTATTGTTTGTATCTAGGAGTCCAGAGGGCAGTTCTACTTGTGATTGAGAACAGTCATACGGGGATGATTGTCAATCACTAGTAGGACCGCCCACTGGACTCATATGCAAACACCAGGGACTCCATTAAATAAAACACATGTTTTGTTCAAAATTTCCCAGAAAAATGTCCGATATATCTGTCTGATCAGTTCCTCCTGCCTTGTAACATCCCTCCCTGAACACCAGATAGAATTTTCAACATGACAGGTTCCCTTTAATAAGGATTATATACGGTACTTGGCAAAAAGGAAAGCAATACAAATAAATAACGCCTTAAACATGAAGGGTTAACTGAGCAGACTCAGAACAATCAATCCCTTACAGACCATTAATGTATAGAAGTTGATTGAAGCAAGGCACTAGAACTGTTATCAAGGAGGAGCAAGCAGCCAGGAGGTAGGGAGACTGCAGAGCTGCGAGCTGCTCAGGACAACTTCACTAAACTTCTTTAAAATCCTTTCACTGATTATTTCCAAAAATGTCTACATCTTTTTCACAGATCAGCAGCAATATAAATGCTTCTGATTAACAGCTGAATATATTATACACTGTGAACAACCTTTATTTATAACTGCTAACAGGCTGCTTTAAAAAGGCCATAAAACAAAAAGGTAAAACATGGTAAATTACAATGAGAAAACCAATATAACAAGTATTTCTTTTCCAAAGAATGAACATTTTGAAACTTTTAATGGAGTCTGCAATTACTTATCACTAGTTAAAGGTTCAGGGCCCTGGATAAATAATAAGCTACAAGAAGAATAAATAAGTAAACTTACCCTTCGCTCCTTATCCCCATACTCTATACCCAGGGTGTCCATGGCACGAACGATGGCTGCCAGGGATTGGATAGTGTTACTATAAACCACAGGCTTGTACTGCTTGACATCTTCACCTGAGAAGCCATCTTCATGGATAATTCTGCAAAAAAGAAATCACAAAAAATGTTTTAATATAAACAAAATATCACAGTACGGTATAGTGATACAGCGCAATTTACTTTAGGTATACAACACCTATTATAGCAGACAGCTAGTTCAATACATAAACTCTAGCAAAAGCAGCATAAAATACCCGATTTGCTTTCACTAGAGGCTTCAGTGATGCAGACAAACAGGCAATAAATGGGCTTCCAATGAAATGAGTGGAGATCACGGCGCTGCACCAGCCATAATAAAGCTTTGTATGAATTATTAATTGTGGCAGACACCCCATTATACCAAGTGCTGGAATGAAGACGCTCACATTACAGGAAGAAGGGTCCGACAGCATTATGGGTTAAGAGGTTTTATAAATATGGATTAATGGCCACTGTGTAAGTGCTCGGAAACCACTTAAAACATCATCTGTGATTTATAACATTCGGATATGTAGTAGAACGCGTATGTGGACTTATAGGACAATGTTCAGATGGGAAGACGGTGAGATGGTGATGGACAGACATCTCTTCTAGTGACAAGTCCTACGATGCTGAATGGTTACAAGGGTGACAAGAGCAAGTGGCTAATTGAGAGAAGCAGCCATAACATAGAAGACGGTCAACCAAAACAGATCCAAGAATACCCTTGGACACCACCACTAACCATAAGGGGAAATTTGCTAGCAATAATTCTAATTTGATCACCATTTAGCTTAAGCCCCCGTCACACATAGCAAGATCGGTAGAGAGATTGCGGTTGTGTCACAGGTTTTGTGATGCAACAGCGACCTCGCCTAGTTTGACACGTAGCAGCGACAAGGCCCTCGCTGTGACATCGTTGATTGGGTCGGAATAGCCTGGACCAATTTTTGATAGTCAGGCTTTGCTGGGGCAGCATGCATCGGTGTGTTTGACGCCTTAACAACGACCTCGCTGGCGACTCAGAACTCAGCCACGTAGGTCTGAGTCGTCAGACTAGCTGCTGTTTGACAGGGTCTCAACGACCGCTGAGGTCGTTATACGGGTCGCTTTATCGTTGCTGTGTCATTGAGTAGATCTGACTGTTTGACATCTTCACCAGCGACCTTAGTCTAAAGCTGGCCTAGAGAGCTTTTCCTCCTGACCATGCATCATTTGCTTACCTGACTGTGAATGTGTTCGCAATGGGAGAGGGGAATAAGCAGCTGTCAGATACCTCATGATGGCTTATCTCCTATATGTATCTCCCACCGAGAACATGTGCACACTCATTACAAGACTGCAAAGAGTGAAAGTTGGCAGGAATAGCTTTTTAACCATCAGCGCTCTAAGACATAGGGCCTTCTTTAGACAAAATAGCCAAAAGGGGTACAACTGGGACTGTGCTTGGTCAGTAAGATTAATAATAGTAAAGCATCAACAAAATTGCACCATAAATCTTAAAGTGGCCTTCAGAGCCCAATTTACAGAATTGGTGTGGGCTCAGCAGTTGCCCCCCTCCCTCCAGAAAATGGGACGTTATTACCTATCCTATGTAAAACGAAGAACTTCTAAACTATTCCTTTAAGGGTCAATGTTTTGCACCATGAAACAAAATATCGCAATTGGAAACAAATATTTGATAGCAAAGTGTGTCAAACCTTCAAATAGTAAGAACGGCTACAAAAAAAATAAGCTGAGGGACCTTTCACTAAATTGTACATTGTTCATGTGAATTGGACACAGGATGACCTCAGAGATTAATAAAACTTTTTTTTTTTTTTCATTGGTTGCAGAAATATTAGAAATTGAATGGGTTCAGAGACAAGAACGGTTGAACCAAACTAGTATTGTGGTGCTAAAAACAAACATGAGGCTTAAATTCACTGATTGGCTCTAATTGTCAGGATCCAGAGAAGGTTATAATTACCGTACTTATGACACCTTTCGTGCAACTTAAAGAAAACTTGTGTCTATAATTTCCTCCTCATTTTTGTATTGCTAGTAGCTAGTCTATGACATCATCTATTTAGTCTATTGAGCCTTTAGTATTGTACCATCTTTGGGCGACCAATCAAAAAATGAGAACTCCGATAACATAATCCTAATTACAGTTCATCACCTACTTTTATAAATGCTCTTTGTGTAAGGTTTACAGTTTCAGGATTTCATAGCATATTGATATTTTTTATAGCTTTTTTTCAGATATGCCTCAATCTTGCATTAACAGAACAAATAGTTTTTCTACCTATGTGAAGAAGTTACTTTTGTGTCACAAACTTGACTTCCATGAAAGGAAAGAGACAACCTGTATTTTGTAGATCTTCTATTTAAACCAGACCACTGCCAATGTTTTGTAATTCGCTGCATTTTCTGATGAAGAAATGGAGTTTCACTGTGAAACGCGTTGAATAAAGTACCTTAATCTACTATCCAACAATTTGAAGTTTCTACTAATTCACAGCAGCGCAGTTAAATCCACGCTTCTCCTGCTTCCTTCAGCCCCTGGGCTCGTGGCCTTTGTGGCAACTGTTTTTTCATTTCTACTATTGGTTGTGTGACACAACTACTCAAGGTGAGCACCTTGCCTATACAGTAATCTCCTTCACATTGGGTAAGACCCTATTGCGCTTGTTTGTCCACAGCATTGCACGCTAGGCGTGATTATATCTCACCCACTAGTTGATGGAAAGAGGGAATCTCTGCCTTCTGCAGTTCCAATGATCTGGAGAGAGTTAAGGCCCCGTCACACCATCCAACATCGGCTGCGATGTCGGATGTGATGCCGCGGGTGCGAGCTTGCTTCCGACATCACAGCCTAGCTGTCACGCGGCAAGATGTTGCCGGTGACGGCGCTGCGATGTTGGATCGCTCGCTGGACTGGGATCAACTCATCGAGCGATCCGCTACAATGCAGTGAATAGGCGGGATCGGCCGTGACATCGTTATTGCGGTGTCGCACCGAATTACCCCGCCGGTTGTTTAAACTGAAGTTGACAGGTTTTCCTGCACACAGGAAAACGGTCAACTTCGACTTGAACAACTATCGTTGTTGAATTGTGAGTTTACACGCTACAACGCACACGATGTCGTTTCAACATCGTTCCTGACGTCACTTTTGAACGACGTCAGAAACGATGTTGAAAGGTGTGATGGTACCTTAAGAGATAACACCAGCAATTGCTATTTCTGAATGGTGCTCCCATCAGGAAAGTACTTTCAGGAAGAAGTGGACTTTACAGTATCCACAGTGCCACATACAGAAGAACCGCCGATTCCAAAAGATCAGAAACATTTTCAGTCGAGTCAAGTGAAGAAGGAGAGGGCACTTGGTGATGAAGCATCTTCCTCTCATGACCCAGACTTTCGCTCAGCAACCTCAACCGAACCTTATAATACAAAGTGAACTGAACCATCTTGTTAGAGATTTGGATATGCCCCAGGGCAAGGCTGAGCCCCGAGGCCCAGGGCAAGGCCGAGCTCCGAGGTTCAGGGCAAGGCCGAGCTCGAGGCTCAAGGCATGGTCAAGCTCCGAGGTTGAGAGCAAGGACGAGCTCCTAGGTTCAGTAGAAGGCCAGGTCCTAGGTTCGGAGCAAAGCTCCTAGGTTCAGAGCAAGGCTGAGCTCCTAGGTTCAGAGCAATACCGAGCTCCTAGTTTCAGTGTAAGGTCAAAGTGATAGCTATGACCAAGAACATAAGTGCTTGAAATTCGCAAGACCAATGTTTTATGTATGCTTCACTATCTTAATTATGCACTAAATAAAGTGTTTTACATTTAATCAAGACGAGGACTTTCCATTTTTTGCAAGTGCTGTACGATATTTACATTTTTCCTATCTACCTCATTGCTACTTGAGAAGCGTCTCGTGGACTTGTCCGTGCACTACTGAATTACAGCTTACAAGATGATCACTCTGTAAATGGGTAGCTGAAAGTATATATATTTTTTTTTAAATTGTTTTTTGTTGGACCTCAGATTAATAAGCTTCTTCAATTTGAGGAGTTTCTCTATGTGTTGCAGGGCAAGGAAAAGACTGCAAGGGAGCATTCACAATAGTGGTAACTTAATGAGGACTTGTCACCCCCCTGCTAAATGCACCACTGAATACAGCATGTCTGCTGCATTCAGGGAAGGGGTCCCCCATGTGTCTGTGTGCGGTGTACCCAGAGATATAGGATTTGTAAAACTTACAGTTAGAAGCCATGGAGGCAATCACTGAAGCTGGAGTGAGCATGATTGACTGTGGCGATTCCCTCCCCCTCTGCTTCTCTGTGTGCCGCCTCCTACTGTGCTGTTTATGCTTTGTCAGGGCAGGAATCTGTAGCTGAAGTCAGGACAAATGATGTGCATGCTGTGGGTGACAGAGAGGAGGAGAGGAGGGGGGCAGAGCCATCCAAGCAGAAGCAGCACAGAGAGGCGGAGGGAGAGGAAATGGCTCCAGTCAATCAAGCTCCCTCCAGCCACAGTGACTGGCTCCATTGCTTCTAACTGGAAGTTTTACTAAGGCTATATCTCGGGGTACACAGCACACAGACACATGGGACCCCTTTCCTAAATGCAGCCGACATGCTGCATTCAGTGCTGCATTAGATTGCCATGCAGCAGGGGGGTGACAGGTCCTCTGTAAGAGCGGATAACTATGAAGAGTTGGTGGAAAATCTCAAAACAAAGATCTTGGCTGATCATGTCCTCAAATATTCATTTCTTTCATTGTAAATAGACTTTTTTCAACCAAACTGTGGAGCAGTGAGGACAAACATGGGAGAGATCTCACCAAGATATTGCTGCTATGACAAACGATATCAAGGAGAAAGGAATCATCAATGTTCCAGATTACTGAACGATTGTAGGAGATGATCCAATACCAGAAGACAAGAGACGAAGAAAAAAAAAATAGTCACAACTGGAGGAGGAGACATTGTGTAGAGACATTGCTGTAAATGGTTATAATTCACAATAGTGTACAGATAGGTTTTAGTTACCTGAATTGTTACTAAATTTCAGTGACAAAACAAAAAACATTTGATTCTGCTTTGCAGCCACTGTTATAGAAATAGTCAGACATTACTTCTAGGCAGACAACATTTCCAGTGCCATCTCCCCATTCAAAACATCAATAGCACTTGCAGGACCATGTTACCGAGTTAAAACCTCTTTGACAGAAACCCACAGAGGTCAGTGACTTTACTCAGACTCCAGCAATACATAATGGCAGCAATTCTTGCAGGTCAGGAATGGTCCAAGAAAAGCCATTATCTGGAAACCTTTGTAATGCAAAATAAAAGTAGAATCCAGCCAGTCCCATTGATTGTCTCCCAAGCAGTGAGTGTCTTCTGGCCTCAATGCGCTGACAATGAAGACTGTGTACAGCGGAGGTCGTCAATGGATATGCTCCACAGTTGGGGGGCGGGCAAGCAAAGGATGGCCATTTGGGCAATAGGCTGCGGAGAACAGCAGAAGTGGGAGGGATAGGGGAAAAGCTATTAGAGGATTGATAGGGCTTGAATAGCATACAGCCAGAAAATCGGGGGCTGGATTAAGCAGACATGGATAGAAATCTGTAAGAAGGGAGCGGGGTTTATAGGATTTTAGTTTTTGTTACAGAAAAGACATAGATAAGCTTTCCCAATCATCTGTCACCAGGAAAGTTCTAGCCAGAGCCTCCGCAATACATGCAAAACTTCGACATGTGCCATTGGAGGCCTGATGTATACCGGCACCTGCACGTAATCATTCTGGATTGACTGCATTTCAGATAATTAAACAACGATTAACATACAGTGCTTTAATCTAAATGTTAATCCTGTAATCTAAAATGCCTCACTTCTTGTCTGTATCATGCAAATGTGACAAATGATGCTCCGCACTCTGGTTTAGGGACTCTGCTGGACAGAAGACTTAGGGATGATAAACAGTGTGTGCGATTTAGATGCTGGATCAATAGGAGATTTACTGCCTCTGTGCTGGGCACTTATTGGTGGGAATGACAGATTGGGCTGGGGAGGTTACACAAAACAGGATGTTCTACAGAAAAGCTGCAGGCAATGTCATTAGGAAGCTGCAGGCACTATACACAACCTTCATTAGCTTTTTATGACGTCAGTTGAGGAATGCTTGCCTTCTACTTATCAATATGGTGGACAGACTGATCTACGGAACACTCATTTTTATATAACGAGTCATTGATAGGATTGAAATACACATAATAATCGAGTAATTGCTTCAATTTGCATAATCAAAAAGATTTTTATTTTATTTTTTATTTTTACAATAAGAACCACAGAACAAGGAAGGTGGTGTAAAGTGCTACAAAGATGGACCCGGCATGCAATTATCATTACATCTATAGGACTTAGCCACTATACATGTTACTATTGCATAAAGACTCATGATATCACAATAACCTATAAATTCTCATAGAAAAAATTCTCATAGGACAATGACTCTTTAAGGCCCCTTTAAGGCCCCTTTCACATCAGCGGTAAACGCTGATCGCGGCAGTTGCGGTGAAAAAAACACAACTGCTGCAATTACCGCATAATGGCCGCACTTGCAGTTCACTTGCGGCAAGCCCCATGCAATGTCTATGGGGCTTGTGGTAAGTGTGCGGCAGGTACGGCCGTGAAAAAAACGCAGCTATGCCGCACCTGCCGCAAGCCCCATAGACATAGCATGGTTACCATCTCCCAGCATAGGTTGTGCGGCGCTTAGTAACCTGATCTGTACCATGGTTACCATCTCCCATCATAGGCTGTGCGGCGCTTAGTAACCTGATGTGTACCATGGTTACCATCTCCCATCATAGGCTGTGCGGCGCTTAGTAACCCGATGTGTACCATGGTTACCATCTCCCAGCATAGGCTGTGCGGCGCTTAGTAACCCGATGTGTACCATAGTTACCACCTCCCAGCATAGGCTGTGCGGCGCTTAGTAACCCGATGTGTACCATGGTTACCATCTCCCAGCATAGGCTGTGCCGCTGGGAGATCGTTCAGCGCTGTCACACAGACTGAGGCAGCAGGTTGTTTGAGTTGAAGTTGACAGGTTTATCAACATGGTTGATAAACCTGTCAACTCCGACTTGAACAACTATCTTTGTTGAATCGTGCGTTTACATGCAACGACGCAACAACGTCTTTTCAACATTGTTCCTGACGTCACTTTTAAACGATGTCGGGAACTATGTTGAAACATGTAACGGGGCCTTTAGCAAGACATACAATCCCATGACTGCTGCAGCCAATTACTGGACTCAGGGATCAGGCTAAAGGCCCCGTTACACCTTCCAACATCGGCTGCGATGTCGGATGCGTTCGCTTACGACATCGCAGCTTAGCGGTCACATAGCAAGATGTTGCCGTTGATGGCACTGCGATGTTGGTGCAGTGATTGCTCGCTGGGCTGGGATCAACCCAGCGAGCGATCCGCTGCAATGCAGCGAATAGGCGGGATCGGCCGTGACATCGCTATTGCGGTGTCACACAGAACGATGCCGCAGGTTGTTTAAGTTGAAGTTGACAGGTTTTCCAGCATGCAGGAAAACCTGTCAACTCCGACTTGAACAACTATCGTTGTTAAATCGTGCGTTTACACGCTACGGCGCAACAACGTCATTTCAACATCATTCTTGACGTCACTTTTGATTGATGTCGGAAACGATGTTGAAAGGTGTGACGGGGTCTTTGCAAGGCAGTAAAGACCAGAGGGGACCAGTAATGATTTTGCGCTAAGGCTGTGATAATTGAACGGGTGGTTATTATTTGGGGGGGGTGGGGGGGGAATTGTTTAAATGTCATCACATTTTCTTTTAATGTAGCTTAATGGCACTTGTGTGAATGCTGCAGCCTATTTGCCAGTGACGTAACAGATGGTGGGCCCCAAAGCAAACTTCCAACCATCATAGTATTGATCTTCTCATATGGGCCAAAGGAACTTATCCCCCCTTCCTCTAGGCTCTGGAGTTGGAGGCGATGGTAACCCTTGCACAGTTTATAGTGTTAGCCTCTGCTGTGCGTGTTTTACTGGAATAGGTATTCTAGCTATGTCCCATTCAATGCAATAGGACAACATCCATCCTCACTGTTCCTAAGAGAGTGGATGCAGAGCTCACAGAAGCAGCCCCTTCTACACTGGATCGGCGAGGGTGCCCTGCATAGGACCCCACCAACCAAGTTTGCAGAGGATTTGGAGCCATGATGAATGGCTCCATTCCATCCTCAAATCTCATGATAAAAGGATACATTTTTTTACTGCACCCCAGACAAGTTTTTAATTCATGAGCCTCCTTATTCAAAGCCAGCAATGTTGTAGTCAGTGAATTGAAGGCTGATTTACTGCACAAATATAAGACAATGTTAAATGATTGCCGGCGAACAGAGGCGGCTCGGATCCTGCTGAACGATCACTTTTCATCCTCTGAGTTTTTTCCCCAAAACTGAAAACATTTAAGGAAACAAAAGGGCTTATTTCTATATGTTAGGGAGCAATGAGCAGATAAGCAATAAAGTCAGCCGGCAGTCGTAGAACAAAGCGTCATCTCCCTTCCTCATGTCTGGGTTTCTGAATGTTTAGAAGAAAGCTTGTGGCGAAATAAGTACATAGATTTCTTGTATTCAATCAAGGAGCTCGAATTGTTTTATTACAAGACCGAAGCTATTGTCACATCGCAGCTCCAAAATTTAAAAAAAAAAAGAAAAAAAGGAATTAGCTGTCCAACTTAAAATGCTACTTTGCAATCTTTGTTTCTTAAATAAAACATAATACATAACCATATAGGAGGCAGAGATCTTGGAGCTCTCCTTACATAACCATATAGGAGGCAGAGATCTTGGAGCTCTCCTTACATAGCCATACAGAATGCAGGGGATCTTGGAGCTCTCCTTACATAACCATATAGGAGGCAGAGATCTTGGAGCTCTCCTTGCATAACCATATAGGAGGCAGAGATCTTGAAGTTCTCCTTACATAACCATATAGGAGGCAGAGATCTTGGAGCTCTCCTTACAAAACCATATAGGAGGCAGAGATCTTGAAGTTCTCCTTACACAACCATATAGGAGGCAGAGATCTCGGAGCTCTCCTTACATAACCATATAGGAGGCAGAGATCTTGGAGCTCTCCTTACAAAACCATATAAGAGGCAGAGATCTCGGAGCTCTCCTTACAAAACTATATAGGAGGCAGAGATCTCGGAGCTCTCCTTACATAACCATATAGGAGGCAGAGATCTTGAAGTTCTCCTTACACAACCATATAGGAGGCAGAGATCTTGGAGCTCTCCTTACAAAACCATATAAGAGGCAGAGATCTTGGAGCTCTCCTTACAAAACCATATAGGAGGCAGAGATCTTGGAGCTCTCCTAACACAACCATATAGGAGGCAGAGATCTCGGCGCTCTCCTTGCATAACCATATAGGAGGCAGAGATCTTGAAGTTCTCCTTACATAACCATATAGGAGGCAGAGATCTTGGAGCTCTCCTTACATAGCCATACAGAATGCGGGGGATCTTGGAGCTCGCCTTACATAACCATATAGGTGGCAGAGATCTCGGAGCTCTCCTTACATAACCATATAGGAGGCAGAGATCTTGGAGCTCTCCTTGCATAACCATATAGGAGGCAGAGATCTTGGAGCTCTCCTAACACAACCATATAGGAGGCAGAGATCTTGAAGTTCTCCTTAGATAGCCATAAGGAGGCAGAGATCTTGGAGCTCTCCTTCCATAACCATATAGGAGGCAGAGATCTTGGAGCTCTCCTTCCATAACCATATAGGAGGTAGAGATTATCGAGCTCTTCTTACATAGCCATACAGAATGCGGGGGATCTTGGAGCTCGCCTTACATAACCATATAGAAGGCAGAGATCTTGAAGTTCTCCTTACATAACCATATAGGAGGCAGAGATCTTGGAGCTCTCCTTACATAGCCATACAGAATGCGGGGGATCTTGGAGCTCGCCTTACATAACCACATAGGAGGCAGAGATCTCGGAGCTCTCCTTACATAACCATATAGGAGGCAGAGATCTTGGAGCTCTCCTTGCATAACCATATAGGAGGCAGAGATCTTGGAGCTCTCCTAACACAACCATATAGGAGGCAGAGATCTTGAAGTTCTCCTTAGATAGTTATAAGGAGGCAGAGATCTTGGAGCTCTCCTTCCATAACCATATAGGAGGCAGAGATCTTGGAGTTCTCCTTCCATAACCATATAGGAGGTAGAGATTATCGAGCTCTTCTTACATAGCCATACAGAATGCGGGGGATCTTGGAGCTCTCCTTACATAACCATATAGGAGGCAGAGATCGTGGCGCTCTCCTTACATAACTATATAGGAGACAGAGATCTTGGAGCTCTCCTTACATAATCATAAGGAGGAAGAGATCTTGGAGCTCTCCTTACATAACCATATAGGAGGCAGAGATCTTGGAGCTCTCCTTACATAACCATATAGGAGACAGAGGTCTTGGAGCTCTCCTTACATAACTATATAGGAGGCAGAGATCTTGGAGTTTTCCTTACTCAACACCAGCTTTTTCAGAATACCATACTATAAGGGTGGATCATGTTATTCTTTTTCTTGGCAATTGAGAATATAAATCACCTAAGCCACTTGTGTTTGGCAGGTCCAGGTGACAATATAATGTGTATAAATAACGTCCTGATTCCTTGATGAATTTCAACATGCTTTACTCCTTGTCTACAAATGGAAGCTGGCAGCAGCCTACTCCTCTTATTAAAATTATATGTTCCCTTCCAAGCTTGAAGGTATGAGGGATTCAGGAGGAAAAACATTCGACAAAAATCCAAAAGACATTTAAAGGCACCTTAAAGGAAACCTGTCAGGCCACCAACATGATGATCATAAGTCTACATGAGATTGTGGGGGGCCTGACACCACTGATCAGCTGATATCTGAGCAGAGTATAAGCAATACTATAAGAAGAGCCCTATACATACCAGCCACTGTAGAGAATTGATGTTTATCTCCTATAGACAAATTATCAACATGTCAGTTCAGGACAACTCCTTTAAAAGGGAATTTGTCAGTAAGATGAAACCCTTAAACCACATATATGTGAATGCAGGTCTTTGAAAGGTAAATCCATTGAAACCTTTGTATCTTCTATCTGTTGCTGTAGTCCCAAAAAATCAGTGTTTTAATCTAAATGCAAATGAGGCATTAAGTGCTTTGGGCATGACAAATCCCTTGCTGAGGTTGTTACCTTGCCCAGCCTCTTTAGCATGACATAGCCTGCTGTCCAACTTCATTGCATGATGTCACTAAAATAAGAGCTCAGTCAAGGTTCAGAGAGAGAAAGCTGTGGAGGGAGGCAATGGCCCTGGAGGTGCTCTGCCACATCCAGAGCACTTAATGCCTCATTGCCTAATAATTAACATGCTAATTTCTCAGGAATACAGCAACAGATAGAAGATACAAAGAGGTCAATAGATTTAGTATCCAAAAACCTGCATGGAGATTTTTTTGTGCGTAATGGAGGTGAGGGTTAATCTTAAAAACAGATTCCCTTTAATGCCACTCATGCAGTATGCAGTCATGGGAGATAGAGACACACCAGAGGCTAAACTGGCTAAATCCTTCCCACACCTAATCTAGATTGACTCATGGCTCGGAGGGCTGAGTTTTGGATAAAAAAATGTGTATTTCCTATATTCAACAGGCGACCCAGCGCTCTGAGAAGTCCACACTTATTACACGGGTGATGAAGGTGACAATATGCATTCTATATGAAACTACATCATAATCTAATGGGCATGAGGAAATGCTTTCCTGTAGGGCACAAGGCCAGCTTTGCCATCACTACTAAAGGCAGCCTTTACATGTTCTGGTCACTGTGTCACAGGAACCTCAAATCATCTAATGAAATTGAGGGGGTCTAAATACAAATACCAAGCCAGGCTGCTCATAGGAAAAAAATAAGCCAGCAGACATTAAAGAGTAACTTTATTATGAGATTTTGTCTGTCGTTCCTGAAAAAAAAATTACAAGTAAGAGACTGTAGAAAAGCTGGAGTTTGGAAGCCAATTTCCCACCTTCAGCTGCAGCGATATCAGCATGTGCTCATGTGGAGTATAGATGATGGCAGTGATGGGTCATTAGGAGTACAGATGATGACAGTGATGGGTCATTAGGAGTGCAGATGATGGCAGTGATGGGTCATTAGGAGTGCAGATGATGGCAGTGATGGGTCATTAGGAGTGCAGATGATGGCAGTGATGGGTCATTAGGAGTACAGATGATGGCAGTGATGGATCATTAGGAGTACAGATGATGGCAGTGATGGGTCATTAGGAGTACAGATGATGGCAGTGATGGGTCATTAGGCATACAGATGATGTCAGTGATGGGTCATTAGAAGTACAGATGATGGCAGTGATGGGTCATTAAGAGTACAGATGATGGCAGTGATGGGTCATTAGGCATACAGATGATGTCAGTGATGGGTCATTAGGAGTACAGATGATGGTAATGATGGGTCAATAGGAGTACAGATGATGGGTCATTAGCAGTACAGAAGATAGCAATGATGGGTCATTAGGAGTACAGATGGTGGCAGTACTGGGGCAGCTCCTGTCCTCTCCTCTGACTGTTCTGCTTATAAGGACAATCTCCTGCAGCAGCCCATCTCCACAGTCAAAAACCCGTTACACATAATGTCCCAGCGACCCGACCAACGATTGGGTCGCTAGGACATCGTTATCTGATCGCTGGTGAGCTGTCACACTGGCAGACTCACCAGTGATCAGCGAGGACGCTGGTAACCAGGGTAAACATCGGGTAACTAAGCGCAGCGCTGCACTTAGTTACACGATGTTAACCCTGGCTCCCAGCTTCCCAGCGTGTACTGCGCACGCTGGGAGGTCTTTGATCGCTGGTCTCCCGCTGTCACACACGCCGATGCTGGCTGCCCAGAGGGAGACCAAAAAAAGTGGTCCTGGTCATTTACCAGCGATCAACGATGAACGACCTCATCGTTGGTCATTGCTAAATGTCACACGCAACGATGTTGTTTCGATGTCGCTGCAACGTCATAAAACCGGTGACGTTGCAACGATATCGTGAACGATATCGTAGCGTGTAATGGGGCCTTCAGTGACACCAGAGCTCAGAAGAGCCATTATCTGTACTCTGTATGAGAACATTCTGAAGGCGGGAAATAGTCTGGGAAAAAGCTGGGGCCTGAAAGCCACTTACATGTAAAAATCCCCTAATAAAGTGATTGGAAAAGATTCATAGCTTTCCATGCCAGACAAAATTATTAAAAATAAATACCTTAATTAAGTTTAGTTATTCTACAACTGGGTTTACACACAGTATTTGTGCTCCTTTTTTCTGCAGTCAAAACCTGCTCTCTTGGTAATAAAAATGTGATGTTCAAAATTAGGGATGAGCAAACCAAACTGTTTATGCCGACAGACTTTACAAATAATGTCATTGTTCACATTTTGAAACGCATTTCCGAAAAAACGTTTTAATAAAAATTTTCCAAAACTGCCCATGTGTCTTTTATGCTCTTAGCCACATCTGTACCAAATTTCAAGTTGGGATCGTGATGGGATCATATTTTAAAATATTTAACTATTATAGTGTCAATTCAAAAATCTTGAATTCAGATCTGTTCAACCTGTGGTCTAAAAGCGTGGGGTCTATATTTATCAAATCCATTATTTTTAGACATTACTGTATTATTTTGATATGTTACAGCTTAGAAGCAGGAGAGGACATATAGGAAAAAGCTTTGTTAGGGCTCAATCTGAGAAAGCACAGGGATAGACAGTGAATGCAGAGCAGATTATAGGCCAGCAGCTCTGTAAATCATGTTAAGTGTCTACCCACTGCATTCAGGAAGTAAGGGCCCTTTGCACTTGCGGCAGCGAAAAAAAACGCGGCTGACCGCGGTTTTTTTCGCGGCCGCACCTGCCGCAAGTACAAAACCGCACTTGCCGCACCTGCCGCAAGTCCGCCTATACTTTGCATGGCAAAAACCGCAACCCGCCGCAAGTGCAGCCGGTATGCGGTAATCGCGGCAGATGCGGTTTTTTCACCGCATCTGCCGCGATTTGAAAAAAACGCTGATGTGAAAGGGCCCTAAGACAGCTCGTTCAGACCTTTCATGTCCTGACATGTCTGGACATCTTCACTCCTGAACAAACAATAGTCTGTACATAGCCATCAAGGCTGTGTACTAAAATATGGGTGAGTAAATATATTAATAGTTTAATGCTATTATTATTAAGGGCCAATACACACAGTGCTATTCTTAGGGATCATCATTCAGAAAAACAGCCCCATTGATTTCTATGGGGTTCACCACATGCAGTGTTTTTGGAAACACTCATGAGTGAGTAAATCACTGCTTGAACTACTTTTTAATCGCTGCAATAAACGCAGCATGTATCATTTATATAAAAAAAAGCTACCATTTTTTTCACTAGCGATTAAAAAAACTAACGCATATGTGGTAAAAACTTGGTAGAAAAACAAGCTGCCAAAACTGCAGCGTGTATCTGCAGACAGAAAAAACTGTGCGCGCTAGCCCTAAAACTCACTTTATAGTAATACAGTTATATCTCAAGTGTACTGTAAATCTTTATTTTTATTACCTATCTTCCTTACTTAATATTAACTGTATTTTTCCCACACAGCAATGGCTGCTACTTCTCAAGAAACAGCATTTTATCATAGACACTGTTGCAATCCTTTTGAAAAAATATGAATATGATTGGCGCTGGTGGCTGGCTACTGTACTCTCCTAAGATTGTGAAAATGAAGAAGTAGAATTGACTTTATTGCATCCTTCTGGTCCAGCGCCATCCTTTGTGTATCCAAGAAAGCCAGACATTTTAAAAGTGCACAAAAATCAGATATTAACTCAGGCGGAGCCTAACACCGTGACAGGCCGGACATACTCTTTGACACACAAGGAAATGGCGATTACTAGTAAGCGTTTATGGACAAGATTACATTTCACCCACTAGAAGGGACAAATTGATAAAATGCCACTTTAAAAACATACTATTAATTGTTTGATTAGTTCATAATTTATAGAACGATGATTTAACTACTGTACTATTCTTATTAAACACTTCATAAATCACATGTTTAGTGATATAATAGAAAACAAATTTATATGTATAAATAGGGGTTAACATTTTTGGTTCTTTTAATCTTGTTTAATCAAACTTGAGGATATGATCACCTTTCTTCTTTTGGTTTGTTCAATACATTCAAGTTGAAAATGCTGAGCGTTGTGTTCTGATGATTAAGATGTATTTATCCTGGCACTTATGGGATTTGTTTTTTGTGTTTCTTTTTTGTTGCATATAAATGTTTTATTCAATAATTTGTGATAACTCATACAACCATAAAATAAAAAATATATAAATTTGACAGGTCCCAAGTTGAATCTCTGCACAAATATAACCAAGAACACAATCAGTCATTTTTTCACAATTGCCCGTCAATAGTTTGAATTTGATATAAAGAAACATAGTCTTGTAACATATCAAATGAAAGCTGTTACCGTTCTGAGTAAAATGATGCCTCTCCCACTTCATTATCTTATTTCTAGCCTGAGATAAAAAAAATGTAAAGTCATACCAGGCCAAAATTCACCCTTTTTTTAAAACTTTAAAAATCTGTAAAAAATTAACTGATGAAGAAAAAAATTCTAAACTTTTAATTTGTAATTAACTAAAGTAGTACTTCATAAAGAAAAAGAATTTTAAAAAATCTAAAGACGTCAGGTAAAAAAAAATATTCATATTTAGATCACTTGATATAGAATGACCCATTGACGCTATTAATAATATTTTAAAATATGATCCCATCGCGATCCCAACTTGAAATTTGGTACAGATGTGGCTAAGAGCATAGCAGACACATGGGCAGTTTTTGAAATATTTAAAGTGCGCCGATTTTTCGGAAATGCGTTTTAAAGTTTTGCGCTTGCGATCACATGGGTAAAATATTAACAAAGATCCTCTTGTGACATATCTGATGAAAGCCTGCACAGTTCTGAGTAGAATGGTGTTTATTTTGTTTCTCTATCTTATTTCTAGCCCGAGATATGATAGAAAATGTAAAGCCATACCAGGCCAAAATTCGCACTTTTTTAAAACTTTAAAAATCTGTAAAAAATTAACTGATAAAGAAAAAAATTCAAAACTTTTTTTTTGTAATTAACTAAAGTTGTTCTTCATATAGAAAAAAAATTAAAAAAATCTGAGGACGTCAGGGAAAAAAAATATTCATTTTTGGATCACTTGACATGGAATGACCCTTTGCAGCATTTTCTAGGTGCAAGTTGCATGTGTGCATTGTTTACACTATGCGTTTAATAAAGCTTTATTCACCAAACACGTTAGTGGCACTTTTTGCAGCAGTTTTTCATTTTCTTATTGCCTTAAATGTGAAAAAATACTGAAAAAACCCTGAAAGAATACGGTAGATACATTGCAGGTTTAAACACAAATGCTACAGTTCTCAGTTTGGGCAGTTAAATAAATCCAAATCGGGCACGGTACTTCCAGGACCCGCACCCCATGTGACTGAGGCACAAGTCCTGTAAGTTATTTTGCGTTGCTCTTGCCCGTGCAAGGGAGGAAGAAATCACCTTAAGCTCACCGTGGGATCGTTGTGGACGGTGAGTACTGCAGCGTTTTTGCTCCAAAACTAGATCAATTATAGGACATGCTGCTTCTTTTCCTCATCAGGTTTTTGCAACAAAAAACCTGATCAGGAAAAAACGCAGCCGTCGGCACAGATTTCAGAAATCTCATAGACTATGCTGGCTGGACAACAACTGATCTGTTTTTTTTTTGTGCAAAAACACACAGCACCAAAAACGGATCAAAAATATAGCATACCAGTAGGTACATAGCCTAAAAAGCAACTTTTAATTTGCATTAAAAAAACAAAAAACTAGAGCTACCAAAAAAAAAAAAAAAAAATGCTGATGTGGACACAGCCAAAGGGTAGATGCCGATGCTGAGTATTTGGTGCAGATATTGTCTGCAGCAAAGATTCTGCAACCTGCACACCATGGCAGGAAAACACAACACAAAACACATGCTTTTTTGGTGCTTTTTTGCAGTATTTTTTTGGTGCAGATTGTGGCCATGTTCTACTATACTCAATGGTTGGGAGGCTACAAAACCAGCAAACAAATGTTTAGCTCATTTTTTTGTCTTGACCACAATATGCCCCTAATCTGCGATGAAAAAATACCGTAAGCATTGTGGGCACAACACTACAGAATTCTCAGCGACTTTGCTTGGGTAAGGATACGTAAATCAGGTTTGTGACAAAAGGGACACAAAAGTGCTGCAAAAAACGCACTATGTGCACATACCCTAGGGCTAGGTGCACATGTTCAGTATGTGCAGCAGATTTCTATGCAGCAAAAACTTGTGTTGGCAGGAAAAATGAATGCGATTTTGATGCATTTTTTTCTCCCCGCATTACTTTGAATGGATGAAAAGATGCTGCAAAAAATATTGAAAGAATTGACATAAAAAAACGCTTTAATTTCCAATTTCCTGTTTGGCTATTTATTTTTAGCTACATGTTCATGTTAACCATTAAATAATAAGCTTTATATGTTGCCCGCTGAGTGCGTCCATGTCATCAGGCAGGGCCACATGTGGCGGACAGGACAACATCTGCCACGCGGTGGCTTTATCAAACTTGCACTTTGCCAAGGAATTCCGCGAGGCTATTTTTATATATATAGTACAGGCAGATTAGATTTTCTAGTGCAATGTTTTCTCCTTAAACACATTACACAGATACTTCCGCTGAAGTCTGAAGAACTGAGGCCTCAAGGTCTGAGATCACCAGCCGTGTCCAAGATGGGTTAAAACCCAGGTTGCTGACATAAGCATCAGTGACACAGAGAAGGATGCAGCTCATTCACCGCTGTAGTCAGGAGTTTTCCACCCCAGGCCAGGTCAACATTTGTTCTAGATTTTTATGTGCAGAGCGGTTCTTTCTCTACCATCTTAGGTCATAATGGAAACTTTCCCTTTTTTGTAAATAGGATAGTTGACTTTCTGCCAAGTACTACATTAACAAAATCATCAGTGAAAAGCAGAAAAGAATTGGGCTTAATTGCTCCGCTGTTTAATACTCTGCTGCATCATTTACACATTCACTGCAAAAGGATTTTTCTGCATGGATTTCTCACAAACACAAATATATAGCAACACAAGAAACCAATTACCAAATTCCTACAGTAAAAATCAAGCGAGGAGATCCTTAAAGGGTCCATGATTCCAATACTAATGACCCATCCTTAGGTTCAGATGTCAATTTATTGCTAAAGGTCCAACACCCCCCATACCCCCACACACACTAACTTGATATTTCAAGTTCCACCCGGACGGAAGTAATCAGTACAATGCTGGAACATCACAGCCGTATTCACCAAATAGCGACCATTAACAGGTGCTGCACCCAACGAACAGAGACCTCGGCAGAAGACCTTAGAATACACTATACACAATGTACAGACGGGCAAGTGGGGCCTCACAAACAGCTGGTCAGCAAAGATGGGGGGTAGGTTGGCTGCTGAAAAACTACTCCTTATCAGATACCAATCCTAACAATATGATCATCCATCTATCATGATCAATTAACACAATCCTACTAACCATATTGAGATCACTCGTCATCATATCTGATCAGAACATCACGCAATATTTCCTCTAACAATAGATCATCCATATCTATCAGATACCAATCCTAACAATAGATCATCCATATCTGATCAGATATCCCAAAGACCTAAACATAATAGATCATCCATATCTAATCAGATACCAATCCTAACAATAGATCATCCATATCTGATCAGATACCAATCCTAACAATAGATCATCCATATTGATCAGATACCAATCCTAACAATAGATCATCCATATCTGATCAGATACCAATCTCTAACCATATTGATCGATCAAATACCATAAAATCTGATCAGATACTCTAATGCCATCTATAGAACATCCAACATAGATCATCCATATATGATCAGATACCAATCCCAATAGACATCATACGATCAGACATGCTATTCTATTGAAGGATTACATCCAATGTCAAACAAACAGATCATCCATATGAATGATGCAAGTGATACCATATCCAATAATTAATAGATCATCCATATCTGACCAGATGCCAGTGCTAATGTTGATCATCCATATCTGATCAGATACCAATCCGAATAGATCATCTATATCTGATTAGATACCAATGCCAAGAACATATCATCTATATTTGATCAGATATCAATCCTAACAACAGATCATCCATTATCTGATCAGTTACCAGTGCCAACGATAGATCACCATATCTGATCAGATATTGATCTATCCTCAGGACAAGTCTATGACCAGATATTGATCTACCTTTGGGAATAGTAGGACTAGTCCTAAGGATAGGCCATCAATATCCATGTCCTAGACTAACCTTAATGCCATTTAGAATAACACAGCATAAAACTACATTTCTCTTTATTTGCTTTTATTCCCAGATTCTAGAATTTTCTTTAATAATATTTTTGGGACATAATTTTGGGTGCAGTCATCTTGGCCGCTAACATGTACAGATTTACTTTACAGCAGTCACATGGAGCAAAGACGTACACTGACCCTGACTATAGGAGAGATTTCTAGCCATGTTCAGAGGTCTCCATGATGAAAGGAGGAGGTACGCTGTGACCATCCTTTCTACTGAAAGATGGTAATATAATAGACCCGATATTATGCCTCCTGGCCAGTGTGAACACAAAGATTAAGATACTTTTAAATATTGATTCTAAAATATATATACGGTATGTAAAGCATCTAAACATGATTTTATAAAACAATTTTAGAAAACTTTAAAGAATAAGAAGCTTTCTGATGTCACATTTCCTTCTACAATGCACTACAGTGGGCGTGGAAGAGAATACATTGTGGGGGCCACAGAGAACCCTCGAGAAGCGAATATGTTGGCACTAGTTATGGATATACGGCAGCAGGTATGCACATCCTCCTGAAACAATGTTTATTTTAATAAATACCTACTATGGCATATCTTACTAAGTGCCTACTCATTGTGCATCTCCATTACTCTTTCTGGAAAATTATGAATAAACTAACATCTGAGTATTACCCTACCAGCCCCTAGGAAGGTGTCCTACATCTCCAGGTGGCACTCACACACCACCACCTCGGGCATCACCTGCCTGCCACACCTTGAGAGAGTACTCACACCCACGGGCCACACCTCGAAGCAGTACTCACACCCGCTGGCCATTCCTCAGGGCAGTACTCCCCTTCCGGCCACACATCCAGACAGTACTCACACCCATAAGCCACACCTCAAGACAGAACTCGCACCCGCCGGCCACACCTCAAGACAGAGCTCGCACCTGTCGGCCACACCTCAAGACAGAGCTGCACTGTCGGCCACCTCACAGAGCTCGCACTGCAGCCACACTTCAGGGGGTCATTCCATTTCAGGTGAACAAATGATTTTTACCTCTATATCTTCAATTCTTTTGAGATTTTGTCATTTGGCAATAGAGTGTCAGAGAATGCAAAATGTGAACCAAAAAAAAATTCTATTTTTTTTTTTTTTTAAACTCACTCGCCGGCCACATCTCAGGATAGTGCTTACATGTGGCGGCTACACCTCAAGGCAGTAATCCCAACCGCCAGCCACAACTTGAGCAAGTAGTCACACCCACTGGCCAAACCTCAAGACAGTACTCATACCTGCTGGCCACACCTCAAGGCAGTACTTACACCCACCGGCCCCAACTTGGGGAAGAACTTACACCTGCCGGTTACACCTCAAGGCAGTACTCACACCCGCTACCCACACTCAAGGCGGCACTCACACCCACCGGCCACACCTCAAGGCAGTACTCACACCCGTCGGCCACATCTCGAGGTAGTACTCACACCCACCAGCCACACTATGGGTGAGATGTGCCCATAACATATCTAATGGACAAGTGCATAGAAATAATCTGTTTTATACATTTCCAGGAGGTGTAATCAGATCAATGACTTTACCATAAGGTAAATAGAGCATAATAATATAATGAATCAAGTGGCATTCTGATGTAATGAGACAGGCAATGGTGAATTACGGTATACAAGGTGTGGCCATGTAATCACCCACTACAATTATCACTGTACTAATTAAAAACAATGGCGAGCCATAGAATGGTGGCACCAAACCAGGCATGAAAGAGTTCACCACGGCATAGAATAAGACTCCTCCTTCTTGGCTTGAATACTGAATACAGCTCATAATGCAGTAGTCCTATTTGCAGTCTACAAACAGTAGTCTCTAGCAGGCGGATATTAATGTAGCGTAACTGTGGGAAAACGTGGTATTCCCAGGGTGGAGCACTCTATATTTGGATTGCCCATCAGTGATTAACATAATATGGATTTGCTCATTTGCAATTTTCTAACATTTCCTGGAAATATTCTACTGTGTGCAATATGACAAGCTAAAGAGAATAGTTGAAGAGGCTTACATGTGCCCCGCACCAGAAGTCTACCCCGAGATACAGTGGAGTGAAACCATTATATAGGCATCAATAGCTGCAGTATGGGCAAACACAAAACAACCATTAAAAATCAAGAGCCGTATACATATAAAGCCATATTATGAAGGAACAATTACCTTCACTCTCTTTAGGGTTAAAAGGACCTGTCATCCCCCTGGTGCATGGCAATCTAAATGCACCACTGAATGCAGCATGCCTGCTGCATTCAGGGAAGGGGATCAACATGGCTCTAGCCCCCCTGTACCCAGAGATATACACTTTATAAATCTTACATTTACCGAGTCAGGAGGGCATTCCTTATTCTGGAGTCAGCACTGGCAAGGAGGTTTTTCCCTGCCTCTGGCCACTTGGTGCCACCTCCTACTTATCTGTTCCTCCTCCTTATTGTGTCTGCCCCTTCCTCGCCTGCGCTGACGTCTAACCTTTTGTTCTCACACAGGTGATAGCGAGGACAGGAATCGGCGGCTGACGTCACGGCCTCGCTATGCGCCTGTGTGAAAACAGAAGCTTATACGTCGGCGCAGGCGAGGAGGGGGCAGACACAATAAGGAGGAACAGAGCAGCAGGAGGTGGCGCAGAGCGGCCGGATGCAGGGAAAAACCTCCGTGCCAGTGCTGACTCCAGAATAAGGAATGCCCTCCTGACTCAGTAAATGTAAGATTTATAAAGTGTATATCTCAGTGCACAGAGGGACTAGAGACATGGGGGAGCCCTTCCCAGAATGCAGCAGGCATGCAGCATTCAGTGGTGTATTTAGATTGCCATATACAAGGGAGGAGACGGTCCTCTTTAATTTAGGAGGTGTGGTTTTTATATTCAGGGGGGTAGCCTTAAAAAATTGACAATCTATTCTAACAGTTCGGTTCTGACCCGGCTAATCTGCAGGTTGAAGGTTCATTCATTCATTCATTGTAACATGAGCACGATGGATCACCAATAAGGACTGATATCCCTGGTATGGTGAACCATCAACAAGGGCAGTTACCTCTGATTCAGTGGGTCATCAATACTGACAGTTGTCGCTGGTATGGTGGATAATCAATAAAGGCAGAAGTCCCTGGTACAGTGGGTCATCAATACTGGCAGTTGTCCCTGGTATGGTGGATAATCAATAAAGGCAGAAGTCCCTGGTACAGTGGGTCATCAATACTGGCACTTGTCCCTGGTATGGTGGATAATCAATAAAGGCAGAAGTCCCTGGTACAGTGGGTCATCAATACTGGCAATTGTCCCTGGTATGGTGGATAATCAATAAAGGCAGAAGTCCCTGGTACAGTGGGTCATCAATACGGTCAGATGTTCCTGCTACTGTGGATCAGCAAAATGATCAGATGTCCCTGGTACAGTGGATCATCAATACAGGAAGATGTCGCTGGTACAGTGGATCCTCAATGCATCATCAATATGAGCAGTGGTCCCTAGTACGGTGGTTCTTCAATATGGGAAGTGGTCCCTGGTAAAGTCCCATTGAAACTAATAGGACTAACTGTAGTAGAGGGCAAAGTCAAATTATTACGCACAGTTCTGTGCCTGAGTAAGTAATGAAGGGGCTACACCAATTTGCATCAATTGGGTAAATTATGAACACTTGGTTATTTTGGAACATCCTATGACAACTTTCACATTGGAAAATTTTAAAAACCATAGCATACTCATAAAGAGGTATCTGTGCTCTGTAGATTCAGTTTTTTCTCTGTCTGGAAAACAGCACCATAAAAATGGGCACATAATGTAGATTTGGATAAAGGGGTAATGTTTATGCCACTGTGGAGTTCCCTGGAGTCTGTTGGCTATGAAATCCTAATATCAGATTAGAGACACTTCTAAGAAAAAGGATTGCCTGAAGAGGACAACTCCAGACTAATATATGTTTGATATATATAATAAAAATAATGCCAGGCGCTGCAGAATGTGATGTCACACGGGGGAGGAAGAATCCTGTGTTTCTCCCACGTGTGACATCCATTTTGGCTTTCACAGTGTATTAACATACACTGCGAAAGTAAAATAAAGTTATCAAAAGGTCTTAAAAATTAAAAAATTGAATACTTACCTCTCCGGCGGCTGTTCCCGTTACCGGGAGCCGAGACATCCACATCTACTGTGCTGCCAGGACCTTCCAGCTCTGTGATTGGCCAGTAGTGGTCATGTGGTATGCATATCACATGATCGCCATCAGCCAATCATAGAGCTGGAAGGTCCTGGCAGCACAGTAGATGTGGATATCTCGGCTCCCAGTAACAGGGAACAGCCGCCGGAGAGGTAAGTATTCAATTTTTTTTTATTTTTAAGACCTTTTGATAACTTATATTTTGCTTTCGCAGTGTATATTAATACACTGTGAAAGCCAAAAAGTTGTCACACATGGGAGGAACACAGGATTCTTCATTTCCCGTGTGACATCACTTCCATCCTGCGCTTTTGGGGGAGAAATGCGGCCGTTAAAAAAGTGGTAAGTGAATGCACCGCGTTTTTTTTACCTGCGCTAAACAGCGTGGCCGCAAAGCATGGCAAAAAAGTGCAGGAAATTCACAGCGTGTGAACGTAGCCTTACATTTTCTTATGTAAATGAGTCAATCATTCTACAGCTTGGAGGAGGTAGACTGGCAGTTTAATAGTTAACTCATTATTAACTTCTATGTCTAAAGGACCTGTGTGATGTCACGATCATGTAACCATAGCGAGCGGAGCTAAGCGAGCAAATTCATTGTGCTATGGGGACTTAGCTCCGTCTATTATAGTCATGATTGTGACATCACATCAGGTCCTGCAGCATGTTCTGACATTCGGCTGAAATATTAACTATTAACCTGCCAGATAGACTACAGTCTCCAAAATGTAGACTGTGCCTCATTTACATGAGAAAATGTAAGAGTATAAGGGTAAGTGCACACTTTCCGGTGGGTTGGTCGGCGGCGGCTGGGCGGAACCCGCCAGGAAGCTCCGGCGCCGTCCACCGGCTTCCTGGCGGGTATGTGCGGCGGGAGCCGGGCGGGTGACGGGCGGGAGCCGGCGGTTGCACAGCGGGTTCTCGGCGGCGGGTCTGCTGCGGCTGGAAGCAGCACATGATTCTGCTTGCAGCCGCTGCAGAACCGCCGTTTTATAGAACAAGCTCATTCTTTGCTAACCCGCTGGGAAACCTGCGGGTTAGCAACGGATGAGGCTGTGTAAACCGCCGGTGTGTGCACAGCCTTGGTCGGTTTACATTGGTTTTAATGTTAATCCAAACGCCGGTTTGGATTAACATAAATTTACATAAAACTAATGTAAACAAACCGGCGGTTTACACAGGTAAACCGCCCAAAACCCGGCAAGTGCGCACATAGCCTAAATGTTTTTTTTTTTTTTTACCATTAACATTACACAATGAGCTCAGACAGAGATGATTAGAATAGTATTGTAAAGCTACAGGGTCAGACAGTGATAGCTGGGGGGCATAAACCATCTGACAGGTTCCCTTTAACTAAAGAGGAGTCATTCACTCTCGATTTATCCAAAATGGCCCATTTTAACTTTTGGGTAAAAATGTCCTGTAAAGGGAACCTGTCACCTGGATCTAAGCCCCTACACTATCACTACCTGTCCCTGCACCTTCCTAGCTGCTCCCTATCTATCCCTCTCTGAGCTAAATCCGCCCTATAAAACAGCAGAAAAATAACTTCTAACTTACAGAAGTCCTTGAGGCTGGGGACTGAAAAGGCGGCCCCAGGCTCCATTCTGCCCCTCCTCAATGCAGCAGCACACGCCCTGCTGGGCGGCATTATTCTTTCTTCATCGCCGCCTCCTCCATTTGGCATCTCCCACCCGCTTTATACTGTAAGGTAGGAGGTTAGGATCAGCACGACATAAGGCAGTGAATCAGGTATTTGCTCACACAGCACACAGTTTAATGGCACAGTTCATGTATTCACAGACTTCCAGGTTCCGGGGCGCAGCCGAGTACAACCTCATATGACCCGTTGAAGCGCACACAGCGCGAAACGGTGCCGTCGTCATCCCAGCCTCTGCTCCCTCCCTGCACCTTGTGAATTGCGATTGATGAATAAAGCACAGTAAAGATCCGGTGAGTGCTGTCTCTCTTTTCAAAGATTTACCTGCATGTGGCCTTAACGACTGGCACCCCGGCTTCCACACCGTGTGCTCCCTTGTTGTCCTGCCGCGTAGCCTGCAGCATTGGTGCCCCTCCTTCTGTTTATGTGACAACCTCATACAATCCCAACAGCTGATATAGAAGTTCTGTACCTTCCCATGGGTAGGCGGTGTTAGGTCAGCACACAACCTTTCTCTCCTCATCATCCACTCATTAGCCTCATGAATGTCCACTGAGAGCTCACAGGCTGTGTTAAATCTTCACACAGCTCTCTACACAGCAGCTCCTGCTGCTGTCCTGACACACTCCACCCCCTCCCCACAGCCCAGGGCAGCTCATATCTCCTATTCACCTGGGAGTCAGTGCTTTCAATCAGCACTCAGCTCCAGTAGCAGCTCACCCTGTGTGTGCTGCTACCGAGCAGAAGATACAATCTCCCATATGCTGTGTCTCGGTCAGGGGACACATCGAGGTCGCATCACCACAACATGATAGGTGTAAAGCAGGCGGGAGAATCCAAATGGAGGAGGCGGCGATGAAGAAAGAATAATGCCGCCCAGGGGGTCGTGCGCTGCTGCATGGAGGAGGGGCAGAATGGAGCCTGGCGCCGTCTTTTCAGTCCCCAGCCTCAGGGACTGCTGTAAGTTACAAGTTATTTTTCTGCAGTTTTATAGGGCGGATTTAGCACAGAGAGGGATGGATAGGGAGCAGCTAGGAAGGTGCAGGGACAGGTAGTGATAGTTTAGGGGCTTAGATCCAGGTGACAGGTTCCCTTTAAAAAACAAAAGAGTCTTATGGCCACTTTACACGTCCCGATATTGGCGTCCAACTCCGATAAAAAGTCACGTGGTTCGTGCGTTGGCCCCGATATCGTTCGTGCGTTGTATGGTATAAATGTCCAATACGATGCACGAACTATGCCAAAACGATATCGGGGATCAAATGAGCCTGCTCCCCAACGGGCCGATACTGGATGGACGTTGTGGCTGGATCGTGCTGTGTGAAAGCCCAACTACGATGTGGAGTACAACTTCCCATATCCTCTCCCATGTTAAATGGTCATTCTTGGGTCGGCCATACAAGGGGGCGTACACATCAGTGGCGCTGCCTGCCGATATCGCGCTGTGTAACATCTCCTATGCAATCTTGGAATTCTGCCCAGAAAAAGCGCGCTCCCGCGCCGTTGGATCCAATATTGGAACGATATCTGGACGTGTAAAGTGGCCATTAAAATAGTCCAGCAACCCCAGGATATCAGCAGTGCCAAAATATACTTATTTTGGGGAAATGTTGAAAACTCTACAACGTAAATATTAAAATCAAGTGTTTGAAGATCCACAGGATTACGGACTCGACACAATCCTGAGCCGTTACATTGCTCCCACATTATATAACATGGACCTGATGTGGATACAGAGCGTCACACAAGACACGTAAGCCGGGGCACTCCCAGACGTCCAGATATAAAATCCTCTCATGCAGACAAGCTCATTGTTTTGATTCTGCGAGGTAGTAAAAGTGTTTAATGCTTTCCTTCCATAAAAAAAAAAAAAAAATCCATAAAGAAGAACAGATTTTGCCAGTGCTGGGAGGCGGATTTCAGAGTTTCCCGGTAATACTAAGAGACATTAAGCGAGCAGAGCAGACCGCAGAGCTTCCAGGCAGCCATTATAGGGGAGCTTTTAGGATTCGGGCAGTTTATGGCATGTGATTATCACCAACACGCCAGCAGCCTATGGAGGGATAACAGAAACATTTTGTGGCAATGTGCCAGGGAGCAGGACGGCACTATTAATTTCAACAGTAACGTCAACACACGTCGTCTAGATATAAGACCAAGAAACGAGCAGAGCGTCATGCTGATACTCCGCTATTGTTCAACTGCTTTTATGAACAATCCCAAAGGTAAATACATAAAACCCAGCTGGAATAATCCATATGCTTGTATCCTCAGATTTAAAAAAAATAAAGGAGTAAAATTAGATTTATTAGACTACATTTTCAAAAACACAACTCACACAAAATAGGTCACCTACATCTCCGCCTGTTCAGCAGATGAAAATTACTTTTAAAAGATAAAAACCCTTATTACAAAAATAAATACATGTTTATCTACTACAAGCCCTGTAAGGTACCAATTTAAAAACAGAGTTGGCCACTTCATACGTGGAAAAGGACAATATTCATCTTCATTTTCTCAAGTGAGCGTTTAAACTCCCTTAAAGGGATATTCTTAAGCTGTCTGTTCAGCAGAACACAGCTATGCAGGCTCCATACTTGCTCTTTGTTTGGGTGACCGCTCTATTTCATCTTGCTACAACACAGTTGTGTTTGTTCCAAGACTACACTGTTATTAATGTATTAATAAACATAAATAACTGCGTCCTTAAACAAGAACATGGCTCATGAAAGTGAGAGCAGGGATTAGAAATGCTCTGGAAACTGCCCATATGTGAAGCCAGAGGATTTTAAGTCTACATGACGGATAAAGGTACCTTGGTCAGGAGCTGAGAGGGAGGGGAGCAGCTAAAAAAATATAGAAACCGATGGGCTGCGAATCAATGAGCTCTTACTGGGATGTTAGGACTTAACTCCTCCCTTGAGATGAAACTACTGCACATGCTCAGCCAGGCTTTGGTGGCCAAGCTACTTGGAATCAAGCTGTACACCATGTAAAATAAAAGCTATGATCGAGGGAAATTACAGCAGACATAAAATGCAAAACAATTACAAACTTGCTTATTTTCATGCTATCTAAAGCAATTTAATAACATGTGACTACCACTTTAAAGGTTAGCTATCATCAGAAAAAGATACGGTATATTGTTTAAATCTTTATAGCAAATCTGTCACGTCCTTTTTTATATTAAATGGCCCCCAATGTCTTGTTAGTGATGCAATGGGCATATGCCAGTGCAATATTTAACTGGGATACTACATTCCTGTCCCTATCAAAATAATTCAATAAATGGGAACATGCACAAATGGTAAACTGTAGGCAAACTAGTTAGGGTACAGACACACTGGCATGAAAGTCGGACGACTGCAATGCGAGTTTTTCTCACATTGCAGTGAGACCAATGTTATTCAATGTCCAAGAGCACATTAGCGAGTGTTGGACGCTTTTTTCTCATCCAGTTGACGGACGACAAACCAATTGCAACATGCTGCGACAGTATGCGATTCACACGTGAGACTCGCCAGTGCAAGTTAATGGGTCCAACAAAATTACGGACAGCATACGGATCATCCAAGAGGCATCCGTTTTTTTTTCACTGATACATTATCAAAATCTCGATTTTATTTAAACCTATGGACGATTTTCGATTTAAATCTGAGGGTTTTTTTCTCTCCAGTGTAGCCCCGCCCCCTGAGGGGCGGGGCTAATAGGGAGAGAAAAAAAAACTGTTTAAATGCTGCAGACAGGGAGAGAATGATTGGCAGCGGTGGGCAGATTACACAGGCAGGGGGTGTGAATCTGCCCTTGGCTGCAGCCCCTAGCCACCTCCTTAGTGGCTGGAGCATGTAAGTTTTCTAACTGTATTATCTCGGGGTACAGGGCTGATCAAGTGCTGGGGGACCCCTTGCCTGCATGCTGCAGACATGCTGCATCCAGTGCTGTAATTAGATCACCATGCCTGGTTTGGTGACAGGTCCTCTTTAACTCTGGTATCGTTGGGGTCTGAAAGCCAGGGACCCCCCCCAACTGTAAAGCTATATGAGCATGCTGAGTTTTTACCTCAGTATTTGTAAGGCCTCATGCACATGTTCAGTATTTGGTGAATTTTTACCTCAGTATCTGTAAGGCCTCATGCGCATGTTCAGTATTTGGTGAGTTTTTACCTCAGTATTTGTAAGGCCCCGTGCACACGGTCAGTGTTTGGTGAGTTTTTACCTCAGTATTTGTAAGGCCTCATGCGCATGTTCAGTATTTGGTGAGTTTTTACCTCAGTATCTGTAAGGCCTCATGCACACGTTCAGTATTTGGTGAGTTTTTACCTCAGTATTTGTAAGGCCCCGTGCACACGGTCAGTGTTTGGTGAGTTTTTACCTCAGTATTTGTAAGGCCTCATGCGCATGTTCAGTATTTGGTGAGTTTTTACCTCAGTATCTGTAAGGCCTTGTGCGTACGTTCAGTGTTTGGTGAGTTTTACTCATATCTGTAAGCCTCAGTACATTTCAGTATTTGTGAGTTTACCCCATATCTGTAAGGCACTACAGTTCATATTTGGTGAGTTTTTACCTCAGTATTTGTAAGGCCTCGTGCACACGGTCAGTATTAGGTGTTTTTACCTCAGTATATGTAAGGCCTCGTGCACACGGTCAGTATTAGGTGTTTTTACCTCAGTATTTGTAAGGCCTCGTGCACACGGTCAGTATTAGGTGTTTTTACCTCAGTATTTGTAAGGCCTTGTGCACACGTTCAATATTTGGTGAGTTTTTACCTTTATCACTTAGTTCATAGAAGAGAATCCAGGAGGAATGAAGGGCCCTTCATTCCTCCTGGATTCTCTTCTATGAACTGACCCTTCACAGCCACAAGGCTAAGTGTGCTGCATATCCAGGACGGGGCTGCAGACCACAAGGAGAACTGAGACCAAATCTGGTCAGATGAGCCCGATATAAAGACCAGCATAAGGTGAGCATTTATAATCCTTATAGCACTTGGAATAGATCTGCGCCCCTTTTTTCCTGTTTCTCCCACCACCATAGATAATCCATAGCCTTGGATATCATCTCCTTGTACCTTTATCACTTAGATTTTATTTTAATGAGACAACCCCTTTAAAACATGACAGACTGACTTCACAAGGACAGTACTGATCAAGGACAAAGACATTTGTCAGGATCTGGAATATTTTTTATCGTGGAAAAAAATAAAAAATGAAATTAGATTTGAGGAACAATGCAAACAGTGATTTAGTGTAAAGATGAGATAAAATCTAAGGAGACAATGTCCTTCATCAATGTGCACCACAAAAAAAAAAAAAAAAAAAAAAGGATTGATGGCCACTTTACACACACCAACTTATCTGTCCAACTTCTGAACAACTCACTGGTTGCAGTGAAATCATGGACACATTGTTCCATTTGTACACAGCCACAAAATGGAGCAATGTATCCATGATTTCACTGCAACCAGTGAGTTGTTCAGAAGCTGGACAGATAAGTTGGTGTGTGTAAAGTGGCCTTTAGAGTAGAAATATAATTTTTACTGAATACACCAAAAAAATAAATTTATTAGGGCCCTTTCACATCAGCGGTATTTTGAAATCGCGGCAGATGCGGTGAAAAAACCGCATCTGCCGCGATTACCGCATAACTGCGACACTTGCGGCAAGCCCCATGCAATGTCTATGGGGCTTGCGGCAAGGGTGCAGCAGGTGCGGCAAGTGCGGTTTCGGCACTTGCGGCAGGTGCGGCCGCGAAAAAAAAACGCTGCAGCGGTTTTTTTCGCGGCCGCACCTGCCGCAAGTGCCGAAACCGCACTTGCTGCACCCTTACCGCAAGCCCCATAGACATTGCATGGGGCTTGCCGCAAGTGTCGCGGTTATGCGGTAATCGCGGCAGATGCGGTTTTTTCACCGCATCTGCCGCGATTTCAAAATACCGCTGATGTGAAATGGCCCTTACATACATAGATTTAAAAAAAACAAAACAAAACAGAGGCTGATGTTTGGACAGACAAATGCAGATATTACCAAACACTAGTAGTACAGAGATACAACTATAATCTACACAAATGGATGAAGTCCTGGGTGATTAGAAGTGATGGGATCTACTGCTCCCGATTACATTCTATAACGTGAGAATATCTTTAGGCTGGAGTCATTTTCCAGACAGGAGCATGGTATGTATTTCTATGCAGCTGTACACTCCTGTCAGGAGAGCGGGCAGCAGTGACGGGTGATGTGGGGCAGGGCGAGAAGAGGCAGGGCAAAGAGATGAGAAGCAAAAGAAAGAGAGGTGAGGCAGGGCAAGGAGAGGTTAGCGAGAAGGGGCAAGGAGAGGCTGGTGCAAATCACACACAAGTGTGACTCCAGCCTAAAGAACTCTTCCTATAACATCTCATCACAGTCCATAATATAGTTAACAAGCAGAATAAATTATAGAAAAATAAGTACAGCATTGTGCGTGTGGAAAAAAAAAACCTCCAATATGGTCCTGACAATGTTCAGGTACCACAAGAAGCTAAAAGTGGGATATCCGTTTTTAGTTTTTTTCACCGTGCCTAAGAATCAACAGGCAGGTAGTTAGTGAGGGGAGGGGGGAATATTATAGTGGTTTCTAATAAAAATGGATAGGTTATTCTACCATATCCATTAGATACTGTACTTCATATCAAATACACATAGAAAGCAGCACTCTTCTTGTACAGTAGCGGCAAGACTAGGCATGTGTTGTTGATGTCATCTTCTAGATCCCTCAAGACCTTGTGTACCGCGAACTCCGGCACCTTCTGAGCCTCCCTCGGGAAGACAAGGGTCCCTAATGGCACATCCCACGATACAAAGATGGACCTTGGGATATGGACGCCAGCTCCCCGGCACGAGCAAGCAGGTGTCTCATAAAACAATAATGTGCACGCCCAAGTGGTATGATTGCATGAGTTCAGTGCGGAGAGCAGGATGGCACGGTTAAGAACTCATCTCAAGCATGTCAACACAAAAAAAACACTGCAAGGTAAGGCCCCATTCACACACTGCTTTTTTTGCTGCATATATTTAAGCACAAGCTCATCACAAACCAGGAGCGGGTGATTAAACATATAAGTGGAGCACTTGTTTCTATGATGGTGGGTTTACACACACCAATCATTGTATCCAATCTCTGAACCAATCTCTGGTTGCAGTGAAATCATGGACACATAGTTCCATTTTGTGGCTGTGTACAACATGGAGCAATCTGTCTATGATTTCACTGCAACCAGAGATTGGTTCAGAGATTGGATACAATGATTGGTGTGTGTAAACCCACCATTAGACCTTTCCTCTGAGTGTGCCACTCCCAGTTTTGATTGTTCCACTCCTGGCTTTTTTTGAGCTTGTGCGTAAAAATACGCAGCAAAAAAAGCAGTGTGTGAATGGGGCCTAAGGCTGCGTTCACACATTGCGTATTTTGCCGCGTTGTTTTACGCACGCTTTTCAAAATACGCAATGTGCCTTATGTCTGCCTGCAAAGTGAATGGGAAATTCACTTTGCAGTGCAGACATTGCGTAAAAATACGCAGTGCGTTTTCCGGGAGAAAACGCAGCTCCGTAAACAATTGATATGTCAATTGTTTACACAGCTACTTCTGCGTATTCTCCCAGAGGGGAGGAAGAATCCTGCTTCCTCCTCCCCTCTGGGGCAGCTGTGGCCGCCCCATTAGACTTCACAGTGTATTAATATACACTGTGAAATCTAAATTAAACAAAAGCAAACGTCTGAAAAATAAAAAAGAATGAATACATCACCTTCCGACGCCTTCTGCCGCTGTGCGATCCCCGGTTCAAGTCAGATCTCTTCTGACAAGACCTGTGGTGACGTCAGAGGGGGGGCGTTCCCGGGCACTCGCGGTCATGTGACCGCGAGCGGCCAATCAGCGATGGGACCGCCCCGGTAACGCCCCCCTCTGACGTAATCACAGGTCCTGTCAGAAGAGATCTGACTTGAACAGGGGATCGCACAGCGGCAGAAGGCGTCAGAAGGTGATGTATTCATTCTTTTTTATTTTTCACACACTTACTGTTGTTTAATTTAGATTTCACAGTGTTTATTAATACACTGTGAAGTCTAATGGGGCGGTCACACATGTCACAGAGGGGAGGAGGAAGCAGGATTCTTCCTCCCCTCTGTGACATCACTGCGCTTTCTGGGGGAAAGAAAGCGCAGTGTGTGAAAGCCCCTGCGTATTTTGCTGCGCTTTTTTGCGCGGCCGAAAAACGCGGCAAAAAAGCGCAGCAAAATACGCAAATGTGTGAACGTAGCCTAAGAGTGGAAAATGCTAGTTACTCGTATTTTCGTATATGGAAATTCATCTTATATGCAGTAGGACTTTGATTTGCTGAGAGTGGCAATGACTTACTCTACTTGAATGCATCCTTCTTGTAACTCACCATAAGGCATTGCTGACATCTGAATTCATAAAAGTGCTCAGATTCTCAGCAAGAAAAGTTGGCAAGAGTCATGCGAGTGTCAAGCGTTTTTCACTATGCAATTCTCTTACCTAGCTTCCATATAATATGCATATGCAATGCATTTTTATCATCTTTTACATAATCAGGACCTGGCAACTGATAAGTGGTCACATTCATGATGTCACTGATCATCAGAAATGTCGGGTGTCATGGGGCACAGCCGCAAGCGGCTGTTGGGGCATAGTGGGAGGGGCTGCTGGGGCAGTGGGAGGGGCAGATTGGGCGCAGCGGGAGAGGCTGCTCGGGCACAGCGGGAATGGCTGCTGCTCAACGTCTATGGAGCCTCGTTCCAACCCTCCTTCTGAGGCCCCACAGCCATTGAGCTACGTAATCAAGGAGCGTTGTTTGAACCACTGCACTGTGTTGTAGCTGTGAACTTTGCTTTCAGCATACAGTTGTGCTCAAAAATTTACATACTCTGGCAGATTTTTTGCTCCTTAGCCTTTTTTCAGAAAAAATGAATAACAACACAATCACTTCTTTTCCACTCATGGTTAGTGGTTGGGTGAAGCCATTTATTGTTAAACTACTGTGTTTTCTCTTTTTAAATCATAATGACAACCAAAAACAACTAAATGATCCTGATCAAAAGTTCACATGCACTTGTGATTTGGCCTGATATCATGCACAGACGTTGACACAAATTTGAATGGTCTAAAGGTAATATCCTCACCTGTGACCTGTTTGCTTGTAATCAGTGTGTGTGTGTGCATAAAAGCTGAGTGAGTTTCTGGGATCCAGACAGACTCTTGCATGTTTCATCCAGCCACTGACATTTCAGGACTGTGAGTCATAGGGAAAGCAAAAGAATTGTCAACGGATCTACAGAAAAAGATAGTTGAACTGTATAAAACAGGAAAGGGATACAAAAAGAAGTCCAAGGAATTGATAATACCAGTCAGCAGTGTTCAATCTGCGATTAACAATTGGAAAATCAGGGGCGCTGTGAAAACCAAACCACGATCAGGTAGACCAATGAAAAAATTTCAGACAAAACTGCCTGGAAAATTGTTTAGGATGCAAAGAAAAACCCACAAATAACATCAGCTGAAATATAGGACTCAGTGAAAACTAGTGGTGTGGCTGTTTCAAGATGCACAATAAGGAAACACTAGAAAAATGGGCTGCATGGTAGTCACCAGAAAAAAGCCATTACTGTGCAAATGCCACAAAGTATCTCGCCTACAATACGTCAAACAGTACAGAGACAAGCCTCCAAATTTCTGGAACAAGGTAATTTGGAGTGATGAGACCAAAATCAAAATTTTTGGCCACAACCATAAACGTGACATTGGAGAGATGTCTACAAGGCCTATGATGAAAGAAGCACCATTCCTACTGTAAAGAATAAAGGTGGATCGCTGATATTGTGAGGATGTGTGAGCTACAAAGGCACAGGAGACTTTGTCAAAGTTGAAGGAAATAGAATTCAGTAAGTTATCAGCAAATACTGGAGGCACATTTGCACTCATCAGTCCAGAAGCTGCGCAAGGGACGTACTTGGACGTACCAACATGAGAACAACCCAAAACAAGGTGAAGTCGACCTGTCATTGACTACAGAAGAACAAAGTGAAGGTTCTGGAGTGGCCATCTCAGTCTCCTGACCTCAATATCATTGAGCCACTCTGGGGAGAACTCAAGTGCGCGGTTCATGAAAGAAAGCCGAGGAATATACAGGAACTGGAAGCTTTCTGCCAGGAAGAATGGGCAGCTTTACCATCTGAGAAAATAAAGAGCCTCATCCACAACTACCACAAAAGACTTCAAGCGGTCATTGATGTTAGAGGGGGCAACACACGGTATTAAGAACTGAGGGATGTGAACTTTTCAACAGGGCCATTTGGATGTTTTTGGTTGTCATTATGATTTAAAAAGAGAAAACACAATAGTTTGATAATAAATGGCTTCACCCAATCATTAACCATGAGTGGAAAAGAAGTTTGTATTATCATCTATTTTCTCTGAAAAAAGACCAAGAAAGCAAAAAATCTGCCGGAGTACGTAAACTTTTGCGCACAACTGTATTGGTGAACGAGTGACAGTGCTGTTTTTCACCGCTTGGTTTTAAATTCTTTCAGGCTTCTATTTGCGGACTAAAATCAGATTCTCTAAACTACAGTGGACATGCATGGATTTTTTTTGTTTAAATTCTAATAAATTAGTGAACCAAGGAAAGTCAGGTTTTTTGTTTGCTTTTTTTTAATAAAATTTTTGTGTGTCTGTATTTTTTGACTTCCTGGGTTAGTAATGGAGGTATCTGATAGACGCCTCTCCATTACTAACACCAGTGCTTGATGGCAGCTGATATTACACAGCTTACTTGAACCTCATGACCCATCACTCCAATTGTCACAGCACTAGGGCAATCGGGAAGAGCAGGGCCGAAGTGCCAAAACTGGAGCGTTTAATGTGTAGTGCCACTTCTGAGGTGGCTGTGGGTTGGTATATTTAGGCTGGGAAGGGCCAAATAACCATATAGCTTCCCAGCCTGATTATACCAGCCCACAGCTACCTGCGTTACCTTGGCTGGGTATCAAAAATAGGAGGGACCCAAGTGTGCTGTTTTTTTTAATTTATTAGGATAAACAAGGCAAAACAAGTGTAAAATATGTAGGTGGCAAGACATATACCTGCAGGATATCCATAATCTATTTATCTCTCCATCTATCCATGTCTTAATATATCATGGCTTTATTAATATGACAAAGAGCTTTAATAACTATGTACCGTAATTGTAAGTATGCAAAAGATCATGTTAAAATTCATTGCATACAGATGGCATATGGATGGTCTATGTGCAGTCGAGCTTTTTTTTTTTTTCTTGCACCCATAGACTTGCTCTCAACTATTTTATGTGGCCATACGCAGCATGCTGAGATTTTTTCCTCAGCCTGATATCAGTTTAGGAAAGACTCACAGATCAGCGCTGACACAGTGAATAACGTTGGTGCGATAGCGTTGTGATTTTTTTTTTTATCGGATTGCACTCGCAGATTATAAATGCAGATGTGAGTGAGCCCTCAAGATCACGTTTTGGTAAAGGGGAACATCACTTTTCTCCTAAACAATACTTATTCCATCTCAGTAATTTATAAAGTTTGGATTTTGACCGTACACAGCCAAAATGCACACAATAGGTCCAGGGAGATATTAAAGGGTCAGGTCATTTATGCCCCCAAACCTATCATAAACTGCTCCTGCAGCTTCCTACTACATTCCTAACCATCCATGTCTGAGCTAAATGTGAAGTATAAATGTGGAAAAAAAAAATTCTTTAAACCTTACATTTTCCACCATTCTGAGGGTGTTTTTAAACGGGAGTCCATTCTCTCCGGGTCTATTCTCTCCCCTCACTCCGTGGTATCACGCCCCATTGGGTGTGATAATTCTGAGGCACGGTCCCGAGTTTCAAATTCGGTGAGTGGGTCCTTCCTGGTATGACGTGCAGACGCGCATCATTTCCTGTCCTGTGCATTGTGATGGATTATTGGCTGTACTGGCTGGCTTCGGAATGCATACTGTGCATGCTCGAGAACCAGCAAGTATACCCAACACCCCCCCACACTGAAGGACTGGAAATGATGCGCGCCTGTGTCTCATACCAAGAAGGATCCGCCCACCGAATTTGAAACTCGGGACTGTACCTCAGCATTACTACACCGGGGCATGATACCATGGAGCGAGGAGGCAGAATGAACATGGAGCAAACCACTCACCTGTCTAGGAACACCCTCAGAAAGGGGGAAAACTTATAAAAGAGCGTTTTTTCCACATTTATACTTCACATTTAGCTCAGACAGGGATGATTAGTGATGTAGTAGGAAGCTGCAGGGACAGGTAGTGATAGGTTAAGAGGAATAAATGACCTGAAAGGTTGCCTTTAACCCCTTCCTGACCCATGACGTTGTGGGATGTCATAGAAGTCGGTGCCTTCCCGACCTGTGATGTCCCACAACGTCATGGCGGGATCCCCATCTTGTAGCACCAGTGAGCGGCGTCGGCGATATCTCACCGGGGCTACAGCAAGCAGGGGACCTTAGGGTAACGTCAGGGGGGGTGGCTTTGCCACCCCTCGTCTGTGATAACTGTGATTGGCTGTTGGAACTTCCAGCAGCCAATCACAGTAATTATGCCCCTTCTTCCCATCATGGCCGTTCCGGTGCCTGTTCTCATGTCTCTTCCGGTCCTCCGTTCTGTGCCCTGCTGTGCCCGCTCTCCTCCGGGAGCAGGAGGACCAGAGGAGAGCGGCCACAGGTGCGGAGGACCGGAGGAGAGCGGCCACAGATGCGGGGAGTGGAGGAGAGCGGCCACAGATGCGGGGAGCAGAGGAGAGCGGCCACAGATGAGGGGAGCAGAGGAGACTCAGGAGCGGAGGTCCGTAAGAGCAGGAGAGAGGGCACAGGAGCGGCGATGATGGGAGTGATCAATCTCATCAAATCACTCCCAGATCACTCCCATCTGGGGGGCTATACCCGCCCCCTCCAGTGACGATGGGAGTGATCTCCAGTGATGATGGGAGTTATCTGATGAGATTGATCACTCCCATCATGAATGCTCAACAATGCGTCCGTTCTCAGGGTCTGCACCCCTGCAGGACTGCACCCCTGTACCCTGCAGCCCCTGCACACCGCACCCTTGTGCCCTGTATCCTGCGTCCCGGCACCAAGCAGCCCGCACCCCTGTTCCCTGCACCCCTTTGTCCCCCTGTGCCCTGCAGCCCACACCCATGCGCCCTGTGTCTCTGGACCCCTGTGCCCTGAACCCCTTCACCCCCCTGTGCCCTGCAGCCCACACCCCTATGCCCTGTGTCCCTGGGCCAATGTGCCCTGTGTGTCCCTGCACGCCACACCCATGTAGCCTGCATCCCTGCAGGCCGCACCCCTGCACCCTGCAGCCCACACCCATGTGCCCTGCGTCCATCGACCCCAGCAGCCCGCAATCCCTGCACCCCTGTGCCCTGCGTCCCTACACCCCTGTGCCCTGCAGCCTGCATCCCTGCACCTCTGAGTCCTTTGCTCCTGCACTTCTGTGCCATTCGCCCTGTGTCCCTGCGTCACTGTGCCCTTCGCCCTGCACCCGTGTGCCCCTTGCCCTGCACTCCTACACCCTTGTGTCCCTATGCCCTGCGTCCTTGTGTCCCTGTGCCTTGAACCTTGCACACCTGCAACCTTGTGTCCCTGTGTCCCTGCGCTCCTATACCCTCTTCCTCCTCCAGTCACCCCCTCCCCTCCTGTGCCCCTCTCCCGCCTGTGCCAGCATTCTCTGCAGCGTCATCTCCCTACATGGAGATAATGCTGCAGAGGAGCGATGTGACAGCCAGGCACAGCGATATGTGTTATCGCTGTGCCGTGGCTTTGTGTCACCCCCCAAGTGCTGTGATCTTACCGGTTACAGCACTTAGGGTCCGGGGAGAGGGAGCAGAGTCTCGTACCTCTCCCCATGATGATCGGCTCATTACAAATCTAAATGCATAGTGAGCACTTTGAACCCCCAGGTGTTTCACAAATTGATATGAAAAAATGAAAAAAAAGTTTGTGAAAGAAAAAAGTACTTTCAATTTTACGGATCAATTTCTGAAGCACCTGGGGGGTTCAAAGTGCTCACTATGCATCTAGATAAATTCCTTGGGGGGGGTCTAGTTTTAATTTGTGGGGAGCTTCAATGTTTAGGCACACAGGGGCTCTCCAAACGCGACATGGTGCCCACTAACAATTGGAGCTAATTTTCCTTTCAAAGCGTTAGCGGACACCATGTCGCGTATGGAGAGCCCCTGTGTGCCTAACCATTGGAGCTCCACCACAAATTACCCCATTTTGGAAACTATACCCCCCCAAAGAACTTATCTAGATGTGTGGTGAGCAATTTCAACCCCCATGTGCTTCACAAATTAATCTGTAAAAATTAAAATAGAAAAAGTACTTTTTTTTTTTTTACATACAAAAAGTTTCATTTTTACAGATCAATATGTGAAGCACCTGGGGGTTCAAAGTGCTCACTATGCATCTAGATAAGTTCCTTGGTTCCTTGGAGGGTCTAGTTTCCAAAATGGGGTCACTTTTGGTGGAGCTCCAATGTTTAGGCACACAGGGGCTCTTCAAACACGACATGGTGTCTACTAACAATTTGAATGGAAAATTAGCTCAAATTGTTAGCGGACACCATGTCACGCTTGGAGAGCCCCTGTGTGCCTAAACATTGGAGCTCCCCCACAAGTGACCCCATTTTGGAAAGTAGACTGCCCCAAGGAACTTATCTAGATGGATGTTGAGCACTTTGAACCCCCAGGTGTTTCAGAAATTGATTTGTAAAAATTAAAAAGTCCTTTTTTTCTCCCCACAAATTTTTTTTTTATCCTAAATGTTTTCATTTTTACATGGGCAACAGGATAAAATGCATCCTAAAATTTGTTGGGCAATTTCTCCTGAGTACACAGATACCTCATATGTGGTCATAAACCATTGTTTGGGCGCACGGCAGGGTTCAGAAGGGAAGGAGCGCCATTTCACGTTTTGAATGGAAAATTAGCTCCTAAAGTCAAATTGCGCTCCTTCCCTTCTGAGCCCTGCCGTGCGATAAACAGTGGTTTATGACCACATATGAGGTATCTATGTACTCAGGAGAAATTGACCAACAAATTTTAGGATCCATTTTATCCTGTTGCCCATGAGAAAATGAAAGAATTGAAGCTAAAAGAACATTTTTGTTGGAAAAATTAAAATGTCCATTGTTTCCTTTCATGTTGCTTTGGTTCCTGTGAAGCACCTGAAGGGTTAATGTTCTTGAATGTAGTTTTGAGTAGCTTGAGGGGTGCAGTTTTTGGAATGGTGTCACTTTTGGGTGTTTTCTGTCATGTACACCCCCTCAAAGGGACTTAAATGTGATGTGGTCACTAAAAAAAAATAGTTTTGTAAATTTTGCTGGAAAAATGAGAAATTGCTTATGAACTTTGAACCCTTATAACTTCCTACCCCAAAAAAATTTTTGTTTCCCCCAAAATTGTGCTGATGTAAAGTAGACATGTGGGAAATGTTATTTATTAACTATTTAGTGTCACATAACTCTCTGGCTTAACAGAATAAAAATTCAAATTTTGAAAATTGCTAAATTGTAAACATTGACAAATTTTTTATTTTTTTCACAAATAAACACAAAAATTATCGACCTAAATTTAATACTAACACGAAGCCCAATATGTCACAAAAAAACAATATCAGAATCGCTAGGATCCGTTGAAGCGTTCCAGAGATGCCAAAAATGGCCAGGGCAGCAAGGCCAAAATAGGCTGGGTCATGAAGGGGTTATGCATAACCGTCGTTTAAATATTTATTTAAGAATAATGTAGAGCAAGTGATTTTTAATAAACTTTCTAATATACTTCATTAGGAAAGCCTGGTTGAAAGCCATTCATAAACCTTCTACATGGTGTCCCCCAGACTGTGCGTGAAGTAGACATCTGCTCATTAGCAGTCAGATCCTTCTTCAGTGAATACGGGCATTTAACCATATAAGGGAGGGGGCGTGGCCTACACTGCTGACTGCAATTGGTGAGGAAACAATGTACCAAATTAGCTCAGGTACAGCACAGTTGCTAAATGTGGCACCCCAGGGGTTAATGTGCCACAGCAACACCACAAAGGGTTAACTCCCCACACAACCCACAACACTACACTAGCGCCTCCAGGCCAGAAGGGGGAGCTAAAGCTGCTTCCCTATATATTCTGGTGTGGAGAGGAAGTGGGGAAGAGCAGAGTGGTGGGAAGAGCTAATGTTGTTTACCTCGAGTGACAGTCAGTTGGAGTTAGTTCAGTTCCTGGAAGGACTGAGGAAGAAAGACTGGTGGTGTAAAGGGCTGCCTTGGGCCTCTCCACAGCCTGCTACCCACTTCCAGGCCTAGCCAGGGTCTGAGGGAAAGAGTAAGAGAAACAGGAGAACATATCTGGGAGACTGAGTTACCTCATAACTCGCCACGGAGGAGCGCACAGACTGGATACCGGATCCGAAACTGTGACTGACACACGCAGCACAGTAAACACCGGGCTAGTGGAGGTTATATATCTACATTGTACCTCAGCGAAGCAACACAGCGGGGTCAGAAATACATAGGAAATACTTAAGTTGCCTAGCAAAGGGGGGGTACCTGTGAGGAGACACAGGCCAGCCTAGCTGAAGTGGCAGCAGGGCCACACACACAGCGCAGAATAGGGAAGCTGAGGACCCGGACAGGTTGGGAGCAACCCGGCCCCGGTACAGACTCCGTGGACAGTACTCTGCTAACAACATCATCTGCAGTAAAGACTTGGAAAACTTCAAAAGCTTGAGTTTGTGTGATCCTTGTGCTCAGATCCTGTATTCCCTCACAAGCAACTATCATCTCTACTACTACCCCTATCCTGCAATATCCATAGCACCATCTATAGACTGTTACTATCTCTGCCCCGGGGAACCAAGCTCTACCTGCGGAGAGCCATTACATCCCCAGCTACCAAACATCATCCCCGGAGGTTCTGCAGCAGCAGTGGTCACCCTGACCACAACCCGTGGGTGGTTATAGGAATCACTGCACACGTACAAGGGAAATAGTGCTTTTTCGTGAGAATTTTATTTATAGTGTTTGTTCACTGCGACAAGGTTATGACGTTTCGGCCCAGTATGGGCCTTGATCACATGGTCGCTTGATTTGGATGAAACCAAGATATGGTCCTTAGGAACTGCTTGCTGTGGTAGTTTTGCAGGGTAAAACCCCTTCTGATCCAGTTGAAGTTGTGCCCAAGGGGAGTGCACTTGGTAACTTTTGCAGTCTGGTCACTGTTAAGGGATAGGCCAGGCTCAGAGCTGTCACTCTGGAAGGGAGGAGCAGCCTGGTGGACAGTGTTTCCACATGAGATGTCCAAATAAGAGTGGCAAAGAAAACTACCACAGCAAGCAGTTCCTAAGGACCATATCTTGGTTTCATCCAAATCAAGCGACCATGTGATCAAGGCCCATACTGGGCCGAAACGTCATAACCTTGTCGCAGTGAACAAACACTAAATAAAATTCTCACGAAAAAGCAATATTTCCCTGGTACATGTGCAGTGATTCCTATAACCATTGACTATGGAACTTTTGGTTCCTTTCACTTGGACCGTTAACCTCACTAACTCGAGTGCTAGCCATTGTCTTCCAATTCACAACCCGTGGGTGGCGTCACGACAAACTCCCCTGTAATATTCCCCCATTTACTTGCGGAACCCGGGACACGGTCCGGACCAAGACCACCGTGACATCCCCAGCAGTACCCGGGTCCGGTACCGAGTACACCGTCCCAGTGGGCTCCACATAAGCAATGTCAGAATGTCAATATCACTGCAAACTCTTCTTTCCTTCGCACAGGCTTCTCATCTGCCATCTGGCTCCACACAGCTCAGTCAAGATCTCTGTTAACCTCTTCTCTACTTTCACACTGCTCCCTATCTGCATGCTCTAAAACTGTGCAAATACACACAAAGGGCTGGCAGATGCTGGCCATGCCCTCACAGCCAGGAAAAGTAGTTTTTAAAAGAGCACAGAAAAAGTGAGAAAAGTCATATGGCACAAAAAAGCATTTTCTTAGCTGCTATGAGACCCATCATTAACAACCAGTGCAATATTGGGTCGTTTTTTTTTTTTTTTTTTCCTTCAATGAAATGACATTTACACTTTAAGGCTCCAGCTTATATTGACCTAAGGTTGCCAGGCACATTTGATGAATTCTGGTAAAACAGATAGTCTTGGTGGCACCATATGCCCATAATATTTGTAGGGGTGTCCAGATTTTCCTCAACAGCAGATGTCGGGGAAAGGAAGGACATGTCTTATGTGACCAATCCTTTGTTCTCAAAGAAAGCAGGACAGCAATAGCAATGTATTTCCCTGTGCAATTTATGAACACCTCCACATTTGACCATGACGAGCAGTGGTATGTACAGGTGGTCATGAGGAATGGTTGTCAGCTCAATAGTGGTTTGGTCAGCAGCTAGTACATGGCCACCTTTAAGTGATTCACAATCTCCTTTTTTGACATTTATTGGTACACCTCAACGCCAACCTTATAGGTTTGTACTTCCATATGCACACCACAATTTCGGGTGGAGTGGGGGACAATGGGGCTTTTCAAATAGGGGTCTGCAAAAAATTGCTATGGCTCCCTTTGTGCACTTAACAGATCCTCAAGCTCAGGCTAAACATTATTTTCAAATGGTATCAGCAAAGCAATGCATAAAATGTCTAAGGAAACTACGGTATTACATTGCACCATGAGCTGCATGATCATCAGAGAGCCGAGGTGGAGATGTTGCTTTAGCAATGGTTCACCAAAGAACAGATGTACAATCACCACTGATTCAAAAGCAAGCAGGTGCTGCCATACCCACCGGGCCAGAAAAAAGGATGTATGCTGTAATTCCCAATTGGGTAATACAGAGTGGAGGCTGCAATTCCCATTTGGTTATTAAAGGAGGATGTTGATTGCCACAAGGTCCCCAGAAAGCAGATGTTGCTACTTTTTGGAGACATCACTAGGTAAAGGATGCGGCTATCCCAGTGGTTTGTCAGGTAGATAATATTCCTGAATCACTAGACTACATATATTTTATGCAGCATAGAAAAATTACCAAATTTACAGACCATGGTATTTAACAGCACCGAAGTCTACAGAACACTGTCAAATATGGAAATTTCATATCATAGCCACTTTTTTTTTTGTACTAAAATGTCTTTATTAAATAGGTGTCCCAACTATCTTCTGAAATTAAAAGGACAGAAAGGTCTAATTTCTACAACATAAGAAGGGTCTATGGTTTATCCCCCTGTGCCAAGTGTGCATGAGAGTCATCAGCCCTTGGACATGTCTGGCAAGCGAGCAGATCGGGTTTTTGGTGGAGACCCTTTGTATGTGAATGGACATTTCCAGCTTCACTGCAAAACAGGGCTGTGGCGTCGTTAAGCCAAACCTCAGACTCCTCAATTTCCCTTACACTGACTCAGACTCCCATATATATTGCTTATATTTAAGTGATAAATTTATTGTAGTACAATGTCAACATCAGACATTTAATCATTTTTATGATACAATAATCAAGATCAGGGCTGTGGAGTCGGTAAATCAAACCACCGACTCCAACTCCGACTCCTGAATTTCCCTGGTTCCGACTCCTTCAGTCATGGCTCGTTTTTTAAGTGATAAAATTATTGTAGGTTAAACGTAACATTAGGCTTTAACCATTATAATGACATAATAATCAAGATATTTAGATAGAACATAATAATAAATCATAATATTAATATTCAGCACATTCTGCATTGAACTACTATTATATATTTTAGGAGTCGGAGTCGGAACATTTTCTACCGACTCCAACTCCGACTCCACCAAAATGGGCAGCGACTCCGACTCCACAGCCCTGATCAAGATATTTAGGCTGGTTTCACATTGTGATCTTTTTCCAGTCTGTGGGGATCTCACTTTTTGCAGGACCCCACGGACAGGAAAAGGGCCGCATCGGAGGTGACCTCGGGATGCCATTTCTGTGTCCGGGTCCGCGATTTTTATGGATCCGAACACAGAAAGCCCGAGCCTACAAAGTGCAGACAAGCCGGGCACTTTCACTCCTGCAATGTATATTTATATACATTGCGGGAGTGAACTTAAGTAAAAGTGTAAAAGCAAGTATTAAAAATAAATATATATGCTCACCTCTCCAGCGAGTCCCCTGATGTGCTCCATCCAGCTCCCGAGGGTTGAAGGACCTGGGGAGGCGGGGCTACCTGATCAGCTGATCGGTAACATGACCGCAGTAACCGGTCATGTGACCGATCAACTGATCGGTTAGCCCCGACCAGCTAGGTCCTCAAGCCGGAAGATAGATGGCGACATCGGAAAGGACATGCTGGAGAAGGTGAGCATATATTTTTTTTATTTTTAACACTTGCTTTTACTGAGAAAGAGCAGTTTTAGTGTATTTAGCATGCTCAGTATACTAAAATGGGTCTGAGAAACGATCAGCTGTTTTCTCGGACCCGTGCTCCATAGGCCACCATGTTAATGGCTGAGGATCGGGACTAGTCCGATTCGGTCCGATTTGCCCAAAATCAGAGCAGTCTCAGATTTTGGGTACAGCAAAAAAATCGGACACAATCGGATCCGACCCAAATCGGATGGCAATTATGCCAAATCCGATCCGATGCCCATAAGGATACATGGGGGCCAAATCGGATCCGTGGCTGTCCGTTTTACAACGGACAGCCACAGATCCAAGAAAATCGCAATGTGAAAGTAGCCATAGATAGAAAATAAAATATATTTATTGTAATACAACTTTAGAACACAAAAAACAGTAATTGTAAACATGTAATACACTATGTAATATAGATTACACACACACACATATATATATTATATACATGTATACACACACACATATACAACACTATGTAATACACTTTGTAAGTGGCAAAAAACAGTTTTTAACAAAAACATACTAAATAACATTTGTGTAGTCTATGAATTTGTACTAAGGAATAGAATCTCCTCCGTCAGATCCTCCTTCATAGATTACCTCATATCTGACCTAATAATTTTAAAGCCAGAGAACAATCTCTCTACACTAGGGTTGGAGGCAAAGCCGTAACCACATGGGCAACATCTCTAACAATCTCTGGGTATAAAGAAATTGCCTCATGCACAGTCAGTTTTGATGAACAGTTGATTTTTTTCTATATCTTTGAGAGCAAGTGAAAAATTTTGCTTAAATATGGTCAATCTGCTTGCTATAGGAGACGGAGTAAAATCTTTTTCATTGTGGCAACGCTTTGCTTGCTCCATGTCATCCCAATACTTGTCAAAGTTAAACTCCTCATCTGATGAGGATGAAGATATGGCAGCAATAGCACTGTCAGGACCCAAGTCCTCTTGCGCCTGGCAGTCCTGTAGACCACTCATCCTAACTGCTACCTCAGTCAGAGCTTCTTTTCCTTTACTAAGCTGTTGATCATCAAGCAGTATACGATGACTTGGGTTCACATAAACAGCTGCCAGAATAATTTTATTTTCCAATAGCTGTGTCTCTCTCCTTTTCATTGAAGCAGAAATGCCATCTGCAATTAAACCTCCTCTTTGGGACAGGCAAAATAGAAAGTTCTTCCACTCCTTTATGAAAATGCCATGAGTTAAATCCTCAGCTTGTAATTTTTTAGTCACGGTAAATGGGTGATTCAGCAATTCCTTCAATTCAGCCACCTGTGCCATTGACCTTCATTTAGGGTTACCTGAAGGTTCGCCATATCTATAAGAAACGGTTGTAGTTCAAGCAATCACTCAACCATTAAATAAGTGCTGCCCTACTGAGTGGCTTGATCGACAATTGCCCCTTTCCCAGCATATCTCTTCAAGATGGAATCAATTTTAGGGGTTCTGGAGCCAATAACCAATTTCCTCACTTTTCCAGCATGTCCCTCTTGCAGACTCTCGATTGCCAACTGCAGCGTGTGCACAACACAGCGCATGTGATGAATATCAAAGTGTTTTGAAGCAGCTTCAACAAGATCATCTAATTCTAAAGAATCATTTTGCTGTTCTTCTATAGTAGTATTTGTTTGTTCCTCAGTTACCTGAACAGCACTGTGGCCTTTCATCTCAAACATACTGAATCCTAAATTTTGTTCTAGCTGTTGTTCATCATCATTACTCTCATACATCAGTTTAATTGTACTTAGCATGTTTGAAGCAAGCATTGTCCGTTACAATAGCAAGCACCTGTTCTTTTTTGAGTTCGTAATCTTGCAGAACATTTTCCACTAAGGCCTGAAGAAACTGGCAGGTGTGATGAGCTTTAGTATATTCTACTGCCAGTGTGTCTTGGTAACAATTTCTTTTTTTGTCACAAACACATCGAACATTGATGGCAAAATAGTTCACTCTGTGACGAGTGCAGGCATACATTTTAAGAAACATGAAACGTCTTTTGAGAGTCTTTTTAAGATCTTCCTTTTGGTTAAGGGCTTCATAATCACTAATTTTCTAATAATTTCTCTTTCCAGAGAAAAGCTGGTCATGCAGATAATGAAAATGGTACACCGTCCTTCACAACAAGCTGTATGAGCTGTCCATTAAAACATATATGCTGTCATTGTTATATTAACTTTGTCACTTACAAAATATCTTGTTATTGTTGTTTGAGATGCTCTTTCCTCCTCCTTTGCCTGGAGGCAGGAAGTGCTGCGCACTGGTTTCTTGGTGCAGCATGATGCTGCTGTTATCTTTCTCAGTCACAACTTTGAAAACTTCTGGGTGGAAGCGTTGTAAATGTCTTTTTAGATCGGAAGCTCTTGTAGGAGCATTTTTATCACTGCCTGAGTATGCACTGATTTTGGCATCACAACATTTGTTTTCATCTGGGTCACTTGTCATACACCGGCACACAAAAAATATTTTTCATCTTGAGTCACTGTGAAATGCTCAAATACAGCTGACTTCATAGGAAGCTTCTTAGACATTTTGTAATCATATAAATTCACTCTCAAAATAACTTTGTCCTATAAAGTAATAATGTACAGTATACTATAATTCCAGCAAGAACAGGGAACCATGTACGGTGGGGAAATAAGTGTTTGATCCAGTGACAATTTTGCAAGTTTTCCCACCTACAAAGAATGGAGAGGTCTGTAATTGTTATTGTAGGTACACTTCACCTGTGAGACAGAATTAAAAAAAAAAAATCCAGAAAATCACATTGTATGAGTTAAATAATTTGCATTTTATTACATGAAATAAGTATTTGATACAATAAAAAAACAGAACTTAATATTTGGCACAGAGACCTTTGGTTGCGATTACAGAGGTCAGACGTTTCCTGTATTTCATGGTTGAAATGTATCTATGATATCTGCATCCGGCAAAACCGCACTTGCCGCACCGGACAATGCATAGGGCTTGCCGGATCAGCGTCGCAAGTGCGACCGTTAGGCGGCAGATCCGGCAGATGCAGTAAATCTGCCACAATCAGTGAAAAACGTTGATGTGAAAAGGGCCTTAATAGTACAGATGACAAATATAAAGTTTTTAAGATATGTTATTAGATAGCTTTACTTTGAATTTTTAATCTCAGGCTTTTCTTAGGGTACAGCTCACTAAATGTTTCACATCAGATTGGTTCACAGTCTATGAAGAGGGGAGGAGCGATGGAGCAAGTTTGGTGTGTATCATACTCCAGGAACAAAGAAACTGATAACACAGAGCTAATAACCTCATGTTTTGGCTTCTACACCTATACAAATTCTCATATAAGTCCTCATCAATCCTGTTGCTGTATTTTCCCTGTATATTGTATGTATATTGTATAAAAGCTAGCCTTCCAAAAGTACATGAGCTCAGAGAAAAAACAAACAAGCATACAGAGAGGATATACAGTATACTTAAGACTATTGATTTATGAAGTTTATTGAAAGTTTAAATATGCTTTAAGAAGTCTTAATCTTACCTTAAAAATCTTAATTACCGTATATACTCGTGTATAAGCCGACCCGTGTATAAGCCGACCCCCCTACTTTTGCCCCCGAAACCTGGGAAAACCTATTGACTCGTGTATAAGCCGAGGGTGGACCCCAGCATAGGTATACAGCCCCCAGCAGTGTGGTATACAGGCCCCCCCAGTGGTAGTATACAGCAGCCTCCCCAGTGGCATATACAGGCCCCAGCAGTATGTACAGCAACCCCAGTGGTATACAGCAGCCTCCCAGTGGTATATACAGACCCCACCAGTATATACAGCAGCCCCAGTGGTATACAGGCCCCAGCAGTATATACAGCAGCCCTGGGGTTATACAGCAGCCCCCAGGGGTTATACAGCAGCACTCGCCCCTCTTGTAAGGGCCCCCCCCCCACTGCGTATCTTACCATCCCGGTCTTCTGCACAGCGCCGCTCCTCGGTGCTCCGTTCTCCATGCTCCGTCCTCGCTGCATCAGGGATCCCCGGCCGTCGCACGATGACATCATATGCCTGCGACGGCCGGGGATCCCGGATGTAGCAGGACAAGAGTGAAGAACGGAGCACCGAGGAGCGGCGCTGTGCAGAAGACCGGGATGGTAAGATAAGCAGCGGGGGGGGCCCTTACAAGGGGGGCGAGTGCCTGCATTTGGGGGCATATATGCACTGCTTCCCCCTGCCGCTGATTGACAGGGGGAAGCAGTGCATATATAATGAGCGGCCCCACGTGACGGGGCCGCTCATACAGCAGCCTCCCCCCCCCTGCCTCCTCCAGCCTCCCCAGCTCCGACTACCGTATTGACCCGTGTATAAGCCGAGGGGGAGACTTTTCAGCCCAAATTTTGGGCTGAAAAACTCGGCTTATACACGAGTATATTCGGTATCTTAATAATAAAAGTCTACATTTTGTTATCCTGTTCACTCTAGCAATTCTGAGATGAGTGCAGGCCTTCCTTCTTTCTGAGTGCGTTTACTTTTTACCCTTGCCTGTAGAGGAGGAGCTTCACTGCTGCTGAAGTACAGTACAGACTTATCTCAGCTAAGACAAAGCCTAGATCCTTAGGCACCCATTCACACAGCGTTTTTGCTGCATTTTTTGCGGATCCATTTTTTGCAGTGAAATGCAGTGCCTCTGGGCATCCCAGCAAAGTTTGGGCTCAAAAAGGGATCCTCACAAAGAATGAGCACGCCATTTTTGTGGCATTTTTCTAATCTCGTTTTGCTATTGAAACCATTATTTATGAGCTCAAAAAACGCAAGTGTGTAAAAAACACAGCAAAGATGCATCAGCTTTTAGGTGATGAGTTTTTTTTTTAAAAGCCAATCTGCTTTTGCAGCTGAAAAACGCATCCAAAACGCTGTGTGTGAATGTAGCCTCAGATCAGGAATAGAACAGCCATTTATAGGATATTTCATAACTTTCCCAAATTCCTATGAAAAAATATTCAGCACATTCTGCATTGAACTACTGTACTCAATTTTAAGTCGGGGTCGGTCCATTTTACACCGACTCCACAGCAGTGCTGCAAAAATGTTGGCGATTTTTCTACCGAGCAGCCAATTTCGCCGATGCTCCTTTTCCTTGCTGATTAATACTTATGGGCTCAGAACTTTTACATACTAGTCTTTCATCATCCAATTGTATAACCACCACTGTAGAAAGGCTTAACGACCGCACTACTGGATTTGAAGAAACGTCAAACTTCGAAGGACATCAATCGTAAGATTATGGCTGTAGTTTTTAGTCAACATGTTTCAGGGCTCTAGGGCCCCTTCCTCAGGACAAACCAATCATAGTTTGTCCTGAGGAAAGGGCCCGGGAGCCTTGAAACATGTTGACTAAAAACTACAGCCATAATCTTATGATTGATGTCCTTAAAAGTTTGATGTTTCTTCAAATCCAGCAGCGTGGTTGTTATCCCTTTCACACCGGTGGTTAAATGGTTTATCTTTGGGGACTGCTACAACTGTTGTAAGTGGTTGTGAACCCTCACAACCTCCAAGGACAGCCTTATTTCACTTTATTTGGTTTGTTGTACCACAGATAAGACCCTATTTGCGCTTTTACGTCATTCCTTCTAGTATTCATCATCCAATTGTGCAAGTCTGCATCTGTAAAAATATCAGGACTCAATGCATTAACAATAAAGATCTTCAAGTTTTCCTCCATTGTATATACAGTAACCAGAACCAGACATATCCGACTACAACACCCGCCACGCTCCTGGACAATAGCTTCGTGTGTGACCTGGACGATTGACAGAAGTGAGGCGGACATTCCCTGGAATGCATCTGTGACATGTTCAAACATGAGTTTCCCCTGCTGTCCTCTTAATACCTCAGCCAAAATAAATTCTGGATAATTCGTTTGAGATCTGTTAAGCCCGCACCAGCCAGAAGGACAGAAGCCAATCTGTTTTTTAGCCAGGAACCTGCTGTGCCCAGTGCTTGAGGGGTTAACACGGCCATTAGCAAGGACATTCCCCTCCCATAGCTCCCGAGAGGGGAGGAGAAGGAGGAAAATAGGTCAGTGCAGACATATTGCACAGATACAATCTCAACAAGAGTCTGTTCTAATCCGGCCCTGGATCGCGTTTCACATGACACGAGAGCCGCTATATTCTAGGAGTCCATACTGGCAATTCTTATTATTACCCTGAGCGGCCTGTATCAGCGGCAATTGTACTTCTACAATTCACAGGATTAATCAAGTGTTTTCTCCGGTCTTTAAAAACAAAAAAAAGTCTAATTCACACCTTGGAAGATACAATAAAGAAAGATAATACCAGTGCCTAGTACCCTGGAAAGAAAGACATGGGTGATAATAAATGGGGTTCATCTAGAAAAGCCTTCTAAAGGGAAAAGTAAGGCTGGTTTCACATCACGTATTTTTTCCTGTCCGTGGGATCCTACTTTTTGTAGGACCCCACGGATAGGAACGGACACCACAGGAGGTGACCTTTTCGGTGTCCGGCAATGTATGTATATACATTGCAGAAGTGAAATTAGATGGTTAGGAGCAATTTTAGTGTACTGAGCATGTACACTAAAATGGGGTCCGAAGAACGATCAGCTGTTTCCTCGAACCTGTGCTCCTTAGGCCCCATGTTATTTTAGCGCGGATCATGTCGGATCTGATTCTGTCCAATTTGATCCGCTGTGCCCAAAATCGGAGCAGTCTCCAATTTTGGGTACAGCTAAAAATCAGACAGAATCGAATCCTACACAAATCAGATGCCATTAAGGGCAAATCCGATGTGATCGGTGGCCCATAGGATAACATGGGGGCCAAGTCGGATCCGTAGCTGTCAGTTTTGCAATGGACAGCCACGGATCCAAGAAATACGTGATGTGAAAGCAGCCCAAGAGTCCAACAACAATCAGGCAGGTAGTCAGTAGACTTCAGACCAATCTGCCGGCAGCCCTGTCGCATCTCACTGAACAATAAAAATGTGGAACCCGGATTACTATGCTGCTCAACAGAACATGGACAAATGGAGAAAGAGAACTTGGAACATCCGCTAAAGGAAAACCTTGATCCTTTATTGAAGTTCAATTAAAAACAGCTTCACTGGCATATAATCTCCAACGCGTTTCCAGCTCTATATGCACCCAGTGCTACTGTCATGGCTGCAAGTGTTGGCACCCCTGAAATTGTTCTTGAGAATGAAGCATTTCTCCCAGTTGCAGTTACACACGTTTATTTCCTTAGTTTGAAATGTAACAAAACAACAACAGACCACAGAAAAAAAGTCAAATTGGACATAATTTCATACAAAGCCCTGAAAGTGGGCCGGAAAGAATTATTGACACCTTTCCAATATTTTGGGTAAACTTTTTTTCCAGAATGTAATGCTCCTTCACGCTCACCTGTGGCAAGTAACAAATGTGAGCAATATGATAAAAAGAGGAGGAGTTGCCTCTATCTTTGCATTGTGTTCTGGGTGTGCCACACTAAGCATGGAGAACAGAATAGAAAAAGAGAACTGTCTGAGGACCCGAGAACCAAAATTGTGGAAAAATATCAACAATCTCAAAGTTAGAAGTCCATCTCCAGATATCTTGATGTTCCTTTGTCCATGATGCGCTACATAATCAAGAACTTTACAACCCATGGCACTGTAACCAATCTCTCTGGAAATGAACGGCAGAGAAAAATTGATGAAAGGTTGTACACATGATAGTCCAGATGGTGGATAATCAACCGCCATCAAGTTACAAATTAAGGCAATGGAAGAAAGGGAGGTTGTAAATGTGCAAAAGGATCTTTTGTGGATCTCAGATGAAGCGGTCTGTAGCACCACGAAACGCGCAACAATAAAGGTGTTGCCATTAACATTCCTGTGACTCCTTGGAATCTTTGGATCTATTGAATAAACGGCAGCGCATTTACAACCTCCCTTTCTTCCACTGGCTTAATCGTTACCATTGGGCGGAGTGTTGCAAGCCGGTTTTCTGCATAATAGTTGTTGTGACTCTCACAACAACATAAGGTTAGTGCAATTACACGCACACATCCCGTTCACACTCGGATAAGACCCTATGTGCGCTTTTCTGCTTTCTTTCAGTTTCTAATCAAGTTACAAAGAAATTTAAGCAGTCCTGCAGGCTTAGGGGGCATCAGTGTCAGGGCCAACTATCCGTCCACATTTAAATGAATTGAAACGCCATAGAGGAGACCCAGGAGATCCCACTGCTGACAAAGATACAGAAAAAAAGCCAAAATATACCGGCATAACCAAAATCCTTCTGGGAAAGTGTCTTGTGGACAGAGGCAAGATAGAGCTTTTGGTAAAGCACATCATTCTACTGTTTACTGAAAATGGAATGAGGCCTACAAAGAAAATAGCACAGGATTTACAATAATTTATCTCAGAGAAAAGGATCAACAATTCAAAGTTGGACATGCCGCATCCTCATCTTCCCTGACATCATATATAGAGGAGAGTCTGTAAGTTTAAGTATACCTTATAAATCTATGGGGGGCATTATCAGAGAGGTTTCTGGGAGAATGTGCTTTTTCAAAAAAAAAAAAAACTTGGCAAAAAGATAGCTATGAAAAACATCCATTGCACTTAACAGGAGGCTGTAAGCTCCACTGAGAGGCAACTCCAGGTGTCTTAATACCAGTGCACAATCTCCTGCAACCAGTTAAAGCATTGGGGGCGGTTGTGTCACCAGCCATGCTATGGGGGAGGTGAATGGTGGTATTTATAGACACAAGTTTACCATAGGGCGTCAGTCACATACGCACGTGTAACGCATAGTGTCAGTCTGCAGCCTATTGGTCACATCATTACAATTAGATTAGATTAGGCGGGCTGCCCCGCACCATGTACATGAATCACACAAATGACAGACACCCCCATAGGGCTCAGCCGCACACTGCAAAAGATAAAGTGCAAAAAAAAAAAAAACCACTAAAGAGGATGATGTGAGGTGTTAGTGGATATTTCGGCCAAAATACGTAAGCTCACAGCCCACCGTCTAGGGCCCTCACACTTACAAGTCTTAACCATATGTCTGTTTTAGCAGAATAAACACTAAAGGACAACATTTCAGAAAAAAACTCACCAAAAAGTTAAAAATTGGTCATGTTGGATCCTCATCTCCCCTGACATCATATACACCATGTTCTAAATTATTAAGCAAATTGGTTTTAAGTGTCACAGTGTTTTTTTTTTTTGTCAATGAAACCCATTGATGGTATTGTATCTCGGGGTTCTCTGGATCACTGAAATCAATCTCAGATACCTGTGATAATTAGTTTGGCTGGTGAGCCCAATGAAAGGAAAACTGGGTGTTCTGCAATATTACGCAGGCCATAGTTTTCAAGTAACATGGTTTAAGGATCTCTCTGTTGCTGAATAGCAACAAATAGTGCAATGCCTGGGACAAGGGATTAAAACATCAGATATTGCACGAAAACTTAAGCGTGATCATCGTACTGTGAAAAGATTTGTGGCGGATTCTGAGCACAGATGTGTTCATGCAGATAAAGGCAGAATGAGGAAGGTTTCTGCCAGGCAAGTTCATCAGATTAAGAGAGCAGCTGCTAAAAAGGCCTTACAAACCAGCAAACAGATATTTGAAGCTGCTGGTGCCTCTGGAGTCCCTCGAACCTCAAAGGTTTGCTGTGGTGCATAAACCTACTATTCGGCCACCCCTAAACAGTGCTCATAGTCACTATGTCAGGATGTGGTCAGTTTACAATTCTGAAACTGGTGAAAGGTCTTCGTTAAGAGGTTTATGTAAAGAATACAGGCCGATGTAAATGTGGATGTTAGAAAAGGGAAACATCAAGGTTCAAAAATGTAACAAAAATGCTATGAAATTTGTAGACTACCAGGTTTCCCATGCTGGTTTAATCCCTTATGGGCATTTTATAAACTCTCTGAATTTCAAGCATCACTGCCCTATGACAATGGCATTATAACTGCATAAAGTGGCCTGGAGGGCAGTGAACGCGGCATTTGCTCAATATTTTCATAGTTTACAGCAACTGGAAAAATATAATTATAGGGGTTCAGATTTTTTTTTTATAAAATCTTGATGCAATGAGGAGCTAAGCTTTGTGGGCACTTTCACATTACACTACTGAACATATGAAGGCTTTAGGCTAGGTTCACACCATGGTTTTGAGCTGTCAGGCTGAGTCTGGTGTTTTGCTGGATGCAACAAACACAGCCTGACAGCTCCGGACAGAACAGGTACTGTTTTCTGCCAGAATCAGGACTGTGCGGCTACTGCCGCTGTCCAGTCCTGAAATTTCAGGATTGCGGCTTGCGGGGAGCTAGCCGCGGATCCGAAATCTCTGCTGGGAGCTCTCCAGGTGCTGAAGTTCAGCGCTGGCAGCCGCGGAGCCTCAGCACCCAGCGTCCGGCAGCCAGATCCGATTTTCTGTCGGATCCGATGCGATCTGGCACCCATAGCCTCCCATGTTAGGGGGTGCTGGATCGCACTGGATCCAATTTTGGCAGATTTTTGCCCTGGGCATAAAAATGCTTCAAGCTGCGAATTTGTTTCCGGGGGAAATAAATTAATTCTCCCGGATCCTCCCTGACGGCAGAAACCAGATGGCAAATTACAGCCATTCGGCCCCATAGGAGTACTATGGGGCCAAAATCGGATCCGGGGCTCTCCGGTTCACACCGGATCCTTAAAACTGTGGTGTGAAGCCGGCCTAAAGGTCCCGTTACACACTTCAATGGTTGAACGATCTGACCAACGATCTGAATTGACCTAGATCGCTTGAACGTCATTCAATGATCGCTAGTGAAATGTCACATGTAGAACTATCATTAACGACGCAGCGACGATTCCGAGACAAGCGAACAATACTTGCGGTCGTTTGATCGCCTACGTCCTTCAGTTCTGAATCTCGAAGTCGTTAACGACATCGTTATCAAGGTGTCACACACACCGATGCTGCAGGTTGGATGGACGATCATCGTCTGGTTTTAGGCCCGATTCAAAAACCCAGGCTCTGAAGCCTACAGGGGTTAAAATACTATCTGCCTCATAAGTGGCCAAGATCCATAAATGACACATTGAAGATGTGTTACATGTTTTATGCATTTTTTTTTTGCACAGAAAAATGCATTTAAACATGCAAAAAACTTCAACATGTGCACACAGCCTAAAGGTACCGTTACACGGTACAACATTGCCTGCAACTTCACTGGCCGTTGGCACATTACTTCAGGATTCTGATCGATTTTGTTGACATGTGTTTTTCTGTGTAGATTTCTGAAAATCTGCAAAGAAAAACGCATTAAACCCACACCATGGGCACACAGCCAAAAGTCAACAAACAGTTCCTCAAAGCAGAGTTTTGAAAGGCTAATTAATAACGGCCAGCGATTGTAAACTGCGGTTAGTGTGAACGATTCACCTAGTTTATGGCCCCAAACCTATCACTAGCTGCCCCTGCAGCTTCCTACTACAATCCTAACCATCCCTCTCTGACCTAAATGTGTCCTATAATCACTGTGATAAATGCTTTTATTACTTACATTCTCCTATGATAACAAGCAGGGTGTCGTCAGTACTGCAGACACCGTGGGCGTTCTGTAGGGCTTCATGTCCCCCTCGCTCCGTTGTAATCACGCCCCAGTGGGCGTGATAATTAATGCAAAAGCACGATCCAGAGTTTGAAATCTGTGGATCTCCTTCCGTGTATGACACACCGGACACGCATTATTTCTGGTCCTGTGCAGTGTGGGGTATTATTGGGTGTACTGACAGGTTTCTGAATGCACACTGGGCATGCTGCAGAGCCGCCGAGTACACCCAATAATTCCCCCCCGCACAGGACCAGAAATAACACGCGGCCAACGTGTCATACCCGGAAGAAGATCCACAGATTTCAAACTCGGCAATGCACTTCTGCATTAATTATCATGCCCACCGGGGCGTGATTACAACAGAGCGAGGAGGACAATGAGCCTTAAAGAATGCCCACGGTGTCTATAGTACTGATGACACCCTGCTTGTTATCATAGGAGAATGTAAGTAATAAAAGCATTTATCACAATGATTACAGGACACATTTAGGTCAGACAGGGATGGTTAGGATTGTAGTAGGAAGCTGCAGGGGAAGCTAGTAATAGGTTTAGGGGGATAAATTAGGCGACAGGTCCCCTTTAATAGTGAAGTCAGAAAACAATGACTGGACATGGAGAAGATATGATGACAGTATTCAATACCTCTCCAAAAAGACCATGACAAGACAGAGGAGACATGATGATGGTAACCAATACATTTCCAGAGAAGACCATGACCGGACATGGAGAAGACATAATAGTAACCAATACAGAAGACCATGACCGGACATGGAGAAGACATAATAGTAACCAATATAGAAGACCATGACCGGACATGGAGAAGACATGATGATGGTAACCAATACATTTCCAGAGAAGACCATGACCGGACATGGAGAAGACATGATGGTGGTAACCAATACATTTCCAGAGAAGACCATGACTGGACATGGAGAAGACATAATAGTAACCAATACAGAAGACCATGACCGGACATGGAGAAGACATAATAGTAACCAATATAGAAGACCATGACCGGACATGGAGAAGACACGATGATGGTAACCAATACATTTCCAGAGAAGACCATGACCAGACATGGAGAAGACATAATAGTAACCAATACAGAAGACCATGACCGGACATGGAGAAGACATAATAGTAACCAATATAGAAGACCATGACCGGACATAGAGAAGACATGATGATGGTAACCAATACATTTCCAGAGAAGACCATGACTGGACATGGAGAAGACATGATAATAGTAACCAAAACATTTTCAGGGAAGACCATGAGCAGACATGGATAAGACATGATGACCATAACCAATATATATGTAGATTACACAATGCCCAGCTATGTAGAAGACATGATGACCATAACCAATATATGTCTAGATAGCTCCATGACTGGACATGGAATAGACAATTACTTTAACCAATACATTTCCAGAGAAGACCATTACTGGCAGGGGCGTAACTACAACAGGTGCAGGGGTTGCGATCGCACCCGGGCCCTGCAGCCTAGGGGGGCCCCAAAAGTCCCTTTGGCCCATAGAAAAAGACTAATACTACTAAAGATTGCAATAATTGGGGGCCCCGTTGGAGCTTTCGCATCGGGGCCCCGAGGCCTGAAGTTACGCCACTGATTACTGGACATCTAGAAGACATGACAACAGTAACCAATACATTCCGGTTATCAATGTGGCTTTATTTCCACATGTATTTATTGAACGGAATGGAACAATTGATGTAATTTTCTTATTAAATGGAGGCTGCTGCGTCTACTAAACCACTTAAGAAAATTCCAGAATACAGCAGCCATCAATATGAAATACACAACATCTGGGTGCTAAACAGGGTCACCCTTAATCTGCCACAAGGGCCAGTCGGTATCAGGGAGACACCAGCTGTGCCCCTTAGCACCATCCTTTCATTGAGATGTACCATACAAGAACAATCTGTGCTTCTGTGAATGCACAAAGGAGAGACACACCCAACATCCAGACAAAGGGAGCAAAAAAAAAGAGGCAGCAGCCGAGTCAGGATGTGATGTGCAGCAGCAGCAGCGCGGAGCCACACTGATCTACAGGGAACGTGAGCGCTGCAGCACCCAACAATAGCCAATTACTCAGTCAATTCACAGGACATCGTAGGCTTCTTCTCCAGTGCTTTTTGTGCCTGTTCACATTTTACATCTGGCTGAGCAATAAGTATTAATGTAAAGTCACATCATTGTAACAAGGCAATTTATAGGATTTCTTAGAAGCATTGCTTAGAAATTGGTTTATATTTGGTAGTATTGATGGAGGTAGCTAAAAAATAAGTTGCTGTAATAAGATCTCAGGAAAGCAAATAAACTGTACTAAATATTAGTGCATTTCCTCTTAAAGGGATTGGCCTACCTCTTAACAAAAAGCAAGGCGAGATAGAATAATAAAAGCACCAATCGTCTCCAACACAGGTCACCGGTGAAACAGGGAGCAATCATTTACGGTTCTTCGTTCACCAGACCGCTGACACGCAAGTGACAGGTGGCATTTAGGGGGAACAGGGGTTTTCCAAAACCAGAAAAAAAAAAACACACTAAGGTTTTACTACAGAAATGCTCCACTTGTGCGGCAGATCTCACTACTGAACTCTACAGCAGATACTGACAATGCTGCTGACTTTAATTCTGCTGAGCTCGTCAATCAATACCATAGACCTTCTGCATATCGTAAGACTACACTCTGCTGCATACCCTCCTCTGTTCACACCACTGCAGGGCCCCCTAGTTTTTCCATGTTTGGTAATATATTTGACTTGATGGGATCAGGCGGATCAGGCATGCCGAATTTCAATTTGCCCCATCCTTTTATTTTTATAGGCAGTCTTCCTGCACCCATTAGGAACCTATCCATAATTGCCTGAAACACAAGTGCATGAGTGAAGGGCGTCGCACAAACTATGGCAATTAATTTCAAAACAAAAAAAAACGGGATCTGTATGAAAGACTATTGTCTAGAAATACATATCAATACTGTACAACAGTGAAAAAGAGCTGCATTTCTTCAACAACAGCACCACTCTTGTCCACAGGCAGTATGCGGTACTGTAGCTTGACCATACTCATGGGGTTGAACTGAAATACCAGACATAACCTACAGACCAACATGGTGCTATGTCTAAAAGTATGCCGCCATGATTTTTTTTTTCATTTGGTTGCTGACATCACGGCCTTTTCTTTTTTTGTGTGCGCTATGAAGCCTAAATACTATCATGAATGAATGCCTCCAGGCCGTGACTTGCAAGATTTGTTATTTAGTGAAGGGGCCTTAGTAAGTCTAATCTCTCAGCCGTTAAACCAGTACAAAGTCTGTACAGTATTAAATCGGAGCAATCAGTCAGCAGAGCGTTGTACGGGCGGCTCCGCCACCGCTGTGCAGCCATGAATATTAACAAGCTCTCTGGCCGGCTCCGAGGTTTCACTCGCTGGACCTGAGCTGATGTTTGCCTCTTCATGAGCCACATCAGCAAGAAATTTAACTCACAAATCAATGTATTCCTAACGTGGAAATGATCTACGTTCTTACTGGAGGATTTATTGAGCCATCATGATAATACAAAAGGCAAGAAAAGCCCAAGACTGCCAAATCCTTCAATCAGCCAGGTCCACCTCCAGGGTGACATGGAGAAAAATCAGGATTTATGACCAGAGCCTGCAACTGTGGTGCCCTGGGGAGAAGTACAAATGCTACATATCTCTGCCCGCTGCCAATGCCTATGGGAGACAAATGCTACCAATATCACTGGGGCCAAAATACAGAAGAGGAGAAATCTGCAGATTCCACAAGTAGAATAAGACATCTAAAGGGGACCTATCACTTGCCATATGTTATTTCTTCATCAGGTAGAAATGCTGCTGTTCTGAATCTGTCAGTTTATTTTTTGGTCCTGCACCTCTCGGTTCCTGAGAGGAGACCCCTTTTGCTTATACATAAATCTAGTCTGTTACACTAATTGGGCGTGGTCATCAAGAATGCACCTAGAGAATTGAAGACCACATCCATAAGATATCACACATCACAATACAGACAGTATGTGCCTTTAATTAAGGACAATCGAAATCTAGCATGCAAAAACAAATATGACAGACGAGTACTTGGCAAAGTGAAAAGAATTGAGGACCTGTCACATGCCAATAATGTGCTTTTGTTGCTTTATTTTTTAACTCTGTGTAAATGCCGATGTTCTCCTGAATCCAGTGATGTTTTTTTGTTGCTCCTGTGTACCCCTCCATTCCTGAGATATGGCCTCCTCTTCCCTATAAATAAATCTAGTCTTACCAGCCAATGGGAATGGGCTCATGCGCTCCTCTGTGGAGTCCAATTAACAATCACACCCCCTTGGCTAAAAAAAAAGATTTATTGCAAGGAAAAAAAGATATCTAAGGAACAAAAGAAAAACATAGCTAGAATCAGCAAAACAGCAGCTCCTTTCCCTTGCAATAACTCCAGTCTTTTTAGCTAAGGCCCCCTTCACACCACAATTTTCAGGATCCAGGGCTGTCTGGTGTGAACCGGACAGTCCCGGATCCGGTTTTGGCCCCATAGTATTTTTATGGGGCCAGATGGAGCCGGATGGCAGCGATGTGCCTTCCGGTTTCCATCTGTCTGGGAGGATCCGGGACAATTCAGAGATTTTTCTCCCGGACACAAAAACGTTGCAAGCAACATTTTTGTGTCCGGGGCGAAAAATCTGCCCAAATCGGATCCTCCTGGATCCGGGGCAATCCGGCACTCCCTAACATGGGAGTATATGACGCCGGATTGCCCAGATCCGGGAACCGGACACTGGCGGCTGCAGTTCAGCGTGACCTACACTGAACTTGAGCACCAGGGAGCCGTCCCCTATGAAGTGGTTCAGCACCATTTCAGCAGGGGACAGCTACCTCAGCTGCACTCTGCAGAATTTGGCTACAAACAGGACCGGAGGGCATATTAACCCTCCGGTTCTATTTGTCTGGAGCTGTCAGGCTGTGTCCAATGCCACCTGCAAAGCACCAGACACAGCCTGACAGGGCAAAAATCGTGGTGGCCTTCGGGAGGATCTGAATTGGGCACAATTTTCGTCCCGGACTCAAAAACGTGGCAAGCTAGGTTTTTGTGTCCGGGAGGAAAATCTGAATACACCCGGATCCTCCTAGACAGATGTAAACTGGATGGCAGGTAGCTGCCATCCGGCCCCATAGGGCTGTATAATGTCAAAATCGGGTCGGGGCTGTCAGGTTCACCCGGACAGCACGGACCTGATTGTACTGTGATGTGAAGCCAGGGGGTGTGATCCTCAAGCAGACACTCTCAGAGAAGAGCAGATGACAAAGTACCCACTGGCTAATAATTCTAGATTTATGTAGGGAAGAAGGGGGTCATATCTCAGGAATGAGATGATCACGAGGCTTTACTGTTTTACTGTCCCAGTATCCAATTCCTCTTCCTGTTACTACCCTAAAAAATATTTTTTTTTAAATACACCTAAATGTGATAAAAATGTTATACAACTTTATTTATCCAAGGTGCCCAGGTTTTAAGATATTTACTTCCGTTTCACTTCTAGTCCTTTGCTCCACACAGAAGAGAGTTTTGTGCATCAGTCATCAGACCTTTATGTGGAGGGGCAGGCTTACCTGCTCATTCTAATAGCTAAGCCAGTCCTCTCATCAGACCTTAATGTGGAGGGGCAGGCTGACCTGCTCATTCTAATAGCTAAGCCAGTCCTCTCATCAGACCTTTATGTGGAGGGGCAGGCTGACCTGCTCATTCTAATAGCTAAGCCAGTCCTCTCATCAGACCTTTATGTGGAGGGGCAGGCTGACCTGCTCATTTTATAATAGCTAAGCCAGTCCTCTCATCAGACCTTTACATGGAGGGGGCAGGCTGACCTGCTCATTTTAATATCTAAGCAAGTCCTCTCATCAGACCTTTATGTGGAGGGGCAGGCTGACCTGCTCATTTTATAATAGCTAAGCCAGTCCTCTCATCAGACCTTTATGTGGAGGGGCAGGTTGACCTGCTCATTTTATAATAGCTAAGCCAGTCCTCTCATCAGACCTTTATGTGGAGGGGAAGGTAAGCCAGTCCTCTCATCAGACTTGTGTGGAGGGGAAGGCTGACCTGCTCATTTTGAAGGCTAAGCCGGTCCTCTCATGAGACCTTTATGTGGAGGGGGTAGGCCGACCTGCTCATTTTAATACCTAAGCCAGTTCTTTTCACTGGCAGGGACATTTGGAGACAAAATGTAGCGAACTTGGTTACTGAAACAGTCAACCAGCCCCTTTATACAAAGCTCTGATGATAAACAGATACAGAAACGTATCTGCTGTGTGGAGCTGCTGAACCCTAGCCTGGAGGAGACACAGAAGATTAGTACACCTGTGAGCAAGGTTGTGGAGTCAGAGTTGGATTCAGGGAAACTGAGGAGTCGGATGTTGGCTTAGGCTGGTTTCACACTACGATTTTATCAGTTCCGATACTGTCCGATAAAAATCCGATCCGACCCGATCAATTTGACATGGGGCCCTATGGAGCAGGGTCCGAGGAAACATCTGATGTCTCCTCGGACCCGCTCAGTACACTAAAATAGCTCCTAAAAGTAAATTAAGGGGTTAATAAAAAAAAAAAAATCTATGCTCACCTGTCCACGAGGCCCCCGACGTCTCCCGCGCGTCTCCAGTGTCTCCCGGTGTCTTGCTGTCTGTGCTGACAGGACCTGCCGTGATGTCACAATCACATGACCGCCAGTAACCAATAACCGGCAGTCATGTGATTGTGACGTCACGAGAGGTCCTGGCCAGGGGCGGAACTACACTGGTGCAGCCGGTGCAGCTGCACCAGGGCCCCGACCGGTTAGGGGGCCCCTTCAAGCCTGGAGGGGGCCCCCAGCCGACCCCCACAAACCGCGGGAGAGTGCGGCTCTCAGCGCGGCTCTCCCAGCCGACCCCCACAAGCCGCGGGAGAGCGCGGCCCTCAGCGCGGCCCTCCCAGCCGACCCCACAAGCCGCCGTCACCAGGCGGGAGAGCGTGGCAGGAGCAGGCGGGAGAGCGCGGCAGGACCAGGCGGGAGAGCGCGGCAGGAGCAGGCGGGAGAGCGCGGCAGGAGCAGGTGGGAGAGCGCGGCAGGAGCAGGACCAGGCGGAAGAGAAGCAGCGGTAAGAGCGCACTAGCACCCCCCCCCCCGGTCCACACCTGCACCAGGGCCCCCGGGGGTGACGGTCCGCCCCTGGGCTCGGTGATGTCTACAGTAAAGAATGGCAGGAGCTCGGTGATGTCTACAGTAAAGAATGGCAGGGGCTCGGTCAGGGGCGGACCTACCGTGGTGCAACTGGTGCAGCGGCACCAGGGCCCCGACAGGCTAGGGGGCCCCCCCTCAAGGCACGGAGAATAAGCCGACATGCTGCCGGCCACGCCCCCTCACAGCAGCTCAGGAGCGAGGACAGAGCCCCAATCACAGTGCAGAGAGTGTGTAATGTGACCTCTCCTGCACTGTGGGGACTCGGGAGGACCTCACTCAACCAATCCTGGCAATGCGCGCAGGCCTCTGAAATTCTCTCCGCATGGCTGATGGCTGTTCAGCATCAGCAGCAGCAGATGAGGGGACACAGCTCTGCACAAGGACCCAGGTACAAGGAAATGGACCAAAGACAGGGCACAGGCTGAGGACAGACCCGGGGGGAGAGGGGGGGGGGGTTCTGCTCTGTACACTGCTTTTATGCTTTTACAGGACCTGTGATGATGTCACATTGAGGGGAGGAGTCAGTGGTCACATGATCAGCTCCTCAGTGTATGCAGGACTCTGCTGTGCTGGTTGTCATGGTGCTGGATGAGATGAAGTTTATGTCAGGAGGGATTTACAGTGTGGATGTAGCAGAGCCAAGTGTGTATGAGGTGTATGGAGCGGAGTTCAGAGTGTATACGTGGTGTACGGAGCAGAGCCGAGTGTGTACGAGGTGTACGTAGCGGAGCCGAGTGTGTACGTAGCGGAGCCGAGTGTGTACGTAGCGGAGCCGAGTGTGTACGTAGCGGAGCCGAGTGTGTACGAGGTGTACGGAGCAGAGCAGAGTGTGCACGTGGTGTACGGAGCAGAGCCGAGTGTGCACGTGGTGTACGGAGCAGAGCCGAGTGTGCACGTGGTGTACGGAGCAGAGCCGAGTGTGCACGTGGTGTACGGAGCAGAGCCGAGTGTGTACGAGGTGTACGGAGCAAAGCCGAGTGTGTACGAGGTGTACGGAGCAGAGCCAAGTGTGCACGTGGTGTACGGAGCGGAGCCGCATGTGTACGAGGTGTACGGAGCAGAGCCGAGTGTATGAGGTGTATGGAGCAGAGCGAGTATGTACGAGGTGTACGGAGCGGAGCCACGTGTGTGCAGAGCCGCGTGAGTATGAGGCAGGGCCACATGTGCGGGACATATGGAGTAAAGCCGCGTGTGCATAAGGTGGATGGAGTGGAGCCGCATATGCTGGGGCGTCCTGTAGAGGAGCCGCATGTGTACGGAACGGAGGCTTATGCGCAGGGCATGTGGAGCGGAGCCGCGTGTCTACAAGGCATTTGGAACGGAGCCACGTGCGTACAAGGTGTGTGTGCGCCAGTGGTAGTTCCCCGCGGATGCCGCTCCCGTTCCTATAGTCCCGGCTGCCTCTGCCGGCAGCATTCTTCACTCGAGTCCTGGCTGAGCTGTCTGCTTTTTGCAGCTCAGCATGGTGGGGCACGATGATGTCATCACTGAGTGCCACTGTGCTGATACGTGCAGAGCGGAGCAGCAAGAAGAGAGGTGAGTATTTACTTTTTTTTTTTTAACCCGTGAATACAGTGATGGGAGACTATGTAATGTGCAATATAACATAGGAGGAGTATGGAGTGCAATATACTATATGGAGGAATATGAGGGCCCATTATACTATATGGAGGACTATGGGACTGCCTTATACTATATGGAGGGCTATGCGGCTGTATTATAATATATGGAGGGTCGTGGAATGCATTATAATATATGGAGGACTATGGATGATGTATTAAAATATATATAGCCAATTATATAATATGGAAGCCATTTTAATATATCTGGAGGGTTCTGTGGGGGCATGATAATATTTGGAGGGGTGTGAGGAAGCCTTTATACTTTATGCAGGGCTCTTTGAGGGTTGCGTTGTAAATAAATATTACAATCTATATGTTTACATTAATTTGTTGCCACTATGAGGGGCAGGGGGGCCCCAAAAAATTTCTTGCACCGGGGCCCACTACAGTCTGGGTCCACCCTGGTCCTGGCAGCACAGAACAGCAAGACACCGGAGACGTGCGGGACCGTGCAGGAGTCGTGGACAGGTGAGAGGAGGACAAGGGGAGAGGAGGACAAGGGGAGCGCAATGGAGGACAAGGGGAGAGGAGGACAAGGGGAGCGCAATGGAGGACAAGGGGAGAGGAGGACAAGGGGAGCGCAATGGAGGACAAGGGAAGAGGAGGACAAGGGGAGCGCAATGGAGGACAAGGGGAGAGGAGGGGGAGAGCAATGGAGGACAAGGGGAGAGGAGGGGGAGAGCAATGGAGGACAAGGGGAGAGGAAGAGGGAGGACAGGGGACCACATTGAAGGATCGGGGGAGAGACAGCTGATGACAGCTGACAGGGAGCGAGGTGAGGGCGGACATAAGATAAAATGTCGGAATCGGATGCCTATTTGGCATCCGATTCCAGGTATCAGAAGAATCCGATGCTGTCCGATTTATATCGGACAGCATCGGATTTTAAAAAATCGTAGTGTGAAAGTAGCCTTATCAACTTCACAGCCATGGTGGTGGAGTCGAGTCTTGGAGTCGGTGTCCAGTTTGGTAGAGTTGGAGTCAGGGAATTTGAAGAGTCGGATGTTTGGTTTACCAACTCCACAGCCCAGCGAGAACTGAAACTGATTACTAAATTGTTTAACTTAGGGCCCTTTCACATCAGTGGTTTTCGCTGATGTACTGCAAATCTGGCAGGTGGCGCCGCACCTGCCGCTTAATGGTCGACTTGCAGCCCGGATCCGGCAAGCCCCATGTATTGTCTATGAGGCTTGCAGTCTGATATGGCAAAAGGGTTACGCCGGATCCGGCACTTGCGGCCGCACAAAAAAAAAAAAGCTGCAAGCAGTTGGGGTTTTTTTCGCAGCTGCAAGTGCCAGATCTGCGGCATCTTGCACAACCGCACTTGCCGCATAGACAAAGCATGGGGCTTGCCAGATCCGAGCCGCAAGTCGGCGAAAACCACTGATGTGAAAGGAGCCTTAGTTGTACTAGTTCAACACATTTAAGATCTATTTTTCAACTTGAGATTTGTGTAGAATTGAAATCACGATCCATAAGAGTAATCGGGAAGCTGGGTCAAATCCAAGATGGTGGCAAATTACAAAATTGTCAGGCAGAAGTGTCCAAAAAAAGACTGAGGTAAAACAGGAAAAACACCACTACAGAGCAATAGAATAGCCTGGGAAGCAACAAGCTATATCTGACAGCTTCCAGCAAAACTGAAGGCTTACATAGGGTGTGGTATCTTCTAATAGGTTGAAGCTAGGAACTGATGACTTCAGCTGGACAGCACTTTGTGAGACTGAAGCACTGCAGGTCCCAGCCACTCTAACCTTACTGGATGGGCAGAGCCTGTGCTCTCCAGAGATTCTGACTGACTTCACTATCACTAGCATCACCTACAGAATGAACATGGTGGCACCTGATGACAGAAGTAGATGTCGCAGGAGCAGGCTCTGGTGGGGATGTGACAATATACCATATATACTCGTGTATAAGCAGAGTTTTTCAGCCCAAAAATTGGGCTGAAAAGTCCCCCCCTCGGCTTATACACGGGTCATATATGGCAGTGTTTCCCAACTCCAGTCCTCAAGGCACACCAACAGGTCATGTTTTCAGGATTTCCTTAGGACTGCATAGGTGATAATTTAATCACTTGCACAGGGGATAATTCCATCATCTGTCTAATGATAAGGAAATCCTGAAAACATGACCTGTTGGTGTGCCTTGAGGACTGGAGTTGGGAAACACTGATATACGGTATACAGCGCCGCCCCCCCCCACCCCCCATCAGTGGTATACAGGGCATACAGGGCCCCCCTTGCTGCCGCACACCTGTAAAGCAATAGATCATTATACTTATCCCTGTCGCCGTCGCTCTCTGACACCGCGCTCCTCCGGATCTTTATGCTTCCTCCTCCGGTGGGCGCAGGCAATGACGTAATTTCCTGTGCGCCGGAGGAGTGAGCATGAAGACCCGAAGGAGCGCAGTGTCAGAGAGCGGCGGCGACAGGGATAAGTATATTGATCTATTGCTTTACAGGTGTGCGGTAGCAAGGGGGGGCCCTGTATACCGTATATGACCCGTGTATAAGCCGAGGGGGGGACTTTTCAGCCCAATTTTATAATGATTATTGCTTTACAGGTGTGCGGCAACAAGGGGGGACCCTGTATGCCCTGTATACCACTGATGGGGGGGCTGTATACCGCTGGGGCTGCTGTGTACCACTGGGGCTGCTGTTACCACTGGGGCTGCTGTATACCACTGGGGCTGCTGTATACCACTGGGGCTGCTGTATATACTGCTGGGGCCTGAATATACCACTGGGGAGGCTGCTGTAATACTGCTGGGGCCTGTATATACCACTGGGGAGGCTGCTGTATACTACCACTGGGGAGGCCTGTATACCACTAGGGGGGGCTGTATACCACACTGCTGGGGGCTGTATACCTGTGCTGGGGTCCACCCTCCGCTTATACACGAGTCAATAGGTTTTCCCAGGTTTTGGGGGCAAAAGTAGGGGGGTCGGCTTATACACGGGTCAGCTTATACACGAGTATAAACGGTAGATAATTTTTCATTGCTCAGTTGTCATTTATTGGTATCGTTGTAAAATTAAGTTATTCTTGTGGCTTTCTCTTTGCACACAGTGAAGAGTTCATGGTGGATTACAGAGCGAACTCTTCATTCACACCGCACTTATCAACACCTGACAGGACTCTCTGCTCACAATCCCACACACACGGTATCAGGCCGAGAGCTGATTAGGCGTCGCCTTAAAAGTTTGGGACATCAACATAACGTTGTTGGCAGATTCCTCGTCCTTCCTTTTATAGCTGCTGCCTGGGACTTGGGACAACGTTATTTCCTAACCTTACATTTTTTTTATCAAGTGTCTTCTGCTGAAAGGGACAAGGGGCCAAGGCTTCAAATTCAAGTGTGAGCCTCGGAGACTCTTCCATCAACATGTGTTTTACGTTACCGAACATTAGCACCTGACATCAAAAAAGGATCTAGAAATATCCAGAAATTACACACGGACAACACGCTTTTTGTTTCTAGCATTTTGTTTTCACGATTCTTTATTTTAGAAACTTTGTAGAATAAAGGTGGTCCACATTTAGCAAAAATGATGTCACTTACGCCAGATCTACTTCTACTGTGTACAACCGTCACCTCCACCACAACATATTTATCCAATGCTGTACCCTAAAAGGGATTATAATTTATTACTATAGCACCATTTATTCCTTGGTGCTTTACATGTGAAAAGGGGTATCCAGAGACAAGTACAATAATTAGAAACAATATAAGGCCCAGACAGGTATAGGAGGAGAAAAGACCCTGCCCGCGAGGGCTCACAATCTACAGGGGATAGATGAGGATACAATAGGTGAGAAGAGGACCCTGTCTGCGAGGGCTCACAGTCTACAAGGGATGGGTGAGGACACAATACACTCCCTGACAGAAGTTATGTCGCTTATTCATGTTATGTAAATAAAAGCTTCTAACCTGACGTTAAATTCATCCATTGGTTGTATAAATTACTCTTTTGAAAGCTGAAACCCTCCCAAATGTGTTTTAGATTAAGAAAATAAATTGGCATCAATGCTGAAATATTGATCATTTAATGAGCACAGAATGGTCAGATTTTAGCAAGATAACAGTTTTGTCGCCTGGTCATATAATGCACCCAATCCTAGTTTACATCCTCGCGTGTTCTCAGTAAATGATCAGTTAAATTAGTGGGTGTGTGTAAAAAGAAACCCAGCAGCCCAGACCTTCACTTGAACTGCAACTTGATCTCTGACAACATGCCAAAAATCCACCCTGCCACCAAAGCCTTGATTATCAAGAGGCTGAAGACCAGATCCACTGCAAATGTGTCTCAGCATCAAGTACAAAGAATTAAAAAAAAGATTTGAAGAGACAGGAGATGTGTTTGACAAGCCCAGGTCCGGCAGACCCCACAAGACAACAGCACAGGAGGAATGTTTGTTGGTTAGAAAATTCAAAGCAAGCCCCTCTTCCACTGCAGCAGAGCTCCAACAGGCCTGGTCACCTCAAGGTCCTGTGTCAACTAGAACAGTTTGTAGGATTCTGTCTCGAAATGGCCTCCATGGTCGAATCAGTGCCCAGAAGCCAGCACTAAACAAAAGGCAAATAAAAAACTGTGTGGCATCTGCAAAGTCCCACAGCCTGCTAAACAGATGGACGCTGGAAAAGTGGCAGAAGGTGGATTTCTCTGATGAATCTTCAGTAGAATTACACCACAGCTGCCGCAAATACTGCAGGAGACCTACTGGAGCCTGTATGGATCCAAAATACATCCAGAAAACAGTTCAATTTGGTGGTGGAAACATCATGGTCTGGGGTTACCTCCAGTATGGGCGTGTGCGAAACATTTGCAAGGTGGAAGGCAATATCAATAGCCTAAAATATCAACAAGTATAAACTACCTCTTATATTCCAAATCATAAAAGGGGTGAAATTCTGCAGCAGGATGGTGCTCCATCTCATACATCCATCTCTACAACAAAGTTGCTCCAGGCAAAAAAGATCAAGGTGCTCAACGACTGGTGAACCCAGTCACCAGACATGAACACCATTGAGCATGTCTGGGGTAGGATAAAAGAGGAAGCTTGGAAGACAAAACCAAAAAATCTAGATGAACTCTGGGAGGCATGCAAGGCTGCATTCTTTGCTATTCCTGATCACTTCATTAATAAATCACACCCCACCACCTGTGCACTTTACCCCATCCCTTCCCACCTCCTCCCCAGCCTCAGTAACATGCTCAACCCAGCCCTAACCCACATCTTCAATCTATCACTATCTTCTGGGACTTTCCCCTCGGCTTTCAAACATGCCACCATCACGCCCATCCTCAAAAAGCCAAACCTAGACCCGACTGCTAAGACGAGCTACAGCCCCATATCGCTGCTCTCGTTTGCTTCCAAACTCCTTGAGCAACACGTCCATGCTCAACTTTCCTCCCACCTCTCATCTAACTCTCTCCTTGACAATCTACAATCTGGTTTCCGGCCCACCACTCCACCAAAACTGCCCTAACCAAAATTACCAACGACTTACAGCCAAAGCTAACAGACAATTCTCCATCCTCCTCCTTCTCGACCTGTCCTCTGCCTTTGACACAGTCGACCACTCACTCCTACTTCAGATTATTTCTTCCCTTGGCATCAAAGACCTTGCCCTGTCCTGGGTTGCCTCATACCTTGCCAACCGCACATTTTGCGTTTCCCACTCCCACACTTCCTCCTCATCCCACCCTCTCTCTGTTAGAATCCGATAAGGCTCTGTCCTGGGGCCTCTACTTTTCTCCATCTATACCCTTCGCCTAGGACAACTCGTACAGTCACATGACTTCCAGTATCACCTGTACGCTGACGACACTCAAATCACCTCTCTGGCCCAGATGTCAACTCTCTGCTGTCCAGAATCCTGGAGTGTCTGTCAGCCATATCCTGCTTCTTCTCCTTTTGCTACCAAAAACTCAACGTAGACAAAACCGAACTCATCATCTTTTCTCCATCCCATCTTTCATCTTCACCACCTGATCTATCTATTATGGTAAATGGCATCATGCTCTCTCCCATCCCTCAAATTCGCTGCCTTGGAGTAACTCTTGACTGTGCCCTATCTTTCAAACCACACATCGAAACTCTCGCCACCTTCTGTCGCATCAAGCTCAAGAATATTTACAGAATCCGTCCTTTCCTCAGCCCTCAATCTACTAAAATTCTTGTACATGCCCTCATCATCTCCTGCCTTGCCTACTGCAACATTCTCCTCTGCGGCCACCCTGCTAACACTCTTGCACCTCTACAGTCTGTCCTCAACTCTGCTGCCCGACTAATCCACCTCTCTCCCTGCTACTCCCCTGTTTCTCCCCTCTGCAAATCCTTCCACTGGCTCCCAATTCCCCAACGAATCCAGTTCAACCTACTAACACTGACCTACAAAGCCATCCATAAATTGTCTCCTCCCTATATCTCTCAACTAATCTCCCACTATCTTCCCTCACGTAACCTTCGAACCTCCCAAGACCTCCTTTCCTCCACACTTATCCGTTCCTCACACAACCGCCTTCAAGATTTCTCTCGAATATCCCCCATCCTCTGGAATTCTGCGCCCCAACACGTCAGATTACCCACCACACTCGGATCCTTCAGATGGAACTTGAAAACTCTTCAGGAAAGCTTACAGTCTGAAATGACTGAGCCGCAGCCCCACCGTCTCCGGAGCTGCTGCCCCACCACCACCGGAGCTACCACCTCTTCACCACCAGATCTGCTGCAATCCTGACCTACTGTTTCCTCCCCATTGCCCTGTAGAATGTGAGCCCGCAAGAGCAGGGTCCTCTCCCTCTGTATCAGTCTGTCATTGTTAATTTGTTTACTGTAAACCAGATCTATAATTTTGTATGCAACACCTTCTCATGGACAGCACCATGGAATTAATGGTGCTATATACGTTAATAATAATAATAAACTGTATAAATCATTGTTGAACCGCATGGATGCAGTCCTTCAAGCTCATGGAAGTCGCACAAAATATTAAATATGACTAATAGCACCACAACTTCATTCACCAATGTTATGCCACATATATTTGTATTTTAAGTTAATTTTTTGTTTGAAAATCACATTACTTTCTGTGGGCGACAAAACTTTTGTCTTGCCAAAATCTGACCATTCTGTGTTCATTAAATGATCAATATTTCAGCATTGATGCCAATTTATTTTCTTAGCATATACCACATTTCGGAGGGTTTCAGCTTTCAAAAGAGTAATTTATACAACCAATGAATGAATTTAACATCAGGTTATAAGCTTCTATTTACATAACAAGGATAAGCGACATAACTTTTGTCAGGAAGTGTAGGTGTGGAGAGAAGACCCTGCCCGTCAGTGCTCACAGTCTACAAGGGATGGGGGAGGATACAGTAGGTGAGGTGAGGACCCTGCCCGCAAGGGCTCACAGTCTACAAGATTGCTTCAAGTTCTTAAAATGGTTAAAATGATAAAGTGCTTAAAAAAAAAAAAAAGAAACTTTAAAATGTACCCCTTATTAACCCCTTGCTAAGATAGGACATACATTTGGCTGGTATGTCGGGTCTTTTTTGATGCAAGCTTAGGAGCTGAGCCCGCCCTGGTCCCAGGAGGCACTGGCTGCGGTATTCAGCCACCACCGCAAAGAGCAGCGCTCCACACCCGCCTCCTGCATGACGCTATCTTGAGGGGCCAAGGGGTTGATCTGGTAGCCATGTGGACTTACTATATACTGCAAAACGGTGATACTGCAGTATGCAGAAGAATTAATTATATCAGGTGATCGAAGGTTCGAGTCCCCTTAAAAAATTAAAACAAATGTTTCACACAAAATATTAAAAAAAAATAATAAATAAATAAATCACCCCCCATCCACCTTCCTAAAAAAAAAATAAATAAAAAATAATCGACTAGGTGATGGAGCGAACCTCTCATAAGTGACAATCCTGCCTCTTTTAGAGCCTCCCTTTTGTATAAGTATGTATATTTTTATGATATCTGACAAATTATGTGTGACTAGTTCAGAGCTGAAACACGTTATGTTTTCAATGAAGGACTACCTTCTTTTCCATAAGGCCGGCTTCCCTCCGGTTCTGCTCTGTCCGGAGCTGTCAGTCTTTGTCTGGTGCATACAGCAAAACAAAACTGTGGTGTGAAGCCGGCCTTATGGAAAAGAAGGAAGTACTTCATTGAAAACATAACGCGTTTCAGCTCTGAACTAGTCACACATAATTTATCAGATATCATAAAAATATACATACTTATACAAAAGGGAGGCTCTAAAAGAGGCAGGATTGTCACTTATGAGAGGTTCGCTCCATCACCGAGTCAATTATTTTTATTTGTTTTCTGACGGATTCAGGACTGCGCGGCTGATGCCACTGTCCAGGTCCTGAAATTTCAACGGGGGAGCTCTCCAGTTGCTGAAGTTCAGCACCGGACAGATTTTCTGTTGGGTCCGGCGCAATCCGGCGCCCATAAACTCCCATGTTATTGGGCGCCATATTGCGTAGGATCTGGGAGCATCCAGGTGGATCTGGTTTTGTTTAACTTTTTGCCCCGAACAAAAAAATGCTGCAATCTCTGATTTTGTGCCCGGGACAAAAATCGAAAGCCGCCTGATGCTGCCGGACAGGGTCAAAACCGGATGGCAAATCACTGCCATCTGGCCCTGTTGTGCACCATAGGGCTACATTATGTCCAAAATCGGGTCCAGGGCTGTCAGGTTCACACCAGACAGCCCCAGACCCGAAAAAAATGCGGTGTGAAGCCGGCCTTAAGGACCAGTTACCACACAGATAATTGTGCAGAGATAGTTCGCAGATCTCTGGTTGCAGTGAAATCATGGAGGCATTGTTCCATTTTGTGGCTGTGTACAAATGTAACAGTGTCCATGATTTCACTGCAACCAGAGATCTGCGAACAATATCTGCACAATTATCTGTGTGTGTAACAGGGCCTTTAGAGTGCCCTATGACAAGTAAGTTCCCTTCGACAGCATATATCTGGTCCTAGCAAGGAGGGAATCAGAGCCTTGGCAAGATTAATAATGCACACCTCTATACTAATCAGGAAGGGAGCTTCTGAAGAAATGGAGAGGAGATACATTTTGATAAATTACCGTAAGATTAATGATTTTCTTGCAACTTATGGCAGTACATTTTTAAGTTCCAAATAATAGATAAAAATCTATGACCAAAGTGTCAAATGGCAGAACTCAATTTAATTGCGCAAAAGTGAAGCCCCAAGAATCTGAACAATGTAGGCAAACAATGACTATGATCACATCTAGCTTATTTTAACAGTCAACTAGACTTGACTCATTAATCTCCACAAGAGTTGTCAGCGTAGAAGAAGCCATCACTTAGAGTGGGTGATGACTCGTAGATCGTTGGGTGTTCATCTGCTGTGACTAGTCATCAGGACAAGGAGCTTAGGACCGCGCGGCCATGCTCAAGGTTGACCTGCTGCTCCAATCATCATTCTCTACAGCGTTATGGAGCACTGCACGCAGCTTTTTTCTGGTAGCCACAGAGTGCATAAATGGAGCAGCGTTTGGGTGCCCGACCTGCTGCATCACCTCGTAACTGAGGCAAAAAGGCCTTCGGATATATGATCGAACCAAAAAACTGAGAAGCAAGGCGCAATAGGGTCTTATCAAAAGGTATACTGGGGTGATGTTAGGCACAGCCACTCAACTTGTCAAGTTGTGTAAGACACAACTACTATATGGGCCAAACTGCTGCGGGTCACCCACAAAGAAAGGAACCACGTGCAAGGAGATCGGGTGAAGAGAGGATCCATGTTGTTCAGCAAGGATTGGTCCAGATCGGTTTAAGGAATAAACGATTTTATTGACCTCATCGCGTTTCATAAGCCAACTGCGCACTTCCTCAAGAGATAAAAATCACAAAGAGGTCAAATAGATGTTAATTCAATGTTACACAGATGTGAGAGATTTATACATACATGGCACACAGATGGAAATATGGATTAAAATTGCCTGAGGATCCTGGAGGAACCTGGGATGATTTTGCATACAATCGCTTGACTCCAACCCAAGATGCAGAGATGTATCTTAAATCTCTATAACAACTGTTTGTGTAGAAAAATGACAATCTTGCAACTCTTCCTGCTGTTCACAATATTGCTAGCTTTTCATCTGTTGTCAAAGCAGAAATTGAGAGCTACTCAACTACACCTAGGGTGAGTGTCCACGACAAGTGTTATCAGCATATTATTACTGTGTCCAAAATGCTATGTTGTATAGTCCAAGCACAGTGGATGAGATTTATAGCCACACAAACAGTTATAGAGATTTAAAGGGCCTGTCACACGTGTCAATGTCGCCCGCGATATCGCTCATGCGTCACAAATTATGAATCGCCTGAGCGATGTGGAATTATCGCAGGTAAGATGTCACACGCGTCAATATGACCCAGCAATTCGGTGATGTCGCCATCTTGCGAGCGATTTTATTTAGTCGCTTGTACGTTGTCAAAATAGAAAATATGTCGCTGAGTTTAGTGTCACACGCAGCGATGCACAAGGTCTACTGAGCGATGAGCGACAGGTTTTACATCTGGCAGTGAAACCTGCGATCGGCGACATATCGCTGGTTGCATCGCTTGGTCACACGCTTCAATGTCACTCCTGCGTCACTTTTACGTCGCTTGAGCGACTGAAAATCCGTGACGTATGAGCGACATTGACAGCGATATCGACGCGTGTGACATCCTCTTTAGATACATCTCTGCTTCTTGGGTTGAAGTCATGCGATTGTATGCAAATTCATCCCAGGTTCATCCAGAAAACTCAGACAATTTTAATCCATATTTCCATCCGTGTGCCATCTATGTGTATATCTCTCATATCTGTGTCACATTGGTTTAACATCTATGTGACCTCTTTGTGATTTTACATCCTGAGGAAGGGCGCAGTCGGCGCATGAAATGCGTTGAGGCCAATAAAATCGTTTATTCCCTAAACCGATCTGGACCAATCCTTGCTGAACAGTGCGGATCCTTTCATCACCCGATCTCCTTGCACGGGGACATATGATGACATGTTTTAACCAGGCAACCCCTTTGAGGGGTTTTCCAAGACATTATGTTCAGTATTGCGTCCGATCGTATCTTGGCTGCAAATTCAACTAGAAGACATACGGTATCTGCATGGACTTTATACAATTACAGAGTGATTATGAGGGCCTCTGCCCATACTCCAAACATACTGACAGGCTGGTCCTTTAAAGTGTATATCTAGTAAATTAGATTGTCAGCCACAACGTGGAAAAGGACATAAGTGTCGCACAGAATATATTGACAATATACAAGCAACAAGAAATAAACCATCATCTGGAGAGTGTCTTAAAAAATATGTATTACTGATTACGTACTGATGAAATACACAGGGCAAATGATAAACTATAACCAATATAAACCCTGCAATTCCCAACATTGCCTGTGATGGAGCTGTAGGGAAATTAAGACACTTGCTGCTGCATCCTCCTACAGGTTTCCAGGGCATCCTGCAGCACCAGATACTGGTAAGAAGAGCTGCTTTGCTACTGCAATCATCAGATTTGCCAGCAAAAAAAAAAAAAAAACAGAATGTCAAATGTTTTTGAAGTACGACTCATATGGGATGCAGTAAATGAGATTATGACTCTTCATAAAGAAAACAGGAGTGAGTGACTGGTGGCCAATATAAGCAGTGTGTTATCAGTCCATGAAGCAGGGAGCCCACTCACACCAAATTGGTTTAGCTAATGACTTCAATTCATTGTGTAAGACTAGCCTGATAAGGACCAAGAGATAAAAGCAAATCAGTAGCTTGAGAAAAAGGAAACCCATTTATAGCAGTCAGGGCCTGGAGCATCAGTGGAAATCACTGGGGCACATAGGAAAAAAAGGTCATTCACTTTGCTTCAAATACATACAGAATATAAAGCAAGAACTAAACTGAGCATAGATGACATGAAAAATCTACGTGTCCCCTGCGGATTTCAATATACCGGTGTGATACAACAGGGCTGGAAAAAATGCTGCAGATCTGAGCAGACGGTTAAGACCCCCATACACATCAGATAAGACTCAGTCGAAGCTGGTGGATGGGTCTGCGGACCATCTAACGTCTGACCTCCCCAGCACAAATTAAGTCAAAGGAGAGAAGGATTCGGGGCCGGATAAGTTTCAATGGCTGAGTCTAGCCATGTCTCTCCTGTATAAAACACAGGAACGCTTGACTGAGCTGAGTAGTTTTATGTAATTTTTTTTTTTGTGGGAGTCCGAAATGTGTCAGCCAAATAATCACTCTGTCGAAAGCTATCTAATGTGTATATGGGAGTCAGGATAGATGGCTGTGAGCTGAAAGTTGTATCGGTCGACATCTGTCTAAAGGCCCCGATACACGACTGAACATAGTTCTCAACATCGTTCAAAAGTGACGTGTTCAACGATGTTGAAACAACATCTTTAGTGCATCGTTGCATGTAACCAAACGATTCAACTACGATAGTCAAGTTGAAATTGACAGGTTTATGAACATGTTCAAAAACCTGACGACTTCAACTCAACCGACCTGCTGCATCGTACTGTGTGAAACTTCGCCCATTCACAGAAATGAGCAGCAATCGTTCGCGGGATTTGCAAACGATCCCTGCTCACAACATCGTTGGTTTGTTGTGCACGATATCTAGACATGGGACATCTCACCAGCGATGTTGAATGGATCTAAAAACAACGCGTGTCTACGAGATTGCAGGCAACATCGTTACGTCGTCCCGTGTAACGGGGCCTTAACATGTACACTCCCTGACAGAAGTTGACGCTTATCCATGTTATGTAAATAAAAGCTTATATAACCTAACGTTAAATTCATCCATTGGTTGTATAAATTACTCTTTTGAAAGCTGAAACCCTCCGAAATTTGGTTTAGGTTAAGAAAATAAATTGGCATCAATGCTGAAATATTGATCATTTAATGAACACAGAATGGTCAGATTTTAGCAAGACAAAAGTGTTGTCGCCTGCTCATATAATGCACCCAATCCTAGTTTACATCCTCACCTGTGCTCAGTAAATGACCAGTTAATTAGTGGGTGTGTCTAAAAAGAAACCCAGCACCCCAGACCTTCACTTGAACTGCAACTTGAGCTCTGACAACATGCCATAAATCCACCCTGCCACCAAAGCCTTGATTATCAAGAGGCTGAAGACCAGGGCCACTGCAGAGATGGCTGGCACCTTTAATGTGTCTCAGCGTCAAGTACAAAGAATTAAAAAAAGATTTGAAGAGAATGGAGATGTGTTTGACAAGCCCAGGTCTGCCAGACCCCGTAAGACAACTGCTCAGGTGAAACGTTTGTTGGTTAGAAAATCCAAAGCAAGCCCCTCTTCCACTGCAGCAAAGCTCCAACAGGCCTGGTCACCTCAAGTCCCTGTGTCAACTAGAACAGTTTGTAGGATTCTGTCTCGAAATGGTCTCCATGGACAAATCAGTGCCCAGAAGCCAGCACTAAACAAAAGGCAAACAAAAAAACAAGCTGCATTTGCAAAGTCCCACAGCCTGCTTAACAGATGGACGCTGGAAAAGTGGCAGAAGGTGGATTTCTCTGATGAATCTTCAGTAGAATTACACCACAGCTGCTGCAAATACTGCAGGAGACCTACTGGAGCCTGTATGGATCCAAAATACATCCAGAAAACAGTTCAATTTGGTGGTGGAAAGATCATGGTCTGGGGTTACATTCAGTATGGGGGTGAGCAAAACATTATTTTCTTAACCTAAACCACATTTCGGAGGGTTTCAGCTTTCAAAAGAGTAATTTATACAACCAATGGATGAATTTAACATCAGGTTATAAGCTTTTATTTACATAACATGGTTATGCAACATAACGTCTGTCAGGGAGTGTATTGGGGCTTAGACTATTAAATTAATTTTGTCAATTGAATGGGGCTGATCTGTAAAACTATGAGCCGCCAATGTCGCCATTTCGTGCTAGAAACATTTTTTTTTTAAACTTTTAGCATTTAATTTCCCAAAATACTTAAGAGGTCCTATCTTTATAGGCATCTGAAATGTTGGCTCAGGCGCCATTGAGCATCTGGAGATGTCCGGTATCTCGTACAGTCCAGGTGCATGGCCGACTTCTAGTTATCAAACCCCAATTTGCAAAGGAAATATCTTAAAATCCAAAGAACCTTTCCACACAGAAAAAATTATTGCAAATGATCACCATGAGTGAACAACTAGTATATATTACTGACGCCCATTCTGTGTGACAGCATCTGTGATTGGCTGTTGGGCCCCTTACACATACAGTAGTGTAAAAATAAATTACAGGGAAGCCCTTAAATAATTTAAAAAAAATGTGTGGGCTACTGCCATATTCTGATCGCCAGCCAGGTAAAACCAGATAGCTGGGGACTGGGATTCTCAGCGTGGTAAGGCCTAAGCTTTCTGGGCCCCTACACTGATAACAGCAGCCTGCAGCCACCCCTAAAAATAGCGCATTCATTGTAGCACCATTTCCAGGCACTTTACCCGACTCATCCAGCAGCCCTGGTAGTGGTGGCATGCTGGGTATTAATGGGGTTAATACCAGCTTTGTATTGTCATCTGGTACTAAGCCTGAAATTCATGATGTCATGCCAAATTAGTCATGGCCACCATTAATTTCTAGTAACATTTAAAAAAAAAAAAAAAACAGAATTTTTTTTTATTAGAAACATAAAACAAAAACACATTTAGAGATGCCATCTTTATTAGAAAGAAAGAAAAATCTGACATAATCCATATCTTCAGATCTGCTACTTCTCTTTGCCATCAGATAAACACTGTCTGCCGGCAGAGAGCAGGCACAGAATGACATCGAAGCACAGCCATAAAGTGAGCTCTTCTCTCACAGCTGTGCTCCGATGTCATTCTGCACTAAAAGCGGTGACGTCACCCTTTGAAAGCGTTGCGATTACTATGGCAACGCCTTCAGGTTGAGATCAGTTACTGGACACTATTGGCTCATTCATTCAGTGGGGATAGCGTTCAGTAACTGAGCTCAACCTGAAGGCGTTGCCATAGTATTCGCAATGCTTTTACAAGTGTGATGTCACCGCTTAGCGACGCAGCTGTCAGCGAGTCACTTAAACCTGTGCAGTGCGGGTGATATATTTGCATACAAGCTGGGTCCGGAGCATGCACAGTGTGTATTCTGAAGACATCCTGTACACCCAATACCGCCCACACTGCACAAGTCCAGGAAATGACGCAAATTGGCGAATCAACACAAGAAGGCGGAAATTTGAAAATCAGGAACGTGCTCCTCAATCAAGTCTTACACCCACAGGGGCATGATTGCAGCAGCAAGGCGAGGGGAGAACTGAGCTGGAGAGACTGCCCACACATCGGCCAGCCAGATAGGAACACCCACCTGTCATGGAACATGCAAGTGTATAAACCGCTTTATTCAACTATTATAATTCACTATTAGGTCAGACAGGGATGGTTAGTAAAGTAGTAGGGAGCTGCAGGGACAGGTAGTTATAGGTTAGGGGGGCTAAACTAGATGACAGGCTCCCTTCAAAACAGAGTTAGGGGTTCCATAGTTAAAATAAAAAAAAAAAATCATGTCCCTTCTAGTTCTTTAAAGGAGTTGTCTCACTTCAGTATTCAAGAGCACAGCGCTTCTCTGGGCCTACTTCTTGCGTCCGATGATTGACAACTCAAATAAGGGAAACAGTTTCCCAACGCAAGAATCAATGTGGATAATGAAATTGAATGTGAGCGTTCAGGGGGGTATGAACCACAAATCAGATCTGGCTTACTTTTACTAGTGTCACATGAATGTATCAATGGGGAGGGGGTAGTAGTCTGAATGATGGTGTATATATATTTATAAAAAATTCGGGGTTTCTTGTTCCCATGTGACAAAATATAGAGCTAAATTATGATTATGACATGACGTATAGGTATATTTATATGAGTCTATATGTTTTTAAATAAAGTTCTTGGAGGTAGTATACTCACCTTGTGCAATAGGTGCCTTCAGCCTATAAAGAGTTAATGATTAATTAATGTGAATTGACAGGTGTTCCATGGGTGGTGTTTTTAAATGTATATATAACGTTTTGGGGAATTGTCATTCTATGCTGTAGTAGACTAAGGACACCACATCTGAAACGCGTCTAGCGGTGGGACCGCATTCCCGTATATGTTTTATCGCAATGGAATACTGAATACAAAATAAATGCAAAATGAAGATTTTGTCCAGGTGCCAGTTCTTTCTATTATAAATTGAGACTAAGGATTCCAGAGATCCAGACCTGGCACCGATAGCTGCAGGAGAGTCCGGTGGAGCATTTCCCTTCTCTGTTTCCAATATAATTGATAAGATAAGATAAGATAAACTTTATTGATCCCGGAGGAAATTACAGTATTACAGCAGCAGAACAAAGATCAAGAACAATTGTTCCCCAATGCAACCAGCAGAGACAGCATCCAAGGAGCATAGAGGACATGAAGTTGGTCCGCACCATCTCCAAGCTTTGCAGCAAGCTCTGACCTAGGAGAGACAATTGGCTTCAAAGGTATCTGGTCACTTAAACAGCGAGAGGAAAACTAGAAGATTAAAAATCAACATTGTTCAAGTACTAAATTGCAAAGTTACATGTATTTTTCAAGCATTTTGCAATAACATCCATTTAAGAAGATGAGACGACCCCTTTACTATTATATATTTATACAGCACCATTAATTCCATGGTGCTGTACATAACTAACCACCTTGGTCACGAAGATATGATCCCTTTTTCTCCTCTGACCTTGTTTTGTGATCGCTGGTTTAATTAATAACATATCATTTTAGGGTTCTGTTCCCAGGAGTGGTTTTGCTGATTCGCATCATTTTTGGTCAAGCTCCTAGGACTGCTGGCAGATACATGGTTTGCAAAGATTAAAAGATCAGTGAAGCGGAACAAGTAACCAAAAATAAAAAGTAAGAATCCAACCTCCCTCCAGGACCCCCATAGCAGCGGCACGGACACCAAGTGTGTCAGACTTATTCAAAACGCCTCCTTATCACTAGGCCATATTGCATCAATTAAACATTTTAAGCTTTATCAGCAGAAAATGACCTTAGAGGAGGTGAATGAGAAGTTCAGCATGAAATTATATTTCCATAATGAAACCATTCGGATCACAGCGATCTATCTGTCTGTATGAATGACCGGATATTGGCTTCACACTAAAATGTCTGACTACAGGAGAGGAAAAAGTCATTCGGTCCTTTCTGTAGGATACATTAGATAATACTTTTATTAGACACCGCAAGATGCTTATTATTAAGAAAATTACGAGCCAACAAGGGGTTGAATGATCATAACAAAGAATCACAAAGGGTTCAGGCCATAACTTCGTGGAAAAAGCCTGTAACTCTAATGTCCGTCAGGATACTGCACTGACGCCGGGTTCATAATCGCCCCAACATAATTAATGTACGTCCAACAGGAGCACCGGGTGCGTAAAAAGCTGGAGCTGCATAGCCATCATCCAACGCTGGGACACCGAAAACTACAGGTGCTTTATTCCCATTTACTATCACCTGCAGCTGCTCCGGGAATAGTTGGAATAATACACCAGACTATAATCGAGTCGCCCGCTGTTTCTGCACCATGAATCCGGTGACAGGTTTCCTGTAAATGGGTAAAACTGCAAAGTGATTATAAAAACAAGGATTGTTGCAATTTTATCACCTATTCGAGAACAGAGGGATTTTAACTTTATTGTTCATGGCTCACTGCCTAGTTTTCTGGCCACTTCTGCCAGTGCATCCCATCAGCAGTGGTTGGTGTCCTATGCGAGGAGCACATCCCTTACAAGAGCTTTGTTAGAGATCACTGAATACAATGAAAACTGTGTAATGCTCAATAGCCCCATGGAGGCGAAACAGAGAAAATGAGCACTTGGTGCAGGGACATTCTGCAATCTTTTACTGCTCACCACCCCTTAAAGACGTTGAGAGGTTTAATAATCTAGCATTTTGGGTAAACACGATTAACTATACTGCATTTTGACTATAAATATTTTCTTCATAACCCAATGTAACTCAGTTTACCATATTATCCAATTATCATAAAATGATCACCTCAATAGTCCACCATAATTAATGTCTCACCTTTAACAAACAATACTTCAAAACCACCAAAAGTCTGGGTGGTTTTGAAGTATTATCATAAAATGAGTTAGTACATGGTGGCTCGGCCCATACTAAGCCCGTGGACAGGGTCCTTCCAGCCCGACTCATGAGGCATTACCTGATTGGTGGCAAAGACATCTCCCCAATCCAATGCCCCCTCCCCTGGTCTTGCTGGTGCATTTACAAACAGGTGCACAGTGATTATACTGACAACTTCAGGTGGACACCAGACACAGCATTTCTGGAGACCTATGTAAACAGGCCAAGGCTTCTTGATCTTTGTCCAAGAGTTAAGGCATAATTCACACACTACAACATCGCTAACGATGTCGCTGAAACATCACAGGTTTTGTGACATAACAGCGACCCCTCCAGCGATGTCACAGTGTGTGACACGTAGCAGCGATCAGGCCCCTGCTGTGAGGTCGCTGATCGCTGCACGCCGTTCAGGACCATTTTTTGGTCCTTGGTCTCCCGCTGGTCAGCACGCATCGCTGCGTGTGACAGTGAGAGACCAACGATCAGCGACCTCTCAGGATGGTAACCATGGTAAACAACGGGTATCTAGGCAGAGCCTAGTTACCCGATGTATACCTTGGTTACCAGCCTTCTCCGCTTCCAGGCTGGTATCCAAGGTACACAGCGGGTAACTAGGGACAGCAATGTGCTTAGATACCCACTGTGTACTTTGGATACCAGCCTGGAAGCGAAGGCGGCTGGTAACCAAGGTATACATCGGGTAACTAGGCGCTGCCTAGATACCCGTTGTTTATCATGGTTACAAGCCTGGTCCCGCTTACCCCAGCCTGTCACAAGACAGGAGCGGGAGCTCGACATCGTGGACAGAATAGTTTATATTCTTTCCACGATGTCGCTGGTCCACTGGTCGCTGGTGAGTCTGCCTGTTTGACAGCTCACCAGTGACTGCATAAAGACTTTCCAGCGATCCCGGCCAGGTCGGATCGCTGGTGGGATCGCTGTAAAGTCTCAGCGTGTAAAGGGGTCTTTACTGTTTTATAGTCTACACCATCACCAGCTTTTGTTTACCTTCTTAGGCTGGGGTCACACACACAGATATCTGGGCAGATATTTTTCGCAGATCTCTGGTTGAAGTGAAATCATGGGCAAATTGGTCCATTTTGTGGCTGTGTACAAATGGAGCAATCTGTCCATGATTTCACTGCAACCAGAGATCTGTGAACAATATCTGCACAAATATCTGTGTGTGTGACCCCAGCCTTATTTGGGCCTACTCTCTGATTCCATCGTGGCTGTTTCTCAGGACTGCGAGTAGGGAGATTTGGTTGGGAGGATCTCAAACTCTGGACCTTACTTTGGTCCACACCACTTCCATGCAGCTCCTTTTATGCTAATGTGCTGCACACTCCGTCCCTGTGCTGCACCTGTTCTCTGATATTTGATAACATTTATCTCTACAATCATACATGTAATCATTGAAGTAAAGGTATGATTGCACTCAGTATTCCAGAGCCTGTAAGGAACTGGCTTCACTTTATAGCCCTAAATCCTGCTGGTTGGTTCCCTTTAAAGGCAGATTCAAAGCACGATGCACCTGAAAAAGATATCATGTGCACATACCCTAACCTTCAGTACAGGACACCCCAGAAAAGGCCTCACCATATCATAAAGTGAAGGAAATAAGTATTTGATCCCTTGCTGATTTTGTAATTTTGCCCATTAACAAAGACATGAACAGTCTATAATTTTAAGGGTAGGTTAATTTTAACAGTGAGATAGAATATCAAAAATAAAATCCAGAGTGAGATAGAATATCAAAAATAAAATCCAGAAAATCACATTTTCTAAATTATATAAATGTACTTGCATTTTGGAGAAATAAGTATTTCTCCACCCGACGAGCCACCGTATTTTGCAAAGAGGAAAAAAATAAATAACCAATGTAGATTGAAGTTCCCACTTCTGCTGATTGGTGCAGGGTCCAGTGGTCAGGCCCCCATCGATCAGCAGGTTATCACCCATGCTGTGGTTCGGTGATAAAGGGGTTGTCTGAGGAAATCAAGTTAACAGCCCACAGAGAAGAACATTGTGAATGTCAAATGTTCATGTCTGGACAATGTAAACAAGAAATTGGCATGTGCCAGATCTCCTACAATTCCTAATGCATTTCAATCAAGCAAAGGTGTCTGAGAACAGAAAGCCATTGAAGTGTGTGGGAAGGACAAAAAATAAATTTATTGCTTATGTATATCACCATCAAGGAGATCAGCAGAGGACAAATTATAATTAAAAAATAAAATTAATTATTTTGTCTGCTCTCTTGTTCGTTCCTATTCAGTAGGAGTTTCCGCGTGTCCTTGAGGAGGCTGTAGCAATGGATTTGGATGCTACTTTGGTTGGCTCTTTTGATTTTTCTCTTTGAAAATATAATATAGAAATTGGATCAGGAGAAATGGATGATATCATATAGTGATCGGTTAATGAATGCATTTTTTTAAGCACTGTGAACACCCAAAACACAAGAACTGTTCAGAGATGCTTCTAATAAAAACGGATATGATGCTGCACCAGCTCTGACACATCAAATGCCATGTTGTATATGCCAAAAGGTAAGAGATTCCCAGGTCTCCTGTCAAGCTGCTGCGTGTCATTCACCAGGTCCAGAAAATGGATCTGCTGAGCTCTGGTTCCTAGAAACGCTTGTCTGCTGATTATCAGGCGGTCTATACAAACCAGCAATTACATGACAATATATGCAGCAGTTCTGTGCACTCGTATATACAGACAAGTCCAAAACTGGACATTGCCAATGGCTGCTTTAATATGTCATATTTGGACGATGAAACCTAGGTTAAAAATTAAGATGCCACAAACTATGGCATAAAATAGTAACATCAGGTTTAGAAAGGGGAGACCCTGATTGCACATCCAAAGTTGTATAGGCACCGCAGTGTATTATAAGTGAATGAGGTCACACTGCAACCACGACAAGCAAATTGCAAGATGTCCAACCACAATTTTTTTGCCACTTGCTTGTTTTGCTGGATTGCTTTGGTGGTCAATATTCAACTCTGCTCACTTACATGGCTCAGTGATGTAGACACCTAACAAATGTTGGTGTTGTAGCCAAAGTCGCCATGTATCCACAGTCGTAGGGCAGAGACGCCCTTATGCGAGATGCACGCGACTATCTCACATGACTCACCCGGAACGGCCGCCGCCTCTCTGGATCGGAGCATTGGAGCTGCATAGCAACACAAGCACTGACACGCTTCCGATCAGAGAGGCAGGGGCCATTACGGAGAATCATATGAGATGCATGCATCTTGCATATTGTGCTTCCACCCTTACTACAGATGTCACATTCACACCATGGCCTGCTCCTGTGACTAGGCATTGCTGTATTCACACTGTAGGTAATGTTGGGCATAGAAGAAGTCTGTACAGGAAATTCTGGCGAGCACAGGCTCAGTTCATGCACTAGGGTTACAATGGCTGGCACCTGTAGTATTTCAGTGTAGCAGTATTAATGTGTGCACGGACTGCATTAGGTCATTAACTCCTAAGCTCCAGCCTATTGGAAAGTATCATACCCTACATATAACTTCAGCCTCTTCCTGCAAGCTGCCAGAAAGTTTTTGGTTTCCCTGTTTAAGTTCTGTATTTTATGGTGTTTTCCAGTTTTATCGCGGCTTGTTTTTTTGGACGCTTCGTCCTCACAATTTTGCACTTTATTGCCATCTTGGTTTTGACCCAGCTATCTGACTATGCTGTCGGAGCTTGATTTTGTCCTTTTCCTGACCTCCCGGCTTTGACCCTGCTTGGCAACTATTTCTGTCTCTGGACTGCAGCCCATCTATAGGTGCCAATCTCCTGGACCCTGTTGTAAATCCAGATCCCTGTATAGGGGTTAAAGGTTATCAAAGTTCCTCGGGATTCTGCCCAACGGGAGCGGCTTGTGCCGGTATCCTCGGACGGACGTCACATCCCTCTGACAGTCATCACAATAACGCTGTGCACCGTAAGCTGAAATTATTTCAAGTGCAAAACAATTCGCTGGTCCAATGGCCACATCAGTGGTCCATGGCCACCAGAACAGAGAACTGTGAACATCCTACAACACAACAGCATTTTGGGTACCTCCACATTAGTAGGCCCTGGAATGTCAAGACTTCACATGGGTCTTTAAATCAGAAGAGGAGCCCAAGATGCTGGCAGGCAGCAGGATGTTCGCAGTGCTCTGCAACATACAACCCACGTGACCACTGGACTAGAGTACCAAGCATTGTTTTTCGAAACTCTGCTACATGTGCAAAGTCTTCCGTACCAAGAATGGGAATGAGCATCCCTTTATTTTCAGGATCAGTAGGAGACCCAACAATCTTAAGGTGGGCACATACATTGGATAAATGGCGGATGAGCTTACCAACAAATTAAATGGTGATATCCTGGCTCCCAACCTCTCCATCCAAAAAAAAAAAAAAGTTTGACATGTTGGATATAACATGCAACTGCACGAATATCCAGGTGGCAGCGTATTTACCTCCCCTATAAGAACACGCATGCTTAGCAGAGCATGCAGGTGTAAGGCTACATACACACACAGCGTTATTGCTGCGTTTTGTGTGTGAATGCGGCTACGTTTTCTGCTGCGCTTTACTCACCTCACCGCGCATCCCCGGTGATCTCCAGCAATGTGCTGTCATTTTCGAAGGCCGCAGCAAGTGTTGCCCCTAGGACCCTGCGACCTGGTCATGTGACCGGATGATGTCACATGGTTACATGGTACGGTGCCAGGTCCTCCCGCAGGTTCTGTGGCCTCAGTATGAAGGGACATCGGCGAGGTGAGTAAATAGCGCAGGCAAAAAACGCCAGATAATGACATGTCACATCTTTTTATGGATCAGCTTTTGAGCCCAAAAGTGGATTTGTAAAAAACGCAGTGTCTGAATGCCAAATAGTGAAATGAGTGAAATGCATTGGACTTGACTGGGACAGCCAACATCCCTGAATTTCACTGCATTCAACTGCTAATAGCAGATCCATAAAGGGGCCGTCACACATGAAAATATCGCTTGCAACATCGCTGAAAAGTCACGTGTTTAGCGATGTTGCTAGCGATATCGCAAGTGGGTTGTGCTGTGTGACAGCACGATGTAACTGCGATAAATCGCTGGTTGTAGGTTGCCAGGTTTATGAACATGTTCATAAACCTGGCGATCTTGCCCCAGCGATTAGGCTGCATTGCGCCGTCTGACACCGCAATAGCGATGTTGGCGGTGATACAGCCTAATCCACATCATTGCTGCGGATCGCTCGCTGGGTTGATCCCAGCCCAGCGAGTGATGGCTGCGCCCACATTGCAGTGCCGTCACCGGCAACATCTGCCTGTGTGACACCAAGGCTGCGATGTCAGAAGCGACCGCGCTCCCGCGGCATCGCTTCCGACATCGCAGCCTTGGTTGCTGTGTGTGACGGCCCCTTAAACGCAGTGATAATAGTGCAATTATTGCACCGTGTGAATGTAGCCTATTGAAGACAATGGGGCCGAAAACTAATCCATGGGCATCCTGCTTATCACAGATTCACACTGATGCAGAAATCTGCCAGTGTGAAAGCAGCCGTAAAGGGAGCAGTTCGGAGGAACTGCTCGTTCGGCCACACAGATAATTTGTAGGACCTGATAATCCGATTGACAATATAACTAAGGCCGCTTTCACACTGGCGTTTTTTTGAAAGAGTGGCAGATTTACTGCATCTGCTGCCTAATGGTTACACTTGCGGCAAGCCCCATCCACTGTCTATGTGGCTTGTGGGTCAGGTGCGGCAAGTGCGGTTCCGTCGGTACTTGCAGCGGCCAAAAAAAAACCATGGATGACCCCGTTTTTTTTTTTTTTGCGGCTGCTAGTGCAAAATCGCACTTGCCGCAAGCCCCATAGACAATGCATGGGGCTTGCAGCAAGTGCGGCCGTTAGGCAGCAGATGCGGTAAATCTGCCGGATATGCCGCATTTTCAAATAAACACCAGTGTGAAAGGGGCTTAAGGCTGGTTTCACACTGCAGTTTTTTTTCCTGATCAGGTTCCATCCGGTTTGTGTGTCAAAACCAGGAGTGTCTCCAAAACTCAGGACAGGTGTCAATCTTTCAATTATAGTTTTTCTCTGCAAGTTCCTCTCCTGGTTTTGGCACAAAACGGATGGAACCTGATCAGGGAAAATACTGCAGTATGAAACTAGCCTTACTATATAACTATAAGTAACTATAACCTATACACATCTATAGGATTATTGTATAGACTTACATGGAGATTTATAACAGGATACTATTTAAACGAAACGACCATTTGTCCCCCCACAAGTTGCCATGAAGAAGTATCAGCAGTCATCACATCACTTCTACAACATGAAGTAACAGCATGGTACGCCTACAAGCAAACATCCACAGTCACAGAGTGGGTGACTGAAGCAAGTAGTGACACATAGCAGTAGTACGACACCTGCACCTTATACATACCGGTGGGAGCAACACCGCATCTAAGCGGAGAGGATCACAAAGTGGTACACTGAATTACTGATGAGCCCCAAGTGTCATCAATATGTGAGACATTGTCAGGAATTGCTCTGATCAATGTATTAGAAATGATGCTGCTTGATCGGATTCTGCCACCATCATATACAGATGATAAATATTCTGAGGCGGTTGCACAGCAGTCGAAAGCAGAAGGGATAAGCAGCTCATGTGGCGCAGAGCAATATATGATCACCAAGGTGGGGTCTGAGGTCTGATTGATCGGAAGGCTGGGGTCTGGGGTTTGACTGTTTGCAAGGGTGGGGGGGGCCTCGGGTCCGATTTGATCACAAGGGTGGGGTCAGGGGTTTGACTGTTCGCAAGGGTGGGGAGTCAGACTGATCACAACAGTGGGATCTGGGATCCAACTGATCGCCAAGGTGAGGTGCTATTGATTGCAAGGGTGTGGTACAACTGATCACAACGATGGGGTCTGGGGTTCGACTGAAAGAAAGGGTGGGATTTAGAAGGTCCAGTCTGGGATCTGATTAAATTTAGCTGTCTGGTTTCAGTGTAAATTCATCATAGGATCTAGCATGGGGTCTGAATATGCTTGGGAGGGTGGGTTTTAATTTTTGAGTCTGTGCAAAATGATATGCGTGTCCAAATCTGGATTTCCCACTAGCAAATAATAAATATGAATATAAATAGCTCTATATTTAGAAAATGACGCCATATTTACTGCTGGTAGGTAGCACAGACATTCATCTGACCGCAGTTGGACCTTTCCAAAAACTACTTGCGTTTTGCTGTAATGCAGCGTGGCATCAGTCGTATAATCTGTAAATGGTAAGTAAATGTAATGCCCATCGATCTTTGACATTCAGCCCCATTTGGTTGTATTGATCAGTTTTAATTGACCATAGTGTTTCCAACAGACATGTTAATCCTTGGAACCGCTCCCGGCTTCTGGAGACTTGGGACTTCTTCTCAGTAAGGATATAAATATATTATGCTGCCAAAGATTCTGTGGTCGGTTCCAACTGGAAAAATCAAATGTAAAAAGAAATGTCCAATTTCGGAAATGCCAATCCTATTGTGCTCTGGTGACAAGCCGCCGTCGGAGGAGTCTGGAAGTGACTTTCATAGTAAACAAATGGGTGCTATCCTGAATGAGCGCTCCTGTGCATAGTATGGAAGAGTAGATCGAAAAAGCAGTTGGCCAAACCATGGGTACTAGACATTAACTGACCCAACTAACCCTTCTCATAACTGTCGAAAGCGCTCCCCATGGGCGGCAAAAGAGTTTACATTGAACCCCAAATGGATGTGGCTGACATTTGACACGCAAGACATTTTTTGAGGTTTTCACTACTCCCTCAAACAGACCATACAATAACGTTTCCACATTCAACACCACTATTTCCAAAGTAAACATTATCCAAGGTGTCCACTCAAATCAGGATTTTTAGTAATTTAGCACAAATTGGAAATTCTAAAGTTTTGGTGAAGTTTGGATACTTTCTGCTCCAAGCTACCGTAGGCACTGTGAAGGTTTTCAGGTCCACTTTCTTTGAACATTTCTCTAAAACAGGGGTCTCAAACTCCAGGCCTCGAGGGCCGCACACAGTCCAGGTTTTCAGGATTTCCATAGCATTTGACAATTGGTAATCAAATGACCAACTGTCAAATTCTAAGAAAATCCTGAAAACCTGGACTGTGTGCGGCCCTCGAGGCCTGGAGTTTGAGACCCCTGCTCTAAAAGATGATGGAATTACAGGGCATCGTCATCCACAACGTTAGCTGGAAAGAGGAACATTACAGAGGGGGAAGCAGATGATTCTCAGGATTTTCTGAAGGACAGGGGTCATACGCAGCAGATTTTACCCCGTAATGTTACAATTACTTGGGGTTAATCAAAATCTCATCCACAAGTAATGGAAAAAAAATTAACAAAAGAAGTCAGAGAATGCTGCAGATTTCATCCTTTGCAATTTATTTGGGTGAAATCCCAATAAAACTTTTGGCAAAAAATATCTTAACTAACAAATTATAAGTACGGTATATTGAAAATAAAATGAAACAACCCCTTTAGGTTGGATACCCAGTAACGTGGATACAATACAACAGTGAACCTGAGGTGTCTGGTGGGTGGATACAGCAACTACAACCAAGAGTCAACTCTGATGTTGGCGGGAAGTCCACGTGCACGTGGTACACACAGCAGGATATTTACATTTGTAAAAGAAAAAAAAAATCAATCAGATAAGGAATTGATAGTCTACAAAAAAAATTGAATTTGCAATATGTAATTTCCATATCAAAACCAAAACCAACTGCCACTGAGGCCCCTGAACAAGCACCCGTGATCTTCACTTGTCCCAACTTTGTGCCCAAGTCAGGTTGCATTATGGGGCTGTGGACATCATACAAATATGAACCAGAAAGAACGTGGACTTAAAGGGAATCTGTCACCAGGATTTTGCTCTCCCATCTGAGTGCAGCATGATGTGGAGAGAGACCTTGATATCAGAGATGTGTCACTTACTGGGCTGCTTGCTGTAGTTTTGTTAAAATCCCTGTTTTCTCTGCAGTAGATGTAGTAATTCTCCCAGTACTGAGCTCTGTATAACTCCGCCCACACCATTGATTGGTAGGTTTCTGTGTATACTGTGCATAGGCAGAAAGCTGCCAATCAGTGGTGAGAGTGGACTATCTGGCAACAGGTTATCTAGTCCTCTAGTGGATCTGATTTTATAGAAATTACAGCAAGTAGCTCAACAAGTGACACATTGCTGGAATCAGGGTCTCTGCCCTTATGATACTGTTCTCAGATTAGGTTGCAAAATCCTTTTGATGGATTCCCTTGTCCAATGATCACTATCCTATAGCTAGTTGATAAGTTATCGGTAGGGTCTGACCACTGGGACCCATATCGATCCGCAGAAGGGGGAAATTTTATCACAGTTACAATGGAGTGGCAGGTCAGATGCCCAATCACCGCTCCAAACATCCTCTACGGGGCTTCCAGGAAAATCTGAGTGACACGTTGTAACGCCCCATAAGAAATGGATAGAGTGCTGGTCACGCATGTGCATGACAGAATGGCCGATCACCACTAATGCACGGCCATTTATGCCAAAGTGCTATAATGACCTCCCCCAGTGCTGACATTAATGCATCTCTCACATAGTAAAGGCCAGCGCCTCACACGTTGATGTCAACTTCAGATTTCTTTATTCCAAGTCCATACAGGCGACGATTCGACCCCTGTGAGGTCTTTATCGAGCTTGTGAGGCGCTGGCCTTTACTATGCGCGTGATTTGATCCAGGTAGGACTCCCTGGGTATGATGTGCACCACACGGATTGGGTAATGTAAGGAGGCCCAGCTAAATCCAGCTAAGTTCACTTGGTGCTGTGTCCCCTATTTATTAATGCATCTCTATCCATATATAAAAAAAGATGGACGCTCCAAGACCCCACCAAACCCGGAACCAAGACAAGGAAGAGCTGAATTAAGTGACAACTGCGCTCCAAATCTACAAGCAGGGAGGCATCAGACACCTGCCTCCATCTAAAGGGTTTTTAGTAAATAGTTGTTTTTGAGTTATTTTTTTCAGGTCTTTTTTTTCCCCACTAAGAAGTTTTTGTAGTCAGATATTAGCTTTAAAGGCAGTCTGCCATCACAGAATCGCTGTTCAAACCAAGCGACACGGCGGCTAGATGCATCAAGGCAGCGACCAGACATTTATAGGTGCACCTTCCCTCCTGCTGGTTTTCCCTCTAAATCAGTCCTCCCCTCTCTGATTGTCTGCACTAGCTTCAAAGAGCCAAAGGGCAGAGATGGAGAGAAAACAGATGGGAAGGTGCACTGAAATTACTGGCCACACCAATGTAATGCAAGGTAATCTGAGAGAAGCATCATGTAGGAGCAGAGATCCTGATTCCAGCGATGTGTCACCTACTGAGCAGTTTTGATAAGATCACAGCTCTGTGTAACCCTGTCCACACCACTGATTGGCAACTTCTGGCTTTATGGGAAGTCCCTCCGATATATAAGTCATCTGCTCATATGCGGGAGTCTCAGTGGCTGCACACACACACTGGCTTCACAAACAAGATCTCGGCGTACTGTGAGCAACACAAAATGTGACCACCTTTATTCATACAGTCATGACTGACTGTTGGCACCCTTGAAATTATTCCAATAAATTAAGTACCGTATTTTTCGCATTAAAAGACACACTTGTGTTCCCCAAAATGTTTTCTTTGGAGGGGGTGGGGGTGAGTGCGTCTTATAATGCGAAACACAAACAATGCAGTGGGGGAGGGTGGGGGCCTGTAGAGCGGTGTCGGGGGCTTTCAGGAGGCTGCAGCTGTGCTCACGTGGGGCTGCTCATTATCTCCTGTAATATGCACTGCATCCCGCTGACAATCACCAGCGAGAGGAGCGTATATGACAGGACCGGGTCCTGTGTGGGTAGTCAGTGCTTTCCAGCGTGGAAATCACTGACTATCCCTGGGAGGATGAGCATACTTACCCCTCTCCTCGCTCCCTGCTTTCCGCGCCATCCTCGCTGTCTTTGCCGGTATTTGGTCCTGTGAGCGTCGCTGTACAGCGACGTCATCACTGCTCACAAGACGGGATGCCGGCACAGCAGACAGTGGGGATGGCGCGGACAGCAGTGAGCGAGGAGAGGGGTGAGTATGCTCGCTTATTTTTGTAAGTGTGCGGCAGCAATGGGGACAGCACCAGCACGGGGGTGGGGAGACGAACGTGCCAGCATTAGGGGGGAAGGGGGACAGTGTACCAGCATGGGGGACTGTGTACTAACATTGAAGGCTGTGTGCACCAGCATGATAATATGATTGTAAGACGGACACTGTTATTATAAGGCGAACCCCATTTAACATTAAATAGATTTTTTTCCTCTTTTCCTCCATCAAATGTGAGGGTGCGTTTTATAATCCGATGCTTCTTATAAAGCGAAAAATACGGTATTTCTCCCAGTAAATTGTTACACACATGTTCATTTCCTTTGTGTGTATTGGAACAACACAAAAAATAAAAAATAAAAAAAAACACAGGAAAATGGTAAACTGGACATAATTTCACAGAATCTCATATGGGTCAAACAGAATTGTTCCAAGAGAAGTGATGGGAGTAATGGTGTGTCACGGTCCGCGCTGCTTCTGGATTAAAAACTCACCAAAGAGCCCAGCAAACTTTTATCCTCTTTATTCCTTAATCCAACGCGTTTCAACGCCACAACCCGGCGTCTTCCTCCGGGTTGTGGCGTTGAAACGCGTTGGATTAAGGAATAAAGAGGATAAAAGGTTGTTGGGCTCTTTGGTGAGTTTTTAATCCAGAAGCAGCGCGGACCGTGACACACCATTACTCCCATCACTTCTCTTGGAACATACCACGATCCAGTGGTAGGTGGAGGTCCTGCAGCAGCTTGGAACATTGATTCCTAAACGCAGTTAAACCAGTTGTGGGGACCACAACTGGATCAGGTGAGCGGCCACACAGCACCACCGTATACATACTAGTGTCACTAGTGATAGGGCACTATTGCGCCTCTTGTCCCCCCCCCTTTATATTTTGCAAACAGAATTGTTGGCACTTTTCCAAAATTGTAGGGGAAAAAAAAAAAATTTGTTTCCAGCATGTGATGCCCTTTCACACTCACCTGTGGCGAGTAACTAGTGTGGGCAATACGAAAATCACACCTGAAAACAAATAACAAGAGGAGAAGTTGGCTCAAACCTTGCAGTGTGTGTCTGTGTGTGCCACACTAAGCATGGAGAACAGAACTGTCCGAGAACCAAAATTATGGAAAAAATAGCAAAACTCAAGTTTACAAGTCCATCTCCAATGATCTGGATGTTTCTTTGTCCATGGTACACAACATAATCAAGACGTTTACTACCCATGACACTGTAGCTAATCTCACTAGACGTGGCCAGCAGAGAAAAATTGCTGAAAGCTTTTAACAGAGGATAGTCTGGATGGTGGATAAGCCCCAATCAAGATCCAAAGAAATTCAAGCCGTCCTGCAGGCTCAGGAGCAGGGCTGAGGAGTTGGAGATCATTTTGTTGGAGTCGGAGTCGGTAGAAAATAGACTGACTCCAACTCCTAAAATATAATGAATTGGATACTTCAATGCAGAATGTGATTATTATTAATAATTATGCTCTATCTACATATCTTGATTATTGTATAATAAATCTAAATATGTTGATTACTGTATCATAATAATGATTAAAGCCTGATGTTCACATTGTACTACAATATTTTACACTTAAAAATGAGCCATGTATGAAGGAGTAGGAGTCATGGAAATTGAGTCTGAGTCAGTAGTTTGGCTAACCAACTCCACTGCCCTGCTCAGGGGGCATCAAATAAAGCAGCGACTCAAGGAGCAGTCATTATTATGGGGGCTTCAACTACCCTGAAATGTATTGGGGAAAAGAAACCTGCAGTTCCAGCAAAGGTAATAGGTTTTTGACAATTATGGGAGACAATTACCTTTCACAACTGGTACAGGACCCGACAAGAAGGGGGGCACTGCTGGACCTAATATTAACCAACAGGCCGGACCGCATATCAAATATACGGGTTAGGGGTCACTTGGGGAATAGTGATCACAAAATAATAAGTTTTCATGTATCCTTTAATAAGATTTGTAGCAGAAGGGCTACAAGGACACTAAAATTCAGGAAAGTGAATTTACAAAGGTTCAGAGATGATACTGGGACGATGTCCTGAGATAAAGGTACACAAAGCAAATGGGAGATGTTTATTAGCAACCTGAATAGGACATGTGCACAATATATGCCCTATGGAAATAAACAAGCTAGAAATAGGAGGAAACCACTATGGCTAAATAGAGCTGTAAGGGGCGCAATAAGTGACAAGAAGGAAGTGTTTAGAGAATTAAACCAAGTAGGTAGTGATGAGGCATTAAATAAATTATAAAAAATTATTATAAATAAATTCTGTAAAAAGTAAATAAAAGGTAGCAAAGACAAACAGAGAGACTCACTGCTAGAGAAAGCAAAAAATAAATAAAAAATGTTCTTTAACTACATAAATAGTAAGAAACTGGAAAATGATAGTGTTGGACCCATTAAAAAAATAGTGTAATGGGGATGAGGATGAGTGAAAAGTCAATATGCTAAATGACATTTTTCCAACAGTATTTATACAAGAAAATCCCCTGACAGACGACATGGTCAGTGATAACTATAAATTCTCCATTAAATGTCACCTGTTCAACAGGAAGTACAAAATATGGCATACACCCCCTACCTCCTGAATACTGTATGAATTAAGTACGTAAAAGACAGATCATTATTTTTACTCTACAAAGATTCCATAATAACAAGGTCTTTACCACAGGACAGGCGCATAGCAAATGTGGCGCCAATATTATAAAAGGGAACAAAAACGGAGCCTGGAAATAATAGGCTCTACAGTGGGTAAATTCATGATTGTTTCTCAAGAGATGTTATACTGGAATATGTCAAGAAGAATAATCTCATGACCCAGTACAAACATGGGTTTAGGAGGGACTGTTCCTGTCAAACTAATCTGATCAGCATCTATGAAGAGGTAAGTTCCGGACTGGACCAGGGAAATGTAGTGGACATTGTGCATATGGACTTTTCAAAAGCTTTTCATATGGTGTCACACAAAAAGTTGATACATAAAATGAGGATCATGGGGATAGGTCAAAATATGTGTAACTAGATTAAGAATTGGCTCAGTGATAAGAAATAAAGGGTGGTTATTAATGGAACACACTCAAACTGGGTCACAGTAAACAGTGAGGTACTACAGGTGTCAGTATTGAGCCCTCTTCTTTTTAACATATCTATTAATGACCATTATTGGGGGGCATAGAGAGTAGAATTTCAATATTTGCATATGATACTAAACTCTGCAGGGTAATCAATACAGAGGATGACAATTTTATATTACAGGAGTAGCTGGAGGCTTGGCCTGAGAGATGGCAATTGAATTATTTAAATAAACGTAACGTCATGCACTTGGTCAGAGGGAGTAAAATTTATAACTACGTACTGAATTTTAAAACAGTGGATAAAACAGTCATAGAAAAAGACTTGGGTGTACTCAACTTTTCTGACCAGTGTCAGGAAGCTGCTGCCAAGACTAATAAAATAATGGGATGCATTAAAAGAGGCATAGATGCTCATGAGGAGAAAATAATTATACCTCTACACAAGTCACTAGTGCGACCACACTTAGAATACTGTGTACAATTCTGGTCTCCGGTGTATAAAAGAGACATAGCTGAACTAGAGCGGGTACAGAGAAGAGCGACCAAGGTCATTAGAGGACTGAGGGGTCTGAGGGGTCTGCAATACCAAGACAGGTTATTAAACTTGGGGTTATTCAGTTTAGAAAAACGAAGGCTTAGGGGTGATCTTATAATAATGTATAAATATTTGAGGGGACAGTACAGAAACCTTTTTAATGATCTCTTTACTCTTAGGCCTGAGACGGGGACAAGGGGGCATCCTCTACGTCTGGAGGAAAGAAGGTTTAATCATAATCACAGATGCAGATTCTTTACTGTAAGAGCAGTGAGAATGTGGAACTCTCTGCCACATGATGTTGTAATGAGTGAATCGCTACTAAAACTTATAAGGGGCCTGGATGTCGTTCTAGAAAAATATATTACCGGTTATATACACTGGATTCCTTGATACAGCATTGACCCAGGGAACTAGTCTGATTGCCGTATGTGGAGTCAGGAAGGGTTTTCTTCCCCAATGTGGGGCTTAGTGTTTGCCACTTGTTTTTTTTTTTTTATTAGAATTCCTCTGTATCAACATGCTATGTTATGGGTTGATGCAAGTCTACACCTTAAACTTTAAAAACTGTGAAACTAAAGGCCCAGTTACACACACAGATAATTGTGCAGAGATTGTTTGCAGATCTCTGGTTGCAGTAAAATCATGGACACATTGTTACATTTGTGGTCGTGTACAAATGGAACAATGTGTCCATGATTTCAATGCAACCAGAGATCTGCCAACAATCTCTGCACAATTATCTGTGTGTGTGTGTTTAACTGGGCCTTAAAGAAAAGAACACAGGTCCTACAGTCACATATGGTGGAGGTCAGAGATGTTTTATGGTTGCTCTGCTGCCTCTGGCTCTAGGTGCTCTGACCGTGTGCAAGGCATCATGAAATCTGAAGATTACCATAGGTTTCTGGGGTCACAATGTAGAGCCCAGTGTCAGGAAACTGGGTTTGTGTCCTAGGTAATGGGTCTTCCAGCAGGACAATGACCTCAAACAACAAGAAGCCCCAGAAATGAATGGAGACAAAGTGATGGAGAGTTTTGAAGTGGAAGCAATGAGTCCGGATCGAAATCCCATTGATCACCTGTAGAGAGATCTGAAAATTGCTTTTGGGAGAAGAAGAATATGAGAGACCAGGAGCAGTTTATAAAGAAGAGTCCAAACTTCCAGAAGAGAAGAAGCTTGTGGAGGTTATAGGAGGCAACTGGTTTAAAGAGGACCTGTCACCCCCTGCTGCATGGCAATCTAAATGCAGCACTGAATGCAGCATGTCTGCTACATTCAGGGAAGGGGTCCCCCATGTGTCTGTGTGCTGTGTACCCCCAGACATAGCCTTTGTAAAACCTACAGTTAGAAGCCATGGAGGCAGACACTGTGGTTGGAGAGAGCTTGATTGACTGTGGCCATTCCTTCCCCCACTGCCTCTCTGTGTTGCGTCTGCTGTGCTGTTTATGCTTTGTCAGGGCAGGAATCTGAAGCTGACGTCAGGACAAATGGTTTGCATGCTGTGAGTGACAGAGAGGAGGGCAGAGCCTTCACAGCAGATGCAGCACCGAGGCTGAGCCAGAGATGAATCTTATTACAATATCACACCCATCGGGGCATGATAAAGGATCATGGAGGCGGCATACCAACATGCCCAGGGTGCAGTGGCGTAACCAGAGTCTGGCAGGCCCCGGTGTGATATTCAGACCAGGTCCCCGGCCTGCCCAGGAGTGCATCAGCCCTCACGCCGTGGGTGAAGAGCGGGAGGATGCTGCGGTTGCGGGGTTGCGGCTGGAAGCGCGGGCCCCCCTATAGGTCCGGGCCCGGTCTCAGCTGCAACTGCTGCGACCGCGATCAGTATGCCACTGCCAGGGTGACTATTGCATATAGCCCCCGTTTCATTATTATCCTAATGAGCAAGTCTAAAAACGTTTTTTTACAACATTGAAAACATGCATTTAGCAGAGAGAGGGATAGTTAGAATGGTAATAAAAAGGTGCAGGGACATGTATTGATAGGTTAGGTGGCTTTTTGGAGGTGACAGGTTCCCTTTAAGGGATTTATTCCAAAGGGCGCAACCAAATATTAAGGTGAGGGTGACAACAAGTTTGTCTGGCCCATTTTTGGGGTTGTGTGTGAAATTATGTCCAACTTGACTTTTTTTTACTATTGTTCAAATACACCCAAAGGAAATAAATACCGTATAAGAAACTACAATAATATTCTGGGAGAAATATTTCATTTACTGGAACAATTTCAAGGGTACCAACACTTTTGGCCATGAATGTAAATTGACCCCCTTCAGTAAGACAGGTCCCCATGAAAATATATTGCTATGGATTTTTTAAATGAATTTGAGCATTGACAATCTATAGTTCTTCTAGATGAGATCCCCCCAAAAAATTATGGTACCTCTAAAATGGAAAATAAAATGTAGCAAGTAGTTTGGGCAGCGGTGTGAATGTGACAACTCAAACTTCGCTCACCAAGATTTTTAATTAAAAAGGGGCGAAATCCACATTGGGGTCCGCTGAGAAAAACGTGGTATTTTTCCACCACATGTTCCCATTGTCCCACATATAGAATTATTTTTGGAGAAATATTTCCCAGGTCTTTGGCACAATAAATGAGAAAAAAAAAAAAAGAAGTATTCAGATTTGTATTTAAAGGGGTTTTCAAACCAAATGATAAATGTTTAAGAGGAAAGCCAAACCTTTAGACTCTTGATGGTCTCTGCCAGGATCAGGGGCAGTGACATTGTCGACTACAAGCAACCTGATTGCCAATTAGCAGCTTTGCACCCTGCAGCCGATCACCAGTGACAGCGGTGAGGCCACTTATGGGTCATGACATCACCATTACCGGACGAGACAATCAGAGTGGGGGCCTGTAGTGGAAAGTGGTGGCTCCCCTCCAGAACATTTATCATACCATAAAGTAAATTATGATGGATGCCCCTTAAAGAGATGAAAAGCAACACAGTATTATTCCGTAATCAGTGCCCATGAATAATGAGTTTTCTTTGCATCCTGTATAATAAGAGGAGAGTAATCTTGATCGGGCGTGCAGAAGGCATGGTATAGGGGATAACATAAGATGGACACAGCTTGAGGTGACTAATAAAATCATTCTTCACCATTGCCAATGACTATGCAAACTAGAGCCCAAAATCATTGATAAAACAGCTGATCGACTCTGCACCCTCCGGACTCCACGGCCATAGATCAGTGTGATAGTAACCCGCTGCATGATGGAGGCAAAGTGCTCTCAATGCAGTGCGCAAAATACCATCCAAACACAAATCAATACCACCACCCCCCTCCATCACAAACAGCAGCCATTAACCCTTCAGCTACAGAGAAAGAAATGCATTGTTCTGTGAAGTACTGTTGTCCCTTCGGGCAAACCTGAGCACTAAATAATACACTTAAAAGCACAGGTGCACAGGGACGTCGCGCCACCCGGTATAACCTGCCAGGCTGAGGATTGTGTGCCAATAATAACATTAGGGTGACTCATGGCTCCTTTGCGCCTAGGAAGCCCCCTCTCCAGAAACCGGTGGGCTACCAGTATCTCGTCATCTCAGAGCATTTTATGATAACGTTACTTTCCACAAACGCCCGATTCGCTTAGCATTGATTTCCATGATCTTGTTCAGGCTTGTCACTAGATAATTGCGCAAATTGCACTTACAGGACTTAATTGTCACTGTGGATCACTAGAGAATTAATGGAAGTAGGTTCACCTGACACCGAGCGGCCTAGAAAGGTGGAACACAGGGAAGGGTCCAGGATATAATGCCCATGCTGCACAAAGAAAACCATTCAGATTACCAGATTCTAATCGGGATAAGTGGTGCCAAATGGGATAGGCAGCCCCTCATCTCCTCAAATAATTTGCACTCTAAAGGTACCTTTACACGTCGCTACAACAGGGTGGATACAACCCGCTACAGGCTACGATTGTAGCTTGCATCGTCAATATCGCCCGTAGTAGCGGCGTGTGAAGACGGTAGGAGGCAGCCGGCAACAGATACATCTGTTTCCGAGCACTGCTCTGAAATAGGTGGCTACAAAGCCGATTGCAGCGAGCTGTATCGGCGTGTAAAGAAGCTACAGAAGGGATGTCTGGACACCAGGCGATGTACCTGGTACGTAGCTGGGGCGTGACACAGGCTCCGGGTTACCGCGCCCCTTCAGCGATCATTGGAGGAAGCTCCTGCATGACGATTGGTAGTCGCTGCATAGGGAGGCATATTTAAGGAGCTGACCAGTCACACTACACAATTGCTCGAGCGTCATGTATTAAACAGCCTCCTGCAATGCCTGGCCAATCATGGGTTTCTTGCTTTGTCCTATCAGCGTACGGACGTCTCGTACTCCACAATTGTGGTACGCCTATGTGCTGTCCCTGCTGCAGCAGGTCCGCCCATATTAGCTTGTCGTAGCGGTGTGTAAATGAGGTAAGATGAGCTACAGATGGCTACTTGACACACCCGGCGATGTATCTCGCTATAGATGTAGCGTAGCGTAGCGCACCTTGTGGCGGCGTGGAAAGGTGGTGCGTTTCCCGTTTGTAACCGTTTGGGCGTGCTCGTGCACGTGAAGTAGCGGGTTGTATCCATCCTGTTGTAGCGGCGTGTAAAGGTACACTAAGGGTGCGTGCCCACATAGTGGTTTAACGTCGGTTTAGCAGCGAAAACCGCCGGCGGTTTAGCATAGGTTTTATTTAAATGTATGTAAAGCCTAAGCAGCGTTAGGACTTACAAGTAACCCTATGTAATTTAGAAAACGCGTGCACACATAGTGGGTTTATGTGAGCGGATCTGCCAGAGGTTGAGCATTTTCCTAGCGTTTTAGCAGCATACGACATGTCAATTCTTCTCAGCGGTTTTTGAGCGTTTCTGAGGCACTACTCTACCCACCCTTCCATGAACAAAATCCTCCATAAAAAAACGCTTTTAAAACGCTAGAAAAACCGACTGTAAAACGCTGTTCAACAGCTCTTAAAACCGCTGGAAAACCGCTGAGAAACCGCTGAGAAACCGGTGGAGACTTCTGAGCTCGGGAGTCTAGGCTCCTTCAATTTTCCAGCGGTTTACTGACGATTTGAACGTCACTAAACGACTATGTGGGCACGCACCCTAACTGAATTACAACTAAGGGCCCTTTCACATCAGCGTTTTTTTGAAATCGCGGCAGATGCGGTGAAAAAACCGCATCTGCCGAGATTACCGCATACCGGCTGCACTTGCGGCACGGTTGCGGTTTTTACCATGCAAAGTATAGGCGGACTTGCGGCAGGTGCAGCAAGTGCGGTTTTGCACTTGCGGCAGGTGCGGCCGCGAAAAAAACTGCGGTCAGCCGCGGTTTTTTTCGCGGCCGCACCTGCCGCAAGTGCAAAACCGCACTTGCCGCACCTGCCGCAAGTCCGCCTATACTTTGCATGGCAAAAACCGCAACCGTGCCGCAAGTGCAGCCGGTATGCGGTAATCGCGGCAGATGCGGTTTTTTCACCGCATCTGCCGCGATTTTAAAAAAAACGCTGATGTGAAAGGGCCCTTAGGCTGGTTTCACACTGCAGTTTTTTCCCTGATCAGGTTCGATCAGGTTTGGGTGTCAAAACCAGGAGTGTCTCCACAACCCAGAACAGGTGTCAATCTTTCAATTATAGTTCTTCTCTGCAAGCTCCTCTCCTGGTTCCTCTCCTGGTTTTGGCACACAAACCTGATCGAACCTGATCAGGGAAAAAACTGCAGTGTGAAACCAGCCTAAGAGACTAAGGGTACAGTCACACCTGGACACATCGCCGGCGATTTCCACAGGCGATGCTGGGGCGTGGCCTATCGACAGCGCCGATGCATCGCCTAGTGTAAAGGGGCGATAATGAGGCGAAAAAGCGCCTTACGGCCCTTTCACATCAGCGTTTTTTGAAATTCGCGGCAGACGCGGTGAAAAAACCGCATCTGCCGCGATTACCGCATACCGGCTGCACTTGCGGCACGGTTGCGGCGCGGTTGTGGTAAACGTCATACAAGGTATAGGCGGACTTGCGGCAGGTGCGGCAAGTGCGGTTTTGGCACTTGCGGCAGGTGCGGCCACGAAAAAAACCGCGGCTGACAGCATTTCTTTTTTCGCGGCCGCACCTGCCGCAAGTGCCAAAACCGCGCCTGCCGCAAGTCCGCCTATACCTTGTATGGCGTTTACCGCAACCGCGCCGCATCCGTGCCGCAAGTGCAGCCGGTATGCGGTAATCGCGGCAGATGCGGTTTTTTCACCGCATCTGCCGCGATTTGGAAAAAAACGCTGATGTGAAAGGGCCCTTAGAATGTTCTCCTGGTTTCGCAGCACTGCTCTGAAACCAGGCGAGCACTCTGGGGCGATGTGTACACATCGCCCCATGTAACATTGCGTTGCCGTTGTTACAGGCGATGGAAGCAATAGGCTTTCATGTTACAGGATCGCCGCTGGGAGGACCAGGATGGGGACATAACTTCAAAAAGAAGAGGACCAAGATGGGGGACATTACTACAAGAAGAGGACCAAGATGGGGACATTACTACAAGAAGAGGACCAAGATGGGGACATTACTACAAGAAGAGGACACAAGATGGGGACATTACTACAAGAAGAGGACCAAGATGGGGACATTACTACAAGAAGAGGACCAGGATGGGGACATTACTACAAGAAGAGGACCAGGATGGGGACATTACTACAAGAAGAGGACCAAGATGGGGACATTACTACAAGAAGAGGACCAAGATGGGGACATTACTACAAGAAGAGGACCAAGATGGGGACATTACTACAAGAAGAGGACCAGGATGGGGACATTACTACAGGAAGAGGACCAGGATGGGGACATTACTACAGGAAGAGGACCAGGATGGGGACATTACTACAGGAAGAGGACCAGGATGGGGACATTACTACAGGAAGAGGACCAGGATGGGGACATTACTACAGGAAGAGGACCAGGATGGGGACATTACTACAGGAAGAGGACCAGGATGGGGACATTACTACAGGAAGAGGACCAGGATGGGGACATTACTACAGGAAGAGGACCAGGATGGGGACATTACTACAGGAAGAGGACCAGGATGGGGACATTACTACAGGAAGAGGGCCAGGATGGGGACATTACTACAAGATGAAGTCCAGGATGGGGACATTAGTACAAGATGAGGGTCAGAATGGTTGACATTAGTACAAGATGAGGGTCAGAATGGTTGACATTAATATACGATGGGGACCAGTATGGGGACATTAATATACGATGGGGACATTCCTACAAGAAGGGGACCAGGATGGGGACATTCTTACATATAGGAGATTAGGGTGGGGGCATTCCTACAAGAAAGGGATCAGGATTTGGGCATTACTACATTGAGCAAAAAATTCTGGTATTGCTAAAATGTCACTTAGTCCTACAATGAATGCAGCCCCCCGATATCAATTTTTTTCTATGTGCGGCTCACCAACCCAGCCGAGTTTGAGACCCCTGGTTTAAATAATCACTTTAATATTTAATTGCCCTTTCAATTACGAACAGATCAGGGTGATCCGGGCCCAGAGTTACCAACCAATCACTCAATCCCCCCTGAAAGTTGCACAGCTCAGGAGACGGGAGAATGGCTCCATCATGAGCACAGATCCAACAGAAAGCACCAAGGATGGAGGCATCTCTGGGCCTGGACCACCCTGATCTGCTTGTAATTAAAATTTTAAAGGTAAGACTTTCCTCAAGAATTTGGAGGCATCTGTAGGAATTTTCGCTTATTCATCCACACGAGTATTTGTAACGCATTTGTGCTGCGGTTCCTTCCTCTTCTCAATAACATCCCTCACATGTGACAGAGAAGATTCAGGAGGAATAAAAGTACATTTACACACAGATATATTGCTTGCAATTCACTGGATGCAGTGAAATCATGGACACATTGTTCCACTTGTACATGGCAACAAAATGGAACAATGTGTCCATGACTTCACTGCAACCAGTGAGTTGCAAGCAATATATCTCTGTGTGTAAAGGTACTCTTATGGTGGGTTTACACGTCGCGATATCGGGCCGATATCGTAACCAACGACGCGGGATCGCGCTTTTTGAGCGCGCTTTTTCCGCCATCGCATCGCTGGTTTACACGGCCCGATATCGGGATACAACGTCCCGACGATGTGTAAGCCCACCAACCCAGGAACGATCATTTAACATGGGAGTGAATGGGTGAAGTGGGCGTACACATCGTAGTTGGGCTGTTACACGGTACGATGCTGCTACAACGGCCATGCGATATCGGGCAGTTGAATAGCACGCTCATTCAACCCCGATATCGTTTTGGAATCGTTCCAGCATCGCGTTGTACGTTCAAACCGTACAACGCGCGAACAATATCGGGTCCAACTCCCGAACCACGTGACTTTTTGTCGGAGTTGGACGCCGATATCGCGACGTGTAAACCCGCCATTAGAGTCCTGACCTGACTTGTTACCCCAGTGGCTCCTATTACAGGATGCGCTGGTATTCGTGAGCTCTGCACCACCAGACACTGTCACGTGGAAGTAACGGCAAATCTTAATTCAATGATTATCAGACGTGTCCAATACTTTTGCTCGTATAAAGTATATAGCAATATCAACGATAAATCAGCAAATAATCCAATGTCTGATTTAGTTTACAAAAAAAAAAACAGTTGTTAACGATAATTTTTTATTGATTCTATTTTACACAAAACATTGCAAACTATATATGGGCCAGTGTTGTGGCACTACAACTACCAGAATGTGCTGATCATAATGGCTCGAGGCTAGTGAGTGGTAGATCTCAGGTCATGGAGGCAGACTTGTGTGGCACGGACCTCCGCAGGCACCACAGTAAGGCTACGTTCACACGTAGCATTCTTTGCGGCTGTGCAAAAAAGCGCCGTAAACAAACGCGGTGCAATCACACAGCGCGTTTTTTAGGGGCGAACTTCTTCCCCAAAAGCGCAGATCAGAAGTGATGTCACACAGGGGAGGAAGAATCCTGTGTTCCTCCCATGTGACATTTGTGACAGCCCTTTTTGGTTTTGGAGTGTATTAATATACATGGTGAAACCTAAATAAAAGTTATCCAAATGGTATTAAAATAACAAAAATTGGATACTTACCCTCCGCCGAGTGTTCGGGGAGCCGGGGAGCTGAAACAACCACATCTACTGACCTTCCAGAACCTGCCAAGATCTGTGATTGGCCGCCCGCAATCATGTGATATGTGACGTGCACATCACATGATCGCGAGCAGCCAATCACAGATCACAGGTCCTGGAAGGAGATCAGGCGTGGATCTCTCGGCTCCCCGAACAGCCGTTGGGGGGTAAGTATTCAATTTCTATTATTTTTAATACCAGTTGGATAACTTATATTTAGGTTTCATAGTGTATTTTAATACACTACGAAACCCAAAAAAGGCTGTCAAAGATGTCACACAGGGGAGGAACACAGGATTCTTCCTCCCCATGTGACATCACATCCTGCAGCCATTGTCTGAATGGCGATGTGTAATTCCAGCGGGTATAATGGCCCCTATGGGAGAAAGCGTGCGTGCACATGCGTAAAGAACTGACATGTTGATTCTTTTTACACGCGCGCTTTCTCCCATAATAGCGCAGCGTATATTTACGAACCGTCTGCATAGTAAAAGTGAAAGTCCAATCACTTTGCTGGCAGACGTAGGTGCGCTTTTTTGAAAAGCACATGCAAAAAAGCGCAATGTGTGAATGTAGCCTAAAAGCGTCCAACACCTACACTAAACAAGTTTACAGAATTTCATGAATCCTAGACAGGTCTATAGGGTTGAATAACCTGCCAGAAACACAACACTCCTTTTGGCCTTTGTCAGGGACAGTATACATTGGCATAGTGCAAACATCAGTGTCCTTTTCTCTGACCCTATTGGTAAAGTAGAGCAATCTATACCCACACAGTCGGATCATCGCAGTCCTCTGTCGGGGTATATATTGGGATTAGAACCTTTTTTGGAAGTCACAGCATAAAAACAAGGCCATGTTTGCTAGAAAAAAAAACGAAAAAAAAAAAAACGTGTCTCACTCTCACGTTACTGCATCTAAAGTGGGCACCCCACCTTTTGCTTGGGAAAATGGGAACCTTCGCCCACTTTTGCCACATTTTAACTCGAACAAACAGACTTGACAACAATGCCAGTTTTGCCAGGAAAATACCATGAACCAAACTTCAAAAGTAGAGGAGCGTGTGATTCTATGATTTTGTGAAATTATATCCTCATGCTGGAAGATTAAAAACTTTTGCTGCCCTCTCATTCACATCTGTTTGTCTATCCACCCAGTAAACATCTGTCCTTTGCGGTGAAGCCATGTCCAGGCAATCGAGGTGGAAGAAATTTTCATCTAGCCCCCAAAAAACTAAGGCTTCTCGCATGCTGCGCTTCACACCGTGTGTTTAACATATGCACCGGAAAATCACTCGTAGAATATGGAAACATCTGTAGACCACAAATCTCTGGAATATATGAGACACTCCTCATTCTCCAATATTGAAACTGCAACATCAAGAAGGAAACGTCTTGGAGTCGTGAAAGTTACAGGATGGTCCGGATCTACAAATCATGAAAACATCGAAACATTTTCAAAACATCTCGATATATTTGGAACACGAGCGCCTCGAGCAGAAATCACAGCACTTACAGCCTCAGCTGCCATCACTGTGGTTATATAATGATTATGGTTGTCAGAGAAATATTCTGCAACACAATGTATTTGGACAAGGAATCATCAAGATCTACTGCTGGCAGCTGTCGCTGCAATTGCCAGCCAATGACATCCCAGATGTGCTCGATGGGATACAAGTCTGGAGACCCTGCAGCCATGGTAGCACATTTATGCCACTCAAGCTACTCACAGTAGGACAAGCAATATGCGGCCTGGAGTTGTAGTGTTGAAAATCAGCTCCTGCAACACTTGGGAGAAATGGCCCCTCCACTGGTTCCACAATTGATCTACTCTATGCTCCAAATGAAACTAGGTGTCAGAGATCAAGCCTAGAGCAAGTGAAAACAAGCAATCAGGCGGCTTCTGCACGACCCTGGGCTACAGGCATCTATTAACCTCAAAGGCAATTTGGGTGCAGAGCAAGATAGCAATGGAGGCTGGAATGGAGGAGAGTTGTCCTCTTCAACAATAAGTCCCCACATTCTTCAGACGATCGTTCACACCTCATTGATAGCAGCCAAGACCCTAAGTACCGGGATCTTTACAAGTGGCGATCATATTCTGTACTGAATGAATCGAAATGTTTTGACACTGTTTCCATTTTTCCATCAGTCAGTAACAGGTCTGTCCATATGGAGGCATCCAAAGGGCTTGTCTCATGTAGATATCAAATACACAGATGCTTAAGAAAAATGGAAACATTAAACAGCACTGCCTTTGGTGCATGCCTTCCACCCTCTGCGATAACCAACATGATGCAGATTTCATGGTGGGTTTACACGCTTCAATATCGTTGCGATATCGCAACTCAATGGCGCGGGAGCGCGCAATTAGTGCATGTTTCTCCCGCATCGCATTGGATGTTTACACGTTGCGATATCGGAACACAACGTCCGTGCGATGTCTACGCCCCCCCAACCCAGGAACGATCCTTTAACATGGGAGTGAATGGGTGACGTTTCAAATCGCATCGTAGTTGTGCGTTTACACAGCACGATCCGACTCCAATCTCTCTTCAATATCGGGGCATTGAATAGCACGCTCATTCAATCCCCGATATCGCATTGACATCGTTCCTGCATCGTATTGGACGTTCACACCATACAACGCAGGAACGATATCGGGTCCAAGGATCGAACCACGTGACTTTTCATTGAAATCGTACTACGATATCGCAACGTGTAAACCCGCCATCAGATCATACATTATAAGGTGAACATTTTGTGCAGCCTATACGCAGCAGATTCCAGAACGTCCGTCTGTCAGAAAACTCATTTCTAATAGGTTGTCAAAGAAGACAAGTTCAATTTCAAGTGGCAACTTAGAATATATGTAAGGACCTCTTTACAGATATATCCAGGTTAATCACTAAGAACACAAGAATATTTGACTTCAATCAACTCCATTTTGCAAAAAAAATTATTTCCATCTCTATGAAACAAAAAAACCTCAACCGGTCCCAGTTACAAGATAAATCATTTTTGTTGTGATCCTAGTGTTCCTAAGAGAAAAAAGCAGGCGATGATACATGGGGATTGTTTATACATACCAACCATACCGAAAAAACATGGGAAGGAAATACAGGAAGGAGGACGAGGTATTATATAGCAGGAACTCTGTCATCATCCCAAGATGAAAGCCACATCTTAAAGCATCTCCTGTTATTATTGTGCTTTACTAAAATGCATAGGCTAAGGGGGGGGAACAACCTGTACAAAAACGGCAATGACGACACTGGGCAATGTGTACAGGGGATGTGCATTGCATCATTCCACACAGCCCTAACAGATTGTAGAAAAAGGGGGAGGCTACATATGCAACCTTGGCACATACATATACATCAATGAAATCTATTAAAAGGATTTATTTCTACCTTCAGAGATGGATATTGTTGGATGGTGCTTGTAAAAAAAAAAAAAAAAAAAAGCACCTTTGCAATTTACTGCTTATTAAAATGTGCAGCCATTCTTGATATATTAATATTTTTCTTTTGCTTACAGCTGGATGTCAAGGAGACCGACCACCGCTGATGCCTGGCTTGTAGGCACTGTGCTGAATCTGTCCTGGGTTAGGAGTTAACATTGCGCTCCAGTAATCCTGGCTAGCTTCAATACAGTGCTTACAAGCTCAATATAAAAGAGCTTGTATACGTTGTTCATGTTTTGCTGTCTAGTAGTGGTGGTTGGTCTCTAAGGCAACCAGCTATAAACAAGATAACAGTTGATTTTTTAAGAATAGCTGAATATTTCAATAAGCACCAAACTGCAAAAGTGCTTGTTTTTACAAGTACTATCTGACTACACCCATTCCTGAAAATGGGAAGATCTGGAGGCACATTAAGGGCGGGATCAGATAAACTGATGACAACAGGACTTCTGCTTTACAAGGGAATGTGAATGTAAAGCGCTGACAAACCATCACTCTCAATGGTCCTCCTGCCGATTCAACCAGCCATTAAGCATTACAATGTAGCATTACATCCTCCAAACGTATATCTGCCTATTTTTATTACAGGACGTCGCAACAGGCCGACCGTGTTTTAAATCAATCCCTTTATTAATATTAACGAGCTCGAATAGCAATCCAGAGTATAACAAAGAATCTGCAAGTCAACAGCACAGAGAGAAAATTGCTTTTCACATCTTCCATTTGAGGCTTAAAAATGGATGAATAATTACATGTAAACCCCATCCTGTGGGGGCAGAGTGACAGAAGCGTCAGTAACGAGATACCCCAGAGAAGCGGCACCTCCTGAAGGATCCGGGCCCGCTGCGGCTCACACGCCCAGCCAAGAGGAGGGATCGCAGCTCACATCCATCTCAGGAATTTAAAATAGTGATCAGAATGGAAGAACAAGAAGGAGAGAACACATAGCTCCTTAATAAAACTCTACCAGCTCCAATCTGAAGGGAAACTTCATCAAGGTACCCCACCTCCCCCCAAGACTCATAGATAGGCATGCAGGACTTTGAAATGCAAATTCATCCCACACCTTTATATATATTTTGTCTGTTGCCACTTTCCAAGTAACTAGCATTTTAATTCATATGCAAACGAGGTGGCAAGTGCTTTTTGGCATGGCCGAGCACTTATCAAAAAGTTTACAAGAAGTTTGGAAATGTGCTATTTAGTTATTAATATTTCATGGAAACATGTAAAGTTGGGATACATGTTCTGGTTTTGGCAACCTTTAGGTGGAGAGACTAATGAGAGACATGCCAACTAAAACCTGGGCCATTTTGAGTTACGATTTGGCTTTAACCCCTTAGTGACCACCAATATGACTTCAAACTGAGCTGAGATATATGTGATTAGCATCCTCCTACGGGTGAAGATGCTGCAGCTGTACATTATAGCTGACAGTCTGCTTCGTCAGTCACCACTGGTGTTGGCACTGACCATGGTCCTGGGGGGCGCCCGTCACATCATACATGGCCCAAGTGACAAATTAGCTCTGCACAATACTTACATAGGTCGATGCAAAAACTGATCTGCCCTCATAAAAACAAATAACAAATGTAAAAGCCAGTGATGATTCAATAGATAGAAAACATTAAAATACACACAGCAATATAAAATCTATATGCTGAAGGAAATAATCTGCCAATACCAAAAGCACGATGTCCAGCGGGGGCTGCCGAGCTCATCCGGAAACAGCCGAGACTGCGCGGAAATGCACGAGAGCAGCCGAACTCCAGACTCCGCCCACAACCCTCCCGAGCCCCGGCTGGGCGCTGTCCACCTCCTGACCCCCGGAACACGGCGAAATGAAGGAGCACGGGAAACGACACATGATCGGACACACTCAGTAGAATCCAGTAGATTGCTGATCGAGCATCCTGTGAGCGCACAGAGCCGGCAGATGCTCCCAGCTCCATGCAATCATCTGCAGCAGCACAAGGATTATCCTACAGCTGATACACCCGCATGACAGCGGAGCACACGAGCGGCCATCTTTAATAAGGCCATCACTGGGATAGAGCAGAGGGGACCTACACCGTGTACAGGGCGACACTGACGATCCTACTACACAATAGGATCCCAACAATACCTGATCCCACATCATAGATCCCATCCAGCACCAGCCCACATCATAGATCCCATCCAGCATCAGCCCACATCATAGATCCCATCCAGCACCAGCCCACATCATAGATCCCATCCAGCACCAGCCCACATCATAGATCCCACATCATAGATCCCATCCAGCACCAGCCCGCATCATAGATCCCATCCAGCACCAGCCCGCATCATAGATCCCATCCAGCACCAGCCCGCATCATAGATCCCATCCAGCACCAGCCCGCATCATAGATCCCATCCAGCACCAGCCCGCATCATAGATCCCATCCAGCACCAGCCCACATCATAGATCCCACATCATAGATCCCATCCAGCACCAGCCCGCATCATAGATCCCATCCAGCGTCAGCCCGCATCATAGATCCCATCCAGCGTCAGCCCGCATCATAGATCCCATCCAGCGTCAGCCCGCATCATAGATCCCATCCAGCGTCAGCCCGCATCATAGATCCCATCCAGCGTCAGCCCGCATCATAGATCCCATCCAGCGTCAGCCCGCATCATAGATCCCATCCAGCGTCAGCCCGCATCATAGACCATGTGCCGCTCTCATCCAGCGTCAGCCCGCATCATAGATCCCATCCAGCGTCATGCCCGCATCATAGATCCCATCCAGCGTCAGCCCGCATCATAGATCCCATCCAGCGTCAGCCCGCATCATAGATCCCATCCAGCGTCAGCCCGCATCATAGATCCCATCCAGCGTCAGCCCGCATCATAGATCCCATCCAGCGTCAGCCCGCATCATAGATCCCATCCAGCGTCAGCCCGCATCATAGATCCCTCAGCTCACCCGCATCATATCCATCGCGTCAGCCCGCATCATAGATCCCATCCAGCGTCAGCCCGCATCATAGATCCCATCCAGCGTCAGCCCGCATCATAGATCCCATCCAGCGTCAGCCCGCATCATAGATCCCATCCAGCGTCAGCCCGCATCATAGATCCCATCCAGCGTCAGCCCGCATCATAGATCCCATCCAGCGTCAGCCGCATCATATCCATCCGCGTCAGCCCGCATCATAGATCCCATCCAGCGTCAGCCCGCATCATAGATCCCATCCAGCGTCAGCCCGCATCATAGATCCATCCACTCGCCCGCACAGATCCATCCAGCGTCAGCCCGCATCATAGATCCCATCCAGCGTCAGCCCGCATCATAGATCCCATCCAGCGTCAGCCCGCATCATAGATCCCATCCAGCGTCAGCCCGCATCATAGATCCCATCCAGCGTCAGCCCGCATCATAGATCCCATCCAGCGTCAGCCCGCATCATAGATCCCATCCAGCGTCAGCCCGCATCATAGATCCCATCCAGCGTCAGCCCGCATCATAGATCCCATCCAGCGTCAGCCCGCATCATAGATCCCATCCAGCGTCAGCCCGCATCATAGATCCCATCCAGCGTCAGCCCGCATCATAGATCCCATCCAGCGTCAGCCCGCATCATAGATCCCATCCAGCGTCAGCCCGCATCATAGATCCCATCCAGCGTCAGCCCGCATCATAGATCCCATCCAGCGTCAGCCCGCATCATAGATCCCATCCAGCGTCAGCCCGCATCATAGATCCCAACCAGCAGGAGCCCGCAACATAGATCCCAACCAGCAGGAGCCCGCAACATAGATCCCAACCAGCAGGAGCCCGCAACATAGATCCCAACCAGCAGGAGCCCGCAACATAGATCCCAACCAGCAGGAGCCCGCAACATAGATCCCAACCAGCAGGAGCCCGCAACATAGATCCCAACCAGCAGGAGCCCGCAACATAGATCCCAAGCAGCAGGAGCCCGCATCATAGATCCCAAGCAGCAAGAGCCCGCATCATAGATCCCAAGCAGCAAGAGCCCGCAACATAGATCCCAACCAGCAAGAGCCCGCATCATAGATCCCAACCAGCAAGAGCCCGCATCATAGATCCCAACCAGCAGGAGCCCGCATCATAGATCCCAACCAGCAGGAGCCCGCATCATAGATCCCAAGCAGCAAGAGCCCGCAACATAGATCCCAACCAGCAAGAGCCCGCATCATAGATCCCAACCAGCAAGAGCCCGCATCATAGATCCCAAGCAGCAGGAGCCCGCATCATAGATCCCAACCAGCAGGAGCCCGCATCATAGATCCCAACCAGCAGGAGCCCGCATCATAGATCCCAACCAGCAAGAGCCCGCATCATAGATCCCAACCAGCAAGAGCCCGCATCATTGATCCCAACCAGCAAGAGCCCGCATCATTGATCCCAACCAGCAAGAGCCCGCATCATGGATCCCAATTATACACCATTTAGATCTAGGACACCAGTAGCAATCTGTCATTTGCACTGATATTATGGCTTGGGCAGCATTGTACACAGGTAACAATATGTGGCTACATATGATATTTTGATATAGAAGGTAAACTGATAACTGAGTCTGATCCACTGCAGAGCCTTCACTATCACCATCTAGTGTATCATCAATACAAACATTACCCGCATCCTAATGATCGTATAACCCCACAGTGCTCCCCAGATTCCCTTCCTGTTATCACACACCCTGCACTGTCTCCCCCTGCTGGACACCCGGAGAATCAATGATGGCGCTGGAGGCTGCGCCGAGATCCCCGGGAAGATGTCATGATTTCAGCCCCTGTCATCGCCTACAAATACACAGGAGCACCGGTGTGTGCAGAACGCGCGATCCCGGGCCCCCCTGCCCGACCGTCCCCAGCCGCATCACATTCAGCACCACAGGCTGGGGACAGCTCCCTGCAATCAGTGCACAGGGCCAGGCACAAACATGGCGGCTCTCACAGCAGGAGGAGGGAGGAAGGGAGGGAGGAGGAGGAGGCCACTTACTTCATCTGCTTCACAATGGTGCTCTTCCCAGACTCCCCGGCCCCTGTAGGATCGGAGAGGAAAGTATGAATAGATGGCAGCAAACAGAGGAAATCTGCACCACAGAACAGTGTATAACACAGATAGAATGGAGGGGGATCGTACACATCAGGACTGGGGCAGGGGGGTCTGCAGGCAGGGGGGGTACAAGCAGGGACAGGGCAGGGGGGTACAAGCAGGGACAGGGCAGAGGGGGGGAGCTACAGGCAGGGACAGGGCAGAGGAGCGGGGGGGCTACAGGCAGGGACAGGGCAGAGGGGGGGGGGCTGCAGGCAGGGACAGGGCAGAGGAGGGGGGGGGAGCTACAGGCAGGGACAGGGCAGAGGGTGGGGACAGGGCGGGGGGGGGGGGGGGGGGTAAAGCTACAGGCAGGGACAGGGCAGAGGGTGGGGGGGAGCTACAGGCAGGGACAGGGCAGAGGGTGGGGGGGTGGGACAGGGCAGAGGGTGGGGGGGTGCTACAGGCAGGGACAGGGCAGAGGGTGGGGGGGTGCTACAGGCAGGGACAGGGCAGAGGGTGGGGGGGTGCTACAGGCAGGGTCAGGGCAGAGGGGGGAGCTACAGGCAGGGACAGGGCAGAGGGAGGGGGGGTGCTATAGGCAGGGACAGGGCAGAGGGGGGTGCTATAGGCAGGGACAGAGCAGAGGGGGGGTGCTATAGGCAGGGACAGAGCAGAGGGGGGGGGGGGTGCTATAGGCAGGGACAGAGCAGGAGGGGGGGGGGGGGGTGCTACAGACAGGGACATTGAATGATGTAGGTGGTTACAGGCTTTACATTAAATGATGTAATACAATATATTAGCCGCACACAGGACAGGGGATGCATACAATGCAGAGTATATGGAAGATACATGTGATACATTGTATCTGAACTTCACACACTACACACACCCTCTCTGCACATATTGTCTGCAGGTGCCCCCTCCTCCTCACCCTGTCCTCAACCTCTGCACCCCCTCTGTCCCGATGCCCCCACCCATCCTGAACCTCTGCACCCCCTCTGTCCCAATGCCCCCACCCATCCTGAACCTCTGCACCCACCCATCCTCAAACTCTGCACCCCCTCTGTCCCGATGCTCCCTTCCCTCACCCACTCTGTCCCGGCTACCCCTCCTCCTCATCGCTCTGTCCCGGCGCCCCCTCACCATCCCAGTGCCCCCTCTCACTCACCCCCTCTGTCCCAGTGCCCCCTCCCCCTCACCCCCTATTCTGGTGCCCCCTCACTGCCTCTGTCCTGGCGCCCCCTCCTACTCACCCCTGATGTCCCCTCCCATCATCCTCACACCATCTGTTCCTGTGACCCCCACCCTTCTTGCTCACCTCCCCCCCCCCCCCCTTCCCTCTGTCCAGGAGCCCTTACCCCTCTTGCTCACCCTCTCTGTCCCACAGCCCCCCCTTCTCCTATGTCCCAGTGCCCCCTCCTGTGTACTGGTTCCCCCTCCCCTGTACCAATTCCACCTCCCCCCCTCTTCTATCCCACTGCTCCTCTGCCCGGGTGTCCCGTCCCCCCCATCCCAATGCCCCCCCTCTCCTCTGTCCCAATGCCCTCTGCCACATCCCCTCCCCTTCTCCTGTCCCCCCTCCTCCCCTGTTCCAGTGTGCCCCTCCCCCCCCCTCCCATCTTCTCTGTCCCCCCTCCCCATCTCCTCTGTCCCAATGCCCCTCTGCCACATCCCCTCCCCTTCTCCTGTCCCCCCTCCTCCCCTGTTCCAGTGTGCCCCTCCCCCCCCTCCCCATCTTCTCTGTCCCCCCTCCCCATCTCCTCTGTCCCAGTTGCCCCCCTCCTCTGTCCCGGTGTCCCCCTCCCCCCCCTCTTTCCCAGTTACCCTCCCCATCACCTCTGCCCCAATTGCTCCCCCTCCACTGTCCCGGTTACCCCTTCCTTCCTTTCCCAGTCCCCCCCTCCTCTGTCCCAATGCCCCATCCCCTCCTCCTCTGCCCCGGTGTCCCCACCACCCTGCCCAGGTGTCCCCCCCCCCCCTCTCCTCTGCCCCGGTGTTCCCCACCACCCCTGCCCAGGTGTCCCCCTCTCCTCTGCCCGGTGTCCCCACCACCCTGCCCAGGTGTCCCCCCCCCTCTCCTCTGCCCCGGTGTCCCCACCACCCCTGCCCAGGTGTCCCCCCTCTCCTCTGCCCCGGTGTCCCCACCACCCCTGCCCAGGTGTCCCCCCCCTCTCCTCTGCCCCGGTGTCCCCACCACCCCTGCCCAGGTGTCCCCCCCCCTCTCCTCTGCCCCAGTGTCCCCCCCCCCCCACCTCTCCTCTGTCCCCGGTGTGTCCCCCCCCCCCCTCTTCCCTCTGCCCCAGTGTCCCCACCACCCCTGCCCTGGTGTCCCCCCCCCCTCTCCTCCAGTGTCGTCCCCCCCCCCCCTCCCTCTCACTCTGTCCCGTGTCCCCCCCCCCTCACCTCCCTCCCGGTGTCCCCCCCCCCCCTCACCTCTCCTCTGTCCCGGTGTCCCCACCCCCCCCTCACCTCTCCTCTGTCCCAGTGTCCCACCCCCCCTCACCTCTCTCTGTCCAGTGTCCCCACCCCCCCCTCACCTCTCCTCTGTCCAGTGTCCCCACCCCCCCCTCACCTCTCCTCTGTCCCAGTGTCCCCACCCCCCCCTCACCTCTCCTCTGTCCCAGTGTCCCCCCCCCCCCTCACCTCTCCTCTTCTGTCCAGTGTCCCCCCCCCCCCCCGCCTCACCTCTCCTCTGTCCCAGTGTCCCCCCCCCCCCCGCCTCACCTCTCCTCTGTCCCAGTGTCCCCCCCCCCCCCCGCCTCACCTCTCCTCTTCCCAGTGTCCCCCCCCCCCCCGCCTCACCTCGTCCGTTCCCCCCCCCCCCCCCCCCGCCTCACCTCTGTCCCAGTGTCCCCCCCCCGCCTCACCTCTCCTCTGTCCCAGTGTCCCCCCCACCACCTCTCCTCTGTCCCGGTCCCCCCCCCCCCCCCCCCCCCCCCGCCTCACCTCTCCTCTGTCCCAGTGTCCCCCCCACCACCTCTCCTCTGTCCCGGTGTCCCCCCCACCACCTCTCCTCTGTCCCGGTGTCCCCCCCACCACCTCTCCTCTGTCCCGGTGCCCCCCCCCACCTCTCCTCTGTCCCGGTGTCCCCTCTCCTCGTCCCCCCCCCTCTCCTCACCCAGCAGCAGCAGCTTCACATCCTTGGCCGCGCTGATCCCGTCCTCCTTCAGGTTCTTCTCGATCTGTTTGCTTCTCTCCAGCGCAGCTCTCTCCTCCGCGCTCAGGGTGCAGCCCATGACTGCTCGGGGGGTCCCGGGTCCGGCGGGAGGGGTCCCGGTGCCTTTTTCTCTTTTTTGTTACCCGGCGGTTGATGAAGGATGGGGGAGAGCAGGCGGGTGAGGAGCCGAGCCCGTGTCCTGAGGAGCGGTTGGTCGGAGGGAGGGAGGTCTGTCCCGCTTGTCCCTGTCGGTTTGTCCGTCCGTCTGTCGCTCGCTCTCGGTGTTATCCCTCCCGCTTATCTTCCCGGCTCTCTCTCTCCGCTGCCGCTCTGACGTCACTAGGCGCGCGTCCGCGGGAGAGGCCAGACTCAGGAGGAGGCGGCGGGAGCGAGCGCGGGGACCCGGGAGACCACGCCCACAGCCCAGCCCGGAGAGTCACGTGATGAAAGCTGTCAGGGGATGAGGGGAGCGGCCGCCTCCTGCACCGGCAGAGCACCGGGCCCGGAATCACTGCGACACCGAGCGGGCACTGTGCTGGCCACTCAAGGGACATGCGCCCTCTCCTCTCAGCCCTCCATAGGACCCCTCATCCCCTGCTAAAGACGGATCACGGCCCAGTCACAGGGCGCTCACCACCCGATAAGACATCCAATACTATACCCCTCCATGGCCTCCATACTGTGTAGTGACCTTCCACACAGTATGATGCCCCTCACAGCCTCCACACACAGTATGAGGCCCCTCACAGCCTCCACATACAGTATGATGCCCCCTCACAGCCCCCACATACAATATGATGCCCCCTCACAGCCCCCACATACAGTATGATGCCCCTCACAGCCTCCACATACAGTATGATGCCCCCTCACACAGTATGATGCCCCCTCACAGCCCCCACATACAGTATGATGCCCCCACACACAGTATTATGCCTTTCACAGCCCCCACACACACAGTATGATGCCCCTCACAGCCCCCACACACAGTATGATGCCCCTCATGGCCCCCACACACAGTATGATGCCCCTCACAGCCCCCACACACAGTGTGATGCCCCTCACGGCCCCCACACACAGTGTGATGCCCCTCACAGCCTCCCACACAAGTATGATGCCCCTCACGGCCCCCACACACAGTGTGATGCCCCTCACGGCCCCCACACACAGTGTGATGCCCCTCACGGCCCCCACACACAGTGTGATGCCCCTCACGGCCCCCACACACAGTGTGATGACCCTCACTGCCTCACACACACAGTGTGATGCCCCTCACTGCCTCCCACACACAGTATAATTGTCCTCACACACAGTATGATGCCCTTCACAGTCTCCCATACACTGTATGCTAACCCCCCCAAACCCCTATACAGTATGATGACCCGCAAAGTCCCACACACACACAGTATGATACCCCTCACAGCCCCCCACACACAGTATATATGTCCCTGTCCCCTCGATCCCTACACAGTATGATGCCCCTCACAGCCCCTACACATTATGATGCCCGCCACAGTCCCCCACTCAGTATGATACCCCTCAACTCCTACATGGTATGATGCTCCTCACAGCCCCCAAACACAGTATGATGCCCTACAAAGTCACACACACAGTATGATGCCCCTCACAGCCCCCCACATAGTATTTGTCCCCCGATCCCTACAAAGTATGATGCCCCTCACACAGTGTGATACCCCCCAGAGCCCCCTCACACAGTTTGATGCCCCGCACAGCCTCCCACATACAGTATGATGCTACCTAAACAGTATGATGGCCCTCACAGTGCCTCCACACAGTATGATGCCCCCCACACAGTAAGATGACCTGCACAGACCCCCACACAGTATAATGCCCCCTCAGCCCCCCCATGCAGTATGATGCCCTTCACTGCCCCCACACACAGTATGATGCCCCTCACAGCCTCCCACACACAGTATGATGCCCCTCACAGCCTCCCACATAGTATGTTGCCCCTCACAGCCTCACTTTTTGTATCAAGTGCCTCCCACATGCAGTTAAATTCCCCTCACTCAGTATGATACCCCCCACAACATGATGCCCTCACAGCCCCTATACAGTATGATCTTCCTCAACCCCTACACAGTATGATGCCACTCACAGTCCCCCACACACAGTACTGTATATGTCCCCCTGTCCCCCCAATCCCTACACAGTATGATGCCTGTAACAACCCCCACGCAATGTATGATACCCCCCACAGCATGATGACCCTCACAGCACGTCATAGTATGTTTCTCCCCACATTCTCGTACACAATATGATGCCCTTTACAACCTTCCACCCACACAGTATGATATTCCTACAGTCCTCTACACAGTATGATGCCCCTCGCAAACCCCCACACACAGTATGATGCCCCGCATAGGTCCCCCAACACAATAAATGTGTCCCCCCACCCCTACAAAGTATGATGCCCCTCACAGCCCCCACACACAGTATGCCTAGCGCAACCAGAGAGGATCCAATGAACTAGTCAAACCTGTGGGTCCGACCCAAGGCGGAACAGAACACAGTAACCAGGGAACCAGAGGAAAGGCTAGGCCGGGACTTGGACCCTGATGTAACGGAACGGATCCAGAAGGTTGCCAGGAACCAGTGAGGATGGTACAGGTCTGCGGGTGAGTCAGGCAGGAGAATGGATCCAGCACCGAAATCAAAGATACAATACGTTACAAAAGTCAAAACCACAGAACACTCAAGTGCCTCGCTGGGACCTGATCTGGCAACCAAAATAACAAATGAAGTTGCCCAGGCACCTCCCTTAGGAACTGAGGGCCTTAAGAACCCACCAGCCCTCAGCGATTGGCTGAGAGGTGGTGACAGAAAAAGGGCATACTGGCCCTCTAAATTTACTAAGTGCGGCGTGCATGCGCCCTATGCACATTCCCCCCGCCACCAAAAACTGAGGAGGCGGGTGAGAAGCGCCGAGGAGCCGTCACTGCCAGAGAGGACGCCGTGGGCGTGCAGGCCCGGTAAGTATGACTGCCGGGCACAGCAGGATACTGGCGGCCAGATGGGGTCCAATCCCCCTGCGCCCTGTGGAGGGGTCCCGTCGGCCGCAGGGTTACACAGAGGTTTAATAGCAATCAGTTATTGGAACTGTTCTCCATAGACTCCATTGTTAAAAGATAGATCCTGCAGAAATCCTTTATTTATCAACGGAAAAAAAAGTTGAGTTTACAGAATGGATCTATGGAGGATATGTTGTAATGAGTGCTTATTGGATATGTGAACTCAGCCGAAGGCCTGTTTTATACATCCGTGAAACCACGGATGTGTGAGACAACGCTGTTTGTGGGCGTAGCTTGTAAGGGCCCCTTTACATGCCACCACTGCGTGGTAGCAACTGCCTGGCACTGGGAATAATTGTGCCTGTTGCCATGAAATGGCGGCGTGTATATAGGGGAAATTCCTCCGGTGTCCTGCAGTTGGCTCAGATACCTGTTTCTGAGCCGTGCTCAAAAACCGAATGCAACACAAAGGCACAATTGCCATGGTAGTGGCGTGTAAACGGGGCACAGGGATGGAATTTGCGTCGCCTAGTGAATTCCCAGGGGCGTGCCACAGCGTCATGGATACCACGCCCCATCAGCGATCATTGGTGGGGGCTACTGTGTTACGATTGGCTGTCCCTTCTCAGGGCGCCATATTTAAAGAGCTGTCCATTCACACTACAGAATTGAAATGGCGTCATGTAATAGCCAGCCTTCCTACGCAGGCTGGCCAATCATGATGCTATTGCATTGTCCAATCAGCGTATTAGCGTCACGGAATACACAACTCTGTCACGCCTATGTACTTGCGGCGTGAAAGATGTACGCCCATATTCCTTTGTGGTAGCGGCGTGTGAAGCAGCGAAGGTACAGTTGGGGCCAGAAATATTTGGACAGTGACACAATTTTCGCGAGTTGGGCTCTGCATGCCACCACATTGGATTTGAAATGAAACCTCTACAACAGAATTCAAGTGCAGATTGTAACGTTTAATTTGAAGGGTTGAACAAAAATATCTGATAGAAAATGTAGGAATTGTACACATTTCTTTACAAACACTCCACATTTTAGGAGGTCAAAAGTAATTGGACAAATAAACATAACCCAAACAAAATATTTTTATTTTCAATATTTTGTTGCGAATCCTTTGGAGGCAATCGCTGCCTTAAGTCTGGAACCCATGGACATCACCAAACGCTGGGTTTCCTCCTTCTTAATGCTTTGCCAGGCCTTTACAGCCACAGCCTTCAGGTCTTGCTTGTTTGTGGGTCTTTCCGTCTTAAGTCTGGATTTGAGCAAGTGAAATGCATGCTCAATTGGGTTAAGATCTGGTGATTGACTTGGCCATTGCAGAATGTTCCACTTTTTTGCACTCATGAACTCCTGGGTAGCTTTGGCTGTATGCTTGGGGTCATTGTCCATCTGTACTATGAAGCGCCGTCCAATCAACTTTGCAGCATTTGGCTGCATCTGGGCTGAAAGTATATCCCGGTACACTTCAGAATTCATCCGGCTACTCTTGTCTGCTGTTATGTCATCAATAAACACAAGTGACCCAGTGCCATTGAAAGCCATGCATGCCCATGCCATCACGTTGCCTCCACCATGTTTTACAGAGGATGTGGTGTGCCTTGGATCATGGGCCGTTCCCTTTTTTCTCCAAACTTTTTTCTTCCCATCATTCTGGTACAGGTTGATCTTTGTCTCATCTGTCCATAGAATACTTTTCCAGAACTGAGCTGGCTTCTTGAGGTGTTTTTCAGCAAATTTAACTCTGGCCTGTCTATTTTTGGAATTGATGAATGGTTTGCATCTAGATGTGAACCCTTTGTATTTACTGTCATGGAGTCTTCTCTTTACTGTTGACTTAGAGACAGATACACCTACTTCACTGAGAGTGTTCTGGACTTCAGTTGATGTTGTGAACGGGTTCTTCTTCACCAAATAAAGTATGCGGCGATCATCCACCACTGTTGTCATCCGTGGACGCCCAGGCTTTTTACAGTTCCCAAGCTCACCAGTCAATTCCTTTTTTCTCAGAATGTACCCAACTGTTGATTTTGCTACTCCAAGCATGTCTGCTATCTCTCTGATGGATTTTTTCTTTTTTTTCAGCCTCAGGATGTTCTGCTTCACCTCAATTGAGAGTTCCTTTGACCGCATGTTGTCTGGTCACAGCAACAGCTTCCAAATGCAAAACCACACACCTGGAATCCACCCCTGACCTTTTAACTACTTCATTGATTACAGGTTAACGAGGGAGAACGCCTTCAGAGTTAATTGCAGCCCTTAGAGGCCATTGTCCAATTACTTTTGGTCCCTTAAAAAAGAGGAGGCTATGCATTACAGAGCTATGATTCCTAAACCCTTTCTCCGATTTGGATGTGGAAACTCTCATATTGCAGCTGGGAGTGTGCACTTTCAGCCCATATTATATATATAATTGTATTTCTGAACATGTTTTTGTAAACAGCTAAAATAACAAAACTTGTGTCACTGTCCAAATATTTCTGGCCCTAACTGTATTCAACAGGAAGTTATCTGTCGGAACTTCCAGGGAACAATGATACCTTCAGTTGACAACGCAATGTCGGCGTGTATATGCAGCATCAGTGATCGGTATCCACCGTCAAAAACGTGCGCGTGCACGTGCGGTGGATACCTGTTGCTAGGCACAGTGGCGGCGTGTAAAGGTACCTTAACATGTGTCACGGATCCTGTGACGCATGTGCGCTGTGTGCTCTCCGTGGATAGCACATGGACAGCCTGTTATCACATACCCACCTGCCTCCAGAGCCGCTGCTCCTCTAACTTCCGGTCCGCTAGTGAAGTAAATATTAAATGAGTGGCACCAGAAGTGAGAGGAGTAGTCAGCGCTGGAGGCAGGTGAGTGTGAAATTCTTACTTTTAACACTTAAAACTTTTGCCCGTGGTCCGTGCACGCGGATGTCACACAGTGAACATCCGTGTGCAAGACATTTTGGGGCATAAGCAGTCCGTGATTCCGCAGAAAAACGGACATGTCGCCATGTTGAGCACACAGACACGCATCTGCTCCACACGGCGACACGGTCCGTGATGAATAACGGACGTGTGAAGGTGGCCATAGGGGATCATGTGTTCCTGTATGTGCGTGCCTCCGGCATGTTTCGGCATGGACGACATGAGTGACGGAGGCACGGATGTGTGCAAGAGGCCTAAAATTGTAATGTTGGGAGATGGGTGTGGTGGCATCTGTACCGGGCTCATATCAAAGTGTGGTCTGCCGCTATTAGTACACCACGTGATGTGACCCCTGCAGCCAATCATTGTCCGCAGTGGGACCAAATGCACAGCACAATTGCTGCAGCCATTGATTGGCTGTAGTGGTCACATGTCCTTGTCCAACTGTAGGAGAAAATAGGGAGTCCAGCGAGATATCCAGAAATTGAGGCTGCTTCATTTTTAATGGGTGTATAATAAGATTGTGAGTTGTAATCTATCCACGGTTTTGTAGCCCCCATCTGAGTGGAATAATGTTCATGCACTTCAACTATCTATTTATTGTCTATGCACAGCACCTAGCTCTTTTCTTGGGATCAGTAATAGTCCCGCCTCCCCTCATATGAATTCTATGCTATATTTCTCAATTCTGACACACTGGATCTCTGCCGAAATAGTATCATGTGAATGACATTTTTTTTCTTACGGATTTTTGCAATGTGTCAATCTGTTGCACAGTGAAAATCCACCAATTTTTTACTTTTTTTTTTTTTTTTTTTATCAGAAAATCCACTGCATTTTACAGATCAAGCAAAGATGTGGTGTCTACTGTGTATCAAAAAGATCACGTTTTTACGAATCTTTGAAATTTCTTTTTGTAATTTTTATATTGTTTCACAAATTTTAACATGTACATTAACCACAATAAACTGTTAAACTGTCTTCTAATGAGCTGTGACTTTGTGTATTGTGATTGGTGGATCCTGAGTTATCAGCTCTGTATAGAAGTGTTATCTGTCATTGTAATGCCTCTGACGACAAGAAAACTGCTGAAAACTCTGCCTGACGTTAGAGTGTAAAATAGTCCCGATGGCAAGTGTGACAGCCGCCCGATTATTAATTTAGTTTAAGAAAAAACAATCGTGATATAAATTTTTTTTCTTTAAACTATATGTAAGGCCGGCTTCACACCACTGTTTTCTGGTTTCAGGTTCTGTACGGTTTGAACCGGACAGAACCTGATCCAGTTTTGCCCCCATGTGTCCCTATGGTGCTGGATTGGTCCTATGTGGCCTCCAGTTTTGTGCTTTTTTGCCCACATCCGGTTTTGTTTGTTTTTTGCACCAGACACAAAATCGAATTCTGCATCATTGTTTGTGTTTGATGCAAAAAACAAACAAAACTGGATCCTCCCGGATCCGGGGCGATCCGGCGCCCATAACATGGGAGTCTATGAATGCTGGATCGCCCCGGATCCACCAAACAAACCAGATAGTTTCCCGGATGCCATTATAAAACAGCGTCGGCTCTGTAATGCTGCCGCGCTCATTCAGCACCATGGACAGTAGCAGCATTTCAGAGCCACCGCTGAACGTTCAGCACCATGGAGAGCTCCACTGTTTACACGGGCTGAACGTTCAGCACCGCGGACAGCAGCAGAGACGAGCACAAATGAATCCTGCTACAAACAGGATCGGAGGGCATATTTGCCCACAGTTTGTGCTCGTCCGGTGCTGTCAGGTTCTGTCCGGTGCATCCTGCAAAACACTGCACAGAACCTAACAGCTGAAAATCATGGTGTGAAGCCAGCCTAACAAAAAAAACCTAGTTTAAACAATAGGTCACTTTCTGAAATAACGTTTTCTTCTACACTTAAAAAATAATATTAAAAACAGCATACCTTAGCTGCAAAAAAACATAAGAGGAACTTATTACCAGAATAAAATGCTGCAAAAAAGCAATAAACAGTGCAGATTGGTATTGTGAATTTTATTGTAGACATGAAACACACACACACACACAGCGCTTTGTCTATTTTTTTTTCAACAAATCTTTTTATTGGCAAATATCACATTGACAATAACAATTACATATCAATATGTCTTCAAACAATCAGATAGTAAGTTCAATCAAGCAGAGAGAAGCAGAAAAAAAACAACATAAATCGATAACTACAACAAGTCCGAAAAACAGGACTGAGAATAAGGCTCTAAAAAGGAGAGATCTAGGACAGGAGACGCTATAATAATTCTTATCCTTCCATATCCATGTACATATGTCATCCTGTATTATCTATCTAATCTTAAAATTAAACGAAAAACAGTCAGCTTTTCAACTATATGAGGCCTTTTAAAATAACATAGATCTTTTTCTTTTTGGTAACCTATCTCACACACGAAGAAGAACAAAGAAAAAGAACACAGAAAAAGAGGGGAAAAAGTCAGAAAGGGAAAGGGAAGAAACAGAGTGTATTCGAGGTGGGGGTGGTGCCAGCCCTGTAACCCAGGGACTCGGACTCCGCTCAAATGACCCCTCAATCCCGGAAGGGGCATTATAACAAGAGCCGAGAGAAATCAGGAGTTTCTTTAAACATTATCCAGCCCGTCCATGTGCAATGGTATTTGGACAATAGAACATCAGTGTGTGCCGAGAGTCTTTCCATCCTGCACAGGAAATCCATCTCCTTCACCCAGTCTAAAGTAGACGGCGAAGATTGGGATTTCCACCTCCTCGGTATTATGGTCCGAGCTGCCGTAAGACAATGCCTAAGCAGGTCTTTTTTAATGGTTTTAAGGGGGTCCGGTATCATAGACAGCAAGCCTATTTGTGGAGAACAGGGTATGGAATCGCCTGTAATGTGGCCGTACACCTCAAACACCTTGTGCCACAAACTGGAGATAGGACAGTGCCACCATATATGTAAAAATGAACCTATTTCCTCTCCACATCTCCAACATTGATCTGAAGCCGACGGAAAAATCCTATGCAAATTTTGAGGGCAACAGTACCACCGGGAGACCAATTTATAATTCGTCTCCTGGCTCTTACATGCCATTGTCATCTTATGAGTGCACAAGAATGTCTTTTTCCAATCCTGAGTCATGAAGGCAGTGGCCAAATCCCGTTCCCATTCCTTAACGTACCATAGAGATTCAAGGTCTCCCCCAGATACCAGCATGTCATAGATACATGAGAGTGTATGACATGGAGCTGGGTCCAGTAACAGTGACTCAAATCCCGTGATTTCCGTCAGCAGAGCAGAAAGCGGGGAAATGGAAGAGACAAAGGACCTTAGTTGCATATACTGGTACCAGGGCACCGATCCAACTGGGTCCATAGCACAAAGTTCCGCTCTGGATGGAAAAACCGGTTTGCCCAACAAAACCTGAGCTAGCCTTATCTTTGAATCAGGTCTCCAAATCAAGAATTTAGAGGTGTGTACTGCCGGAGGGAAGTTGGGATTGCCAAACAATGGGGTCAGTGTTTCCAGGGGATGCAGTAAGATCTGCCCTTTCCTTCACTGTGTCACATAGCCGCAAAGTATAATTCGTCAATATAGATGTTGATATGCCAGGTAAACGCTTGTTTTTCTGGATCTACGGTAGAGCTGTCAAAGACCATTCCACAATACTCTCCTCCAGGGACACCCACTGTCTAGAGGATGTCCCATGAAACCAATCTACAATTCTCGCTAGGGATGCCGCCGAGTGGTATAGACAGAAATTGGGCAAGTCCATCCCCCAACTCTTTTAGGTCTGGTCAATAGCTCATAGACCAGGCGTGGTTTGGAAGTACCCCATACGAATCATCTACAAAGCAACCTCAAACTCTTTAAGAACGTCCCTGTGATAGCAATCGGAAGGGTCTGGTAGAGGTACAAAAGCTTCGGCAGGACATCCATCTTTAAGACGTTTATCCTCCCGAACCAAGACTGTCCCCGGAATCCATAGTCTCCCAAGTCTTTCTGAATCTTCTGTAGAATAGGAGTGTAATTGAGGGAAAAAAGTTGGGAGAGGTCCGCTGTATGCCCAAATACATAAGGGAAGAAGAGCACCACTTAAACGGGAAGGTCTCTCTGAGTTTTTCAACCCTGACGCTTGGAATATTAATATTGAAGATCTCAGACTTGGTGAGATTGACTTTAAAATTACTTAGGCGACCATATAAATCTAATTCCTGCAGGATGGAGGGCAGAGAGACCTCAGGGTTAGAAACATTCAGTAACGAGTCATCAGCGTAAAGTGCCAACTTGTAGTATCTATTGTGCTCTTTAATCCCCCACACGTCCAGGTTGGAACGCAATGCAATCGCCAAATGTTCCATGACCAGGGCGTACAAGGGAGGCGAGAGAGGGCACCCCTGTCTAGTATCGTTGCGAATGAAAAACCGGTCCGAAAGAATCCCATTACATCGAACCTTAGCTGATGGATCTGTGTACAAGGCCACGATCGTATGGATAAACGGGGTCCCAGCCGGATCTGCTCAAGCATCCCCTGCAAAAAGGACCAATCGATTCTGTCGAATGCCTTCTCTGCATCGACCGACAGAACACACACCTTGAGCTTCCTTTTGTGAATTAGAGATATCATCAGGATAGACTTAAGAGTATTATCCCGTGCTTCTCTATGCGGTATAAAACCAACCTGATCATTATCTATCAGCCAATGCAGAAAAGACGAGAATCTATTCGCTAGGGTCTTGGAAAACAGTTTAAGATCAACACTAGTCAGTGAAATTGGCCGATAACTCGAGCAGACCTCTAGGTTCTTTCCCGGTTTAGGGATAACCGTAATTGTTGCCTCAAGCGACTGTCTAGGAAAGGGGTGCTCCCGAGAGACATCATTAAACACCCTGGTCATGAAAAACAGCAGATGCGACAAAAAGGTCTGATAAAATCGTGCCGTAAACCCATCTGGGCCAGGACTCTTATTCCCAGGAGCAGACACTATTATCTGCGAGATCTCCTCCTGGAAAAAGGGTCTCTCCAACTCCTCAACTATGTCAAACAGCAGGGTAGGCAGGGCAGTTCTGTGAACGTAATCCGAAATATCTGCTCATGATTCCTCAGTAGTGTTAGACCGGGGGTCTCTTTTGATATTATAAAGTGTGGTGTAGTAGTCTCGAAATGCCTGGGCAATAGCGTCTGGATGATGTACCAGTCTATTCGTGTGGTCTCGAACCGCTGGTATAAATTGTGTATGCATTCTAGGATGTATACGCCTGGCAGGAGGTCCCCCACATTTGTCTGCAAACTCATACATGAACCGGGAAGTACGCTCTCTGTATGTAGCATAAGTTTGATCCAGTAATTTCCGAAGTTCATCTCGCTTTGTTGTCAGTGTCAGTAGTGTTTCAGGTCTGGACTCCTTTTTATGGTCCTGCTCAAAGGAATGAATGTGAGCCAGTAATCCCTCAATCAATGCGGATCTTTCTTTCTTCAACCTCGACCCTTTCTGAATTAGAACCCCCCGCAAAACACATTTTAGAGCTTCCCACTGGATCGGAAGCGGGGTCTCATCAGTCGTGTGCGTTCGTATAAAGTCAACTATAGCCCCTCTGCAGAAAGAAAAAGAAAAGGGCGCATGTGTAGACACACAGGGCTATTTATATAAATAAAAAGTGCCAATGCACTCACCTATAATGGTTGTGTACGTCTACACAACCAAGATTAAACGTGTGGGTGATGGGGCTCCGGGTCGCCTCTTTCTATTAGTGCTGCTGTCCTGCCGGTGTTTGCTGTACTATTGTTTTTATGTAACTATAGCCCCTCTAACTCTGTCAACAGTGTCTTTATCATTCAACAAGTTAGGGTTGAGTCTCCATTGCCATTACCATTTCGGGGAGTCCGGTGGTGTTGCTGTTAGGAATATAGGTGCGTGGTCGGACCAAGTCATAGATCCTATGTCAGCAACGGGATGCCAATCCAACAGCTGGTGGTGTATGAAAAATGATCAATGCGGCTATAGGAGGAGTGAAGTGGCGAAAAATGTGTAAAATCCTTCTTGGTGGGATGCAGGATACGCCATACATCCACCAACCTAGAAATAAACAACGAACGTTTAAGGGACCCCAGCTGTATGAGCGATTTGCCCGACTTACCTGAGGAAGTGTCAATTTTCCGGTCCATTACCAGATTAAAATCTCCTCCAAAGATCAACTTCCCACGCGAGAATTCACCTAGCTGCCGCAGAACTCAGATGCCCATCGCAATCTGGCTCTAGTTGGGGAGATAAAGGGTAGCTAGCGTGAAGACATGATTGTCAATTAGGAGCCGGAGGAACAAATATCTACCCTTCTCGTCTACTTCAACCTCCTGTATTGTATGAGCCAATGATCTGTGCATTGCAATGCTGACCCCCTTTGACCTAGGTTGGCGACAAACTGTTGGAAAAAATTGCCAAACAAGCAAATCCAACAGACTTGGTTAAGAAGTCACCCTAATGGGGGAACATTTTAACAACAGAACCGATGAGACCAACAGGGGGCAATCCCATCTATCCGCCGGTCCCTCTAAGAGCCTAATATAATATAAAATTAAATATAGATATCGATCCTCCACTATCTCTGGTGGACTCTAAGATGACTACATACCCCATATCCCATACCCCTCTTCTCCCTCCCCTCCAAATAGTTATTCACACCTGCACATTAATGGGACCCCGGCAAAACTATACATGTATAAAACTGTGCTCCTAACCATAAATATGTTACACAGATGAAAGAAAATCATCCTACAACTACTAAAAGTAATATCGGGTAGGATAAAAAAGAAATCCCCTCATGAATTAGCAATCAAGTAGATCCGCAATCTGGAGTTCATTCATTGCTCGACCAAACCATCTCTAGTAGATCCTCTACGACGCGACCTCTGGGGCAGGTATGGACACATCCGGGTCCCTCCTTCACGTGGAAAAAATGGATTCTGTGGCCAATCAGGAAGTTCCACGTCTGGCAGTCCTAGTCTGCTCGTAAAGGCTGGTAAATCCTTCAGGTCCCGTAGAAGAAAGAGCCCTTGTTGGTTTCTAACTTGGAGCTGGAAGGGGAAGCCCCAGGAATATACGATGTTCCTATCCCGAAGTACGTCCAGCAAAGGTCTGAGGGCACGGCGTTTAGCCAGGGTGGCTCTGGAAAGGTCTGCCATCAAATGAATTTCAGCCCTGTCAAAGTCAATAGGACCCCTCAGTTGAGCACATCTCATGATCTCCTCTTTCAGACGATACTGGTGCAGTCTACAGATGACGTCACGAGGGTTATTGACATCTGTTGGTTTAGGGCGGAGCACTCGGTGTGCTCTATCAAAGATTATAACCGTGTCCAGAGGCCTATCTAAAAGAGAATTGAACAGGCCCTGAAGGGTAGGTGCCAGATCTGCTGGGCCAGTAGCTTCTGGGAGACCTCGGACCCGGATGTCTTGCCTACGATCTCGGTTTTTGGAATCTTCCAATAAATAAAACAGATGGGCCAGTTGTTCTGAGTGTTGATCTAATGTCACCTGAAGGGCCTGCTGCGATGTGACCTGGGAATTCGACATGGCATCCAGAGAAGTGACGTGCTCTGCAACCTGTGACACTTCAGAGCTGAGGTTTTGTATCTCCGCTCTGCACAGTGATTCAAGGCGGGAAATATAGCCCTCCATGTCTGTCTTGGTTGGCATATCACACATACGGGACTGAAGTTCCTTCATTTCATCAAGCATGTTACCCGGCAATTGGGTCTCTCTATTTGCTGTCTGAGTTCCAGCCTCCATAGCGGGCTGTGATGAATGTCTTTCCGACCCCAAAGTATCTGCTGAGGGTTAGAAGCCATTTGTGACAAGGCTCCTGCCCCTCGTGAGTGTGCAGGCCCCTGTGCTGGTGACTCACAGACATAAACTTCTGTATGCCCTGCTCGCTACCTTTTGCGGATCTGTATCTTGCAGGGGATGAGTACTAATTCCTGGCTTAGGTCGCATAGTCTGGCAAAGGCTGACCAAAAGAGTCTCAGGATATAGTATGGAGGTCTTATACTTGCAGTGCCTTATGGCCCAGACCTTTCAATGCAGCTGGTGGTACAAGTTGGAAATACTGCAGGGTATGCAATAAGGAGGGATAGTGCATAAACTTAGCCAAAACTTATCTGAAGTCCCATGTGCTTGTAGTGCGGTTAGATGGCTTCAGTCTCTATCCCCTCGTGCAGGGGAGCCTCCAAACCCTGGCTCTCTCCTGTGCAGGCATCCTGGTAGAAAGCTGACTGACCAGAGTCTCCGAGGGAATATTACAGAACTGTGACGGGCAGTGCTTCAGCTCCTGTCGGCGACCTTCCCGCCGACACCACTTCACCGCGGCGGGAGATAGAACAAGCGGCCGCCGATAATGGAGGAGAGGAAGGGGGTGGTACCTTCTTCTCACAGAGCCGACGCCATGATAGCGCGGCTCCCGCTCTTAAGTGCTCCGGGGATCAGAGCAAATATACCGCTCCTCTGGCCACTATAACCATCCGGAAGAAGTCTCTGGCGGTCAGGGGTCCATCGGGTAGCGTTTCAGACCAGATAGGGTGCTATGGGACCAGATTCTGGGCGGAAAAGCCCCCTGCTGTAGCGGAGCTCCTAGACAGCACGTCTGCACGGCTCCATTACCAAGCCACTCCCCCGCTTTGTCTATTTTTGAACGTTCACTTAACCCCTTCACCACCAGGCCTGTTTTGACCCTAATAACCAGACCATTTTTTGCAATTCTGACCAGTGTCACTTTATGAAGTTATATCTCTGGAACACTTCAACGGATCCTAGCGATTCTGAGACTGTTTTTTCATGACATATTGGGTTTCATGTTAGTGGTAAATTTAGGATAACTTTTATTGCGTTTATTTGCTAAAATATTGTAAATTTAGTGAAAATTGTGCAATTTTCATACTTTAAATTTTTATGCCCTTACACAAGAGAGTTATGTCACACAGAATAGTTAATAAATAATATTTCCCACATGTCTACTTTACTTCAGAAAATAAAATCAAAAAGCGCACATAGGGTGATACAGTCAGGTTACTGGGATCGTAACCCGTTCCTACTCTGTCAGACTCACCTGGCCAGGTTGTGTAGGGCACAACAACCGTAATTCACAGATAAGGTGTATGGCCATCGCAGGTCCCCTGCTGAGATAAAAGGATATCAGGAAAATGATAAGGCCGGGTTTCCAACACCGCGCTGACCATGGAAAGAAGATTTCAAGCAGTCTATTTTATAATCCACTTTATTATAGTAAGCCTACGCGTTTCGTTGCTATCCAGCAACTTCATCAGGGCATCCTTTTTTTCCTCAAAGATGGTACATTAGCTCCACATTTTACATTTCCACAAGGGTAACAGGAGAAAATGGACATTACAACTTGTTGTGTAAATTCTGCTGAGTACACCGATACCCCATATGTGGTGGAAAACTGCTGTTTGGGCGCACGACAAGACTCGGAAGGGAAGAAGCATTTGATTTTTCACAAGCAAGGATTGGCTGGAATCGTTAGCAGATGCCATGTCGCATTTGGAGAGCCATTGATGTGTCTAAGGCTGGCAGCACACAACAGTGTGATCAGGCTGGGGCTGTCCAATGTGAACCTGACAGCCCTTTACCCGATTTTGACACAATGCATGCCTATGGTGCCGAACAGGGCCGACTGACAGCCAATTGCCATCCGGTTTTGTCCCTGTCTGACAGCATCAGGCCTCATTCGGTTTTTGCTCTGGACACAAAAGCAGAGCTTGCATTATTTTTGTGTCCGGGGCACAAAATCTAACCAAATCGAATCCTGCCGGATTCTCCCGGATCCGGTGCGATCTGGCGCCCCCTAACATGGGAGTCTATAGGGCGCCGGATTGCGCCGGACCTGACAGAGAATCTGCAATGTAGGCGAGTAGTGTCTCCATACAGGAGGCGTCTGGAGATTCATCAACAACAAAGGTCAAAGTAGCAAAGAATTAATACATTTTAGTAACGGGTTCAATACTTTTTTCCTGCATAATCTCTCATTATTAGACATAATTTATGGACATCTATTGTTTGATTTCTTTGCCTGTGTGGATTGGATGGGTTGTTACTTATATCTGGTAAGAAATTCATGTCAATAGCAGGTTTAGAAATAGATTTATATAGTAAATGGGTGACGTGTTCAATACTTATTTCACTTGCTGTATACACAATGAAGGTAGACCATACACTGATATAGGATCTATGAAGAGAGGAGGCCCCAATCCTGTTTGGTTTCTATGGTGTCTCCTGTCTTCTATAGAAGGCTTCTTTAAAGGGAACCTGTCAGCATATTTTTTACAAAGGAGTGGTATGATGTGTGGATGCTTTTCTTCCAACTAATAAGATAACTTCATTGTAGAGCTCTGATTTACCAATCTGGAGAACTTTAGTGTAGAAGTCATATGTAAATCATGATGGAAGTTCAGTGTGCGCATGGCAGTGCATTTAGACCATTACTTCCATGTGGATTCACATGTCTAGATTCTCTTTAAAAAAATTGACAATTATTTGGGTTTTTAGGGGTTTCATTTATTTTATTAACCAGAAAATACACAATGTTGTGCACTTATCCAGATACTAGAGATCCCATGTTCTGCAGTTGCAGATTCGAGATCCTGTGTTCTGCAGTTGCAGAAAATAAATCCCATGTTCTGCTATTGCAGATACTAGATCCCGTGTTCTGCTGTTGCAGACACTAGATCCTGTATTCTGCAGTTGCAGATACTAGATTCCATATTCTGTAGTTATAGATACTAGATCCCATGCTCTGCAGTTGCATATACTAGATCCTGTGTTCTGCAATTGCAGATACTAGGTCCCATGCTTTGCAGTTGCAGATACTAGATCCTGTGTTCTGCAGTTGCAGATACTAGATCCCATATTCTGTAGTTAAAGATATTAGATCCCATGCTCTGCAGTTGCAGATACTAGATCCTGTGTTCTGCAGTTGCATATATTAGATCCTGTGTTCTGCAGTTACAAATACTAGATCCCATGTTCTGCAGTTGGAGGTATCTATCCACTAAGCAATTGCCCAATGCTGTGAAGATACGAGATGTGCAGCATGTGAAATAACGGATCCTGGAAGCCTGTGCTGCATTTCTTCTGCGGTGTTGCTATCAGTGTGTCAAGAGTGGGAGAAGAGGGTTGCATTGACAATCCAACACAATGGGGCAGCACTTTGAAGACATTTTATAAGTGGTCATAAACTTGTAAATAACTCATGAAAGAATAAAGTTACATTAAAACCAATCACACCTTGTTTTTCTCATGAAAATCTCAGTAAATTAGTTGTGTCGCATGACCCTCTTCCCATTGAAAAAAATAAAGTTGGATCCAAAATGGCCGACTTTAAAATGACCGCCAAGGTCACCACCCATCTGAAAAGGTTTTCCCCTTCCCATATACCAGTGTGCCACAAACAGGAAGTTGATATCACCAACCATTCCCATTTTATTTAGTTGCATCCAGCTGCAGATACTAGATCCTGTGTTCTGCAGCTGCAGATACTAGATCCTGTGTTTGTAATTGCACATACTAGATCCCGTATTCTGCAGTTGCAGGTACTAAATCCCGTGTTCTGCTGTTGCTGATACTAGAACCCATGATCTGCTGTTGCTTATACTAGATCCCGTATTCTGCAGTTGCAGATAGTAGATCCTTTCTTCTGCAGTTGCATGTACTAGATCCTGTATTCTGCAGTTGCAGATAGTAGATCCTGTGTTTCCCAGATTTAAATGTACCGAGCAGTAAACTGTACAGTTTCCCATGTTATACTTGCAGTGCTCATTGTATAGGAATGAACTATTGTATTTTCCTCTGCATTCAGTACCTTGGACAGTGGCCGCCTCTGTGCACTCATCTGTATACTGACTGGGATAGGAAAGTCATCATGGAGGGTGTAAAGTCTGTATTGTATGTGAAGCCCGCATCCTACACACTGGTCTGTACTAGAAGGCAGCTAGCTCATTTCATTATTTCACTTTGTAATATAGACACTTGTGTTTATTAGGGTTCATTACAGTAAAATAACTATATAATAGAAATGGGAAGATTTTCTGAAATTCAAATACACTGGCTTCTATAAATATTCCCCCAAATTTGATTTGCTCCTAATACATTTGCATACATCTCAATAATGGAAAAATTGTAATTGTTTGCAGAGAGGAGAGGGGAAAGGAAAGGGCCTTGCTGACTATAAGAGCTTACAATCTACAGGAGAGAGGACCCAAATGACCATAGGAGCTTACAATCTAGAGAAGACAGAGGACCGCACTGATCATGAAAGCTTAGTCTACAGGAGAGAGAGATGACCCTGCTGATCATTAGAACTTACAATCTACAGAAGAAAGAGGACCCCACTGACCATAGGAGCTTACACTCTGCAGGAGAGAGAGGACCCTGCTAATCATAAGAGCTTACACTATACCAAAGAGAGAGGACCCCCGCTGATCATAAGAGCTTACACTCTACAGGAGAGATAGAGAGTCTCACTGATGATAAGAGTTTACACTCTATAGAATAGAGAGGGAGTAAAGACCCAACAGACCATAAGAGCTTACACTCTACAGGAAAGAGGACCCTGCTGACTGTAAGAGCTTACACTCTACAGGAGAGGGAGGACCCCACTGACCATAAGAGCTTACACTCTACAGGAGAGAGAGGACCCTGCTAACGATAAGAGCTTTCCCTCTACAGAAGAGGGAGGAATGTGAAGTGCACATTGACAGTGCGCGCTCTGTTGCTGGCTCTGATCTGCAGTGATAAGCCAGCCCTCAAGCGGTGTCAGAATACTTTGGTCTTTGGACCACCCCTTTAATTATTTCACTATTTCAAGCAATTTTTTTTACCGCTTTTTTCTTGTTTATCCACTTTCCACTGCTTTTATTTTTGTACTCCCCTGCTTCCAAGAGTCCTAACTTTTTTTTTATGTCTATATAGCCATGTGACCACTTGATTTTTGCAGGATGAGTTGTAGCTTTGGATTGACGCCGATCATGTTACCATATAATGTACTGAAAAATATGAAAAATATCCCAACTTGTTTTCTAGGAAAAAACACATCAGGAATTGCTGTGTCTCTGGGGGCTATTATTATGTCAGTATAACAAAGCCTGCCAGAGGATCCTAAGTGTCCAGTCTAAATCTGAGGATAATCTTGAAGTGTGGGAGGTAACACAAAATTGCAACCTGTACTTGCTCATTCATCCTGCAAAGGACACATTTCTAATAATGAGATTGGATTAGGGACTTGTTATTTACGGGATTCCACAGTGTAATCATAACCTCCAGAGTGGGGTGTATTACTATAAAGCGGATCTTTAACCTGATTTTACAAAATACACATTATACACTATTAAATTGAACTATTAGATCTGTTGAGATTGGTGTACTAAAATTTTAGGAGTCCATATTATTAGTCTTATTAGAGAGCTCATTACTCCACGTGAATTCAATCTCTACCCGCACCCAACCAGCCTGAGAACTGCAGCTTGTACTGAGCAGTGTGAGATTTTGGCTGCAGCAGGGAGGAGGGACGCTGAGGAGGTTAATCAGTTTAGGAGGGTGAAGATTGAAAAAGGGATTATTATTAAATTATCCTCACATGGATTGTCAGTGTAAGTACATTGCCTTCATCAAGAATGACATTACGTAATTGAAAGAAGCCATGGAAATTTAATAAGAATTAGCCTTCAGAGTATCCAAGGGTCAGGAACGAATGAATGGGTAGAAACAGAATCTGATTGTGAAGGCCATGTTATTGATTCAGCAGTCCATACCTCTTCTTCTTGATTCATTCCATAGTCTTGAGGTGTGGATTGGTCCATATTGAACAGTAGAAATACAAATGATGGTCCCACTAAGTGAGAACTTGATGGGATGGCACGTGGTTGCAGAACACTATGGTTGTCATGCTAGGTAAGCACCATATTTCGCTTTATAAGACGCACCGGATTATAAGAAGCACCGCAAATTTGGTGAAGGAAAAGAGAAAAAAAATAATTTTAATGGCAAATGGGGTCCGTCTTTCAATCAGTATATATGTCCCCCATTCTGGTATATATATCCCCCATACTGGTATGTATGTCTCCCATCCTGGTATATATGTCCCTGATCCTGGTAAATGGCCCACCATCCTAGTATATATGTTTTCCTTCTTTGTACATGTACATGGCCCTCCATCCTGATATATATATGTCCCCCATCCTTGTACATGGCCTCCCTTCCTGTTGTATATGTCTTCCATCTGAACCACCATGGCTTAGTGACGGGGGTTGCAGTGATGGAGCGAAGGTGGAGAAGGCAGGGTTCACGGAGGATGTGCGATGTTGGGCAAGGCTGCGGGCCCAGGGGGAGGGGGTGTGTCACAGTGATGTGCTGGCAGCCACCAATTTCCAGGTTCCTGCAAGCATTGGCAAGCTGTTGACTCTGCCTCTATCACCCGGGACTTCAAAAAATGGATGCACAGGCGGCACATGCGCAGATTGAGATCCACGACCATTTTCTGGAAGTCCTGGGCAATAGAAGCAGAGTCGCAGCTTGCCAATGATTGCAGGAACTTGGAAATATGTGGCCGCCAGCGCACATCGCCGCAACACCATCCCCAGCTCCATGCCCGCAGCCTTGCCCTACTGCCCACATCTATGTGGACCCTGCCTCATGCACATTCTCTCCACCACCGCAAACCATGGAAGCCATTCCAGGTGACGACCTGATGAAGCTGCTTGAAAGTATACTAAGGGGGTTCAAACTTTTATCAGAGTAAAAAAGATGGACTTTGAAGAATCTAAAGTATAACATGCTTTGGGTATTTTCACATGGGTTTTGTTACTCCTTGTTTTCATATGTTTACCTTGTGGTTTTGCCGCCTTCAGTCTGAGTCTGACTAATGTGAACATTACAATTAAAAAGCAAAGAAACCATTGCATGAACAGGTGTATCCAAACTATGGACTGGTAAACTACGGTATATAAAATTTAATATGTTAAAGCATACCCCTAGTACTAATGTGAAAATGGGCAGCACCATTAATATCAGTGATCTAAAATGGCTAAACTCAGCTGGACCACAGTAAGCAGTTGGGGGTCTATCTGATATCTACGAATGACCGTATTATACAATATGCTTGTTGACTACACCAAGAATGTACATTATTGTATACAATATTGCAATGATGCACAATATGTGTGTCTGATCTACATATATTCCAATCAATGTATGGATTACTGGTCATGTCATTGATCTAAAACCTCTAGATGATATACCCTAAGGACTAACAGTTCTTGATTGGTTGTGCAGATTGTCAGACGTCAGACTGGAAAAGGGTTAAGGAGGGCAGTAGTTTTGTCAGCATTGTGCACTGACACTAACCTATAGTGACATATTTCAGCTGGGGGTTCTGCTATGACCTACTTTATTTGTTTATATATGTGACTTCACGTGGCCTTGCAAACCACTCTAAGAAAAGGACGTTGGGGCATCCGGTCACCGCCAGGAACTGGAGACCGCGGGCAGTGTACTAACAGTCATTACAAACACTCTACATCCACAATGCCATGCTGTCTTAAGGCTCAACGCTCAGTGTCCCGGGGGAAAAACAAGCAGCACGCAATCCATACCCAGTGCATGCACGGATGTGGCATTGGTTACATGTGCTCCCTGTAAAAATAATTAGGCTGAAAGCCAATAACATCACATAACTGAGATATCAAGGCCTGGAGTCTCAGTAGAATCATATACTAAGAGCCAGCGCATCACTACCTAATGGTGGTATGTAAAAAAAAGCAGATTCTATAGGAAAATACCAGGCTCCTGCTCTGCATTAGACTCAATGTATCTCAAATTAAAGGTCAGTAATGTAGCATTTCATAGACATATGACTTCAGGAAGCCAATAAGCCACATACAATGCTGTTTAACATATCACCTTGAAATTCATTATACAGCTGTCTCCTAGCAATGTGCAAAGGCAATAGCAAAATGTCTGGTTAAAGTCCATCCTCTATAAGATTTTTTCCCTAATATGTGTTTTTTGTGACTGCAAACCTGTATGGATATATAAAGGAACTGCAAAAATTAAAAGGTTATTTCCAAGACAGCAGAATAAGAGAAGGGATGGGATTAAACTTTAATGTCAGGTTGCCTGTTTGTATGACCTCTTTTAGACAACACCATTTTTGCAGACTACACTCAGTTACATGCCCCTCTCTCACTTGGTAACAAAATATAAAGGCACATTTTCCCATGTATTGTAGTAAATGCTCTCTACAGTGCTATACAACGTTATAAATAATGTACATTGATCATTATTTTTTTAATTCTTGATAGTGACATTACAGAATCTACTCAGCTTACACTTCACTGAGGCTGAAAGTTCAGCCTTCTCAAATCAAGTACAAAGTTTTAAAGTTTCTAACATAAGTGTAGATGTAGTAGGTCTTAACTTGTCAGATAACACACTACTTTATTAATGTAGGCAGGTAGCATGTCATCCGATAAGTTATGGATTTTTTTACATGTGTACATGATCAAAAGCAACATCAGTACATAAAAATATCACCCCAACCAATAACAGGCCATTAATATAACCCCAGAATCACCATCAGTACATAAATACAGCCCCAGAATCACGATCAGTACATGAATACAGCCCCAGAATCACCATCAGTACATAAATACAGCCCCAGAATCACATCAGCACATGAATACAGCCCAGAATCACCATCAGTACATAAATACAGCCCCAGAATTACCATCAGTACATGAATACAGCCCCAGAATCACCATATTTACATGAATAAAGTACCAGAACCATCATCAAAATACAAAATCAGATCCATCATCACTACATGAACACAAAACCAGAATTATAATTGCTACATAAATACAGCATCAGAATCATCAGTACAAGGATAATTCTCTGCAACCAACATTGAACATGAATACATCACAAGAATCATAACTGGTACATATATATAGTTTGAGAACTATCATCATTGCATGAATACCGCACCAGAACCATCATTAATGCAGAAATACATAATCAGAACCAAAATCACTATATGAATATATCACCAGATCCAACTTAAATTCATGAATATAGCACCACTACCACCATTAGGATATAAATCCCGGCCCAGGAGATGTGCTATGATCAGACCATGGCCGGGAAATATCTGTATAGTGTATACTGTGTCCCTCTTGGCACAGGGAATATGATATGTTCAGACCATGTCTCTGTAATGTGTGTATAGTGTATACTGTGTCCTCCGCTCAAGGAGATGTGGCATGATCAGACTATGTCTCTGTAATGTATGTATAGTGTATACTGCATCCTTGCTGCCCAGGAGATGTGGTATGATCAAATCATGTCCCTGTAATGTGTTTATAGTGTATACTGTGTCCTCCCTGGCCTAGGAGATGTGGAATGATCAGACCATGTCCCTCTAATGTGTGGATAGTGTATACTGTGTCCTTCCCTCCAGGTGATGTGGTATGATCACACCATTTCCCTGTAATGTGTATAGTGTATACTGTGTCCTCCCCTCCAGGAGATGAGGTATGATCAGACCATGTCCCTGTAATGTGTGTATAGTGTATACTGCGTCCTCCCCTCCAGGAGATGTGGTATGATCACACCATGTCCCTGTAATGTGTGTATAGTGTATACTGTGTCCTCCCCTCCAGGAGATGTGGTATGATCAGACCATGTCCCTGTAATGTGTGTATAGTGTATACTGCGTCCTTCCCTCCAGGAGATGTGGTATGATCAGACCATGTCCCTGTAATGTGTGTATAGTGTATACTGTGTCCTCCCCTCCAGGAGATGTGGCATGATCAGACCATGTCCCTGTAATGTGTGTATAGTGTATACTGCGTGCTCCCCTCCAGGAGATGTGATATGATCAGACCATGTCCCTGTAATGTGTATAGTGTATACTGTGTCCTCCCCTCCAGGAGATGTGGTATGATCACACCATGTCCCTGTAATGTGTGTATAGTGTATACTGTGTCCTCCCCTCCAGGAGATATGGTATGATCAGACCATGTCCCTGTAATGTGTTTATAGTGTATACTGTGTCCTCCCTGGCCTAGGAGATGTGGAATGATCAGATCATGTCCCTCTAATGTGTGGATAAGTGTATACTGTGTCCTTCCCTCCAGGTGATGTGGTATGATCACACCATTTCCCTGTAATGTGTATAGTGTATAGTGTATACTGTGTCCTCCCCTCCAGGAGATGAGGTATGATCAGACCATGTCCCTGTAATGTGTGTATAGTGTATACTGCGTCCTCCCCTCCAGGAGATGTGGTATGATCACACCATGTCCCTGTAATGTGTGTATAGTGTATACTGTGTCCTCCCCTCCAGGAGATGTGGTATGATCAGATCATGTCCCTGTAATGTGTATAGTGTATACTGCGTCATTCCCTCCAGGAGATGTGGTATGATCAGACCATGTCCCTGTAATGTGTGTATAGTGTATACTGTGTCCTCCCTTCCAGGAGATGTGGCATGATCAGACCATGTCCCTGTAATGTATGTATAGTGTATACTGTGTCCTCCCCTCCAGGAGATGTGGTATGATCAGACCATGCCCCTGTAATGTGTATAGTGTATACTGTGTCCTCCCCTTCAGGAGATGAGGTATGATCAACCATGTCCCTGTAATGTGTGTATAGTGTATACTGGTCCTCCCCTCCAGGAGATGTGGTATGATCACACCATGTCCCTGTAATGTGTGTATAGTGTATACTGTGTCCTCCCCTCCAGGAGATGTGGTATGATCAGACCATGTCCCTGTAATGTGTATAGTGTATACTGGTCCTCCCCTCCAGAGATGTGGTATGATCACACCATGTCCCTGTAATGTGTGTATAGTGTATACTGTGTCTTCCCCTCCAGGAGATATGGTATGATCAGACCATGTCCCTGTAATGTGTGTATAGTGTATACTGTGTCCTCCCCTCCAGGAGATGTGGTATGATCAGACCATGCCCCTGTAATGTGTATAGTGTATACTGTGTCCTCCCCTCCAGGAGATGTGGTATGATCACACCATGTCCCTGTAATGTGTGTATAGTGTATATTGTGTCTTCCCCTCCAGGAGATGTGGTATGATCAGACCATGTCCCTGTAATGTGTGTATAGTGTATACTGCATCCTTCCCTCCAGTAGATGTGGTTTGATCACACCATGTCCCTGTAATGTGTGTATAGTGTATACTGTGTCCTCCCCTCCAGGAGATATGGTATGATCAGACCATGTCCCTGTAATGTGTGTATAGTGTATACTGTGTCCTCCCCTCCAGGAGATGTGGTATGATCACACCATGTCCCTGTAATGTGTATATAGTGTATACTGTGTCCTTCCCTCCAGGAGATGTGGTATGATCAGACCATGTACCTCTAGTGCAGGGGTCTCAAGCTCGTCTAGAAAAAAAAATTATATCGGGGCCGCATCCCTTGAAGGACTAAGTGATGTTTTTAGTAATACCAGAATTTTTTGCTCAATGTAGTAAAGTACAAATCCTGATCCCCTTCTTGTAGTAATGTCCGGTCCCAATATTGTAGTAATGTCCCCATCCTGGTCCTCATTATGTAGTAATATCCCATCCTGGTTCTCATCATGTAGTACTGTCCCCATCCTGATCCCCTTTTCTAGTGATGTCCCCATCCCGATCCCCTTTGGTAGTGTTGTCCCCATCCTGATCCCCTTTAGTAGTGATGTCCCATTTCCTGGTTCCCTTTGTAGTGATGTCCCCCATTCTGATCCCCTTTTCTAGTGATGTCCCCCATCCCGATCCCCTTTTGCAGTGCTGTCCCCCATCCCGATCCCCTTTTGTAGTGATGTCCCCCATCCCGATCCCTCTTAGTAGTGTTGTCCCCCATCCCGATCCCCTTTAGTAGTGATGTCCTGCATCCTGGTTCCCTTTTGTAGTAATGTCCCATATCCTGATCCCCTTTTGTATTGATGTCCCCCATCCTGATCCCCTTTTCTAGTGATGCCCCCATTCTGATTTACCTCCTTTTTACACACTCACATACACACACACCCTCACACACAAACACTCATACTCACACACCCTCACACACAAACACTCACACACACCCTCAAACACACCCTCAAACACACACTCACACACCCTCACACACACACCCTCAAACATACACTTACACACCCACACACACTTACTCACCCACTCACTCACTCACTCACCCACTCACACACACACTCTCAAACACACACCCTCAAACACACACTCACACACACCCTCAAACACACACTCACACACCCTCAAACACACACTCACCCTCTCACTCACCCTCTCACTCACACACACACACACACACACCCTCACACACACACCCTCACACACCCTCACCCTCTCACTCACCCTCTCACTCACCCTCACACACACCCTCACACACACTCACCCTCTCACTCACCCTCTCACTCACACTCACACACACACACACACCCTCACACACCCTCACCCTCTCACTCACCCTCTCACTCACCCTCTCACTCACCCTCTCACTCACCCTCACGCACACACTCACGCACACACTCACACACACACTCACACTCACACAAATACTCTCTGGGTACCTTTACACGCCGTTACGGCAGGATGGATGCATCCCGCTACAGGCTACAAATGTAGCTTGTAGCGCCAATATAGCCCGTCGTAGCGGCGTCTGAAGACGTGACGATACAGCCGGCAACAGATACATCTGTTTACGACCTCTGCTCGAAAACAGAGAGCTACAAAGCCGATGGTAGCAAGATGCATCGGCGTGTAAAGACGTTACGGAAGGGAACTCCGGACACCCTGCGATGTAGCTGCAATGTAGCTAAGGCGTGACCCTGGCTCCGTGTTACCGTGCCCCATGTGCGATCATTGGTGGAAGCTGCTGCATGACGATTGGTAGTCGCTGCATAGGGAGGCATATTTAAGGAGCTGACGAGTCACACTACACAATCGCTCGAGCGTGATGTATTACTCAGCCTCCTGCGTTGCCTGCCCAATCAGGATGTTATTGCTTTGTCCTATCAGCGTACGGACGGCTCGTAATCCACAATTGTGGCACGCCTATGTGCTGTCCCTGCTGCACCAGGTACGCCCATAGTAGCTGGTTATAGCGGTGTGTAAATGAGCTACAGATGGCTACTTGAGACACCCGGCGATGTATCTAGCTATAGATGTCACGTAGCGTAGCGCACCTTATGGCGGCGTGTAAAGGTGATGCGTTGACCGTTTGTAACCGTTTGAGCGTACTCGTGCACGTGAAGTAGCGGGATGCATCCATCCTGCCGTAGCGGCGTGTAAAGGTACCCACACACACACACACACTCACACACACTCTCATACATACACACTTTATTATACACACATCCTCACACACATCCCACACACTACATACATACTCACACTCACACACACCCACATACACACACACACACTTACACTTTTCTCACTTTAATGATGCATCACTCCAGTGCAGGGGGCCGCCGCAGTCCCTGTTGTGCTGACTTCCAAACTCCACTCTGCTTTGAATTTCTTCAGCCGCCACTCAAACAAGCTCTGTTGCTCTGCAAGTTCAATGCAATCTATCAGCCATAGACCCACAGGTGAAGTCATACGCCGCTGTCAGCTGTGGGACTCTCATTGGCTGACAGCTTGCATTGATCTTGCTGAGTGGCAGAGCTTGTTAGTGCTGTGGCCGGAAGTCATAACACAGCGGGGACTGCAGTGGCTCACTACACTGGGCGATGAGTCGTTAAGTTGTCTAAGGTTCCGCGGGCCGCACAGTGAAGCCCCAAGGCCTCGGGCCTCATGTTTGAGACCCCTGCTGTAGTGTGTGGATAGTGTATACTGTGTCCTCCCCTCTAGGAGATGTGGTATGATCAAACCATGTCCCTGTTATGTGTATAGTGTATACTGTGTCCTCCCCTCCAGGAGATGTGGTATGATCACACCATGTCCCTGTAATGTGTGTATAGTGTATACTGTGTCCTTCCCTCCAGGAGATATGGTATGATCAGACCATGTCCCTGTAATGTGTATAGTGTATACTGTGTCCTCCCCTCCAGGAGATGTGGTATGATCAGACCATGTCCCTGTACTGTGTGTATAGTATATACTGTGTCCTCCCCTCCAGGATATGTGGTATGATCAGACCATGTCCCTGTAGTGTGTGTATAGTGTATACTGCATCCTCCCCTCCAGGAGATATGGTATGATCATACCATGTCCCTGTAATGTGTGTATAGTGTATACTGCATCCTCCTACTGCACCCACCTTCTCCATCTCTACTACACAGATCAACAGCACAATGTCAGCAGCATAACACCTCATCACGCCACCTCACGTTAGTGCAGGGATTTTACTACTGCTCTTCTACCTCTGCAGCACGATAAACTATCATCTTCAATCTTAATGTGTGAATCTAGGAAGCAGGATCCAAGATGGCATCCTTGTTTCCTTTTAACAACTGGCAAACCCATCAAATTGTCTACATCCCATCTCTGGATAGTGGATAACATACTTCTTGCTGGTTCTATTGATACTTAAGTTATTCCCTGTCCTATGCTTGCATGCCCCAGCTTTGTTTATCATCTATAGGGCTGCTGGAGAAAGCCAAGGATAGAGGTTGAGCATTTACACCTTTGCTGCGTGCAAAGCCTGGTTCACGAGGTTCAGGGCTACATTGTCAGGATCACTAGGTTGAACAATGCATAGGGGATAACGTGTTATATTGGGAATAACCCTATAATAACCCTAAATGTAATATGCAATAATATGTGATGACTCTATATATTAAAATAAGCTTTTTATTGATACTATAAGTGTGGACAGGTGATGTCAAACCCCCAACATATATCTTTCCGTACAGTGTTCATTTTAGGACATGGTCATTTTTCAAAGTAAAACATCAGAAATACTGTGTGATACCTGAGAAATGACTATGAGACTGGTCATATCTCAGTCTGAGAACTGAGAACTGATAATAATAATAGTCATAATAACAATAACTGATGATAGCTGATATATGACATATGATAATTGATAACTGACAACTGATTCTCATACTTGCTTTTTGATCCCTGTCCCTGGACACTTGTCATAGATCAGAGTCAAAGTGATTTTCGTACACAGAGAAGTGCTTGACTTTTTTTAAATTTTTGTTTTCACAAACTGCATTTGAGTACAGTAGAAAAAACAAAAACTTCATGTCCGAATATGAAAATTGAAAACAGGAGATGAAGGGTTATAATTCGCTCTGCCGATGGATAAGATGTAATGAGGAATAGCCAGGTAAGTCTATTTCAACGGGTTTCAAAGTATAAACTTTCAGGACAGAAATGTAAAATGCAGTAGTTTCTCTCCTTAAGAAGTTTAAATACTACATGGAATTGACTTATCTGGCTTGTCCTCTTCACACCTTGTCCATCAGCAGCGCAGATTTTAACCGTCCATCTCCTGTTCTCTATCTCTGCAATTCATGGAGACGCAGCAGCCACCTCTTTGAACGAATTCCTGCGTTGTGGGCAGATTAACCCCCACCAGGTGAGAGGGGTTCTCTGCAGTTCACTATTACTGATATACTCTCGCGTGTCTTCCATTTAGTGTCTTACTTTTATTATGAAAATCGGAGTGATGTGTCAGTACAGTATGAGCCGATAAGTGTTTATAGGAGCAGTATGATGTCCTTATATAACTTAGGGCCACGTCGCACACACAGATAATTGTGCAGATATTGTTCGCAGATCTCTGGTTGCAGTGAAATCATGGACAGATTGTCCCATTTTGTGGCTGTGTACAAATGGAACAATGAGTCCATGATTTCACTGCAGCCAGAGATCTGCAAACAATATCTGCACAGATATCTGTGTGTGTGACGTGGCCCTTAGACTGACAAGACCCACCCCACCTTACTCCCATACCGCTCAATGACCACACCACAAACATTATGTAACTTGAACACTTTAATGTAGGGGTGGACCTATCGTGGTGCAGCTGGTTCAGCTGCACCAGGGCTCCGACCGGCTAGGGGGCCCCTCAAGCCTGCAGGGGGGCCCCCAGCCGACCCCATGAGCTTCCTGCTTCCTCTGGCTGAGTCCGCCCCTCTTCTCCTCTGCCGCCCCGGCTCCCAGGGCAGCGCGGCTCGCTCGATGCAGTGCAGGTAGGAGCAGCTGCACATATAGCCAGTGCACCGCCTCCCCTCTCCTCAGCATCGGCTGCTGCACCAGGGTCCCCTGGTCGCAAAGTCCGCCACTGCTTTAATGAGACATATTAACATGACACCAGCTCGACAATCACTTTTTTTTTATGGAAAATTATTGAACGCAGCACAGACTAGGCTTCAAATCTGCCTGATAACTGTGAGTAAGCAGAACGGACTCCCAGTCCATGTTTCCTCTCACCAAACCACTCTTTCCACAGCCAAGGAGGAGGGAATCCCTAAACCGGAGCTGCGACCCCCATCTACCATTGACCTTCAGGCCTGATCAATCTCATCTTGCATACCCAATAAGAAAATGTCCAAGTCGATGTCATTTAAATGAACCCTGAAGCATCAACATACCTGTATTAGAATCCAGTTGGAAGTGCCGGATCAAATACCTCCTTTGAGGACCACAAATCTGGAAATTCAGCTATTCAATATATACGGCGTGACCTCTCCAGAGGCGCCCCAACCCTGGTGCCCTGCCACACCATGCGTGGCAGGACCCGGAACACACCAACCGAAGTTCCGAAAAGAGACTGTAGAATTATCCAAATCAGCTCTCATGAGGGTAAAGAGTTCAGCCAGACGGGTTCACATAAACATACACCAACATAACACATTTTCAACCTCCTGGTACCACCGAGCTTAACCATTCTGCTTACCCCAAAGATCCTCCGAAGAGGTTTCAATTACTTATATAAATTTTTTTTTAATGCTAGATGTACCACTAAAGAAGGTTATAACAAATCAGGTCTTATGTATCTGAAAAAAAAACTCGATTTCCATCTGCCCACCCTCTGCATCTCCTCGTTAGACATGCCCACCCTAGAAGCCTCTATCGCCACGCCAATCCGAAAAGAATGGGCTCCAAATTCTAACGGGGAAAGGCCCAAAGCTGACAGCTATTTCCTGAGCCAATAAAGAAGTTTATAACAAATCAGGTCTTATGTACCTGAAAAAATAACCTGATTTCCATCTGCCCACCCTCTGTATCTCCTCGTTAGACATGCCTGCCCTAAAAGTCTCTGTCGCCACGCCAATCGGAAAAGAATGGGCTCCGAATTCTAACGGAGGGAGGCCCAAAGCTGACAGCTATTTCCTGAGCATGGCCAGAAACTGAGAGGCGGTTAACAGGGTACCATCTGCATGCGCAAAAAAGGTAGAGCTGGCTGCCCTGAACTAGAAATACCGGCTAATAAGCCGTGAGGGGCAAACTCGGGATGGAAAAGAGAGGTAATCAAAGCCCCTGACTGAATTGATCTGTCTTCTACTTCCGGATTCATATACGCACGCCCCCACTGCAAATTGTGACATCGTCGTGTCAGAGTCCCCCACCTTGAAAAATAGAGCGAGGGACAAGCTCTCCGATGCTTAGCGCCCCCAAAAATGCCAAAGCGAAAGCCACAGAAAACAAAATCGCCTATTGCTCTGGTTCGCTCCTCGCTTCCAAATTGTCTATGATACGCTTCAATAAAGTGAAAGAAATGGGCCTCCCGCACTCCGTAGATACGTGTTCCCCTCTCCAACCTTTCACAGCCTGTTTGATCACGAAGTCCTTGGTTACATCCCCCCAACCTCTGAGCTTGAAGTGATAGGTTAGACCAGTGGCGCACCCAGAAATTTCCCAAGGTAGGGGTCCAAGAAACACACACCGGCCCTGAAAGGGGGGTGTCATCCCCCAGCGGGGTTCCGAGGGGCAAAGCCCCGGTGGGGGGGTTTGGAGGAGCGAAGCAGACAGTGGAGGCGGGAGAGTGGGTAGTCACTGGGTACCCGTAACGCGCCAAAAAGAAAGATATTCGCGTCACAAAATCAGTGGAACTGAGGGCCGCATTCCTGAACGGATTATGCTAAGACTAGAGAGTAGACTGGGTTTCCAACTTCCGGCCGCAAAAGCGTGCATCCCGGAAGAGGAGGGGGTCACTGACAGGAATGAGTCCCTCTTCTGTGTGTGCGTTTCACACTGCCGCAGGAAGAGGATGTGAGAGCGCGGAGTAGCGAGGACCCTCTCTGCTATGCATTCCTAGTGTGTGGAACGCACACAGGGCGGCGGAAGTGGCGGCAGAGTCAGGGACTGAAAGTAATAAAGAATAAGCACTGTACCGCGCTGCGTACAGGCCTAGACATAATAATGCCGGGTCGGGCGGCGGTGGGACCCCCCAGCTTCTCAGGGCCGTCCAAAGGGGGGTGTCCAGACACGTAGGTCCCCCCCTTGGGTGCGCCACTGGGTGAGACCACAAAGCCAGTTCTGTGCAGCCGTGTCAGATAATCCCGAGGCACGCAGTTGAAAAATATAACTGAACATGGCCTCCAACCAAGTCAAATCAGACGCCAGAGCCGGACCATCCCCCACTGAAGAACACTATTCCTGCCAAGCCTTACTATAAGCTCTCCATGTGGATGGGGCAACCGATACCCAGATTAACGGTAACAGCTGCTCTCCGGCACCAGCCAAATGGACTCCGGGCACTCCGCACCCTCTAGATCAGCCAACGGACATAACTCCCGAAACCTCTGAAAATAGAACCGAGACAAAGAATCAGCGATATCATTACAAACCCCTGGTACATGTCGAACCCTAAAATAAATATTATGCATCAAACATCTCAAAATCAGAAACCGTAATAGCCTAATTACTGGCAAGGATGGCAATGTCAGGTGGTTAATGGCGTGAACTACACTGATATTGTCGGTCCAAAAAAAAAAAAAAATGGCTATATGGTGCCCAGATGGATACTGCCACTATAATAGAGAACAGCTCCAGGAGGGTTAGATTCTTAATACAATGAAACCCTTGACTCGGGCCATCATGCTGCACACCACCCAGGGCTGAGGATAACACCGAAAACCGTTAAACTGGTTGCGTCTGAAAACAGGGAAATGTTAGAGCCTGACACCCCCAGGGTCTGAAAACAAATGTGATCGTTATACTCCGTCAAGCATTCCTTCCAGACCACCAGGTCATCTCTCAAAGATTGGGTCATTCAAATTGGATAAACAAAGTCTACGTGAAAAAATCCTCCCCATGGGCATAACCATGCAAGCGAATGCAAGCAGGTCCAGTACGGATTGCATCTGAGCCAACATCACCTTAAACGCACCACAGAAACCGTTGATTAGCAAAATCAGCTTAGCAATTTTAACATTTGAAAGCCTAAACATCATGTCCACCGAGTCCACCGTGATGCCCAGAAAGGGCAACTTCGTAACTGATCTGATCGTTTTCTCTGCAGATATGGGATGCCAAATTTCTCAGCCAAAGTTTTCAATTTGCCAAGGGTAAGCTGGCAATGGTCCGAAGTTGCTGGGCCCACAAATGAAAAAATCACCCAAGTAGTGGGTAATAGAGCTCACTCCACACCATCCATTTGAGAAATGAGCTGAGTAGTTCCTAAAAGTAGCACGATATGGAGCATTCCATTGGAAAGGAAGAATCATAATAACTCGTCAGTTTCCTCTGATGATGTATGCGAACACCTACAGGAAGAGCGGCACCTTCTTCTGCATCTATGTGACCTGGACCGATGACCATGCTTTGACCTACGATATTATCTATCCCTCCATGCAAGGTAGCTATGCTCCCTGATGTGGGATGAAGATGCTGATTAATGAGCAGACCGGCTACCTTGCCAATGTCCAGGCCAGGGATTCTGGCACTGCTGTTGACGTGGTGATGCCATGAGATGCCTGCCCCTGGGATGGCTGTGCTAACTATCTTGCTGGGACCAAATTCTGCTCCTGAGGGAGGGGTTGTACAGGCTCCTGTGTTAACACTGGAGCCATGGCATAGGACAATTGGAAGACCAAGTCCCTCTGTCCTGTAGGGCTGGGGCAATGAAGTGGATAATGGAGGGGCTATATCAAGCTCACTAAACCAGGTGCTCTCACCTGTGGACCATCGAACCCAGCAATGGAGGTACCAGGAGGGGCCAAGCTACCATACTCTTGCAGATGTATCCCCTGTCCCTCTTCAGAAGAGGAACTGATACTGTGAGTGCTCCCCATTATTCCTGCTGAAGGCAAACACTCCTCCCCTGTCATGACTCCTGGGCCAGAAAATGCTGCTTACAGAATTCCTACAACATAAGGCAAGGTATGGCCTCTGCCGCTGCTATCAGCTAGCGCCCATTTATGGACCGCTATGCTGGGTCCTGGACGGGGAAGTGGATGGTACCCTGCCCGGAGCATCTGCAGATGATCTGGGTATGCTCTGAGCATCTCGGGTTCAAACAGGTGGGCGGAAAGGCCTGGTAGACCTCCGCCCGCTGACACAAAGCATGCGCCCATCAACCTGGAAAAAGCTCGCGCCACTGACAAAAGCGGCAATCCATGCAGCTCCCTCCTGGCTGATGTTCTCCATCACTGCAATCTCCAGTGGATCCATTAGCTGTTCCGGTGGCCGAGACGATCATCACATGAGTTAAGCTGAAGGGTGAGAGGCTAATATGGCTGAATGGCCAGATTTATAAACCTTATGGGCAGACTACAAAAGGGAGGGGGGGGTAGCACAGGAAGAGGAAGGGGAGGAGGACTATTACACAGCACAGGAGGAAAATATTTAACCCTTACAGGGCTCATCAGTCAGGGGAAAGTGGCAAGCAGCCGCAGTGCTCCACAGTCTGAACTCTGTCTTGCTTACAGGTTGCTGATTTTTGATGTACACAGAGTAATGTTGTCTGTTTTTTTCCCTACTGCAATAAATGGAAGGAGGAAACATCCATTTTCATGTGACTCTCCATCTTTTTAAATAATGTAACCTTGTAACTTCAAATATATTTTTTGTAGATTCTGTTTGCAAAGATATATATATATATAGTAAAGTGCCCTTAGCAAAGAACAGGAAAAAACAATTCAACTATTCCCGTTGCACAGTAAGGATGAATATATCTTCATAAACTATACTAATATGGCCGGATCATAGTCTGAGAAGGCCGTTGTGCAAATTATTACATGTGCCATATCCCCTGATATTTTGTAAGACGGGTAACAGTAATTTGGGCTCCATTCATAGGACACCTAAGACCACACCACAATCTGAGGCGGACTGTCCGCTTTCAAAAAATTTGCTTGAGCCTTTGCGACTCGGTAAAGTGCAGTCCTTTTCTGACAATGCCCCTTTAACCCCAACTCTATAAACCTATCCTGTCTCCACTGATACATAGATGAAAGTTTAGAAACATGATTATAGTGAGTGTCCAAATCTGTCTATAACCACATTCATGGGTATAAAAGATCATTATGTGTGTAGCACCTGCTGTGGATGTTATGTATAGATTGCCACACACATTCACCTCCACAGATATTGATTATTTTGCTGCACTGCATTGAACTACAATTCTCAAGGTGTCTTGCTCATCTCAGCAATCTGGGGGAGGAGGAGCAGCAAAAGAGAACAGGATGAATTGGCTGAGCCTACTGAAGAAAAAGACAGAAGAAATGAATTGTACTGAGGTGTTTGAAGGACTTCAGCAATCTTGGAGTAGTGATAAATCTGTGCTGATTCCTGAAGCCGTCGCTCTGTGCTAATTCCTGAAGCTGTCGCTCTGTGCGAGGAGAGACTGATTCCTAAATTTACAGGACAAATTGTTGATAGGAGCTGCCTCCTCCAGGTTTCCCACTTAGAAGAAGGATTTTGCCTGCTATTCATATCCTTTCCAAACACCAAAAGCTCCAGTCTGGAACTCTGGGAGAACAAAGATCTGCTGCAAAAACGAGTGAGTAGCTACTGCTGGGACTTGTAGTTCTTTTGCTGGAGAAGTATACTTAAGTTATCTATAAGAGAGTGTGGCTGAGACTTGGAGTTCTACTGTTTGAGAGATATACTGAAGCAAATTACAAGGCCGTGCTAAACAGACTTTTGATTTCACTAACAAATAGTTTATAAAGTACCAGCCCTGGAGGGAACATTGCTTTCATTATCTTAAGTGCACGTTTACAGCAAGCACGCCAACATCTGCAGCAACTGGGGGACCAATTTGAGACTGTGTGTCATTTGCAAAGCTACAGCCATTTGTAGGTTAATTGTAATTAGTTAGTAGTGGGTGTGTCAAAAGGGGAGGCATCACTCCTAATATTCAGATCTATTTCAAAGAGCTTCATGTACTTCTGTAGAACACTGTATAACATTACGTGTTTACTGTTACTTGCTATTCCCCTTAAGGCCCAGTTACACCTTACGACATCGCCCCTACGTCGCCGAATGTAAAAAGGCGATGTCGGCGCCTCCGAAAGGTCCCTGGTTTCACATCAGTGATGTGAAACCAGGTGGCCGATATGGGGCGATGCGTACACATCGCCCCATGTAACTGGCTAGCCGGCGACCTGACAGGCGATGGGAGCCATAGGCTCCTATTTTCCTGCATCGCCGCTTGGGCTTTGAGACACCCTGGCGGCGATGCGGCCTGTCAGGTCGCCAGGGCGCCGCCGGAGGTGTATCCCCATGTAAATGGGGGACGGCGACGCTGGCTGGGCGCCAAAAATGTGCACGCGCTCCCGCCAGTCGCCGCTGATAACTCTGTCGGCTTCGGCAGGTGTAACGGCACCCTTACAGTTGTCATTTCTCATCCTCCTGTAATAAAACTTGTTAAAACCTCAAACCTCATCTCTTGTGAGTGTCTACGGAGCGTGGACAGGGGTTTCCTGAGTCGACCCCCTAGCAGAAGACAAAGACCTTTCTGCATTCTTCTAGAGCTCCTAGCAAGATTCTGTTGGAGGCACTGCATCATATTAAGGTGAGAACTAACAAACACCCTGCTCACAGCAGCGGGTGCTACATGCGCAATCAGTAAAATACAACTATAATATAAGAAGAAAAATCAAAACCTTCATTATTGCACTGTCCGTTTCCATTAAAATAAAATAGTGCGATGAATGATAATATGGAAGGCCATAGGCACAAGCATTTTGTTACTGTAGATAGTCTGATTATTGCTGGATTTTTGTTTTGGTATTGACTGAAATATTGCTACTTAAGTAATGGCATGAGGCCACATATCAAAGATATAAAATGGTACACCTGCAGTCTCCGATTGGTCCACAGGGCAATTGGTGAATTCTCGGGTGGACCTCCATGCAGTAGCAGTGCTTGACACAATATACCTCATGCACCATATGCAGACAGGCCACCTGACACGGTATAAACATTTATCATCATCAATGCCATAAATGTCACTCCTGGAATCTTTTTCACTTATCAGGTGGATTGTGCTCCTCCAATTCCTCCACAATGAATCTCCTATGTTCTTCAGTGGAGATTTGACTGCATACACATCACAGCTTTCCTTCCAATCAAATGTATTGAGAAAGTGTTTGATAGAATTTAGCAAACAAGGGGCAGATGCATACAGTAGTGGGCCCCCCGAATCAATGTTACTGGGGGGCCCTTGACACCGAAATCCAACACTCGTCTACTGTTATGATGTCAGCGTTTGCCATACAAAATCGAAGGGTGTGATGTTTGGGCCAATATTATCCTACTTGTTTATACCAATGAAGAAGTTGTCCTGACAAAGGTTCACACCAGCTAATAGCATAGGGATAGAATAAATAAGTCAGTGCTCCCACCTCCCATGATTCTGATAAAAACCTTTTGGTCCTCCTTTATGGTATGCAAGGAATGTAGGAGTAAACACTGTAGAGAAGATTAAAAGCTAATTCCATTCACTACTTTTAGTTGACAAACAAGGTACCATAAGGGATACCACAGGAAATGAAGGTGGTGTGATGGCATGATGATGCCTAGAGGCACATCTAACAGTGAGAATCTTTGCCCCTTCATCTAGAAGACCACTTGTGAGGTTAGTCACTGATGTTGGTGGAGAGAGCTTGGCGTGTTATCACGATGGTCTCTCTTACTATGGAGATTTGTGACTGGTTTGGGACCTCTGCCTCAGTCCTTTATTAGGATTTAATTTTAAAATTTTTCTTTCCTTTGGCAGTTCAGAAGTTAATGTCAGCTCTGCTGCTAGCAGACTGCTTAGTTTCTTTACCAGGTGTGGCTACTCTTTCATTACTATCATCCCCTTTATATGGTCACATTGTTCCAGAATTCTTTTTTGGTGATTGAACCCATTCCTGGCCTAGCTTCCTGAGGAGAATGAAGTTCTCTGGAGAGGTGACTACTGCTAAACCGTCGGCTGTCAAGGTTCATGGCAGCCTGTGTTGTTAACCCGTCTGTCTCCCCTTCCCTCTTGTTGTTATTGCAGTGGTTGGGACTAGTGCTTCTTACAGCCATTCCCTATTGAGGGCTAATATCAGGGCCAGTGAGGGACTAGGTGTCCTGCTCAACGACAGGTTGAAAGAACCTGTATAGGGACGGTAGGGAGATCAGGGCACATCTGAAGGGGAGTGCATGAAGTCACTGCTCCCCCATTCCCTATGACAGGGCCCTCTGCTGTGTTTGTTCCCCCTGGTGTCTCCCCGTCTGTTGTTTTGTAAGTAGTGTGCCGAACATTGGTGGTCCATGTGCCACTGTCATGCACGGTAGCTGGACTCCCCCTTAGTCTAGCGTGACACTTGCGGCCCCTGCTGTAGTTCATTCCAAAGGTGTCGGATGGGATTGAGGTCTGGGAATCTGCCGCCCCTCATATTCTTCCACATCAAATTCCCACAACCATATCCTTATAGACCATTTCTCTGTGCACTGGACCCAGTCATGGAGAGCAAAAAGAACCTTCCACAAAGTGATCACACAAAGCTGGAAGCTTCAATTGTCCAAATGTTTTGTGCTATAGCATTAAGATTTCCTTTCACAAGAACTAAGGTGTCTAGGCTGACCCCTTCAAAACAATTCCATAATAATCTCCTTCCCCACAAAACTTGTACAGTTGGCACAATAAAGTAAGGCAGGTAACATTTATTTGGTATTTGATAAAGCCAGACTCGTCCATCAGATGATAGAAAGAGAAGCATATCATCATTCCACAGGACACATTTCCACTGCTCCAGGCTCCAGCGTGCTGTACACCACTCCATCAAATGTGTGGCATTGTGCTTTGTGATATAAGACTTTAATGCTGTTGATCTGTCATGGAAACTGTAACATCTTGCTCCTTCATTATGGATGACATGTAACAACACTGGAGCAGTTCTGTTTTGTATTTTGGAACTTGTGGGTTAATTTCTGAATATTGTTTTCTCATTAGTTCACTGCTGCAAGCTTTGGGCGGTACAACACACTGCTTAGACCAGGGGTCTCAAATTCGGCTGGGTTGGTGGGCCTCACATAGAAAAAAATTGATATTGGGGGGCCGCATTGCTTGTAGGACTAAGTGACATTTATAGTAATACCAGAATTTTTTGCTCAATGTAGTAATGTCCAAATCCTGATCCCCTTATTGTAGTAATGTCCCCATTTTGCTCCCTATCTTGTAATGTCCCCATACTAGTCCCCATCCTGGTCCCCCTCTTGTACTAATATCCCCATCCTGATCCCCTTCTGTAGTAATGTCCCCCATGCTGGTCCCCTTTTGCAGTGATGTCCCCATCCTGGTCCCCATAGTGTAGTAATATCCCCCATGCTGGTCCCCTTTTGTAGTGATGTCCCCATCTTGGCCCCCATAGTGTAGTAATGTCCCCCATGCTGGTCTCCTTTTGCAGTGATGTCCCCATCCTGGCCCCCACCATAGTGTAGTAATGTCCCCATCCTGGTCCCCTTTTGTAGTAATGTCCTCCATGCTGGTACCCTTTTGTAGTGATGTCCCCATCCTGGCCCCCTATAGTGTAGTAATGTCCCACATTCTGATCCCCTTTTGTAGTGATTTCCCCTATGCTGATCTCCTTTTATAGTGATGTCCCCCATCCTGGCCCCCATAGAGTAGTAATGTCCCCCATGCTGGTCCCCTTTTTAGTAATTTCCCCCATGCTGGCCCCTTTTGTAAGTGATGTCCCCAACCGGGTCTACCTTCTTTTTACACACACACACACACACACACACACACACACACACACACACACACACAATCACACCCACTCACACATTGACTCACACACAAATTAACTCACTCTCTCACACTCAGACACTCACACAGACACTCACACACACAGACACACTGACAGACACTCACACACGCTCTCAGACACTCACACTCTCAAACCCACACTCTCAGACACTCACAATCTCAGACACATACACACACTCACATTAACTCACACACATTAGCACATACACACACACACACACACACACACACACTCTCACATTAACACACACACTGAAACACACTCAAATTAACTCACAGACACTCACTAACTCACACACACATTAACACACACACACTGTTTTGTAACCCTAACCATGCCGGTGGTGGTCCAGTACTTGGGGCCGCCACGGTCCCCGCTGTATCATTACTTCCTGCCGCTTCACTGACAAACTCTGTTGCTCGGTCTGCCACTCTGCAAGTTCAGTGCAAGTGGTCAGCCAATGAGAGGCCCGCAGGTGATGGCAAGCCATCATCCAATGAGAGGCCCGCAGGTGACATCATATGCCGACGTCACCTGTGGGCCTCTCATTAGCTGACGGCTTGCATTGAGCTTGCAGAGCGGCAGAGTTTGTCAGTGAAGCGGCCGGAAGTAATAATACAGTGGGGACCGCGGCGACCCTTTGCACAGGACCATCGCTAGCATGGTTAATTGTCCACGGTGCCCCGGGCTGCACTGTGAAGCCCCAGGGGTTGCATGCGCGTGTTTGAGACCCCGGCTTAGCCCATTAGCAGCTTGTTTCCAGTTGCCATTTATAGGTGATTCTTGCTCAGGTTAACTCCTGTTGCACTTGTCTGATTTATTCCATCTTTGACCTCTGCTTGCACCACAATTTTGTTCCCAATACTGACCTCATGGTATTAATCTGGCATTTTGACTATCCTCTTCCAGGCCACTCCCTGGGCCAGCAGCCACTCACAGGTGATGGGGAAGATTCAGGAGGAGGAAATATCATGAACAGACTCGTCACAACTCTGGCTTCTGATTATTGGACCAAACTCAAATTTTGTTAATTTAAAGTAACCAACATTTGGGATGAGAGTCAGCCAAACCTGCTGATTTTGAAAGAACCAGATAGCTACCTCAGTGGTATGGATATTCTAAAAATTGTCAAGTATGTTTGTTCATGCCAATTTTCAAGACTCCCATGTAAGAAAACTATGAGTACTGTGCATGTGCGGTCACCCCTTCACGGCAGGACTCACGGCCATCAGACATTTATGACATATCCATTACATAGCTGAATACTGGAAAAAGCTCAATAAACAATCTAAGTGATGGAAATCCTGAAGCCAGACGTTCATCACTGCAGACACAGTAACATGGTATTCACTTCATTGAAATGTTTTCAGCTCCATGTAGGACTTAAAACAGAGAACACCCACTCAACGTCTGTTTAATATACCAAATTTGCTTCATGCCTTGTACTAATTTGCAGGGCCAACTCCATAAACTGCACAAATCATATTTATAATATACTTCATGTCGGGAAAGAAAGACCAAAATGGAGACAGAAAATGTATATTCAATGGCCAAAGGGAATTTTTTTCTGATTGCAGATGTGGGGGTAATATCACCAATGTGTCTTCACCTGATTGCATTGAGGTATTGTGATAATCACTTGTGTAAATGCTTCTATACAGCACACTGTTGTTATTATTGAAACATATTTTATGAGTTTTCAAAAACACAATATCAATAGAGAGATGGCAGGGGCTTCAGGACCCTCATATATCAAGCCAGATTATAATTGCCGTAATTTATGAGGATTTATGAGTTTATCATATAGATCAGGGGTGGGGAACCTCAGGCCCCAGGGCCGCATGCGGCCCTCGATGACCTTTTATGCGGCCACCGGGCAGATTCCAGGGGACCACAAAGCTCGGGCTGGCAGATGCGTTTTGTCAACTTCCTGCCCTTTAAATCCAGCTCTCCACTGATCTCTATGCCCCAGCCTCAGCCTCCCTAGTGAGGTATATGCTCCCAGCCTATCATGTGATGTGTAGGACTCTAGAAAACCTGTTAAAGCAGTTGAAAAGCCCCATGATCAATATCATCTAACATTACAGCCATGTGAAACAAGCATCAACAGCCACCACAGTAAGGTGAGGTGATTTTCCAAGCAAAAATAGCGGGTAATTTTCAATTCAGTAATATTGTGCAGCCCCCGAGGGATGGTAGAAATTTCCAAATGGCCCCGGCAGAAAAAGGTACCCCACCCCTAATATAAATAGTCTAGGAACTGTTTAAGGGTATGTGCACATCAGTCGTTTTGTGGGCTGCTTTTTACCGGTTTCCGTCGGCGTTTTCCGCTCAGTTTTATGTTAATTTATGTTAATCCTAGCCACCGGTTGGATTAACATGATACTCAATGGAGTTTAGAAAACGCTGTCTACATTAGAACGTTTTTTTTCTGGTCGTTTTCAGTTTTTTCACCGGTTTTCCACCGGTTTTCAAAGATAGAGCAAGTGACTTCTTTTGAGCGTTTTTCCAGTGGTTCTAGCTTACAAGTGCCCCAAAAAAACGGCCTAAAAACGCTAAGAAAAACCGCCAGAAAACCGCCGACAAAACGCTGTATAAACGCTATAAAACCGGTCGGAAAAAGCTCAAAAAACGCTAAAAAAACCGATGGACACTGCTGAGGTCAGAAAACTTAGTTTCTGCCATTCACCACCGGTTTTAGGACTGTCTGCAAAGATGCAGAAACGTCAGATGTGCACATACCCTTATGCTTTTTTCCCCTGGGGTGTTGCTTACTGATCACCTGCTATCATGTTCACTCCACCAGCCCACATGGGACAATCTGTCATCAATATATTATTGGGAAACCATGCCAAACGAGCCAAATTGTACAAAGTTCAATGTTTAGTAAAGCTTTGGTTTTTTTTTAACAAGTGAGAGAACACTTTAGAACATCATGTTTCCAACATCAAAATAAATATGGGTCCCCCAACTAGTCCTAGCTCTTGCAAAATATAGAACAGCCATTGCCCCGTTTCCCATCTTATACGTTGTAGGCAATATAGGCAGAACTGTTCTTTGCTCATTTTCCTATTAACTGATTGCTAAAATTGCAAAAGAGGGAATCTTGTCAGTACGGTCAACCATCCTATCCTGTCTACCTGGGCATACCGGTCATAGGAAGCTGCATAAAATGATAACTTGCTACCTGTGAACCGAAGTGTTATTCCAGAGAAATCCCCATTTTTCTTAATATATAAATGTGTTGTTAAGATCTATGGGCCGGACACAGATCTCCCTGCGACTATGTCTATCTCCAGAGATCATTGTAAATGACAAGGGGCGTTACCAGTATGAGACATGTAGATCAGCAAAGCGGACTGTCAGTCATTACATGGCTCACACAGGTGACATCCCTTTCACTCATCTGGAGGTAGATTCTCAGGTAGATCTATGTCCAGCCAATAGATTTTAGCATCTCATTTACATATTAAAACAAATGTGAATTTCTCTGGAATAGAAGATATCCAGGTGTCATTTTAAACAACTTTCCATGAAGTGTTTGTCTATATAGACAGCTGCGGAGTGTTGATCCTACTGACTGGTTCCCTTTAAAGTCCACACATACTCTATGGAAAAGGCTTTAGGGTTAGGGGTTGGCGTCATTCTAGCTGTATATGCTGTCACTATGGTGGGCATACTGTACCTCATATACAGTACATATGCATTGTTATACGGAATGACTGCATTCTGTCTGCTGTCATTCCCCAATGGAAATGTCAGAGTATTTTTGTAATTCCTCAATTTAGGCAATTGAATTTGACCCGCCCCAGAGCCGTGGGTTACCCGGTCCCGGGCGTTTGGTTTCACGGGGGATGTCACGAGCGGCCTGTGGCTCTGGTGGTCGCTGAAAAAGGGGAAAAATAAAAAATAAAAAGTGTTCATGACGCCACCTACGGTTCCCGGTACTAATACCGGCGCTGCTTGCAGACCTCTGGGTGATGATGATGCAGCTAGTTGGTAATGCTCCCCATAGGTGGAGCGTGGTCCCTGGGGCAGTTGTAGTGAAGGGATTTACACTGGGAAGCAGTTCATTCAGCAGCCCTGTTACAGTCTTAACAAAGGAACAAGTGTGCGGCTCCTAAGGTGGAAGTAATAAAGTACGCCACACAGTCTTTATCTCTGAACGGGTTTACTGGCAGGTTTGTAGTGCAGGCAAACAGGTGATACAGCCTTACAGGTCGTGTTGGCCTGGGTGGTCACCAGGGAACTGGGATGACTCACTTAGGACCCTTGGTGGTGTGCCTGCCTTTCATCTTCAGTCCCTCACTGCGCTCCCTCCTTTTTTCCTCAGCGCCTCCGTGCACAGAGCCTAAAGCCAGCTCCACAGATCCTCTCTAACTGAGCGGCTTCTCTCTGAGCCCTCGGGATCCTATATGGGCCTTTTTCTGGGTGCTTCGGGTGTCGGCCACGACTTCTTGAAGAAGCTCGGGCCTCCGGTACGGCGGCTCGGGAGTGAACACCCGCACTGCTCTCGGAGCCGGTCCTCCGTTTTGGAACTAGATCCCTCCAGCCGGTAGTCATACCAGGCCTGGATTCGGGCGCACCGCAATCCCTGGTGCCCCTAGGATCTCCCTCTGTCAGGAGGATCTCTTCTGAGACATCCTCCACTATGCTCCTCACAGCCTTTCTGACTGTCTTCCCACTCTTCCACTAATCCACCTGACTCCTCTCCCCGGGACTGGGTCTTCCTGGCAACAGGTCCACTTAAGTCCCCCACTCCAAGATGTGTGGATAGATGCTGTGAGAGGGATACTACACACTCTTATCTGGGTGCAGTACCCCTCTGTGACATCCTGACCAGTGGGGTGCCACAAATGAATAAATCAGGAAGCTCAGGATGAGCAGTGATATTGCTTTACCCCAAACTGGCATTGTGGGAAAACAGGAAAAAGTCTTTAAAATACACAAAACATAATGGTTGAGAAAATCTGATATTAGAAGAAGCTTGTTTTCGCAGATCTATCTGCCATGTAGTGCAGTATACGGCGGGGGAGCGAGTTTTCTCTGCTTATATGTCTCCTGAATTATTCGGCTTTAGGCAACGTGTATTTAAAATTCAACTCAAACACTAAACTGTAAACTGCTGAATCCAGATTTCACAAGACAAGGCTCATTGAACTCCCGGCGTCAGCGATCGTGTCCGTGTCAGGGAATGAGTTTCTCCTCCTACGTTATCTCATTTCTGATGTGTTGCTAATTGTGGCCGGATTTAGTTAATAAAAGAAATTATTCATCTCCAGGACCGATCTGTAGGATAACAGAGAACATAGACACGGGATGCACAGGTTACAAATAACGGGGAAATCGTGGTGCAGTATTATCTAATGACATGCAGGTTTGGAAAATGCTGACTGCACAGAGGTCAATGAAGCTGCCCCCGATTTCCCTGGGTGGTCTGTAACCGAGTCCTTTATTCTCTGGGCCTTTCTTCATGGTTGATGTATGTGACGAGGACAGGATTGTGTACATCAAATGCGTTCAGTAATCTGAGCACTTCCAATCTCTAATCCGATTTCAAAGCGATTTTCATCAAATCATCACATAAGAGCCAAATAATTCTACATACCAGAAGCCAATAAGTGCAGTGTTTGTGTATTACAGAGGGCGAGAAATGGAGACTTATAGGTCTGACATCTTATGATGGTCGGTCCATCAACTGCTAAAACAAAGTAGCAGCTTCACTCAGAAAGCATCGTTGTCTCCGGCAGGGTCCACTGTTTTTATCCAGATACACTGCACAGTTGGCCACTAAGGATTCGGCCAAACAGAAAGCAAAGCAGAGCCATCAAGAGCCAAAGATAAAACGAAAAACCTGGTTTTCTCTGTGCTGCTCTGGGTGTGATAAGGAGACCAGAATACAGGGACGCGTGGTTATTTGTGGACGCGTTTTGACAATTGGTTTTGTGCTGAAGAAGTTGGATTACTTTGGAACATGTCCACAAATAAACCATCATGTATCCTGTCCCTATATCCTGGTCTCCCCTTATGACATTCACAACAGTGTGGGGAAAACCAGGTTTTTCCTTTTATCCTGGTACTGCCTGGTCCTTTTTTACTGCCGTGCCCTCTTTACTGCCTGGCCCTTTTTTACTGCCTGGCCCTCTTTACTGCCTGGCCCTTTTTTACTGCCTGGCCCTCTTTACTGCCTGGCCCTTTTTTACTGCCCGGCCCTTTTTTACTGCCGTGCCCTCTTTACTGCCTGGCCCTTTTTTACTGCCTGGCTCTTTTTACTCCCTGGCCCTTTTTTACTCCCTGGCCCTTTTTTACTCCCTGGCCATTTTTTACTGCCTGGCCCTTTTTTACTCCATGGTCCTTTTTTACTGCCTGTCCCTTTTTTACGCCCTGGCCCTTTTTTACTCCCTGTCCCTTTTTTTACTGCCTGGCCCTTTTTTTACTGCCTGGCCCTTTTTTTACTCCCTGGCCCTTTTTTACTCCCTGTCCCTTTTTTACTGCCTGGCCCTTTTTTACTGCCTGACCATTTTTTACTGCCTGGACATTTTTTTACTGCCTGGCCCTTTTTACTCCCTGGCTCTTTTTTACTGCCTGGCCCTTTTTTATTGCCTGGCCATTTTTACTGACTGGCCCTTTTTTATTGCCGGCCCTTTTTACTGACTGCCCTTTTTTACTCCGCCTTTTTTACCGACTGGCCCTTTTTTACTCCCTGGCCCTTTTTTTACTCCCTGGCCCTTTTTTTGCTGCCTGGCCCTTTTTTACTGCCTGGCCCTTTTTTACTGCCTGGCCCTTTTTTACTGCCTGGCCTTCTTACTGCTGCCCTTTTTACTGCCTGGCCCTTCTTTACTGCCTGGCCTTCTTTACTGCCTGGCCTTCTTTATAACCTGGCCCTTTTATACTGCCTGGCCCTTTTATACTGCCTGGCCCTACTGCCTGGCTTTTTTTTACTGCCTTACCCTTAGTATACTTAAAGGAAACCTCTCACATGAAAAACACTATTAACCTACATATATGTGGTTAATCTGCAGGTTAATAATATTCTGAACCTGCCCACCATCTGCACATCAGACCCCACTGCAAGGAGAAACTTAACTTTATTCTTTCATGCAGTGTTGGGGTTTCGGTCACAGGGGTGGTGCCGATGCAGTTTCAGTCACCATCAAGGAGGTTTCAAATGCTATTAACCTGCAGATTACCCTATATCTGTAGATTACCGTAATATGTTTTTTTCACATGACAAGTTCTTTAACCCTGCTTTTCTGTTCGGGTCTACTATACACTTATAATGTTCCGGTAATTTTTGACTGGACCTATTAAAGTCTTGATTTTTAGAAAATGTAAGTGTTTTATTTGAATACCTGTTGCATTATTATACTGTATGTGAACATGGTTGTTCCTAAACAAATGAAAAACGTAATCAAACATTTTAAATTCAGTCACTTTTGACCAATCAGGACAGCAGGGTTAAAGTGGTTGTCTAGGCTTGGTGCTCAAGAGTTCAGTTACTCTATGTGACTGCAGACTTGTGAATCTTCACAGCATGCACAGGGCTTGCTGTCAGGATTCTCCAGTGCTGGGAGCGGAAAGCATGTGTCTGCTAGGATGCAATTTGCATACATACGGTCACGTGCCAACTAGGTGTGTATGGTTGCACTCAATACAAGTGAATTGAGTAAGCCTGGTTAAAAGTAGTAAGAATGTGGCCAAAGCATGCAAATCACATAACCAATCATCCTATGTCCCCCATCACATGATCACTTTTACTCTTGGCGACATAGAATCCTGACAGTATGCACAGTGCTAGAGAGACAATATGCAAAATATTTCCTTGAGCCATAGTGATGTTCAGCGGTAACAGCCAGAGAGTCTAAAGTCCACTCGTCACTGTAAAATCAGAAGCTCAGCCACAGAGCTCAACATGGTGACATGTGACTAATTTCTGAGTGATTTCCTATATATTATTTCTAAAGAGAATTTCATTAGCCCAAATAAAGGAAGAGAGGCTGTTTCTACCCCTGGGATATAGCTGGGGATTCCCTCTCTGCTGAGTCATGTTTCTACTGATCTCCGTTTTTGCTTGATAGGCAATTTATGCTCCTAACTAGTGCTGCCCATCCAAGGGTTAACCCCTTCCCTAATGGCGTGCTGCCAGCTTATATGCAGATGGCATCATTTAATCCTTATAATGCAGTATTAACAGCAAAGAACTGGCACATGGTGCGGGAGGTGCATGCAACGGGCATTATGAACACGAAGCAGGCACTTATGTGAGCACCATATAGGCAAATATAGAAATGATAGGAATGGCAGCACACTGCAGGTTATACAGACCTTACTGGTCAGAAAGATAGAGTCATCCCAAATTTCTAGCCTCACAGCATATGCTGTTTCTGAACCTCCATCTATCTGCTAAGTACTTTTATGTGATGAAATGCCCCATATAAAATCTTCATACGGTAGCGGCATCAGTGGATGCAGAGTCTTACCTGAGCCCTGGTGGAAAAGGTGCAACAAAGGCAACATTAAAAGACACTAGTAATATGTCAGATATCAGGTGGGAGACCACGATAAAGATTTAGCATTGAATCCCTAAGCTTTTAAGGGGTTGTCTTCTCAATGCAGCGTTTCAGAAGGCAGTATACACTGGTTATCAAAATTAGAGAACAAAACACAATTTCCTTAATGTTAAGGCCATTGTGTTGTCCTACGTGAAAATATCCTAACATGAGTAAATTAGCAGTATTTTAAGCTTATTTTATAAATTGAAAAAAAAATAATAAAGCACAGAATAAAAATTTCAATGACATAAATGAAAAAGAACACTGATCAAAATTAGAGTAGTCTTTCACATACCTGCAAATTATTGGTGTTAATCCGGCAACTTGGTGCTAATTTCCTTAATTATCTCACAAACCCTATTTAAACTGGCAGCCTAACTTTTCAGTTTGCACTCACTTGGCAAAAATGGTTTGCAGTTCCAAAGTGACTGAAACCCACTGGCAGCAGGTTGTCTAGATGAAAGCCAAAGAGGTCACCCTATCTGCCATAGCAACAGAAGTTGGTCGTTCCAAGTCTGTGATTTCTAGAATTTGCATCTTTACAACATCACAAACTCTTTCAAGTCCCCCAATAAGGCTGGTCACCCTCAAAAGACAAAAGCAAGAGAGAACATGATAATGCGGAGAATCTCCATGGGTGATCATTTCAATACTGCAACTGAAATAGCTTGCCACTGAAGCACTGAACAGGGTAAGTATCTGTCTCGTCATACCGTTGAGGATGTTTAAGAGCATTTGGACTGAAAGCTCACTCTACAGTTACCAAACTTAACGGAAAGAATCAAAAGGTTAGACTCACCTTTGGTGAGGAGGATGTTGTGTGGACACAGAAGAAGTGGTCCACAGTTCATTTTAGTGATGAAAGCAAGTTACCGTATATACTCGTGTATAAGCCGACCCGTGTATAAGCCGACCCCCCTACTTTTGCCCCAAAAATCTGGAAAAAACCTATTGACTCGTGTATAAGCCGAGGGTGGACCCCAGCACAGGTATACAGCCCCCAGCAGTGTGGTATACAGGCCCCCCCCCAGTGGTATACAGGCCTCCCCAGTGGTAGTATACAGCAGCCCTAGTGGTAGTATACAGCAGCCCCAATAGTAGTATATAGCATCCCCAGCAGCCCCAGTGGTAGTATACAGCAGCCCCAGTGGTAGTATATAGCAGCCCCAGCAGTAGTATACAGCAGCCCCAGTGGTAGTATATAGCAGCCCCAGTGGTAGTATATAGCAGCCCCAGCAGCCCCAGTGGTAGTATACAGGAGCCCCAGCAGCCCAGTGGTATATACAGCAGCCCCAGTGGTATACAGGCCTCAGCAGTATATACAGCAGCCCCCAGGGGTTATACAGCACCCCCCAGGGGTTATACAGCACCCCCCAGGGGTTATACAGCGGCCCCCTGGGGGTACCCAGCAGCCCCCAGGGGGTACCAACAGCCCCCTGGGGGTACCAACAGCCTCCAGGGGGTACCCAGCAGCCCCCTGGGGGTACCAACAGCCCCCAGGGGGTACCCAGCAGCCCCCTGGGGGTACCAACAGCCCCCAGGGGGTACCCAGCAGCCCCCTGTGGGTACCAACATCCCCCTGGGGGTACCAACAGCCCCAGGGGGTACCCAGCAGCCCCCAGGGGGTACCCAGCAGCCCCCTGGGGGTACCAACAGCCCTCTGGGGGTACCAACAGCCCCAGAGGGTACCGAGCAGCCCCCTGGGGGTACCAACAGCCCCCTGGGGGTACCAACAGCCCCCTGGGGGTACCAACAGCCTCCAGGGGGTACCCAGCAGCCCCCTAGGGGTACCAACAGCCCCCTGGGGGTACCAACAGCCCCCAGGGGGTACCCAGCAGCCCCCTGGGGGTACCAACATCCCCCTGGGGGTACCAACAGCCCCCAGGGGGTACCCAGCACCCCCCTGGGGGTACCAACATCCCCCTGGGGGTACCAACAGCCCCCAGGGGGTACCCAGCAGCCCCCAGGGGGTACCCAGCAGCCCCCTGGGGGTACCAACAGCCCTCTGGGGGTACCAACAGCCCCCAGAGGGTACCGAGCAGCCCCCTGGGGGTACCAACAGCCCCCAGGGGGTACCAACAGCCCCCACAAGCCGGCACTGTCCCCCCTTGTAAGGGCCCCCCCCCCCCGCTACTTATACATTACCATCCCGGTGTTCTGATCGGCGCCGCTCCTCCGTGCTGCGTCTTCATCCTCCCGCGCTGGCTGCATCCGGGTTCTCCAGCGGTCGCGCGATGACGTCACATACAGCAGCCCCCCCCCGCCTCGTCCAGCCTCCACAGCCCCCACCACACAGCCCCCACCACACGGGTCTACCGTATAGACCCGTGTATAAGCCGGGGGGGGACTTTTCAGCCCAAATTTTGGGCTGAAAAACTCGGCTTATACACGAGTATATACGGTACATATATTTGGATCTGATGGGAAACATTATATTAGTCAACAAACTGGAGAAAGACAACCCAAAGTGTGTGAAGAAGTCAGTGAAAAGTGGTGGAGGAAGTGTCATGGTTGGGGGAATGTTTTCTGCTGCAGGGGTTGGACCGCTCATACAGCTAAATGGCTGAGTGAATGCAAGGGTGTATCAGAACCTTCTTTAACAACACTTGCTTGCATTCAGCACTCAATCAACCAACAATTTTCATGCAAGACAATGTCCCCTGTTACACAGCAAATTTGATAAAGCAGTTCCTTGAAACAGAAAACATAAAAACAATAAAATGGCTGCCCAGAGCCCTGATCTAAACCCAATAGAAAACCTCTGGAAAATCCTTGGTGACAAAGTTATGGCCAAGAAACCCATAATAGTAATAGAACTGTGGAAGAGACTGGAAGAAGAGTGGAGCAAAATCACACCAGAGCAGTGTGAGAGACCAGTGATGGCCTGTGGCCGCAGGTATGCTGAATTCATTCAAAGCAAAGGTCTGTACAAAATGTGCAGCCCACTGGGATGGGCTACTCGGTACCGGACCGGGTTGCTGCTGGGGATGTCACGGAGGTCCTGGTCCGGACCGTGTCCCGGGTTCACACAAGTAAAAGGGAATATATACAGGGGATAAAGTTTTTCGTGAAACCGCCCACGGGTTGTGGTCAGGGTGACCACCGCTGCTGCAGAACCTCCGGGGATGATGTTTGGCAGCTTTAGATGGAACAGCTCTCCGCAGGTAGAGCCTGGTTCCCCGGGGCAGTGGTAATTTAAGTCTATGAAAGATGTTATAGGTTTTGCAGGAAAGGGATGATAGTGGAGACAGTGGCTGCTTGTGAGGGATATTAGGGCTTGAGTACAAGGATCGCACACTCACGTTTCTGACGTTTTCCAAAGCTTTACTGTAGATGTTCTTTACAGAGAATTGTCCACGGAGTCTGTACCGGGGCTGGGTTGCTCCCACTCTGTTGGGGTCCTCAGCTTCCTCCTGCTGCGCTGTGTGTGTGGCCCTGCTGCTGCTTTTAGCTGAGCTGCTGTCACTGTCTCTCCTTACAGGTACCCCCTTGGCTAGGCAACTTGAGTCTTCCTTGTGCTTCTGACCCCGCCGTGTTGCTTCACTCAGGTACAGTGTTGATCTACAACCTCCACTATCCCGGTATTTACTGTGCTGTGTGTGTCAGTCACAGTTTCGGATCCAGTATCCGATCTGTGCGCTCCTCCGGGGCGAGTGGTGCTGTCACTCAGTCTCCCAGATGTGTTCCTCTGTCTTCTGTTCTCCTTCCCTCAGACCCTGGCTAGGCCAGGAATCGATGAGCAGACTGTAGAGAAGCCTGACGCAGCTCCTTTACACTACAGTCTTTCTCAGTTCTCCCAGGAACTGGACTCTTCACAGTACTGCTACGTACTGACCTCAACTACTTCCTCTTGACCCGGAGTATATAAGGGAGCTGCTTTAGCTCCCCCTCCTGGCCCAGAGGTGCTAGTGTAGTTTCAGTGTTGTGTGGGGAGGGAACCGCGTGATGTTACTGTGGCACGTTAACCCTTGGGGTGCCACAAAAGCAAAGGCCTGTACACGTCCTACTGATTGGGGACTGTTGTAACCTTCACAAAATTTAGTTTTAATCGTTCTCTGTGCTACAGTCATTGCTGTTCTCTAATTTTGATTGCCAGTGTTTAAGGAGTGTGGTGGCACAGAAGCCATCTCTCCAGCTCTAGAGCAAATTGCTTACAAGCACTGTACCCCTCACCTAGAGGATTGGCCATTGCTGACAGCAGAGGTGGCCAATAACCTTGGCAGCAATCAGTACAGTAAAGAATGAAAAATTATTGAGAAGAGATTACTTTTAATAATGGGTAGATTGCAAAGTTATGGTTAGCCTTATTTTTCTAAGCACTTTACTATTTTACCCATTTATGATGTTGACAAAACCCCTTTAAGTTACACTTAATTAGCTATTCCAATTTGTGTGACCGATTGTGGAATACATGCGACAACAAATGTGTAATCCATATTTTAAAACTCGGCATTGTGCATTGCATCAGAGTGAGTTTCTGCAATCCGGCTATAGAGGAGACAATAACTATACTGTCTTTAGAGGTTCGGTTTAAAAGTTCAAAGCAGACTTCCATGGCCTCTGTGTTAGCGAGTCCATGATAAAACCAAAGTGGACATCCAGGGGTTAATCTTGCAGAATCGTCAGAGAAAGGGCTAGATCATAACACTAGAATCCCAATTCAATAAACTCATCAGGGCAATGTAAAGCATAGAATAGATGGCACCAGCTGTGTGAAGCTTGTGGACACCAATACAAAGTCTCCAACAGAGCCAATTACAGTATTACAGGGATTTAAAGTACATCAAAAACTCACCAAATACTCATTATCATAGAATCATAGAAAGGTAGAATGGGAGAGGACCTCCTGGTTCATCGTGTGAAGGGTCCTCCTGTGTCATCTGGTTCAACACCCTGCTCAAAGCAGGATTCACTAAATCATCCCAGACAGATGTCTGTCCAACCTATGTGTGAAGACTTCATTGAAGTTGCCACCTCTCGTGGCAGGCTGTTCCACTCGTTGATCACCCTCACTGTCATAAAGTTTCTAATATCTAATCTGTGTCTTCTCCCATTGAGTTTTATCCCATTGCTTCTAGTTTTTCCTTGTGAAAATGAGAATAAAGCTACCGTATATACTCGTGTATAAGCCAACCCCCCCACTTTTGCCCCCAAAAACTGGGAAAACTTATTGACTCGCATATAAGCCGAGGGTGGACTCCAGCACAGGTATACAACCCCCAGCAGTGAGGTATACAGCCCCCAGCAGTGTGGTATACAGGCCCTCCCAGTGGTATACAGGCCCCAGTGGTATCGAGCAGGCCCCCAGGGGTATACAGCAGGCCCCCAGGGGTATTCAGCAGGCCCCCAGGGGTATATACAGCAGGCCCCCAGGGGTATATACAGCAGGCCCCCAGGGGTATATACAGCAGGCCCCCGGGGGTTTATACAGCAGGCCCCCAGGGGCATATACAGCAGGCCCTCGGGGGTTTATACAGCAGGCCCCCGGGGGTACATACAGCAGGCCCCCGGGGGTACAAACAGCAGGCCTCCGGGGGTACATACAGCAGGCCCCCGGGGGTATATACAGCAAGCCCCCAGGGGTATATACAGCAGGCCCCCGGAGGTACATACAGCAGGCCCCCGGGGTATATACAGCAGGCCCCCGGGGGTACATACAGCAGGCCCCCAGGGATACATACAGCAGGCCCCTGGGGGTATATACAGCAGGCCCCCAGGGGTATATACAGCAGGCCCCCAGGGGTATATACAGCAGGCACCCAGAGGTACATACAGCAGGCCCCCAGGGGTACATACAGCAGGCCCCCGGGGGTACCCAGCAGCCTCCAGGGGGTATCCAGCAGCCCCCTGGGGGTACCCAGCAGCCCCCTTGGGGTACCCAGCAGCCCCCAGGGGGTACCCAGCAGCCCCCTGGAGGTATCCAGCAGCCCCCTGGGGTACCCAGCAGCCCACAGGGGGTACCCAGCAGCCCCCAAATGCTGGCACTCGCCCCCCTTGTAAGGGCCCCCCCTCTGCTTCTCTTATCATCCCGGTCTTCTGCTCAGCGCTGCTCCTCGGTGCTCCGTCCTCGCTGCTCCCGTCCTGCTACATCTGGGATCCCCGGCCGTCGCGCGATGACGTCATATGCCTGCGACGGCCGGAGATCCCGGATGTAGCAGGACGGGAGCAGCGAGGACGGAGCACCGAGGAGCAGCGCTGAGCAGAAGACCGGGATGGTAATATAAGCAGCGGGGGGGGGCCCTTACAAGGGGGGAGAGTGCCAGCATTTGGGGGCATATATGCACTGCTTCCCCCTGCCGCTGATTGACAGGGGGAAGCAGTGCATATATAATGAGTGGCCCCACGTGACGGGGCCACTCATACAGCAGCCTCCTCCAGCCTCCACAGCCCCCACCAACCGTATTGACTCGTGTATAAGCCGAGGGGGAGACTTTTCAGCCCAAATTTTGGGCTGAAAAACTCGGCTTATACACGAGTATATACGGTAATCCCTCTACAGTGTGATAGCCCTTCAGATATTTGTAAACAGCTATTAAGTCTCCTAAAGCTTCTCTTTCACATGTTAACCATTCCCAAATATTGTAACCGTTCCTCATAGGACATGATTTGCAGACCGGTCACCATTCTGGTCGCTCTTCTCTGAACTTGCTAAATTTTGTTGATGTCTTATTTAAAATGTGGAGCCCAGAAATGGACACAGTATCCAGATGAGGTCTGACCAAAGAGGATCTAGACTGTATGCTTCTGTTACTACATCCCAGAATTGTGTTTGCCTTTTTTGCTGCTGTATCACACCGTTGACTCATGTTCAGTCTGTGATCTATTAGTACATCCCAAGTCTTTTTCACATGTGCTATTTATTAGCTCTATTCCTCCCATTCTGTATATGCTTTTTCATTTTTCTTGCCCAGATAGTCCCTTTGCATTTCTCCCTGTTATAAGCCATTCTGTTAGTTGCTCCTCATTGTTCCAGTGTGTTTAGATGTTTTTGAATCCTTTCTCTTCTCTAGTATTAGCAATCCCTCCTAGATTTATGTCATCAGCAAATTTAATCAGTTTACCCTCAATTCCTTCATCCAAATAATTGATAATGAACAACACATGGCCCAGGACAGAGCCCTGTGGTCCTCAGTTGAGATATTTTTCCATCTGGATGTGCAGTCATTTATGACCACTCCTTCGGTCTGATCACTTAGGCAGTTTTATCCATCCACCTAACAGTTGCCTTGTCCATTCCACACTTGGTCAATTTTTCACTGCCTTAGTGTATTCTTCCTCCCTAGATGTCATCCTCTCACCTCTATAATGTACTCTTCTTCTTTAGATGTCCTGCTCTCACACCCATAGTCTATTCATCTGTCCTATATGTCCTCTTCTCACTCACATAGTTTATTCTTCATCCCTAGAATTCCTCCTCTCTCTGCTATAATTTATTTTCCCTCCCTAGATGTCCTTTTCTCACTACCATAGTCTATTCTTCTTCCCTAGATGTCCTCTTCTCTCTCTCATTTTGTATTTTCCCCTCCCAAGATAACATCCTCTCACTCCCTTTATTCCTCCCTAGATGTCCTCCTGTCATAACGCTCAGTGCGCATGCTCAGCAGTCCTACCTCAAGGCATGGGCCTTCTGGGCCTGTGCACTGAGCATAATGAATCTGCTCAGTGCACCCCAGAATACTTCACAAGGTGCAGATGCGGAAATGATGCCAGAAGGGCGTAATACACACAGGAGGAGGAGATTTGAATCACAGAGCTGGGAACACGCCAGGGAAATCAATGATGACGCCCAGCAGGGTGTGTTATTTTTTACAAACATTATAGAGTAGTATTAGCTCAGAGAGGGATGGTTAGGTATGTGCTAGCAAGGTGCAGGGACAGGTAGTGATAGGTTAGGGGGCTAAAACGAGCTGTCAGGTTCCCTTTAAGTTCTGTTTTTCTACTGTATCAAATATTTATTTCATGAAATAAAATGCAAATTAATTATGTAAGAATTATACAATCTGATTTTCTGGATTTTTTTGATATTCTGACTCTCACAGTTGAAGTTTACCTACGATACAAATTACAGACCTCTACATTATTTTTTGGTGAGAAAGCTTGCAAAATCGGCAATGTATCAATTACATATTTTCCCTACTATATCACAAAAAGTTTACATGTGAATATCTATTGTTCACTATATTCAGATGCACAATTTAAATTCAGCAGATACCATCCCACCTAAAGCTGCCCATTGGCAAAGACCTACTGTGCATATACAGTGGCATGCAAACGTTTTGTCACCCCTGGTCAAAGTTACTGTCATTGTGAACAGTTGAGCAAGTTGAATGATCAGATGAGGGTATTGTCAGGCCATTGTAAAACCTCCAGCTTGTGCCTTTTGAGGTCGTCTATTGTGGATATTGACATGTGTATAGGATCATTATTCATTTGTAGAAGCCATTCCCTTTTCAACCTCATCTTTGTTACAGATCTGTTATGTTTGCATCAAGAACTTGTTTAAATTTCTTTGAATCCATTTTTCCTCTACTCGTGAAATGTACCCCGTGCAATTGGCTGCAACACAACTCCAAAGCATGATTCATACACCCCATGCTTAATGGTTGGCAAGATGTTCTTTTCCAGAAACTCTCTGCCCTTCTTTATGCACACATACCTTTGATCGTAATGGCCAGAGAGTTCTGTTTTTATCTCATCAGTCCACAGAACTTGTTTCCAAAATGCATAAGCTTATTTAGATATTCTGTTGCATACTTCTAATCCTCTGGTGAGGATGCAGGAGAGGTTGTCTTCTGATGATCCCAAACAGAAGGTATAGTGCCTCCGTAGCCGTGGATATGGAGGACCCTACAGAGTCTGCACCCCAACACCCATACAGTAGGCCACCTTAGTACAGGGGACCATATATTCAGTAGGTCCCAGGGGGTGGAGCCTAGATTAGCGGGAGATGGGGAGGGACAGTTAGGGTATGTGCGCACTGGTCGGGTTAGGGCCGGATTAGGTGTGTAAACCGCCGGTCGGTTTACATAAATTTCATGTAAATTTATGTTAATCCAAACCGGCGTTTGGATTAACATAGAAACCTATGTAAACCGACACCCGCTGTGCACACAGCGGCGGTTTACACATGCTCATCCGTTGCTAACCCGCTGGGTTCCCAGCGGGTTAGCAAAGAATGAGCTTGTTCTATAATCCGGCCGGTTCTGCAGCGGCTGCAAGCAGAATCATGTACTGCTTCCAGCCGCCGCAACACAGCCGCCGCCGCTAACCCGCCCGTCACCCGCCCGTCTCCCGCCGCACATACCCGACAGGAAGCCGGTGGACGGCTCCGGAGCTTCCTGTCGGGTCCCGCCCAGCCGCCGCCGCCACAAACCCGCCCACCTGCGCACATACCGTTAGTGTTAGTCAGACGGTGTAAGAAAGCAAGGAAGACGGACGCAGGGGGCCCTGCGATCATGACAGGAGGGCACCTCTTAGGAGAGGGGTGACCCAGACGGAGAAGGGGGCCACTCCAGGACTGGTCAGAGCCAGCTGGAGACCCTGGTCACCACCGGTACACCGGAACCGAGGTGGTTAGTTAACGGTTTATCCCTAACCGCAGATCAGCAGGCTGTGGGCCTGACATAAGGGAGCCACAACACCCATCCAGCAGTCCAACATCAGTCCCGCAGCTGGGTTCACGACGCTGAGAAGTACAGAGGCTTTAGGCAACAGACCCCGAGGACTAGAAATTAGACTCATGAGTGGGAATACAGAAGTCCATCAGGGCACAGAAGGGAAAAGGACCAGGAGAGCCATTTTAAGGACACCTCTGACAGACTCTGGAAAAGCCTCAAAAATCCGAGGCTACGGCCCTCTGCTAACCCAGACTGTAGCGTGTACCGATTTCACCTGGTGCAAGTAAAGAACTGTTTGAACTGATCTGGTGTCTGGTCTCCTTTCATTCGTTGCCCAGAGGGCCTCTACAGCATCACAGAGGTGAGGACTACGACTCCCATATTCCACCCCGCTGCCCTGAGGTAAAGCTCCACCTGTGGGGAGCTGTACTACCAAAGCTGCATTTCCATCACCTCAGCCGCCGGCCGCAGCGCTAGTAACCCTATTACCAGGTACTACAGGTGGCATCACGTATAATAATCCTCCATTCCAAATAGTTTCCTTCTCAGCCATTGCGTGTCCAGGACACGGGACCGGGACCCAACCAGCCGTAATCCCCACTGAAGTAGCAACCTGTCCCGGTATCCGAGTACCCCCTACCCTATCGACCGACTCATTTCCTTGACCTCCACTATTCCTGGTAACTGCCATTTCTTAATTACATTTTGAACTGAGGAAAAGGCATCTTGAAAATGCTTTGCTACCTTCTTTTAGCCTTCTGCTTTGTGGGCCTCCACCATGTTCATTTTCAAAGTGCTAGGCAGCTGCTTACGGTGGAAGAAGTCATGTCTGCTGTTTTTTTGGTACAAGGTTAGAGAAGGCTGGGTTTTTATAAAGATGTGAAGTTTGTGTCACCTGGCCTTTCCTAATGATGATAGCTAACAAGCCATAAACCTAACAGGCTAATTAAGGTCTGAAACCTTTGTCAAAGTTATGGTATCTGAACACACAAATCTCCAAGTACATAATTTGCATCTACCCATTTTTAATTCTGTAATTTCTAAAATGTAAAATATTTTTTTTTTGCCTAAAATACAAAGGAAATGTGTCATTTTTAACTTTATGCCTTCTAGAGATCATTTCATCTTCAACATGCTTAACTGTTCATAATAACAGTAATTTTGACCAGGGGTTCCCAAACGTTTGCATGCCACTATAGATATATCTGAATCCCGATCCTGATCTTGCCCTGACCTTTTGCTCTGAGCTCCAGAATGCATTTAAAGTTTTAAAGTAGTTCTATAGTTAACTGAGAATTAGATGTTCCCCACTGAATTTATCTTCATTTGTCTTTTTTTGCTATGTTTTGCACTAATTCAGCACATTGTTTATTTTCTCAAAGCTAGAAGGGATTATTTCTGAAAGTCTAAAAGTATATATCCCAGGAAGTATAAAATAATGTCTGCCCCTGTGACCGTTACTTTATCTTAAATACGGTATCTCTCCCCATATTATAACTTCCTGACTCTTTTATGTAAATTATAGTGAATGCTATTATTTGCAGTTTCTAATTATGAGGTCATTTAAAAAAATGATGAAAGGAGGGTCATGCACACCCAAGTGACTGTGAAGTTAACACGGTGCAGTAAATGGTTCCTTTACATTATCTGTTGAATTATTTTTATTTTATTTTAAAATAACAATAAGACAGGTTGTTGGACACAATTCTGTAAGGCCGGCTTCACACTGCGTGTGTGATCCGATCCGTGGCTGTCCGCTTGAGGCAGACAGCCGCGGACCGGATCTGCACACAGGACTGGGGGGGCTAATATGCCCTCCGGTCCTGTGTGCAGCGCACGCAGTTCTCACTGACCTGTCAGCGGCTGCAGCTGCGCGCGCTGCACACAGGACCGGAGGACATATTAGCCCCCCAGTCCTGTGTGCAGATCCGGTCCGCGGCTGTCTGCCTCAAGCGGACAGCCACGGATCGGATCACACACGCAGTGTGAAGCCAACCTAAGACTGACCATTGTTTAATACCTATTATTATCTATTATGGGCCATGCTGCTTTCAATACGAACCATAGAAAGGAGAAACAAGAGATTGAATCCCCCATTCTATTGACCGATGAGTGTCCCCACAATAGGACCCTCAGTGATCAGACACTTACCACCTCTCAGCTATGTGCCTATGAGTATTGAGGAACGTTGGATTAAGTTACCACAAGTAATTCCGGAGATTTACTTCATCATCCATTTCTCTCAGCTAGCTTATCATCTCTTTAGTGAAGTCCTGCTTGTTTATCCTTTATCTTTATTCCTAGCTCAAACCTGGGATAACCATTTGTTTTGCAGTAAGAATTACAAACTCTTCTCTGCTAATACTGGTGATGTTCACACTACTAAGCTGCTGCAACAGGCTGACATCTTTTATTCAAGCAAGTAACCAATGTTCCTGTACATCACTTCTGCCTGCGGTTAACCATTTGTTTGCTGATTGCCAATTTCTCTGCCATTTATAAGTAAATATGTGGCACTCAATCCTGTCAGTGAAGGTGTCATCAAAACACTTATTACATTTAAAATACAGTAAGCGGCACTCGACAGTGACATAAATTTGACTAGAGGAAAAAATTGACAAAATGAAATGATTAGCATTATGGAAATAGCCAAATTGATAATTCACCCAATTGCCACGTTGAGGCGCATCTCTTAACTGGGTCCTAACACTAGATACTGCCTATGTCTTGCTGGGCTCTTCCTCCTCTACTGGCGGCTGATACAAGAGAATATTAGAGGTTTTAGTCTTATGGACAATGACAGGTGCTTTCAATGCATGTAATCTATGTCTAAGGAAAAGAAGTTAACCCCTTAGGCATGTTAGAGACTGATACCAGAGAGCAATAGCTTATGCCTGACAATTGTACTTCTCTTGTATCAGCCGCCAGTAGAGGAGGAAAAGCCCACCAAGACATAGGCAGTATCTAGTGTTAGGACCCAGTTAAGACATGCGCCTCAACGTGGTAACTGGGTGGATTATCAATTTGGCCATTTCCATAATGCTAAGTATCTAATTTTTTCAATTTTTCTCTAGTCAAATTTATGTCACTGTCGAGTGCCGCTTCCTGTATTTTATATGTCTCTGCCATTGACCTTCAGTCTTCTGATAGCATGCAACTCTGCTATTTACTATTTGTTTGCTGCAAGGATTATAGTTCTTCAGGTCCTGTATATTGCCAAACTCCGAGCTCTGTGACTTCCAATGTATTCCGACCAATTTTCTGCCTGCCACCTTGCATACCCTGCTGTCCTGGTCATCACTGATCCACATGCCATATGACAAATCCTGCCCCCTGTGCCATCACCTTCAGTCTGTGTTGCTCACTATGACCTATGGCTTAGAGAATTCACTTTATCTAATGAGCCCCTAACACCTGCTGCCATTATTTCATTTTTTCACCTTCTTTTTGTTACATGGGGATGAGTTCAATCTGAAATGGGTGCATCATTTCTAATTAAAAAAATAGTTGACCTGGATTTTATTTATAAGCTCTAACATGATTTCAGTAGCAATGAACAGTTTTTAACTAAGGAGAGAAGGTAGAATTCCAGCATCAGTCCTTGAGTGCGAAAATCAATAGGTGATGAGAGCTGAGTCTGGTACTTCCTTTGTGTGTATACATAATTCAGTGACAGCCGCTCGCTGCGAGAAGCCTTGAACGACACCTGCTTCCTTCCATTCTTTTACTTCAGTACTTCCGTGCCTCAGTAATCAGAGCTGCAAATACAACATTTTGGGCTGCCAGCCTCTGATTTGTAAAATTATTGCATATTGCAGTAACTAATGAGCATTGATTACATAGCAGTGATTTGGACATATTTAAAATATTGGGAAACTTCATTATAGGTAATCCATCAAAATCCTATTATTGGCATGTGAGAATAGAGATGCAAACATGGAACTAAGTAGCCTCCAAAATACGTAGGTTGAATCAATCCATTCACTCCATTCACCCCATTCGCCCCAGCCCCAGATGCTGAGGTTGAAAACGAGTGAGAAGTTAGAGCACATATCCTAGGTCTCGCTATCATATTCCCTATTAGATCATTACAAGATCATAGAGGGTGTTTCCTGCTCAGGACACCCTCAATAAATCAAATAAGGAGAAAAAACAGCGCCTCACGGGTTGGTTTTGCTGTCAAATCTTCTTTTTATGCCGCCACCATGCAATGCAGGGGCGGACCCAGACTGTAGTGGGCCCTGGTGCAAGAAATTTTTTGGGGCCCCCCCCTCCTGAAACTCAGTGCCAGAATAGTGCCGCGGGTGTGTAGCACAGCCAGCGGCGTAGCAACTGTTTGTGGCGCCCGGGGCGGTCGAAAAATTTGCCGCCACTTTGGTTGTTGATAATCTGGAAGTGTACATAGTATACACTGTCTGCCCCTATATACAAGAATATAACTACTATACTAAAACACAAAGAGAAGGGGTGCAATTGCCACCTCTGCACAACCCCAGTGTATGGCAACAAGCAGGACTCAAGGAGGGCCCGGGGCCGGAGCAATTTTCGCCGCCGTGCTGTGGAGTTCATAATGCAATATAAATGCAAAAAACCTTTATTCTTAATATTATGTCACAATACCGGGATCTGAGGATCTTCTATTTCGAGGTCAGGGGCTCTCTGATGCCATGTTGTTGTCTGTCTCGCTGTCGTCCTTTTTTGACACTGCAGTGCGGTGGACAAGAGAGCATTAACTGGTTAATAACAAGAAGTATGGAGTGTACTAACTGAGCCATAAACCCTCCCCACACCAGTAGGATTACTATATGGATTTTAGTATTAGGGTACAGACACACTGGGGTGAAACTCTGATGAGTGCAATGTGTGATTTTCTCACATTGCAATCAATCTTTGAGAGCACATTGGTGAGTGTCGGACGCTTTTTTCTCATCCAGATTCAGGATGAGAAAAAAGTTGCAACATGCTGCGACAGTATGTGACTCACTAATGCAAGTCTATGGGTCCAACAAAATCACAGACAGCACACTGACCATCTGAGAGGCATCGTTTTTTTCACAGATACATGTAAATGATTATACAGTAATAGCTGCTGAGAAAAAACAGATTGATTGCACACGGATGTGATCTGAGAATCTGAGAAAAATGTTGGCCACTCGCACAGCAGTTTCCAAACAGACCAAAAAACGGATGTCACTCATCCGACTCTCCTGGATGAGAAACAGACCGATTTTAAGGCGGCGGAAGACAGTGTACCACCAAGTCCCCAGCTCCGTGCTGTGCACAGACAGTGTACGGTACACTGTCTGTGAACAGCACGAAGATGAAGACATGGCGGTACACTGTGCACAGCACGGAGCTGGGGACATGGTGGTACACTGTGCACAGCACGGAGCTGAGGACATCCCAGAAGAGGCACAATAACCACAGACAGGCGGCGGGAGAACATTGAGCCCGCCCAGGAGAACTACAACTCCCAGCACCCAACACACTGCCCAGAAACCATACAATAACGTCCGAACAGGCAGGAGAACTATAATTCCCAGCATGCCACACCCTGCCAACACAGGAAGGTGGAGGCTGCCGCATGGAGGCAGAGATACCTGGTACAGCCGCCACTATCACCATATACTGCCCCACTCCTCCTGCCCCCCTGTCCTCTTCTCCTGTCCCCCTGTTCCTGTCCTTCTGCCCCCCGTCCTCTTCTCCTGTCCCCCTCTTCCTGTCCTTCTGCCCCCCTGTCCTCTTCTCCTGTCCCCCTGTTCCTGTCCTTCTGCTCCCCTGTCCTCTTCTCCGCCCCCCTGTTTTTGTCCTTCTGCCCCCCTGTCCTCTTCTCCTGCCCCCCTGTTCCTGTCCTTCTGCCCCCCTGTTCCTGTCCTTCTGCCCCCCTGTCCTCTTCTCCTCTGTATGCTGTATATAGCATATGACCCATATCCCATATGCTATATACAGCATTCATCTCCATGGAGCCACTTAGTGTACCTGTTAAGGACAGGGAGTCAGGAGTCACTGGTTAAATTCAATGAATTTAACCGCACAGGTCCTATCATGAAGTGATCACCGCGGTCGCTCTGACAGGTCCTGCAGTGGCGCTTCTCCCAAGGAGGGAGAGGAATTGCTGCTGCCGCGTGCCGCCCCCACACAAGTGCCGCCTGTGGGCCCCCCCCCCGCTACGCCACTGAGCACAGCTGACACCCGACAGCACCACGGGACTCAATGACAGAATAGTGCCGCGGGTGTGCAGCCATGGGCGTACCCAGGATCAAAACTAGGGGTGGGGCAAGCCATGGTTGTTACCGCCTCCTATGGTACTCACCAGCCCGAACGTCATATCCGGCCCGGTGCATTGTGGGGGCTGATCACATGTTCGGCCGGGGTCCGGCGCATGCCCAGTGCACATATTGAAGCTGCCCGTACATGTCATAAACCGCCACAATGCACAGGACCGGATATGACGTTCTGGTTGGCACGTCAGAGTACCACAGGAGACGGGAGTTTCAAAAAGAGGTGGAAACAAAAGCCGGGCCCGGCACCACCAGGGGGGCCCGGCAGCACCAGGCACCACCAGGGGGGCCCGGCACCACCAGGGGGCCAGGCACCACCAGGGGGGCCCGGCAGCACCAGGCACCACCAGGGGGGCCTGGCAGCACCAGGCACCACCAGGGGGGCTCGGCAGCACCAGGCACCACCAGGGGGCCCGGCAGCACCAGGCACCACCAGGGGGGCCCGGCAGCACCAGGCACCACCAGGGGGGCCCGGCAGCACCAGGCACCACCAGGGGGGCCCGGCAGCACCAGGCACCACCAGGGGGGCCCGGCAGCACCAGGCACCACCAGGGGGGCCCGGCAGCACCAGGCACCACCAGGGGGCCCGGCAGCACCAGGCACCACCAGGGGGGCCCGGCAGCACCAGGCACCATCAGGGGGGCCCGGCAGCACCAGGCACCACCAGGGGGGCCCGGCAGCACCAGGCACCACCAGGGGGGCCCGGCAGCACCAGGCACCAGCAGGGCGGCCCGGCAGCACCAGGCACCACCAGGGGGGCCCGGCAGCACCAGGCACCACCAGGGGAACCAGGCACCACCAGGGGGGCCCAGCAGCACCAGGCACCACCAGGGGACCCTGGCAGCACCAGGCACCACCAGGGGGGCCCGGCAGCACCAGGCACCACCAGGGGGGCCCTGCAGCACCAAGCACCACCAGGGGGGCCCGGCAGCACCAGAGGGGCTCAGGACCAGTAGAGGGGCCCAGGACCAGTAGAGGGGCCCAGCACCACCAGGGGGGCCCAGCACGGGGGCCCAGCACCACCAGGGGGGCCCAGCACCACCAGGGGGCTCTTGTGGGTCCCTGAGTGCTGCCCCCACACCTCAGGGGCCCCTGAGAGCTGCCCCCACACCTCAGCCTCAGGGGCCCCTGAGTGCTGCCCCCACACCTCAGCTTCAGGGGCCCCTGAGTGCTGCCCCCACACCTCAGCCTCAGGGGCCCATGAGAGCTGAGAGCTTCCCCCACACTCATCCTGGGGGAGGCCCATGAGAGCTGCCCCCACACTCATCCTGGGGGGGGGCCCATGAGAGCTGCCCCCACACTAATTGGCCCCTGAGCACCCCCACATGTCTTTCAAGGGGGTCCCTGACGGCTGCCCCCCACACGCTATCCTCGGGGCCCCCTTACCGCTGCCTCCTTTAGTGTTGCGTCCCCCCGCTCTCCATTACCGACAGGCAGTCGCGCTGAGCGCAGCCTGTCATGTGGTGTGATGCTGCAGCCGGCGCGATACAGGAAATAGAGCGGCGCCGGCTACAGCCCACATTACAGGCAGATCAGCGCGACTGCCGGTAATGGAGAGAGGGGGGAGGCAGCAGTAAGGGGGCCCCGAGGATAGCGTGTGGGGGCAGCGGTCAGGGGCCCCTAGTACGACATGTGGGGACGCTTAGGGGACCAGTGGGCCCCCCCTACAGCGCCCAGGGGGGGGTATGGGGGCGGGGCCTAGTGGGCTTGGCCCCAAAGTGTCGGGGCCCCCGGGGGATCTCCCGATCTGTGACAGGGGAACGGACCTGCCGCTGGAGCTCCAGGGGCTCCCTAGCTGGTCGGGGCCCTGGTGCAGCTGCACCAGCTGCACCACGATAGTTCCGCCCCTGATGCAATGTTTCCATCCAAAATGGGATCTTTTTGCAGGCTTGAAAAAGATCCCATTTTGTATGGAAACGTCGCATGGTGGTGGAATAAAAAGAAGATTTGACAGCAATACCAACCTGTGAGGCGCTGTTTTTTCTCCTTATTTGATGTTGTGGTTCCCAGGATGGACTCCTTGGGCTAACATGCAAAAGCAGAACTTTCAGGAACTCCATACCCCAACTAGGTAATTAAAGGGTAATTAAAAAATAAAACCCAATCTAAACCCTATGGTGCTGTAAACCAATACTGTATTATTACCCTCAATAAATCAGACTCCAAAAGTATTTCTAAAGAGAACCTTGAATGTATTACACCCTTGCTAACTTTAAACATTATTCACATCACAATGATGGCCTAGTAGATAGATGGGCATGTCTGAAGCATCCTCCAAAACATTTTCATGTCCAAAGCATCCTCAAAAACATCTTCATGTCCGCAGTAACCTCTGACACAACCCATATCTGAAGCATCGTTCGAAGCATCCTTGGAGTCTGCGGTGGGCCTGTTAATCCAGCACCTCTACACCTAATTGATGTGGATGATGTAGATGTCTCAGTCGCAAGGGTCGTGGTACTCGAACACTCCAGGGCTACACTCTTTAGGTTCACGGTGTCTCCCCAGAAGCCGTGGCCCTGACCGGACATGTTAAAGTGGGGAAAATTAAAGGGTAAAAGCTTGCTGTAATGCCATCTGATGTTTCTGGTCAAATATGACCAGCGCTGCATATGATAGTCCACAGGGGGTTGATGGTCTGGCAGCTAGATGGAAGTTCCCCTCAGATGGAGCAGGCCCTTGGGATGTAGCGATGGGAAAGTAGTGATGATGATGGGTGTAGTATTAGAAGGTGCATAGAGACACAGTAAGGAGTAGACAGACACAAGGTTCTTGCAGTTCTTACCGACACCTTTACCATAATTCAGGGCTAACATAACCCAGCTGGGGTACCGTGTTCACCAAGATTGCAGCCTGACCAGCTCACAAGTAGTCCAGATCCACTCTGCTGAGGCACAGGGAATATGGCCTTCCTTGCTGCCCTTTCTATCTCTACTACTCCTTGTTCTCCTAGTGTCTCTGTGGTTACAAGTCCCAAAGGCAGGTGACTATGGGCCCTCCGAGCGACTGCCTTGCAAGTCCTCTTGACCTTATAGAGTTCCTTAGCCTTGGGAGAGTCCAGGATGGTGTCACTGTACTTGAAACCCAGTGCCTTCCAATTTCTTGGCAGGTCTTGAAGGTAGCCAGACTGAATTGAGGCTGGTACCCCTGTGCAGCTAGTTCCTCTGTCCAGGCCTGCACGGCAGGCTGCAGATTCGAGTCCTCAGGCCTGGGATTTGCAGTTGACCCACGTGTGCCTTGCTCTCTCTCAAACTCAAAACTCTGAACTAACACTCCTCTCTCCAGCCAGTAGATGGGCACTGCTCTGAATGTATCTTCGCCCCAATGTATGTTGAGGGATCTCAGCAAAGCTTTGCCTTTTTCCCTGTGAGCATAACTGCCACACCTAGTGGATAGGTGCAGTACCATAGTGGCGATCGAACCACAAGGGCGCCACTAAACACCATCCACATGACGTTCAACTAGGTCCATCGTATGGCAGATCTGGCACTAAGTTGTGGTTTTTATGTAAAACATCAAGCAGAGTTTAAATGTTACGAAAGCCTATTTCCAATCACACACTGTATTTTCTAGCTCCTTAAAATACACTATAAGGCTGTATTACAATTACAATTATGTGTTCATTGATTTTCCCACTGTCTAACAGCAACATTGATAGTGTTGAGGAATTTGCAACATCTTAGGGAGGCCCGCACCAACGGGATCTTTGGCGATATGTAAGCGCCGAGATCTCCGCCCCGCGCAACCCCGACTTCGCGATGAGCAGCTGACTACGCTGGTTGAATCGTCGCGGACACAGAAGATGTCACCGCGATGTGCAAGCCAGCGATCTCCGCGACTCGGTAAAATTACAGGGGGACGGGTAACAGCAGGCGTACTCCGGCCGTCGTGAGTTACCCCGACGTGTACCAGAGTTTATCCGCACTTCTCCCAGCTGGTCAAGCGTCACTGGGAGCATTGGAATGCATCGCTGGTGTTCCCCATCCACAACCACAATGCAATGCGATCGGTTGCATCGTTCATCGCTAGACAGATACGCGGACCTCGAATCGCATGTCACGCAGGCATATGCGATGTTAAACATCGTAAATCGCATTGATTACTGCAGAACGATAATCTTCCCATACGAAATTAAGCGATCAAAAGGTAGATTACATTAACCATATCTGCAAGATTTCAGTTACCGACTGTGAACGGACTGCATCTCTTAAAGGGAATCACCGCATGTGACCTATCTATTATAAGGGCATGCAGGTTATAGACTGCTGAAAATAATCATACCTGTCTTCCTCATATCAGATGCCTTGTTGGGGAGAAATTATTTTTTATCCCTTTATGTAAATGAGCTGTTCCAGGCTATGGGGTGGATATTGGCTGAAAGATAACTCTACCTACAGAGCTTATTTTAAATAAAAGGGGGCATTACCAATAGCATAACTAGAGTCTAATGGGTCCAGGATCTTGTCCCCCTGTGCACACTTGTCAAATGTATGGGCCCCGTATAGTGTTCTAAATCCTAGAAAGAATACGAATTGCAACCCCTCTCTCCCCCTTCATTATGTACAGTATTAATGTCCTCCTTCTGGTAAATGTGGTCCATCTTCTGGAATATAGCCCTTATCCTAGTATATATGTCCCCCAGTCTGCTATATATGATCTCCATCCTGCTATAAAGTCACCCATCCTGGTATATATGGTCTCCATCCTGGTATAAAGTCACCCATCTGGTATATATGGTCTCCATCCTGGTACATATGGTCCTCCACCTGGTTTATATGAATCCTCCTCCTGAAATATATGCTCCTCCTCCTAGTATATATGGTCCTCCTCCTCCCGTCACCAAAGTTCTCCAATTATTATAATTCACCCCCATATTCCTCCATATATTATAATGTACCCCATAGCCCTATAAATATTATAAAGCTTCCTGTAGTCCTCTATATATTATAACAAACTCCATAGTCCTCCATGCATAAGGTAGCTTTCATAGTTGTCTAATTATTATAATGTACCCCCATTATCCTCCACATATTACAATGCAGCCCCAGAGTCCTCTATATATTATAATGCAGCCTCATATCCTTCCATGTATTATAATGCAACCCCCGTATTGTTTAATGTACACCATCCATAGTCTTTAGGCCATCATGTACTCACTGATTAAAAAAATAAATAAGTACTCACCTCTCCTCGGTTCCCCCACAGTTCTGGTCTCTGTGGTAGCAGCCTGCCCTCTGCATTCAGTAGTTCAGCATAGTGGGCACACACTAGCAACGTCACCACGCTCCATTGTGCTGAGATGTTAGAGCCCAGGCACAGAGGGAGAATAATAAAGGTGGGAGTGGACAGGGGAGCGCTCCCTCTTTCTTCATTGCTTTGTGCGATGACAGGCGTGGGGTGACCATGGGCAACGGAGCTTGCATCAGGCCCACCTTACGCATGAGCTGTATAGCGGCCGCGTGGTCAGCTTAGCTGGATGTGTGTCCTCAGAGAAGCACATCCAGCTAAAGCATGCACTGTGGTTGGTGGGCCTCTGTTCCTCCAGGCACAATCGTGGTCGCGACCTCTGCAACTGCAGTTGTCCCACCTGTACCCGTGAGACAAGTAACTGTCACAAAACAGGAGAAATAGAATTTAATTTCTTGTAAGCACGTATTTTGCAGCTCACTGATCTCTGCTGTTTTGAAGTAATGTACCAGCCCTGTCATCCTGTGAGATGGAGGCTGAGAGTAACCTGCAGGTGGGTCAGATATAATCAGACAGATGTCTATAGTGAGATCAGGAGGGCACAGAGCGGCCATCACTCATCACACTGGTAATGCCTCCTTGTATATATAATAAGCCCTGGAGGTGGAGTTATCTTTCAGGCAGCCTCCACCCCATAGCCTGGAACAGCTCATTTACATAAAGTGATAAAAGATGATTTCTCCACAACAAGGCATCTGATATGAGGGAGACAGGTAGGATTATTATCAGCATTCTATAAAATGTACATTATGTCCATAGGTCATAGGTGTCATAGGTGACAGATTTCCTTTAAAGGTACCGTCACACGCGGCAACTTTTCTAGGAATTTCACTGGCAACTTACCGGTTGCAGTGAAATCATGGACATATTGTTCTATCTTGTTGCTGTGTACAAATGGAACAATGTCTCCATGATTTCACTGCAACCAGTAAGTTGCCAGTGAAATTCCTAGAAAAGTTGCCGCGTGTAAAGGCTTAAAAGAAAAATTGTCTTATTTCCCCACTTATGAGCCACTAATCCCCTCCACAACTATTGAACTCAGTATTCACTCTGAAAAAAAAAACAACTTAGGGTGCGCTCACACGCTGCGTATTTGCTGCACTTTTTTACGCGCGAGCTCATCACAATCCAGGAGTGACTGATTAAATCCAGAAGCGGAGCACTTATTTCTATACTTTTCCTCTGATTGTTCCACTCCTCCTGGTTTGTGATGAGCTCAAGTGAAAAAAAAAGCAGCAAATACGCAGCGTGTGAAAGCACCCTTAAACCTTTGTTGCTTAAATGGAACCTGTCAGGTCCCTTATGCCCTCCAATCCAGCAGTAGTCAAATGAGTGCCCCAAAATTCCCTGTGTGACCAGCCATGTCTAATGCTATTTACTAAAATCAATGTTTATAAAAAGCATTTAAAACACTCATTTTGACTATGCTAATTAGGGCTTTGACTAGTCCATGTGGCGTTGTTTCCCCAAGCTATTCGTCCTCTTTCCTTATTGTCATGCCCTCGCGGCTCACTTTGGCAGCGTTAGTGCGCCTCTGAAGCCTGGTGTATGCGTCCTAGCTCCACAGGGCATGATAACATGGAAATAGGCCGACTAGTCTGGGGAGACAACGCCCCCTCGACTAGTCAAAGCCCTAATTAGCATAGGACCAGTGCAGGTTATAAATGCTTTTTATTAACATTAATTTAAGTATATTAGACAGTGCTAGTTAGGGAGAGAATTTTGGCACACACATGTGACTGCTGCTGGGTTGGAGGACATAAGGGACTTGACAGGTTTCCTTTAAGGCAAGATGAACTGCCAACTCATGTTAATTTAGTATTGTGCAATAACTACATATTTTGTGATATAGAACATCATGTGCCTATTAGCCCTATTCGCACTGAATAGGGTTAGTTACATTGGTTTGGGCTTGTGGTTTTAGAGCACCCACATCCATTTAGCTGGGCACACCCTGTTTACAGTTTAGAAACACATCAAGTAAAACTATATAAATTCAATTCAATAGCAAAAAACATCAATCCTTTCAATGACAATTTCTCACTATCCAGATTCACCATAATTATGGTTGCTTCATTTCCTGCTTCAGCTTTTATACAGGCTGTGATAGTCCTCCTTATTGTCTGTCTTATATCATGTAATGTGATAGGTGCAAGGCATTATTGGGAAGACATGTGAGTCTTCTCTGGCTGATACAAATATCTTCAGTGTGTAAAATGGCAATATCAAAGAGAATCGCAATTTATTAAAAATTCACTGGGTTCAGTAGCGTAGCCACTGGGAGGGGGAGAGCAGAGGGTGGGTCCCTTGCTCTGAGCGGCCTACCCGGAGCTGTTGCTACTTTCAACTGAATCAGCATGCACAGTGAGCTGATACAGCTAGACTTTACGGTGGAGCAGGGAAGCTCAATCTCCTTGCTCTGCTGCTCTCTGTTCTGCAGAACGCAGGTCTCTTTAGATCAGGGGTGGGGAACTCCAGTCCTCGAGGGCCGCAATCAGTGCAGGTTTTCAGGATTTCCTTAGTTTTGCACAGGTGATAACATAATCACTTGCACTGGTGATGATTCCAATCCCTGTGCAATACTAAGGAAATTGTGAAAACCTGCACTGATTGCGGCCCTCAAGGACTGGAGTTCCCCACCCCTGCTTTAGATGATGTCATCATGCCGCAAAACACACAGGATGTGAGTCCCAGCACAATGACATCCCCGCATTCATGCTACGCACCTGCCACAGCTGCTGTCTGCTGATACCTCGCTGGGATAAGGTGAGTGTATCACAGTGCTGCTCACCATTATTGGCACCCCTTCATTTTTTCATAGACTGTACAATATCTTTAACAATAAATGGAAAGGTACCAAAGTTATATCCTCAGGAATTTTTAATTAGTGTCCAAAGTAATGCAATAAAACATTGTCAACTTACAGGTTGCAATTTAAAAAAGAAACAGAGTAAACAGCATGTGCAGCAATAAAGGCCCCTAATTAAAGGGGTTGTCTGGGCTGTTTATAAAATCTTTGTTTATATCTAGGCTTCAAAATGCTATCAGTTTGTAATTTATAACCTGTTAGCATTTTGCATTTTTACCTTGATATCAGCATTCTATGTGTGGAGGAGCAGCTCAGCCCCCGACCAGAGGTGTGTTTGTTTTGGAGTCTCGGTGTATATGTCACTACTTGTCGATTACATCCCAAATTCCTATGAGCACACCCCAGATTCCAACAAGCCCTGCCCCCCACCCCCGTCTCCAATATGACCATCCATCCCCATTCACCTATGTAACTCTAAATTGCACTGAGCGGTCATCTCCTTCTGTTTGAAACACTGTGCCAAATCCAGAGCTGAGTGAAGGAGATGACCACTGAGTGCACTGTGCTGTGGTATGTGTGTGCTCACCTCCTTCCCGTGCCTGCGCTGTCTCTGATGGGATCCTCACTGCCACATACATCCCCTCTGTGCAGTCATACAGAGCGGCTCATTCTACTTCACAGAGGGGACGGCTGTTGCAGTGCGGATCTTTTCAGACACAGCACAGGCATGGGGAAGGAGGTGAGCACACACACCGCGTAGCACAGTGCACTCAGCATTCATCTCCTTCACACAGCTGTGGATCCGGCACAGTGATTCAGACAGAAGACGATGATCGCTCAATGCAATTCACAATTCAGAGTTTGCATAGGTGAATGGAGGTAGGTGGTCATATTGGAGATTCGGGGGGTGGGCTTGTTGGAGTCTGGGTGGCCGGGCCTGCTAAAACTGGGTGGGGAGGGCATGCTGGAGACGGGGGGGAAGGGACAGGGGAGCACCTGCCATGAGGCAACATGAGTTGGTCACCTCAGGCGGTGCAAACTGCTACTAAATAGAGGGCGGCAAGTGCCGTGCAGATCATGACTGCTAAGGGGCCCATCGCCGGCGATATGTGCACCTGTGCCCGTTGCTTTCCTTCATTTCTCCTGCCCGCTGTCTACCCTCTGCAGCCTAGCACGGTGAGGCGGCATGACATCATCACTGAGCGCCTCGCTGTTCAGAGCCGTGCAGAGTGCAGACAGACACTGGGGTGACCGGAGCTGCTAAGACCAAGAAGAGAGGTAGGTATCTTTTTTTTTATCACTGATGGGAGACTGGGATGTGCGCATTATACTACATGGATGACTTTGAAGGGTAAATATACTATATGTAGGACATTGAACTGATAAATATACTATATTGAGGACTTTGAGGGTGCTATATACTACATGGAGGATTATTGGGGGTGCATTATACTATATGGAGGACTTTGAGGCTGCATTATAATATATGGAGGACTTTGAAGGTGCAATATACTACATGGAGGATTCTGGAGGGTGAATTATACAATGAGGAGGACTTTGGGGATGCATTATATTATATGGAGGGCTATAGGTGGTGCATTATACTATATGGAGGACAATGGGGCACAATATACTATATGGAGGACTATGGGAGTGCATTATAATATATGGAGGACTATGGTGGGTGCATTATATATGGAAGAATATGGATGGTGTATTATAATATATGGAGGACTATTGGGGTGCATTATGCTATATGGAGGACTATGGGGGTGCATTATAATATACAGAGGACTATGGTGGTGCATTATACTATATGGAGGGCTATGGATGGTGCATTATAATATATGGAGGAATTTGGGAGGTGCATTATAGTATATGGAGGACTATGGGGGTGCATGATAATATATGGAGGACTATGGGGGTGCATTATACTATGTGAAGTACTATGGGTGCATTATAATATATGGAGCCAATTATACTATATGGAACCCCATTATAATATTTTAAGTGCTCTGTGGGTGGCATGATAATACTTGGAGGGCTATGAGGGAGCCATTATACTTTATGGAGGGTTATTTGAGGGCTGTGTTGGGGGCCATTATACAGTGTGAATAGGTGTACAGGCCATTATACTGTATGGAGGGCTGTGTGGGGGTCACAGTTGGGGATCATACTGGGCCGTGGTTATTGAGGGAGGTTACAGTAGGTTCATCAAACTGTGCGTGTGGAGGGTCCTGTTAAAAAATTTCCTGTGGGGGATCATACAGTGGTGGCAATAAAAGTGGAAACTAGGAGCTTCAATAGGAGGAAAATCACTTTGTAATGGCTGCAGAGTTGTGAGATATGCTACTATGTGACCCAGCCAAATATTTTTTTTTGTGGGGGAGACCAATTAGAACTTCTGCTATGGGACCCCATGATTTCAATGTACGCCCCTGGTGCAGGATGCTTTGTCTCTTTTACATGCACCTCTGCTGACGAACTGATTGGCCTTAACTTACACACCACGTTCGACGCGGCCCCTCGGTACATTGTATGTTCGTGTGATGGCACTGACATTGGGGTTGGGGCGCCGTTTTGCAGTTCGCCTCAGGCACCAGTGAGGCTAGGTTCACCCCTGGGGATGACTTGCATGTTGAAATCTCAGGCGTGCTTGTGGGAGCCTGGGTGTAAACAACAAGTACCACACAGCGAGTGCAATAATAGGGACACATACAGCAAAACAAACACGCCTCTAGACGGGCACTAAGCTGTCAACATTTTCCAGCCTAGATAAACATATAAATTATACAAAAAAAAACGGAAAACCCTTTAATATTTATTTGCACACCCTTTGACGTTGATGAAGAGTCCATTCATTTCTTGTATCCATCTATAAGCTCCTTGCACTTCAGCTGGTATTTTCTCCCATTCTTCCTTTGCAGTTTGTTCAAGCTCCTGAATGTTTGCAGGATCCTTTTTTCCAAAGGCAGATGTCAGTTCACCCCAAAGGTTTTCAATGGGATTGAAGTCAGGTCTTTGGATGACACAGTGTTTTTTCCACCATTCGCACCAACCTTCGAAGACATCTCTTGTTAATTTTCCTCTTTCCAACATGTCCAGGGAGGTTCTTGACAGTTCCATACTGGCAAACGTTTTAATAACACTGCGCACTGTTTAAACTGGGATACCAAGGTCTTTAGAGATGGCCTTATACCCTTATACCCTTGGAAGTCTTGTGTTTGCTAATAATAGCAGTTCTGATATTCTCAGACAGCTCCTTTGTCTTTACCATTGTGACAAAGAAACAGGACCTAACATGTGGCTTTTTAAAACACTAAAGTCATCGTTTATTGGCTAATTCATGTCACCTGGACACTGACAATTTATCACATGTGATTCTCATTTGTGATTTATGACAGGCGAGTCTAAATGTGTTTCCATACTAATTTAATGTAAAGGGTGCCAATAAAAGTATCACAGCAAGCTTTAGGTTTTTCTATTTTTCCCTCCCATTGTTTTTTGTTTTAAATTGTTATTAATCATTTGCTCTTTGGTATTTAACACGAGTTTCTATACAAAAAAAGCTGTTTCACTTAATTCATTTTTTTCAGGAGATATTCCACATTATGTACTTAAACTTTATGGCTGCCAATAACCATAAGCAGGACTGTATGTTTATTTTATTTTAAAATTGTGTTATGGCCATAATGTGTTGGGGGGCCCTCAAAAATAGTGGGGCTACTAACAGGGCCTCTTTAGAAAGGACTACTAAGGGGATTATCATAGAGTGTCGAGGCTACTAATGGGGCTATGAAACAGTCTGGGGGTTACAGAGGGGTCTATGAAACAGGGTGGGGGCTAATGAGGGGGCTATTATACCATGTGAGGGCTAGTGAGATGACCATGATACAGCATGGGGGCTACTAAGGGGTCTATGACAGTGTGGGGGCTACTAAAGGGCCATGACACAGTGTGGGGTTTCTGAAAGCGCCATGGTAGAGTGTGGAAGCTACTAATGCGATTATAACGGTAAGGGGTTACTAAAGGGATGATACAGTGGGGACTACTGGTGGGGCGATGACACAGTGTGGGGTCAACTAAGAGGGTTATGATACAATGTGGAGCTAGTAAGAGGGTCATGACACAGTGTGGGGGCTACTAATGGGACCATAGCACAATGTGGGAGCTGCTAAGGAGGCCATGAAACAGTGTGGAGGCTACTAATGGGCCATGGCACAGTGTGGGTACTACTAATTGGACAATGAAACAGAGTGGGGGCTACTAATGGGACCATGACAGAGTGGGGGCTACTAAGAGGGCCACAACATAGTGAGGGCTACTAAGAGGGCCTTGACACAGCCTGGGGACTACGAAGAGGACCATGACAGAGTGAGGGCCACTAATAGGGCCATGACAGAGTGAGGGCCACTAATAGGGCCATGACAGAGTGTGGGGTCTACTAATGGAGACATGGCAGAGTGTGGGGTCTACTAATGGAGCCATGGCAGAGTGTGGGGGATACTGAGGGGGACATCATACAGTATTGGGGCATCCTACTGTGTATAAGGAGCTGTACGGGGGCAGACTCAGGACATTATTCAATGTTAAGTGGGAAGTTATTTTTATAGAGGCACTCGGGTTATTGTGACTGTCAAAGGTGCACACGAGGGCATTATTACTTTATAGGGGGTAAAATGTGGGCACTGTTTTCTAGGAAAACTGCACAAGGCATTAATATATTCTATAGGTTGGTTTTACCATTTAGAGGGCACACAGCACCACACAGCGAGTGCAATAATAGGGACACATACGGCAGCAGCGGCTCTGTATTGGGGTATTCATAGAATGAGGAGTTTGTGCAGGTTGGGATGAGATGGGGACGGGGCTGGAAATGTAAGAAGTGAAATGTGTCTTTATTGTAATCTCTGTAGACGAGGCACGGCTGAAAAAGTTGTCATGTCGGTCTGGGCCAAATGGAAAACAGGAAAAGTGTACAATTCCAAAGGAAAGAACTTCAGAGGTAAGTCTCCATCAATAAGTGTAACTTTTTCTCCAGAACTGGTATCTATCACTATATTGTCACCATATGGTGGTAGTATCAGTGTAGGCCATCTTTTAAGGTTACCCATAGCTATGCCTCTGACTGGGCTCATTGCATTACTAAAAATTTGACACTAATTTTCATTCTACTGAATGATTCAGCCTCAAGGCCAGTCATTAAACTTGTCATGGAAGATGACTTTTACTATCGAGTGTCCTCTAGCTTTTATATCTGACTTTCCCAGCCCCCGCTATTCACTATCCCGACTCCCCTCCCAGCACATGAGTTGTGAGCACGGCTGGATTTTCCCATTCAGAATTAATCTTCTTAAACCAACTTGTGTCTTTTCATAGCATGTTGCTGGCATTAATATAGTAATGGTCTGTTTAAGCTTCAGAGAGCCGCACACAAGAGAATTATGGATTTTGTGATGTCTGTGGGTGCGGTTATAAATCACTCACTCTCCTTGCCCTCTGCCCTGTGCGCCATAAGCAGCTGTTAGTCAGGATGTCAGGGACCTGTTTTCTGTTATAACATTAAAAAAAATATAACCTACATATTTCTTGTTTGCCCTGGATGCCAAAGTCTATAAAGGTGCAAAATGTAACCCCTATCTTTCCTCCAATGCCATACTGTATATACGCTCACACACTGGTAAAAGGGAGATAAAGTCTGTCTCACAGCTGCTGCGCCTGCACCCTTCTGGTTCCTGTACAGACTAGTATCCCTAGTTGCACATAACCCTAATGGATCCTGCACAGACATGAATATCCCTAACTGCACAACCAAAAAAAAAACAACCCTGGACTGGTCTGCTTTAAAAGCTTTTAGGTTGTTGCACGTACATCCTTATGAATCAGGGGGAGATTACTGTGGTCCACAACCAAGGGCAAGCAAGCAGAGACGAAGGCAATGAGCAAGCTCTGTCAGCATGGAAAGAAACTGACCACACAGCACAAAATATCCAAATCAAGGCCTAAGGCATGACATCAATATCCTGAAGTGAACTTTGTCCTCCCAGTTGATGCCTGTGCAGAGCGCAGCAGCTAATGATAAACTCATCTCACCTGTGGCGCTGTTAATCAACCCTAGGTGGCACTCCCTTTGCTGCCAAATGAAGAAGTGGCCAATGATAGTCTCATTTAAACTGCTGTACTCTGCATAGGCAGTAATCAACATGTCAGAAGATGAGCAGCTAATCTGCAGTGGACATGATTCACTTCTGCCTTCATTCATTATTAAGCTGGTTTTATATTTTTACACTTTTTCTAACCCTTAATGTAATGCTTACGGGGGACGGAGGTTGTTGCTGGCGGAAATCTTCGGCGGCCCATCTCAGAGCCGCCAGCCCTTAGGTGAGGACCCGGGGGGGGGATATTGGTGGTGTCGGAAATTTTCAGCGGCCCGTCTCAGAGCCGCCAGCCCTTAGGTGATGTCCGGGGGGGGGGGCGGCCTGTTTCTGTGGGTGGGCGGCCCTAGGTGGGGGCTATACCACCAGCCTCTGCGACCTGGGCCAGTCCGCCCCTGGCCTGAGCGACTACCTTGTTTTAACTAGAACCTCTGATGGTGAAATTAGGCTTGTGCTGGTAGGTAGTCGTCAGGAGCAACACCAGGGGATCATGGTATCCCGACAGCTGACTCAGAGAGAGTCGGGGATGCAGACAGGGATAGTCTCTAGGTAGCAGCAGCTGGACAGCTGATAGTATAGATACAGCAGGCATGGCAGCACGAATGGTTCAGCTTGTGCAGATGGTACGGCCCCTCGACTGTTTCAGGGTGACCGTGGAGGCTCAGCCGTAGGCCTGGTTCAGGCAGGCATTGGGGGCATAGCCACAAGACTGGTTCTGGCTGGCACTGCAGCTGGACTTGTTCAGACAAGTACTTGCAGGAGTAGTGGAACTAGGAAACAGACATGGATTAGGTAAGGCTCAGAACACAGGGACAATAAAGGCAACAGGGATCTGACAACTGGCAGTGTGTGTCTGGGAATAGAACATGTTGCTCAGGCACCTTCCAAATAGGGAAGGCGACTTAAATACTCTGTGCTTCTCAGCCATAGGCTTGGTAGGGCACACTAACCCTTTAAAAAAGGTGGATGTGTCACATGTGTGACCTAAGTGGCTCCCGGGGAACCTCTGCATTGTGCATTGGCCCTGAGAGCAGGAAGTAATAGATGGAGCTCGGGCAGATGCCACATGACTGCCGGTCTCCCTGCTGTGGAGATACCGGCAACACAGCGGACACTACACTTACTATAAAGTTAAAGTAATTATTGGCTTATAGTCAGGTTTACAATTAGGGCTAGGGTTAGAGATAGAGTAATAAAATTGCAGTCATAAAAAGGTGCGTAAAAAATAAAAAGTAAAAGAAAAAATAATATGTAACTTTATTTTTAAAATGTACGATTTCAGCGAAAAACAGAAAAAAACTGTGAGGTCAAAGTTCAATCTCTAATTACATCAGTATTTTCCTGAAACTTCAATACATGTGTAGTGCAGGTCTGGTGGAAGGGACTCGGGGTGTGCTAATGGTTGGCGGGTTAAGGAACAGCCTTTTTCCCGAGTGCTGGCCAGCCACATTACACCTCTGGATATCCTGCATAGACAGCACTTTTGTGCTTTACATTCGTTACTTAAAGAGCACCTACACCCTCTCCTGACGTGTTCGTTTCACTAATTACTTGCAATTCCAATAACGTAACGATTCTGGAGCCTCTTTCCTTATGATTCTGTTTTGTGCAGTTCCTTTATGATTCCTTCTAGAAATGTATGAATAAAGTGACAGCCGGGTGTTAGGAGTTGGGATTGGGTCCTTGCACACCCTAACATTTCCCAATCAGTATCAAGACATACCCCTCTGACAAGAGAAATGGTAACTCCCGCTTGTCTACAAGACGTAAAGGAGGAACAACACAATGACGAGTAATTAAAAAGATGTCTGTGATTAATAATTTCATGGGTTGATCTTCTAATATCTGACAAAATCTGAAGTGTGTGTGATGACGGACCGTCACTTACTGGTTCTGAGGATTATTGTTTTCCACTGCAGTTGTGGCGTACTTCCCTGCCGTGCCACCATCGGTATCATCAAGTCGAATCATTATGGTCAGATTCTGAAGAGCAGATAAAAGAGAACATTTGCTGGTTTTGATGTCATTGTAGCTGTGACCAATAAATGCTTCATTACTGTATCATGTCCTTCAGTAATGCATTGGCACAAGCCTGGGAATGTGGAGCAGATATCACATGAGGAAGTCTAAAACCCACAGAATGCAGATGGATTACACAGGGATTTCAGGGAAAATGGAATCGGATTTAATCCTCGATGAGTATGTTACATGTTACCTCGACTTGTGAATGCCATATATTCTCCCTTTTTCTTTCTTGCTTATATTTTTCATAATACAGTGAAAGGAGAACTGTAAGAAATGAGCTCATGTCCCCCACGAGAAAAAAAGCTACTAAACTAGGCCGAGTCTCTATTCACAGCAGCTGCATGTGGGTGAAACCGTGGCCACATACAGTGGTCAGTGATAGCGCTATATGGAAATGATAGCTCAGTTTTGCTCACATTATGGTTCAGACTATGTTCATCACGTATGATCGTGGTGTGGACGGCTGCTACACTATAGAAACAATGCACCAAGTTTCATTAATGGCTACAGCTAGATTTGCCTGCACTTAGCCATGTGGCACATTAGGCAGAGGAGTGTGAAACTGTCTAGCGGCACACACCGTCATGCTCGCATCTTGTGCAGAACCATAGCGTGCCCCAAAGTAGCTTCACTATTTACCCATTGATGCTGAATCATTATCGTAGGTAAGCAAGGTTTGGTTGTTGAAAGTCAGACCCTAGTTCCAGGGTTAGAGCAGGGGTGGGGAACTCCAGTCCTCGAGGGCCGCAATCAGTGCAAGTTTTCAGGATGTCCTTAGTATTGCACAGGTGATAACATAATCACTTGCACTGGTGATGATTCCAATCCCTGTGCAATACTAAGGAAATCGTGAAAACCTGCACTGATTGCGGCCCTCGAGGACTGGAGTTCCCCACCCCTGGGTTAGAGCCTCACCACTTACTCAATGAGGCTGTAGCCTTATATTAGGTCATCAATATGTGAGTTGTTGCAAGCCAGACTCTTTGTGGTTGGACCCCTCCCCAACACTTAACACTGATGATGCATCCTTAAGTTACCGTTACACGCTTCAATGTTGTAATGATATCACCAACGATCTCACAGGAGTGCGGTCGTTAAGACATCATTTTGACATCGTTGGTGAGATGTCACACGTCTAGATATCATGAACAACGCACCAATGATGTGGCGAGCAGCTATCGTTCGCACAACTCAGCGAACGATACTTGTTTACTGTTGTGAATAGGCGACATTGTTAACGACATTGTTATCGCGGTGTCACACAGAACGATGCAGCAGGTTGGCTGATCGAGGATCGTCTGATTTGAGAACATGTTCTCAAATCTGCGATCAGCGATCCGACAATTTATCGTAGTCGCATCTCAGTGTCACCCGGAACGACCTAGTAATGATGTCGTATGAACGACTCCAAACCCGTGACCTTTCAGCGATATCGTTCACGATATCCTACCGTGTAATGGGGCCTTTATAATAGGTCCTCAATGCGTGATTGTTGGAAGTCAGACCCTTGTCCCCATGGTTGGACCCCCGACCAATTATCCATTGATGCCTTATTTTTTTATAAGCTCATCGAGGTGTGATCTTCGGCAATCAGAATCTTACCCCAGGGGTCAGACACCCACCAATTATTCATCTATGTCATATCTTTAATACGTTAAACCTTCCCAACCAGTGGGCAACTACGGCTCTCTCTATAAAACCACTTGCTGTATTCATTACATTTCATAGATTTCATTGCTTGCATAGTTGTGATACAAGTTGGTTATAATTCAGACACATCCCCTACAATGTTGATTGCTAATGACGGACAATTGTTAGTAAAGATCTCTCCTGATATCATCTGCACTCATATTCCAGCCTCCTATCTGCATCACTGGAATCTTTGCATCTCTCTTAATGAGTTATTGAATATTCAATTAGTTTCAGATGCAAATTGGTCCTCAGCTATTTCCTTAGGAACACACAAGGTTTGCTGATGGATACTTTTATGCACATAACAATTATCTGCTCTTTATGAAGAATAAACTTCTAAATGGACCTTTCATCCCCGAGGAGAATGAGGGAGAGAGCGCATTACGAGAATAACTTGTGTCACTTCTAGAGGCAGACATTTTTATGATCTGAGCATAAAGGTATGACACAGATATTCTATGGTTTTTGCCTTGTAAGCATAGCTTAATTTTACAAGATGGTTAGGAGCAATATACCGTATATACTCGCGTATAAGCCGAGTTTTTCAGCCCAAAAATTGGGCTGAAAAGTCCCCCCCTCGGCTTATACGCGAGTCACTGTATACTGTATACAATGTATACAGTGCCCCCCCATATCAGTATACAGGCTCCCCCTTGGGTAGCTATCCTGTAAACGAAGAGATTAGAATACCGTATATACTCGTGTATAAGCCGACCCGTGTATAAGCCGACCCCCCTACTTTTGCCCCCAAAATCTGGGAAAACCTATTGACTCGTGTATAAGCCGAGGGTGAACCCCAGCACAGGTATACAGCCCCAGGGGTATATACAGCAGCAGCCCCAGGGGTATATACAGCACCAGCCCCAGGGGTATATACAGCACCAGCCCCAGGGGTATATACAGCACCAGCCCCAGGGGTATATACAGCACCAGCCCCAGGGGTATATACAGCACCAGCCCCAGGGGTATATACAGCACCAGCCCCAGGGGTATATACAGCACCAGCCCCAGGGGTATATACAGCACCAGCCCCAGGGGTATATACAGCACCAGCCCCAGGGGTATACACAGCACCAGCCCCAGGGGTATACAGGCCCCCCCATCAAGATCCAGGGCCCCCCCCCCTTGCTCGGCAAACCTGTAAAGTAAAATCCTTATACTTATCACTGTCCTCTCGTCACCGCGATCCTCCATCTTCATTCAGCGTCTTCCGGCTTCCTGTGGTCGGCGCTGAGAATGATGCCATTGCCTGCGACCACAGGAAGCCGGAAGACGCTGAATGAAGATGGAGGAACGCGGTGCCGGCAGCGGCGGGACGGCGGCGAGAGGACAGTGATAAGTATAAGGATTTTACTTTACAGGTTTGCCGAGCAAGGGGGGGGGGGGGGCCTGGATACTGATGCGGGTGAGGGGCGGGCGGTATATACTCGCGTGTAAGCAGAGGGGGGACTTTTCAGCCCAAATTTTGGGCTGAAAAACTCGGCTTATACGCGAGTATATACGGTACTTAGCCCTCCGCTGTCCCGCTGCCGCTGTCCTGCCGCCGCCATCGCGCTCTTCCGTCTTCATCCAGCGTCTTCCGTCCTCTTCCGGCTTCCTCCGGTGGGCGCAGGAAATGACGTCATTGTCTGCGCGCCAGAGGAGGAAGCCGGAAGACGCTGGATGAAGACAGAAGAGCGCGATGGCGGAGGCGGGACAGCGGAGGGATAAGTGTACTAATCTCTTCCTTTACAGGATTGCTTACCCAAGGGGGGGCTGCTGTATACTGACATGGGGGGGCTGCTGTATACTACCACTGGGGCTGCTGTATACTACCACTGGGGCTGCTGTATACTACCACTGGGGCTGCTGTATACTACCACTGGGGCTGCTGTATACTACCACTGGGGCTGCTGTATACTACCTCTGGGACGGCTGTATTCTACCTAAGGGCGGCTGTATACTACCTAAGGGCGGCTGTATACACCTCTGGGGCTGTATACACCTCTGGGGCTGTATACACCTCTGGGGCTGTATACACCTCTGGGGCTGTATACACCTCTGGGGCTGTATACACCTCTGGGGCTGCTGTATACTACCTAAGGGCTGCAGTACACTACCACTGGGGCTGCTGTATATACCTCTGGGGCTGCTGTATACTAACACTGGGGCTGCTGCTGTATATACCACTGGGGCTGCTGCTGTATACTACCACTGGGGCTGCTGCTGTATACTACCACTGGGGCTGCTGCTGTATACTACCACTGGGGCTGCTGCTGTATACTACCACTGGGGCTGCTGCTGTATACTACCACTGGGGCTGCTGCTGTATATACCACTGGGGAGGCTGCTGTATACTACCACTGGAGCTGCTGTATACCACACTGCTGGGGGCTGTATACCTGTGCTGGGGTCCACCCTCGGCTTATACACGAGTCAATAGGTTTTCCCAGGTTTTGGGGGCAAAAGTAGGGGGTCGGCTTATACATGGGTCGGCTTATACACGAGTATATACGGTACTTAGCATTGCATCTACTTCACATCAAGTGTTTGGCTTCCTCTGGGACCTCCATTTTTAGATGGCAGCCCCTCAGGTCTATGTTCGGATGCTCCCCATATAAAACCTCACCTGCTTGTGTAATAATCGCAAGGGCCGGTATACTCAGCTAGCTGGGTCAGGGGTATATAATGTTCATGGTGGCAATGCCCAACAGCTGTGACCCTAACCGCACATGAAAAAAGGATATTTACAGGGGATGAAAGTTTATAAAGTTTGTGACACCAGCTGAGGTGTTCAGCCAAGGATGGTCGGTGCTGCAAATAAATACATCCAGGGGATAGGTGTTGTAGCAGCTAGGTGTTATACCCTCCACAGCCAGGGCAGGCCCCTGGGGTGTAGTATGATGAAGGTGATGATGTTGAGAGGTTGTGGTGGAGATGATAGTGGTAGTGAGAAGTGCAGAGGTGCAGGGATTATCTTTGGACCGCTCTGCTAGATGGGTATATGGCCTACCAACTTCTCCTTGGGGATGAGGTTGTAGGTGCCTGTAGCCTCCCTGTTCCTCTTCAGCTCCCACTTGGCTGACTTCCAGACAGGCAGGCAACACAGACTATATGAGCAGCTGGACTCTCCCCGACTGTCTAGTCCTTTGGTAGTTGCTGTGCCCCGGACAGTCCCACATAGTGTGCCTACTGTGCATGAAGTCCAATAGCCTCCAGTTTCTGTGGCCATGATCTGAAATCCCTAGCCGCCCAAGAACTGGTGTCCTGTGTGCAGCTTCACATCTTGTCAGCTCCATGGCCCGTCACAGACTCTCTAACTTCTGTTGCCACCCCTCCCTACTACCTCCCTACTACCCATTACTACTAACCCCTAGCCCCTCCTTCCAACCGGAGTCTGTCACAGCCTCAAACAGGCCTTCTTGTTCCCAGTCCTCTGGTTAGAGTTCAGGCAGAGTGTGAACGCTTTGGGAGTCCAGCATAGGGTACCTGAATACTTCTCAGATGTGGCTTTTCTAGCGATTGACTCACCCACTCTTGGGGTACTCGGAATCGGGATATGGGTTCTGTCGGGGGAGTCACAGGGGTCGAGACCTGGCTTCCGTGACCCCGGGGGAGTCAGTGCTGTGGCAGGGGTGTTTTGGGACCAATTCGGGGGTTATTGAATGGGAATAAAGTTTATAGAGTAATTGTTCATGACGCCACCTACAGTTATTGGTCAGTAAGGACCGACGTTGCGGGTCAGACCTCCGGGGTTGTTTTTTCAGCAGCTTGATGTCGTTGCTTCCCGTAGGTGGAGCGGGAACCCCAGGGCAGAAGTGTTGTATAGCATTGGCTTTATCAGGTCGGATTCACACTGGGCCTCGTCACTTTGCTCAGTGGCCTTCACAGCCGGTTGCTGCACAAATAACACAGTCTTGCACAGTTCTGCAACTCTGTACCCGGGTTTACTCACAGCAAGCTTCAGATTTCAAGAGGTCATAGATGTTACAGTCTGTCAGATAAGCTCCAGCCTGTGTAGTCTTTAAGAGATAGTGGTAGCAGGTATAAGATCCTCGGTGGTGTGCCTGTCCTTGCCTCTCTCTCTGGTCTCCGTTCCTCAGCGCTGTGCTTGACAGCGCCTCTGCACGCAGAGCCCTGATCTGGCAGCCTTGGGTATTAGTCGGCGACTGGTACCTTGTCCCCGGACCCTTGTCCGGCTGCATTCTCTGGGTATATACCAGGTATGTGAGCCACAGCTCCTATGAAGCTCGTAGCATTCGGTTCAGCAGTTCGGTATTAGACTCCCGTGCCGCGTTCAGGTTCGGTCCCTGTGTCTAGACCACAACCCCTCTGGCTGGTATCACCAGTCTTGGATTCGGGTGCACGGGCAACTTCAGCTCCGCCGGAGCCCCTAGGGTTCCTTCCTCTCGATTTCCCAGGATGAGCGCAGCACAACTCAAGTCCCCTTCTCTGCAGTTTAGCTGTTCTCTCCTCACTTGACTTGACTTCTCCACTCTCCCAGCTCTACATGCTAGCTGTTCACTCTTCTACTCCGTCAACTGCACTCTTTTCTACTCTCCTGCTGCCTTCCACCCTCACTTCTCTGCCCCTGTTGTCTCACTGGGCCCACCCATGCCCATGGTCCCCCTGGGTCCTAAGTGTGTGTGCTGAGGATCATTACACCTACCATCCCCCATCACCTGTCTACTGGAGAACCACACCCTGGCTTGGGTGCAGTACACACTATGGCGTCCAGACCGGTGGGGCGCCACACGATGATCTTAAATACCATTGTTGCGACCAGACCTCAGGGCCATCACACTTGCACTGTCATCACTTGTAATATTGATCCATATTGGTACTTGCATCCGCTGGACTGCTTCTGTCTCTAGGTGGCACAGCACCTTCATCGGAGGAGCCGTCCAGGTAGGGTTCATGTGGTTTAATTCCCTGGGACTTGTGGTACCGTTCAGGTAGGGTTCTTGTGGTTTAATTCCCTGGGACTGTCGTGCCATCCAGGCAGGGAGCTTGTGGTTTAATTCCCTGGGACTGTCGTGCCATCCAGGCAGGGAGCTTGTGGTTTAATTCCCTGGGACTTGTGGTGCCATCTAGGCAGGGAGCTTGTGGTTTAATTCCCTGGGACTGTCGTGCCATCCAGGCAGGGAGCTTGTGGTTTAATTCCCTGGGACTTGTGGTGCCATCTAGGCAGGGAGCTTGTGGTTTAATTCCCTGGGACTTGTGGTGCCGTCCAGGCAGGGAGCTTGTGGTTTAATTCCCTAAAACTTGTGGTGCAGTCCAGGCAGGGAGCTTGTGGTTTAATTCCCTGGGACTTGTGGTGCCGTCCAGGCAGGGAGCTTGTGGTTTAATTCCCTAAAACTTGTGGTGCAGTCCAGGCAGGGAGCTTGTGGTTTAATTCCCTGGGACTTGTGGTGCAGTCCAGGCAGGGAGCTTGTAATTTAATTCCTTGGGAAAGCGCAGTAAAAAAAGCATCTAAACAGAATGTGTGAATACCTATCCATTTATGGTACATTTTTTCTATTACAGTGGCGTGAGTGGAGAAAGTGCAGCAGAAAACGGAGCAATGTTTGACGCTCATTATTTTCTGGATGTGCTTTCTGCACCACTAACGCAGTAGTCGCAAACTTTGAAGTTTGCACAGTAAATTGACAATCCCATTCACTTTGCTGACAGACACAGTGACGGATCTGTTTTTGGTACAGTTTTTTTTAAAAAACACAACACCAAATACGACCAGTGTGCACAAGGCCTTATACTTGCCCTGACAAGCTCTTTCAGAAACTGTGTAAGTGACAAGTACCCAGAAGATTGATGGTGTTTTGAATGCAAAGAACGGTCACAGAAATTATTGATGTGATTTAAATTTCGCTTGTGTTCATTTACTCCTATCCTCTTTATATAGTCACATTGTTTTAGCATCCTTTGCTGGTGATTGAACTTATTCCTGGCGAAGCTTCCTGAGATAAAGGAGGCTCTCTGGAGAGCTGACTACTGGCAAGCCGTCCGCTGCCAAAGAGCATGGCAACAGGCGTGAAGTTGTTTGTTGTTCCTCTGTCTGTCTGCTCTCCCCTCTTGTTGATTTTATTGCAGTGGTTGATACTAGTGCTCCCGTCGCCATGTTCCTATTGAGGGCTAACATCAGGTCCAGTGAGAGACTAGGTATCCTGTTTAGCAACGGGTTGAAAGAACCCGCATAGGGATGGCAGGGAGATCAGTGCACAGCTGCAGGTGAGTGCAGTTCAGCCAATCAGCATGCGGCTAGCGGTCACATGGGTTTGTCATGTGGCCGCAGGTGAGTGCAGGAGGTGTCTTCTCCCCCGTGCCGTTCCCTACGAGCAAGGCCCCCTGTTGTATTTGTTTCCCCAGTGTTTCCTCACTTTTTGTGTAGTGTGCTGGATGCCGTTGGTCCGTGCTCCAATGTCACGCACGTTAGCTGGAGACCCCCATAGTCCAGCGTGACACCATGAGTCCCAGCAACTTAGATGTGAGTGAGGTATTGGTAGTTGTGGAAAATAAATTCAGATCACTTGGAGACCACAATAATAGGTAAAAAGGTGCAAGGACAGAAAGGAGACCAAAATAATGATAAGCCTGATTGGACTGGGACAGGGTCAATGAGTATCTGATACCCCTTATGAGCTTTGTTCTGTTATGAATTTCTGTGAACCAGCCATGACACAAGAGGTGAATTCAAGGACTAACATTGGGTTAATGTGTATGATCCGAAGAGGAAATGCTAAGTTATCCATTAACTTTAGATATGTGGCAGCTGACGGCTATTTCTTTGACAAGACAGAAGAAGAATCAACGCTTTCCCATTGTGGAGCTGGAGAAAGATGTTATCAATACCGTGAATGGCAAGAAAAACAAACAAATTAATTCTGGAATAAATGAAGCCAGACATGTCACTGGAAGCACCAAGCTACGATTTGTCTACACATCATATGATGAGAGCAATCACTGGAGAAAGACATCATGGTTGGAAGAATAGAAGTATCAAGGCAAAGAGGAAGACCAACAATCCGATGGCTTGATACTATCAAGATAACAGCCAAGAAGACCCCGGTGGACCAATCTAGACTTTGAGAAGACCCTAGTGGACCTATCTAGGCTGGACAAGATTGCTTTTTTTTAAAGAGAGTTCATTCATCAAGTCTTCATGGCTCCAGATCCAGCTGAAGGCCAGTAAATAATAGTAATAGCTTACACCCATGCAAAATTAGCTGAGCTAGGCATTTACGCCTTCTTAATAGAGAAAGATGGTGGCTTATATCCTTCTAAAAGTATTAAATTCCAACAATATAGTTACCAGGGTTATTTATCATCTCTAATATAGAAAAGAGTTCAGCAGCACTCCGGTCCTTAAAAAATTCCAACTTTATTTACTATAGGTGCATAACCAAAGCAGGGAGAGATGCAGGGTGTGTATGGGACAACAGCTTGTTTCGCACCTTGTGGTGCTTCCCACCTCCCAGGCTGTTGTCCCATACACACCCTGCATCTTTCCCTGCTTTGCTTATACACCTATAGTAAATAAAGTTGGCATTTTTTAAGGACCGGAGTGCTGCTGCATAGGGATGGGCGAATTACTTGCTACTATTCGGGACTCGCCCGAATAGTAGCGGACTCGGGGGACTCACTACTCGCCGAGTTTCCTTAGGAATTACTCGGGGGGTAACGAGTCCCTGTACTTTTGCAGTGTATCTATACAGATACACTACAAAAGTACCCTAAAAGTTAATCTAAGGGGTTAAAAACAATAAACATTAATACTAGCGGTCACATGGGTTTGTCATGTGGCCGCAGTGCAGCCACGTCACAACCCATGTGACCGCTAGCCGCATGCTGATTGGCTGAACTGCAAGGTCCTTTTCCCTATCTTCTCCCGGTGGTCTCGGAGGTCCTGTAACAGCCGGAGGTCTTCGGTACCGGTCCCGGTACATAAGGTACAGGAGTACAGGAGGTGAGTATTAATGTTTATTGTTTTTAACCCCTTAGATTAACTTTTAGGGTACTTTTGTAGTGTATCTGTATAGATACACTGCAAAAGTACAGGTTACTATTCGGACTTGCAACGAGTACCGAGTCTCGGACCCGGGCTCGTTAGAGTCCAGCGATTCCGAGTATTTCAGGATTCGCCCATCCCTACTGCTGCACTCTTTTCTATATAACTGCTTGTACTTAAAGCTGGCACCCGTTAATCCTGGATGTGGTCCATGGAGCTATGGGACAGATCCGAGGTTCCTCTCAGCAGATGTCTGTGAGTAGTGCTGGAGTTTTCTTCACTTTTTTTCATTGTTATTCATCATCTGTCTTTTGCATCTGGAGGTTAGCGGCACTACTGACGTAGGTATGTTGGCCACTCGTCAGTTCTCATAAATGGTGGACACGTGCATTTATGCTATTGAGGTAGGATGTATGCATGATACCAGCCAATACTTAGCAGGCAGAGATAGGTGGAGGTGATATATGCTACACAACTTGTTCAAGGAAGTTAGGTGTATGATTATTGTTGCTAGCCAGTGATACCTGTTTAACAAATGGTTTCATGAAAATGTGCAATTAAAAGCTGCTTTACAGAAGCCTCTACACCTGTGACAACATCATATACCTGGATATTGAGCATTTCCCAGTTGGGCCATTGTCACAAAGCTGTCTGTGTTAAAAAAAAAAAAGATTAATTACATTGATGTCTCTGGGGTCTGCCCATTGGCAAATTACTGTGTGATGCAACCTAAGTGCTGGTCTCCAGTGTGCGACAGTAAGGATTGGCTCTATGTAATGAAACAGAAACATGTCTATTAACATTATATCTAATATGTACAGTGATCTGGAAGCATACTGCTTGGGAAATGTGATTGAGGCATACAAATGCAACAAAAGCTAGGTCACAATGTTGCAAGACGTTTTGGCACTGTATTTGTGTGATGGTGGAGACGTAATACCAAGGGAAATCTATAGTTTCCTACTTGAATAGTTTCCATACAGATGCAATCTCTTGTGCCATCCTCACACCCCCAGCTGCATGGTAGACGGAAAAACTATGGGATGCACTTATAAGGGTAAAAATCACCCCAAAAAGGTGTCTGCAGATTACTGTCTGGATTGGCTACTATTCTTAGTCAAGTTGAAATGCTTGCGAAAAGGTAAAACATTGATAGCGTGGCACTCACAAAATACTTTTCTATCTTGTTTCCCCCATAGAGCAGGATTGGGCAATTCATTTTTCTGAGGGGCCATATGAGTGATCCTGACTGGTATGACGGCCGAAACAATAAGCTGAAATTAATTCTACAGTGATGCCGATACAATTAAAAGTGTGATGACAGTTGGGGAGGAATACCCCAGTGCCTGCTCTGGCATGGGGCCCATTTGACTCATGGGCTCCATTGCAGCGACGTGGTCTGCTGCCTTTGGTGGTATGCCATTGGACCAATGGCGTAACTTCAGGCCCAGGGGCCATGATGCGAAAGCTCCAAGGGGCCCCTCAATTATTGGAAATCTTTAATAGTATTAGACTTTTTCTATAGACTTTTGGGGCTCCCGTAGGCTGCAGGGCCCGGGTGCGATCGCAACCCCTGCAACTATTTTAGTTATACCCCTGCATTGGACCCTTCCAATTCCACCATTCTATGATTCTAAATTTATCTTAGAGTTGAAAATTTGTGAACATAGGATTCTTGCTGGTTAAGAAAGGAAAATAGACATGATAGAGTTGAAAATATTAGTTCTCAGTGAGGTGGATCGTCAAATCTCTTTGTCCTTCAGAGCACTTCTAACAGTTTAGACAGGTGCCGTTAGTGCAGTTGACTAAACCAGCTAGAATAAGGATAGTGAGACTGAATAAATGGCAACTTGCAGAAGCAGTGCTGTGTTTATTATGAGGTTCAATATCACAGAGCTGGATTTGTTACAGAGTCCATTGTACAACTGGCACAGTGGTACAGCAAATTTATCCAGCAGTAAAACAGAGTCCACCTGTCGCAGGGTCCAATGTGGAGCAAGCACAGTGGAAGAGCAGTGTTAAACAGCAGTATAGCAGTTGTGGAGCCCAAGCTTTGGAGTACTCGGGTATCAGGCTCTATGAGTAGTGTCTGCTGTGTCATGGGGAGTGGTGGCCGAGCCTGATCCCGTGTCCTGGGTATATCTTCAAAAAGGGGTTATTATTTACAGGGGATTTTATATACAGTTTGTCGTGAAGCCACCTGTAGTTTCTGGTGAGGAGTCACCAGCACCCCCACAGTCCGCCGGAGATATATGGTAATGCGGTTAGTTTGGCAAAGTCCTCTACAGGTAGGGTTGGACCTCCGGGGCAGCGTAGTGTGAAGGGGCAGCTTGTAGTAGAGCTGCAGATGGGATAGGGAGTGTTGGAGCAGTCTATGAGGGGCACCAGGAATGGAGAGGAATGAAACACGCACACTGCAAAAGTCTCTTTTACCTTTTACTGGCGGTACGCAGGTAAAGATGTCCAGGCCACTGACAGATGACCAGGTTGCACAGTGGGTCCCTACAGCAAGTGGGTAAAAGGCCTCCTCTGTTCCTCTTTGGTAATTGAAGCACAGCCTGCATGCAGCCAGACTGGCCTCCTCTCTCTTCCTAAAAGCAATTCAAGAATGTGCACATAGGGTAATACCTTCTTTTATAAGGCTGAAATATGTGTAAAGAGGGAGCTGCTCACCTGATGCAGTTGTGAAAACCCACAACTGGTAATGATCGCTCATCTGTGAGTGGTTTGATGCAGGACCGTACTTCCACAGTTCACCGTGGTTCAATCAGCTTGAAGGACAAAGTACTGTGGGTCTGCGCTGCCACTTCCAGGGGCGGAACTACACTGGTGCAGCTGGTGCAGCTGCACCAGGGCCCCGACCGGCTGGGGGCCCCTTCAAGCCTGGAGGGGGGCCCCCAGCCGACCCCCGCAAGCCGCCGTCAAAGGAGAGGAGGGTCAGGCAAGGGAAGCAGAGAGCTTCCTGCTTCCCCTGCCTGATCCCGCCCCTCCCCTCCTCTGCTCCTCCGGCCCCTAGCATACATCCGGCGCGGCTCCCAGATAGGAGAGCATCGCGCCTGCGGCTCCCTGCGGCTCCCAGCAGCACCCACCCCCCCTTTCCGGGCCGCGCCGACGGCCAGCGGCACCCCTCCCCCCCGGGCCGCACTGACGGCCAGTAGCCCCGCCCACCCCGGTCCTCTCCTGCACCAGGGCCCCCGGGGGTGACGGTCCGCCCCTGGCCACTTCAATTAATGGAGATAAAAAAACAGCCACACGGGAAAGTCTGGATCAAACAGGATTCTTCTTTATTTGTCCAACATGTTTCGGAGTTATCTCCCAAGTCCTTCCCTGAGGAACATGTTGGACAAATAAAGAAGAATCCTGTTTGATCCAGACATTCCCGTGTGGCTGGTTTTTTATCTTCATTAATTGAAGTGGCAGCGCGGACCCACGGTACTTTGTCCTTCAAGCTGATTGATCCTCTGTCTTCCTGACTCTGATATCTGTCCTCTCCTCCTGTGTGGTCCACAGGTTACCTTCTCTGATCACTGCGGGGGTGCACTGCTGTGTCTGGCTGCCTCCCTTTGACCCACAAGGGGACCGGGTGGCTGAAGCCTCCACGGTGTGACAGGGTTTTCTGTGGTCCTGGAGTATCCTACAGGTTCGGATCCCCGATGTCCGGTACTTCTTTGGGCAAACTTCCACTAGTTCCTCACTCCCTTTAGGCTGTCTGCTCCTTGCCTTCTGTCCCCACTTAGGCTTGCGGGATGTGAGAAGGGCCACTCCGGGTCACTGGTTCGGGCCTAACCACGGCACCGACCACCAGGACGTCTTTGCAGCTCTCCTAGCGTCTGCACACTCTGACTAACTCCTCCCCCAGCAGCAGTATTTATAGGGGATCTTGCCTAAGGTCAGCAAGTGGTGCTCCCCCTACTGTGGCGGGGTGGAAGATGTTGCATGTAGTAGGTACCTGCTGTGAAAACCCAACTGTGCATTAGAGAAGTCTGTGGCTACCTGCATGAGCAGGGCACCACACAATCCTGGTGTGAAGTCAAACAATCTAATTCTGTATGTGCACAAGGCGGGATTCAGATGCTGTTGCAGCTACTGAGTGTTTAAGGTGAAGCCTTTTCAGAAAACCGCCAGCAGTCATTTTTCCTGAGGTGGCTTTGCTGGAGGTATGGCCGTGGTTCAAGCAGCAACTCTGCCACTGACAGCATTAACTACTGTTCAGCCTAGTGAGAGGGTGGCTTCCTAGCCAAAGCTGCTGAAGAACGAGAATGTCACTTCTTTCAACTTTTTCAGGATTAAAAGAAGTGACATAAGGTGGAACAAGTGCACAGCAACATAGTTTTGTATATTTTATGGAGTGATTTTGCTGACAAATCTCCTGAAAAAGACGCTATGTGCACATACACCTACTGGTAAAGAAAAGAACTTGTTACCTAAACTGTATGTTTCAGATTGTATCTTCTGCCAAAAAAAGACATTGCATTAGAGATCTTGGCGCCTTCAAACTAAAAATCCTCTTGAATTACTCTTCAGCCCTTTTACTATTAGATGAGTATGATGGAAATGCTCCTAACTTGACATTTTACACATATGACGCTTTTGCTTTTTAGTATTCTCTACAGTGTTCCTCATCTGATGATAGTAATAGTGACCTGAGCATTATATGGTAAAACTCAGAAGCCAGATTCAGAATTACTGTTTTTTTATTAAATGCAATCCAAATTCTAAATCCACATTTGCTATCATTGGAAAAAATGCCTTGAATATAATAAAGGACATCTTGACATCTATGTTATTCTCAATGCCTCCTCCTTTTGATGCTCTTGGTAAATGAGCTTATATGCTTTGCTAGGAGAGGACACGTGAAATAACAAATACAGCTCGGAGTTTATTTGGACACTCACTACCTTATGAATGTCACCCTTCTTCTCCTGAAAACTAATTGACGTGTGGAAATGATACAGTTGTAATCAGAATTTTTCAACCCCCAGTGCAAATTCGGGTTATAAATAACATTTATAAACATTCTTTTGTTTGCAATAAACCAATTTGTATATTGAAGTACAACTAGTATAACAAGTGTTTTCTCCAAATGCAACAAAAATGCCACTTTTACTGACTCCTGCAGTGTCACGCACATGTAGGATGGGAAAGCACAATTCTGTATGTTGCCACACCTCCTCTCAGCTGGTTCCTGTACAGACTAGTTCTCCAACTGCACAGTCCCTAAAGGCACCTGCACAGAAAGAAGTATCCCTGACAACAGGGCTAGATGACGACTGCTCGGGACAATGGTGGAATTTGAAGAGGGCGACTGCAGCACACAAACCCAAGAATATTAGTGAACTAAAGGTCATTGCCCATGAGGAATGGGCTATGATTAGGAGGGAACATTGCCAGAAGCTGTTGTCTGCATATGTATCATATTTGTATGGTGCCCCTGCGGTTCGGTCGTTACTGTGGTACTCACCTATCTAACAGGTATGACATCATGCTCACTTGTGAGAAGGGAAAACTTTGCTGAGACGCCCAACACACACCCAACACTATCCAAACTCCAGGCCAGGAGATGCTGGGCAGAAGAGACTCACATTCAGAGCAGTCCCCATATACTGGCTGGAGGGCGGAGTTAGGTTAGGAGTGGGAGGCAGAAGAGGAGAAGTCAGGAGCTGGGGAGAGAGCATTACACACATGAGTCAACTGCGAATCCAAAGCCTGCGGACCCGAATCTGCAGCCGGCCCTGCAGGCTGGGCAGAGGAACTAGCTGCAGAGGGGTACCAGCCCCAATTCAGTTTGGATATCTTCAGGACCAGCCAAGAAACTGGAGGTCACTGGGCTGCATGTACAGTGACTACCAATGTGGACTCTCCCATGGCTAAGGAACTAGATAGGGTCAAGAGGACTTGCAAGGCAGTCGCTCAGAGGACCCACAGTCACCTGCCTTCTGGGATTGGTAACCACAGGACACTAGGAGGACAAGGAGTAGCAGTGTCAGAGAGCAAAGGGCAGCAAGGAAGCCCATATTCCCTGTGTCTCAGCAGAGTGGTCCTGGACTTCTTTTGAGCTGGCCAAGCTGCAATCCTGGTGAATACAGTACCCTAGCTGGGTTGTGTCTGCACTGAACTCAGGTAAAGGTGACTGGTAAGAACTGCAAGAATCCTGTGTCTGTCTACTCTTTACTGCGCCTCTCTGCACCCCTGCACCTTCAGCTACTACAACCACCACCATCATTATTTCACAACCACTACACCCCAGGAGCCCGCTCCATCTGAGGGTGGTACTCCAAATAGCTTCCTTACCACCTATTCCCTTGGGACTACCATATGTAGCGCTGGTCATCTCTGACCAGAAATCTCAGATGGCGTCAACACAAAAAATCCCCCTTTATATTCCCCTTTAACATGTCCGGCATGGGCCACGACCTCCGGTCCACCATCATGACATCCATCAGACTGACCCCGGATGTTCGAGTACCCCAATCTGGCGACTGAGGCATTTGCGTCAGTTCATAACAGCCAGAAGGGATCTTCAAAGTACTAAAGATGCTTGTTATAAAGGAGCTGAATAGTCTTAAGACTGCAGTAGTCATTAGGGCAACATGGTGGCTCAGTGGTTAGCACTGTATGGTAGCTCGGAGGTTAGCTCTGCAGCTTTGCAGCGCTGGGGTCCTAAGTTCAAATCCTACCAAGGACAACATCTGCAAGTACTTTGCATGTTCTCTCCGTGTTTATGTTATCTTCCGCCACGTTCTCTGGTTTCCTCCCATACTCCAAAGTCTGATAGGGAATGTAGATTGTGAGCCCCAAAGGGGACAGTGTTATGAATGTATATAAGGTGCTTTGGAATTAATGGCAATAAATAAGTGAATAAATATTGTATTATTACTATCATTATAAGTAGCATTTTGTGTTGAATTTAAAACAAGGTCCAAGATCAGGCAGCAACAGATCAATCAAACATAACACAGGTGAGAAAGCACCACTTAACAGAATGCTACGACTGTGATGGCGGGTTTACACGCCGCGATATCGGAGTCCAACTCCGACCCAACTCCGACAAAAAGTCACGTGGGTCGCGAGTTGGACCCGATATCATTTGCGCGTTGTACGGTTTGAGCGTAGAACGCGATGCTGGAACGATGCCAAAACGATATCGGGGTTGAATAGCCGAGCTATTCAACTCCCCGATATCGCATGGCCGTTGTAGCAGCATCGTAGCGTGTAACAGCCCAACTACGATGTGTACGCTGACGTCACCCATTCACTCCCATGTTAAATGGTTGTTCCTGGGTTGGTGGGCGTACACATCGTGGGGACGTTGCACCCCGATATCGCGGCGTGTAAACTGGCGATGCGATGCAGGGATGAAATACACTAAATGCGTGCTCCCGCATCGTTGCCTCGATATTGCCGCGTATCGGGATGTGTAACCCCACCAGCAGAGTTCTGGGAGAAACTGCTCAGCTAATAACTGGCAATCATCCGGAACAGGAACACCTGAATTACCCAACACCTCCCAGAATAAATTGGACGACTGTGCTGTTACTCAACACACTGACAGCTCAGATCACATCTTCTTATTCCATAGGCAACAAAACTGTCATGTTTTAGGACAAAACTAAGCGAACAATCGGGACAATTTAGTGGTTTCTTTTACTGTTCTTCTTATTGTACACACCAAGGAACTTCAGTAGTATCACAGAAATAAGCAACTTTGTAATATATCTAATCAGACAAATCTGCTTCTTTCTCCGCCAGGATTTTCTGTCATTTCAATTCATTAGTAAAATCTCTAAAATCTGTATTCAGTGACACAGACTTTACATGATTGAAATGCGAGATGACGCTTTGTGTCTTTTAAAATTTGGAAAGATTTTACCCATGAATTGAGAATTAATGATCATCCAGGGAAGAAAGATGTGGATTTTCCTAATAGGATTATGACAATATTTCTTATTTTCACCGTGAACTCTTGATTTATGGAAAAAAAATTAAATGACGGTCAATCTTTAAGTCTGAGTAGTCCTCAGGGAAGCAACAGTTCCATCAATTCACATGTACAGATGGACGGCCAGTATCCATTGCAATATTATCAGTAATGGAAGATGTATAGTACAGTGAGAAGAACCTTGAGTGTACAGTGAGAAGAACCTTACACAAGCATTGCCACTTTGTCGGTTTGGGCCGATGGCCAGTTATACAGTTTCGGGATTTGTTAAATCTTTGTTTCCTGTAAATGAATTTGATGTGGACAGCATATCTGCTAATAAACAGAGGGGAGGGGGAGACGGGGGAGTAATGGGGCGAAGGTGAATGAGCCGGGCAGTGGAATTGAGAATGGTTCGGAGGGTGTCAAGGGAGGAAGCGGAGAGCCCGGTAGAACAGGAGGTTGCAATAGTCGAGGCGGGAGATAATGAGGGCATGGACAAGCGTTTTGGCAGTGTCATGGTCAAGGAAGGAGCGGATCCTTGAGATGTTTTTAAGCTGGAGGTGGCACGGAGGTGGCGAGGGCTGGATTTTTGGCTTGAAGAGAGGGCAAGTCGAGGATTACACCGAGGAACTTGGCGTGGGGGACAGGTTAGAGTGTGCAGTCGTTGACAGTGATGGTTAGGTCGGGTAGGGGGAGGAGCGACTTGGGGGCAAGACGATGAACTCAGTTTTATCTATGTTGAGTTTGAGGAAACAAGCGGAGAAGAAGGATGAGATGGTGGACAGGCAGTGGATATTTTGGATAGCAGGGAGGTGATGTCAGGGCCGAGAGCGAGTAGAGCTGGGTGTCGTCGGCGTAGAGGTGGTATTAGAGGCCGAGGGACTTGATGAGTTGGCCTAGACCGAGGGTGTAGATGGAGAAGAGTAAGGGTCCCAGGACTGAGCCTTGGGGAACTACAACAGATAGGGGGTAGGGTGAGGAGGAGGTGTGAGAGTGGTTGACGCTGAAGGTCCAGTCTTTTAGGTACAAGGAGATCCAGGAAAGGGCTAGGTCAGTGATGCCAAGGGATTCTAGAATTTGAAGCAGGAGGGAGTGGTCGACTGTGTCGAAGGCAGCAGAGAGATCGAGGAGGAGAAGTATGGAGTAGTGTCGCTTGCTCTTGGCGGTCAGTAGGTCGTTGGTGACTTTGGTTAGGGCTGTTTTGGTGGATTGGTGGGCTCAGAAACTGGATTGCAGGCGGTCAAAGAGGGAGCAGGAGGAGAGAAGGGAGGACAGTTCGGAGTAGACATGTTGCTCAAGCAATTTTGAAGCGAAGGGGAGGAGAGATATGGGATGATAGTTGGAGACTGTTACGGAGTCGAGGGAGGGTTTTTTGAGGATGGGTGTGAAGAGGGCATGTTTGAAGGATGAGGGGAAGATGCCGGTGGTAAGTGATATGTTGAAGAGATGGGTTAGGGCAGGGATAAGGACAGTGGTGAGGTTAGGGATGAGATAGGAGGGGAGAGAGTCGAGGGCACAAGTGGTGAGGTGGGATTATGCTAGAAGGGAGGAGAGGCGCATTTCAGTCATGGAGGGGAAGTTACTTTTGGTCGAGGGGGGTTGGGTGATAGAGAGGGAGGGCCGAGGGTATTGGAAATCGAAGCTTTCTCTGATTTTGTCGATCTTCTGTTTAAAGAAGCTGGCAAAGTCATCGGCGGAGATGAGGGGAGAGGGAGCGGGTGCGGGGGGACGGAGTAGGGCGTTAAAGGTTATGAAAAGTTGCTTGGGATTGTGAGAGAGGGAGCTAATGAGAGACGACAAGAAAGCTTGTTTTGCCGTGGTCAGTGCTGTCTTGAAGTTGATGAGGGAACCAACGTTTCGGTCCAAGCCTAGGACCTTGATCACGGTAGTTGCCTCTGTATTATGCTTTCCTTCACACATGGGGGCACCGCCACCCACACTGGTATTTTTCAGTTTTCCTGTAAGCTATAGTAAACCAAGGGATCCTTGGATCCTGGTTGAGGGATGCCTTATTTAATTCTGATGTGTGCCTCTGTCTGGGCGTGTGTCTGTGTGCACGGGTTTTGTTGTATGAGAGAGGAGCGGCCTGGTCGAGGGCTGTGGCAAGAGTGGTGTTATAGAGGGTGGCGGCAGCGTCATGAGAGGAGGCTAAGTCAGAGAGAGGGAGGGGGGACTCGGCGAGTAAGTGGAAATGAATGAGCTTGAGGTTTCTTCGGGAATGAGGAAGTTTCCGGAGAGGGGGGAGCGTGGCGGGGAGGGAGAGGGCGTAGCTGGTCAGCAGGTTGTGGTCGGATAGGAGGGGGTTGAGTTTGTGAGGTTGGTGAGGAAACAGAGGCGGGTGAAGACAAGGTCTAGTGTGTGACCGTTATTGGTGTGGCTGAGGAGGACCATTGGGAGAGGCCGAAGGAGGAGGTTAGAGAGAGGAGTCTTGAGGCAGCAGCGTGGGGTTTATCAATGGGGATGTTGAAGTCGCCCATGATGATGGTGGGGATGTCGGAGGAGAGGAGGTGGAGAAGCCAGGTTGTGAAGTGGTCGAAGAAGGTGGACAAGGATCCTGGAGGGCGGTAGATGAAAGCCAGTTGGAGGTTTCAGGGGGAGAAGATACGCACGGAATTCGCCTCGAAGGAGGAGAGGGAGGCAGAAGGGGGGTGTAATTGGGGTGAAGGAGCAGCTGTTCGCCAGGAGTAGGTCAACACCTCCGCCACGGGAGTTGCTGGGGCTGGGTGTGTGGGAGAGGGTGAGTCCGCCATAGGAGAGGCGGCGGGGGAGGTTGTGTCGGAGGGGGTGAGCCATGTTTCGGTGTTGCCAAGGAAAGAGAAGAGAGTTTTTGGTGATGAAGAGGTCATGGATTAAGGTGAGTTTATTGCATACTGAGCGGCCATTCCAGAGTGCGCTAGAAAGGGGGATTGGGGGAGGGGCAGCTTGGGGGATGGGTGTAAGGTTGCAGGGGTTGCAGATGTTAAAGGTGGGGAGTGGGCGTGGGCTAGGGGTGATTGTGGGGATGTGTTGGGGGAAACTGGGATTAGGGGAGATGTCGACAGCAAGTAGGAGGAGGAGGGAGAGGGTCAAGAGGTGGGGGCATGAGAGCTTGCGTGGCGGGCATGTTTGGAGATAAAGCCTTGGGTGTGGAGGGAAGAGTTCAGAGAAGTGGTGAGATAGCTAGGTAGGATTGAGGGGGAGAGTGTTATTGTGTTGTCGAGAGGAGGGACAGAGGGGGGTTGTAGGAAGTGGAGTAGGATAGGAGTGAGTGTGAAGAGAAGGGAAAACATTGCATGGGGGTATAGGATTCAGTGGGAGTGAGAGGTGGAGCAGGGGGGTGAGGTGCAGGTGGGGAGTAGTGGTGGCGGGGGGCAACAGCAGCTGAGAGGAGGAGGTGCAGCCGGGGTTGGGATGGAGGCAGAGAACAGGGGAACAGGAGCAGCAGGAGTGGTGAGATAGAGGCAGGGGTCTGGAGCGACAGGGGACAGGTGCAGCAGGAAGGGTGTGCAAAGCAGATGAGTGCCAATCAAGTCCAAGCAATCGCAAAGCAAATGGAGGCTACAAAGTCCAGCAGGTGAAGCAGGGTGATGCGGTGCAGTCAGAGAACAGATGTAGGTACAATAGTGGGGATGAGATGCAGTCGTGGATGAGATGCAGCCGTGGATGCGATCAGGTGCTGCTGAGGTGCAGTCAGGATCTGATGCAGCCGGGGGTCAGATGTAGCCAGGGGAGGTCCATGCAGCAGAGGAGTCACTCAGAGACAGATGAGATGATAAATACAACAGTGGAAGGATAATCCAGGAGAAAAAAAAAAAAGGTGCAGTCACCATTGTAGATCCATACAAAGTTCAACATGCAGGTGAGAAATATCCGTGATTTTTCCATTCTCCATGCAGGAAGTTCTGAATTTATCTTCAGCTATTGTTGTGAATTTCTATCAGTGTACCTACCAGTCATTTCCAGTCCATTTCTAGTATATTTCAAAGTCTTGTACTTAAGTAGCTGTACTTTGGAGATGTACTGTATACTCGTGTATAAGCCGACCGTGTATAAACCGCCCCCACTTTTGCCCCAAAACTGGGAAAACTATTGATGCGTATAAGCCTAGGGGTACAATGCAGCAGTACGTACTGTGCTCCATTATAAACATAGGCTTGCACTGGCTACACTCACATGTGATTCCCAGCCACAGATGCTGCGGAGGAAACACCCGTGTGCACCAGCTACAGTAAGATCTGCTAATTCTATACCCTGCTTTCTCCTTTCCTCATAGTCTCTTTCCCCTGCTCTATTACTACTGTAATTTCCTGAGAATATCTTTCCCTGCTCTGCTCTTCTTCCCTCACTATTCTTTCCCTATTCTATTACTGTATGCTAACTTACAATCCTATTACTCTATGGTGCCTCACTCCTCCTTAGACTGGGACAGTAATATGGACCGTAATTAAAGTCCCTTTTGTGTGCACTGTGGGACAGAGCGATGCAGCGGAGGGATCCGGCCGCCACATCGCTACAGCAGAACGGAGCGATGCGCGGAGGATCCAAGCGCCATCGCGGGAGCAGACGGAGCGATGTGGCGGAGGGATCCAAGCGCACATCGCTGAGCAGACGGAGCGATGCGGCGGATGGATCCAAGCCGCACATCGCTGGAGAGGACGAGCGATGCGGCGGAAGGATCAACCGCTCATGCAGGCAGGAAAGAGCGATGCGGCGGAAGGATCACCGCACATCGCAAGAGCAGGGCGGAGGATCCAGGCTCCACATCCCAGCCCAGCAGCCCAGCCGGCGCGATGATGCGGAGGGATCAGTCCTGAGCTGAGGTACCGTAATGACTGCAGGGAAGCAGCGGGGGCGAGGGTGGTTGTAGGGGGCTTTGTGGGTGTTTGGGGGATAGCTAAGGTGAGGAGAATTGAAGGCAGAAGTACTGAAGTTAGTGATCGTGTATAAGCCGAGGAGGACTTTTCAGCCCAAAAAGGGCTGAAAGTCGTTATGCACGAGTATATACGGTAGTTTGGAGATTAATGATCAGACTAAGTCTGGATCAGACTCATGTTTGAATTATCTACAACTAAGGGTCATCAGGTATGGATGAGGGGGTGGGTGGGTATGGACTAACCAGATACTAACAGCTAAGCAGAGTCATAAAAACAGGAGGGCCTGAGGGGGCCAGGCCAAGACATGGTAGAATAGTCATGAGGATGCAGCATAGCATGGACATGAAGTAAGACAATAGTAAAAGAGACAGAGTATATGCATAGCACACGACAGTCAGAGCCCAGGAAAGCTGAGTAGACCATGCATACCCAGACAGAGTATATGCACAGCACACAACAGCGAGACGGAAAGCTGAGTGACCATGCGTACCGAGACAGAGTGTATGCAGAGCACACAGACAGTCAGAGCCCAGCAAAACCTGAATAGATCCAATGCGCACCCGAGACAGAGTATATGCACAGCAAAGAGAGAAGGGAGCGCACATAGGGTCTTATCTATGATGATAATTCAATGCCCCCGATTAGTGTGACTGATCTTTTTGGGTTGTGTGAGTCACAACAACTGCAAGAGCCTTGTTATCCTGGTTGCTGCAGACACCTGGTGAGGGAGAAATCCGTTTGTGTTGAAAAAAAGCCCAGGTTTAGATTCCGCGCAGACCACAAAGCAGGAAGGGTATGTTTGATGTCTGTTTATTGAGCCAACGCTTTTCACAGCAGGACCTGGTTTGCCCTGAGGAAACAGCAGAATCCTGCGCGGAATCTAAACCTGGGCCTTTTTTCTATATGCACAGCACACAGACAGTCAGAGCCCAGGAAAAGCTGAGTAGACCCAATGCGTACCTGTGGGAAGAGGAAACAGCCCAATTAGATGATACTCATGATGATGATGATGAGGTTGATGATACAGCAGTGACAATGGTGATAAGTGGATTAATGTATCATAGGTTTCTAGTCTATTTCAAAGTCTTGTACTTAAGTAGCTGTACTTTGGGAGCTGTCGTTTGGGAGATTCATGGATCAGACTAAAGTCTGGATCAGACTCATGGTTCAGTAGAAGACTAAAGCACAAAAACTGTAGAAAAACAAAGACAATTGAAACTTCCAGAAAAGTGAATGCAAACACATGTCCAGCAGAAGGCAACCCAGACTTTGTTGTGGCCCCCAATGAAGGTTATGAGAAAAATATTCTATGGTGAGAATCAGAAATGCTCTTTTATTGGGCACTTCATTGAGAGACATAGAAACCATAGGATGCCCTAAAACAGTCCTCTTGGGTGGGAGGGAAGGATTAGAAAGATAATGAATGGCACCCTTCAGGTGTTAGCCTGGGAGATTGTTACCTGTCAAGAAGCACATCTGCAAATGCATAGGTATGCCTTCTGTAGAACCTGAAGAGCATGTGAACAGAAGACCATGTAGAAACTTTGCAGATCCCTAGTACAGATGCCTGATGTCATAACGTCCTGGATAGATCCACTTCAAGAACGGAGTGGGCCATCTCCATGAAAGGGAATTTCTAGGGTTTGTTTAATAGGTTTCTAGAATGGCAGATTGTATCCAGAAAAATAGTTGACTTGGTGGCAGGAAAGCCTTGGCAAGAACCCTTTAAGCACACATATAAAATTATTCAAACTCTTTAAAGATGTGATGGACAAGTAAAGGTTGATGGCTCTTTCTACAACTACCTCATCAAGGGATCTCTCTTTAAGATGGGATGGGGAATGGCAAATGAAGGGAGGAGTAGGTCCTCATTGAGGTGGAAACAGGAAACCACTTTGGTCAGGGCACAATCCTCAAAACCACTTTGTACTTAGGAAGACAAGAAAAGGTGAGTGACATAAAAGCCACCATCTTAGTAACTCCCCTGATCAATTTGACTGCTAGAAGGAAAGCCACTGTAAGGCTGCCTTCACATTGTGCAGATGCCTCCGCAGGTTCTGCGGAGGCATCTGCAAGCCTCTGCATGCAGACCACAGCCCCTATCTTTATAATGGAGCGCACGGTGTCTGCAGATGCTTGCAGACAGCCGTGCACACCCATTCACCCCTATATGTGATCTGTGCGCAGGCGAGATGCACAAATCACACGCTCTCGCCCGCACCAGGGACCAACATGTCGCGTCCCTGGTGCGGACGAGAGGTGTGATCTGTACGCAGGCATCCGCCTGCGCACAGATCACGTTTCCTTCTAACTACTGACATCTATGATACGCGAAGAATGGGGACACGTTCCATTAGCGCGCTATCAGCGGGAAGCACCCTGCGTGCGCTGCCCCCATTATCAAAGATAAGGAGCTGTGCACGGGCACCAGCTAGCGACAATAGAGTCGAATTGCGCGACCCCTCCCATAGAAGGAGCTGGCGGCCGTGGAACAGCACTAATGTGAAGCCAGCCTTAGCTGCAGAGAGATTTCCTGGAAGTGCTCAAAAAGGAGATAGTAAAGTCCCTAACACCAGGCTTCAATCCTAAGAGAGGGGTCTGCCATGATGAGATGTCTTTCAGATGAGGGATGACCACAAACTGCCTGGCATACAGAAGGGTGGCAAAGACCATGGACATGGCCCCTGTGAATATCCTGGGAGCTGTGGCCATCCAAAGGTGAAAGAAAAAACTGAAAATGAGAGTGGTAGGCAACAAAGTGGAGAAACCTCTGGGGAGAATGTAATATGAGGAGGATATAGACATCATTGGATGTTCGCAGAACAACAACTCACTGGATTCCATGAAGGTTATTACAAAATGCAGTGACGTTGTCCTGAAGTGTCAAAGTCTGTGGAGATGTTTCAAGATCCAGGTTAATAAGCATATCTTTCATGGGAATCTCAAACAGGTCAGAATAGAAATCTTTGAATCCATTCAAGAGATTAGTGACATTGACTCCGAACAGAAGGAAATAAGAGATATCTTGATACAAATCGGAAATCATGAAGGAAATAGGGAGATGGGGGGGGGGGGACTTGAATAGAATAAAAATGCATGTGTTCATTCTTATGAGCATTTAATTAGCATTTTTTCAGGCAGTTTTTAGCTTGGGATTGACCTGAAAAAGATTTAGTATGCACATGCCCTAAAGTGTCTTAAAACAGTGAAGCAGCTAACTTGAAAATGTAGGCCAGTCTCAAAACTTTTGGCCACAACTAAAGACTGGGACCACCAATTATCTCCTGACCATGACAGCCCATCACATGATGACATCATGGCTGCGGCAGCAACTTATTGATATGCTATGTATTTAATATTTATTCTTGCTATGCCAGATACATTCCTCTATTATTCCATTGCTATCTGGTATTTGCTTATCTACTACTAATAGTATCATGATTCATTGATTCGTTTTGTACATTCTGTATGTTCTTTACTCTGAAAGGATTGTTAGTCTGGTATACATAATGGTAGATGCCTGTATATCCTAACCTTATTGGAAGCCAGCCATAGCTTCAGTTTATTTTATTAATACAAAAAATAATGCGACAACCTTGAATTTTGTTATATTTTTCATGCTTAAATGGTAAATCAGTAAAAACATTCATTCCAAAGAGAAACCTACAAAATAAAAAGGAGACACAACAGTAAGTTTCAAAATATGATTCCATTCTGGTGATAATTCAGGCCATTAAAATGATTACCCATGTCAAAAACAATGGCATTGTGACTCATTATCCTCTTCTCTTCCCTCCTTGAAGGAAAAAAGGTGTTATGACTGTTGGGGTTTCCTTTATCTGAAGTTGTTATAAAGGGAAACCCTCTAATTCAAGGACAGAGCCAGTCTTTGCAGACACATCTGGGTTAAAGCCCTTTCTTTTCCCATATACTCAAACAATGCGATCTTTACAGGTCATTAAAGGATAACTATGGACCAAAGTAATTTAAATATTTACACTTAGTGCTGGAAGTAAAGCTAACCATTGGAATATAAGGGCAGGTGGACACCACGAGCCTACATGAGCAGTGGATTCCAACTGGATCCCCAGACAAGCACAACTCACTATAATATAAACTATAATATTGGTTTCTAAAGGACTCTAAAACCGTTAAAATCTTTGGTAGTCCATGATGCCTTCCAGATAGCATTGGTACACAGGCTCTTGGACGCATACAGCGTGCTGGGTCCGTGCTAAGCTGTAAGTATGGTGATGGACAGTTCAGCCGTCCAATCTTATAGGGGTGTGTTGAGTTGTCATTATGGTGATAGACAGGTCAGCCTTACAATCTTGGGCAGGGGTGTGCTGAGTTGTCATTATGGTGATGGGCAGTTCAGCCGTCCAATCTTGGGCAGGGGCATGCTGAGTTGTCATTATGGTGATGGACATGTCAGCCTTACAATCTTGGGCAGGGGCATGCTGAGTTGTCATTATGATGATGGACAGTTCAGCCTTCCAATCTTGTGCAGGTATGCGCTGAGTTGTCATTATGGTGATGGGCAGTTCAGCCGTCCAATCTTTGGCAGGGTCATGCTGAGTTGTCATTATGGTGATGGGCAGTTCAGCCGTCCAATCTTTGGCAGGGTCATGCTGAGTTGTCATTATGGTGATGGACAATTCAGACTTACAATCTTGGGCAGGAGTGTGCTGAGCTGTCAGTACAGTGATGGACAATTCAGCCTTTCAATTGTTACGACTTTGGATCTTTTATCAGCAATCCTTGCATATTGCACCTTTTTAAGATGGGGTCCTCTGCTTCGCTCTTGTTCATATGATCCTCCTCTTTGTCTTTATAAACCTCAGCCTACCATCAAACCATGCTCGAGTATTCAGTTTGAATTTCTGGCTCCCTGTTGCTTTACCAGTTAACTCCACCTCCTGCTGATCCACTCCTGCTTCTCCAGCAACTGCCATTGGACTCTGGCAATCTCTCCTGCCTCCGGCTTCTCTCCTGATTTCTGCTGCCTGAGTTTAGTTCACCAGTATTTTTTTGGAGGAGCAGCAGAATGGTAAGTGTTACAAGATGCAGGCTAGCTTGCTTAGCTAACGCTCCCAAACCGCCAGGCCATGGTGACATGGAGCATGCATCCCAGATGGTATAGTATGTGGATCCACTGGACCACAGGGCGGACCCAGGCCTACCTGGACTAGGGAAGGGCAGCTACCAAGATCTGTGGAGGTGGAGCATGTGGACAAGATGGTAACATGCGCAACCAGACAACACCACATTCTTCTGGTATAAAGAAACATAAAGGGAACCTGACCCCTAAAAATCAGCCCTCAGACCATTTATACCTGTCCCTGCACCTCCAGGAATGCTTTGTAGGCAACCCTTTGTGTAAAAAGAGGGTATTTGTAAAGTATCTAAAACAGCTTTTATTACCTTCCTTTCTGCGGCTTCTCAGTGCTTGAGAAGTCACATAGGGTGTTCCCTGTGGCTTCTCAGCGCCGCATGCAGATCAATTATTCACACCCAGCTGGGCTTGCTAATGTATTGTGAGCTTCCTTGCCCCCCTCCATGGGCGGTATAGGCTGTATGACGCAAATGGCGTCATATCCATATCATAGGACTTCGCACTGCGCATTGCGCAGAAGCCGCAGAAAGGATGGTAATAAAAGCACTTTTAGATACTTTACAAATACCCTTTTTTTTACACAAAGGGATGCCTACAATGCATTCCTGGAGGTGCAGGGACAGGTATAAATGGTGTGGGGGCTGATTTTTAGGGGTAAGGTTCCCTTTAAAGTTTACTGACAAAGTGACAATAGAAAATACAAGACATTACAATGCCAGGCTCCCAATTCCACACATCAGGCAAGGGGAACATCTCAGGTAGGCAGACGTATAGGCGATGGTGAGGGGTTATCACTGGTTGATGCAGTTTAGGGTCATCTGTCACAGGTATATCAGGAGAACCTCTCTCTCAGGTCTCAGGCCTAGCACTGGCTCAGCAGGAGAACATCAGACACCGACCTTGGACAGACATCATCACAGGAAGGACCCCCAGGGAACAGGCCGGACATCGGGACTCAGGTGGGATATGAACAGCACAGGTACAGGAACACCGACATGGAAGCTTAGCACATTAGCTAGTCAGATCCAGGATCCTCAGGCAGAGCCGTCGCCGGAGACTCCCCAGGAACACCAGGAACACGGAGGAGGAGCCCAACCAGGAACACGAGAGGGACGGACTATGGAACATGGACTGGACCACCAGGACCACGGTCTTCACATCTGGACACAGGCAGGAAATCAAGACTCAGAACATCAGACACAACTCCAAGCAGAAGACATTGGCAGGACACATTGGGGACATCGGCAGGACACGTAGGGGACACTGGCAGGACACATCTGGGACACCGACAGCTGTCGTTGGGCTCTGAACATCGGTCACGACCTAGAAAGGAACTCAAGGGGTATGGTGCAAACACCGCAGGATCAGACCGGAGCTGCATGACATGGGTGCTACTGGAGCGGACTCGAGATAAGTATTGCAAGCACAACAGAATAATGCAAGCACACCCAGTAAGGACCAGAGCTGAGAAACACATGCACCACAGGAGTGGACTTGAGCTGGATGGAGTTAGCCTGCATAGTGGCATGAGCACAGCATAGTAGACGCTCAGCAGGAACACTGGACTCCATCGTCAAAAGACGAACACAGGTTTAATCACGAGACACTGGTTACAGGAAACTCACAGTCACAAGGTACATGGTTCAAGATAAAGGAGGACTTCAGGAATATCACACGACAGGAATCCACATTCAAGGGCAAGGACTTTGGTACCAACACATAGACAGGACGGGTCCAGGGACAAAGACATCAGCTTTCCTAGAACTGGTAGCAGGCAGAACAGGAGCTGAAGACAAAGCAGACCAAACGCAGCTTACTGGACCAAACGCACATTGCTAGGTTCTGCAACCTAATGAGAAGCTCTGGCGACGCCCAACAAGGAAAGAAAACTTTAAATAGGAGCTGACCCTCAGCTCTAGGCTGGGGAGAGCAATTCAAATGCACACACGCCTCCTAATAAACGCAGGGAAGGTGTGGCGCTGCCCACCCTAAGCACAGACAGAAACCAGTACAGCATAGCCAGCACAGGAACTGAGGCCTAGGGGACCTGGCAGTGGCTGCAGGTCTGAACACAAGTGGAAAGTCATGCACCAGCTGCAGAGGACCTAACAACCCGCGAATAGCTTCCACAGCGGCAGCAGGGGACTGCACATGCAGATGGTGACTCAGCGGAGAAAATAATAGCAATAAAGGTCCGGCTACTCCGTGTTTTTGGTGCCCAGGGAGAAAATAGTCCAATAGTCAATACAAAAACCCGGCACTCAAAGGTATGATGAGAAAAATTGAAAACACATCAGACGGTGTAGAAAGAATGAACTGTGTTTTTATTATTTTCTTGCAGTCGAGCACGGTGTACAGTGTAACGTTTCGGCTTTTATAGCCTTCTTCAGACACTGATTTTACACTAGGTGCGTTTTTTGTGCTAAAATGAAACTGCAACGAGGATAAATGAAAACAATGTCACAACTCATAAGGCTTTAGGTAAGTACAATGCCTAAGGCATTTTCACCCTTCATGTAGCACAGTCCTTGTGGGGCACTATTAGAAGCCAGGGGCTTACCATATCTTCTTCTTATTTCAAGGTAGTCTTGTTAGTGAGATACATTTCTAGAAGTTACTGAGAGACTATGTGATCTATAAGGTCTGTTTCTTTTACTATTCTTTCATATTCAGCATGATCATTTCCCTTGTCTTAGACTATTTGCCACTTTAATGTAGTGCTATAATATGCTCATTTGTCCGGACTCACTTTCAGACCATTTATGGGGTACTTAGAACCATAACAGTATATAGACCCACGGACGTAAGCTCCAGAATCCTATTGACTACATTAGTGTAAGGAGCTCATCGTTGTTCCACGTGATCACTATAGAACCAAGTGGAGTTCCCCTGACATTCTGATACAGATGACCCCATACATTGTACTTACCTAAAGCCTTATGAGTTGTGACATTGTTTTCATTTATCCTCGTTGCAGTTTCCTTTTAGCACAAAAAATGCACCTAGTGTAAAATCAGTGTCTGAAGAAGGCTATAAAAGCCGAAACGTTACACTGTACACCGTGCTCGACTGCAAGAAAATAATAAAAACACAGTTCATTCTTTCTACACCGTCTGATGTGTTTTCAATTTTTCTCATCATACCTTTGAGTGCCGGGTTTTTGTATTGACGATCAGCGGAGAAAAGACTCAACACGTGTATGGCTACACAGCAGAGCAGGGAACTGAGCAGCATCCATACAGGTAACAAGCAACCGTATCCCAGCTGGTCAGGGGTGAAGGAGCATTGGGAAAGAGCACAGACACGCACAGTGACGGGGAAACAAAGTACAAACACACCGGCGTTACAGTAAGTTTATGTAGGTAAGTAAAAGGTGGGGTCAGTCGTGAAACTGTGAGAAGTGAAATGTGTTGGTTACAAATTTTGCACGAGTTGTGGCTGCAAGGGGAAGTCTTTATGGTGGTCTGGGCCAAATGGAGAAGAAGGTGAATGAGAATGTCTCCCATCAGCTATGAGTCACTGGATTTATATGTACTGTAATCTGTTCTGATCTGCAGAGCTGGATGGTGGTAATATTGGTAAGGGTCTTTCTGTAATCATTTTCATTCATCTGCTGAGGCTCCCACTATAACCATTAGGATTATCATTCGCCTCTGTACTTGTAAACTAAAAAAATGGGGGCACACTCAGATGTGTTTCCTTTGGTCCCCATGCTGCACTCATGGCTATGCCTCTGCAGAGACTGAATGGGCAGACCATGGCACAGGGACTTGGAAAGCACAGAAAAGAGAGACCCCGTTTCATTCACTGCTCCCCCATGTCTGCCCCAGGCGTAACTTAGTACACCATATTTACCTCTTTTAACAATGCCAATGAAGAGTTTATACACCAAACTGACTGGCAGATAAAATCCATGTACAAATATTAAGCCACATAGGGTCCTATCTATTGAGTGTCATATTAATTAAAAGTATTGTAAGGCTCATCAAATGAGAGGGGGGGTATGTTCACCTACGTCCCATTTTTATGTTAGCCTATTTCAGCTTTCCATAGTGAGTGTTCTCTCCATGATGTGATTATTCTATCGCTGTGTTTTATCACAGAGGAAGATATAATATAATACTACACAACCAATCTCTTTGGTCAGTTTGCTTTTGTATTGGTTTCTAAATAACAAGATAATAAAAAATGTATCTGATATTGTAAACCAGGCAACCAGGGTAAATTCATGTGGGTTCTCAACATGCGCTGTAGAAGCAAATACTAAAATGTTAGTAATGAAGCTCCAGACGCCTCCTGTATGGAGACACTAGTTGCCTGCATTGCTCATGTGGATTTTGGGCCATTCTTCCACACAAACACTCTTCACTTCCTGCAGGTCCCATAGATCCTTCAATGAACTCTCAGCTTTAGTTCCTTCCAGAATTTTCTATTGGGTTCAGCTCCGGTGATTGGCTTGGCCATTCTAGAAGATTTATTTTCTTTTTCTGACACCCATTGAGAGTTTCTATAGCTGTGTGCTTGGGATCATTGTCTTGTGAAATGTCCACCCTCGTTTATTTTTCATCATCCTGGTAGATGCAGATTTTTATTAGAAATATCTCTGTACATTTGTCTATTCATCCTTCCTTCAATTATATGAAGTTTGCCAGTGCTGTATGCTGAAAGTCAGCTGCACACCATGCTGTTCCCACCTCCACTCTTCACTATTGTTAATGGTTTTTTTTTGTGGAAGATTTGCCTTTTGGACTCCAAACATTGTGTCTATTAAGGGCTCCAAAGCATTCAGTTTTGGTCTCATCTGAGTAGACTATATTCCCTCAGTAATTCACAGACTTCTCTACATATTGTTGAGTAAACTTTAAACGCTCTTGAACCTACTTTTCGTTCAGCAATGGAGTATTGTGTTGGTTGGGCTTGCATATAGGAGCATGCATACAGGGTAGGGGGAGTGCATTACTTATTGTTTTCTGTGGAATAATTATACCTGCTGACTTCAGATCTTTCTGTAGCTCTCCACATATGTCCTTGGCTCTTGGAAAACTCTTGTGATAATTATTTTCACTCTTCTGTCTCAAATCTTTTAGGGAGCACCTGGTTGTGGTCGATTTATGGTGAAATTATATTTTTTCCACTTCTGGTTTATGGCCCCAACAGTGACTGGAACCTTCAATAGTTGAGAAATTCTTCTGTGACCAATGCAGCATGTTTTGCAACAATATGGTTGTCAAGGTATTGAGACAGCTCATTGGTTTTACTCATCATGAGATGTTGTTTGTGTGACACCTTGGTAATGAGACACCTTTTTATCAGCCATAAGTTGAACTAGATTGCAATGCTGGCCACAGTGTTGCTATCTCCACAGCGGGGAGACCGGTGTACGCACTCCTCCGTCTGCCCGGACGCAGTCTCCTGCTTTTGGTTTCTGGAGCTACACAAGTCTGCCGAGAGCGCACTTAAGGTCCTGTCACACGCGTCAATGTCGTCAGCGATCTGATCGCTGACGACATTGACGGCTGATCGCTGGTGAGCTGTCACACAGACAGACTCACCAGCGATCAATTGACCAGTGACATCATGGAAACGATTTAAATATCGTTTCCACGATGTCCTGCTCCCGCTGCCAGCCTGCTGGAAGCGGGAGCAGGCTGGTCTCCAAGGTAAACTGCGGGTAACTAGGCAGCGCGCGCTGCCTAGATACCCGACGTGTACCTTAGTTACCAGCCTCCTCCGCTCACCGGGTGAGCGGAGGAGGCTGGTAACTAAGGTACACGTCGGGTATCTAGGCAGCGCGCGCTGCCTAGTTACCCGCAGTGTACCTTGGATACCAGCTCCCAGCGCTTGTGACAGGCGCTGGGAGCTGGAATATCGCTAGTCCTGGTGTCACACGCAGCGATGCTGCGTGTCCACCGGGCGACAATCGCCAGGTTTTAGGACTGATTCTAAAACCTGGCGATCATCAACCAGCGATTTATCGCTGGTTGATGCAGTATGTCACACGCGTCAATATCGCTGCAACGTCACGTGCAGCCGATATCGTGCAGGCGATATTGACGCGTGTGACAGGCCCTTTAGAACATGCGCGCGACATGCTCCTCTCTTGAAGGCTCAATATGCCCTACCCAGAAGTGCTTTTAAGCCTATGGCACCTTTCCCCAATCAGAAGTGCCTGAGCAACGTGGTCCATTGTTAGAGTAACACTGGTAGTTCTAAAGTCCCATTCCTAGTATCTTGTTCCCATACCTGTGCCTGTATATGCCGTACCTGTATTTGCCTCTATCCTATACTGCCTGAACCAGCTGTACTGCTGTTACCCTCAGCTCAAGCCTGAACCAGCCATGCTGTCAACAGTCATGATTTCCACCTTAGGTTCCTTAAAGTATCCTCCTTTACTCTGAATATAGCTTTACACCCCCTTGTCATTCTCTCAAGCAGCTTTATCAGATAGTCACTTGGAATGTCTAATATCCTATTTTTGTGTTGTGTGATCCAAACAAATCTCTTCTTTTTGCAGTCTTCATTAGTGAATTTTTTTTTCTTCAGAAATTTAGCCTTTGTCGAGCCCCAGGCCCTGGGGTACTCGGATATCAGGCTCCAAGAGTAGCGTTGCTGTGTCACGGGGAGTGGTGGCCCGCCTGATCCCGTGTCCTGGGTGACACTTCAAGAAAAGGGATGTATTTACAGGGGATTCTATATACAGTTCACGTGACACCACCTGTAGTTTCTGGTGATAGGTCACCAGCGCCGCCACTGTCTGCCGGAGGTAACTGGTAATGCGGCTGAGATGACTAAGCCCCCTACAGGCAGGGCTGTTGCTCCGGGGCAGTGTTCTTGCAAGGGAACAGGATTGAAGTTGGGAAATACACGCAGAAGCAAAGTCACTTTCTCCCGAGTACTTTACTGTCAACTTGTAGCAGCATCAGATACAGTTCACAGTTCAGCAAGATGTTATAAATAACAGGTAGCTTAATGGGTGGCTGCAAGTGGATCCCAGGTGGTATGGTGGAACCCTTAGTGTACCTTCGTTAACTAACCAGTGCCCGTTCTTCCCCATCTAGGATGGGCCTATACCCAGTAGCTCCATGTAGGTAGTACCGGGGGTCCTCTCCCTCGTTGTGAGGAAGCAGGCAGACCGCTCCACTGGCAGGGTGCTGCAGCTGGTAAACGAACTGGTTGCCGACTGCAAAGCTGAACTCTGGCCAGATCCTCAGGCCCGGTGTTCCCGTGGTGGACTGGAGTATCCCCTAGAGTATGGTCGCTCCACTCTGAGGATCTCCCTTTCTCTCTAGGGCCCAGGCTTCTCTCTAGGGCGCCCTCAACCAGGACCTCCTCAAGGCCCCTTTCTTCTTCCCTCCGGTTCGGCTTGAAACCGCCCCAGTTTGACCTTCCGCCCCGTTCCAATTAGTCAGAGCCTTTCTAACTCCTTTCCTCCTCCTCCATCTAGCCCGAAGGCCAGGGGCCACCGACCAAAGCCAGAAGACCTACTGGCCCTCCTGCCAAGAGCTAAAGACCTCCTTGATCCCCCTAGAGGTGAATATATCTCCTCCTGGGTAACCTCCCACCGCTCATCTAATGTGGGAGTGCTGGGAATGGGTCTTACCCACCATCCTAGGGTCCACCTAGCTGGAGTATTTACACCTCTTTTACGGGGGTAGTACCCCTCTGTGACGCCTACACATGTGGGGCGCCACACCTTAATGGTCTGCTTTTCGCAGTTTTTTATGGAAAGTTAATGCTGAGATGTGTCTGCTACTTGATGTCTGTGTATCATTTAGGAGTGCTGTTATCTGAGATGCTGTCGATTTGTGGTTTCTCAGTCTGGTAACTCTGATCAACTTATCCTCTGCAGCAGTGGAAATTCTTGGTTTTCTTTTCCTGAGGCGTGAGTTTCCATACCATAAAGGTAGCAATGGATGGGTTTTTTGATTGCACTTGAGGATACCATCAGGGTTTTAGCAACTTCACAGACTGACTTACTTTCATGCCTTAAAGTAATTATAGACCTTCATGTCTCTTTACTTATTGATTGGCTCTTGCCATATTCTGGTTTAGAACAGTTGTGGAATAGGCCTCGGTACTGTATGGAGCTGTGCACTAACACTGCAAATGAAATGTTAGTAGAATCACGGCACTCGTGCAAAGTGTTTTTTTTCCTTCAAAGTGAGTTTATTTCACACAATCAGTGACACGACTAGCAGTGTTAACGTTTTGGCCAATCAAGGCCTTATTCACAACGTCGCTGGAATCAAACAAAGAATCTAAAAATAAATATCTTATGGTACCTTTACACGCCGCTACAGAAGGTTAGAAACCACCTGGTGTCGCACATGCACGTGCACGTTTCAACGGTTCCTAACGGTACCTGATACCGCATTTACACGCCTCTACAAGGTGCTCACAGTAGGTTTTTTCTATCCCTGGAAGCACCGACGGGTGCCGCAGGTTACCTTCTGTAGAGCACCTTCCCTCATTTACACGCCGCTACCACAAGGGAATATGGGAGGACCTGGGGCAGCAGGGACAACACATAGGAGTGCCAGAATTGTGGATTACGAGACGCTCGTACGGTGATTGGACAATGCAATAGCATCATGATTGGGCAGCCAGCGCAGGAAGGCTGGCTAATACATGATGCTATTGCAATTGTGTAGTGTGACTGGCCAGCTCCTTAAATATGCCGCCCTATGCAGGGACAACCAATCGTAACGCAAGAGCTCCCACCAATGATCGCTGATGGGGCGCGGTATCCCAGAGGCTGTGTCATGCCCCAGGGAGTTCACTAGGTGTCGAAAATACCTTCCTGTTCCTCGATTACACGCCGCTACCATAGGGTTTATACTTACTTGTTTTTGAGCACGGCTGAAAGACAGGTGTCGACAGTGACCGGTGGCAACAACCTGAATTACACGCTGCTACCTCACGGTGTTTTGAAGGTACAAGTTACAATTGTCTCCGACACCCGATGGTTTCTAACCTTCGGTAGCGGCGTGTAAAGGTACCATTACAGATCAAACAGTGAAAAATTTGCTATATACAGTATATACAATGGAAACCAGTCTAAAAGTATATTTTGTGTTGTGTTTCAGTAGAAGATATGGCTGGAACTCATTGTGTAAGTGATATTGTGAAAAGACATCAAAGCGAGGAGAAGGATAGAGAGGAGGAATATAACAGGAGAGATAGAGGTAGCTAACTCAGAGTTTACCTGCTGTTGATATAACGTCAGGGTTTTTTGTGAATGTAGAGCCCAAGGTAAGGTCAAAATAGTAGTTCAAGTAGGTAAGGACCTAGGATATAAAAATATTTATTGCTAATGCATGCATCACCGGATAGGTGTACATATATACATAAAAGGGCCAAGGAATGGGGTTACCTGGAATAGGTTAAGCAGGGAGGAAGACATACTCGTATACCACTATACATCCGGGACTCTACTAATACCTCCACCACAACTACATATACATATAATATTATCGTGGGTCCAAGGATCTGTTCCACGGGCACCGTAACCAACACTGAGTTGTGTGCTGGTCATCAACTATTAATCTGCAAATGAAATCCTCATGAGTGGACCTGTTAATTGGTGGGCATTCCAGGTAATGAACTGATGAAGCTGCTTGAGATTGTGACGGATCTGCAAAGCTGTCATCAGAGTAATATGAGGCTTTGGTTCTCTATATATGCATAGATTCGTTTTTTGTCTTTTATTGAATCAGATGAGAGTAGCTGATGCTGTAAGTGAAATGTGCTCCGGAGCTCAGTTCTCAAAGAGCTTTAGTAAAATGCAGGGATTATGAGCTAGCGCATTGATGGGTCTATGTGACAGTCTGTGATCAGTACTGGGCCACACATAAAACTCTAAGTGACCTTCTAGGGTTAGCAGATGGCCCACAGGTTGTCCGGCAGAGATGAGCTCGTTATCAGGATTAATCCAGCCCTATTGATTCGGTCACTTAAAACTGTGTTATAATTTCCACAATGTCACTCTCTGTCATGTGTCTCATTGACCGCAATTAAAACAAAACTCTGTATTGACCATTGATGGCTACAAAAACGACGTAGTCAATCTGGAGAATTATTTGTCAATTCTCTTAAGCCTATAAAATTCTAACATTGCAAAGCTCTGTTAATTATAGTAACTTAGAATTTACATATCTGCATGATGATAACCTTGTTTTGTGATGTATTATGCAATATAATCAGTTAATAAGGGATCACCCCTCATATTCCTTCTCTATTAGTGCAACGTAGCCGGAGTATGGTGTGATGTCTGTGCTGCTGGAGGAAATGAAATAGCCGAATGCTACAAATAATAAAAGATGGTTTATTCTACATGTTTGAAAGTGTTTCCTCACTTCTTCTTCAGGAAAGACACCAGGAGAAACCTGTTGACTTTCCTGAAGAAGTGAGGAAACAGTCCGAAACAAGTAGAATAAACCATCTTTTATTATTTGTAGCATTCGGCTATTTCATCTCCTCCAGCAGCACAGACATCACACCATACTCCGACTCCTTTGGTTTTCTTCCAGCCTTATGGCTTGTGGCATATGCTGTTTTTAGGCTCCGGTCAAGGTTGTTCGAGGCAAAATCATACTAGGTGAGATACCACTCTCGTTGTATTTGTTATATAGTTGTGGCCAAAAGTATTGACACCCCTGCAATTCTGTCAGATAATACTCAGTTTCTTCCTGAAAATGATTGCAATCACAAATTCTTTGCTATTATTATCTTCATTTAATTTGTCTTCAATGAAAAACAAAAAAAGAGAATGAAGCAAAAAGCAAAACATTGATCATTTCACACAAAACTCCAAAAATGGGCCGGACAAAAGTATTGGCACCCTCAGCCTAATACTTGGTTGCACAACCTTTAGCCAAAATAACTGCGATCAACCGCTTCCGGTTACCATCAATGAGTTTCTTACAATGCTCTGCTGGAATTTTAGACCATTCTTCTTTGGCAAACTGCTCCAGGTCCCTGATATTTGAAGGGTGCCTTCTCCAAACTGACATTTTTAGATCTCTCCACAGGTGTTCTATGGGATTCAGGTCTGGACTCCTTAGAAGTCTCCAGTGCTCTCTGTCAAACCATTTTCTAGTGCTTTTTGAAGTGTGTTTTGGGTCATTGTCCTGCTGGAAGACCCATGACCTCTGAGGGAGACCCAGCTTTCTCACACTGGGCCCTACATTATGCTGCAAAATTTGTTGGTAGTCTTCAGACTTCATAATGCCATGCACACGGTCAAGCAGTCCAATGCCAGAGGCAGCAAAGCAACCCCAAAACATCAAGGAACCTCCGCCATGTTTGACTGCAGGGACCGAGTTCTTTTCTTTGAATGCCTCTTTTTTTTCTCCTGTAAACTCTATGTTGATGCCTTTGCCCAAAAAGCTCTACTTTTGTCTCATCTGACCAGAGAACATTCTTCCAAAACGTTGTAGGCTTTCTCATGTAAGTTTTGGCAAACTCCAGCCTGGCTTTTTTATGTCTCAGGGTAAGCAGTGGGGTCTTCCTGGGTATCCTACCATACAGTCATGGCCAAAAGTATTGACACCCCTGCAATTCTGTCAGATAATACTCCGTTTCTTCCTGAAAATGATTGCAATCACAAATTCTTTGGTATTATTATCTTCATTTAATTTGTCTTCAATGAAAAAGCACAAAAGAGAATGAACCAAAAAGCAAAACATTGATCATTTCACACAAAACTCCAAAAATGGTCCAGACAAAAGTATTGGCACCCTCAGCCTAATACTTGGTTGCACAACCTTTAGCCAAAATAACTGCGATCAACCTCTTCCGGTAACCATCAATGAGTTTCTTACAATGCTCTGCTGGAATTTTAGACCATTCTTCTTTGGCAAACTGCTCCAGGTCCCTGATATTTGAAGGGTGCCTTCTCAAAACTGCCATTTTTAGATCTCTCCACAGGTGTTCTATGGGATTCAGGTCTGGACTCATTGCTGGCCACCTTAGAAGTCTCCAGTGCTTTCTCTCAAACCATTTTCTAGTTCTTTTTGAAGTGTGTTTTGGGTCATTGTCCTGCTGGAAGACCCATGGCCTCTGAGGGAGACACAGCTTTCTCACACTGGGCCCTACATTATGCTGCAAAATTTGTTGGTAGTCTTCAGAATTCATAATGCCATGCACACGGTCAAGCAGTCCAGTGCCAGAGGCAGCAAAGCAACCCCAAAACATCAGGGAACTTCCACCATGTTTGACTGTAGGGACCGTGTTCTTTTCTTTAAATGCCTCTTTTTTTCTCCTGTAAACTCTATGTTGATGCCTTTGCCCAAAAATCTCTACTTTTGTCTCATCTGACCAGAGAACATTCTTCCAAAACGTTTTAGGCTTTCTCAGGTAAGTTTTGGCAAACCTCAGCCTGGCTTTTTTATGTCTTGATGTAAGAAGTGGGGTCTTCCTGGGTCTCCTACCATACACTCCCTTATCATTCAGACGCCGACAGATAGTACGGGTTGACACTGTTGTACCCTCGGACTGCAGGGCAGCTTGAACTTGTTTGGATGTTAGTCGAGGTTCTTTATCCACCATCCGCACAATCTTGTGTTGAAATCTCTTGTCAATTTTTCATTTACGTCCACATCTAGGGAGGTTAGCCACAGTGCCATGGGCTTTAAATTTCTTGATGACACTGCGCACGGTAGACACAGGAACATTCAGGTCTTTGGAGATGGACTTGTAGCCTTAAGATTGCTCATGCTTCCTCACAATTTGGTTTCTCAAGTCCTCAGACAGTTCTTTGGTATTCTTTCTTTTCTCCATGCTCAATGTGGTACACACAAGGACACAGGGCAGAGGTTGAGTCAACTTTAATCCATGTCAACTGGCTGCAAGTGTGATTTAGTTATTGTCAACACCTGTTAGGTGCCACAGGTAAGTTACAGGTGCTGTTAATTACACAAATTAGAGAAGCATCACATGATTTTTCTAACAGTGCCAATACTTTTGTCCACCCCCTTTTTCATGTTTGGTGTGGAATTAGATCCAATTTGGCTTTGGACAATTCTTTTCGTGTTTTTTCATTAAAGACAAATTAAATGAAGATAATAATACCAAAGAATTTGTGATTGCAATCATTTTCAGAAAGAAACTGAGTATTATCTGACAGAATTGCAGGGGTGTCAATACTTTTGGCCACAACTGTATTATTGCAGATAGGACCCTATTAGCGCTCATTTGTCCACAGTTGTTTAGTCCTTCTCTATTAGGCTCACTTACCATTCCCATTTGCGTCTGCTGTTTAGTGTAACAGCCAATAGAATTCATGCACAGAATGGCTGCATTGCATAACTGATGCAGAGGGACCCCAATGATAATTATGGGGTCTGTCTTGATTACATTACATGTCAGTTTTAAGAACAGAAAAAAGATCTACATGATGATGGTGACACAGGCCCCGATGTATCAGGTATGTAACGTATCCGCTTTGTATGTAAATTCCAATTGTTTCTTTAAATGGAAGAGACAAATGAAATATGCAGACTGCTGAGACCCACCCACCAGTTCTCCCCACCGCGCAATGAGCAATGAAGACACATGGGAAATCTTTTCCAACTTTATTGAGGGTACAAATGTAACACCACTCATATGTAATTGAAAACAGGGGGTGGAATGTTTTGGTCACAGCTCAACCATAGGCACAAATCTGCCTTATAAACCAAAGGGGAGGAGGCCCGATGCAGCGGCCGTCCGTGGCAGGTTGGCTCTTACGAGAGCCCTCATCCACCAGCCATGGAGTAGTGAGGGCATACCCTGTGAGCGGTATGGTAAAGAGGAAGAGGATGAAGAGGGACAAAGCTTATAAGGCCTGGGGGTGGGCCTGCAGAGTGACGAGGAGAGGAGGCAGTGCCCATTATTCGGCAGGGAGGAGCAGGGGTTGTTTTAGCAGGGCTCGTCAGTCAGATGCAGCAGGCAGCATACGCAGCCGCAGTGCCTTACAAACAGAAATGTGAGATTAGTCTAAGGCCATGTTCAGATGAGCACATGAATAAAATCATCTGATTGTCAATCAGAAAAATCAAACGGCTTTCATCCGTATTGTCACCTGTGTATCCGTTTTTTACATCCATATGACATCTGTATTTACACATCAATTCTTTCCATGTACGCGATCAAATACAGATTATTTTGTTGCAATGTATCCGTACAAGTCAGTTGGAAAATGGATGATCAGCATGGGTTCCAATTTTTTCGGCGCATGCATAGGTTTGAATAGGCAGATCTCACCTAAAACATAGAGAATAGTGTAAGCTGCAATATTTGTGAAAGAAAGAATGCGCAAATAGGGTCTTATCTCAATAACACACTTTCACTTATCGATGTAGAATTGCTCACCTTTGTCAGTTGTGAAACCCACAACTGGTAGAATAGCGTACAAGCAGCTTCTGCAGGGACCGCACTCTCAACGGTGACCGTGGTCGTAATGCAGATTCTTGGACAAAGTGCTTCGGTGTCCGCGCTGCTGCTCCGAGACCAAAGAAACACAGACACAGGACTGTCTGGTTCATCTACAGCCTTTATTTTCCAACGCGTTTCGGAACATCCCTGAGGAAGGAGCTCGGGAGGAGGCTCCGAAACGCGTCAGAAAATAAAGGCTGTAGCTGAACCAGACATTCCTGTGTCTGTGTTTCTTTGGTCTCGGAGCAGCAGCGCGGACACTGAGGCACTTTGTCCAAGATAGCTGCAATATTTTGCACATAATACTCAGGTCCATGTGAAGAAAGTGTCTTCTGAACAGCCTTATTGAATATAATGGTTGGCGCTGTTCGGGTGTTCTCAGATTTTAACACCGACAGTAAAAGTCTGTATAATATGCTCGTATGGGGTCGGGAGGAGAATTGCTGGAGAGTGTGGCTTCATAATTAACTTGAGATAACCATATAGTGTACAGTGGACTATTCATCTGAAAGGGCATTGTCTAATATAACATTCACCTTGGAGTGTTGGTGCAGGGAAATGTGCTACTGTCTGCAGACATCTTCTACAATAAATGCAGCCAGACCTACAACAATTAATTCTGTCATTATAAAAAAAGATTCCATTTTAAAGTGACTCAGCAGGCTCCCCTTACTGAGGATCATTTGCCTTAGTATATAATTAATTACCTGATTTTTCTCTGACCAGTGCACTGATTCCTGCTAAGACTATAAAGAGTTTATGTTCATAAACAGCAGCCAATCAGAAAATGCATAGCTGCAGGGGAAGGGACAGACCAGCAGCCTGAACCAATGATAAGGCAGGAGGCGTGTCTCTGACTACTCCAGACACCCAAGAAATCCAAGGGGAGTAGTGCTGATATGATCCGTGCTGCCGTCAGAGAAGGAAGACAAGGCTTCTTACGTGTTGCTCCTTTATTACCACCAATGCGTTTCAGTGCCGTCCCTGCAACTTCCTCAGGGTTACAGAAGAATATAAAACGTCACTTTTAATTCATCTTATTAAAATAGACCTAATAGTAGGACAAAGCTATAAGTGATAAAATAAATTAAAAGGAAAAAGTTAATGATAACACCAACCTTTACCTATAATTGTTCACAGAATATAATAAATCGGTGTTACTATGTTCTGTGTACTATGTTACTGTGTACACAGAATATAATAAACCGGTGTTACTATGTTCTATGTACTATGTTACTGTGCAAATTTGCACTTCATTAAGGAAGTGGAGAAACTCCAGTGCCACATTTAAGCGGCTCCTCAAAGTCATAATCGCTTTCCAACAAGCTTTTAATATGACTAAGGGATTTGTGCCAGATCAGAACCCCAAACTACAGACTCTGCATTTAGGGGTAACTGCCCCTCATCAGTGCAGTGTGTGGGATATTGTGATCTGGCTGTGTGAGTGGGCTAAGACCAGAATATCCCACACACTGCACCCCGTAACGCAGCGTCTGTAGTTTGGGGTTCTGATCTGGCACAAATCCTTTAGTCATATTAAAAGCTTGTTGGAAAGCAATTATGACTTTGAGGAGCTGCTTAAATGTGGCACTGGAGTTTCTCCACTTCCTTAATGAAGTGCAAATTTGCATATATCTGAGTGGAGGGAAGTGGCTACAATCTCCTCACCTACTTAGCTGTCTCCCTAAGGTAGATAGCAAGTTCCCAGACCCTATGTTACTGTGTTCACAGAATATAATAAACCGGTGTTACTATGTGTTACTGGTGTTACTGTGTGAGTCACACTCCACCACAAAAATAGATGCACCAGGTGTCCTTTTCATACCCATGTGATATGCAGTAGTGTTCAAAATAATAGCAATCTAATATGACTAACCAGATTTTTCACTGTTTTTGGTATAAATTATGTTACCACATATCAAACAATTTACCAATTGGTGCAGTAGATTCTTAAAAAATCAACAGACAACATTCATGGTCTACATGTTTTTGAGTCTGTGTATTTGAATAATTAATTGAAAATAGTAGAAGTGTGGAGTTCAATTAGTTAGATCAATCATTTTGTGAAGAAACAGGTGTGAATCAGGTGGCCCTTATTTAAAGGTGAATTTGTCACGTCGCCGTTGGACTCGGTGGCTGGTGTTCCTGCCTCAGACGCTGGAAGGCGCCGGATTCCTTCGGCTAGTGGTGCCAGTTTTAGGAGGGCCATGTACTCATATGGACTTGCTCCTTTGACATCTGCCTCTGTTGCTGGGCACTGCCATCTTTCTTCTGTGGGTGATTTTGGTTGTGAAGTACCCCCAGGCCATGGGTTACTCAGGAATCGGATCGCTGCTGCTGATGCTGGGGAGTCACGGGCGTCGTGACCCAGCCCTGTGGCCTGGGCGTCAGTTGAAAAAGGGGTTATATACAGGGGAATTTGTCGTGATGCCATCCGTGGTATGTGGTCAGTGGGGACCACCTCTGCTGTAGAACCTCTGGGAATGATGGATGTTAGCTGGGACGGGATGGCTCTCCACGGGTAAAGCCAATCCCCGGGGCAGTGTAAATAGTCTATGTGTGGGATGCAGGGCGACGGGCGCAAGTAACAGGCAAACTCACTGTTTTGTAGTTTTCTCAGTACTTTACTGGAGCAAATGGTAAAAGTTGTCCACGAAGTCTTAAGAGCAACTTGGGGTTATTCTCACCCGACCGGGTCTTTGGCTCCCTTACTGCGCTTGCAATTTGGCTCCTGCTGCTTAAGCTTAGCTGCCGGCCCTGTCTCATCCTGTGAGGTACCGGTATGACAGGCAACTCGAGTCCTTTACTTATACCCTGTTCCCGGGTGTCAGTGTCTCTGAACTCTTTCTCCGTTGCTGTGTCTGTGGGTAGTGTGGCTGGGAATCTGGAACCCCCACCGTCTGGTATTGACTGCCGGGATGTGTGACCCTGCACAGTCTCGGACTCCGGTGTCCGTTCTATGCGCTTTCTTCTGGGGTGAGCACGGAGTTGCTCAACCTCCCAGGTGTCTTCCTCCTCCTTTCCACAGACCCTAGCCTTAGGCCTGGTGTTAGTCAGTGAACCTTGGGACGAGCTTAGCACAGCTTTTACACCCAGGCCTTCTTCACAGTCCTCCCAGGAACTGAACTAACTTCCTCCTCCCCAGACCAGAATATATAGGGGTGCTAACCCTGAACTCGGGCTTGGTCTCCCCCTTCTGGCCTGGAGATGTTGGTGTTGTGTGTGTGTTGCTTGATGAGAATACCTTTTGTTGCTCTCTTGTCACACCACCACTTGGGGGCAGTGATGACACTGTGGCACTTTGACCCAGGGGTGCCACAGTTGCAGAAGAGAGGGTCCTGAAGAGATGTCTGGTAGACACAAGCTTCGTTCTTCTGTCAGAAGTGCATCACCATCTGGCCTGGTTCTAGGGGCGGTCCAGATGAGGTCATCAGGCTGTGAGCTCCAGCCTATGGGAGGGCACTGCGCCCTTCAAATACCTTGGAGCCTGTCCTGCAGGCCGTCAGATATAGTCTTGGTTTCCCCAGCGATCTAGTGTGTGTTTGATTTTGACTCTGACCTTTGCCTGGATTTTTGACCCTCCTACAGCCTGACGATTTTGTACCTTCGCTGTCCTCACAGTTTTGGCTCCGACTCCTGACTACTCTTTTGAGTCCTGATTTTTATTCCCTTCCTGGCGACCTTCCTGCTCTGCTCAACTGCTCATCATAGGCAGCTACCTCCTGGGCTCCGTTGTAATTCCAGATCCCTGTATAGGGGTAAATGGTCTCCGGGTTTCTTGGGGTGCTGCCTTACCAGCAGCTGAGCATCACAGTGGATAGTCGTCACAGAAGCCAGCACATGAAAGCCTGAAAAATATGTGTCATTGGAGACATTGTTCAGAATAACGTACTTTGATTAAAAAGTTGATTGGAGACGCTACAAACTTATAAAGAAGTGCAGACAATGATAGACTGTTCAGCTAAAATGATCTCCAATGCTTTAAAACGGAAAACAAAACCAGAGACGTGGAAGAAAACTGAAGACTACTATTCGCATGAATCAAAGAATAGCCAGAATGACCAAGATTCAGCAAATGATCAGCTCCAGGATGATCAAAGACATCTCAAGTTACCTGTGAGGACTGTGACAGTTAGAAGACGCCTGTGTGAAGATCATCTACTAGCAAGAAGTTCATGGAAAGACCCACTATTAAAAAAGAAAAAAAAAAAGACGTGCTAAAGAAAGAACACATCAACTGGCCTAAAGAGAAATGAAGGAACATTTTGTGGACTGATGAAAGTAAAATTGTTCCTTTTGGGTCCAAGAGCCGCAGACCATTCATCAGATGACCCCCAAACTCTGAATTCAAGCCAGGTATCATGCACCAGTTTGTATACATCAAAATACTTGAAGAGGTCATATTGCCTTAAGCTGAAGAGGAAATACCCCTGAAATGAGTGTTTCAACAAGAAAAAACAACTCTAAAGACACTACTAATCAAGCAAAATATTGTTTCAGTCCAAGAAAATTGAGGTTTTGGAGTGACCAGCCCAATCCTCAGACCTTAATCCAATATAACAAGTTTTGGGTGACAAAAAAAATGCTGTTTCTGAGGCAAAACCAACAAATACACACACATTTTGGGATATAGTCAAAACATCCTGGGCTGGAATAACAGTTCACAGGTGCCACAAGTTGGCTGACTCTATCCAACATAGATGTGAAACAGTTCTAAAAAGTGTGGTTATACAACTAAATATTAAGTTAATGATTACAGGAATGCTAAATCCTAAAAAAAACACAAACGCAGACACTGCAATCTTTTTGAACAGCTCAATATTAATATTTTGTTATTTTCTGTAAAGTAGGTAAAGATTATATACATTTCTCTTCATGCTTTGATTTAGAAAAGTGTGCAATGTTCCCAGTTCATGGAAATAAAAACTATTATAAAGATTTCAGGCTTAACTCATGGTTTTGAACACACTGCTATTATTACACAACTGTAGCTCAGTTAACTTTTTCCTTTCGCTATACCCATGTTCTACTATTAGGACTATTTTAAAAGGATAAATTAATAGTGACGTTTTATCTTCTTCTTTTCTTTATTTCATCAAATGCTAATATATGAATCCTTTGTTAATGGTGTCATCCTTGGTATTTGATACCTTGCTGTTGTTGGTATCCATTTACTGTAGTATTTATTTATAAACTTAAAAACAGCCAAGGAACAATGACATGATGAAAATTAATAACAGAATATTATCCCTTATGGGCAGTAACGTATATATCATTTTGAGTTCACAACTGAACAATCAGTGTAAGTTTCTGTTATGTATAAACCAAAAGTGTATATAAAGTATAACGCTACCGGCGTCCCTACTACGGGGAGATGCACTCACTGCACTGGCTTCCATAGCTGCTGTTCTGATCCACGCCAAGTATTTCTGCACGTCTCCTGGAAGAAAGCTAAGGGGCAGCGTGCTTAATCCAAAAAGTGCCTCCAGCCTTACTTGTTTACAGTACTAGGTACTTAAGGCATTCTTCCCCTTATGGTGGTGCCTGAGCAGCATGTAAAGTCAATTTCTACATTTGCTAGTCGTCTGGTCCTCTCACTCGTACCTGTGTTCCTGAGTCTGTTGCTTGCCTGTTCACCCATTCCTGATTCCCTTAGAGATAAGCGATCCTTCAAGGCTCAGGTTCAGCTGCTGAATGAACCTGTGGATGTTTGGGTTCGGTCGTGCTGTTCAGGACTCAAACTTGACCCCAGCCGTCACTGACTGACTGTTTGGCTCTCCACCCACATACAGTTAGTCATAAGGCAAACACTTCCGGGGCGGGATGGGGCAATTTATATTTTTTTAACATCACTACCAAACAACGGATGAAAACTTTTGTTTTAACCCTGTGTGAACCGGTCAAACACTGCAAGTGGCTCAAACTGGCCTCAGCACCCAGCGTACTGGAGCTCAGCCATCCTGGCTGCAGCACTTTAGAAACGGAAATTCCCCAAACTCCAGCCCCAAACATGTTCGCTCATCTCTAATCCTGCTCCTGTGTCTCTGTACCTGCCTGTGTTCCTGCACCAGTTCTAGTTCTGTGAACACATGTTCGTATTCCTGTCCTACCTGAACTAGCTGTCCTGCCAGTACCTGCTGTCCTGTCTGTACCAGCCATCCTGCCACAACCTGCTGTCCAGTCTGTGCAAGCCATCCTGCCAGTACCTACTGTCCAGTCTATACCAACAGTACTGCCACTACCTGCTATCCAGTCTGTACCAGCCATCCTGCCACTACATGATGTCCAGTCTGTACTAGCCATCCTGCTACTATCTACTATCCAGTCTGCACCAGCCATCCTGCCACTCCCTTCTGTCCAGCCTGTACCAGCCATCATTCCAGTACCTACTATACAGTCTGTACCAGCCGTCTTGCCAACAAACTGCTGTCCAGTCTTTACCAGCTGTCCTTCCACTAGCTTCTGTCCAGTGTGTACCAGCCATCCTGCCACAACCTGCTGTCCAGTGTGTACCAGCCGTCCTGTCAGTACCTACCATCTAGTCTGTACCAGCTATCCTGCTACTACCTGCTGATCTGTCAGTACCTAAGTCTGTACCTGCATTCCTGAACCTTGGGATCAGCTACTGCAGTACCTGGAACTGACCTGGACTGGTAGCTGCCTGCAGTACAAGCCTATACAAGTGGCTATAGTAAAAACCAGGTAGTTACATAATTATGCCCCTGTAAGGTGAGCCTGGTCCCATGGCGCTGTGGGTCAAAAACCACCAACATGACATAAAGCAGCAGGAGCTGCAAAACTAATACTAATGAGCACCCTTTATGAACACCACCCACTTCTAATTCTAAGACACAGGAACTTGCCCTTGTTCACTCTTTGGGACTACATAACCTCCAAGGTGGGACTTCTATTTCTTGTTTTGCAATGTCACAGAATGAAGTAGCGGACTGTATATATGCTCCTGCCATCTATGACCTGGGATACCATGGATATGTTCTTTGCTATATGATATGTCAAAACTTTGATAAAGTTGATAATAACTGATATCTGAGCAGGTAGAAGTTCCCGTAAGGGGTTGGGCAGACCTAAACCTACAGCCCACAAGGAATGTTTCTATTGCAGCCTATCCCCACACAATTCTCAGTGCATGTCTTAAACCTTTTTTGTTACTCTGATTTGCCCCCTTGTAGACACCTGCAATAATGAAGTCCAACTGCTGTGGAATTAGAAATCCCAGTATTACAGGCGGGCTGAGATTCGTAGCTTCCTAGCAGCTGTAGAGATGCTAATCCTAGTCTGTATAAGCGATAGTGTTAGGAGATTCAGCTCCACCCTGCAGATTCTGTTTCTATCAAACTAATGGCATGATTTGGGTAGACTTTGAGCAATCCCTTGGAACATGTAGACAAGGATTATGCTTGTTCTATTGACCTCATCTCCGTGATAAAGAGGAGTTATGTTTATCAACGCATTGGACGGGCCCATTTAGAAGATTACCACATTTTCAATCCCATTTGTGGGGAAAGAGGATTGCAGACAATTTATTTTATCTGCTGCGGGTGTTTATGAAGTTAGAAAGAACAGATATGTGTTTAAACTCTGCCTTTATATCTCTGGAACATGGGCTAGGATAATTCTTGTGTTTGAACGCTGAATTTCAGAGTCAGATCCCCATGTCCTACTTACTCAGGACACAATATAATTAATCCCACGTCTTTTAACCATATTTTAGGCTATTTTGATATATATACACTGAAATGATCTTATACAACAGTAGAGTGGTGCAATATGTAGGAGGCAATATCACACAAACAATTAACACACTGGGGCCTCCTGCCCATCTACTGGGCAATTCTTAGACAGTGCAGATGTAGACCATTAGAGGTTTTGTGCACCTCGGCAGACATTTTTTTATTTGCTTAAAGGGAATCTGTCAAGGTTTTTTTCCTATGTAATCAGAGAGCACCATGATGTAGGATTTAAGACCTAATTAAATCGATGTATCACTTACTTGCCTCTGTACTGTTGTTTCAATACAATCAGTGTTTTATCAGCAGGAGATTATCACTACAGGACTAAGGGCCCCTTTACACACTGAGACTTTCCAGTGATCCCACCAGCGATCTGACCTGGTCGGGCTCTCTGCAGTCGCTGGTGAGCTGTCAAACAGGCAGACTCACCAGCGACCAGCCAGCAGCGACATTGCTGGTAACCAAGGTAAACACCTGGTAACTAAACAGCACTCGCTGCTTAGTTACCCGGTGTTTATGTGGAGCCCACTGGGACGGGGTACTCGGTACCGGATCGGGTTATCACGGGGGTTTCACTGCGATCTTGGTCCGGAACGTGTCCTGAGCCCACAAGTAAAAGTTGGGCGTTATTTACAGGGGATAAAGTTGTGACGCCACCCGTGGTATGTGGTCAGGGTGACCACCGCTGCTGCAGAACATCCGGGGATGATGGATTGCAGCCTGTGATGTGACGGCTCTCCACGGGCAGAGCCTGGTCCCCGGGGCAGTAGTGATGATGACAGTTTGTGAGGGAGAACACAGTTTGCAAGGATCACACAGACTCACGGTTTTGTAGTTTTCCGATTCTTTACTGAAGCAGATGGTATACAGCTGAGTACTGACCTCGGAGTCTGTACGTACAGGGGCCGTGTTGCTCCCACCCTAGCTGGGTCTTTTGGCTCCCTGCTTCTGCGCTGTGTGTGTGGCCCTGCTGCCGCTTTAGCTAAGCTGTTGGCCCTGTCTCCCCTCACGGGTACCAACTTTCTAGGCAACTTGAGTCTTATTCCGTGTTCCTGACCCCACCGTGTTGCTTCGCTGTGGTACAGTGAAGATGTGGGACCTTCACTAATCCAGTGTTCACTGTGCTATTTGTGTCAGGCACAGCATCAGATCCGGTATCCGTTCTCTGCGTTTCTCTGGGGTGAGTCTCAGGGGACTCTATCTCCCAGGTGTGTTCCTCTCTGCTCTGTCTCCTTTTCCTCAGACCCTGGTTTGGCCTGGAACTGGACAGTGGACCCGTGGGGTGAGCCTAACGCAGCTCTTTTACACCCAGGTCTTTCTTCCTCAGTGCTGTCCCGCACTGAACTAACTGCCACTTCCTCTCACACCAGAATATATAGGGAAGCAGTATTAGCTCCCCCTTCTGGCTTGGAGGTGCTAGTGTAGTGTTGTGGGTTGTGTGGGGAGTTAACCCTTGGTGGTGTTACTGTGGCACATGAACCCTGGGGTGCCACATTTACCCTGGTTACTAGTGTCTTCCCGCTTACAGGCTGGGCTATGCGGGAGGACTCTGGTAACCAGGGTAAACAACGGGTAACTAAGTAGCGCGCGCTTCTTAGTTACCCGGTGTTTACCCTGGTTACCAGTGCCCAGCGTCTAAAGTGCGGTGCTGGGCACTGGCTGTGAAGTTGCTGGTCGTTGGTCTCTCGCTGTCACACACAGCGATGCGTGCTGACCAGCCGGAGACCAAGGACCGAAAAATGGTCCTGAACGATGTGCAGCGATCAGCGACCTCACAGCAGGGGCCTGATTGCTGCTACGTCTCACACACTGTGACATCGCTGGAAAGGTTGATGTTATGTCACAAAACCTGTGACTTTTCAGCGACATCGCTAGCGATGTTGCAGTGTGGGAAGTACCCCTACGTGTCTTGTGCCTCCTAGTCTAACCTTTGTCTAACCAGCACTGATTAACAGATCTCTGCCTATGCACAGTGTACACAGAAAGCTGCCAATCAGTGGTGGGGATGGGGCTATACACAGCTCAGCATTCCAAGCTCTGCTAGATCTGCAGCAGAGTGAATAGAGATTGTAACTAGGGATGAGCGAGTAGTGAAATAATCGGACTCGCTATACTCGTAACGAGTAGGTTCCAATGTAAGTCAATGGGAAATGTGAGTGCTAACTCTGTTGGACCCTATAAAGGGGTCTGGGGGGCTGAGGAAAATGTTGAAATGGGTGCATGATTGTTTAAAAGCCGGTGGTAAAAAGCCGCCGGCTTTTAAACAATCAGTCAGCCCATCCTCCACTTTCCCACAGCCGCCCATCCCGATCCTCTGCTCCCTCCGCCACCTCCCATCCTGATCCTAAGTTAGAACTGGGCAGGGAGTGCAGCACTAGTGACCGGGGAGCACAGGACCCGGGCGGGGAAGCCAACAGTGAAAAGACTTCACTGCCGGCTTTCCCTGTCTGTGCTGCGCTCCCCGCTCCCTGATGCTCCCTGGTGCTTCGCTCCCTGCCCGGTCCTAACTTAGGATCTGGCGGGAGGGGGCATCAGGGAGCGGGGAGCGCAGCACCGACAGGGAAAGCCGGTGAAGTCTTCTGCTGGCTTTCCCGCCGGTAATTTCAAATGAACAGCTGAGGTATCAGCTGATACTGATCAGCTGTTCATTTGAAATAGCCGCCAGTGCCCTCAGAGGCTTCATGTGAATTCATGCTTGACTGCATGAACTCACATGGGCTCTCCCAGGCTGCACAGTTCAGCTACATCTCTGGTAGAGATTCTCTACCAGAGATGTAGCTGAGCTAAAGAAGAGGACTCCATTGGACTACATCGGACGGAAGAGGAATAATTTAATAAAGATGGAGTCTCTAAGTGTATTTTTTGTTTTATTTCTAATAAAAATTTTTTTTCTCTGTGTTGTTTTTTTTTAAACAATTTACTAGAAATTCATGGCGGTCATGTCTAATATTGGCATGACCCCATGAATTTCGGGCTTAGGGCCAGCTGATAATACAAAGCTGGCCCTAACCCCTTTATTACCCAGTCAGCCACCGCACCAGGGCCGTGGATGAGTTGGATACAGCGCCAGAAAATGGCTCTTCATTGAACGCGCCATTTTCTGGGGCGGATGCGGACTGCAATTCGTAGCAGGGGATACCCAGAAAGCTTGGTCCTCCCTGCGCTGCAGATTCCAGTCCCTAGCTGCTTAGTTGTACCTGGCTGGACACAAAAATAGAGCGAAGCCCCACGTATTTTTTTTATTATTTCATGAAATTCATGAAATAATAAAAAAATACGGGCTTCCCTATATTGTTGTGTCCGGCCAGGTACAACTAGGCAGCTGGGGGTTGGGGGCAGCCCGTTCCTGCCTGCTGTATTTGGATGGCATACAAAAATATGTCGAAGCGCACGTCAAACTTTTTGTGAAAAATTAATTAAGAAGTAAAAAAAATATAATAATTTAGGAACTGCATCTTTATTAACCCCTCAAGTGGAGGGGTTAATAAAGATGCAGTCCATAAATGTTTTGTTTTTTAATTTTTGAATTAATTTTTCCAAAACATTTTACGTGGGCTTCGCCATATTTTGCTTCTTCTGACTAAATTGAAGTCAAGGCTTCATCACCTTTTTTTGGGCCACCATTCCAGAGTTGTGTAACATTGTACGGTGCTTCCACTGACGTCTGAAATCTCACTATTACGAAGCATGAGCATCTCTGGAGAGACCTAAAAATGGTTGTATACCAACGTTCACCATCCAATCTGACGGAACTGGAGAAGATCTGCAAGGATAATTCCAAAGGACTAGGTGTCACGCTTGGGAGGTAAGGGAATCAGGTAACCGGTAGATGAATTGGGCAAAAAGAGCCTAATCTGACCCTGATGCTGGGGTCCCTGGCTCGCCCTGATCTTGGAGGTACCTCTGATGGTGAGGAGTTCCAAGCCGCCACCCTGTACCCTAAAACTGCTGATTATCCCTAGGCTGAGGGCCCCTACGTTCACACACGGGTCAGGAATCACAGCTTCTCCCCAGGAAAGACTTTAGCCCAGCAGCTAAGCATCAGCACAGCACCAAGACCTAGAGCACATAGCTATCAGCAGCACCTGACAGAGGAGAGGGGAGGCTATTTAAAGCCAGGGGAAGGGATTCCAAGTCAGTCACACATTAACTCCTGAACCAGCAATTGAACATAATAGTGACTGCAGTTCTAGAGCACACCTCAGGAGGCAAGGACCTTCACAACCATCCACCATGCAGCTCTTAAAGACAAACAACATACACAGCAGCATCCAACAATGTCAGCGCCATATAAGCGCGTGACACCAGGGTGTACAACGATCTGCGCTGCTGAGTATAAGGAAGGACCACAATCTTGGTATATAAGAATGGTGCTTTATTTTTTCTACACATTTCGGGGCTGCTGTTCCAGACCCTTTCTTAGGAATACCACCATAAACAATGACCAATGGAAGAAATAAAGCAACATTCTTATATACCAAGATTGTGGTCCTTCCTTATACTCAGCAGCGCGGATCATTGTACACCCTGGTCCTTTGGATTTATGCATATATTGTTCCTGATGGAACAATGGATCCTGCAGCAGCTGTTTTGAGTGTTTAAACCGGTTGTGGGGCATACAACCGCACAAGGTGAGCAGTACCTCATTTTTGAACTATCTGGTATCTAAGAGATAAGACCCTATTGCGCCCTTGTCTACCGTTTAATAAGATCTGCAAGGAAGAATGTCAGAGGATCACCAAATCCAGGTGTGAAAAACTTGTTTCATCATTCCCAAGAAGAGTCATGGCTGTGCTAGCTCAAGAAGGTGCTTCTACTGAATACTGAGCAAAGGGTCTGAATGCTCATGACCATGTGATATTTCAGTTTTTCTTTTTTTATAAATTTGCAAATATTTCTAGATTTCTGTTTTCTTTCAGTCAAGGTGGGGTATAGAGTGTACATTAGTGAAAAAAAAGAACTATTTTGAATTTACCAAATGGCTGCAATGATACAAAGAGTGAAAAATTTAAAGGTGTCTGAATAATTTCCGTACCCACGGAAATATATATATAACTCACCTCAGCGGGGGCCGTGGGTTACTCGGAACCAGGCCCTCCTTAAGTCATCGGGGCTGCAGGCTGTCACAGTGGCGTAACCCGGTTTGTGGTCCCTTATTGGGCGGTCAGTTAAAAGGGAAAAAGGGGTAACACCACCCGTGGAAGGCGGCCGGTAGGGGCCGCTACTGTGGTCCGGGACCTCTGGGGATGATGGAGTGGCAGTTGTGATGGTATTGCTCCCCACACGAGGAGCGGGTCCCCAGCGCATCCGGAGTCAAGGTGATTTGTGGTGATGGAGGGCCAGAGGGGCAGTGCTGTCTGCTGGCGGGGTCGAGGCAGGTCCCCTGCAGGGCCTGCGGTCTGTGCAGTCTGGTAATCTACTGCTCCCCAGGCACAGGCGGGAAATAAGAGTCTCACACAGTCTGAGTTCCAACCCGGTGTACTTGGCTTCTTTTGGCAGGTACATCAGGTTACAGTACAAGTACAGCGGCGGTCTGGGTAATCATTGGCAACCAGGATGGGTTGTCCAGTGCACCCCCTTCGTGTTCCTTTCCTCTTGGGCCTTCCTCTCTCAGCTCTGCCTGTTCTCCTACTTCCTGCATGCGCCTCCGCACACAGAGCCCTGATCCAGCAGCCACGGGCCTTCCTTGGCGACTGGCAGGGTCCCCTGGCCCTAGTACGGGTGCCTTCGCTGCGCTGTGTCGGGAGTTGGCCACATCTCTTGGTGATCTCGTGGACCCCCAGTTCTGTGGTTGGAGCTTGGAGCCTCCTTGCCACCTTCAGGGTCAGGCCCCTAGTTCTCGCCCTTAGGACCCTCTCTGGCGCACTGCTTTCTGTATCCCGGGACAGGCCTCATCATGGTTCTGGCCTCTGGGTCCGTGCTCTCTCTCCTCATCCTCTCTGTCTCATGTCCTCCTCTGACTAACCTCCTTGACTGAATGACCCTTACTTCCTGTGGTGTTTTCCCTTTGTTCTCTTCCTTTCCCCAACCGCTTCCTGCTCACTTCCCACCCACCACCTGTCTCCCCCCGCCGTCCCATAGCTGCCTTAGCCATTCCACTACCTGAGTTTACCCGCTGTCTCTGGGACTGGGTGTGTTGGGTGTGTTTGTGGGTGACTGGACTTACCCTCCCGGGTTGCCGCAGACTGGTCGAGGCGACCCAGACCGCAGGGGCGCTATATATATATATATATATATATACACTGTCTGCAGAATTATTAGTCAAATGAGGATTTTGATCACATGATACTTTTTATACATGTTGTCCTACTCCAAGCTGTAAAAGCTTGAGAGCCAACTACCAATTAAGTAAATCAGGTGATGTGCATCTCTGTAATGAGGAGGGGTGTGATTTAATGACATCAACATCCTATATAAGGTGTGCTTAATTATTAGATTAGATTAACCAAAATTAATATTTATAGGAGGTAACAGACTATAATATTTATCAAGACCAGGGGATACCAACTTATTTATAATAAAAATATATCTTTTATTTGTATCAAAAGTTAAAAATAAACACGACCACAATTTAGACAAACATATACATACATATATAGAGAGTGGGGAACCATGCACAATGTAATGTACATATATTTATTAACCAGAGAAAGGAAGGGTCACAATCTTTTTACCCCAAAGGACTCCAAGAGTGTCATCCCTAGGGGAGTATCGTAATGCATACAATTACATATGCTCTAATGTCTCACAAGGGGTAGAACAATAAAGAAATAGCTTTGTGAAACAAGAGAGAAACACATTTCAAAACCTGGTAGCAGTATCAAACAGGGTTTTGAACTTTCGTGTTGCGGAGACCTTCAATCCAGTATCTGGGTTCCCAAAACTATGTAAATAGAACCACCAAACGCTTGACGTGTTTCGCCTTCCGATATGACAGAAGGCTCATCAAAAGTTTTTTTGGGGTTAAGATTAGTTTGTTCAGTCTTATGACTCTATACGCTAGGGAAACAATATTCCCAAAGACAGGTATACCCAGGGGACAAAGATTGGTCAAAGTGATAGCAGCTGGCGCTGGGTGCTGGTGGCTACCGCCTTGTGCCAGCATCCAGGTGCTGGCGGCTGCTGCCTGGTGCCGGCTAGAAGCTGCTTGGGGCTGCCGCCTGACGCTCGCTACCAGCTGCTGGCGGCTGCCGCCTGGTGCCAGGTGCTGGAGGCTGCCACCTGGTGCCCGATACTGGCAGCTGCCCATTTCTGCCCTGCCCATCCACCAGGACAAAGAAAGGCTGGGAGAGATGGACCAGACGCCATTACCCACTAACCCACCACCAGAAGTTCTTGAAGAAGTCCAAGAACAGAATCAAGGCTGGACCACCTGGTGTCGGCACCAGGTGGCTGCCACCTGGTGCTGGCTGCTGGTGGCTGCCACCTGGTGCCGGGTGCTGGTGGCTGGTGCCTGGTGCTGGTGGCTGCCGCCTAGTGTCGGCTACAAGGTGCTGGCAGCTGCTGCCTGGTGCTGGCTACCAGGTGCTGGTGGCTGCCACCTGGTGCCAGATGTTGGCGGCTGCCACCTGGTGCCAGGTGCTGGAGGCTTCTGCCTGGTGCCAGGTGCTGGCAGCTGCCTCCTGGTGCCAGGTGCTGGCGGCTGCCTCCTGGTGCCAGGTGCTGGCGGCTGCCACCTGGTGGCGGGTGCTGGCGGCTAATGCCTGGTGTTGGCTGCCAGGTGCTGGTGGCTGCCGCCTGGTGCTGACAGCTACCGGGTGCTGCCTGGTGCTGGCGGCTGGTGCCTGCTGCCAGCTCCCGGGTGCTGGTGGCTGCTGGGTGCCGCCGGGTGCTGGTGGATGACGGGTGCTGGCAGCTGGTGGCTGCCGCCTGGTGCCAGCTCCTGGGTGCTGGTGGCTGCTGGGTGCCGTCAGGTGCTGGTGGCTGCCAAGTGCTGGCAGCTGCCACCTGGTGCTGGCGGCTGCCACCTAATGCCAGCTCCCGGGTGCTGGTGACTGCTTGGTGCCGGTGGGTGCTGGTGGCTTCCGGGTGCTGGCATCTGCCGCCAGGTGCTGCCTGGTGCCAGCAGCTCACTGAGAGCTGGAGACCAAGAGTGGCAGAGGAAGAAGCTGCCGAGATGCGGGATCCGGAGCGTGCAGTCAGGTAAGGTGCTATTACAGCTGAAGATAGCAGCCTGGGGGGGACAATGGGATGGATGGCAGCAGCAGTCTCTATTGTGTATTCTCTATTGTGTGTATAGCCAGTAGCAGTCTCTATTGTGTATACGGCCCACAGCCATCTCTATTGTGTATACAGCTAGCAGCCATCTCTATTGTGTATTCTCTATTATGTATACAGCTATTGTGTATTCAGCCCACAGGAGTCTCAAGTGTGTATTTGTGTAATATGTAATAGAGAGAGTGTAAAGAAAAAGGAAAAACAGTACAAAAATATAGAAAAAAGTGGACTTTTTTTTGCCCAATGGCGTGGCCATGCATTGGGCAATAAAGTCCACTTTTTTCTATTTTTTTTGTACTGTTTTTCCTCTTTTTACTCTATTGTAAGGAACCATCTGGATTACTGGTTGGGAAAGCTTTGCACATAAATTGAGGTAATTTTTGGTGCTGTTCCAATTTTTCACTATAAATATAATGTATGTATGGTGGAGGCGGAGCATGGGTGGAGGCGGAGCATATGTGGGGCCTGGGCGGAGTCTCAGGGGGGCCCCAAAATTTTGGGAGTAAGGGGCCCCGAAATTCCTAGTGGCAGCCCTGGCTGCATGCAGTGTTGATCGTAAACAGATCAAGCAACTGACAGAATCTATGGATGGAGGCTGCTGAGTGTCATCATAAAGAAAGGGGGCGATATTGGTCACTAATTTTTTTGTGTTTTGTTTTTTCATGTCAGAAATGTTTATTTCTAAATTTTGTGCAGTTATATTGGTTTACCTGGTGAAAATAAACTAGTGAGATGGGAATATATTTGGTTTTTATTAATTTGCCTAATAATTCTGCACAGTAATAGTTACCTGCACACACAGATATCCTCCTAAGATAGTCAAATCTAAAAAACCCCACTCCAACTTCCAAAAATATTAAGCTTTGATATTTGAGTCTTTTGGATTGATTGAGAACATAGTTGGGGATCAATAATAAAAATAATCCTCTACAATACAACTTGCCTAATAATTCTGCACACAGTGTATAGATACACTACTCAAAAAAATACCACATCGTAGAGATCTCATTGAATGAAATATTCCAGTTGCAAATCTTTATTCATTACAATGTGGAATGTGTTGAGAACAATATAACATAAAAATGATCAATGTAATTTAAAGTTAATATTCCATGGAGATCTGGATTTTAAACCAAAATCAAAGTGGAAAATCAAATAGAAGCTGATCCAACTTCACTGAAAATTCCTCAAGACAAGGAACCGAGGCTCAGTAGTATGTGTGGTATCCACATGCCTGTATGACCTCCCTACAACACCTGGGCATGCTCCTGATGAGGAGGCATATGTTCTCCCGAGGGATCTGCTCCCTGACCTGGATTATAGCATAAGTCAATTTATGGACAGTCTGTGGTGCAACGTGGCATTGGTGGATCGAACGAGACATGGTGTCCCCATAGTGCTTTATTGCTTTTAAGTCTGGGGAATGGGCAGCCAGTCCATATCATCAATGTCTTCATCATGCAGGAACTGCTGACGCACTTCAGCCACATGAGGCCTAGCATTGTCAGGCATCAAAAGGAATCTAAGGTCTATTTCACCTGCATATAATCTCACAATGGGTCTGAAGATCTCATCCTGATACTTAATGCCAGTCAGGATACCTCTAACTAGTACATGGAGGTCTGTGCAGCCTTCCAAAGAAATGCCTCCCCACACCATTACTGACCCACTGTCAAACCGGTCATGCTGGAGGATGTTGCAGGCAGCAGACTGTCACATGCTCAGTGTGAACCTGCTGTTATCCATGAAGAGCACAGGACATCAATGTCCAATCTTTTGCCAATCTTGGTTTTCTCTGGTAAATGCTAATCGCCCCACACAGTGTTGGGCTGTAAGCTCAACACCCACTTGTGGACGTTGGGTCCTCATACCACCCTCATGGAGTCTTCTCACTCCACTACCCTCCTCTCTCCATACTGTGCTGAGTGCTTCTTACTCCTCCTCCACCCTCTTCTCTCCATACTGTTCTGAGTGTTTCTCACTCCTCCATCCTCCTTTTTTCCTACTGTGATGAGTTCTTCCCACTCCTCCTCCACCATTCTCTCTTTATATTTTGGTAAGTGATTCTTACTTTTCCTTCACATCTCCTCTCTCCATATAGTGCTGAGTGCATCTCACTCCTCCTCCACCCTTCTCTCTTCCTACAGTGCTGAGTGCTTCTCACTCCTTCTCAGCCCTCCTCTCTCCATACTGTGCTGAGTGATTCTTACTCCTCCACCCTCCTCTCTTCCTGCTGTGCTGAGTGCTTCCCACTCCTCATCCACCCTTCTCTCTCCACACTGTTCTAGGTGATTCTTACTTCTCTTTTACATCCTCTCTCTATACAGTGCTGAGTGCTTCTTACTCCTCCACCATCCTCTCTCCATACTGTGCTGAGTGCATTTCACTCCTCCTCCACCCTCCTCTCTTCCTACTGTGTAGAGTGCTTCTCACTCCTCCTCCACCCGCCTCTCTCTATACTGTGCTGATTGGTTTTTACTTCTCCACCCTCATATCTCCATACTGTGCTGAGTGCTTCTAACTCCTCATCCACCCACCATCTCTCCAAAGACTTCAATATGCTCTAAATTTGCAACACCACACCTCAGTGTGTTGGGAGACCATCTTGCTTTGATCATGACTGATTTGATCTTGGTTTCTTTTTAGTGCTGAGTTCACGAAAAGTGGCTCATAAGTGGTGAAATAAGTACAGTATATTTCTCTGAAAAGATGTATTACAAAGTTTCTTATATTAGCTTGAACTATTGATTTATGCAACATTTGTTGAAACCACAGTGACCATTTAGGTTATCCACTTGCCCCTCATCTATGACATTTTGTTTTGCACATCTACTGATTTTTGTATCTCCTTAATTTGTGAACTGATATAGTCCCCAATGCTACACTCTGTGTTTATTTGATCTTTTTGGATCCAAATAAAAGTTTAATAGATATGGTAAACCTTTGTTTTGCTGGATTATCACAAACTGGTACTGCTTTTTCATCTAGTATTTCATAGACCACACTTGAGCCCACTGAGAAAAGGGGATTCTATGATAAGTAAAGCAAAATAAGTCCAAAACAGAGGACACAGTGTCCAATATTTATACCTAGCAAATATCATTTGACATCACACTCCAGTTTGACATTTAGCAGAAAAAAATGCCCAAATGTGCATCAGTGCTAATATAATTCAGAGAACTTAAGTTTCTGCCTATCATTACTCGGATATGGGACATCCACATAGTTTCCAGGGAAAATAGGGCAATCTCAATTCCAAGAAAAGCTGCAGAGTAGCACATTTCCTATGTCCATTCATAGCTCCATTATAGTAGGCAATTATCACAGTCTACTAGAATGTAAAATCCTCATGAACAAGAGAAGCTGTGATCTTCAGAGCCTACAACAAGACTGATGACAAAAACCTTTAATAAAAATTCCTAATCATTAGAGCAGACAGGCCGACAGCAGAACTCAGGACAAGTGCATCATTAAGCTCTATGCTATTTCTGTCCCACACTGAAGCTGGTCTCTGTACGTGCTGACAGAAGCTGCTCAAGCAAATAAAAGAAAAAAAATCTGTTCTGGTTCAAAGATCCAAAATTTACCTCAGGGGAAATGGTGTATCAGTGTCCGCGCTGCTGAAATCCCAAGAAAACGATCCGGAAACCATATGTAGGTTGCATCAATCATCCATTTATTCCTTTCCTACGCGTTTCAACACTGTCCTAGTGTCTTCCTCAGGGATATATCCCTGAGGAAGACACTAGGACAGTGTTGAAACGCGTAGGAAAGGAATAAATGGATGATTGATGCAACCTACATATGGTTTCCGGATCGTTTTCTTGGGATTTCAGCAGCGCGGACACTGATACACCATTTCCCCTGAGGTAACTTCTGGATGATTCCCACGTGCATGTGGAAGGTGGAAGTCCTGCAGCAGCTGCATTTAATGCCAAATGCTTTTACACCAGTTGTGGGTCTCACAACTGTGCTAGGTGAGTGAATTCATACCCACCGCATACATTAGTGTCACTAGTGATAGGGCACTATTGCGCCTCTTGTTCCCCCCCCTATTTTTTTACTTTGAAAGATCCAAAATGACAAATATTTAGAAGAGCCGACACATAATAGAGTATACGCGTTAAATGCAATTGTCACAAGCTCCAAAATCAGCTACTGTCTCCTAAAGGGTTATTCCCAAGATAGTAACTTATGCCTTATCCATCTGAGTTCTGAGGTCTGACCGCTGGGAACATCAGCGATTCCAAAAACGGGGCTCTGAATCCCAGGATCTGGGACAGAAAGCTGCTAATCAGTGGTGTGGGAGTGGTTGGACTAGGTGGCGCGAGACACCTAGTCTTCTAGTGAAAAATCACATGCACATTCAGTTTGGTCAAGTTTGCCAGTGTTCTGAATGGGGAGAGTGGAGTTAGCTCCTGCCAGACACCTCGGTTCAACATGTTCATCCTTTGGAAAGTCAGAAAGTCAGGAAACCCCATTATATTAGGTGGTTTGCTGATCCCATCCATGGTTCTATCTTACAAGGTCAACTTAGGCTCTTTTCCTGCTAACAAAATTGCAAAGTGCTTGTTTTACCATAAATAATACATTTTCAGTCTGAAAAATCACTGCAAGGTATCAGCCATTATGTATGTTTAAAGCGAACCTGTCACCTCCCCCCCAGGCATCTACTGTAAAGATATAATAGCCACCTTCTGCAGCACTAAGGCTGCATTCTGAGAAGGTGGCTATAGTATTTATGCTCCCTTGATTCACTGAGATAAAGATTTTTATAAAATCTGTGCCAAACCTGACCCAAGACAGTAGGCGAGCTTTTCAAGCGTCTATCTCCAGCCTCTCTGGTGTCAGTCATCCCTCTCTGCTCTCCGTGCGCCACCTCCTCTTCCTTGTCTCTTAGAATTCCGCACCTGCGTAGTGCCTCCTGCTCCCGGGCATGCTCTGTGCACGCTGCCCATGAACGTCCTGCATCCCACGTAACCTTTTTGCACCTGCGTGGTGTCTTATATGTCTTATATTCTAGGTTCTTCAAAGTAGCCACCTTTTGCTTTGATTACTGCTTTGCACACTCTTGGCATTCTCTTGATGAGCTTCAAGAGGTAGTCACCGGAAATGGTTTTCACTTCACAGGTGTGCCCTGTCAGGTTTAATAAGTGGGATTTCTTGCCTTATAAATGGGTTTGGGACCATCAGTTGTGTTGTGCAGTAGTCTGGTGGATACACAGCTGCTAGTCCTACTGAATAGACGGTTAGAATTTGTATTATGGCAAGCAAAAAGCAGCTAAGTAAAGAAAAACGAGTGTCAATCATTACTTTAAGAAATGAAGGTCAGTCAGTCTGAAAAATTGGGAAAACTTTGAAAGTGTCCCCAAGTGCAGTTGCAAAAACCATCAAGTGCCATCAACCATTAAAGAAACTGGCTCATATGAGGACCTCCCCAGGAAAGGAAGACCAAGAGTCACCTCTGCTGCGGAGGATAAGTTCATCCGAGTCACCAGTCTCAGAAATCGCAGGTTAACAGCAGCTCAGATTAGAGACCAGGTCAATGCCACACAGAGTTCTAGCAGCAGACACATATCTACAACAACTGTTAAGAGGAGACTTTGTGCAGCAGGCCTTCATGGTAAACTAGCTGCTAGGAAGCCACTTCTAAGGACAGGCAACAAGCAGAAGAGACTTGTTTGGGCTAAAGAACACAAGGAATGGACATTAGACCAGTGGAAATCTGTGCTTTGGTCTGGCTACACCAGATGACCTGGCCTCCACAGTCACCAGACCTGAATCCAATTGAGATGGTTTGGGGTGAGCTGGACCGCAGAGTGAAGGCAAAAGGGCGAACAAGTGCTAAGCATCTCTGGGAACTCCTTCAAGACTGTTGGAAGACCATTTCCGGTGACGACCTCGTGAAGCTCATCAAGAGAATGCCAAGAGTGTGCAAAGCAGTAATCAAATCAAAAGGTGGCTACTTTGAAGAACCTAGAATATAAGACATATTTTCAGTTGTTTCACACTTTTTTGTTAAGTATATAATTCCACAGGTGTTAATTCAAAGTTTTGATGCCTTCAGTGTGAATCTACAATTTTCATAGTCATGAAAATAAAGAAAACTCTTTGAATGAGATTGTGTGTCCAAACCTTTGGTCTGCACGGTACGTTTCACTACCGGAGCAGCTTCGTCAGGAGGCGTGGTGTAGTGTAAAAATAAGCCCTTTATATATGGCCCAAAAGAAGTAACCAATCCCCCAATTGCCAGCAGCTAAAATTAGCTGCGCCTGTGCCGCATGTTGTGTCATGCTGACCAGAGCACCACATCCGCAGCCTACCGGAAGTGACGTCGCGGAGGAACATCGTCATCCACGCCGTTATCCCGACAACGGGATAAAGCCATAATTGACATCAATGTCTCCAATATCACACCCACATTAACAAACACACAGACACAAACATACTCGCCAATGTGGGCAAGAGAAGACTTGCAGATTCAACAGTTTGCTCTGCAGTATCAGGATGTTATATCCATTTTGTCTAGTATTGCGGCATAGCTGATCAGTATGTTCAGTTCTGGACAAGAATCCTACTATTTGGCTCATCTGAAAGTCCCAAATGTACGAGGGCATACAGAGTCTTTTGTCCGCTACCTGTATGTCCCGGTTAATACAATACAGCAGTTTCTTATTTCGGGTTATTTCGGGTTTCAACTTAAGCCCGGACAGATTTAGGATATTGGGCTCTGTCTCTCAATGTCTTATCATGTGTTAATATGTCCAAATTATTTGTAAATAGTATGTTTGTGTGATGAAAAACCTTTGTATCAATAAGTCTGTTCACATATTCAAATCAGTAACAAAAAAAAAGCTATAGATAAACCTTGAGGGAAGACCTAATAGTGTGTCAGGTTTTCAGGAATCAATGTATCATAATACTGTACATGGTAGAAAAGGAGGGGAAAAAGATAAATATAGTCAGGAAAAATATAGGGGAGAAAGAAAAGTATGAGAAGAGAAATAACAGGGGGACTCCTCTGGGTCCCTGGATATCTAAGAGGAGATCGGACTCCGTCTACCTCCGGTGCCTACCTATTTCCATCCGAGAACGCATCCTCAAACTCAGGGGATCCAAGGAACAGCACTCACGGACTCTATATTCTTAGGTATCTTTCCCTGGCATCAGTGACTTCCGCTGTGAGCTCCTCCATACGGTGGATTTTAGTCATCTCCAGCATCCACTCAGTTAGTTCGGGCTGGTGAATTGTTTTCCAATGTCTGGGTATCACTGCTCTTGCTGCCGTCATACAGAATCTGAGGAGATCTGACTTAATGAATTTGAAGGAACCTGGGAGAAGCGATATCAGTGCCAGCTGCGGTGTCCTCTCCGGCACCATACCACTAATTGTTTCATATATCTCAAACACTGAGTTCCAGAAAGGCTGGATTCTGCTGCACTCCCACCATATATGTATCATGGTACCTCTTTCCGTTTCACATCCCCAACACCTATCAGGTATGGAGGAGAAGGCTGCATGGAGAGTGTCTTGACATCTGTACCACCTTGAAAGAATTTTGTAACTCTTCTCCTGGGCCGCACATGCCATGGAGAGCCTATGGGTGAGAGAGCAAGCCTTCTTCCATTCCCTCTCGGACAACTCATAATTCAATTCTGTCTCCCATTTTAGAAAGAACCTCGGCTTATCTTTACCTCCATTGTCGTTTAATACCGAGTATAATGCTGATACTACATGCTTGGGCGGTGACTCTAGCATGAACAGTTTTTCTAATGGCATCTGGTCCACCTGTAACCCATCCATTAAGCTCCGTTTGAGTGCATAGGACTGTAATTGTGCGTACTCTAACCAGGATGACCCCTTTCGCTTCCCAGCCAGGGATCCAAAAGGGACAATGGCCCCTTCTCTAAAAATATGGATAAGACGTGGCTCGTCTTTCCTATGCCATCCCAGGAATGAGTCGGCCCCCCACGTCGGGGGAAAGGACGGGTTATGGAACATTGGGGCCAGGAGATCCCTGCTTTTTCGACCCTCTCCCTTCCCGACCTCTCTATCCCAGATCTTTAGTGTGTTGGTCACCAGTACCGCTTCCTCTCTCAAATTAGGTCTGTCTTCTGGAGACAACCAGGGTAGACACCACAGCGGAGAATCTACCAGTCCCTGCTCAACCTCTACCCATTGTTTGTAGTTCCATTGATATTGCCAGTCTATTAGTCTCGTCAGTATGACCGCCTTATAGTAATTTTTGAAGTTGGGCACTCCCGCCCCTCCTCTAAGTTTATGGCGGCAAAGTGTATGTGCGTTTATTCTTGATCTTCTGCCTCCCCAAATAAACCGAGAGATTGTCGTTTGCAATTTATTGAAATAGTATGGCGGGGCATAGATAGGGGCTGTCTGGAATATGAATAAAAATTTGGGTAAGATGTCCATTTTAATCACATTAATACGCCCAAACCAAGAGAGTCGTCTTTTGTCGTATTTCTGTAAGTCCTTAATCGTCTTCTGAAGTAGAGTTAAATAATTGAGGGCAAACCACTCAGAGGGATCTTGAGGAACCATAACCCCCAGGTATTTAAGAGCTTTGGGCTGCCATCTAAAAGGAAAATGGTCAGCCAGGTGCCTCTTCTCAATCTCCGGGAGGGAGATATTAAGGGCCTCCGTCTTATTTATGTTAACTTTAAAGTTGCTAAACTTTCCAAATGAGTCAAAAACTTTAAGTAAGGAGGGAAAGGAAATGCGGGGTTGTGTAATGAATAACAGTAGGTCATCTGCAAATAAAACTGCCTTATACTGACTTTTTTTCCATTCTATCCCCCTGATATTTAGGTTCTGTCTAATTGCCACGGCAAGATGTTCCATAATCACAATGTATATCAATGGGGACAATGGGCACCCCTGCCTAGTTCCATTGTGGATAGGGAAGGGCTGAGACAAACCGCCGTTTGCTCTGACTCTTGCCGTGGGGCAGCTGTAAAGTGACAGAATCCTCTGCAAGCACCTGGCTCCCAAGCCGATCCTCCCCAAAGAGGCCTTCATAAATTGCCAACTGACTCGGTCGAAGGCCTTTTCTGCGTCTACCGAAAGTAAGCACATTGGTATCGCACGAGCCCTCGAGCTTGCCGTGAGCAAAAGTAATTTATTAGTGTTATCCCTAGCTTCTCTCCCTTGGACAATCCCCACTTGATCATTGTGGATTATTGAAGGGAGTAGGGGGGCTAAACGGTTACACACTTGGTTTTAGATAAAAAAAAATAAAAAAGTCCAGTACGCAATGTAGTGCATTGCCTAGTAGCGTCTTGCTTCTTCGTCCTCTGCTGGATCAGACAATGGCTCCTCCCCCTCATTCCCGTACTCCCACACATTGGAGGCCCTTCTGTGGTGGAGTCTTCGTGGGGGACGTGGAGGGTCCTGATTTTGGCGAACTCTAGCCATGGGTTGTTGGGGCGCAGGGGGCACTGGGGGTGTTTTCTTGTGGATGGCGATGTAATCACCCCATCTCAGTGCCCCATCCACACCCGATTCCAGGACCCGAATGATGGCCCGTTGTTCTGGCTCCATGCGGCACACCTACTCACTGGCCATGTGCCCGATTGAAGTGGCGGGGTCCTCTCTCTGTCCAATAGGACCCGTTTTGCCCAGGTACCCAGCTCAGTGTTGGGTGGGGCGGGTGTGCGACGCCGTTGTATGCCTGAGCTGGGCCCTGGACACGGCCCCCCACCACTGGGATCAGGCATCTGATCCACCAAAGATGATGAGGGTGGAGCCTGGCCAGTGGGTGGGTCCTCTGCACTGGAGCCAGACTCACAAAGGGCCTGTAAACCAAACATTGAAAAAAAAAAAGTTAACAAGAGTAGCAATGTACTGACATCAATTACCACAACCAACCACCCAGCACCAGATGGCACATATTTGAGCATGCCAAACACCAAAATCAACAGTAGCAGGGTTGGGAACAGAGATGAAGAAAGAAGTAGACCAGTGCTCTGTACTCACCTGAGGCTCCAAATTGATATGCCAAGTGCCCCAACATAACACAGCACAATCTGTGCCAACAGCCACAAGCCAACACACAGCAGAACACACAGAAGAATGGTGAAAATCCAACATGATTGTGCCTTCTACATGTCCACCAACCACACATCAATGCAACCACCAAAGTTTGGACATATCCAGATCCAGGGATGGTGTATAGACGGTCCGCGCCGCTTGAAATAATCAGTCAAAAGTCTTTAAATGAAAGACCCCCCTTCTTTATTTCCACCTACGCGTTTCAGTACCACTCCAGGCACCGTCATCAGGGCATCTGATGCCCTGATGACGGTGCCTGGAGAGGTACTGAAACGCATAGGTGGAAATAAAGAAGGGGGTCTTTCATTTAAAGACTTTTGACTGATTATTTCAAGCGGAGCGGACCGTCTATACACCATCCCTGGATATAAATATTCTTACACTTTGGTGGTTGCATTGATGTGTGGTTGGTGCTACGTGGCGGTGGAGGTCCTGCAGCAGCTTCAAACTACATGCTATCAAAACTAGTTGTGGGTGCACACAACTAGATCAGGTGAGTGCACCTCTTTGTGATCTGTGTGCAAAGTCAGTGTCATATTGATAGGGCACTATTGCGCCTCGTTTGTCTCCTTTTATCTTTCCTAAAGTGTGGACATAGGTAGCAAAACAACAATTACGCACCTCCTGTGACGGGGCAGGCTCTTGGTTTGTGGCCGAAGATGGTTGGGCAAGGCGGCTGCTGCACCGTGTTGGGCGATAAGCCTCCTGGCTGAGGTGAAGGTAAGGAAATCATAATACTACAGACGTGGCTTAGGGACCTCCTCAGCTCAAGCCCCGGACTGAGCCGTCAACACCTTCTTATGTTCTTTGGTGAATACGGTGCGCAGCCGCTTGATTTTTTCCACAACCATCGGCACCGTCCAGGTCTTACTTTGGTTGAGCCGGTTTGCCAGCTCGACAAAGGTGCTTGTAGGCCACAGCCCTCACCGCCCTGTTCTTGTAGTCGGGCGACACAACCCGCCACAGGCATTCATGGTCCTGGTACATGGCTAGGAGTACACGCACAAAATCAGGACTCTCAGCCATCTGCCAAAAAACAACATAGTGTGTTACCAAAACAGATACATGTACATATCAGGTCACACCCTACTCTGTGTGTGGCCAATCCATGTCCAGCACTAGCAATGACAGGTGGTCTGGTAGTTAGCCTGTGTATGCAGAAGCATTAATGGCCTTTATATGTGTACACAGATCTGACATGCTGCACATGACACGGGGCATATGTGGTTTGGGCCTGGGCAGGCAAAGTTACAAAGCTGTATCATGTTGAAATGGCAGACATGGCGTACCACACAAAATTTAGGCACAGGAATGACCTCAGCACATATTTATGGAACGATGTAGTGCTGTATGACACATTTTCATGTCATTGCTGGCAAGGATCATTATGTGTGAAACAGGACACGGAGGGGGTTAACGATGCGTAGGCGTCAGAAACCACACATCTACATGACGTTACATGAAGCTGTACATAACCCTCCCATACATCTTGCAAAATATGGCTCGGAATCCAAAAATAAGATACCATACATGAGAAGCACAATAGCATATCCACCAACTTACCGTCTGTCCAACAGAGTTCTGGTGATGAGACGCTACTAGACCAATGCACATTGAAGTAGGAGCATGTGTGGCGGACCAGCTGGCCACATTTTCAACACAACATGACCAATCACAAAGCAGCACAGGCGCCTAATCAGTAGTCGCACGTGGCAACGCCCAGGCGGCTATGTGAATTAGATGACGCAGATGCTCTGTGATTGGATGGTTACCACATATAAATCGCTAACGACCGAGTTACGGCACGCTTGCTGCCCAGAGTCATTAAGTAAGTACTGATGGTCACACATGATTTGTGATATGGCTGTGTATAGCGTTTGACACATCTTTGCATTACGGATCGTTCTTGTGTACTGTAGCAGACGACCAAGTCCTGGTGTATGTAGTTTGTAATGATGATGTGTTTGATTGATCTATTGTGTGACGCAAAATGGACTGATGGCTTTTCTTGCCACAAAACACCCTCCTTATTGACAATCCATTTTGCCTTTGCCGTACAGGATCATGTACCAAGGAGGCCTCTGTGGTTAGTTTAGTGGAACATATTAAATGTGGGCACATAGTATTGGCCTTTACCAGACAGAATGGAAGTATTCTGGCGATACTGAGATGTGGAGTGGCCCATGTGGCTTGGGAATGTCTGCCTGTGAAGATCCGGCCTTATCAACACCACAGGGATGTGTGTTGGACATGATGACTATGCGATTGTTAGCTGCATGGGATGATAATTTGTCAGTAGCACAAGGCTCTGGTACGTTTAGCATGTTCTTTTATTTATTTGTTAATAAGCATCTGTCTCTGTGTTTGAGCTTTGTATTTTCCTAGGCCTTGTGGTAATACATATACATTATGGGCAGCTATATGGGGGTATGGAAATGATGTCTCAATTTGGACGATGGAGATATAGTTGTGGAGGAGGCCCAAGGGTGTAGTGATAACAGGTGTTGTTGTGAGCCAGTGTAATGTTGTTTGTGACCGTTAAATGGTGCAATATATCTATGTGGGTGGCCATATGAGCAGAGTCTGGTAGGATGTGGGTAACTGGCTAGGAGATGTGTAGGGAAGGAGGTAGTGGTGACTTTTGATGCCTGATAACATGTTCTTTTGATGATTGTCTTTTCTTGTTCCTTTTGCAGGGGTTGGTAGGTGAGATCATCATGGACCCTGATGGAGATGTTATCGTGGCTCTTGCCTTGGTGGAAGAGGACTTGTGGCTGGAGGAGAGAGCTGAGAGGTTGCAGGCTCGCAGACCACGGCGTGTGTGGGTTCGGGATTGGCTTCGGCAACAGGACAACCTGAGTCACATGCGCCTGCTGCATCAGCTGGAGGATAGTAGTCTGCATGATTTCAGGAACTATCTCCGTATGTCCGAGGACTCTTTCACATTCCTCTTGGAACGCATAAAGCCATTGATAGCCTGACAGGACACTTTGATGCGTCGAGCTGTGCCACCTGTGGAGCGTTTGGCTGTAACTTTAACCCCTTCCAGACCCTTGGCCCACCCCCTGGGCCATGGAATGATCAGGCTCCTGCAGGTCGAGTGAGGGTGTCACTGACCTGTCACTTGGCCTGCAGGTACATGGGGAGTTGTACAACACCCCAGGGGGGGTCGATTTGCCCCCACCTCCACCCCCCCGGCTACAGGCGTGGTGATTGGCACTCAAAAGTGAAAGTGAAAATCACCGCGCCTGTAATGCTTCCCTGCCTGCCGCTGCTATCCCTACCCTCCAATCTTCTCCCCTGTCATCCTCTAACTGCCCCCCTGTCCCCACCTCTCTTTCCTGCCCCCTCTTCATCTTTCTTACCCCCCGCTTCCTTTTCATGCCACCTGCTTCCTGTCCCTGCCCCCGCTTCCTCCTAAGTGCCCCCCTACTTCTCCTGTCACCCCCCCTCTTCCCTCTTCCTGCCCCCCGATCACCAGAGCGGCGATCGCCTCTCCCACTCACCCCTCCGGCGGCCGCTCTGTCTCCACTGCGTCCCGCTCCTCCTCCTCCTCTTCACCGCCTCCGGATCTGACAGCTCTGTGCTGGAGCTGCCAGATCACTTTCTACAGCTAGATCCTGAGGATCCAGCTGTAGAAAGTGATCTGACAGCTCCAGCATAGTGATCCACAGTGACCATTATGTGATCACTGTGGATCACTGTGCTGGATCTGTCAGATCACTTTCTACAGCTGGATCCTGAGCTGCAGGAAGTGATCTGACAGCTCCAGCACAGTGATTCACAGTGACCATTATGTGATCATTGTGGATCACTGTGCTGGATCTGTCAGATCACTTTCTACGGCTGGATCCTGAGGATCTAGCTGCAGGAAATGATCTGACAGCTACAGCACAGTGATCCACAGTGACCATTATGTGATCACTGTGCTGGATCTGTCAGATCACTTTCTACAGCTGGATCCTGAGGATCTAGCTGCAGGAAGTGATCGTGGGACCTTCGTTATGGACGACGTTGGAGCGATCGAGCGTCGTGGGACCTTCGTTGTGGACTACGTCGGATCTTTTCATAATAAAGATGGAGTCCGAATTGTGTCTGTGTTTTTTTTTTCAAATAAAAAGATTTTTCTCTGTGTGTATTTATTGACTATTTACCGTACTAGAGATTCCTAATGGCGGGTCTAACATTGGCCCTATATTATGAATCTCGGGCTTAGTGCCAGCTGCCAATAAAAAGCTGGCATTAACCCCTTTATTACCCAGTTAGCCACCGGCACCAGGGCAACTGGAAGAGCGTGGGTACAGCGCCAGAAAATGGCACTTCAATGAATGCGCCATTTTCTGGGGCGGTTGCAGGCTGCAATTCGCAGCATGGGGGGCCCAAAACGCTTGGGCCTCTCTATGCTGAGGATTCCAGCCCCCAGCTGCCTAGTTGTACCTGGCTGGACCAAAAATATGGCGGAGCCCCACGTAATTTTTTTTCTAGAATTAGTTCTAGAAATTAAAAAAGGGCTTCGCTGTATTTTTGGTTCCAGCCAGGTACAATGAGGCAGCTGGGGCTGGTGGCAGTCCGTAGCTGCCAAGTTGTACCTGGCTGGACCAAAAATATGGCAGAGCCCCATGTCATTTTTTTTTTAAATTCTACAAATAAAATGACATGGAGCTTTGCCGTATTTTTGGTTGCCAGCCAGGTACAACTTGGCAGCTAGGGGGCTGGAATCCTCAGCATGGAGAGACCCAAATGTATAGGGTCCCCTATGCTGCGAATTGTAACTACTCGACTAGTATGTTTTTTCACAAAAAGTTTCTTTATTCATTTTCACGTCTCAATTTGTGAAGCACATGGGGGTTCAAAGTGCTCACTGTGCATCTAGATATGTTCCCTGGGGGGTCTAGTTTCCAAAATGGGGTCACTTGTGGGGGAGCTCAAATGTTTAGGCACACAGGGGCTCTCCATATGCGACCTGGTGTCCACTAAGAATTCCAATTGTTGGCAAACACCAGGTTGTGTATGGAGAGCCCCTGTGTGCCTAAACATTGGAGCTCCCCCACAAGTGACCCCATTTTGGAAACTAGACACCCCCAAGGAACCTATCTAGATGCATAGTGAGCACTTTGAATCCCCAGGTGCTTCACAAACTGATCCATAATAAGGTAAAAATACTTTTTTTTCACACAAATTTTCTTTTTTAATTTGTACGGATCAATTTGTGAAGCACCTGGGGGTTCAAAGTGCTCACTATGCATCTAGATATGTTCCCTGGGGGGTCTAGTTTCCAAAATGGGGTCACTTGTGGTGGAACCCCAATGTTTAGGCACACAGGGGCTCTCCAAATGTGACATGGTGTCCACTAACAATTTGAGGTGATTTTCCATTCAAATTGTTAGCGGACACTATGTCGCATTTGGAGAGCCCCTGTGTGCCTAAACTTTGGAGCTCCCCCACAAGTGACCGCATTTTGGAAACTAGACCCCCCAGGGAACATATCTAGATGGGTGGTGAGCATATTGAACCCCCACATGCTTTACAAATTGATCTGTGAATATGGAAAAAGTACTTTTTTTTCACAAAAATGTTCTTTTAGCCTCAATTCTTTCATTTTCACATGGGTAACAGGATAAAATTCATCTTAAAATTTGTTGGGCAATTTCTCCTGAGTACACCGATACCTCATATGTGGTCATAAACCACTGTTTTGACGCGCGGCAGGGCTCAGAAGTGAAGGAGCGCCATATCACTTTTTGAATGGAAAATTAGCTCCAAAAGTCAAATTGCTCTCTTTCCCTTCAGAGCCCTGCTGTGAGCCCAAACCGTGGTTTATGATCACATATGTGGTATCGATATACTCAGGAGAAATTGCCCAACAAATTTTAGGATCCATTTTATCTTTTTGCCCATGAGAAAATGAAAAAATTGAGGATAAAAGAACATTTGTGTTAGAAAAATTAAAATATCCATTTTTTTGTTTCCAATTTGCTTAGTTCCTGTGAAGCACCTGAAGGGTTAATAATCTTCTTGAATTTAGTTTTGAGTAGCTTGAGAGGTGCAGTTTTTGGAATGGTGTCACTATTGGGTGTTTTCTGTCATGTACACCCCTCAAAGGGACTTCAAATGGGATGTGGTCACTAAAAAAATGGTTTTGTAAATTTTGGTGGAGAAATGAAAAATTGCTCATGAACTTTGAACCCTTATAACTTCCTAACAAATTTTTTTTTTTTCCAAAATTGTGCTGATGTAAAGTAGACATGTGGGAAATATTATTTCATAACTATTTTGTGTCACATAACTCTCTGGTTTACCGGAAGAAAAATTCAAAGTTTGAAAATTGCAAAATTTTCAAAATTTTTGCCATATTTTTGATTTTTTCACAAATAAACGCAAAAATTATCGACCTAAATTTAATACTATCATGAAGCCCAATATGTCACGAAAAAACAATCTCAGAATGCTTACTATGAGTTCCTCTACGTGGACGTTAGCATGAACAGCCGTGTCTCAGATGGAGGTGTGTTTGCACACAGCTCCTTGGACGAAGACCTAAGGAGAGGTGCTCTGCACATGCCCTCAAATGATGTCACGACCGGTCATCTAAACTTTGAGTTTGTGGGGGATGAAGCTTTCACACTTCAGGCTCACCTACTATGGCCATATCCCCAGAGGACGGTTACTTCTGAGCAGCGCATTTTCAATTTCCGGCTATCTCGGGCTCGCCATGTGGTTGAAAATGTGTTCGGGATTATGACCAATAGATTCCGCGTGTTTCATACGCCTTTGCATATGAAACTGGAATCTATCGATGGGGTAGTGCTGGCCTGCTGTGTGCTGCATAACTTCCTGCATCGTAGGGATCGGTCATCATACACGCCGGCAAGTTATGTGGATTCTCTGGTCCCCACAACTGGGGAGCTCCGTCCTGGGGATTGGCGTGCTGCCGACCATGGTGTGGCGCCACTCGAGCCGCTGAGCCACGGTCTGAGTCAGCAGGATGCCAGGAGCAGCAGAGACGCATACTGCTCCTACTTTAATGGCCCTGGGGCAGTGGCCTGGCAGCACCAGCAGGTGTAGGGTGGCTGGTGTTGTGAGGCAGCAACATGATGAGGAGGGTGGAGTCACCAGGGTGGCTGCACCAGGAGGATTATGGTGGTGTTTTGTTTATTTTGGGTGCTTAAACATTAGTTAGTTAGTTGTTTTTTTTTATCTGTACTCTGAAATGTTTGGGTATGGCCATTCTTTATCATCATTTTCTATTTATTTGTGTGATGTTGACACTTCTGTTTTTAATGTTTTGTGTGTGTTGTTATAATTCCTTTTTTGTGCACAAAAAGTACCACTAAAAAAAAACAAAAAACAAACTACCTGTGTCTGTTGTTACTTTTCAATACAGGGCAGTTGCACATAGCTTTATGCTGTGCACAGAGAAATGTGATACGTTAAATGGTATTGATGGGTCCGTGCAGCATTGTCTGCTAATGTCCAGTACACAGGTCCAGCCCTTTGGCCCCCACTGTATGCCGTGACTGTGTGTCCATGTCCATTATGATGTGTTTGGCCACATGGGAACATGTCCACACACATGGAGAATGCAATGGTGTTTGTGGGGGATGTAGGTACACTTTAGTACACACACACGCAAACATGTGTGCACACACATAGTTCAGCCATGGCAGCTCAGCCATAGAATGGACCAATGCAGGCACATATGTCCATAGTGTTGTTTGTATCTTACCGCCATCACCTACAGACACACACATAGCCATTCTTTAGTGTAATCCACTGTACTGCACAAGACCGCTCCTGTGTGACACTTTGGCGCCTCGAAAGTGTGTTGCAGGAGCCACAATTGACGACACAAGCGTGTATTTGTGACAAACTCCGATAGACAATGGCATCATGTATTAGGCAGCCTTCCAGAGCAGGCTGACCAATCGTAACGCAGTTGTGTTGTCCAATGAGCATGTATGGGACGCGGTGTAAACCACTGTGGCATGCCTATCTCCTCGCTGCGCTGAACATGTACGTCCACATTGCCTTTGAGATTGCGGCGATGGAATTAGGCAGGATTGGTTCCGCTGTAGGTGAGGCGACTTCCGGAGTGATACATCACCTTAGCTTCAGGGCAAAATTGCGGCGTGTGACGCCGCCATCGGCGATCTGAGGCGGGCACGAAAAACATGTCATATCGCCTCAGATCTCCAGGCGAGATTGCGGCGTGTGACGGTACCTTTACATGTTCTGCACGACGGTATCTACCACTTTATGTTCTCCATATTTTGGTAATATTGGTGTTAGTCTTTGTGTAGAGGTTTATTTAGGGTCACAGTGCGGTCACCTGCTGAGGTTCCTCTGCACCCACCATTAGGGGGTACCACAGCAGTTGTAAGCATGATCACCTGGTTAAGGGCCTAGTCAGAGGTTTGGCCGTCTCCTCCACCCTGAGCCACAAGCTATGAATCTGCTGCAGGATAATTGTTTCAGGGAAAAGCCTTTTGCGTTTGCAAATTTCTTTCTTTGTATCTTTGATTCCGATTTTGCATAGTGAAAGGAAAGAACTACACAAAAGTAGTCAACGAGTGGTACGTGTTGCCACATTGTGAGTATCCTGGCTCTGTAACATCTCAACCATTATGGCTGGTGTAACTTGCTATAATGCACCAGTAAATAATCATTAAGTTTATTTTTATAGTCTATGATTTCAGATTGTATTTTAGTACACTGAAGCACGTGTGGATATAGGTTTTCCTGCAGAATGCACTATATTTATAGGGATACGTCAGCCCATTTCTCTATCGTAATCACTGACAATATGTATAATTTGCAAAGAGCTCTTTGAATCATGTTCTTTGTACAAAGGAACATATGGTTTGCAGTCAGATGTTAAGCTGAGAGCTTTTCTGATTCATGATTTAAAAGAAAAAGCTGCAAAAATGGCAAAACAGTAGAGCATAAGGCCAAGAAAAACATACCTGCTTCCTATGACCCCGGTAACCAAAGCATACATTCATTAATAACAAGAAAAATGATTAATATGGCAATAAGAGAACACCAAAAAGAGTAAACCCTCGGTGTCCTGGACGCAGCTTGTGACTAGAGTGTTTGGTCAGAAATGTCTGTCCTGCATCTCCACACCAGGATCCGTGTGTCTTTTCACTTCAATAGCCGAGAAAATTGAAAACATTGGCCCCCAAAGAGCCCAATGAGAATGAAGTACACAAGCGAAGCTCTCTCTAATCAATTCTATGGGTTTTCCAAAAATAACCAAGCGAGAGCTCTCAGCTATTCCTAGAACTCCCACAGCTGTGAATGGAGAGAGCCTTATGAAGCCATCTATACTGGCAGCACGAGACACAGCCATCATTCTCAAGATCAGTGTGGATCATTCTCAAGATCGGTGTGGATCAATCTCAAGATCGGTGTGGATCATTCTCAAGATAGGTGTGGATTCCAAAAGTGGCATATCAAACATTTGTTACATAATGGTACTGTTGAGGTAGAAAAGACACTTTTCCACTGACTTATATTTTCTTGATATACTTTTATATTTTATATTTTTACTAATACTCTAGGTGAGAAACAATAAGTTTTTCCCTTAACCAAGCACCCAATAGATATATCTGTCTGCTGAAAAGAAGATACTGTCGTGTTGAGATGGATGAGAACTGAGGAGATAAGCTGTCCTCTGGATGTCTGTGTCAAGGAGTATCAGGAGAAACCTGAGATGTCCTACATACCAGGAGCCCAGAGATGGCACCGTGTCAAGAAGAAGGATGGACTCAGCAGAGAGGACAAAGGACTAATTATTATTAACAGAGATAGATATATTAGCCTAACCCCACCTAACTCCCATCTAATCCCACCTTGTCCTGGCCATTTCACGCCTAGTCCCTAGAGTATATAATGTAGTGTAACCGGAAATAAAATTGAGTTGCTGTGACCGTTGCTGAGCATGCACTGAGATTGAACCAGATACCTTGTTTGACTCATTCTTACTTGGGTACCCCATGCTCTTAGTTTAATTTGGAGTGACTGGTGAAGGAGTGTATTGTCGCAACGACCCCGACAGTACCTTTACACGCCGCTACCGAAGATTAGAAATCACCGGGTGTCGGAGACAATTGTAACTTGTACCTTCAAAACACCGCGAGGTAGCGGAGTGTAATTCAGGTTGTTACCACCGGTCACTTTGGATACCTGTTTCCCAGCCGTGCTCAAAAACAAGTAGGTATAAACCCTATGGTAGCGGCGTGTAATCGAGGAACAGGAAAGTATTTTCGTCACCTAGTGAACTCCCTGGGGCGTGACACAGCCTCTGGGGTACCGCGCCCCATCAGCGATCATTGGTGGAAGCTCCTGCGTTACGATTGGTTGTCCCTGCATAGGGCGGCATATTTAAGGAGATGACCAGTCACACTACACAATTGAAATAGCATCATGTATTAGCCAGCCTTCCTGCGCTGGCTGGCCATTCATGATGCTATTGCATTGTCCAATCGCCATACGAGCGTCTCGTAATCCACAACTCTGGCACGCCTATGTGTTGTCCCTGCTGCCCCAGGTCCTCCCATATTACCTTCTGTAGTGGCGTGTAAATGAGGGAAGGTGCTCTACGGAAGGTAACCTGCGGCACCCGTCGGTGCTTCCAGGGATTGAAAAAACCTACTGTGGAGCACCTTGTAGCGGCGTGTAATTGCGGTATCAGGTACCGTTAGGAACCGTTGAAACATGCTCGTGCACGTGAGACACCCGGTGGTTTCTAACCTTCGGTAGCGGCGTGTGTAAAGGTACCATTAAGTGGGTATGTCATAGTCCTTTAAGACCTCAGTACATTAAGACTAGCTGGATGATATTGACTTGTTGACTGAGACAGATCTGTAGCTGATTGTCCTGGCATCCCTGACAATCAATCTGTCTTAATAACACCCACAGAATATCATTATGACAGCAATCAGTTTAGTGGGAGAGCTTCATTGAGATCTAGGCTGAAAATCAGGCCAGTTGTGACCCAAAATTCCGGATGTTTCTTCCTTGGTGTTCTGGACTGCATTAATGAAGCTTTTATTTCTGCATTATTTAGGCAAATATTATTATTTTGACCAAAGTGGTGGACGCCGGATTTTTTACCATGCAGATTTTACCATTGCGCCATGCGGTAAATCGGTTATGTGCACTAGCTATAATGAGGTTGTGTGTGGTCGGTGTGCAGTGCCCATAGTCAGAACACACCCATTGCACGCTTGTCTGAACATGTACATGAGGGTTATCTGCTCTGTAAATCTCATTGCATTACGCTCTGAACATTAGGGGTAATCAGAGATGGAGTCCTCTCTCCAGGATCCTCAATGTGGGGAACATTTTTTGGATTTGATCATATAGTGTATTTTTCTTTTGTGAGGAATAATGCAGTATTTTACGGAAACAGTGAATGACATAGCATTTTTGTCAACTTTGGTTGTTTTTTTTTTTTTAAAAATGCAGCATATCAATTATTTTACTGTTTTTAATGGAGTTTTGCCCTATTGAGATCAAAATGGCTTAGCAGCAAAAAAAACTGCCTAAAAAATGCAACAAAGGATGCATCAAAAACTGACCAAAAAGTGTATAATTTTTGCTGTGGTTTTCTGCCTGCTTTTTCCATGTAGATAAAAACGCATCAAAAAAGCTACATGAAAACATAACTTAAAATCAAAGCAACTCTCACTTCCAAGTGGCTGTCCTATTACACAGGCAATCATCTGAATGGGCTCTGTGTAATGCTACATGTTCCCCATGGTTGTGTTTTAGAGAAATTTAAAGTGGTTGCATGCCATCAAGGTTTGATCGGTGCGATGCCACACCCGGCATTCCCGTCATCCAGCTGTTCCTGGTGCCGCCGCCACCAAGAATAGAGACTGCACTGCACAGCTCCATGGATTAAATAGTGGCCGAGGCAGGTACTGCACATCGACTCTGTATTGATTTGAATAGGGGATGGATATGTACTACGTAGTTGACGGACTGTGGGGTGCAGCTCCGCAACACAGCAGTTCCAGTTGGTGGCACCTGGAACAGCTAAATCAAGGGGTGTCAGACATCGCACTCCCACCGAGCGGACGTGTCCTAAGCATAGGTTATGAATGTTAAATGTTAAAGTCCCAGATGACTCCTTTAACAGCTTTGCCTGCTTGTCCCACAGATAATAATTGATCTCTCATGGACTCAGCAGGGGACACTTTGTCAATTGTTACCTCTTCGTTGTCCAGAAACTGATCAAAATACAGAAAGCCTTTCATTTCCATGCAGGAACCTTCTTCCCATTAAAACATTGCAGTAACGTATAAAAATATGGCTTGTAATGTTTCTGTATAAAAATTGATTTTAGGGAATTGTACTGGTACCTTGAATTGCAGATGGGATATTTACTGTCATACAGCAACTAAATCCCAACTCTGACATTGAGTATGTAACCTGAATATTGTGACTGTGGAGCAGACCCGCGCAGGCTTCATAGTCTTATATTTATGTTCTAAATTTCCTACTCCTTCACACTGTCCTAGATTTCACTAGAATATAAAAAAGTCATGGATCACCTCCAATATGATTCACTACATCTCATACAAAATACCAGAATGTTTATATGAATACAAATTATATGTACAGTTAAAACCAGAAGTTTACATACACTATATAAAATGCCAGAACAATGAACAAGAGAGAATGTTTTAAGGCATTTTTATTTACTTTCTGCAAAGTCTCAAGTTTACATTAATTTCATTAGTATTTGGTACCATTGCCCTTAAACTGTATAACTTGGGTCAAACGTTTTGGATCTCCTTCCATAACCTTCTCCCAATAGTTGGTAGGAATTTGGGCCCATTCCTCCTGACAGAAATGGTGTAATTGAGCAATGTTTGTAGGCCACCTTGCTTGTACCTGCCTTTTCAGGTTTGCCCTTACATTTTCAATAAAATTGAGATCAGGGCTTTGTGATGGCCGCTCCAAAACATTGACTTTGTTATCCTTAACACACTTTGTAACCCGTTTGGCAGTATGCTTCAGTTTATTGTCCATTTGGAAGACCCATTTCCGCCCAAGCTGATGTCTTCAGATGTTGCTTCAGTATTGCCACATAATCTTCTTTCCTCATGATGCCATCTATTTTGTGAAGTGCTCCAGTCCCTCCTGCAGAAAAATAAACCCCACAACATGATGCTGCCACCGTGTTTCACAGTTGGGATGGTGTTCTTAGGCTTCCAAGCTTATTCCTTTTTCCTCCAAACGTAACAATGGTTATTGTGGTCAAACAGTTCAATTTTAGTTTCATCAGGCCACAAAACATGCTCCCCAAAATGTAGGTCTTTGTTCCTCTGTGCATTTGCAAACATTAAACTTGTTTTATTATGTTTCTTTTGGACTAATGGCTTCTTCCTGGCAGAGTGGCCTTTCAGCCAATGTTGATACAGTACTCTTTTTACGGTGGATGAAACAATTTTACCAGCTTCCACCTTTGTCTTCATAAGGTCATGGGTTGATATTTACATGTTGGTCTAAAGCATTTTAGTCTCTGGGACACAGATCCTGAGAGGTTCACCTTGTTTGCAGTTGTATATAATTGCTTGTACAGATGAACGAGGCACCTTCAGGTATCTGCAAATTGCACCCAGGGATGAAGAAGTCCACAATTCTCTTCCTGCTATCTTGGCGGATTTCTTTAGAATTTCCCATGATGCTACACAAAGAAGCAGTGTGGTTCAGTTGTGTATTAAAATGCATCCACCAATGTGTCTCTAATTAACTCAGATGTTGTCAATAAACCTATCAGAAGCTTCCAAACACATGACATCATCATATGGGCTGTCTCAAGTTGTTGAAGGCATAGTAATCTTAGTGCATATAAACTTGTGAATTTGCAGAAACTGCTGTTGCCCACTGTAAGAGGGGAAATGGCCTCATAAAGGTGAACGGAAGACCCCTGGAGACAATTGAACCTGCAACTCTGCAGTACAAGCTTCTGGAGCCTGTTTTTCTCTTGGGCAAGGAGCGATTTGCTGGTGTTGATATCAGAGCCCGTGTGAAGGGTGGTGGACACGTTGCACAAATCTATGCCATCCGTCAAGCTATTGTAACACCTACAAACTGCATGTATTGGCTTAACCAGTGTGCTGCTATTAATTTGGTATATATATATATATATATCTTACACTTACCTTAAATTGTCCGTCATCCACTTACCTCCAAAAGTCCCCGAATCCCACAATCCATCACGCCGACCGGAAGTACACCATATTGAAACATCAAAGTCATGGATCTTCCAATATGGCAACCACTGATGGTATCAGCTCCTTGTGCAGGACTACCAGCGGGTCACCGCCTGGACACCCCCGCCAGGAACCCCCACCACCACTGGGACACCCCAGCAGGGACCCACCGCCAGGACGCCTCGCTGCCGCCGGGACACAATCGTCATGACCTCCACCGAAGCCGCCAATCTCCCCTTCCCCTCCATCGGACATCGCCGCCGTGCTGCCTGCATACCCATCTCTGTGCAGCCACAGCCACCAGGAAAGACTGCACCTTGCGGCCTGTAGTGGAGATGGCGTTCAGGCACCTCTGGTGGCTGCAGAGGGTGCCGCACCACATCTCATTCATCACAGGCCGCCAGCCACGGTCTTTCCTGGTGGCTGTGGCTGCATGGAGGTGGGTATGCAGGCAGCGCCATGGCAATGTCCGGTGAGGGACACACATACCACATATACACACACACCATATACATACACAGACATGCATGTACACACATATATAAATACACATATATACATGTATGTTCTTACATATATACACACACATTCATGTACACACATAGACATGCATACACACACAGTATGTCCCCACATGCACATACACATGCATGCACATTCACACAAACATGCATATGCACATGCATATACAAGCACTAACTAAATAACTAACTAAAAAACATGCAATAAGAAAAAAAAAAATAAGACTTCCCTGTATTTTTCATTGCCCTCGAAGGTAACACCAGACAGTGGGGTTGGCAGCCAGTAGCTGCTTGGTTTGCGCTGGCAAGAGAACATACAGCAAAGCCCTGCACATTTTTTTACCAGGAAATTAAATAGATTGCCAGTTTGACACTGTATTATTAAAATCCCCCCACAGAAACAGGTTTTTAACTAAAAATACATTTATTTACATATATTGGGAGAGAGCATAGTGGGAGGGGGGAGAGACACAGGGGGGAGACAGCTTGCACCCCCAGCGCCACAGAGCCCGCCCCATCACATGTCACTGACCTCCCAATGCGATAGCCCACATCTAGTATATATGTATATTTATTTCTATTTTTTTTCCTTTCTTTGCTGTATTACCTCTTCCATCATTTTCTTTTTATCTTGTCTCCATTAGGACAATAGAGCTGAGATGTGTGACTTCAGGTTCTCTGCATCTAAACGCACCTCCTGTCTCATCATTGGCTTAGGCTGGTGCTCTCTCCCTCTGATTGGCTGCTGGGTATACACACAAGCCAATCTACAGCTCAGCACAATGACAGCGCATGGGGAGTTGATTTTAATTGGCACAAGGGCGGAATGATCATAAAGTAGAAATTATTAAACCCTCAGTGAAAAATTCCTATCAGATTATTGGCCCAACTATACTGCGGGCAGGAAGGACCTTCAGATGTCTATTGTCATGTGGACAATAATTTGACTATTTTTCATCTGATTTTCATTTGTGCCTCCATTTTTACCATCAGTGTTACATCTTTTTTTTATCTCGTATACAAAAAAACCCTTAAATGTCCATTAAAATAAGGAGAGCACTTAAACACTTGACAGAACCATTCATGCAAATGATAAAAGACCCGTCTCCTTTTATTTGCGTATAGTAGGTCTGCTAAAAAAAAATGTGTACCGCCTCATAGTCTATAATGGCTACCCGTTCTGGGCATGAAAAATATTGATTGTAAATGTATGAGAAAAATGGACATCTGACTGAGGCCTATAACTAATCCAGCTGCTAAGATTAGAAAACCCTCATTTTACATCTTAGACCTAAATATTTCTGAGAGCCAATCACACCTTCATCCTTTGTCGCATCTGACTGCTTATGATTTCTTCCAAAACAATGAATCCAGACACGTTAAAATGATTCATATCCTTAAATCAGAAAAAGTCAATCCAAAACAAAGAAATTTTGACTTTTTTTTTCTGTTAAGAGTCCAACTTTTAAGCCAAAAGCAATAGTGTATTCTTGTATACTATTGTGTCCGGCTTTCAAGACAAAAACTGCCCCCCCCCCAATAAATAAGTACGGTAATGGATCAGATTCCAAAGTTGCATGTTTTGGACTCTGCTTGTCTGATTGAAGTCTTTCGTTTGCCTCTAGTTGAAGCCTCTTATTTTAGTCTTTATTAGGCTGCTTTCACATCATGATTTTTGTGGATCCGTGGCTATCCGTTGTAAAACGGATAGCCACGGATCCAATTTGGCACCCATGTATCCCTATGGGCACGGATTGGTCCTATATGGCCATCCGATAGTGTCCAAATTGTCATGGATCCGATTGTGTCTGATTTTTTTGCTGTATCCAGAATTGGAGACTTCTCCGATTTCGGGCACAGTGGACCAAATCAGACACAATCGAATCTGGCGCGATCTGCGGGAAATAACATGGGGGCCTATGGAGCCCGGGTCCGAGAAAACATCAGATCGTTACCTGAACCAGATCTTAGTGTACTGAGCATGCTCAGTACACTAAAACTGCTCTGTTCCCATGGTATTTCACTTTTGCAATGTAAATACTTACATTGCGGAAGTGTAATAAAACAAAGCACGTGTTAAAAATAAAAAAAAATCCTCACCTCTCCGGCGAGTGTCCCGCGATGTGCGGCATCTAGCTCTGAAGGTATAAGGACTTCGATCAGCTGACTGGGTGGGACAACCTGATCAGCTGATTGGTCACATGACCGAATCAGAGCAGTTTAAATTGCCCGCCGATCAGTGTTGGCGGGCGTGAGATTTAAACCGCTTAACTGATGCGGTCATGCAACCAATCAGCTGGTCGGGTTGACCCGCCCCACCCGGTGAGCTGATCTAGGTCCTTAAGCCCTCAAAGCTGGTTGCCACACATCATGGGACACACGCTGGAGAGGTGAGGATCTTTATTTTTTATTTTTCACACTTGCTTTGTTTTATTTCACTTAAACAATGTAGGTATACATGTTCATTCAGTTGTTTAATTTTGTAGAAAAAAAGCAGATCACAGACATGGCACAAAACTAGAGTCATTTCAAATGGCAACTTTATGGCTTGAAGAAACAGTAAAAGAAATTTTGAAAAAAAATGTGCTAGCCAGTAATGGTTACTTTTGTAGACCAAGCAGAGGAAAAAATGATGGAATCACTCAATTCTGAGGAAAAAAATTATGGAATCATGACAAACAAACAAACAAAACAACACTCAAATACATTACTAGTATTTTGTTGCACCACCTCTGGCTTTTATAACAGTTTGCAGTCTCTGAGGCATGGACTTAATGAGTAATAAACAGTACTCATCATCAATCTGACTCCAAATTTCTCTGCTGTTGCCAGATCAGCTTTGCAGTTTGGAGCCTTGTCATGGACCATTTTCTTCAACTTCCACCAAAGATTTTCGATTGGATTGAGATCCGGACTATTTGCAGGCCATGACACTGACCTTATATGTCTTCTTTCAAGGAATGTTTTCACAGTTTTTGCTCTATGTCAGGATGCATTATCGTCTTCATAAATGATTTCATCCTCCCCAAACATCCTTTCAATTGATGGGATAAGAAAAGTGTCCAAAATATCAATATAAACTTGGGCATTTATTGAAGATGTAATGACAGCCATCTCCCCAGTGCCTTCACCTGACATGCAGCCCCATATCATCAATGACTGTGGAAATTTGCATGTTCTCTTCAGGCAGTCACCTTTTTAAATCTCATTGGAACGACACCAAACAAAAGTACCAGCATCATCACCTTGCCCAATGCAGATTAGCGATTCATCACTGAATATGACTTTCATCCAGTCATCCACAGTCCACGATTGCTTTTCCTTCGTTAATGGTAAAATGGTGACCTTGTTTTTTTCTGTTTAGGTGTTAGTGTTGCCTTTTGTTTAGCTTTTCTGTGTGTAAATACCATTTCCCTTAAGGCGATTTCTTACAGTTCGGTCACAGACATTGACTCCAGTTTCCTCCCATTCGTTCCTCATTTGTTTTGTTGTGCATTTCCTGTTTTGGAGACATATCACAATAAGTTTTAGGTCTTGACGCTTTGATGTCTTCCTTGGTCTAACAGTATGTTTCCCTTTAACAACCTTCCGATGATGTTTGTATTTGGACCAGATTTTAGACACAGCTGACTGTGAACAACCAACATCTTTTGCAACATTGCATGATGATTTACTCTCTTTTAAGAGTTTGATAATTCTTTCCTTTGTTTCAATTGACATCTCTCAAGTTGGAGCCATGATTCATGTCAGTCCACTTGGTGCAACAGCTCTCCAAGGTGTGATCACTCCTTTTTAGATGCAGACTAACGAGCAGATCTTATTTGATGCAGGTGTTGTTTTGGGAATGAAAATTTACAGTGTGGTTCCATAATTTTTTCCTCAGAATTTAGTGATTCCAGAATTTTCCCCCTGCTTGGTCTACAAAAGTAACTGTTATTGGCTAGCACATTTTTTTCAAGATTTCTTTTAGTGTTTCTTCAAGGCAGAGAGTTGCCTTTTGAAATTACTTTAGTTTTGTGCCATATCTGTGATCTGTTTTTTTTTCACAAAATTAAACAACTGAATGGACATCCTCTGAGCCAGGTGATTCCATCATTTTTGCATGGGGTTGTACATTGCAAAAGTGAAAGTGCCCCGCTTGCCTCAGCTTTGCAGACTCGGACTCCTCCCGGCTCTTCTGTGTCCGGATCCGTGAAAATCACGAATTCAGACACAGAAATAGCATCCAGAGGCACACATCCGAGCCTGTCCTTTCCTGTCCGTGGGGTCCTGCAAAAAACAGGATCCCCACGGACAGGAAAAAATTGCGATGTGAAAGTAGCCTTAGGTGAAACATAATTTTCTGAACTTGAATAAGTCTTTTTTTTCTTGTAACGACAAGTCTTCCTTTATGTTTTTATTTATCTAAAGTTTTTGTATTACTCTATACTTTTTTTTAGACTGTACGGTATCTATTTTTCAAAATACACTGTTTGCAGAATTATTAGGCAAGTTGTATTGTAGAGGATTATTTTTATTATTGATCAACAACTGAAGGCCACTTTACACACACCAACTTATCTGTCCAACTTCTGACCAACTTACTGGTTGCAGTGAAATCATGGACACATTGCTCCATTTGTACACAGCCACAAAATGGAGCAATGTGTCCATGATTTCACTGCAACCAGCAAGTTGGTCAGAAGTTGGACAGATAAGTTGGTGTGTGTAAAGTGGCCTTAAGTTCTCAATCAACCCAAAAGACTCAAATATCAAAGCTTAACATTTTTGGAAGTTGGAGTGTTTGTTTTTTTTGTTTGTTTTTTTTTATAGATTTGGCTATCTTAGGAGAATATGTGTTCGTGTAGGTAACTATTATGGTACCTTTACACGCCGCAACAGGATGGTGGCAACAACCGGGTGCTTCACGTGCACGAGCACACACAAACGGTTACAAACGGTACCAGCACCGCCTTTACACGCCGCAACAAGGTGCGCTACAGTAGGTTACATCTATCTCTAGATACACCGCCGGGTGCCACAAGTTACCTTCTGTAGCTCACCTTACCTCACTTACACGCCGCAATAACAAGGTAAAATGGGCGGAACAAAGGCAGCAGGGACAACACATAGGCTTGCCACAATTGTGGATTACAAGAATTCCGTACGCTGATAGGACAAAGCAATAACATCATGATTGGCCAGACAGCACAGGAGGCTGACTAATACATGACGTTCGAGCAATTGTGTAGTGTGACTGGTCAGCTCCTTAAATATGCCGCCCTATGCAGCGACTACCAATCGTAACGCAGGAGCTTCCTCCAATGATCGCTGAAGGGGGGTGGTTTCCCGGAGGCTGTGTCACGCCCCGGGGAGTTATCTAGGTGACGAATAAACCTTACCCTACCGTATTTACACGCCGATACAGGCCGATACAACCCGCAACCATCGCCTTGAAATCCACCTGTTTTAGGGCACTGCTCTGAAACAGGTGCCTCAAGTGACGGGTGGCAACAACCGTGTTCACACGCCGCTACAGCGGGTTGATTTGGCGGTGCAAGATACATTTCTCTCATGTACCCGGTTGTTGCCACCATCCTGTTGCGGCGTGTAAAGGTACCATTACTGTGCAGAATTATTAGGCAACTTAATAAAAACCAAATGTTTTCCCATCTCACTTGTTTATTTTCACCAGGTAAACCAATATAACTGCACAAAATTTAGAAAAAAACATTTCTGACATGCAAAAACAAAGTCCAAAAAAATTAGTGACCAATATAGCCACCTTTCTTTATGATGACAATCAACAGCCTCCCTGTAGATATCACATTTTAGGAGGGACCACAGGTTCTCTATGGGGTTCAGATCAGGTGAACAAGGGGGTCATGTCATTATTTTTTCTTCTTTTAGACCTTTACTGGCGAGTCATGCTGTGGAGTAGTTGAATGCATTAAAATCATGTTTTTCTTGAACGATACTGACTTCTTCCTGTAGCACTGCTTGAAGAAGTTGTCTTCCAGAAACTGGCAGTAGGTCTAGGAGTTGAGCTTCACTCCATCCTCAACCCAAAAAGGTCCCACAAGTTCATCTTTGATGATACCAGCCCATACCAGTACCCCACCTCCACCTTGCTGGCATCTGAGTCGGAGTGGAGCTCTCTGCCCTTTACTGATCCAGACTCTGGCCCATCCATTTGGCCCATCAAGAGTCACTCTCATTTCATCAGTCCATAAAACCTTTGAATAATCAGTCTTAAGATATTTCTTGGCCTAGTCTTGATGTTTTATCTTATGTTTCTTGTTCAAAGGTGGTCGTTTTTCAGACTTCCTTACCTTGGCCATGTCCCTGAGTATAGCACACCTTGTGCTTTTTGATACTCCAGTAACGTTGCAGCTCTGAAATATTGCAAAAGTGGTGGCAAATGGCATCTTGGCAGCTTCACGCTTGATTTTCCTCAATTCATGGGCAGTTATTTTGAGCCTCTTTTGCCCAACACGCTTCTTGCAACCCTGTTGGCTACTTGCCATGAAATGCTTGATTGTTCGGTGATCACGCTTCAAAAGTTTGGCAATTTCATGACTGCTGCATCCCTCTGCAAGACATCTCACAATTTTGAACTTTTCAGAGCCCATCAAATCTCTCTTCTGACCCATTTTGCCAAAGGAAAGGAAGTTACCTAATAATTAAGCACACCTTATATATGGTGTTGATGTCATTAGATCACACCCCTCCTTATTACAGAGATGCACATCACCTGATTTACTTAATTAGTAGTTATCTATCAAGCCTATACAGTTTGGAGTAGGACAACATGTATAAAAAGTATCATGTGATCAAAATACTCATTTGCCTAATAATTCTGCACACAGTGTGAAAAAAAGACTTCCAGTTGAAGCCCTGAAAATGGGACTGAAATGTGGTCTTATGCTGCAGTGGAAATTCTGCTGTTATCACATTGCAGTTCCTGCTGGTTCATTGCCTTCACATTGCATGATCTGCACTCACATCTTCAACTGGAACCTGCTTCTGCGATGTCTAACTCTGTCACCAGATATCACCATATCCATTATGTACATGGCACTGGTGATGGAGTAGACATTATGATCAAAAGCTCTAAGTAACACAGACTGTTCAGCCTGCGATATTAGCATGGCTGGGACCTGTAGTGTCACCCAGTCTGGCAACATAGGTGTGTACTGTCCAGCAGGAGTATATGGTTCAGCAGGAGTAATCAGCTCCATGCTGTGGCAACTCAGACAGCATCACACCCTACTTAAACTCCCAACATACTGCACTAGAAGTTGCCAGTTATAGTTTGTAGCAAAAATCACCGAATTGGTACTTAGAAATATATAGAAAAAACTCACCGAAGTTTTGACACTTTTTTCTACCCCTTGCATCTAGCAGGTGGCTGCAGATTCCCCCAGGAGGTAACACATGAGTCCAAACACCGGTGCACAGTCCGGTGGCGTCACCAATAGGCTGCTCAGACACTATGTATCACCTGGATGTGAGTGGCAGAGGCCTAATGGTGTCTGTATTCACCACCAGCTCCTCCTTGTTAGCATGGCTGGTCACCTGGTTGCCACAAACCGCCCCCATGTTATGGGTTGCAGGGGACTGTGCACCAGTGTTTGGACGCATGTGTTACCTCCTGGGGGAATCTGCAGCCACCTGCTAGATGCAAGGGGTAGAAAAAAGTGTCAAAACTTCGGTGAGTTTTTTCCAGTTATAGTTTGTATTTGCTCTGGTTCAGTCCTGTTATTCAGCTCTTGTTCAGTCTGTTTATTCCCATTTCTGACCTGAGTTCCTTAAGACTACCTTGCTGTCTCACAAATCTATTCCCCTCCCTGACTTTTTGGAATTGATGCAGCTTTATGATCACTTTCTGCCAGCTAGCTCCACTGTCCAGCAACCACTCCACGAACCCAACCCAGCGGCCCTTGTGTAAGTCTAGATTGCTATATATGCATTAAAGAGTGAAAGCCAGGGCACCCTGTGAGATCTGGTATAAGGAGTGGCTAGTGCATAGCCTGTCCGCGACAGTCCTATGAAGAGCTGCCAGCCATCCACTTCCAATGCTCTCTGACAAGTATATTTGTAGCAATCCAATAAAGAGAACACACTGCCTAATACAACCTTTGTGAACACTTCATTCTTATAAGCTTGTATTTATTCATCCTGCGTCATCTACCATTAGCTATGATGATGCCATGCACAAAATATATCTTGTAGAAAGATCTGTTACCTGTATGCCACGTTCTGCTAAAACTCTGGTCAATATGAACTAATGGCCACTTAGACATATGTAGCAACACTAGTGACTCTAGAAGCTCTGAGCATGTTCATCCCTATGAAAAACTCAATTTTCCAGTACAATACCTGGAGCTATATTTGGAAAGACTGCTTCAGAGTTGGATCTGCCTGGGGATTTCATTGTGACGTAAACCGCTGGTAAACAGGTCAGGGGAGATTGTACTGGTAGCTTTGGTCTTGTGTTCATCTGTCATATTCCTGTGATGACAAACAGAAAGACACCGCCATTACCTAACACTGATCCCTAAAGACGACCTGTGTTGAGTCGGGAATCATTTCTTTTTTCAAAGACCGGGTAATTTAATGACAACCTTCCCAATTCTCAGCATTCATTTCCTATTTGCGTGAATCTCTTTATATTGACACTTGCTGGAACCCTGAAGACAATGTACATGAAGCTCAATGTGTGGAACTTATAAAAGCAAATATAGGTAATTAATCCCCCCATTAGTGTTTTCGATTATAACTAATTACATTTTTATTACGTTAAACAGTTTGTAATTCTTCATAAAATGTAATATATTATAAAGAAAAACATAGTAATTGGCTTTATTATAAAGCAATCAACACCTCTATACTTACCACCATGAATAAATAGCCTTCGCAGCAAGATCAGAACCGATAAAGGTGTTGTCTGGTTTAAACTCATAATTCTGCAGTCACTGCATGTGACTGCAGACGTATAAATCCTCCCTGCACTATGCACTATGAGGAGTCTCTGGTTTCTAAGCAGATCACAGTTATGCGGTATGCATGTTCTCAGCTAGAACCCGACTAGTGGGCATGGACTTGCTCAATACAAGTGTATGGAGCAAGGCCACACCCACTAGATGACATGCCTACTAGTCAGACACGCCCACTCAATACACTTGTACTGAGCAAGGCTGCGCCCACTAGTCGTGTTGTTGCTGGGAACATGTGTACCGCATATTTGCAGTCCGTTCCCGGCTTAGAAGCCAGCAAATCCTCGCAGCGCACAGTGCGAGCCCTGGGAGAATTGATCATTCTGCAGTCACATAGAGTGACTGCAAAATTATCAGTTTAGACAGGACAACCCCTTTAACCCTTTCCCGACTGGGCGATTTTTTTTTGCTTTTATTGATACAGTGTCGGGTTAGATACAATGTTTTTGTCACCTCCTGTTACATTTTACAACACAATTCTACCACTTTAAATTTTCTTCTTGTTATGCCATTTGCAGATCAGATTAATTTATTTTATATTTTGATAGATCGGACGTTTGCACCAATATCAAACATGTGTATTATTGTTTTTTTATTATTTCCTAATTTTTAATGGAGGAAAAATGGTTGACTTATACTTTTAGATTTTTTCATATTTCTTTAAAAAATATTTTTTAAAACTTTTTTTAAATTGTATTTGTCAATACCATTAGGGGACTGTAACCTGCAATCATCATCACTTGTGCTATATAGGACAATACCACAGGTTAACTGTTACAGGAGTACTTCAGCAGACCTATGGCTGTCATGGCCGGTTCCCGGCAATAGCTTTGTGGGAACGCACATTGAGGGTTAGAGCAGAGCGCCCCCCGCAAATGTGCTCATAGATTGACAGTGACATTAAACAGGTTAACAGCCGCAGGCAGAACTCGCCTACACACGCAGCTGCTAGTAGCAGATGATTGCTCAATAACACGGCCATCATCTGCTGGCAGAGATGCAGGCTCAGATTCTGAGCCAGCATCATAGTCAGGGATATAATATAACTGTATGTCATATATCGTAAGGGGTTAAGCACCATTTCACACATCCAAAATCGTAGCCCAGCTTAGGGACTTGAATAGCTGAAATTGGTGTAGGTTTCCTGTTCAGACTCCGCAGCTTCATCTAATGGGTCTGAGTTAGAAGTCCCGTGTCTGGTCCTCAGAGCAGTCCATACTCACACAATGGATGTTGGATGCATGAAACTGACCTAAATGTGTGCAATAATGTGTAATTTGAAAGAGAAAACTACATTGCCACTGCACTGTTTTCACAAATATGTAGAGATGTCAGATGAAGTTCCTGGGCCTGAATGCAAAATGTGTACCAGAGCCCTCACATACCACACACCAGGTATAATTCTGATCTCCTCTCATTATAAAGGGACCTATGAGACCTGCACCTTTATGTACAACACGATGGCTTGAGTGAGTCTACCCCTCTTCACCCTCATTATTTAGCAAGATCCCTATTAATAAATAAGGGTATACAGTGGTGTGAAAAAGTGTTTGCCCCTTCTTGATTTCTTCTTCTTTTGCATGTTTGTCATAATATTAAATATTTCAGATCAACAAACAAATATAAATATTAGACAAAGATAACACAAGTGACACAAAATGCAGTTTATAAATGAAGGTCTTTATTCTGAAGGGAAAAAGAAATCCAGACCTAGATTGTACGGTTTGAAAAAGTGATTGCCCTCCCCCCTTAAAACATGAATTAACTGTGATTTATCACATCTCTGGAAAACTGAGCTCAATTTCCCTAGCCAAACTTAGGCCTGATTACTGCCACACATGTTCTCAATCAAGAAATCTCTTACATAGGACCTGCCTGATAAAGTGAAGTAGACTAAAAAGATCCACAAAAACTAGACATCATGCCGCAATCCACAGTATTTCAGGAACAAATAAGAAACAAAGTAATTGAGATCTATCCATCTGGAAAAGGTTATAAAGCCATGTCTAAAGCATTGGGACTCCAGCGAACCACAGTGAGAGCCATTATTCACAGATGGTAAAAACATGAAACAGTGGTAAACCTTCTCAGGAGTGGTTGGCTGATCAAAATTACCCTAAGAGCACAGCGATGACTCATCCAAGAGGTCACAAAAGACCCCGCAACATGCAAAAATCTAAAGACTTCGCTTCTCTTAGTTGAGATCAATTTTCATGACTCCACTAAAAGAAAGAGACGGGGCAAAAATGGCACACATGGTAGAGTTCAAGACGAGAACCACTGCTGAGCAAAAAGAACATAAAGGTTCATTTCAGTTTTACCGGAAAACATCTTTAATGATCCCAAAGGTTTTGGGAGAATACTCTGTGGATTGACGAGACAAAAGGTGATCTTTTTGGAAGGTTTATGTCCCATTACATCTGGTGTAGAAGTAACACACCATTTCAGAAAAGGAACAACATACCAACAGTAAAATATGGTGGTGGTAGTGTGATGGACTGGGGCTGTTTTGCTGCTTCAGGATCTGGAAGACTTGCTGTGGTAAATGGAACCATGAATTCTGTTGTCTACCAACAAATCTTGAAGGACAATGTCCGGCCATCTGTTAATGACCTTAAACTAAAGCGCACTTGGGTTATGCAGTAGGGGAATGATCCAAAACTCACCAGCAAGTCATCTCTGAATGGCTTAAGAAAAACAAAATTAAGACTTTGGAGTGGCCTATTCAAAGTCAAGACTTGAATCCGATTGAAATGCTGCAGCTGGACCTTAAAAAGGTGGTTCATGTACTGAAACCCTTCAATGTGGCTAAATGACATCTATTCTGCAAAGATGAGTGGCCAAAATTCCTCCAGAGCACTGTAAAAGACTCACTACCAATTATCACAAACACTTGATTGCAGTTGTTGCTGCTAAGGGCGGCCAAACCAGTAATTAGGTTTAGGAGGTAATCTGTTTTCACACAGGGCTCTGTAGGTTTGGATTTCTTATTCCCTTAATAATAAAGACCTTTATTTATACACTGGATTTTGTATTTACTTGTGTTATCTTTGTCTAATATTTAAATTTGTTTCATGATCTGACACATTTAAGTGACAAACATGCAAAAGAATAACGAATCAGGAAGGGGCAAACACTTTTTCACTCCACTGTATGTACTGCAGTGATTTGCTTACTGATAGTATTGGGGATACTCAAATGGTAGCAGAATTGAGGCAAACAGGCATATTTTCTGTAAAACAAAGTCCATTGGTCCATCAAAAACCGCATAACATGAATAGTCCAGTAAATGTACATCAACGGAACATTAAATGACCCTCCATCTGTCCCACTGGTGGATATGCCCGCCTGGCATTATGTACATAGTCCCTTTTAGACACGGTTACATTACAGGAGCTATTCCTAGCTCCATTCACTGACTCCTTCCAGTTCATCATTCGAGAAACTGTCTCTTTGGGATCACCAACACCTGTCAGTTCCAGATCCTAAGCAGGACTGTAGCTGCCTGAATATCCTTGTGGTCTCCTCGTCACGTACCTTCCAGGATGCTGTTTCCATGGTTAACATACAAGTTGCATTCCAGGACAACGGTCGCTCCAAGATCCGAGAGCAAGCCCTCACAGGTTCTGCCAGAGCCATCCCAGACTCTGCATGCAATCTCTAGACTTCATGCCTTCCATGGCACAAGCTAGTCTCAAGCAAAAGAGGTTACATGGTCCCTGAACCTCATGGCTTCCAAGGACACATTCTCCTAAGCATAAGATCTGGCCTTCTGGCCATACGTCTTACATGGCAGTTCCTGCTTTAATGCACAGAGACATTTAATTCCATTAAAACAGAGATTATATCCCCTGAAACACCCAGGTATGTGAGGAATCAGGTTGCCCAGATATGCCCCTGTCTTTTGGCTCACCTGCAGTCCTGCACTTGTAATGCATTATCTAAACCTGTGGAATTACAAATCCCAGCATAATGCATTACTTAAACTTGCTGAACTACAAGTGCCAGCAAGCTGCTGCAACACAGTACACATATAGATGTGTGGGAACATTTCTCCAGCCCATGTTCTGCATCATAAACCTACAATTTTTTAATGTGAAACAGATTGCACAAATACAATGGTGTTGGGTATAATCAGTATCAATGGAAATCTGTGTCAGTAGTATTTTTTTTACTAATAAGACAATCTTTAGGAATATGCGCAATGACACTTTTTGTTGAGTTTTTGAAGCAGAAGCTGAACAGAACCTCCAGGTTTTTGATTAAGTTTCAGCTTTTAGGAGGTTTTGGAGAGTTGCTGCTCAGTTTCTGCTCCAAAACTGTTTACAAATTAGTGTGCACATCCCAATATATGTATGAGTGTCTTCTTTCCTTTGAAGCTAAAGGAGATGTCCCCTACATGGTCAACGCCTTTTTAAATGTTCTACCTAGTAAAACAAGAAAAGCTTATGCTCCACTCCGGACCTCGGGTGACTTTGTTATGTGTTATGTGGTGTGAGCGCTGCAGATATTAATATTTTGCTCTGAAAAATGTGTAAGGGCAGAAGCCGGTAAGGGATTGGTTGCAGAACGTATGTGGCATAAAACTTATTTTTTTATTTAATGTGCCTCCCAAATTAACGGAATTACAAAAAAGGAATACAATGTTGTATGTAACCAGAATGGTCATAATAATCATATGAGAATGATAGCTCACTCCACAAGAAAACAAACCCACAGACAGCTGAAAAATCATCTTACAACGTGTCAAATAAAAGAAGGAGGGGGAACAAGAGGCGCAATAGTGCCCTATCAATGTGGCACTAGATATAAAGTGGTGAAAAAGGATTCACTCACCTGGGACAGTTGTGTCACCCACAACTGGCTTGAAGGCGTACTCAATGTTTTATTTCTGGATGGCTGCTGCAGGACTTCCACCGTCCACTCAAGTGCGGAAATATGTCGAATCGTGGGGAAGAAAATGGTGTATCATGGTCCGCGCTGCCAAAAAACATCCACTCTGAAAGTAATGCACGTGAAGATGGAACTTCAAAGTAACTTCTTTATTGCCTCCTACGCGTTTCGGTGCCCTCCTGGCACCTTCCTCAGGGATATCCCTGAGGAAGGTGCCAGGAGGGCACCGAAACGCGTAGGAGGCAATAAAGAAGTTACTTTGAAGTTCCATCTTCACGTGCATTACTTTCAGAGTGGATGTTTTTTGGCAGCGCGGACCATGATACACCATTTTCTTCCCCACGATTCGATCTTACAACGTGTGGCTTTCAGAATAGGACAACAGACAAAATTGAGTTTGAAGTTTCTCTATTGCCTTCAAATCTTTCATTTCCAAAAACATAAAAAAAAACCTAAAATAAATTCTGGTATCTCCAGAATTGTCCAAACTAATAAAATATCAACATACTTATCTCATGTGGAGAAACAAATTAAAATTGCAGGAATTACATTTTGTATGTTGTTTCATTTCCCTACACCAAAAATTGAAAGAAAAGTAAGTACGAAGCTGTATGTGCATCGAAAGATAACTTACTAAAAACTACATCTCACACAAAAAAAAAACAAGACCTTGTATAGATTGTCAACTGGAGAAATAAAATTATAGATGTATAAAAATATATACAGACATGTGGTCTGAGTTGTTGGTACCCCTCATTTAATGAAAGTACAACCCCCAAAATGGTCACAGAAATAACGTGAATCTAACAAAAGTAATAATAAATAAAAAATCTATGAAAATGAACAAATGAAAGTCAGACATTGCTTTTCAGCCCTGCTTCCACGGAATTAAAAAAAATAAAAAACTCATGAAATTAGCCTGGACAGAAATGATGGTACTCCTCAAAATAATGTGACAAAAGGGACATATTAAATCTAGGTGTGTCCACTAATAAGCATCACAGGTGTCTACAATCTTGTAATCAGTCAGTGGGCCTGTGTATAGGGCTACATATACTCACACTGTGCTGTTTGGTGACATGGTGTGTACCACACTCAACGTGGACCAGAGGAAGCGAGGGACTGGGTTGTCTCAGGAGATTAGAAAGAAAATTATAGACAAGCGTGGTAAAGGTTATAAGACCATTTCCAAGCAGCCTGATGTTCCTGTGTCTACAGTTGCACAAATTATTCAGAAATTTAAGAACCATGGGACTGTAGCCAATCTCCCTGGACGTGGAAGCAGGAGGAAAATTGATGACAAATCAAAGACACGGATAATACGGATGGTAACAAAAGAACCCAGAAAAACTTCTAAAGAGATAAAAGGTGAACTTCAAGCTCAAGGAACATCCGTGTCAGATCACTCCATCTGTTGTTGTTTGACCCAAAGTGGATGTCATGGGAGACGATTAAGGAGAACACCATTGTTGAAAAAAGAAATCATAAAAAAGCCAGACTGGAGTTTGCCAAGCTACATGTTGACAATTCACAAAGCTTCTGGGAGAATGTCCTATGGACAGATGAGACAAAAATGGAACTTTTTGGCAAGGTACTTCAGCTCTATGTTCATAGATGGAAAAATGAAGCATATCAAGAAAAGAACACTGTACCTACTGTGAACCATGGAGGAGGCTCTGTATGTTCTGGGGCTGCTTTGCTGCATCTGGCACAGGGTGTCTTGAATCTGTGTAGGGTACAATTAAATCTCAAGACTATCAAGAATTTCTAGAGAGAAATGTGCTGCCCAGTGTCAGAAAGCTTGGTCTCAGTTGCAGGTCATGTGATTTGCAACAGTATAAAGACCCAAAACACACAGCTAAATGCACCCAAGAATGGCTAAGTGGAAAATATTGGACTATTCTGAAGTGGCTTCTATGAAACCTGACCTTAGTCCTATTGAGCATCTTTGGAAAGAGCTGAAACATGTCGTCTGGAAAAGGCAACCTTCAAACACCAGACAACTGGAGCAGTTTGCTCTTGAGGAGTCGCCAAAATCCCTGTGGAGAGGTGCAGAAGTCTCATTGACAGTAACAGGAATCGTTTGGTTGTAGTGATCGCCTCAAAAGGTTGTGCAACAAAACATTAAGTTAAGGGACCATCATTTCTGTCCTATTTCATGAGTTTAATTTTTTTTATTCTGTGAAAGCAGGGCTGAAAAGCAATGTCTGACTTTCATTTCTTCAGTTTTGTCAGATTCAAGTTATTTCTGTGACCATTGTCGGGTTTTGTGGCATTAAAAGAGGGGTACCAACAATTTTGATCACGTGTGTATAAATATACATTTATATTTATTTCTTCTTTATCTTGTTTAGAATTAAGTAAAACATACTAAATGTATGTATTCATTTATTTTTATCTTCATAAACCCACTGACCCATAGGACAAAATTATTATGTGGACCTTAAATTCTCTAAATCATAATTATTTTTAATGGATGTAAACATTATAAGGAGCCAAAGCTAAAATAACCCCACATTAAGGACCTGATTAAATAGCCATAATTATAGTTATTATAGGATTTTCAGGGTGAAGTGCAGTTTGATAACAACGTATAGGCAGAGCATAGAGGGATTCCTAAACTAGCATCATTATTTACTTGTGTTATTTGCTTTACACCAAAGTTGGTTGTTTCTCTCATTTCTGTTGTTAGGGTTGCTGCAATCTATCATAGCCGACCTTTATAGGCTTTATAGGACGTTTGACCTATTTATGGGCAATTTGTATTCAACTAGTTTGTGTATGTAAAAAAAGAAAATACTAATATATGCCAAGATGAAGAACACACTATTCTGGACAGAAAGTCATTAGTCAATGCTTTGCAGACTATAGACTCCTCACAATAGAGAAGACACATGTTAATTGGGTAACATTTCTCCTTGCAGACAGTGCCAAGCCAGTAAAAGGAGACTTATAGACCATGCTGTGCTCCGCTGGGAATTCAAATATACCAATCACAGGCCTGCGATGAAAAAAATACAAGAGAGGTTTTCACTGTTTCTTATGTAATTTGGTGTGCTGATTACAAAAATGACCTCCATTTTTTTCCATCATGTAAGGATTTTTTTGTAAAACCAAGATCGATATTTTTGCTAAAATCCTACTTAAAAAGGAATTCTGTCGAACAATTGTACATGTAATATCTGGCAACAGTGGTTTTATCCATTTAAATTTATGTATAAATATACAGAGGCCCCATCCCTGCTGGCACACGGGCCCCCCCATCGGTATACAGAGGCCCCTCTGCTGGCACACGGCCCCCCCATCAGTATACAGAGGCCCCCTGCTGGCACACGGCACCCCCATCGGTATACAGAGGCCCCTCTGCTGGCACACGGCCCTCCCATCAGTATACAGAGGCCCCCTGCTGGCACACGGCACCCCCATCGGTATACAGAGGCCCCTCTGCTGGCACACGGCCCCCCCATCAGTATACAGAGGCCCCCTGCTGGCACACGGCACCCCCATCGGTATACAGAGGCCCCTCTGCTGGCACACGGCCCTCCCATCAGTATACAGAGGCCCCCTGCTGGCACACGGCACCCCCATCGGTATACAGAGGACCCCTGCTGGCACACAGCCCCCCCTTCGGTAAACAGAGGCCCCCTGCCTCCGCATTGATCTCACCCTCCGATGTCCGCAGGCACCCTGGGTCCTCCGTCCACTCTCCTCGCTGTATGCCGGCGGGTTCTACATGTGACCGTGGGGCGCAGTGATGACGTCATCCCTGCTGGCCGCTCTCAGCAAACCCGGCATACAGCGAGGAGAGTCTTGCCATATGACTAAGGGGTACTTCACACACTGCAACATCGCTAGCAATGTCGCTGAAACGTCACAGGTTTTGTAATGTAACAGCAACCTCTCCAGTAATGTTTGGTTACCAGCGTCCTCCCACTTAGCCCAGTCTATAAGCGGGAGGACACTAGTAACCAGGGTAAACACCGGGTAACTAAACAGCATGCGCTGCTTAGTTACCCGGTGTTTACCTTGGTTACCAGCAATGTAGCTGCTAGCTGGTCGCTGGTGAGTCTGCCTGTTTGACAGCTCACCAGCGATTGCAGAGAGACTTTCCAGCGATCCCGGCCAGATCGGATCGCTGGTGGGATTGCTGGAAAGTCTCAGTGTGTAAAGGGGCCCTTAGGGTAAACAGACAGACCAGACAGTTTATTTGCAGACACATTTTTGGGGTGTTTGACTTGTCTTCTTTCCCAAGTCATGTGACCAGGCCTTTTAAAGGGTCGATATTGCCTTTTAGGATTGTGATATCCAATTAGTGGTACTAGATATCCTGCCCTCTTCCTCTCTAAAGAAGTTATTTGCACATTTATTCTCATAGCAGCATTGCGTGGCCAATAAGTCTCTTTACACCACCTTTGCACTCTCCACAGGGAGAGATGTTACGCCTTAGACCTCCATCAGAAGCTTTTCACCAAGCTAAATCAGATATCCTGCTTTGTACAGATGATGGTCAAAAATCCCAAACTCTGTCTGCAAATGGGATTTTTGGTCCGGTTTGTAATTCAAAGTCTTGTGCAAGGCTAGTAAAAAGGGTCAATATTGATTTTTAAGATTGCTACTTCCAATAGATGGCGCTAGAGTTCCCGTCCTCTGCCTCTCTGAGGCTATGTACATATTTATAACTATGTATTGTTATGTCAAAATTGGGCCATTGAGGGCTCATATGCATCTCTTACCCTTGCACATTATACCATTGCTGGAATATGTTTACATTGGCTGAATCTGTGAGGATGAAGTCTGTGGTGAGTTTAATGGACTTTTCACCACACTTAAAAAATGAGATTGTTGGACAGGACTTGTAAAAAACAGGTATTTTTGCAATTTACTGCTTTTTAAAATGAGCAGCCACTCTTAAAATATTAACACTTTTGTTTTCAGCTTATTGCCTTAGAGACCGACCACCGCTGCTGTATAGCTTGTAAGCACTGCACTGAGCTGTCCAGGGTTTGCATGCTCCAGTGATCAAGGCCTGGCTTCAAAGCAGTGCTTACAAGCTCAATAGAAAAGAACTTGTGAGCATTGCGCATGTTCTGCTTCTAGCAGTGGTTGGACTCCAAGGCAACCAGCGGTAAACAAGAAAGAAAAGTAGCAATATCTCAAGAACATTGTAGCAAGTGGCAAACTGTAAAATTGCTTTTATTTACAAACTGATGAAACCTGTTTAGGGAGATGGGAATAATAATCCCTTAACATTAGTCTATAAAGTAAGAGGATGAATGCCAATATGGTTTTCGTTTTGGTTGGTGCTGCTCACTGTTGCACTGCCCTAAGGGTAAGTACAGTAAATTGCAGATTTGTGCTAAGTGTGCAGTGAAAATTCCTAGTTTAATGCAATAACAGCAAATTAATTGGGATTCCATTACGTCGCATTTATATGTTGCTGAAAATGTCTGCATAAAAATCAGCAACACGAGAATTCATTGTGTAGAATTCAGTGCGGATATCATCTTCTGCAGTGGAATGTGGGAGATTCCTCAGCAGTCACAGGAAAATCAGCCTCGACTATAAAGCATGAGAGTCGGCCTGAAGGTGAAGCCTCAATCAGATGTGCATCTGCACACAATATCTTGCAATATGGCGGATTTAATGAATCGTTCTACTGTCCCAGTTTGTACATAAATTCTGACTGCAAATCAGACAATAAAATGAAAGTAGAGCGGTGCGTACACTGAGTGTCCCTACGGTATAACATGTACGTCCATTGTGAGAACATGGTAATAATACAGATAGAGGTGAAGATGGTTGGCGGTGTCTCATTGGTCGGTCCTGAGCACCCCATCTTTCTTTCGAGGTAATGGAGAAGCAGCGTCAGCCTCAATGGCTCCTGGCTGCTGTGAGCGTTTGCTGGTTGAGGTCCCCGGAGATGTGATGCTTTTAGAGGCCTACTGTGAGAGCATTGTGCAGCTCCAGCCCCACGTGACGTGAAGGGACGTCTCCACATGTCCCCCATTGATTCCAGCACTATTGTTTGAGCTGTATGATAAATGGAAAGCTCGTGCTCATACATTGTGAATCCAATTAAACTGTCAGTTTAGCAGCGCTGTCTTCCAGCATTTCCCGCACACAGACATCACAACAAGAGCGTGATTGTTACAGCTGTTGGGATGTATTTTATCTACTAGATTCTGGCTCAATGTGGGCATGAAATCCACCTGCCAAGTGACATCCAAGCTGCTTATCTCAGGGCGCTTTAGGAGATATCCTGTTATTTATTGGATGTAGCATTCAGGTTGACAAAAATGACCCCTGGGGTAAATCAGGCAGATGTTTGGGGCATTTGGGTACAAGAGCACATACAGCATACACATACATATACATACAGCACATATGTACAAATGCTGCACATACATATACATAGATAAACACTCATATACAAACAGTATACAAATACAGCACATACATACTCATACAGCATACACGTATAGCACATACATACACGAACAGCACATATAGCACATACATAGAGCATGCATATGCATACACATACCTTACATACTTATACATACAGCACATACATATGATGCATCCCCAGGCTATGCAGTACCCGGGAACCGGGCCAGTGCTGTCTCTGGGGATCACGTTAGTCGTGACCCGGTCCCGTGGCCTGGGATCAGTCCAAAAAGGGGTATTTACAGGGAATTTGTCATGGCGCCACCCGGGTATGTGGTTAATGTAACCACCGCTGCCGTATTCCTGCTGGGGACGGTGACTTGGGGCAGCGTGGATGGTAAGCCCTCCTCCGGTAGAGCTGAGGGTCCCCAGGGCAGGAGTAGTTGGGATGGATGGATGTAGTGAGGGACTGTGTTGGGTACAAGTCACTTACTTTGCTGCTGCTCCTCCAGCCAGTGTGCAGGGCTGACAGGCTGTAGCTCTCCAGGTGGGACTTCTCTGTGACGCTGCAAGTAAACAGTCTCAGGCAAATGTGATCCAACAGAAACGAAAAGGGGCACCACTATGTGCACAATGTGAGCTTACTGGGTACTTTACTTGATCTTTCCAAAGCAGTTTACAACAGTTCACAGTTCTTTTCAGTACGGTTCTTACAAGTCACACTTAAACACTCTGGGTTACTCCAACTGTGCAGCTCAGGTAGCTTTTCTGTGTTGATCCCTGAAAGTCCTTTCAGGACCTTCTCTCAACTTTCATGTAGTGCCTCACTCACGGGTTTGGTCTGGCTGTCTCGGACTCACGGGTGAAGAATTTTCTCTTAACCCCTTCCAGACCCTTGGCCCACCCCCTGGGCCATGGAATGATCGGGCTCCTGCAGGTCGAGTGAGGGTGTCACTGACCTGTCACTCGGCCTGCAGGTACATGGGGAGTTGTACAAAACCCCAGGGGGAGTCGATTTGCCCCCACCCCCACCCCCCCGGCTACAGGCGCGGTGATTGGCACTCAAAAGTGAAAGTGAAAATCACCGCGCCTGTAATGCTTCCCTGTCTGCCGCTGCTATCCCTACCCTCCAATCTTCTCCCCTGTCATCCTCTAACTGTCCCCCTGCCCCCCACCTCTCTTTCCTGCCCCCTCTTCATCTTTCTTACCCCCCCGCTTCCTTTTCCTGCCGCCTGCTTCCTGTCCCTGCCGCCCGCCTCCTCCTGCCTGCCCCCACTTCCTCCTGCCTGCCCCCGCTTCCTCCTAAGTGCCCCCCTACTTCTCCTGCCACCCCCCCTCTTCCCCCTTCCTGCCCCCCGATCACCGGAGCGGCGATTGCCTCTCCCACTCACCCCTCCGGCGGCCGCTCTGTCTCCACTGCGTCCCGCTCCTCCTCCTCCTCTTCACTGCCTCCGGATCTGACAGCTGTGTGCTGGAGCTGCCAGATCACTTTCTACAGCTAGATCCTGATGATCTAGCTGCAGGAAGTGATCTGACAGCTCCAGCACAGTGATCCACAGTGACCATTATGTGATCACTGTGGATCACTGTGCTGGATCTGTCAGATCACTTTCTACAGCTGGATCCTGAGGATCTAGCTGCAGGAAGTGGTCTGACAGCTCCAGCACAGTGATCCACAGTGACCATTATGTGATCACTGTGGATCACTGTGCTGGATCTCTCAGATCACTTTCTACAGCTGGATCCTGAGGATCTAGCTGCAGGAAATGATCTGACAGCTCCAGCACAGTGATCCACAGTGACCATTATGTGATCACTGTGCTGGAGCTGTCAGATCACTTTCTGCAGCTGGATCCTGGGGATCGAGCTGCAGAAAGCAATCTGACAGCACGGGCGCACTGATGCACATAGTGGGTCTCTGCGCCCGGGCTCTTTGATCGCTGCTCTACAGCCCGATCTCCCTGCATGGGCATCGAGCTGCAGAAAGTGATCTGACACCCCGGGCGCAGTGACCCACTATGTGCATCACATGCGCCTGGGCTGCCAGATCGCTTTCCGCAACTCGATCCCCATGCAGGGGGATCGAGCTGCAGAAAGCAATCTGACAGCCTGGGCGCAGTGATGCACATAGTGGGTCACTGTGCCCAGGCTCTTAGATCGCTGCTCTGCAGCCCGATCTCCCTGCATGGGCATCGAGCTGCAGAAAGCGATCTGACAGCCCGGACGCAGTGATGCACATAGTGGGTCAATGCGCCTGTGCTGCCAGATCGCTTTCCGCAGCTCGATCCCCATGCATGGGGATCGAGCTGCGGAAAGCGATCTGGGAGCCCAGGCGCAGTGATGCACATAGTGGGTCACTGCACCCGGGGTGTCAGATCACTTTCTGCAGCTCGATCACCATGCTGGCGGATTGGGCTCCAGAGTAGCGATCTGAAAGCAAAGGCGATCGAGCGGCGTGGGACCTTCGTTGTGGACTACGTCGGAGACAATCGAACGTCGTGGGACCTTCATTATGGACTACGTCAGAGCGATCGGGCGTCGTGGGACCTTCGTTGTGGACTACGTCGGATCTTTTTATAATAAAGATGGAGTCCGAATTGTGTCTGTGTTTTTTTCCAAATAAAAAGATTTTTCTCTGTGTGTATTTATTGACTATTTACCGTACTAGAGATTCCTAATGGCGGGTCTAACATTGGCCCTATATTATGAATCTTGGGCTTAGTGCCAGCTGCGAATAAAAAGCTGGCATTAACCCCTTTATTACCCAGTTAGCCACTGGCACCAGGGCAACTGGAAAAGCGTGGGTACAGCACCAGAAAATGGTGCTTCAATGAATGCGCCATTTTCTGGGGTGGCTGCGGGCTGCAATTCGCACCAGGGGGGGCCCAGAACGTTTGGGCCTCTCTATGCTGAGGATTCCATCCCCCAGCTGCCTAGTTGTACCTGGCTGGACCAAAAATATGGCGGACCCCACGTAATTTTTTTTCTAGAATTAGTTCTAGAAATTAAAAAAAAAAAAGGGCTTCGCTGTATTTTTGGTTCCAGCCAGGTATGACGAGGCAGCTGGGGGCTGGTGGCAGTCCGTAGCTGCCAAGTTGTACCTGGCTGGACCAAAAATATGGCAGAGCCCCATGTCTTTTTTTTTTTTAAATTCTACAAATAAAATGACATGGAGCTTTGCCCTATTTTTGGTTGCCAGCCAGGTACAACTTAGCAGCTAGGGGGCTGGAATCCTCAGCATGGAGAGACCCAAATGTATTGGGTCCCCTATGCTGCGAATTGTAACTACTAGACTAGTATGTTTTTTCACAAAAAGTTTCTTTATTCATTTATACGTCTCAATTTGTGAAGCACATGGGGGTTCAAAGTGCTCACTGTGCATCTAGATATGTTCCCTGGGGGGTCTACTTTCCAAAATGGGGTCACTTGTGGGGGATCTCAAATGTTTAGGCACACAGGGGCTCTCCATACGCGACCTGGTGTCCGCTAACAATTCCAATTGTTGGCAAACACCAGGTTGCGTATGTCATACAGCACATACAGCATACACAGTCATACACATACAGCATACACATACTGTATACACATACATACACATACAGCCCATATATACACATACATCACATACATATGACTCACCGTAGCCGGGTTCTACACGTCACAGGCGTCTTCTTCTCCTTGTCACGGAACCTCGCCTGCGGCTGTGGGGCCCGGTGGTCCAGATCAATAAGGGGATGGCTGAACAGTTAAGGGATTAATCTTGTCGTGACGCCACCTGTGAGAGTTCCGGTGATGTCCACCGGCGCTGCTTGGGTCTCCGGGGGATGGAATGCAGCAAGATGGGATGCTCCCCACAGGATGCGCGGGAGTCCCCGGAGCCAGGAGCTGCATAAGATGTTGTGAGGCAGCTCTGTAAGGCTGCTGTTATATCCAGGGATTAAAGCACAGACACTCCAAAGTCTTTTAGGTACCTTTACTGGTGGATATCAGGTACACTCGGACCGGGTGAGGGTGAGGGCAACGCTCCTGGAGGTTCACAGCAAGCAATCGTGTAGGCTTCCTTTCTCTGTCTCTTCTAGTGAGGTCGGGTGGATGTGGAATTCAGCCGGACCGGGTAGTGCGTTCAGAGGAACGTGATTCACCTGGGTAACAGCACTGAGGGCACTGTAAAAGGGTTAAGCCGGATCAATGCTCTTCCCTGGGCTCTCGTCGGTAGGTGCTTTAGGTGAGCAGGGGGCTAAACTCCCTGTGAGTATGCTGGTTCTCTGTGGTGGCTTGGTAGCTCTCACAGCTCGGTTCCAGTAACCGGATGATGAGGGAGAGTTATGGTAACTCTGTTGTCCCTGAGAGGTGCCTTCTCCTTTCCTCTGACCCCAATTGCAAGGGTCTCTCACTGGGCAGGTGTGCTGGTTTGGGCTTAGTATAGCTCCAGAACCGGTGGATGCACACGTCCTGCAGCTCTTCTAGCGTCTGCACACTCTGGTGTTTCTCCCTCCAAGACCCTATTTATAGGGGGAACTGGCTCAAAGTGACCAGTGGAGCTCCCCCTAGAGGCTTGGGGTGAAACAGGTGTTAAAGGTGTACTAAGGTGTTGTTTGGTGTATTGTGAGTGTTGCTTTGCTGTTACTGCTCCATTCATGTCCCAAGGGTTCTGTGGTGCCCAACAAGGTGCCAGGGTGCCACACATACACATATATACACATACATGCACATACATACATGCACATACAGCATACACATACATTACATACACACGTGGTCAAAATTATTGGTACCCCTCGTTTAAAGGGAACCTGACCTCTACAAACGACCCCCCAGCCTGTTTTAACCTGTCCCTGCACCATAGTAATCCATTCCTAGGCATCCCTGTTACCGTATATACTCGCGTATAAGCCGAGTTTTTCAGCCCAAAAATTGGGCTGAAAAGTACCCCCCTCGGCTTATACGCGAGTCAGTGACGGTATACAGCGTTATACAGCAGCCCTAGCAGCCCCAGTAATGCAGGGCCCCCCCCAGCCTTGCTCCGGTCACCTGTAAAGGAAAATATACTTATCACTGTCCCGCTGTCCGCGCCCGCCACTGCCGACATCCGCGATCCTCCATCTTCATGCGTCTTCTTCCTGTTTCCTGTGTTCGTCGCCGACAATGACGTCATTACCGGCGACGAACACAGGAAACAGGAAGAAGACGCATGAAGATGGAGGATTGCGGACGGCAGCGGCGAGCGGGCGCGGACAGCGGGACAGTGATAAGTATATTTTGCTTTACAAGTGACCGGAGCAAGGCTGGGGGGGCCCTGGATTACTGGGGATGCTGTATACTACCACTGGGGCTGCTATACACTACCACTGGGGCTGCTATATACTACCACTGGGGCTGTATATACCTCTGGGGCCCTGTATACTATCACTGGGGCTGTATATACCACGGGGGCTGTATATACTACCACTGGGGCTGCTATATACTACCACTGGGGCTGTATATACCTCTGGGGCCCTGTATACTACCACTGGGGCTGTATATACCACTGGGGCTGTATATACTACCACTGGGGCTGTATATACCTCTGGGGCCCTGTATACTACCACTGGGGCTGTATATACCACTGGGGCTGTATATACTACCACTGGGGCTGTATATACCACTGGGGCTGTATATACTGCTGGGGCCTTGTATACTACCACTGGGGCTGTATATACCACTGGGGCTGTATATACCACTGGCGCTGTATATACTACCACTGGGGCTGTATATACCACTGGGGCTGTATATACTGCTGGGGCCCTGTATACTACCACTGGGGCTGTATATACCACTGGGGCTGTATATACTACTAGGGCTGCGTCTATACTACCACTGGGGCTGTATATACCACTGGGGCTGCGTGTATACTACCACTGGGGCTGCTGTATATACCTCTGGGACTGCTGTATACCACACTGCTGGGGGCTGTATACTTGTGCTAGGGTCCACCCTCGGCTTATACACGAGTCAATAGATTTTCCCAGGTTTTGGGGGCAAAAGTAGGGGGGTCGGCTTATACACGGGTCGGCTTATACACGAGTATATACGGTAATTATGCACGCCCCGTGCTATACAGCAGAGACATTGCTTGTCCTGCAAGCGGGCGGTACAGGCGATATGACGCGATTTTCATCATATCGCCTGTACCGCCCCCTGGCAGCACAAGCACAGTCTCTGCTGTATAGCACGCCTATGTGGGCGTGCATAATTAAAATGCCGCCGGCGGGGAGAGCCACAGAAGCCCGCCTTTTGCTGCTTCTCATATAATGAGAAGCTGCAGAATAACAGGTGAATAAACTACTTTTATAAACTATTACATAGTGGTTTAGGGACAGAAAGGGATGCCTAGGAATGGATTACTATGGTGCAGGGACAGGTTAAAACAGGCTGGGGGGTCGTTTGTAGAGGTCAGGTTCCCTTTAAGGAAAGGAAAACCCACAATGGTCACAGAAATAACTTGAATCTGACAAAACTAATAATAAATAAAAAAATCTATGAAAATGAACAATTAAAAGTCAGACGTTGCTTTTAACCTTGCTTACACATAATTAAAAAAAAAAAAAAAATAAACTCATGAAATAGGACAGAAATGATGGTCCCTTAACTTAACACAAGTTCTTGCACAACCTTTTGAGGCAATCACTGCAATCACACGATTCCTGTAACGGTCAATGAGACTTCTGCTCCTCTCCACAGAGATTGTGGCGACTCCTCAAGAGCAAACTGCTCCAGTTGTCTGGAGTTTGAAGGTTGCCTTTTCCAGAAGACATGTTTCAGCTCTTTCCAAAGATGCTCAATAGAATTTAGGTCAGGGCTCATAGAAGCCACTTCAGAATAGTCCAATGTTTTCCTTTTAGCCATTCTTAGGTGTTTTTTGCTGTGTTTTTTGGGTCATTGTTCCATTACAAGACCCATGACCTGTGACTGAGACCAAGCTTTCTGACACTGGGCAGCACATATCTCTCTAGAATCCCCTGATAGACTTGAGATTTAATTGTACCCTGCACAGATTCAAGACACCCTGTGCCAGATGCAGCAAAGCATCCCCAGAACATAACAGAGCCTCCTCCATGTTTCACAGTAGGGACAGTGTTCTTTTCTTGATATGCTTCATTTTTCCATCTATGAACATAGAGCTGAAGTGCCTTGACAAAAAGTTCAATTTTTGTCCCTTCTGTCAATAGGACATTCTCCCAGAAGCTTTATGACTTGTCAACATGTAGTTTGGCAAATTCCAGTCTTGCTTTTTTATGATTTTTTTTCCAACAATGGTGTCCTCCTTGGTCGTCTCCCATGAGGTCCACTTTGGCTCAAACAACAACGGTGCGATCTGACAATGATGTTCCTTTAGCGTGAAGTTCACCTTTAATCTCTTTGGAAGTTTTTCTGGGTTCTTTTGTTACCATTCGTATTATCTATCTCTTTTTGTTATCAATTTTCCTCCTGCGGAAGTTTGGCTACAGTCCCATGGATCTTAAATTTCTGAATAATTTGAGCAACTGTAGTCACAGGAACATCAAGCAGCTTGGAGATGGTCTTATAACCTTTACCTGTAACATGCTGGTCTATCATTTTCTTTCTAATCTCCTGAGACAACTCTTTCCTTTGCTTCCTCTGGTCCATGTTGAGTGTGGTACACACTATGTCACCAAACAGCACAGGGAGTATCTGTAGCCCTATATACAGGCCCACTGACTGATTACAAGATTGTAGACACCTGTGATGCTGATTAGTGGACACACCTTGATTTAACATGCCCCTTTTGTCACATTATTTTCAGGAGTACCACCACTTCTGTCCAGACTGATTTCATGAGTTTAATTTTTTTTTTTTATTCTGTGGCAGCAGGGATGAAAAGCAATGTCTGACTGTCATTCCTTCATTTTCATAGATTATTTTTATTTATTATTACTCTTGTAAGATTCAAGTTGTTTCTATGACCATTGTGGTATTTTCTTTCATTAAACGAGAGGTACCAACAATTTTGACCACGTGTATACAGCACATACACGTACACCACCCACATACATATACAGTATACACATGGAAACACATACAGCACATACAACTCATAGATCTGACCTGGTTGGCATTATGCATGCATAGGGCCTTGAATATCAATGAGATGAATAATCACGTCCATATGGAGGCGTGCTATATATTGTATATGTAATGCAAAGAGTTCTTTCAGGCATCAGTTCAATTTGGTCAATCTCAGTATGTATTGCACGTATTAGGGGCGGGTACCTTCATATGTTTTTATGAGGTTGGCACATTCGGGTCAGGAGAGTTGCTGCTGCTCTGTAGTCTGAGATGGACCAATTTACACAGATGTCTGCATGAGCAGATCCAGTGTCCAGTGGACACATCCATGGCAAAGGGCCTGAGCCCCTGACACACTGGGTCCCTCTTCAGATTAGTAGGCACAGCACGAAGTCATCTTTAATATGTAATGCACACATGCTGTCATGCCAGGCCTACTAATCAGAAGAGGTGTCTGCAGGTAGGAGAAGATTTGCAGGATCCTGACCTAGTGGACATAACCTTGGCTCTGGACCAGAGCCTCTGGCTTCCTTGGCACCTCTTCACATATGAAAGCCCAGCGTGATGTCATGGTCACAATGTGCCGCACACATGTGTCGCCAGCCTATTATTCATAGGGGTGGTGGAAGTTAGAAGGTTGTCTGTTCCAGTGGCCATGGACTACCAACATGGCTGCTCACCAGAATCTTGTGAATTGTTTTGCTCAATTCTACAAACAGGTAAGACTCAGTTCACACCTGCAGAAGAGAATAACTAAATTGACAGCAAATGTTGGATTTATCACATGGCAGAATCCAACAGCACCTGGCCAACCCAACTGATAAAAATTAAGTTTGTTGTGTTTGCGTAATGGTGTCCACTAGTTTATCAAATAGAATAGCCAACCTTGCTTAGCTTGATTGGAGATGGAAATTTCATTTACCAGCAGGACTTAGCACCTGTCCTACACTGACAAAAATAACAATATCTGGTTTGCCTGACCTAAACCAGATCGAGAATCTATGGGTATTGTCAAAATGAAGACACCAGACCCAACAATGCAGAGGAGCTGAAGGCTGTTATCAAAGCAACCTGGGCTTGCATAACACCTCAGCAGTGTCACAGTCTGATCGCCCCAACCAAGTATTGAGTGCATTTTCAGTAGGCCAAAATGCATGAGTTAAAAATCATTTCCTCAGTTGGTCTTATATAATATTCTAATATTCTGAGATAATGACGTTTGGGTTTTCATTGGCTTTAAGCCATAATCATCAACATTTATAGAAATAAACACTTGAAATAGATTCCTGTTTGTAATGACTCTATATAATATACATGTTTCACTTTATGTAGCTGTGGGACAGCGTACTTAGTACTGGACCGGGTATCACAGGGCACTATTCTTTGTCCTGGTCTTCCTTTGGTAGCAGCGCAGATCATACGACACTTCGTCCTTGTATGCTGATTTCCTGACCGCGGTGACCCATGGATGTGTGGATCGAGCAGCAGCTACTGACTAAGCATTCATACTGGTTGTGGGTTTACACAACCAGATCAGGTGAGCAGGCCCTTGTTGCCATATATATACCTCTATAATTTAGAGATAAGACCCTATTGCGCATTTAATCCTACGCGTTTCAGAGCCCCTCCTGGCTCCTTCCTCAGGGAAATATCAGGGTATTTCCCTGAGGAAGGAGCCAGGAGGGTCTCCAAAACGTGTAGGATTAAAGAGTTAACTTCAACCAGACTATCCTTTGTCATACGACACTTCGTCCTTGTATGCTGATTGAGGGTATTGGGCTCATCTGAGTATTGTGGTAGCCACATTGCTCCCGGAGTGTACAGCATCACAAACGGCATGATTGGTGCTGTTCCTTGCACCGCAGCACCCCCGGGTTCTCCGCTGTTGTACGGTGCCGCAGCATCTCCTTGTTGCGACATCCTGTGCCCCCTTATTAAGTTAATGTCGACCCTCCTGGTCTTCCGCTTCCGTCCAGATGTCTATTAAAGGTTCCGTGGTGGGACAAGGATTCTCTTCCCCACCGGATGACATCAGAGCACTTTGCAGAGTGCCTCCTACAATGACATGCCCCCTTTTCTTCCAGCGCATCGCGCGCTTTGTAATGGCGGCAATTCAAAAATACAGTCCTTGTGGTGCAGTTTAAATTCTGTTTGCCATGCGCTCTGTAATGGCGGCAGTTTCAAAACAGTTTCTCTCACAAATCACGGCACACAATGCCCGGTTTACCGGGCACAGTAGATCCTGTTCGTAGACGCCAAGTTGTGGAGCACAATGGGATGGGGTACTCGGTACCTGGGATATCATGGCGGTCTTGGTCCGGACCGTGTCCCGAGCCCACAAGTAAATGTTGGGGTTATTTACAAGGGATAGAGTCGTGACGCCACCCGTGGTATGTGGTCAGGGTGACCACTGCTGCTGCAGAATCTCCTGGGATGATGGATAGCAGCCTGTGATGTGACGGCTCTCCACGGGCAGAGCCTGGTCTCCGGGGCAGTAGTGATGAAAACAGTCTATGGATGATGTAGGGCATGGGTAGTGGTAGAGATGATAACAGTTTGTGAGGGAGAGTAGGGCTCGAGCGCAAGAATCACACAGACTCACGGTTTTGTAGTTTTCCAAGTCTTTACTGTAGATGGCATTCAGTAAGTTTTGTCCACGGAGTCTGTACCGGGGCCAGGTTGCTCCCACCCTGACCGGGTCCTTGGCTTCCTACTCCTGTGCTGTGTGTGTGGCCCTGTTGCCGCTTTAGCTTGGCTGCCAGCCCTGTCTCCCCTCACAGGTACCAAACTTGCTAGGCAATTTGAGTCTTATCTTTGTGTTTCTGACCCCGCCGTGTTGCTTCGCTGTGGTACAGTGAAGATATATAATCTTCACTAATCCGGTGTTTTCTGTGCTGCTTGTGTCAGGCACAATTTCGGATCCGGTATCTGGTCTTTGCGCTCCATGTCCGGAGTTTAGGGTAACTCCGTGTTCCGGGTGTGTTTCGCTGCTTCTCCTACTCCGGTTCCTCTGACCCTGGCTAGGCCTGGAATTGGACAGTGGACCATGGGTTGGGCCTAACGCTGCCCTTTTACACCCAGGTCCATCTTCCTCAGTGCTGCACTGCACTGAACTAACTGCCACTTCCTCTCCACACCAGAATATATAGGGAAGCAGCTTTAGCTGCCCCTTCTGGCCTGGAGGTGCTAGTGTAGTGTTGTGGGTTGTGTGGGGAGTTAACCCTTTGTGGTGTTACTGTGGCACATGAACCCTGGGGTGCCACATATTGAATTAGGGTACTGAAATAAATTATCTTTTTGATGATATTCGAGTGAGATGCACTTGTACCTTTGCTGGCTAGATACTATACTATATTCGGTACCTCTGCTGGATAGATACTATACTATATATCTCTGCTGGATAGCTTCTAAAGCGATGAATTCCTTGAGACATCGCAGAGTAATTTTGGAAAGAATTTGAAGTTTCTCACAAATCTCTCCATTCTGCTGCTGCTGAAAATCATTGTATCCAGATAATGAAACTCACTTGTTGCCTTCATAATGGCTCCTCTCACATCCGGAGACGCTGACCACGGTTTATTTTCTTGGTTTTTCTTACAGTCACTTCATTGATTTTGCAGGTGTTTAGCTGAATATTATTTCCTACCAGGCAAATGATTTCCATCTCACATAAAAGTGTGATAAAATGTCCTAGAACTGCCCGACGGCTGAGAAATGGAAGCGATTCATAGTCTTTGATAGCATCTACACTATCCATTCTGAAATCACAGAAGGAAAGGAGTCGTGTGAAACAAGAACTCTTCATGTCTGTGGATGACATTTTATTTTTCATATTTTTTGGCCCATGTAGAAATGTATGAATTTTTGCAAATTACGTTAGTAAGGAATTTCACTTTATTACTGATTTTAAAAAAAATGTCATGTAAGTGGCTTCCAGACCCCGGCTTTGCCCCAGTCTATTTCCTGCCTTCAGCTACAGTGATATCAGCACGTCCTCATGTGGACTGCAGATGATGGCAGTGTTGGGGCAGATCCTGTGTCACTAAGGGTACCGTTACACACAGAGATACCCTAATGGTACCTTTACACGCCGCGACGGCAGGCTGGATACATCCCGCTACTTCACGTGCACGAGCACGCTCAAACGGCTACAAACGGTCAACGCACCCTCTTTACACGCCGCCATAAGGTGCGCTACGCCACGCTACATCTACAGCTAGCTACATCGCCGGGTGTGTCAAGTAGCCAGCTGTAGCTCAGCGTACCACGTTTACACAGCGCTACAATAAGCTAATATGGGCGGACCTGGTACAGCAGGGACAGCACATAGGCGTGCCACAATCTTGGATTACGAGCCGTCCGTACGATGATAGGACAGCGCAATATCATCATGATTGGCCAGGCATCGCAGGAGGCTGAGAAACACAGCACGCTCGAGCGATTGTGTAGTGTGACTGGTCAGCTCCTTAAATATGCCGCCCTAGGCAGCGACTACCAATCGTCATGCAGGAGCTTCCTCCAATGATCGGTGATGGGGCGCGGTATCCCAGAGCCTGGGTCACGCCTTAGCTATATTGCAGCTACAGCCCCGGGTGTCCAGAGTTCCCTTCCGTTGCCTCTTTACACGCCGATACAGCTCGCTACCATCGGCGATGTAGCCATCAGTTTTCGAGCAGACCTAGGAAACAGATGTATCTGTTGCCGGCTGCAGCGTCACGTCTTCAGACGCCGCTACGACGGGCGATATTGGCGCTACAAGCTACATTTGTAGCCTGTAGCGGGATGTATCCAGCCTGCCGTCGCGGCGTGTAAAGGTACCATAAGAGATATCGCTGATGCGTCATGGGTTTTGCATGGCTCAAATGACATCGTTAGGACGTCGTTGCGTGTAAAACCGATATATGGGTGCGATACATCTTTGGATCGCTGATCGCAGATTTGAGAACTTGTTCTTAAATCAAGCGATCTATGATCAGCAAACCTGCTGCATATTTGTGTGTGACACCGCTATAACAATGTGGATAAAGAGTTCACCCACATTGACCACAATGAACAGGGACCGATCGCTGGGTTGTGCGAACGATCTCTGCTCGCAACATCGCAGGGGTGTCGTGCACGATATCTATACATGTGACAACTCCCCAGCGATGTCCAACAGATGTCCTCAGCAAGCGAGCGCTCTCGAGATCTTTAGAGATCTCCCAGCGATATCTCTGAATGCAACAGTACCCTAAGTCTGGGAATACGCAGCTGCAAGAGATTGTCCTGATAACACCAGGGTCAGTTGACGATCACATCAAAATGTCTGGACCAGTCAGTTGCCCTCATTACCCGAGCGTTAGAGCTGCATACAAATGGTTGAAGCTGTCATGCTCGGTTCAGGAGAGCTGCCGGCCGGTCCATGCTCTATGATGTGATTATCGTTCATGGTATATGCCATCTGACCTCGGCCTAAGCAGGACTCTCAAGGTACCGTCACACGCAGCAATTTTGCTAGCAATTTCACTGGCAATTTGCTGTTTGCAGTGAAATCATGGACACATTGTTCTACTTTGTTGCTGTGTACAAATGGAACAATGTGTCCATGATTTCACTGCAATCAGCAAATTGCCAGTGAAATTGCTAGCAAAATTGCCGCGTGTGACGGTACCTTCAGAGAATGAGACAGGAGCTGCCTTATCACTGCCATCATCTGTACTCCTAATGATCCATCACTACCATCATCTGTACTCTTAATGACCCATCACTTGCATCATCTGTACTCCTAATGATCAATCACTGCCATCATCTTTACTAATGACCCATCACTGCCATCATCTGTACTCCTAATGACCCATCACTGCAATGATCTGTACTCTACATGAGCACGCGCTGATATCACTATAGCTGAAGGAGGGAAATAACACTGACATGCATTTTTTACAGGAATGAAGACAGAATCATACAAACATAAATGTTTCATAACATTTCATGCCGGACATAGTGCTACAAAAATAAAAGATAAATAAGTTAATATTCTTTAAAATGTTACACAGTGGTGACAATATGATCCCACAGTGCCTATGAGCCGGGGTAAATGATTGCACAAATTCACCAGTAATATCTGCACTCATTTTCCTCTGCAGGTGGCACCACTTCCATTCATGCCCATAGTGCATCCTACGAATATGTCCCCACAAGGAACATTCCACATTGTTCAGGGGGCACTGCTTCCATCCATGGCCATAGTGCACCCTAAGTCAGGGGTCTCAAACACGTGGCCCCCGGACCGTATGCGGCCCGCAAGGCTTCCCACTGCTTCCCACCATGAAAAGATAAGCATGGCCCGGGCCATTGTACATGGGGCTGCCGCGGTACCCGCTTTATTGTGACTTCCGGGTACCGTTCAAACAAACGCCTTCGCTCCTGTACATTCATGCAAGCAGGCGGCCGGCGGACCAATCAGAAGACTCCTGTGACATCATACTCCGACGTCAGCTGCAGGCGTCTGATTGGTCCGCCGGCCGCCTGCTTGCATGAATGCACAGGAGCGAAGGCGCTTGTTTGAGCAGTACCCGGAAGTCACAATAAAGCGGGTACCGCAGCGGCTCCATGTACAATGGCCCGGGGCATCATTAAGGTGTATATGACTGAGAGTTAGAGAGAGAGTGTGTGTATGTGTGAGTGCTGGCTGGTGCTGGCTGCCGAGTGCTGGCTGGTGCCGGCAAGCGGGAGACTGGGAGCCACAGATGAAGAAGCTGCCGGGATCAGAAGCGTGGAGTCAGGTAAGGCGCTATTACAGCCGAAGATAGCAGCCTGGGGGCCCTATGTGTAAGTGTGTCAATGTGTGTCAATGTGTGAGTGTGTATGTGTTTGTGTGAATATATCTGAGGATGTATGTGTGAGTGTGTATATATGTGTGAGTGTATAAGTGAGTGTGTGTGAGTGTGTATGCGAGTGTGTGTGCATGTGTATATGTGTGAGTGTGCGAGTGTGTATATGTGTGTGTGTGTGAGCAAGAGAACAAAAACAACAGAGACCAGGTTGAGGGGACATCTCTACAAAATGGCGTTGGGATGGGGGACATTACTACAAGATGAGAAGGGAGGGAACATTACTAAAAGATGGGGACATTACTACAAGATGAGGACCAGGATGGGGGACATTAATATAGGATGGGGACCAGGATAAGGCATTACTACACGTATGGACCAGGGAGGAACATTACTACAAGATGGAGACCAGGTGGGGGCATTACTACAAGATGAGGACCAGGATGGGGACATTACTACAAGAGGAAGACCAGGATGGGGACATTACTACAATACGGGGACCAGTTTGGGGGACATTAATATACAATGAGGACCAGTATGGGACATTACTAGAAGAAGAGGATCAGGATGGGGACATTACTATAAGAAAGCGACCAGGATGGGGACATTACTATATAAAGGAGAGTAGGGTGGGGCCATTCCTACAAGAAGAAGATCAGGATTTGTACTTTACTAGATTGAGCAAAAAATTCAGGTATTGATTAAATGTCACTTAGTCCTACAATGAATGTGGTCCCCTGATATCAATTTTTTTCTACGCGCGGCCCACCAACCCAGCTGAGTTTGAGAACCCTGCCCTAAGTATATGTCCCCACATGGAACGCTTATATTGTTCAGGGGGCACCACTTCCATCCATTGCTATAGTGCATCCTACGTATATGTCCCTACAGGGAACACTTACATTATTCAGGGGGCACCACTTCCATCCATTGCCATAGTGCACCCTAATTATACGCCCCTACAGGGAACGCTTACATTGTTCAGGGGGCACCACTTCCATCCATGGCCATAGTGCACCCTAAGAATATGTGGAAATGAGGATAAAATTGCATTGTGAATGTCAGTTTATACTGGGGGATTTCACCTTTGCAGGCCGGTGCCACCATTCTAAGTGTTGATGAGACTTCTCCTATACTTGTGAAGAATCCTGTGAATTATAGAATAAGAGAAGCTCTGCAGTGAGGACGGGACCTGTGTGTTACTACAGCTGACAGATCTCACAGGACCCAGGACATTGCTGTACATTCTCTGCTGTGTGGATGCACATCACGCTCTGAATCCACTGGAGATAAGTAGGAAAGTGGTTTTATCAGACAGTGAGAAGGGTCTTGCTGGCAGAGTCCATTGTAAGCAATATATCGACTGTATATCCTTGTTCATAGAGAATCCGGGGCCTTCACCCGTTCCTACATTCAGTTTCCCTGGTAACAAAGCGCAGAAACATCTTCTGAAGAAAGAAAACTGAATAAAATCTCTGTAGATGACTGTGCATGGCCACCGAGACACGGCGTAACACTGCAGCACTATGACATGACACCAGCAGGCGGGGGGCGCAAGCCGAGGGGCAAATACATAATCCATGTCTGCCAGGGGGTCTTTACCGTAACCACCACTTACCCCCATTCTTCATCATACACATTTTCACTTTTTTTCTTACATGCGGTTTAAAGATCTGTGACATTTGTTCTTGTTTGATTATTTAATTGGTATTGCATTTTTTCGTGATACATGGAATCTAATTGTTATCTTATTTTAATACTCGGAGGCAATATCAGTGGGAATATAAAGAAAATACGTGTTTGAGTTTCGCATTCTTTATATGGCCACCAAGGACCACTAAAAACCATTTTAAAATTTGATCTCCTTTCTGTACAATTATTTTTCTGTGTCAGACACTTTTTTTTAGATGGGGCCGGGCGAGTAGCTGCTTTTATTTTAACCTACTTTTTATCATCCTATATATATTTTTTTATTTATTTCACATACTGTACCCCTCTTCAGGTCATAAAGACCTTTGGGTGCACAGATCATTTAAATGCTTTTATTCATAGGATTTTCCCTGTAACTGGAGGTGGTATATTAGTGTGAGTTACAGTGGAAATTTCAGGCTCCTTGCTGCAAAGTAAATCTTATTGTGCCTCCTAGGACCCAGCACTCCTGCTCCCTCCACTTAGCGATCATGAGTCAGGAGGAGGGAGCACCGTCAAAGGTTCCTTTTATAGTGTACACAGAGCTTGTTCAGTGTTGTGTATGCAGCAATTGGAAGACAGGAATGTTAACAAACAATCTTTGCCTTCTTTATCAGGCGCTCAGCTTGGTTTGACAACCGACTCCCTTTTCCCTCACCAGTGATACGCCGATTACCCAGACATTTGAAGTCTGTGAGTGGCCCACAGGTAATATTAAAGGATACTACGTCCCAGATATTACGTCTCAGTTTTTGAAAATATTTGTATTCCAAATTAAATATTTTGGAGCATCTTTTCTTATTTTGACTTGTCCTGTTACTCTCTTGCTCCACATGGAAAAGTGTCCACTCTTGGCCATGGCCAAAGATTAACTAAAGCATCCTCATATATATATATGGATTAAAATTTATTTTCTCAGGCAACAGTTACAGTGATAGAATGGTTGTTTTAGGATCTAAGGGTACCGTCACACTTGGCAACGCACCGACAATCCCGACAGTGATACGACCTGGTAGGGATCGCTGGTGCGTCGCTGTTTGGATCGCTGGTGAGATGTCAAACAGCCAGATCTCACCAGCGACACAGCAACAATCTGGAATGATACGGAGGTCGTTGGGACCCTGTTTCTCAGACCTGTAGTATTGAGGTATTGTCCCTGTCAAACACACCGATGCATGCTGCCCAGCAGGACCCCAACGATCAAAAAATGGTCCAGGCGACTCTGAGACGACCAGCGATCTCACAGCAGGGGCCTGGTCGCTCATAGCAATGTCAATCATAGCGAGATCACTGGGGAGGTCGCTGTTGCGTCACCAAACTTGTGACTTAGCAGCAATCTCGCTAGCGATCTCACTTAGTGTGACGGGGGCTTAAGTCCCATACAACACTGTATAGCCCATTTAAAATGCATTTTGGAGGTGACAGACTTTGTTACCTTGGAAAATGCTATTTCCCTCCAGATATAGTGCTAATCTGCAAGTAAATAGCATTACAATGCAGCACGGTAGTCACAATTTCAGAAGGTGAAGGTAAAAAGCATTTTTCAAGGTGACAAATTCCCTTCACATGCCGCCATTAATTTCTGATAGTGCCTTTCAGTGGAAAGCACACTGATGCTCACCCGTGCTGAGTCCCATCAGCCTCCGTAACAAAATTGCAAAGGAATAATGGTGTACCATGGCAGCCAAGGCCTGATGAAGGCCACAGTCACTGGCATCTTAGTATTTGTTTGACGCTCAGTCAGATGCCGCCTTCACACTTCAGTGTGTCACTATCTGAGTGAACCATGATAAATGATTTGTTTGTAGATTTTCTGACCCAAACTTGTCAGATTACCCAAAGTTAGTCCCTGCATCACAGTCCATACTCAGCTTGTGACACATGTACGAATGCACAATAGGCTACGCTTCATAGTAGACTGTGATTTTCACTAAGTTTTTACAAATATATATAAAAAATGTATAAAATATATCAAAATAATATCATTTAATATGGGAGAATTGCAGTTTTTCAGTATCCTTACTTCTCACACACTGAGTAATCTGAGCTATGATGGGGGCGTGTTCTTTTCTAGCATGATGCTGTCTGCTTATGATTGGACAACTCATTCAGGGAGAAAAAGTACACACCCACAGGAAAAACTAATAACACTCACCTTAAAAAAAGTTAAAAAGTTAACTCACTATGTGCCTATGTTTGATTCTAAATTTCTTTGTAACAGAGGAGAATGGAAAAAAAAAACACATTTTATTCCTCTCTGCGGCCACTATTACATCGTGCGTCCAGTTCAACATGAAAAATTGGGTAGAGAGTTCTCTAAGTGCATAAAATGTTACAATTTTTCCCATTTATACCATAAGTGAGTCAATAGATACTGAAGACAAATTCAGTGTTGAAGTGTTTTAGCTGTGAAAGTGTCACATATGAGTAAAAGTCCATTTTGTAAGTTTTACCATTTATATCCAACTTTAATTATTTATCATGTTCTGAAAATAAATTCGAAGAGGTGCATATGGATACTGTATCTTCTGGCTAATCCATCGTGTAGCTAATGCACAAACATGCCTGGCTTGCATTATAAAAATGACCTCTAATTGTCCTCTATGGTAAAACTTCATATTATCTCAGCTGATCTAGCTGTTTTCATGCCAGAAATGACAGCACAACAGGTACCTTCTCTCCCCATGTACAACTGAATATTTATAGAGCCATCAAACTCAATAGAGCAGTTGTAAAAAGGTCAGCTCCATTAGATGTGTGGATATAATGTGTTATTATAAATCATGCAAGGAAACCAGCCGATCCTCTGATGCCTTCCAATCCCATGTCAGTCTTTGTATATTGGTGAAGGTGACTTCATTTATTTACTATTAATCCAAATTTAATATTCATTTTGCATCATTCAACTCAAACCAAGGGTTGATTGGTCTCAGCACCAAGAATCAAAATACTGATCATGCCCAGGGTAATGTTGTTTTTACATAGCCGTGCACTTTGAGATATTTGGCATACAGAAGCCATGCCCATGTCCATGAGAAGCTCTGACCATTTTGATGGAACTGGGGGAAACATGCATAAAAACACTTAGGGTACCGTCACACTGTGCGACGGCACCGCCGATTTCTTAGGCGATGCAGGGGCGTGGCCTACCGGCGCTGATATCGCCCCTGCATCACCTAATGTAATTAGGCGATGGCGACGCCTCTTAGGGGGTCACCTGGTTTCAGAGCAGTGCTCTGAAACCAGGCGGCCGATCTGGGGCGATCATAGGCTACCATATTAAGGCATCCCCGCTGGGGTTTTAAGAAATCCCAGCAGCGATGCCGCCTGTCAGATCGCCGGGACGTCGCCGGAGGTGTCGCCCCATGTAAATGGGGGACGGCATTGCTGGTGGGGGCGGCAAAAACGTGCGCACTCCCACCCGTTGCCGCTGACATCTCCGGTGCCGTCACACAGTGTGATGGTACCTTTAAAGTCATAAAATATTGGTGCAACTCCCTATATGGGATGACATAATGGTACCCAGACTTCTCTAATCATTCCTGGTGCACTAACAGCTCAACATGACATTTTTGTGGCACTAGTATGTCAGCCATGTCTCAATAGTGTCTCTGGAACCAGTGGCGCAACTTCAGACCCTGGGGTCCCGATGCAAAAGCTCCAACGGGGCCCCCAATTATTGCAAATCATTAATAGTATTAGTCTTGTTCTATGGGCCAAAGGGACTTTTGGGGCCCCCCTAGGCTGCAGGACCTGGGTGTGATAGCAACCCCTGCACCTGTTGTAGTTACGCCCCTGTCTGGAACTATTTTTCAAAATGACCACCGCAGGCTGTTTGTTGCTTGTGTGACTGTGTGCAGCCTGCGTGACCTAATCGTGCGATCATGCCTGCAGCGTCTCCAAACTTGTCTCCCATTGAGCACATCATTGATAAGGGTAGCTGTCAGCATCGGATCTTGATGATTTGCCCAATGGCAGAATATTCCTCATACAACCATTAATAATCTTGCTGATAAGATGACAAGTTGTGTTGGTGTGGAGATTTCTGCACAAAATGCTGAATAAATAAAAAAAAAATAAAACTATTGTTTCCATGTTTTTTCATTTGCAGATTAGTAATGTGTCTATCCGTCCTGTGGTTTTCATAATTCCACATTTACGTCTTGGTTTTCTCATTTCGATGTTGAGGAGTTTACAAACAGTATACAGTAAGCCCCTGTAGTGGTGACTGCATGCAGCCTGAATATAACTTTAAAAAAGTTGTCCTGGGGGTCAAAAATATATGTTAATGGAAAAAAAAAAGCAATATCCCCCATCACTGATCCAAAAGCTCCAGCTCTGATGATTACCCGATTTCTGCTGGTCTCTAACGTCATGGCTCCGCCAATATACGAAATGCTGCAAAGCCAATCAGTGGTTGGGGTGGGTCACTGATTGGCTACATGGGTATTTCCTAACAGTTCTGTAGCATTGATTATTCTTTTTTCTTATATAAACCCCTTCCACATTACATTGCTCAGATGGGCAGTCGCTCTGGTCAGCATGACTCGGGTGTTTTTAATTTCTATTGACACCTTCTCTCATTGAGGGTGGAGGCACACTGCGTTGAACTCGCGCGAGTTCAATGCGAGAAAGACTCGCATTAAACTCGTACCTGCATCTTTCAATGATACAGGTCACATTAATGCGAGTTTCTGGCATTAAACTCGCTTTGCGAGAGCAATCCGAGTGCAATCGCAGCATGCTGCGATTGCACGCTATTCCCTCGCGCGAGTGGCCATTAAAAGTATATGGGTGCGAGTCTAGCTCGCACCCATACAGCACACCGTGCGATAATCGCAGCCGTGTGCTGTCAAAATCACTGGCCCCCCGCAGTCCCCATACAGTTACAATAATGTTTCATTGCTGTGACAGCAGCAGTGAAGCGGTATTGTATGTGTAATTTATTATTTTTTGCAAAGTTACACTTTTCAGCTTGATTTTACATGTTTTTACCATGTCGCCTGTTCAGGACTTCATTCTGCACTGTGCTACCGGAGGGGTTTTTAACCCGGTGATTAAGGGGTTAATCAGACGCTGGTGTCATGACACTATCTGTCCAGGGGTTGTCTTCACCCCCTAGATACATGGTGACATGACATCATGTGTCTGAATGGGTTAATTATTCTGTAAACCAAGTTTAAGTTTATGTCGGGTGTATAGATGAGACAGAAAGAGCCGTGATTTGTAAGGAGCTGTCCATGGTGCTGAAGCTTCCATTCATAAATCACAGCTCTTTCTGTCTCATCTATACATCCGACGTAAACTTAAACTTGGTTTACAGAACAATTAACCCATTCAGACACATGATGTCATGTCACCATGTATCCAGGGGGGAAGGACAACCATGACACCATGATGTCATGACACCAGCGTCTGATTAACCCCTTAATCACCGAGTTAAAACTCCCTCCGGTAGCACAGTGCAGAATGAAGTCCTGAACAGCCGACATGGTAAAAACATGTAAAATCAAGCTGAAAAGTGTAACTTTGCAAAAAATAATAAATTACACATACAATACTGCTTCACTGCTGCTGTCACAGCAATGAAACATTATTGTAACTGTATGGGGATAGCAGGAATGCTGTTCCGTGGTCCATCAAGACCATGGACAGCAGAGAAAAAAAACAACACACACGCACTCACACCTCACACTCGCACCACATACACTTACATACAGCCAGGCACTCACCACACGCACCACACTAGCACCCCACTTGGACCACACTAGCACTACACTCGCACCAAACTAGCACTGCACTCGCATCACTGTCATGCATCAAAAACGCAGCGTTTTTGATGCATGATAGTGTGTCTCCACCCTTACACATAAACTGCAGGAGCTCCCTGGACCTAATGTATTTCCACTCAATTGATAAACACAGGATCTGTCTTATCTGAGAGCGGTGAACCCGGCCTGTCTACTGTGTGAGCTGCTGTGTGCATTGTACTCTGGAGAGATAAGAGGAGACACTCGCTACACACAGGAGACTAATGATAAAACAATATGCAAAACTCAACATGTTTACATCATGCTCCAGGTCACGGCATCGGCTCACCTGATTGTTCATGACGCGTTGCGCTCACGACTTGGAATCCCCATAATGAGAAGAAGAAATCCATTGTGAAGAAACTCTGCGGAAGACATTTCTCTTTTTACGAATATTCTTGTGCTGAACTAATGTAACCAGATTGATCTATTATTGCTGAAGACATGCAAAAAATCATTTTGTGGCCCTTTGCACATTGGATAGGATGTAACAATATGTTTTTTTTTTTCCTGTATTTTTTTTTTTCATAGAAGAAACTTTTTTCATACGGATCTACTTACAAATTTACTACACAAATAAGATTATGCATAAATACTCATCGGCTATAACTTTAAATCAATCTGCCTAATGTTGGGTCCATCTTGTGTCACCGAAATAACCTATTGCGGCAAGGATTCCATCAAACCTTTGAATGTATCTATGGCATCTGGCAAAGAAGCAGTTAGGTGCAGACCCTTTCTAAAGGATACCTGTCATTTGCTCAAAAAAAATGTGTTAAATATCTTGTAAGACTCTGTGCTCACGGTCCAGAGGGGCTGTGTCTTGGATGCAGCTCCTCCAGACCTCCGACTGTCTAGCGCTGTTTATGTGCGGTCTATTTTTGATGTTGCTGTAACTTACAACTGTGTGAAATTCCCTCTAGCACTGCGTAAGTTAATGCTAGTTGTATTGCCGTGTGCTGCTGGATGTGAAGTTAATTTGAGTCTTCTCCCCCTAGCATTTAAGTAGCCTCTCCTTCCACCAAGTGGTGCTGCTGATAGAGTTTAATTTTATGTCTGAAGCCGTGCTGTGCAGACCTGATAGTTTGTGCCGCAGAAGTCTTTTCCCTTGAGGTTGGTGTACCCTGGTTCAATGGAGGGAGGTGAGGGGGAATAGTGCAGGGCTGATGGAGGAGTTAGGGAGAGGTTGGAGACCTGGACCTTCCCACCATTAGAGATACCTTCGGGGTCAGGGCTATTCATGCTTCCCAGTCTATGGTCAGACTAGTTTTTCCTGGTCACCCTGCCCATAACTGCCATTCCCTCACCAGCATTTCCACTACATCATGACACCCGCTCTGCAGCATCAAATTAACATGCTACGGTGGAGCAGAATGCCGGTAACCCGTACCGCAGCTGTCAAAACGCTGCAGTTGTATGAAACATAGTGAAGATGGGATTTCTTCAAATCCCATTCGTTATGCTGCTACTGTACCACGCAGGTTTTGGACGCAGCAGCAAGACGCTGCATCCAAAACACTGCGTTCACTGATCATGTGCATTCACCCTAATAATCCCTGAGCTCTCTTGATTTTGGATCTTTTTTCTGTTTTGTGCTGTGTCGTTCCATTGCAGAGATATTCACATGTATCTTCTAGAGCGCAGTATGTGATATCTCTGCTTGTAGTTCATCTGGGAGTCTTCTCTTGAGGCATGGAGCTTTCACCTCTCATGCACTGTAATAGCAGCATCTGGGAGGCAGGGATGAAAGCCCACACCCCTAGAGTAGGTTAAAAAAAGTGCCCAGTTGGACTGCGAAGCACAGATTTCACATAGAAAAAACTAATGGGAATACTTCTGCAATGGAGCAATGCAGCACAAAATGAAAACATCAGCAGAGTCATAGGAGTTCAGGGACTTTTATTAGGTATTTAACCCAGTTTATTTTCTAGCAAGTGGCAGGCCCTCTTTAAGACCTCTAAATTAAGTATTGGGGACTCTGTGGATCTGATGTTTTTCTATTACATCCAATCCCGGGATTGTACCCACAGAAGCGCCAGTTGAGTGCGAAACATTCGTTGTACCATCAGGGCTACCCGGTCCTCCTTCCCTTGCACCCCCACCTGTAACACCCCTGTGATGCACTAAATGGAATGAGCACGTTTATCCTCTGTGCAGCTCAGCTCTTTTTCTAAACCGGAAGTAACATATTGCTGTTGTGGAGGAAGTGTGCACCAGGAAAAGAGGCTCACAGTGTGTGGGACCCACATGAGAGGTCCCAGGGGATCCTGGAGGGCTGCTGGGACTGACAGAGACGCACGGAGGGAGCGGTGGTGCTGGCCTTAACCTGCAAACCGTAAGTGTCACATGAAGCTATACAGTCTGCAGCAGTCCCTCCACGTGTCGAACAATCGAAATGTGTATTAGAGAAATGGGAATCATGGACCACGCTCCCATCCCAAGGAATCTATGGACTCACGCTGTTAGAATTCAGATTGTGGTTTATTACGTTTTTCGGGGTACACCCCTTCCTCAGATAACACCACACAAAAAGTGTACATGTACATCTTTTTGTGTGGTGTTATCTGAGGAAGGGGTTTACCCGAAACACGTAATAAACCACCATCTGAATTCTAACAGCGTTAGTCAATAGATTCCTTGAGACAGGAGTGGGGTCCATGATTCCCATTTCTCCTATACAATTTTGGATTTTAAAAACAGTTAATATAAAGATTGCAAAACGTTTTGCAGAATGGAGCTTTTCACTGGTCCTGTGTCTCTTGCCCACTTCTTGAAGTGGGGAATGTTGATACTAAAGTGATACACTGAGGTCACATATTCCATGATGCTCCAATTAGGATCAGAGCTCTACTGGTGTCATGATGTGTCGTACAAGGGGGAGCTACTATGCAGAGATAACTATTTGTGATTCATGTAAGAGCTGATACCATTTAGGAGCTGACATCTATCACAGAAACAACCAGAGCAGCCTTGATAATATTAATTGATTCAAAACTTTCTATTTAGCTCTAGTAAGAATTTAACAAAACAAAAACAAAGCATTTTTACAGCCAAGGCTATTATAATCTTCAAGAATATTTCATCAAGATCTGCTGCTGTCAGCTTCCTTTTCAATTGCCAAACAGTGACATCCCATATGTGCTCAATTGGAGACAAGTCCGGAGACGCTGCAGCCATGATGGCAGGTGTAGGTCATGCAGGCTGCTCACAGTAGGATGAGCAACATGAGACTTTTATAGGAGGAAAGATACAATTGAGCTCACCATGTTTGTTCAGCGTAAATGGAAAATTGCCACCGGTGGGTGCCGCTTACCAGCTGGTGTATATCAGCAATCAATAGAAGTCCAAGGAGGTGGTTTACACTGGGCACAGACCATCCAATTAAAATCCTTTTTCTTTATTGATCAAAAATTTAAATATGTGATACATTTTAAAAACGAGCGATGTGTTTTTTAACCTTTATCAAAGCATAGATACAAATAAAGGTACCGTTACATGGCACGACATTGTTAATGACATCGCTGATACGTCACGACATCGTTAGGACGCCGTTCGTTGACTCCGCCAAGTTGTAATGATAAATCGTTGGATCGCTGATCGCAGGATTGAGAACATGTTCTAAAATATGATGATGAACAATCAGCAACCTGGTGACTCGAATTGGCTATGATCACGTGGTGGTCGATGTCTTACTCGCCATTCAAGCATGCAGTATGTTCGCTGGTTGTGCGAACAATACCTGTCTCACAACATGTCAATAATGTGCATAGTACGTCCCAATACATTGTTAACACTCAATGAGAATGTCAAGGTATATATACGACTGTCTGAGATTATGTACAAGCATATAATCGTTGCAGAACAAATGTTCAAGTGTAGACGTGTTATGTACCTTTATGATATATAATATACAAGTGATATCAAATGAGGACCATTGAAAATACAGGATTATCAATATTACGCATAATGAATGCACTCCAAATATGTGGTTTGCATCGTAATGAAACAGACTCTTTGACAGGAATAAATTGAGGAATAGCCTATCAATCATAATAGTGAACGACAATATGAGATTTATCACTCAAATTTAGTATCTGTGACAATCATCAGGTCAAAGTAAGAAACAATCTAAATGTATCGGTTATATGATACAATTAAAAGACTTGAGTGGTTGATAAATAACAAATTAGAGAAATTGCTTTGCTACATACATCATATACGGTAATCAAAATTTGGATTCTATTGATCCAAATGAAAATTCTAAAATGAAGCAAAAAGAGAGAACTGATTTAGTCTTCAGTTTATTAATAGTAGTTTGGCACTTTCTGCCTATAATGGTGCAGTCTTTAAAATTAATCAGTTTTCTTTGATTCTGATCACATTATCTATGTAATTGACTGTGCTATATGTATAGGCAAATATATTGGCTGCACCACACGTAGTGCAGAAAAATACATAGATGAACACATTGCCAACATAAAAAATAAAAACAGCACATACTCTGGAGCAGTGCGGCATTTCATTAGTCAAGACAATGCTCGACTATTTTTTCCTTTTATGTTATTAAGAAGGTTGAAAAACCTGTAAGAGAAAGTGGTTGGCAAAAGGCAGGTCTCCAACAAGAAGCTTTTTGGATACTCAAATTGGACACCGGATTTCCACATGGAATGAACCTTAAAAATGACATTTTTTACATCTATTGAATTTATTGGTGCCAATTTTGATGAATAATTTTTTCTATTTGTTGCTGATACATTTTCTTATGCATAATGTGATATCATCTGTGGGTGTGAATTAAAGGTAAAACAATCATGGAAACAAATTTTTCAGGCTTATGTGTTGCTATGCCTGTCATGTTGTACTTTTATAAGTGTTACTTCATATTAACTCAAATAAAACAGATAATAAAAGCTAAAACAAAAAATAAAAAATTTAAATAATAAACACAATATACCATATTTTTTGCTTTATAAGACCGCCAAATTTGGTTAAGGAACAGAAAAAAAAAATTTTATGTTAAAATGTGTCTGTCTTATAATGCCAGCGTCCGTCTTACAATCAGTATATATGTCCCTCATCCTGATATATATATGAAGCAAAAGTTGGACGGATTTTTCATATTATATATATTGTGAGGTAGCATCCGGGGAACCCGCTTGCGTAACGACAAAAACACACGTGTTTATAATTTAACCAATGTCTACCCGTTTATTTTCACATATCACAACATAACCCGGGTAGCATGTTTGACACATTTCACATTGATTATAAACACTTTCCATAAATACACCATACATTTACATGTAACATTTCATAACACTTATATTGCACATAACGATTATAGTAACCCGGGACCTGTAACCATCTCTCTCTGTCCCCATTGGAGCTCTACTAACAGCTCCCGTGGTGGCTACGGCCTCCGGCCTATCTACACATTCCACATACATTTATCAATACATAAGTTACCATATATCAATGGGCCCTATAGGTCCCAATGGCGGAACCAGCCACCTGGCTTTAGTTCCCCAGCTCCACACTACCCCGGAATCAGGACTCCAGCCTGTCCGGGTTGTTACACACTGTATGTGATCCATCCTATAAGCATCCATGGATCACACACATCCTTTCACACGCTCACAGCCCATCATATAGACATCCAAGGACTGCGGCTCCTCTGGTTTCAGAACAGGGATTGAGCAACCTGAGTCACGGGTACGCCATGCATCCCCAAGGGGCTCCTTTCTGGACGTGTTTAGCCCCACGTCCAGATCAGAGACCACCAGGTTCAACTATGGTTTCCCCACTCTAGGAGCCCTTCTAACCCTGCTTCTGACCTCATTCCGGTTCATCGGGTCCCTTCATTGACTATCTCAGTTGGACACAATTCATACATTTGCCTCCCGAAGGGCTACATCCATTCCGGTTCATCGGGTCTCTTCATTGACTAACACAGTCGGACCCCAGGGCGGCTATGCCCACCTGGCACAATTCCTACATTTGCCTCCCGAAGAGCTACATACATTTGCCTCCCGAAGGGCTACATACATTCCAACAGGTCCCTTTACTGCTACATACACTCGCTAGGTCTTTTACAAAAAGCCATAGAATACACATACGGTTCAACAGGTCCCTCACTGACTACTTTAGTCGGACCTAATGGTGGCTATGCCCGCCTGGCACATTTTACGCACATGGTGCACAGTTCAAACTAGCATACGGGAACTGCCTTCTTATCGGGCACAGATCCGGGTCTCGCTACCTGGGTCATGGGTACACCAAGCGTCCCCAAAGGGATCCTCACCAGACGTGTTTCGCCCCACGTCCGCACCAGCGTCCACCGAGTTCAGCCACGGCTTCCCCACTCCAGGTGCTGTAACGCCCCCGGTCCTGGCTATCGGTATGGAGCTAGCACGCTCCCATCATGTTCGCACACCACAGAGCCCTGGACTGCTCTGCACTCAGCCTCCCTCAGTCTGAGACTCAAACCCACACAGACTGGATCTCTGGCTCTTGCTCTCTGGCTGCTGATGAGGATCATAATGGTCAGCTGGCAGGCTCTTTATCGTGCCTGCCACGCCCACACTGACACATCCATCTGGGCTGCTATTACTCAGCACACACCTACCTGGGCTGCTACCAATTAGGACACACAGTTCCCACACAGCCGCTCATCAGGCTCATCTATGTGTCTGATCTACATCACTCACTCTCTGATTTAACTCCTTGTGTTCTGGATAGGTTCACACAGCATCATCACAGTAAAACCGGCCAGTGTGAACAGGATCATACCCTGATCCTGCATGTGATGCGCCCCGGCCATGCGGACCATGCCAGCAGTGCCTCACACGTGTTTTAAAGTTTGTTTAAAAAAGAGGAAGGATTTTAACTGGATGGTCTGTGCCCAGCATAAATTACTTTCTTGGACGTCTATTAACATGAGACTTGGTGTTACCATGTTGAAAAACACTTCTTTGGATGATATCAAACAAAGACCATATTACTGGTTCCATGACCAAATTGATGTAACATCAAGGTGTTACGATGCTTTCACATCAGTGGTAAATGTAATTCGCAGTAGATCCCGCAGATGTCGCCGCACCTGCCGGATCTACCTCGTAATGGCCGACTTGTAGCAGCAATCCAGCAAGCTCGATTCATTCTCTATGGGGCTTGAGGTCAGGTGTGGCAAGTGCGGTTTTGCCGAATCCGGCACATGCGGCACCATAAAAAAACACTGCTAGCGGATCCGGCAAAACCGCACTTGCCACACCTGACCGCAAGCCCATAGAAAATGAATTTGTGGCGCCCCTGCGGGTTGGTCACCACAGTGATGCTGCATCTACTCCACAGGTGTGGTATCATCGCTATCAGTTGAGATAAACCAAAGGCGGCCGTCACACGTATTTATATCGCGAGCGATATTGTAAGCGATCACGTGCACGCGCGATCGCTAACAATATCGTTCACATCGCTGGTGAGCTGTCACACAGACAGACTCACCAGCGATGTGGGCCAGCGAGATCGCTGGTAACTATGGTACACATCGGGTTACTAGGCGCCGCGCGGCGCTTAGTAACCCGACGTTTACCATAGATACCATCTCCCAGCATAGGCTCTGCCGCTGGGAGATCGTTCATCATGGTGTCATACACCACGATGAAGCAGATTGTTCAAGCGTTTATCGCTTGATATGAGCTCCTGCTCACCAATCTGCGATCTAGCGATCAAGTGATTTTACATTGTAAAATCGCTTGATTGCACGCAGCGATTCACAAACGATATCGCTTAAGCGATCAAAAAGCAGATCGCTTAAGCGATATCGTGCATTAAATTGAACCGTGTGACGGCCGCCAAAGACACATAACTTGCACCCAACACCATCCCAACTCCAGGCCAGGGAATGCCGGGAGGAAGAGACGCCATGATGGGCAGATCCCATCTGCTGGCTGTAGAAGGAAATAGGTAAAGGGGGTGGAGCAGAAAGAGTGAGTGAGGAAAGAGTCGAGATAGGACGGAGGAGGAGGAAGGACATGCAGAGAGGGAGTCCTAGGGCAAATGGGAGTGGAGGATCCACACGTGGGCCCCGAATCTGGACCCGACCTGAGTTGGATGGAGGGACTGGTTGCGAGAGGGGACTGGCCCTGATCTGGGGGGAACGTTTCAGGGTTCAGCCGGGAAAGCGGAGGCCGCTTCATCTGTATGAGCAGTGGCTACCTTCCGTGGACATTTATAAAATGTGTTCAAAGCGCTGCCCATTTTGTTGAATTGTCAATGCAACCCTCTTCTCCCACTCTTGACACACTGATAGCAATACCGCAGAAGAAATGCTAGCACAGGCTTCCAGTATACCTTGTTTCATATGCTGCACATCTTGTATATTCACAGCATAGACAATTGCCTTCAGATGAGGGATGAGCCAAACTTTTTTGTGAATGGTGAATTTAACAAACAAAACCAGAGCTATTGGTCTGACACTAACCCACAGTGCATAGATCCCTCCAAGACTGTTAGAACACAAAAATTGATGGTATGGTGTGGTATATGGAGTACAAAGAAAGTGGGGCCACTCTTCATCAATGGAAACCTCAATGCCACTGAATATCTGAATCATGTAGCAATTATGGTGGAGAATGTGGGTATTGTTAACTGAGGCATACCCCAAAAGCTGCATGTCCATGATCAAGCTGGGAAAGCTACAGCTCAGACCTGCCGACAACATGAAGGAGCTACTGAAGCACATAACCTAACAGCAGCACCAGCAGCTTCAGTGGCAACAACAGGAGCAGCACCAGCAGCAGCTACTATACCAACAGCAGCAGAAAACTAATGAGCTAATTCTGCAGCAAATTGCAGCTCTGTGAGACACGCCACCAGCGCCTACCCCAGGAAAGTCGGGAGGCACGGGACAGGGTCCGCTAACCATTGAAGAAGCTGAGTCGGGAGGACGATGTGGAGGCTTTTCTCACCGTCTATGAGCACACAGCAGAGTGGGAAAACTTACCAGCCGACCAGTGGGCTGAAGTGGTAGCTCTGTTCCTGATGGGCGACGCACAGAAGGCCTACTTTGACCTCAGTCGGGAGAATGTCCAGAACTATGGGAAGCTGAATGGTGAGATCCTTGCCCGACTGGAGGTTAATACCTATGTGTGGGCCCAATGGGTGTTTGCATGGACCTTTGAGGAGACCCGACCCGCCAGGTCTCAGGCATATGACTTGCTGCAGCTAGTTGTCACGCAGGGGGGGCCAGGGTGCCCAGAAGTAGGATGGAGCTGGGCATAGGGAGTCAGGGGAGCCTGGTTTGGCCCGGAAACTGGGGTCCCTGACTCGCCCTGTACTCGGAGGTACCTCTGAAGGTGAGGAGGTCCGAGCCGCCAGCCTAAGATCCTAAAACTCCTGAAAAGCCCTAGGCATAAGCCCCTACCTCCACCCACGGAGCCAGCAGCTTCCAATGGAGGAAGAAACAGCAGCTTCAGGTCAGCGTCTGCTCACAACAGGTCACAGTCCAGAAGTGAACTGAATCAGCAACAACTGGTGGATGTGATCTGACCCATTTATGGCCGAGGGGTGGGGAGCAGCCAGCCCAGACACACCCCTCAGCTCACCTAAGCATGAGTCATGTGCATCACACATACCTGCTACACCCTGCTCCCGCTCATGAGTTTCCTCTGTCTACACTGAGCAGGAAAAAAAAGACTTCATTTAAATCACAGCAGCAGCACTTCCATACTACAAGGCAGTCAATATGTAACAGTACTCCCCCTATTATGAGACACTTCCGGACTCTAAACCGGACACATCCGGCAATGGTCTGAACTTCCTGAGCGACGACCTATGGAAGGTGTTACGGGTACAGAGCACTGGGGGGGATGACCAACTGGAACAAAACGGGGTTGAAAATTGCCACTATCCTGAATGGACCAATAACTCCCGTAGTAGGAGCTCCTGCCGCACACTTCCACCTTACAGGCTTTGACAGCAACCACACACAGTCACTCACACTCAGGTCTAGACCTGACCATTTATTGTCATGCACATGGTCACAGACAGAAGGTTCACTCTCAAGGGGGCAAATGGCCGAAATGGTTCCCGGTTTCATCTCGGGGACCTTTCTCACCAAGGGCTTAGTGGGGGTGACCACCTTCCTCCTAACATGCTTCTTCAGATAACACCTGAGTTTGGCGTCGATCTGAGGTGGAGGCAGGGTTCCACTCCTATCTTCGGTGGGTGATTAACCACCACCGATGGAGACATAAGAGCAGGCCTGACCAACACTGAAGACACAGCGGCACTCATGTGCTTATCTGTTGTGAATTCATTGGAGCTGCCTCCAGTGGTTGTTGCTAGTGATGCAGCTGACTGTGTGGGCTTCACAGGTGATGGTGATTGGCAATCTGGTTCTTGGTTCTTGGAGCATATAATGGTTGGAAGTGGATCAATCCTTGCCAGTTGTCTTTTGTTGCTGGAGGAGTTCACATCTCTCTGGTTTCTTCTGCTCTGTGGAGATCTTTGCAAAATAAGTGCATTTTTTTTTTAATATTTTGTGGCACACTTTTGTGCTTGCTTATGTTTTGTTTTATTCTGAGCTGTGGGTTGCTATCTAGTCTGTATATTTGTTTATCTGCTCTCAGATAGGAAGTTTTCTTCCTAGGAATTTTACCATTCACTATTATCTGCTATTTCCAGTTCTGCTGGCATTTAATTTATAGAAGTTTGCAGATATAGTTGTCGCCGAGTCTTAGTGACTCAGGGTAATTTTTGTAATATTTGCTGTTGGTGGTTTTTGATAGTGTTTTATACTGACCGCAATAGTATTCTATCCTGTCTTTTCTATATAGCTAGTTTGGCCTCTTTTGCTAAACCTTATACTCTGCCTGTGTTTGTTTTCCTTCTCTTGTTTCCCAGTTAATATCTGTGGGGGGGCTTGCTATTCTTTTAGGGTTCTGCTCTGAGGCAAGATAGCTTTTCCTACATCCATCTTTAGGAGCAGTTAGTTGTCAGGCTGTGCAGAGGTATCTAGGCCTGGTTAGTTACATCCCACAGCTACTTCTAGTTGCGGTGTGTAGTCAGGGATTGCGGTCAGTACAGTTACCAACGACTTCTACGGAATCCGAATGTTACTCCTGTGTCATCGGTTCACAACAGTACAACTGGCCAAAAGAGTTAAAATCAAGATACATGCATCTCAGAAGAAGGGAAGAGAAGTGTTGTTTCTTTTTTTCTTTTTCCCTCTTTTTCTTTGGGTGACTGTGGAGTCTGGTGCCAGTATGAGTGTCCAGGAACTAGCTTCTCGATTAGACCAGCTTGTTGCAAGGGTACAGGGAATTTCTGAATATATAGTTCAGACTCCAGTTTTGGAACCAAGAATTCCTACTCCAGATATGTTTTATGGTGATAGGTCCAAATTTTTGAGTTTCAGAAATAATTGTAAACTGTTTTTTACTCTGAGACCTCGGTCTCTGGTGATTCAGTCCAGCAGGTTAAAATAGTTATCTCTCTGCTGTGGGGCGATCCGCAGGATTGGGCATGAACATTTTTCTCTCACCTCTGGGGATCTGGTTTTACTTAATGTGGACTCTTTTTTCAGGCCTTGGGTTAATTTATGATGAATCGACTCTGTCAGGCTGAGAAAACCTGTTGCCTGTCTCAGGTCAGGAGCGCGAATTGTTATGTAGATTCAGAAGTCCGTGCTGACTGAATGAATGATGGCTTTGTAGCGCTTTCAAGAGGCTTTTGGTGTTCTTCTGCGGTATCGAGCCTGACTCGGTACATAACTGCCCGAAGCGGTAACCCCGAGTCAAGCTGGGCTTACCGCGTCGCGGCATGATGCAGTGAACAAAAGATCTGCCGCACTTGCCGCATACGCCACTTGGCGGTTGCGGTATCGCAAATAAGTATGGGGACTTCCAGGTGCGGCAGTGCGTTTGAACATGCTCCATGGAGTTATATAGGATTCTTTGGAGAACCATTTGCCTTCTCTTCGCGTTGGGGCGGAGTTCTTTTTGTTGCAGAAAGATTGTTCCTGAGACCTTGTATTGATCGCCTCTTGAATAGATCACGCTAACTTTCTATTTCAGTCATTATCTTCATAGTTTTCGCGTTTACGCAGTCTATGGTCGACGGATCGAGGATAAGACTTGGGACTTATTTGAGATTCTGGTTGCATAACGGATGATTGGGATGCTTTTTGCTTGTGGCAGGTTTGCGTTATATCGGGTCATGTTCGGCTACGTTGGTTTGCCCTTTCTTGAATTGGTTTTCATTCTTTTTTCAGGGCAGGGTGGCTTCTGCCTGGTTCCGGGGTGTGGATTCTGTGTTTGAGCGGTTGCAGTAGATAGATGTGGGATTGTGCGATTACCAACTTACATCTTTCTCAGGAAGCTGCTCAGCGTTTTGCTAACCGTCATCAGTGTGTTGGTTCTCGGCTTCGTGTTGGTGATTTGGTTTGGTTGTCCTCCAGCCATGTTCCTTTGAGGGTTTCTTCTCCTAAATTTAAGCCTCAGTTCATTGATCCGTACAGGATTATCTGAAGTTATTAATCCAGTCTCCTTCTGGTTGGCGCTTCGAGCTCTTTTACGATTCATGATGTTTTTCATAAGTCCTTGTTGAGGCATTTTGTCGAGCCCATGGTTCCTGCTGTGGCCCTTCTGGCCACGGTCCTAATTGATGGTGAGTTGGAGTATGAGGTTGAGAAGGTTTTGGATTCTCATCTTTTGAGACGGCGGCTCCAGTACCTTGTTAAGTGGAGGGTTTATGGCCAGGAGGATAATTCTTGGATTTCGGCCTCAGATGTTCATGCCCTTGACTTGGTTCATGCTTTTCATCTGGCTCTTCCTGATAGGCCTGGGGCCTCTGTTGAGGGTTCGGTGACCCCTCCTCAAGGAAGGGGGGTAATGTTATGACTTTATTAGAGCTCCCTCCGGTGGTTGTTGTTGGTGATGCAGCTGACTTTATGGGCTTCACAGCTGATGGTGATGATTGGCAATCTGGTTCTTGGAGCATATAATGGTTTGAAGTGGATCAATCCTTGCCAGTTGTCTTTGGTTCCTGGAGGAAATTCACATCTCACTGGTTTCTTCTGCTCTGTGGAATTCTTTGCAAGCTAAGTGGATGGTTTTTTGATATTTTGTGGCACACTTTTGTGTGCTTAAGGTTCTGCTTATGTTTTGTCTTATTCTGAGCTGTGGGTTTACAATTTAGTCTGTATATTTGTTTATCTGCTCTCAGGAAGTTTTCTTCCTAGGAATTTTACCATTCACCATTATCTTTTATTTCCAGTTCTGCTGGCATTTGATTTATAGGAGTCTGCAGATATAGAGGGTGCTGAGTCTTAGTGACTCAGGGTAATTTTTGTTTTATCTGCTGTTGGTGGTTTTTTGATAGTGTTTTATACTGACCGCAATAGTATTCTATCCTGTCTTTCCTATATAGCTAACTTGGCCTCTTTTGATAAACCTTTTACTCTGCCTGGGTTTGTTTTTCTTTCTTTGGTTTCCCAGTTAATATGTGTGGGGGCTTGCTATTCCTTTGAGGTTCTGCTCTGAGGCAAGATAGCTTTTCCTACATCCATCTTTTGGAGCAGTTAGTTCTCCGGCTGTGCAGAGGTGTCTAGGTGTAGTTAGTTACATCCCTCGGCTACTTCTAGTTGCGGTGTGTAGTCAGGAATGGCGGTCAGTACAGTTACCAACGACTTCTATGGAATCTGAATGTTACTCCTGAGTTATCGGTTCATAACAGGGCTAGCCCCATTGTGCTGATTCCAAAGCCAGACGGATTGCTACGATTCTGTAATGACTTGCGAAAATCATATGAGGTGTCAAAATTTGACCTTTAGCCAATGCCCCAGGTGGATAAGCTAATTGAGAAACTGAGGCAGGACCAGTACTTCACGACGCTCAATCTAACCAAGGATTACCGGCAGGTGCCTCTGACAGAATCAGCCAAGGAGAAAACTGCCTTTATAACACCAGAGGGCCTCTATCAATATGTTGTCTTGCCTTTTGAGTTACATGGGGCCCGGCTACATCCCAGAGGCTGAAGGACATAGTTTTGGAGCCCCATCAGAAGTACGTCTGCTTATTTGGATATTATCATCTTTACTACTGATTGGCAGTCCCACTTGTCCCAGGTACAAGCAGTAATGGATTCGCTCAGAGCAGTGGGTTTGACAGCGAACCCAAAAAAGATGTGCGATAGGTCTAGAGGAAGCCCGGTACTTGGGATACATGATTGGCCGCGGGGCTATCAAACCCCAAATAAACAAGATCGAGGCCATTCAAAACTGGCCCAGGCCTGTGACTACTAATAAGGTGAGAGCGTTCCTCGGCATCATCGGGTACTACCGATGATTTATACCTAATTTTGCTGGGAGAACGGCGCCCCTGACCGATCTGTTGAAGGGTAAGAAGTCGGTAATGGTACAGTGGAAACCACAAGCTGAGGAAGCATTTCAGTCCATGAAGTTGTTGTTTCATCAGCCCCAACTTCAAGAAAACCTTCATTGTGCAAACAGATGCCTCAGAGTTAGGCCTAGGTGTGGTACTATCACAAGAGGTGAACGGAGATGAATATCCGGACACCTACTTGAGCGGGAAACTTACCCCAGCGGAGAAAAATTATAGTGTAGTGGAGAAGGAGTGCTTGGCTATTAAATGTGCGTTGGAGTCCCTATGGTATTATTTGCTTGGACGACAGTTTTGTTTGGTGACATACCATGCACCCCTCATCTGGATGAGGAATGCAAAGGAGAAGAATGCTCTGAAAAATTTTAATTTTTCGGTGGAATATCGGGCTGGGATGTCACAGGGAAATGCGGATGCCCTGCCACGGGCGCCCTGTATGGTGACGGGTGTTCTACCCCACAAGTTTGAACAGATGGGGGATATGTGAGGCAGTGAGGGGAATCATATGCAAGGGACGATATGTGTCCCCCAGAATGCGCACCTAAGCATATTGAACCTACTGGAGTGCATTGCAATCACAGGCTTGCCTGTGATTGCAGGACAGTGGGATGGGTCACTCCCTCCAACCCTGGTCTTGCATGGGGCTCATGGCCACAGATTCCTTGTAAAAAACCTTCAGCAAAGGGTTTTGGTGTGTTAGTGGTTTGTTTGCGAGCTGCAGAGCAGGAAGCTATTTGCAGTGCAAGCCTGTGTGACGGCACAACACAGGTCTGTGAAGACAAAGTAACTGGCATACCACAGAGTGAAACGCGCGTGGCCATCTCCCATGGCAGCAGGTTTACATGGACTGTTTGGATGACCCAGCTGCGACCCGGAGGACATCTTGTGCATTTGAGTTGAGTGTTTGCAAATAAAGCCATTTAAGTTGAACTTTACGTGGGTCACTTCCTCCTTACCGCACAATGTGAACATATATAATGTGTGACGACCGTCCGCTGTAAGGCTGAGCTGCTGGTAAGGCAGCACCCCGAGAAACCCCGAGACCCTTAACCCCTATACAGGGATCTGGAATTATAGCGGAGCCCAGGGGGTAGCTACCTATGGAAGCAGCAGAGCAGGGAGGTCGTCTAGGAAGGGAAAAATCAGGAAGCGAAGAACGTAGTCAGGAGTCCGAGTCAAAACCGAGAGGGCAGCGAAGGTACAAAATCGTCAGGCGGTACAGAGTCGAAAATCCAGGCAAAGGTCAGAGTCAAAACCGAGAGGGCAGTAAAGGTACAAAATTATCAGGCGGTACAGAGTCAAAAATCCAGGCAAAGGTCAGAGTCAAAACCAAACGCACACACTCTGTCACTTAGGGAACCAAAACTATATCTGGCGGCCTGCAAGACAGGCTCCAATGTATTTGAAGGGCGCGGTTACCTCCAATAGGCTGGAGCTCACAGCCTGATGACCTCATCCGGACCGCCCCTAGAGCCAGGCCAGATGGAGATGCACGACTGGCTCCACCCATCCCACCTCTGACAGAAGAACGCAGGCTGCGCCTAACGGACACCTCTGCAGGGCCCGCTCTTCTGCGACCAACACCACCCAGAGGGGAAACACAGCGGCGCTCAGCGACAGAGGCAGACGTCGCTGGAGCAGGTCCATATGAGGACAAGGCCTTCCTATCACCAGCACCACCAGACGAAGGAATCCGGCTCCTCCCAGCGGCCGGGGCAGGAACACCGGCCACCGAGTCCAATGGCGATGTGACAGTACCCCCCCTCTACGAGGGGCCTCCGGACCCACAAAACCCGGTTTATTGGGATGAAGAAGATGAAACCTCCTGATCAAACCCTTGGCATGGATATTACCGGCAGGCACCCAGGACCTCTCCTCCGGACCATAGCCCTTCCAATGTACCAGATACTGCACGGATCCTCTCACCAAGCGGGAATCAAGGATCCGCTGAACTTCGTATTCCACGGCACCCCCGACCAAGACCGGAGGAGGAGGGGACCGGACAGGACGAATTGGAGATCGGTACAATTTGAGAAGGGATTTATGGAATACATTGGGCAGTTTGAATGATTGAGGGAGCTTCAGACGAAAGGCTACAGGGTTAATCACGTCAATAATTTCATACGGACCAATAAACCTGGGACCTAGTTTGGCAGACGGCACTTTGAGCTTGATATTTTTTGTGGACAACCAAACTTTGTCCCCAACTCCCAGGTCCGGACCCTTGGAACGCCGTTTATTAGCAGAAGACGCCTGCCTAGTCTGAGCCCCCTTTAAGTTTTTGTTCACTTCAGACCAGATAGCCTTTAACTGATCTACGGACCTTTCTACCCCAGGAACGTCAGAAAGCCTAGAAGAAAATGAACAAAAGCGCGGGTGCAGCCCATGATTACAGTAGAAAGGGGTGGTCTTGATGGACTCCTGGTACTGATTATTCATGGCGAATTCTGCTAGTGGCAGATGTTCCACCCAATCAGATTGATGCTCAGAGACATAACAACGTAGATACTGTTTGAGAGCTTGATTAGCGCGCTCGGTTTGACCATTGGTTTCAGGGTGATAGGCAGAAGAAAAGGAATAGTCAATTCCAATCCGTTTACAGAATGCCCTCCAAAACTTAGAAACGAACTGGGTGCCCCTGTCAGAAACAATATTCACAGGAACACCGTGCAATCGAACAACATGATTAATAAATACTTTGCTCAGGGTCTCGGAATTAGGTAACCCGGACAGCGGAACAAAATGACACTGCTTGCTGAATCTGTCTACCACTACCCAGATACAAGTCTTCCCTTCTGAGAGTGGCAGGTCAGTAATAAAATCCATGGAGATATGAGTCCAAGGACCCTCAGGGGTAGGCAAGGACTGGAGCAACCCGGCAGGGCGGTTGCGGGGAGACTTAGTGCGAGCACAGGTTTCACAAGCCAGTACATATTCCTTACAGTCCTTTACTATGGTTGGCCACCACAAACTCCTGGTTACCAGTCTGATGGTGTTATTGATACCAGGATGCCCTGCAAGGACGGAATCATGAGATTCCTTAAGGACTTTGAGGCGGTATGTGGCAGGGACGAATAGTTTCTGGGCAGGAGTAGTGTCAGGGGCCTGTTCTGGAGATCTACGAATCTCTTCCAGAAGGTCCAAAGACACAGCCGAGACAACAATCCCCTTGGCTAAAATGGGAGTCGGTTCAACGTCCCGACTTGTATGGGGCAAAAACTTCGAGACAGGGCATCAGCCCTCACATTTTTAGTACCTGGTCAGAAGGTGATAACAAAATCAAATCTGGAGAAGAACAAAGCCCACCTAGCCTGTCTAGGATTCAGTCTTTTCGCTGACTCCAAGTAGGTCAGGTTTTTGTGGTCAGTAATTACGGTAATCTTATGTTTGGCGCCTTCGAGGAAGTGGCGCCATTCCTCGAAGGCCCATTTGATTGCCAACAACTCTCGGTTACCTATGTCATAATTCATCTCGGTAGATGAAAATTTTCGGGAAAAGAAGGCACACGGACGAAGCTGAGTGAGGGATGCAGTGCCTTGTGACAGCACTGCTCCCACTCCAACTTCAGAGGCATCTACCTCTACAATGAAGGGGCGGTCCAGATCAGGCTGAACCAATATTGGGTCAGAGGAGAAACATTCCTTTAACTTAGAAAACGCATAAATTGCTTCAGGCTTCCAATTAACCACATCCGGCCCTTTACGCGTCAAATCAGTGAGTGGTTTGGCTATCTCGGAAAACCCTTTAATAAATTTGCGGTAATAGTTAGCGAAACCCAAGAATCGCTGTAGTGCCTTCAGAGACTTGGGTTGTACCCATTCCTTAATGGGTTTAATTTTGGCAGGATCCATGCGAAAACCTTTAGCAGATATAATATACCCCAAAAAGTTTATCTCCTCCTCCATGAAGACACATTTCTCTAATTTGGCGAATAAAGAATGCTCTCTGAGTCTCTGGAGCACAGTACGGACATGTCGGACGTGCGACCAAAGACCAGGAGAAAAAACCAGAATGTCGTCCAAATAAATGACCACATATACACCACTGATGTCTCTGAATATATCGTTCACGAAATTCTGAAAAACCGCAGGTGCGTTACTTAACCCGAACGGCATTACGAGATACTCAAAATGGCCGAGAGGCGTGTTAAACGCGGTCTTCCACTCATCGCCATCTTTTATACGGACCAGGTTATATGCTCCCCTGAGGTCCAGTTTGGTGAAATACTTGGCTCCCAACAGCTGATTATAAAGATCAGGGATGAGTGGAAGCGGATACTGGTTTTTCACAGTGATCGCGTTTAATTCGCGGTAATCAATGCAAGGTCTGAGGCCGCCATCTTTCTTTCCCACAAAAAAGAAACCGGCCCCTACTGGTGAGGTGGACGGTCTAATATACCCCTTTCTCAGACTGTCTGCTATGTAATCATTCATAGCCTGACGTTCAGGACCAGAGAGGTTAAATATTCTCCCCTTTGGGAGACGAGAATCAGGTATCAAATCTATGGCGCAATCATACTTTCTGTGAGGGGGTAATTTCTCTGATTCCTGAATAGAAAATACATCCTCAAAATCTCTAAAGGCATATGGTACAAAGGGAGGAGACTTGACCTTCACTTGGTTTACAGATAGCGAGATACAGTTATCCTGACACTTTGGGCTCCAGCGCACGATGTCACCCAAGTGCCAGTCTATGACTGGGTTATGTTTATGTAACCATGGCATGCCCAGGATTACTGCAGATGATAAATTACTGATTGCAAAAAATGACATCTTTTCAGCATGTAAAGACCCCACCAGCATTGACACTTCCTCAGTGACAAATTCCACTCCACCCTGGATGAGGGGAGTGCCATTAACTGCAGTGGTTCTAATGGGGCATTAAGCCTTAGCAGTGGTACACCAAGAGTTCTTGCTACATGGAGATCTATGAAATTCCCCTCTGAGCCACTGTCAACATAAGCCTCCAAACACACAGATTTCTTAAGGTAAGTCAAAGAAATAGGTAACAGGACTTTGGCCGCATTTGCGGGCAATCCTACCTGGGCACCTGAGCAGGCATAGCCAGAGCCCCCCAGGTGCTGACATCCAGGGAATGAGGCCTTCTGATCTCCAGCATTCATGCAGAGGACTTCAGATGGTAACTTGTGCAGCATGTTGGTATGAGAAGATGGGAGTGTTCCTCCACAGGACTGAGAAGCTGGACACAGATGCATTGATGGAAGCAATTAACAGCTGACACAGCTCAGAGTAAAGAAAAAAAAAACAACAGGTAAAACCATTGGGAAAAGGAGAGAAAAAAAAAGGTAAGGGAATGCGTTTACATATATATATAGTCGATATATATATAGAAAAAATGGTATGGCCAGATATAATGTGACGACCGTCCGCTGTAAGGCTGAGCTGCTGGTAAGGCAGCACCCCGAGAAACCCCGAGACCCTTAACCCCTATACAGGGATCTGGAATTATAGCGGAGCCCAGGGGGTAGCTACCTATGGAAGCAGCAGAGCAGGGAGGTCGTCTAGGAAGGGAAAAATCAGGAAGCGAAGAACGTAGTCAGGAGTCCGAGTCAAAACCGAGAGGGCAGCGAAGGTACAAAATCGTCAGGCGGTACAGAGTCGAAAATCCAGGCAAAGGTCAGAGTCAAAACCGAGAGGGCAGCAAAGGTACAAAATCGTCAGGCGGTACAGAGTCAAAAATCCAGGCAAAGGTCAGAGTCAAAACCAAACGCACACACTCTGTCACTTGGGGAACCAAAACTATATCTGGCGGCCTGCAAGACAGGCTCCAATGTATTTGAAGGGCACGGTTACTTCCCATAGGCTAGAGCTCACAGCCTGATGACCTCATCCGGACCGCCCCTAGAGCCAGGCCAGATGGAGATGCACGACTGGCTCCACCCATCCCACCTCTGACAGAAGAACGCAGGCTGCGCCTAACGGACACCTCTGCAGGGCCCGCTCTTCTGCGACCAACACCACCCAGAGGGGAAACACAGCAGCGCTCAGCGACAGAGGCAGACGTCGCTGGAGCAGGTCCATATGAGGACAAGGCCTTCCTATCACCAGCACCACCAGACGAAGGAATCCGGCTCCCCAGCGGCCGGGGCAGGAACACCGGCCACCGAGTCCAATGGCGATGTGACATAATGAATATATATATTTCTTTATAACTTTTTAGAATTATTTTCTATATATACAGTACATGCAATGTATATCTGTGCATCAAATACAATGTGTATAAAGATCATCTACAGTGCAAATGTTGGCAAAGCTGACCTTGAGCTTACCGTTTTTATATTTTGGTATTTTTTTTATCATATCATGATCGTTATTAAAAAACTAACATTAGTAATTCATCTGTTTTCACACTGACCACGGAGGATATTTTGGACTCTAACTTCCTGTTCTTACAGGAAGTGCGTATATTTATTAGCCAAAATGAACAGAGCCTGACCCTATATTTTCACACTGGCCATTGTGGCAATTTTAGAATCCTATCTCACCATTTCCTACAATTTCAGGAAGAGTTTACAGTAATTTCTTTATCATCAGGTATGATTACAATACCTAGCTGATAACACAGGATCCACAAATAACTACTGTATATATAAATATAATGTCACTCCTGACTCTCCCCGGTCCCCTCACAATAACCTTTGTACATGCTCATTAGATGATTTAATAGAAACAGATAGTAACATTGTGGCTAATGTACATTTGCATTTCTTGAAAGAACTGGAATTTAAAATATACATGATCCCAGTGGCTTTTGTGATAACCGATAGATTATTAATTTTTGATAATCATGATATAATAAAAAACCTAAGAAATATATATATATATATATATATATATATATATGAATGTATAACAATGTTATTGTTCCAGAAAATGTAATTAGTGGGGTTTACACTACTGCACATATCAGTCACATTGTGCACGAAATCAGGAATAAAACCTAAGAATTTCCTATTGCAGCCTCTGTGTCCTCATGTTCTGCTGACGTAGCAGATATCTGTACATCTTACAGAGCTCAGCAAAAAGATGCCGTGTCTGCACACTATGGCGTAAACGAAACCTTCTGCAAAGTCTCCAGCTGGCCTCCTGCCTAATCCTGTATGGTGTCATAGAACATCACAGTATCGCGACGACTTCATTGACCCAAAGATGCGGCACTATTGGATCGACGTGTGATGCTCTCCTCAATGATGTCTACTGGTGAGTTATAGAGACAATTGTGCTACATCATTATTTCTTGTCTGGTGACATTCTCTTCATATCAGATTGAGTGTCTTTGTTTATTTTTTGCTATTTATATTATGAACAATTTGTGCCTTTAGAGTCTGTGGAGGATTGGATTATGTGCAATTACCTAAAGTGCAGTAATTACATTTTCCCTTCTCCCCTGCAGTACCGTCATCAGATAGGTTCTTCATCAGGTAGGTTTTTCATCCGTTTGGTTCTTCATCGGGTAGGTTCTTCATCAGGTAGGTCCATCATCGGGTAGGCTCTTCATTGGGAAGGTTCTTCATCTGGTAGGTTCTTAGTCGTCATCGAGTAGGTTCTTCATTGGTAGGTTCTTCATCGGGTAGGTTTTTCTTTGGGTAGGTTCTTGATCCGGTAGATTACTTATCGGGTAGGTTCGTCATCAGGTAGGTTATTCATCAAGAAGGTTCTTGATCGGGTAGGTTCTTGATCAGATAGATTCTTTATTGGGTAGATTCTTCATCAGGTATGCTGTTCATCAGGTAGATTCTTCATCAGATATTAGTCAAAGGGTGTGTAACATCAGCTCACTCGATTACAAGTGAAGACTCCAGTGCAAGATGAGGTGCAGTGCATGGACCAGTCCCGGGCCACCTCCCAGGTTTAACCAGATTATCCCAAAAAAACGGAAAGGAAGTCCAGTACCACAAATATGGAAAAAAAAATGGTGGATATAAGGCTATGTCCATTAGGTATTGACTTTATTAAAATCCATAAAAATTGTTACACTGTGTTTTAGGCCAAAGACACTGGCCCTTAATCACAGTCAGATAATCATGACTATACCCATCACAACATTGGACATATGCCTGATATCCTCCAATATTTTTCAGATATGTGGTGCTGGATTTCCTTTCCTTTTTTTTAGATAATCTTCATTAGGTAAGTTCTTCATAGAATAGGTTTGTCATTAGGGAGGTTCTTCATTACGTAGGTTCGTCATTAGGGAGATTCTTCTGCGAGCAGTGGCAGCAGGGAGGATGCATAGCGTTACGTTTTCCTGCAGCCCTGCAAGTCTATTACGAGAATAGATCCAGTATATGGTATAATCAGAGTAATTCCAATCATAAAAAAAAAACCAAATGAACTAATTTTAAGTATCCTTTTTATTAACATTTTCAAAAACATCGTAATTATGCAAACAGGTTACATCAGGATTGCTTAAAAAAAAAGTCAGATCAGATCATGTACCAAGCCTGTAAAATGTTCACAGTTATGAAGTACCCTCCCCCCCTCCCCCATCACTACCCTTTCTGATTGTCTACCCGCATCACATCTGGTTCAGGATTTATTCATCCCTTGAGCTCCACATTACTAGTTCGTACTTTCCTTCATAGGAATAGATCCTAGTTGGTCATGTATTCTTGTTTGGGCATCAAGTATGTTTAACTTCCCCAAGTCTCCCCTTAGATCCGAAGTTAAATACCACTCTGTGTGTGTGAATGGGAGAACTACTCTTCTACTTTTCTCACTATCACACATATTAACCAAGAATGCCCTCCATTTATTAAAGAACCCTTCGTTCAATGTAGATTTACATCTCGCTGCATCAATTTGTTCTAATTGGAGGACTTGACTCAGGTCATGTAGCAGTTCGCGGGATGTAGGCCCTCTGTTCGAAAGCCAGTGTCTCAGAATAGACCTCTTTGCTAAGATCACTATGTTGTGTATCAAGGTACTCCTTCTATTCCGCAGTCTATCATCTCCCTCTCCTCCTACCCCAGCGATGTAGTGAAAGATCCAAAATTTATAGTCCATTGTCCAATCTGACCGTGTATTTTTTTTGTCAATAGAATCACCTCCCTCCAAAATGCCTGAGTGATTCCACATTCCCATAACCCATGAGATAGGTCTGTCAAGGGAAGTTTGCATTTCGGGCAAATTTGTAGTTTAGAGGGGTCATTTATTCGTGCTTTAAAGTTGAATCCATATATGGCCCTGTGTATTATCAGGTATTGTGTGTCTCTCCATGATTCATTCACGACACACTTCTTAAATATCCCCCATTCTTGTAGAATTGTGTCTGCTATCTCTGGATCTTTCAGTCGACGTGCCCAGCCTTTAAATAGTCATGTTGGGGTCTCATTCAGTAATACGTCTCGCGTATAGCCATACAATCGTGATACATTTACCTCGTTTACCTCACATTCCACAAATTCGTCAAACACATTCCTCTGTAATTCTTTTGAGATGTCAGATAGGTTTACCATTACAGCTGCTGATATTGGAGTATTTGTGCCCCCCCCAAGGTTGAATTTTTCCACAATTTCCCATTCATGCATCCATATTTTTTCCGCCACCTGCATTATATCTCTCATCTGTCTTATCCCTTTCTCCCTCCATTCTCCAAACAACTTATTTTCTCTGCCCGTTCGAAAACTGGTAGGCCCATGGGTCTAGGTACTTAGAGACCCTCCACGGAATATTTTTCGAACCGCCTTCCAAGTTACTATCGTGTCTCGGAAGATCATAGAGTTCTTGATTGCAGAGTCTAGGTTAGAAAAAGGTGTATGTAATAACGTCTTTAGTGCCCACGGTTTACAAAATTCACTCTCCAAGCTATAATCCGAGTGTTTATTAGTTTCTCTCAGCCAATCTATAGCATGGCGGGATAAACACGCTAGGTTATATCCTCTGGCATCAGGAAAATTTACTCCCCCCAAGCCTTTTGACAGCATCAGAGTGCTCAATTTTATCCTAGCCCTATTACCTCTCCATAGAAACCTTGTGATGGCTCTATTCAGTCTACTTATGTCAGTTCGTCTGAGTAACAAGGGTATTGTCTGCAAAGGGTATAGTAATTTGGAGAAGCTCATCATCTTTATCAGGTGGCTCCTGGCTAGTAAGGGCAGCAGTAAATTTTGCCATCTATTCAGCTGTTGCTCGATTTTCCGAATCAATGGTGTGAAATTTAGGCTATATGTTGTAGCAGCTGTTTGCCCAATAAGAACACCTAGATATTTAATGTGTCTCTGGGCCACTGGGATACCAGGTAGATGTTGGAGGCAGTTTAATCTATACGTATCAGTGCCTGTCCTCAAAAACATTATCTCACACTTTTTTTTGTTTAATTTAAATCCTGAAAATCTACAGAATGATTCTATGTCAAGCAGTACACGGCCTAGGTCTCGCAATGGCTCATTCACGAACAACACAATGTCATCAGCGAAGAGTGCTGATTTTATTTCCTTAGACCCCAACATTATCCCCGCATGACCATTCCCTGACCTCAAGCACCTAGACAGGGGTTCTATGGCCAGGTTAAATAACAGTGGTGATAATGGACACCCCTGTCTGGTACCTTTCCTCAGTGGGAACACGTCGGATAAGAAGCCCGGAGTGCACACTCTTACTTGGGGATTAGAGTACATGACCCAAATAAACCTCCGCATCCCTCCTTTAAGGTCCACCGCATCAAGGACTTGTTCCAGCCATGGCCGCCACACATTGTCAAAAGCTTTCTCAGCGTCTAGAGTGACCATGGCTGGATGTCTATTCCTACTCCATCGCTCCTGTCTCACTATAGCAATGGTTAACATGGCCTTCCTAACGTTGGCTACCGCTGAACGGCCTTTTATAATACCCACCTGGCATGGAGAGATCAATCTAGGCAGTATTCCCGCTAGACGATCTGCCATTATCTTTGCCATTAGTTTTAGATCTTGGTTTATCAGTGATATTGGTCTGTAGTTTGACGGATCGTCTAGGTGTTTATCTCCTTTGGGCAGCCGCCTAATGTACGCAGTGTTCGTCTGCTGGGAAATCGCATCCCCCTTCATCATTCCATTAAATACATCTGCCAAGACTGGTGATACCTTATCCCTTAAGGCTTTGAAGTATTCACCTGTGAAACCATCAGGCCCTGGTGCTTTACCATTATGTAAGTTCCCAATTGTTCTGTGTATTTCTTCCACTTGCACGTCAGCATTCAATATTTCCAGGTCCTGGTCAGTCAGTTTTGGCATCGCATATTTCTTCAACCAGTCACCCCCTGATATCTTGTCAGATGTTGTGGAACCATAAAGACCTCTACAATATTCACCAAGTATCTTATTAATTTCCCGTGGGTCGTAAGTCCTCCCCCTTTCTTTTTCAAGTGTGATATCAGTGTTAATGGTCTTCTACCCCTAGCTAAATTGGCAAGCAACCTCCCGGTTTGTTACCATATTTGTGCAGTTCTGCTTCTTAGTTCATTTATTATAATGCAGTCACTGAAGTGGCTGAGAACCCAAGAGCAGCCTGCTACTTGGTTACAGTACATGCTCGGCTTATTACAGATTCTGCATGGCTTTTGATTTGAAGGGTGTCGCAGTGGCCCTCCAGGAGTTCAGGCACCTTCCTTCCTCTGCAATGGCCAAGGCTTAAATAATTGTGTTACTTCTGAAAATAGCTCCATTATTTTACCATACATACATGGAAATCATTAGTCTCAGAAAACAGAAAGCCAGCCACCTGCTGGGAGCTCTTCAGCATGGCATACATTTTAATCTCTTCCTCTTGACAACACAAACAGCCATCGTGGACCTGCTATTCATTACCCAGTCCGGAGATGCTCATACAAAATTTATAGCTGATTTCTAAGCACGGGGCTTAAATGCCTCAGATGCCAAAACAACCTGTGCTGCCTCTGGCAAATGGCTGGGAGGTAATCAGAGTCCGGGGTGCTGGCCATTGTGGGTTTGCAGAACCCTTTAGTAATTTGGAATTTTTCTCAATCTAAAAATTTGGCAATAAAGAATTGTACGGCTGCTTATTTCTCACCTATAGGAATAAAATCAACTTTGACAAAAAACTAGAAAATGTCTATGAAGTTCAACAAAGGGATGAGAAATTATAAAGGAAAGAAGAATGTGGATCATCCATAATTCATGACTCCGATCTGCCCAAAGAGCAAGATTCAGATCAACTTTCAGAACAAGAATTTTACACAGCAGAAACCGATGATGGTTTCAATAAGGGCATTTGTTATAGAACAAAATAAGATAAATACTTCTGTAAAGTTGTTTTTTGATAGTTTGGTCCAGTAGATTAATATTTGGGATTGGGAGAAGATGATCTCTGTTGGGGCAGACTGGATCCTGCCTTGTGATCGCACCTACTGTATAAACCTTCCCTTTATCTTTCCCATTCTTAGGGTGAACTTGATGGATGTGTCTTTTTTCGGTCATATTAAAGGAGACTTCCGGGATATATCAAAATAATGTGCCCAAGCATAACAGGCAGGTAGCTGCATCTACTTGTCTGCTGTTGCCGTCACCAGTCCCCGCCGTTCACCCTTGGCACAGAGCGGGTACAGCTCCTTCTGGGGGCAGCATAGCGGCGTAAACACAGAGCAGAGCGGCTTTTCCGCTCTGTTCTGCGTGAAGGGGGCGGGACAGCCAATGTCACACTGATTGACAGCCGCCTCACGCTACCTGATTGGGGTAGCCGCCTGTCACTCAGCGTGGCATCGGCTCTGATGCTCGTCGACAGAGGGGAGAAATCCTCTCTTCTGTACTTGTGACATCAGCAGAAGCCAAAAAATCTGTGACTGCTCTGGTCGGCGGTGAACGGCGCCAGGCACAACAGGCAGGTATGTATCACCTACCTGCCTTTTAGTACTTAGACACAATTTTGTTTTTGTTGTTTATCCTGGATAACCCAATTATGTCACTATGTACATGAGCATTTATGGTATTTTCTTCTATAAAATTAAAAAAAGCATCAATTCTTCCCAATGTGACTGGCTCTTGAGGTAAACTATTCCACAGACTTAAGGTAAAGAACATTTGAGTCCTCTGGAGATTTAACTTTTTTTTAGTCCAAACAGTGGGGATACCCAGCTGTCATCTGAGGGGGCTTTACATGAAACAGCTTTTCACTATACTTTTTATGTGGATCAGTTATGTACACGCTAATAATATCCCTTCTCAAGATAAAATGCTTTTAATTCTTTTATCCGCTCCTCAGAAGTACGATCTTCCCTGCATCTTTTTTGTTCTGTGTCTCTTCTTTCTACACTTTCTAACCCCACAGAATCTTTTGTATGAACTGGTGCCCAGATCTGAACTGCATCTTCTGGATGTAGCCAGTCGTGTCATTTCTCTTCCCGCGAGTCCATGCCTTTTTCACTACATGACAGTATGCTGCCATAGAAGCTGGCGATTGACATTGTGCTGTTATTCAGTCTGTGATCTACTAGGACACGCAGATCCTTCTTTACAGGTGAAAAAAAAAAAAAAAAACTTCACAGAAGGAAAGAGGGCACCACCAGCAGGGAACTCCACATTAGGAGGCAGAACATGACAAGAGACCCAGCATTCACCCGGGGTGCCGGTGGAGACAAAAGCATAATCCAAGCCAAAAAATAGAAAAACACGGCACTCACCGGGGCTTCAAACAGCTGTGTCCTTTATTGCAGGGTTTGCATAACAAAGTGCAGGGAGGGGGAACCGGGGTGATGACGGCACCATTTCGGGCTCTCGCCCTTCTATAGGTCACTGACGGTCAGACTTGCCAGCCCCAACCTTATATAGGAGGTGCAGGACTGCCCACATGACGTCAAAGTCCGGCCATAAAACACATACAAAGTGCAGTGCAAGTATTAAAATGGAACATACACACATCAAGCAACATAAAACAAAGGATCATACAGGACAGAGTTAACATCTTATTACTTACTAAGCCCTGTGCGGCCGCGGGCAGCAGCGTCCAGGAGTGTCAACTTCCGGGTCACGTGGGCAGAGCATGTGACTGTACTGGGCTCGCTCTGCAATAGGTCTAACTCGCAAACCTCCAGAGCGCATGCGCTCTGGCCAGCGCGTCCCAGCAACAAAGTGAGAGCAGGGAAAGGCATACAAAGCGTTGCTAGGTAACATAGATACTAGTAGAGGAGGAACAAAAGGCTGGGCTTAGAATTAACCCCACGCATCAAGTAATGCAGGCAGGAGCCAACCACAAACAACTGGGTCCCACTATACCTATGATCTCCTATTCCTAGCCTAACCATTACTTTAATAAATACCCAAAACAAAGGAGATGTATCCTAATAATATTAATAACCTATAAGCGCTAACTATTACCATAATCAACACGACCCCAAATAGGGGAAAAGAACGCCGTGCTAACACCCAAATGACCGCCCAAAAAAATGTGACCCGGATGAAGCCTACCCGGACCGACCGCCAGCGGACACCCCAGGAGGAGACACGGAGGAGGAAAAATAAAAACAGCAGCAGTATATTATACATATTTACATGCAGAAGAAGGACATAACCAACCTATATTATAATTATAGGGACATCCAGCAGCCTACCAAATCTGATCCCAAAGAACGACCACAACAAAGGTCAACAGAATCTACAGAATTACTTCATAAAAACACGGCCATATCAAGCTTGTCATTGAGGCCTAGGGGGCCCTGGGCATTAAGTTCCAGAATCCACCTGGCTTCAAGCTGTAGAAGTCGTTTGTGTTGATCCCCCCCATATTTTGACGGGGGTAACTTATCAATCCCGGCAAAACACAGCACACTGGCGTCTCTGCCATGATGATTGACAACGTGTTGAATGAGTCTTGGGGACCCTTTATTTTTCATTATAGAGCCAAAATGTTCTCTTGCTCTAATAAACATAGACCTGATGGTCTTCCCTACGTAAAACCTTTTACAGGGACACCAAATGGCGTAAACCACCCACTTGGTGCGGCAATTAAAAAAAGATTTAAGTTTAATCACTCGGCCCCCAAGTTCGACAACACCTCCCGTAGCAAGCTGAGAGCACCAATTGCAATGACCGCACTTGAAATTGCCCTTTGGTCATGTCGCTCCCAACCAGGTCTTACTACTATCCATTACTGATAGTCTTTTTTGAACTAACAAATCCTCCAAATTTTTACACCTCCTGTAGGTGACAACAGATACTTGAGCTATTTTAGCTAGGGTCTTATCAGTTTCTATTACATGCCAGTACCGTTTAATGGCGGCCATTATTTTACCAAACATAGGGCCATGTTTACAATTGAAATAAAAATGTCTAGATTTGGGGGCGGAGTTGATGTCTGAAGTATTAGCACTCCTGCCGAGGACATGAGTGCGGGCTCTTTCTCTAGCTTTCTTCAATACTCCAGCTGGATATCCCCTACGTGAGAGGTCAAGTTCCAAGCTATCAGCTTGTGTTTCAAACTTCTCAGTCAGATTATTAATGCGGCGAAACTGCAAGAATTGACTGAAGGGGATGCCCAACTTTGTGTGTTCGGGATGTGCACTTCGGTAATGCAGCAGCGAGTTTGTTGCGATGGATTTCTTATGTACAGATCTAGTTAAGACATTACCAATTAAATCTAGTTTCACATCCAAGAATTCGAGGGAGTTATTCCCGAACACTGAAGTGAAAACCATATTATAGGTATTATTATTTAAGAACTCAACAAACTATCTGAAGCCCTCCGTGCTACCTTCCCACACAATTAGGACGTCATCGACATACCTGATGTAGTGCCTAAGATATTTTATGTAAGGGTTACTCTGAGAGTAAATGTATTCCACCTCAAAGGCCGCCAGAAACAGGTTGGCCAGGGTACACGCCACTGGCGTCCCCATGGCCACCCCTTTCTGGCAATACCAATTGTCAATGAAGCTGAAAACATTGTGTGAGAGAATAAAAGCCAGAGATTCACACACACAAAATCTGTCATGTCCTGGTCAACCTTATTGTTAACCAAAATCCTCCTTATCACTGAAAACGCCAGTGACTGCGTAATCCTCGTATAAAGACTTTCAATGTCAATAGAGGCCAACTTAAAGCCACCTTTCCAAATAATTTGGTCCACAGTCTGTGTGAACTCAAACGTGTCTTTAACCAATGAGGGAACTGCTTTAAGGAAGGGATGTAAAAACCAGTCCAGGAACTTAGAAAGAGGTTCCAACAAGGAACCCACTGCAGACACAATCGGCCTACCCGGAGGAACACGCTCGTTTTTATGGACTTTGGGGAGGAAATACCAATGAGGTCTGGTCGGGTATTCAGGATATAGCTTTTCAGCTTCTTTTAATGACAATACATTCCTGTCCACAAATCTCCTCAGAAGAGAGAGTAATTGTTTTTGGTGAATCAAAGTTGGATCTCCCGCCAGAGCCTCATAGGTATCCCTCTGATCTAACTGTCTCCGTGCTTCCTCAAGGTAGGCCGATCTCTGTAGCAAAACAATGCTCCCACCTTTATCGGCTTTACGGAAGACAATGTCTGACCACTGTCTCATTTCTTTAAGTGCGTTTTCTTCTCCGGCTGTTAAGTTCTTAGGGGGGTGCGGATGAACAAGAGCTCAAATGTCTCTGTCTACCAGTTCAGAGAATAGCTCTAGATTGTCATTCTGGGGAACCGGAGGCATGAAGGAAGACCTTACTCCTCCAGTGAAAACCGGCCTATCACCCCGCAGAAAATTCTGTGGGGCTGATTGGCTGTCATTTAAATCCAGTAGTACAGCAATATCTGCCTGTGTTTGTGTTCCAATCCCACCTCCTGGAAAAAATCCCAAAGGACCAATACTGGTTGTGCTTGAAAAAGGAGAATTTTGTGTACTCACCGTAAATTCCTTTTCTCTTAGCCTCTAATTGGGGGACACAGGACCGTGGGTGTTATGCTGCTGTCCACTAGGAGGCGACACTAAGCAGAATCTGCAAAAGAGTTACGTGGCTCCTCCTCTGCAGCATATACAGCCTAGAGCAGGAAGTGCTTCTCCAGTCTTGTGCTAAAGCAGTAGGAGAATGAACAGAAGAATGACAAGAATCACAGTAAAATAAGGCCTGTTAAGTAAACAGGCAGCCACATAATAACAGTAAGGTAAAACCTGTAACCGAACAGGCAATTATGTAATAACAGTATAAGCAGGCCTGGAAAATAAACAGGCAACTATATAACCTCTCAGGAGTAAGATGAGAACCTAGTAACGGCCCGAAACGGGTAACAGGGTGGGTGCTGTGTCCCCCAATTAGAGGCTAAGAGAAAAGGAATTTACGGTGAGTACACAAAATTCTCCTTTTCTCCTTCGCCTCATTGGGGGACACAGGACCGTGGGACGTCCTAAAGCAGTCCCTGGGTGGGAACAGCAATGGAAATCACTACTGAATAAAAACAACAATGCACCTACAGGTGGGCTACTGCCGCCTGGAGGGTACGGCTTCCCAGACTTGCATTTGCCGAGGACTGAGTGAGAACGTAAAACGTTTGGTAAGCATGTGCATGCTGGCCGCGCGGCTGCCTTACACACTGGTTGTGCTAACTCCTGGTGCCTAATAGCACGGTAGCCTATGAGACCCCCGCGGTCATGGAGAATGTGCTGTGTCCGTGGCTGGAAAAGATACAGCACCATGGATGAAAGGTGCTACCTAAATAAATAATAATAATAAGAGTAATAATATCATTAATGATATAAAGTATTCAGTAATACTTATTCATTTAATTCCTTTTTTTTTTTTTTTTTTTTTTTTTTTTTTAAAAGGAAACTTGTCCTGGGTGCGTACATGCGTAGGGTTCTGACCAAGGCCCAGTAATGTAGAGCTTTCTTGTCCCGATGAGCTGGCATGTGGCTTAGCGCCGTCAGAAATATATCTTCTGGTAGGCGGGCAACAAAAGACACCACCATCTTAAGGGAAAAAACTAACCGGACTTAGGACAACCTTGCCTGGGTGGAGACCAGAAAAAAACAAAAGGCGGTTTACATGAAAACGCTACAAATTCAAAAACTCTGCGGAGAGAGGTAATTGCTATCCAGAAAACCACTCCCTGTGTGAGAAGACGAAGGGGATTTTTCATCATGGCTTAAAATGTGGTTAGCGTAAAGCCGCGAGGACGAGGGACAAGACCCCCGGGTCTAAAAGACTTTGAGAGGGAGGAACAAGTCGGCAGACTTGAGGTCTGGCAGTAAGACGGTGCCGAGAAGGAATGAAAAAGGGGTTGAAGCTTGTCGTTAGAGAGGACCTAAGGACAGGCGTGAGTGTAGATGCGATTGGATGAAACTGGGACCCCTTGAGAGGGACCAGTGCTAAGGTGAAAGCCCACGAGAAGAAAAGAAAATGGCCTTCCATGTTGATGGGATAACTCTTCTGAAACCGGTGTCCGCGCCTTGACTGAGGTCGCGACAACATTATGTGAACACCCGGGTCTCCAGGGTCACGTCGTTGAATTTAGAGTCGATGAACTATGATGATAAGACGGCCGTGAGAGATCAGGTCTGGACGATCCAGTAGGCCGCATGGCACTTCTGCTATGAAGTGGACGAGATCGGCATACCAAGCGCGCTTGGGTCAGTGTGTGTGTGTTCACAAGGATGATTTGCTGACAGTCCAGATTGATTATCTTCACTACCCTGGGACATGGGCGTACCCAGCGTGGGGCAGGGGGGGGCAGCTGCCCCCCCAAGAGAAAGGGGTGAGCGGCACTGAGTGCGCCGACCCCTGTGACTGCTGGGCCGCCCGCTCTCCCTGCGGCTGTGCAGGGCCGTCGGCTCTCCCATCTAGTGTGCAGGGCCGCTTGCTCCCCAGCGGCTGTGCAGGGCGGCTCGCTCTCCATCCTATTATCTCCTCTCCATCCTCCATTACTGTGCAGACCTCTCCTATTATCTCCTCCATCGGCCGTATGCTGCATGATGGCCGCACACAGCAAACTGCTTAGCTTCCAGCTCTCTGCTGTACAGACAGTGATCCGGCCGGCCACACTACATATTGTGCAGTGAAGGTCCGCCCCTCCACTGCATCACAGGTCAGCAGAGAGCAACGAACAGAGGGCCAAGAGCAGTTGCTGTGTGCGGCCATGTGTGATAGGAGGTCACAGTGCACACACCTATTGAAGAGGACATACAGCTGCGTGTGGACAGGAGATAGAAGATGTGCCAGAAGAATCATCTAAAGTAAAAAGAGCCCCAATGTGTGTATGTCTGCAAGTGATTGTAACTTGTGAGTATATATGATTGTGTGTGTATGTCTATGATTGATTGTGAGTATATATGATTGTGCATGTGTGTATGATTGTATATGTCTGTGTATATGACTGTGTATGTGTGTATATAATTGTAAATGTCTGCATATGATTGTATATATCTGTGTGTATGATTGTGCATGTATGTATATGATTGATTGTGAGTATATGTGATTCTGCATGTGTGTATATGATTGATTGTGAGTATATGTGATTCTGCACTTGTGTATATGATTGATTGTGAGTATATGTGATTCTGCATGTGTGTATATGATTGATTGTGAGTATATGTGATTCTGCATGTGTGTATATGATTGATTGTGAGTATATGTGATTCTGCACTTGTGTATATGATTGATTGTGAGTATATGTGATTCTGCATGTGTGTATATGATTGATTGTGAGTATATGTGATTCTGCACTTGTGTATATGATTGATTGTGAGTATATGTGATTGTACATGTGTGTATATGATTGATTGTGAGTATATGTGATTCTGCACTTGTGTATATGATTGATTGTGAGTATATGTGATTGTACATGTGTGTATATGATTGATTGTGAGTATATGTGATTCTGCACTTGTGTATATGATTGATTGTGAGTATATGTGATTGTACATGTGTGTATATGATTGATTGTGAGTATATGTGATTCTGCACTTGTGTATATGATTGATTGTGAGTATATGTGATTCTGCACTTGTGTATATGATTGATTGTGAGTATATGTGATTCTGCAATTGTGTATATGATTGATTGTGAGTATATGTGATTGTACATGTGTGTATATGATTGATTGTGAGTATATGTGATTCTGCACTTGTGTATATGATTGATTGTGAGTATATGTGATTGTACATGTGTGTATATGATTGATTGTGAGTATATGTGATTCTGCACTTGTGTATATGATTGATTGTGAGTATATGTGATTCTGCACTTGTGTATATGATTGATTGTGAGTATATGTGATTCTGCAATTGTGTATATGATTGATTGTGAGTATATGTGATTGTACATGTGTGTATATGATTGATTGTGAGTATATGTGATTCTGCACTTGTGTATATGATTGATTGTGAGTATATGTGATTGTGCATGTATGTATATGATTGATTGTGAGTATATGTGATTGTGCATGTGTGTATATGATTGATTGTGAGTATATGTGATTGTGCATGTATGTATATGATTGATTGTGAGTATATGTGATTGTGCATGTATGTATATGATTGATTGTGAGTATATGTGATTGTACATGTGTGTATATGATTGATTGTGAGTATATGTGATTCTGCACTTGTGTATATGATTGATTGTGAGTATATGTGATTGTGCTTGTATGTATATGATTGATTGTGAGTATATATGATTCTGCATGTGTGTATATGATTGATTGTGAGTATATATGATTCTGCACTTGTGTATATGATTGATTGTGAGTATATGTGATTGTGCATGTATGTATATGATTGATTGTGAGTATATATGATTCTGCATGTGTGTATATGATTGATTGTGAATATATATGATTCTGCATGTGTGTATATGATTGTATATGCCTGTGTATATGACTGATTGTGTATGTGTGTATATGATAGTGCACATGTGTATATCATTGTAAATGTCTGCATATGATTGTATATGTCTGTGTATGATTCTGCATGTGTGTATACAATTGTGTATGTCTGTGTATATGATTGTGTCATATACACACATGCATAATCGTATACACAGTCATATACACACAATCATATACTCATACACACATACCATCGTATTGGGTAATTATATACACACATACACAATAATACACAGTCATATACACAAACATACATGATCATATACACAATGATAAATATGCACAATCATATCTACACATACATAGTGATATACACACATACATGATCATAAACACATACACAATCATATACACACAATCACACACATACAGTCATATACACAAATATTCATGGGCGTACCCAGAGTGGGGCAGGGAGGGACAGCCTATATATGATATAGGAGCCCTATGGGGGGCTGTTGTATATAATATGAGGACTGTATGGGGTATTGGGGGGCTGTATATGAGATGGAACTCCAATATCATATACAGCCTCCCATATCCTATACAGCCCACCCCATAGGGCTCCCGTATCATATACAACCCCCATAGGGCTCTCTTGATGGGAGCTCTATGGAGGGGCTGTATATGATACAGGAGCCCTATGAGGGGCTGAATATGATTTGGGTGCCCTATGACAGGGTTATATATAATATGGGAGCCCTATAAGGGGGCTGTATATGATATGGGAGCTCTATGGGGGTCTGGACATTAGATGGGAGCCCTATGGAGGGCTGTATATGAGATGTGAGCCCTATGGGACATTGGGGGGGCTGTATATGAGATGGAACTTCCATCTCATATACAGCCCCCCATAGGGATCACATTTAATATACAGCCCTCTATAGGGCTCCACAGTGGCGTAACAAGTCTGATGGGCCCCGATGCACAATTTTACAACCTGAACGACCATGGCTTGCCCCCCCCTAGTTTTGATCCTGGGTACGCCCATGCCCTGGGATAGTGGTAGCCTGAGGAAAATGTAGTGGAATTGGAATTGGGTTCAGTCCAATATCAGACCTCCCGCCGTCCATGACTGTGGGTCGTGGGACCTGGCTATGAAGCTAGGCACCTTGGTAATGAGGTGTGACACCATTACTAGTACTTCTGGAGTTCTCCAGTGATGTCAGAGTTGTTTAAAAACATCTGGATGTAGGAACCCTTATTCTGAAATAATCTCTCGGCATCTACAAGCGGTAGAATGACAGCTAAGAGTACAGAGTTTGAGAATTCCACCTATTGAAGAATGTGGTAAACTTCCTTTATTGGCTGGGAACTGCGGGATTTGCTCTAGTGAGTGAACATATGCCACAGCCGTGGCATTGTCAGACTGCCTTCTGACATGGCAGTCCGCCAGAAGAGGGGATCAGGTCTGCAGTGTTGGGACGATGAGTATCGTTGATTCCAAACAGGACCATTTGTTCCTATTGTTGAGATGTAGGTACAGTGCACGTCAACTTGGCAGTAGAAAATACTTCCCCTGTGTACTAGTGAGTGGCTGAGCCACCACAGGAGATACTACATGGCTGGTACTGGAAGGAGACACCTCCTGAGGTGATCGTACAATGGTATCTCATGACGTGAGCATGGAGAACTGGGAAGTCTTGAGGAGCAGCTGCGTCAAGGAATAACCACCAGTGCTGCCGCCGTCCTGCTTCTGACCCTCAGGTCAGGTCCGACAGGCTGAGGAAACCATTGAAGGAGAGTGCGGACTTCTAGTTGAAGTGCCTATGTCTAGTCTCAGAAAAAGTTTGACCAGAACTTCAAATGTATTGAACTGTATTCCGAAAATACGAAGACTGCAGTGAAAACTGGGGTAGACTTGTGGAGGATGCCCAGCCAACCAAGTCTTAAGAAAGTGTTCCTCGTAATAGAGACGCTGCGTTCTCAATCCGTGAAGGTCGTGTGTTGAGAAGTAAACGTCCAGTTGTGGAAGAGAGACCTCGTCCCTGGAACGCAGGAAAACCAGACGACTGCCATAACCTTTGTGACCAGTTAGGGAAATGTAACAAGTGTGCACGGAAACGCCACAATTAGGAATCGTCTTTGTAAATTGTAAATATGATAAGCGGCTGCAAGAGGAACATGCAGGTATTCATCCTGTATATCTAAGGATGCAAGGTATTTTCCGTGTTCCCTAATAAATTATCATTATGGAGCGGAGAGGATCCGTGCGGAAAAAAACTGTCCCAGGTATGTTCGTCTAGCTGTGTCAGTCTAGCACAGGATGTACTGCACGTTCTTGTTTATGGACTACAAGGGAATTGGAGTAGAGCCTTTAAAAACCTCGCTGTGCATGTGGCACCGGCATAGAACCTTTTAACACGTTCTGCGTGTAACACAGGCATAATGAGTCTCTGAATTTAACGGGAGCTTTAATTTGGAGGGTTGTCTGTGAGCGCTATATGTGCGTTGATCGAGTTTGTGTCGATCTAGACGATGATCCGCTAAATGAATTCCGAAAAGGTTGGAATCTGGATTGCCGACAGCGAGTGAGGCACCGTTTGGTGCTGTGCAATTGGCATTCCCAAGGTATGGTAGCGGACTCTGAGGCCTGCTGTAGTGTTCTGTTCAGCAGAGCTGTGTCCCTACAGGAACCTTGTTGTCCGATAGGGTACCGTACGAACCTGCCACGGAAATGCAACCCAATAAAACTCCCGTATGGAAAGCGGGGCCCTGAAGGTCCCATGGGTACGGTCTTGTGTCCTTTGAGACACAGATGAATGTTCGAAGTATCGACATTTAGCTTCCTGTGAGATGGAACGTTGATTTAGAGATGCATGAAGGTCCGAGTCTGGGGTTGGATTGCGAAAAACTATCAGACGTCGGAGCAATCATCCTGCTGCATGCTAGTCTCCAATAAACTGCGACAGTCGCAGACGTAACAACTGTCTATCTAGATGTAGCATTATGTGCTCTGATAGGTACTGGCATCAGTGGCTGACCCGGCGTAAGGAAAGCCAGGCTGTGCATATTAGAGTGTCACCCACATTAGGCAGAGGAACTCCGCTCGCTGGGTGAGAGGCATAAGAGGTAAAACGTCAGACGAACATAGGCGAAGCCGTGGCACTGTAACGACACAGACTAAACACATTACATTCATAGGGCATTGGTGGATCACGTGTCCCCTGTGCGTACTGAGAATATGCTGACGCCTAATTTCTTCACTGACATTATGTACAGCTGCTGAAAAAAAAAAGGTTTACAGCAGCACAGAGTATGTCAGGAGAGATCTTGTAGGGCACGGTACACTTATTGTGATGTCAGTGAGGGTAGCGCTGTGCTGCAGCAGTTAATTGTATTCACAGCAGCACAGAGTATTTCAGGACAGAATATGACAGTTTGCCCACTTTCTGTACTGGCCCTCTATACTTATGGAGTCCGGAGGGAGGTATCACACATGGCACAGACATGATGTACAGGGGGAGAGGAAACTGCAGCAGGGAACTATATCCCTGCTGGCAGTCCTGCATCTGCCCCACAGCCTGTCACACCTGGTGTGCAGGGGGGGGAGAGAGCTGCTGCAGGGAAACCATCCCTGCTGTTCTGTATATGCCCCCATAGCCTTATGTGGCCGCTGTGCTGCACAGTGTTTACGCCTATATGGCGCCCAGAGCCGTTTTGGCGCCGCCAGAGGGAGGAGGGGGCGGGAACCTGAATGGGCGCGCAATACAAGCGCCCAAAGGGACTTCCCGCCCCTCTCTGTGATGCGGCGCCGCGTCATTTGACGCTATCCGGAGGGCGGGCGGTGGGCGGGGATAGGCGGCGTCTTCCACGCTAGGCCTGAAGCCGGGGCCTAGCCTGAATTGAGGCCCTGCAAATGGCGGGGGGTCGGCGCGGAGGTCCGGAAAGCATCCGGAGCCGCCGCCATGGAGGATCCCTGCCACCCCAGGTACCTCGCTGCCTGCCTTGCAGGGGCAGCTTGGGGGGGGGGCTGGGTACCTCTTCCCCCTGCCTTGACTGTGGGAGCTGCAGGGAGAATGGGGTCCTATGGAAGGAAGTGCAGGGCTGAGTGGGGCTGAATCCGGACCCCACCGGGATCCTGGGGAAGATAAGTGCAGCTGCACTTGTGAGCCTGCGCTCCTGCAGGCAGCCAGGTGCCTCAGCATAATGCCCACAGGGTGATATGCTCCAGAATCTCAGCCCAGAATGCAGCATGTGCTGCTGGGCCCTGTGGTGCCACAGCCTAATGACCAATAGGGAGATTAGGGGTTCGTCTCTGCGCCTGTCTGCAGCTAGAGGCCTAGGCCAGAATGCAGCATGTGCTGCTGGCACTTATGGTGCCACAGCCTAATGACCCATAGGGTGATTAGGGGGTCGTATCTGAGCCTGTGCTTCTGCAGGCATCCATCTAGAGGCCCAGGCCAGAGTGCAGCATGTGCTGCTGGTACTTGTGGTGCCCCAACCTAATGACCCATAGGATGATTAGGGGGTCATCTCTGAGCCTGCGCTCCTGCAGGCATCCATCCAGAGTCCCAGCCCAGAATGCAGCATGTGCTGCTGGCACTTGTGGTGTCACAGCCTAATGACCCATAGGGTGATTAGGAGGTCGTATCTGAGCCTGTGCTTCTGCAGGCATCCATCTAGAGGCCCAGGCCAGAGTGCAGCATGTGCTGCTGGTACTTGTGGTGCCCCAACCTAATGACCCATAGGATGATTAGGGGTTCATCTCTGAGCCTGCGCTCCTGCAGGCATCCATCCAGAGTCCCAGCCCAGAATGCAGCATGTGCTGCTGATACCTGTGGTGCCTCAGCCTAAGCACCCAGAGGGTGATTAGGGGGTCGTCATCTGGCAGGTAGTCCAGCTCTGGCTTCAACTCAGGACCCCGAGGGAGTGAGGAAGGTGGATGTTATGCTGGGCTGTCTCAACTTTAACCCAGCAACCCAACAGTGGGAGGCCGAGAAAGGAGTACGGCATATGTAAGGATTCTCAACTTCAACCCAGCGCCCCAACAGTGGGTGGCCGAGGAAGGAGCATGCCGGGGGTCACACCGGACCCACTTTTCTTCATTGGAAGAAAAAAGGATGAGAAAAAATAGAGAGTAAAAATGGTCGTGTGCCTCCTTCGACACTAAGCAAAAACTGGAGAAGCACTTCCTGCTCTAGGCTGTATATGCTGCAGAGGAGGAGCCACGTAACTCTTTTGCAGATTCTGCTTAGTGTCGCCTCCTAGTGGACAGCAGCATAACACCCACGGTCCTGTGTCCCCCAATGAGGCGAAGGAGAAAAAATGTTTTAGTTTGACTTTTAACAGTGACAGATGTAGTAATATCTTTCTGGATCTCAAAGTGTTTACAAAGTTGGAGTTTCCTTACAGATTTAAACAAATCGGCCCTGAACTCAGCGTAGGCGAAGGATTTGGCCACGCAAAAGCTCAGGCCCTTTTGCAATACTGACACCATATCAGGAGAAAGAACTCGATAAGAGCCTTTTGTTCCTCCTCTACTAGTATCTATGTTACCTAGCAACGCTTTGTATGCCTTTCCCTGCTCTCACTTTGTTGCTGGGACGCGCTGGCCAGCGCGCATGCGCTCTGGAGGTCTGCGAGTTAGACCTATTGAAGAGCGAGCCCAGTACAGTCACATGCTCTGCCCACGTGACCCGGAAGTTGACACTCCTGGACACTGCTGCCCGCGGCCGCACAGGGCTTAGTAAGTAATAAGATGTTAACTCTGTCCTGTATGATCCTTTGTTTTATGTTGCTTGATGTGTGTATGTTCCATTTTAATACTTGCACTGAACTTTGTATGTGTTTTATGGCCGGACTTTGACGTCATGTGGGCGATTCTGCCCCTCCTATATAAGGCTGGGGCTGGCAAGTCTGACCATCAGTGACTCGTAGAAGGGCGAGAGCCCAAAACGGTGCCGTCGTCACCCCGGTTCCCCCTCCCTGCACTTTGTTATGCAAACCCTGCAATAAAGGACACAGCTGTTTGAAGCCCCGGTGAGTGCCGTGTTTTTCTATTTTTTGGCTTCTTTACAGGTGACTCTCCTAGTTTTACCCCCCCAGAACATATAATGGCCAAATATTATAATTGTCCATGTGCATAACGTTACATTTCTCCACACTCAACTTTATCTGCTAAGTAGATGCCCAAACACTCAGTTTGTTCAAGTCTGAAACTTATTACCATCATACATTGCGCTATATTATATTACTTGGTCTCATCTTTAAAAATAAAGACAACACTGTTAATGCCGTCTTCTATATCATGAATAAAACAAGTTGAATGGCGGACCCAGTACTGAACCTTGTGGTAACTTTATAACCTGAGTTCCATCAGTGAAGAAGACAATCACCACAACTCTATTGGTGCCGTCTTTAACCAGTTTTTGATCCATTTACTTTCTATTCCTATAGACCTTAATTTACCCATTAGGGAGGGGTCTGTCAGATACAACAATGTCCACTAACATTATATTCACATATATAGGCTCTGTCAAGGGGGTCTCCTCATAAAAACTATTCAAGGCTGTTTGATAATTTCTGTACTTTACTACAGAAAAAAACAGTATAACAAACTTGTGGAAGTACACTGCTATAAAAAGGTAATAATAAAAAGAAAGTGCTTAGTAAAAAACAGTCTAAAAAAACAGGGTACGGTACTTAGTTGATACATTTTTTGCAAAAAATGTACGTAAGCCGTTCCACCTCGCCACAGTAACCCTTATCAGAACGGTCCTATCTAACTAATTTAAAACCTGATCCTGTATAAATATACTTCATGGATGCAGGGTGAAGACGGGCCAGAGTCCAATATGGACACAATGCAGCAGACAGCACTTTATGTGCACTGTGTCCATATTGGACTCTGGCCCGTCTTCACCCTGCATCCATGAAGTATATTTATACAGGATCAGGTTTTAAATTAGTTAGATAGGACCGTTCTGATAAGGGTTACTGTGGCGAGGTGGAACGGCTTACGTACATTTTTTGCAAAAAAACGTATTAACTAAGTACCCTGTTTTTGATACTGTTTTTTACTAAGCACTTGCTTTTTATTATGACCTTTTTATAGCAGTGTACTTCCACACTGTTATACTGTTTTTTTTCTGTGGTCTAGTTATGTGGTGGTGTGAATGCAGCAACACTGCTCAGAATATCTGCATGATATCCTTCATAGGGATGATACATTTACATAGAAAGAGAACAGGAATCCCTCATGTCTGTGTATCCAATGTATGTGGCAAAATATAGCAGATATTGTCCACTCACTAGCTCAGAGACAACTGAATATTAGGGATTAGAGACTGCAGAGGAGAAAACTGGTGAAGAAATATAGGATACAAGTTATAAAATGGCCAGAAATATTATAATTTCTCATTTCACATGTCAAATAGAGATCTGAATCTGTATTGTCAAAAAATGTTTGCATATGTGATATTGCATTATGTATTGCCAGCTACACTGGGAGTTTGATTTCTCTGCTGGGAAAACTACATCCATACACTTAAGCCCGAGTTACACGCTTCAATGTCTCAGTGATCCGACTTGACCTAGATCGGTGGAACGTCGTTAATTGATCGCTAGTGAGGTGTCACACGTATAGATATCGCGAACAGTGCAGCAACCATTCCGCGACAAGCGAACGACACTTGCGGTCGTTTGATCGCCTACGTCCTTCAGTTCTGATTAGGCGAAGTCATAAACGACATCGTTATCAATGTGTCACACACACCGATGCTGCAGGTTGGACGGACGATCAATGACTGATTTAAGGTCGTGATCACAAACCTTCAATCTACGATCAGCCGACTTATCGTTGATCGTATCTACGTGTCACACGCAACGATGTTGTTACGTCTTTGCTCTGCCCCAAAAGCTGTGACGTACCAACGATATCCTTAACAATATCATAGCGCGTAATGGGCCCTTTACTCAGATCCCTAAGTGGAGTTGTGCGCTCTGCCTAACTTTAGAGCTTGTGTATAGTTCCTAACTGAAGAAGGAGGTGCTTACGGAGTCAGCTTAGTTTGCATTGGAGCAAGAAGGAGGACGTCCTGGATGAGGGGCCGTAGGGTCTCTGAAGTGATGAGCTGCACATGGCGGGGTCTCAGTTCCTAGGCCACCCCGATTTTCAAGGTCTGGTAGGAAATGTGAAGTGCTGTGTGGGTCTCTAACACCCTTAGCAATGTGCAGTTGCTAGGAGCTCAGCAGCATAATAGGATCAGTGACCTGCTTCAGGCACATGTGCTCGCAGGATCTGAGTTGCCAGCTTTCTGGAGGGACTGCAAGGAGCAAGTACTAGGCAGTATTGGAAGTTTCAAGCTCCAAGAAACCTTTTATCCCAGGAGAGATTCAGCAGTGGGAAGGCAAACTACTACTCAGCAAAGGAGTCAAACTCCCATTGTGCAGATCAGACTGAAGCCTTGTGAGAGGTGTACTGTGTCCTATGGAGATGCCTGGAATTTGCAGTAAGTTTGCATTCTGCTGCACCACACTGACTATAACTTTCCTGGGAGCCAGCCCTAGTTGGGAAGGATTAACCATCTGCACTGATCATCACCATCTATCTCCCAAGGATTCTCTGCTGTGCCGGCCATATCCGAATATCTCAACTGGCGTCACAAACATTCTTCTATATTTCTTACTTTTATTTTTGTTCATATAAACTCTGAACCCCGTATACAGTGCACCCACCCACTCCTTTTTCACTTAAAGCCAGGGCCATAGCTCTTGAGAATGGCCAGACCTATCAGGGTTCTATCCTGCTCAGCGGTTTGGGTATCTCGGCCCTTAGCATGCCACAATCTCCATCCTAATAGGGCAGATTTCTATTCTCGGGATCGGTGAGGCTCCCAGCAAGTTATCGCTTATCCTATGAGTAGTTTCTAACATCCCATTAATCAGGAAATATTGCTTCAAAGTTCGTATACGTACAGTCCCACATCCTTTTCCTTTGTAGTGCGTTTTGCCTTATTCATTCTTGGGGTAGAAAAACTATTTCAGGACACTGCTCACATGGGAAATATTCACTATGGAATTTCTAGCAGCAAAAACTGGTGAAATGCACAGAGAATATCCGCAGCATATATTAACATGTTGCAGATGTGAAATCCACAATGCCAGTCTATCTATGTGGTGGATTTTCTGTACATCATGTAATTTAGATTGTGATCCACACAGTTGACTCGGCACTGCGCTGTAAATCACTGACCGTAGAATGAGATATGGATCATGTGAACAGTCCTTAAGGTAAAGCATTACTTTAAGGAAGTTTGACAATGACATTTTAAGTCAATTTTTTCCACTAACTGTCTGATCAGATACTTCACACTATAAGTAATGACTAAAACATGGTGAAGAGGCGATAATTGACTTCTGATACTCTATAGGGAGTTAATAAACACAGAATAAAGAAAATTTAAAGCATTACATTTCCACCAGGAATAAACTGACTGCTTATTACCTCCTTTTACTCTCACACATACAGGCCCAGACCGGCCATTAACTAAAGTCTAAACCGGCGGCATTAACTCCTATAATTATGTAATAATATGACAAGAGCATCACTGAATCAACTAGACAGTGACAATAATGCAAGATTGAGAGCCGGAAAGAATTATTTAATGCTCCACTTGGTTGCAATTAGATTTGTAAAAAGTCACACCAATTACAGCCATTTCACTGGATGGAGGGGGAGGGAAGCTCGGACTGGGGCTTATATTGAAGGGGACACGAGACTGAACTAATACGTTAAACTTTCTTGACTTGTGGTTCTGCCATAAATGCAATTTTTGCTGATCCTATTGATTTTGAGAACAGGACTCTGTATCGGCTTTATGTAAAGCGATGGTCCTCACTGTGCATCTCCGCTTGTAAGTGACAGGCCCCGGTGTGGAGATTAGGCACCTACAGACGTCGCATGAGAAAAACTTGTGGCATAGTATGTTATGACCATCAGTTTTAATCACCCATTCATGTATAGGTTTTTTAAAATGTGTGTCATCCATGTTTTTCCAGTATTGCTTCTACAAAGCTTCTCCTGCAATGTTAAACATGGACAGCACACAGACCGAACAGAAACGGCACACAGACTGCACAGGAACGGCACACACATTGTACACGGACATCACAGGGATGGCACATGGACAGCACGGGTTTGGGGATCGGCAGCTCCGTCATCCCTGTCCTAATGGTACTTTTATGATTCCCAATACGTTTTCTTGCCTCCATTGTGGTCTCTCCCACATAGAGGAGACCACAAGGGCAGCTCACTACATAAACCACGAAGCTGTGAGTACATGTATATCGCTTCGGGATATCATACCTCTTAGGCTACTTTCACATTACGATTTCTCTAAATCCGATGCTGTCCGATATAAATCGGACAGCATCGGATCCAAACTGATTTCTGCAATCGGATGCCAAATAGGCATCCGAATCCTACTTTTTGCAGGATCAGTTTGGGCTGTCACGTAGCTCCCCCTCCTCTCCCTCCTGTCATCTTGCTGCCTCTCTGCGGCCCCCCTGTTTTGCCCTAGTGTCCCCCTACTCTCTCCCTACTGTCCCCTGCTGTGCCCTCTCATGTGCCCTCTCATGTGCCCTCTCCTGTGCCCTCTCATGTGCCCCCTTCCTGTGCCCTCTCATGTGCCCCCCTCCTGTGCCCTCTCATGTGCCCTCTCCTGTGCCCTCTCATGTCCCCCCTCATGTCCCCCGTCATGTGCCCTCTCATGTCCCCCCCTCCTGTCCGCTCCTCATGTGCCCCCCTCCTGTCCGCTCCTCATGTGCCCCTTCATGTGCCCCCCTCATGTCCCCTCCTCATGTGCCCCCCTCATGTGCCCCCCTCCTGTCCCCCCCAACATAACAAATCTTTATTCTCACCTTCCAGCGCTCCCTCGGCGTCTCCATCAGCCTCCGATCGGGTGTACAGGACCTGTGATGACGTCAAAAGCGTCAGCGGTTACCGCGGTAACCGGTCATGTGACCCGATCAGCTGATCGGGTTCTGACATCATCACAGGTCCTGTTACCGAGCGGCTGCAGCTGGAGACGCCGAGGGAGCGCTGGCAGGTGAGAATAAAGATTTTTTATTTTTAAACACTTGATTTAACTTATATTTAACTTCTGCAATGTATGTATATACATTGCAGAAGTTAAATTAGGTGGCACACAATAGGTTTAGTCTACTGAGCATGTACTGAGCATGCTCAGTACATGAACATCGGGTCCGAGGAGACATCAGATGTTTCCTCGGACCCTTCTCCATAGGCAGGGCCGGCGTCAGCACCCGGCGTACCCGGGCAAGTGCCGGGGCCCGACGGCTTGGAGGGGGCCCATCGGGCCCCTGAGGCTAGGGTCACACTTGCATTGCGACCCTAGCCTTATGCAAGTATTGTCTGCTGCAGCGCAGAGCGTTTAACGCTATGCGCTGCCAGCAACTGAGCCCATAGAAAGCCGATGTTTACATTGACAACGAGTGGTTGTCATGGTAAACGTCGGGTTTCTATGGGCTGCCTCCAGCGCTATGCGCTGCAACATACAATACTTGCATAAGGCTAGGGTCACAATGCAAGTGTGACCCTAGCCTCAGGGGCCCCTGAGCACTGCCCCCACAGCCAGAACCATATCCAGGGGGCAGCTGGGGGGTCATTTTCAGGCTCCTGCTGCCTGCAGCACCGGAGGGTCTCCCTCCTCCCCCCTCCACGGGAGCCGACAGAGCTGCTGCACACTCTGTGCTAGTGTGCTTACAGGACCTGTGATGATGTCAATGGATGGGGAGGAGTCAGGGGTCTCATGATCAGCTCCTCAGTGTATCCAGGACTGTGCTGGCCATCAATGATGCTCAAATAAGGTGAAGTTTGTGTGTGGTCAGGAGGCATTTACAGTGTGAATGTAGCAGAGGTGAGTGTGTACTAGGTGTATGGCAATTAGGTGAAGGTTATGTGTGGGGTCAGGAGGGATTTACAGTGTGAATGTAGCAGAGGCGAGTGTGTACTAGGTGCATGGAGCGGAGCCGTGTGTGTACGAGGTGTATGGAGCGGAGCCGAGTGGGTACTAGGTGTACGGAGCAGAGCCATGTGTGTATGAGGTGTACGGAGCAGAGCCATGTGTGTACGAGGTGTACAGAGCAGAGCCGAGTGGGTACTAGGTGTACGGAGCAGAGCCATGTGTGTATGAGGTGTACGGAGCAGAGCCATGTGTGTACGAGGTGTACAGAGCAGAGCTGAGTGTGTACGAGGTGTACGGAGCAGAGCCGTGTGTGTACGAGGTGTACGGAGCAGAGCCGAGTGTGTACGAGGTGTACGGAGCAGAGCCGTGTGTGTACGAGGTGTACAGAGCAGAGCCGTGTGTGTACGAGGTGTACGGAGCAGAGCCGTGTGTGTACGAGGTGTACGGAGCAGAGCCGCGTGTGTATGAGGTGTATGGAGCGGAGCCGTGTGTGTACGGAGCAGAGCCGAGTGTGTACGAGGTGTACGGAGCAGAGCCGAGTGTGTACGAGGTGTATGGAGCGGAGCCGCGTGCGTAGGAGGTGTACGGAGCAGAGCCGCGTGCGTGCGTAGGAGGTGTACGGAGCAGAGCCGAGTGTGTAGGAGGTGTACGGAGCAGAGCCGCGTGCGTGCGTAGGAGGTGTACGGAGCAGAGCCGCGTGCGTGCGTAGGAGGTGTACGGAGCAGAGCCGCGTGCGTGCGTAGGAGATGTACGGAGCAGAGCCGCGTGCGTGCGTAGGAGGTGTACGGAGCAGAGCCGCGTGCGTGCGTAGGAGGTGTACGGAGCAGAGCCGCGTGCGTGCGTAGGAGGTGTACGGAGCAGAGCCGCGTGCGTGCGTAGGAGGTGTACGGAGCAGAGCCGCGTGAGTGCGTAGGAGGTGTACGGAGCAGAGCCGCGTGCGTGCGTAGGAGGTGTACGGAGCAGAGCCGCGTGCGTAGGAGGTGTACGGAGCAGAGCCGCGTGCGTGCGTAGGAGGTGTACGGAGCAGAGCCGCGTGCGTGCGTAGGAGGTGTACGGAGCAGAGCCGCGTGCGTGCGTAGGAGGTGTACGGAGCAGAGCCGCGTGCGTGCGTAGGAGGTGTACGGAGCAGAGCCGCGTGTGTATGAGGTGTATGGAGCGGAGCCGTGTGTGTACGGAGCAGAGCCGAGTGTGTACGAGGTGTACGGAGCAGAGCCGAGTGTGTACGAGGTGTATGGAGCGGAGCCGCGTGCGTAGGAGGTGTACGGAGCAGAGCCGCGTGCGTGCGTAGGAGGTGTACGGAGCAGAGCCGAGTGTGTACGAGGTGTACGGAGCGGAGCCGCGTGCGTGCGTAGGAGATGTACGGAGCAGAGCCGCGTGCGTGCGTAGGAGGTGTACGGAGCAGAGCCGCGTGCGTGCGTAGGAGATGTACGGAGCAGAGCCGCGTGCGTGCGTAGGAGGTGTACGGAGCAGAGCCGCGTGCGTGCGTAGGAGGTGTACGGAGCAGAGCCGCGTGCGTGCGTAGGAGGTGTACGGAGCAGAGCCGCGTGCGTGCGTAGGAGGTGTACGGAGCAGAGCCGCGTGAGTGCGTAGGAGGTGTACGGAGCAGAGCCGCGTGCGTGCGTAGGAGGTGTACGGAGCAGAGCCGCGTGCGTAGGAGGTGTACGGAGCAGAGCCGCGTGCGTAGGAGGTGTACGGAGCAGAGCCGCGTGCGTGCGTAGGAGGTGTACGGAGCAGAGCCGCGTGCGTGCGTAGGAGGTGTACGGAGCAGAGCCGCGTGCGTGCGTAGGAGGTGTACGGAGCAGAGCCGCGTGCGTGCGTACGAGGTGTATGGAGCAGAGCCGAGTGTGTACGAGGTATGTGTACCAGTGGTAGCCCCCCGCGGATTCCGCTCCTATAGTCTCAGCCACCTTTGCCAGCAGCATTCTTCTCCAGAGTCTCTTCTGCCGCTGTCTGCATTCTGCAGCTCAGCATGGAGGGGCACGATGTCATCACTGTGCTGATATGTGCAGAGCGACCGGAGGAGACCGGAGCGGCAAGAAGAAAGGTGAGGAGAAAGAGAGATCCGGACGGCCAGACACTCCGCTTGGCTGCGGTGCCACCATATGGCAGTGCGGCTCCATTGAGCTGCTTGCATTATTTGTGCTCTTCAGGATGGTTGTGTATATACCAAGCATGCTCAGACGCACAAAAATGCAACATTTTGCATTTGAAGGGTATTTTTAAAAAGCGAAAGGGAACGCAATCGCATTTTAGCCAGCTCCTAACAATGTGTAATATACTCACTGTCAGAAACAGCTCTTGCTGGTTTCGGCAGTCACTGTTCCTGTAAGGCTGCCTTCACATAGGCGTTTTTTGAAAAATGTGGCAGTTGCGGTAAAAAAAAACCCCGCATCTGCCGCATTTTCCGTCTAGCGCAGGGGTCTCAAACTCCAGGCCTCGAGGGCCGCACTCAGTCCAGGTCTTCATGATTTCCATACTTTGACAGTTGGTCATTTGATTACTAACTGTCAAATACTAGGGAAATCCTGAAAACCTGGACTGTGTGCAGCCCTCGAGGCCTGGAGTTTGAGACCCCTGGTCTAGCGGCTGCACTTGCTGCACGTTTGCGGCAAGCCCCATGCATTGTCTATGGGGCTTCCGGTAAGTGTGCGGCAATATATATACATATATATTGCCGCACACTTACCGGAAGCCCCATAGACAATGCATGGGGCTTGCCGCAAACGTGCAGCAAGTGCAGCTGCTAGACGAAAATGCGGCAGATGCGGGTTTTTTTTTAAGTACATATCGCGGACTATATATATATATATATATATATATATATATATATATATATATATATATAGTCCGCGATATGTACTTAAAGGGGGCCCACTGAGACCTTTTCGCCCGGGGCCCACAGAAACCTGGAGCCGGCCCTGTCCATAGGGCCCCATGTTATAGGGATCGGGTCAGATCGGATGTGCACTAAATGCCATCCAATTTGGTCCGATCCGAGTCTGTCAGATTTTATTTTCGGTGCAAAAATCGGAGCAGGCGCCGATTTTTGCACCGATAATAAAATCGGACAGGATCGGACCAAATCGGATGGCATTTAGTGTACATCCGATTCGGTCCGATGCCCATAGGGCTGCATGGGGCCAAATTCGGATCCGATGCTGTCCGATTTTCATCGGACAGCATCGGATTTAGACAAATCGTAGTGTGAAACCAGCCTTACCAGATCTGGGATGACATAACTGCCGTCTCTTAAGCATATTACTACACCTAGCACATCCCAGACACTGGAAATTACCCATGCTGGGACTGCTCAGTGTTGTCTGTAAATCTCGTCTAGATGTCCCAATGTCAGACTTTACTATTCTGTGTCTTAAATTTCTACTCCGTCTATAGGAAAACAGGGGTTGCCTGCCAAATTCCTCGATCGACTCATGTCCTTTCTTTAAAAGTGGCCAATGTCTCCGTATAATACCTGCCACCCTCCTGCTCAGCTCATTGTACGTTGTCACTAGTGGTATAGTATTTTCATTTGCTTGTTTATTACCTTGAAACCAACAGGTCATCACGTCTCACATTCAGAATCTCATGTTTACACTGATGTAGGATCTCCTGTGGATATCCCCTCTTTAAGAATTTGATGACGTCATCATCTGCAGGGGCGGACTGGCCCAGGTGGCAGTGGGGCCGGACGGATAGCTGCATCCCAACTAAAAAAAGACTGATAGCACACCCCCCTCCCCCGTCCGGCACCCTGTCTCCCCCGTCCACCAAAAAAGTCTGACAGCACACCTTCCCCCCCTCCCCCCTGGTCCTCACCTAAGGGCTGGCAGAACAAAGCTGCCACCCGGAGTTAGTGTCGCCAGCCCCTGATCATGTGCCACTATCCTTCTTACTCTCAATAGTTGACTCCAAGGGAGTGATTCAATCATACCTCTGGGGTGTTCACTGGAAAAATGCAAAGTACTGTTCCTATCCGTTATCTACTATTGGTTGATTTAATGAGGGGGGTGTGTGTTTAACACTATAAATGGGTGAGATTTGATGATATTTGTGAGCTTGATAAAGACCAGATTGTTGTGGTCGAAACGTCGCTGTAATGGACTGGGAATAAAGAATTTTAAATCATCACCATCTTGTGAGGTGCTGTCCACGTCGCCCCGGAGCAATCGCCGTGAAATTGCCTCACGGTTGCGGCGTGTGATTGGGGAATTTCGTAACGATAAATTGCCTCTCGCCCGTTGCCTGATTCCTGAACAGTGCTCAGTAATCAGCCGCAATCGTTAAGGCGATATTTCCGTGTTGTGGCGTGTGATAGGGCGATAGTGATGGAAAGAGTGTTGTCTATGATTTCCCGTAGGCGTGCCTCAGTGTACTGGAGTCCGCGCCCCGTCTGAACTGATTGGTGTGGTTTACTGTGTTCCCATTGGCTGTCAGTTGACACCGGCCATATTTGAAGAGCTGTTCGTTCAGCAACACACACATCTTCTGAATGCAATGGTGTTTGTGGGGGATGTAGGTACACTTCAGTACACACACACAAAACATGTGTGCACACAAACACTTCAGTTCAGCCATGGCAACTCTGCCATGGCGTGGACCAATGCAGGCACATATGTGCATAGTGTGGTTTGTATCTTACCGCCATCACCTACAGACACACACATAGCCATTCTTTAGTGTAATCCACTGTACTGCACAAGACCGCTCCTGTGTGACGCTTTGGCGCCTCGAAAGTGTATTGCAGGAGCCACAAATGATGACACGAGCGTGTACTTGGTGCAAACTCCGATAGACAATGGTGTCATGTATTAGCCAGCCTTCCAGAGCAGGCTGACCAATGGTAACGCTGTTGCGTTGTCCAATGAGCGTGTATGTGGCGCGGTGTAAACCACTGTGGCACGCCTATGTCCTAACCGTGCTGAACATGTACGCCCACATTGCCTTTGACCTTGCGGCGTGTGAAGCGGCGATGGAATTAGGCAAGATTGGTTCCACTATAGGTGAGGCGATTTCCGGTGCGACACATCGCCTTAGCTTCAGGGCGAAATTGCGGCGTCTGATGCCGCTATTGGCGATCTGAGGCAACCGAGAAAATCGTGAGCGCGCACGTTAGATCGCCGCATATCGCCAGGCAGTATTGCCGCATGTGACGGTACCTTAAAGGTACCATCACACGCGGCAATATTGCTAGGCAGTTTCACTGGCAATTTGCAGGTTGCAGTGAAATCATGGACACATTGTTCTATTTTGTTGCTGTGTACAAATGAAACAATGTGTCCATGATTTCACTGCAACCGGCAAATTGCCAGTGAAATTGCCTAGCAATATTGCCGCGTGTGACGGTACCTTTAGAGTTTTAAAATGTCTTCATTTTGATGTTTGCTTTACATTGTTTGTTGAATACAGGACAGTCTCCTATCAATGGGCCCAAAGAAATGAGACAAATAAAAACAATATTATTGTCCTGAAACAGACGAGTATGCAGGAACCGAATCAAGGAAGAGGAAAAAAAGCTGCACTGTTGTGCAAAAAACAAAGTCCAAACTGATGTCTGATAAATTAAAGGTGGTTTATTCAATATGTGTCAAAGTGTTTCCTCACTTCTTCATCAGATTGGAGGATTTCATGATGAAGAAGTGGTAAAGCACTTTAATACATTCTAAAAATTCAAGTAAACCACGTTTAATTTAAGTGTTTCCCAACTTCTTCATCATGAAATCCACCAATCTGTTGAAGAAGTGGGGAAACACTGTGAAACGTGTGGAATAAGCCACCTTTAATTTATCAGACATCAGTTTGGACTTTTGTATTTGCACAGCAGCGCAGGTTTTTTCTCCTGGATTAGGTCTCTGCACACTCGTCTACCTTGATGCACATAGACTCTGCGGCAGCTATTTAGGCTTCTGAAACTGGTAGCAACCTCATAAGGTGAGCGAGCCACCGTTAGCACACCTTTACTCTTTATTGGAGTAAAACCCTATTTCACTTTTTTATCCACAGCTTTTCCATTGTCCCGAAACAGTATTGCTCCTCTATACTCAGTGATCCATCCTCACCAATCTGCTGGGATTAACATTCAACAGTGGTGTGAAACAGTGGACACTCATTTACTGGAGCATTCATATTTTGTCCAAGGCAAAGAAAGAGTGAGTGTCTGACAGATGTTGATCCAAGCAGACCGGCAGGGGATGCAGTGCTGGGGTGCTCGGTACGAATATCAATGTTTATTTTTTTTCACCTCCCTTGGCCCATTAATAAGGAGTTGTGAAGCAGTATATTTAAGTACATTCAGATAGATAATTATTACTTTGTATCCTAAATAATAAATATTTAACCTAATTAAAATTATTTTAAAAAAGTAATATTATGACTTATGCAGTGCCAGCATATTCCATAGCGCTTTGGATGACGTACCATTCTATGTGGTTAGTATTTTCAAGGCATTTCTGCATTTTGGTACTGTGTCCCTATAGGATAACGTAGCAATAGGTGATGTTTTTGTCACATGAGATGAAATGACACAATTTGTGAAATCTAGGCCGTAGTTATTTATGAATTTATAATTTACATCTCTCGCCTGCTCAATATTCATCCCATGGATGGGAAACCTTTCTTCATAATGACCTAGATTTATCAATGAATCCTAACAGCTCCTTGAAATTAAAAGATGAGAAGTTTTTCCTTTTGGGGGGTGGGGATAAATTATGGAACGGTGCAGCATGCAATATTGCTTGATATTAAGAAGCAAATTTTGGTGTCATGCACAGTTATTTATTATTTCTAGGGAAAGAAAGAAGCGAGAAGTCAGTGCATTGCAGAGATGGAACAGTGTTTGTGAAAGATGGGTAAGAACGGGAAAGTATTGGCCTCCCTGGCCCCGGTGTACCCGGCTGACACTAGTCCCGCCCTAGAATTACAAGATTTTGTGTATCATCCTGCTAAAAGATAAGTTGGTTAAGTTATCCAGGGGATTCTTTGATTTTGTATGACCGACCATTGATTTTAGACCCACTACTTACAAATAGCAAATTAATGAGCTACTTTCCTGCCTGCCAAACTTATTTGGCCATTACATGGTATCCTTCACACAATAAATTGGCCCTGACCATCCCCTAGATTCGCACTGGGAACCATGGAGCTACTGAAGGAATCAAGCGGACTAGCTGCCCCCAGTATGACTTATCTCTATGTTTGTGTTATGGAGTGGGTGACAGATATTTCATTTCTTCCAGCTTTCACACAAAAGCACTTGGATTAGCTGAGCATTGCTTTGTTCTTAATGAAATAACTGCTGCCAAAATCCTCTGGTAACGGTTTATCTCCCCACCAAGCAAAATAATCTGGTGATTGAGATTTTACCACTCAATCATTATGTTTTACCTATTTGTCCCTGCTCCAGAGTTGGGTCTTGCTTCCTTCCCTTATAGCTTCTATGATAGTTAGCACCAGGTCACTGTGATATCACACAAAGCGCCATTGATGACAACACTCAATGCCTTGTTAGGATGGCTCCGGCACACATGTGAACACCATTGCCTGTCTGTGCGCCCCCTGACCGGCGGTTCAGTGAATCCATCACCCCCAGGGGAACCTCTAACATTAGGTCTCCAGTTATAATCTTACAGGGTACCTGCTGAGGCTCCCATACAAATTAGACAGTCGCCCTATCCTGCCGACTGTAATGTAATGTGTATTAAGTCCTCCTTATTGGAAGTTCCTCTTTCCAAAAGTGAAGATATATGCAGATAAACTCATTTTTAAATCTGTTTTCCACATAAACCTAAAAGTGAAGTTATATGAAATAATTGATCTTGACCATTTTAGTTGATTATCACATATAAATAACATCTGATCACCTGTGATCCCAATCTGCCTAAAATGTGATATATCAGGTTAGATTTTTTTTTTAGGCATTGACAACTAAAATAAAAATTAGAGTTTGGCATTAGTACAAGCTCAGGGTGTTGGATTTATTTTAAATATATAATAAACTGCCATTATATTTGTTCAGTGCATTGTGTTATACTGATAATTGGACAATCATATAAATAATCTGAAGGCTGAAGATCCTCCTCTATACGTTTAGTGGTCGCAGTCATGCCTTCGTGGTCTTGCTATGTGTCTAAGACCTGGACACGATTGTAGATTCTGCTGTCGAACAGGATGGGGCCGATTGTGCTAATGACACTGTGGTCAGAGTCTGATCCGAGTCTCATCATGCAAAAGGAAATATCCAGCGAGCAAAAAAGACTGGTCAGGAATGTCAAAATCATGATGCCTTTATTGGTAGAAAAATTCTCAGTGCATAAGCAAAGTACAGTAACAACAGACCAAAAGTACCCCCCTCCCGAATCACCCATAAAAGGCTGAGCTTACTATGATCTGATGCTCTCGGATGACCGAATCTGAGCTCAATGTGAGGAGAAGATGGAGAACCAAATTTCTCCATCTTCTCTATTGTGAGTCCAAAGAGATGTTATCCTAGTGTCATCCATTCCTCGTATCCACAGATTGAATGTATGAGCGGCATCTGACGAGTGAAACTGCTACATGCTGCGATTTTTGTAACTGGCAGATTCTGTAAGTAAAAAACATTAGTGCAATCTGAGAAAAAGAATCGATTTATGCAGCAGTGTCAGACCTAATACTATGCTGAAAAGCCCTCGAAGGACACTTGCAATAATTTACTTAGAGGCACGTGTAGCTCAATGTCAGGAGGATGGATATTTCTGCACCGTTGATTCTGTGCTTACAATCACTGGAATAATGTTGTAGTTGACAACACAGCTGCTGAGGATTTAAGAATTTCATGTTTGGGCTTTAAAGGCCATAATGTGAATCCAACAATTCATGCATTGTCCTAGGGAAATGTTGACACAACTGTAGAACAGGTGGATGGTAAAAGATGAGCTGGTGACGAGGTCATAGCCTTGAGATGAGGCAGTAAATCTACATGAAATGTACCGGTAACAGGTCTGCGATCACACAGGTGATTTACATAGACACTCGCAGCATAATATCAAATGTAATGTAGGTCAAAAACAAGCACTATGCCCTCCAGGGAGGAACGCTTGTGTGATGTCACCAAGAATAGAATCTTTCTGGGTCTCATTTGTTTGGTTGCTAAAAAAAATGATGGAAATAGTCAGTGACTGCTGTAATGTGAACATATTGTGTCCATAAACCTGACAACGCTAGGGAAATGAGCTTAATGTGAAGACACGAGGGTCAGTGGGGGCTCTCGTTTCTTTGAAAAGACCGTATGGAGTGAACACCCAAACTCCTTCCCTGTGGGTAGAGTACTACTCAGACAACACATGGTGAGGGAACTATACATCGATTAGACTTTATTGGATCCCCTGCCATGTAACTTATACTCAGCAAGAAAACACAATGTAACAGGCAACAAAGTCTCACCCTTCTGCTGGCTCACCAGGATTGGAATATTACTGCCTTTGGGGCTTCCAGGTTCAACTACCCCAGTCCAGCAGCACCCTACTTTTGGCGGGCACCCACTGAGAAGAGATAGCGACAAGCTTAGGAAGCTGACTGAGCACAGCATAATCTGTAGCCAGGAGACAAAGGTGTCCCAACCTGGCACTGAAGCAATTTATGATCTTCTAGCTGGAACTTTGGATCGTAGGCTGAAGTCCTGAAGAAAATGATCCTCCAGTTGGATCCCTGGATCCTATCCTGAAGTCTTGTAGGAAATGAAGAACATGGTGACAGGAACAACTCTTTTTCTCAGCTTTGCAGACATATGTACGGGACATGATGCATTACAGACAGTGTATGAAGAAGAGTTCTCCAGGGTCCACCATGCTTTTTATTGTTACACGTCCTTTAGTTGACTTTATGAGAAGATTCAGTTTCTCTGTTTCCAAACTCCTGCTAAATATATGTAAAATGCTGCACTCTGATGAGCTTGCTAAATGGAGGAGTTGTAATTAACACCCAGTTTCCTGGAGCGCAGGGGATCCTGCAGACTCGTGTTATCCTGTGAAAGCTGAGGACAGCCAGGAGACTCCTGACCACATCACCTCCAGAAGGATGGAAAACGATCATCTCTGGCACAGACAGGAGACAGGCAGCAAAACACCCAAACCCCTTGAGCTAGCCCCCTTACAAACGAAAAAAATATTAGGTTACGTTTATTCTGCAGGTCAGTATGATTTCAGCGATTCCAAATTTATATTGTTTTTTATTTCATTTTAAAAAAATGCTTTGTGCCACCATTTTCAGACAGCTAAGAAAAGTGAAGTGACAAAAAAATGGCATTTTGATTTCTTTTTTTTTAACTACGGTATTTAGATTTTTTTTTATTTCATTACATATAAATATTAAAATGAGGGATTTAAAGGGATCCTGTCACCTTCAGAACACCTCCTAAGCTACTAAAACATGTCCCTGCAGCATATTATCACTAATCTCACACTCCTTTTGTCTCCTAAAAGCATCCTGTGAAAGTGCATAAAAACGTTTTAATACTTACTCATTAGTGATTATAATTAGCAGAGCTATATTCTTTAGCCCTTAGGGCGTGTTGTTTTGCAGGCTCCAGGATCCACCCTCTCTCTCTCTGTGCTGCTTTGCTTGTGCAGGCTTTGCCCTCCCCCTCTCTGTCACTCACAGAATGCAAATCATTAGTCCTGCCTTCAGCTCCACATCATAGCAGAAGCTGCACAGAGTGGGCTGGATCGTTCAGGCTGCAAAACAACATGCCCTAAGGGCTAAAGAATATAGCCCCTGCTAATTATAATCCCTAATCAGTGAGTATTAAAACGTTTTTATGCACTTTTACAGGATGCTTTTAGGAGACAAAAGGAGTGTGAGATTAGTGATAATATGCTGCAGGGACATGTTTTGGTAGCTTAGCAGGCGATTTGGAGGTGACAGGATCCCTTTAAACTTTTTTTTTATCTTCTTTTATATTTTTTCTCAACACTTTTTAAACAATTTTTCAATCATCGTTTGGAACTTACAATACCTTAATGATTTGCTGTGAAGCACAAACATGGCAGACATGGGGCCTTCAGAAATATATTGGACTTCACACCAAAACGTTACCACTCCCCATTTCTTCTCATTTTTAAGTTTTGAGGTAAGTATCCCCCACAATAGTGGATAATGTGAAAATCTGCTCCAGGATCTCAAGTGGCTCTGTCACCAGGATGCTTACCTCAGGTGGAAAAAAGTGTTGACTCAGCACCAGAGGACTGCATAATGTCCATGTTGCACACTGATCCCAGATACGGGCTTTGCTCCCCTCATCCAGGTCCACTGAGCTCTGTTGTGCTCCACATTGAGCTTTAATGACCCAGCTCCCATTTGAACGTCTACCTCGGCCTATATAAAGCTCACACACCTGTGTCTTGGTATTAAGACTTTCAGTTTTCCTAGGTCCTGTCCACCTGTGGCCTCTGTGTCGGCTGCAGTGGTTTTGCTACTTACTTCCCGGTATACTATTTGCAGCCTCCAGTGTTTATATTATCCATTTTCTACATGCCTCACCTGCCTGTGGCACTGACATCTATGGCCTTTGTGCCCACCTGAACCTTGAGCTTGGAGGATCCACCTCACCAGCTGAGCCAACACAGTCCAACATGACCCCACCTCTGAGGAACAGCAACTGGACCTCAATAACTGGGGCAACCACAGGACCTCAATAACAGGGACAACAACAGGACCTCAATGACAGAGACAACCTCAGGATCTCAATGACAGGGACAACAACATGACCTCAATAACAGGGACAAGCAAAGGACTTCAATGACAGGGACAATCTCAGGACCACAATGACAGGGTCAATAACAGGACCTCGATGACAGGAACAACAACATGACCTTAATTACAGGGACAACAACAGTACGTCAATGACAGGGATACCCTCAGGACCTCAATGACAGTGACAACAATAGGACCTCAATGATAGGGACAACCTCAGGACCCCAATTACAGAGTCAATAACAAGACATTGATGACAGGAACAACAACAGGACCTCAGTGACAGGTTTATCAACAGGACCTCAATGACAGTGAGAGGACTGCCACAGCAATGACAGCCACAAGACCTCCACTACCAGTGACAGCCATAGACCCCCACTAATAAAGACAGCCACAATGCTAAGTTGAAAATGGAAGGAATATTTTTATGGCTAATAGACTGCGACTTTAGACTGTTTGAGATTGATTTCCCTCATTGTCCCCCTCTTTCTTCCCAAAGTCCTGGCATACTAGAGGCATATTCCTGTATGTCAATGTTGATAGATACTACAGGTTGGCCGCTCGTAACCTACATCCTACCATTTCAGATTAGGGAAGATATAGACAAGCCGGAGATGAGGAATGAAAAGCAGGTGATTCTATCCTATCAAGTACACTTTAAATGTTTTACTTAATTTAACCTCAACCTGTGAGAACCAATATACCGTACATAATTCATATTTCCAAATCAATCGCCATACATAATTTATAGAAGCAGAGTTATTTTACATAATTCAATGTATAATTTATATATCAATGCCACAGGATAGAATGCATAACGATGACAAACTGTGTCTAACTAACATATGCTGTTTATTAAAATAAGTAAAAAAAAGATTTATATCTACACCTAAATGGAACTAATTAGAATTATACTCTCAAAGCTCTCGACAATTGATACATATGAAGTGAAGGAACAATTCCACTCTAGAATAACCTGTAAATTTGACAATAAAAGGGGATGTCCCACTAAGGATAAGTGATCAATGTGTGACTGTTTGTATCTGACTGATTGGACTCCGACTGATACAGAGAACAGGCGTACTAAACTTATAAGAATTAGGTTAAGTATATTGAAGAATTTTTGTTGATTTGTCCTAAATTTTTGAGTCATTGATATTAAACATTTCTGAATTATTCAGTTTTCAGTGAGCCCCATAATCAGCTGATTCTTCCTGTTCTGCAGAGATCACTTCTCAGCATACATATTATTACCAACAGAGTCATCTCCTCCTCCCTTTTCTCAATGATCAGGTCAGGTTTCTCTAGAATACTCTCCAGGTCCTGGTCCTGGTAGAGATTTGACAGTAGTGACCAAAAATTGAGAAACTTTCCCCTTTGACTTGTGGACTTCTTTGATGGTGGCCCAAACATGCTTCGCGATAGCCAATTAAGAAGTTACTGGACCCTTGTGAGGCCCAGCAGGCAAAGAGTGAATTGGAAGACTTGAAGGTATTTGCAACAGACAAGTAACAAATATCTCTGATTAGCTCAGGCTGAAGTAGGTAGCACTTCTGGCAAGTGGAAGGCTAACACAACCTTCGAGAGGAAGGACAAAAATGAACACAAAACAACCTAAATGATGGTACAGCACTAGAAAACGAGTCTTGCCAGAGAGAGCAGAGAGCTCCAAAACCCTGCAAAGTAGATGTGATTACCTTCAGGAAGGTCACCTTCCACGACAGAGGTAAAGTGGTTTAAAGGGAAACATCTGTAAAGGTACCTTTACACGCGGCAACTTTTCTAGGAATTTCACCAGAAACTTACTGGTTGCAGTGAAATCATGGACACATTGTTCTATCTTGTTGCTGTGTACAAATGGAACAATGTTTCCATGATTTCACTGCAGCCAGTAAGTTGCCAGTGAAATTCCTAGAAAAGTTGCCGCGTGTAAAGGTACCTTAAGATATCCAACACAAGATTAATCCCTTCCCGACATAGGACGTTGTACAACGTCCTGTGTTCCTGCCTGTTCCCGACACAGGACATTGTACAACGTCCTGGCAGATTTGAGCTGCTGCAGCTCCTGTGAGTGGGGTTACTCAGGTGTCACAGATGCTGCTGCTCTGTGACAACTTGTAGATGATCCCACAAGGGGTGGATTAACCCCCCCATGCCCAGGACCCCTCCGATCGGCAGTTTAAAAGTGAAACTGCCGATCGGAGGGAATCATAGGGATTCACCCCTCCAGATCTGATTGGAGCTCTCCAATCAGATCTGGAGGGGTGGATCAGCAGGTGCCCTCATCACCCCCTCCCCTCAGATCAGGCCCCCCGCCTCCCACTCCTCAGGATCACAGGGGCCACCCCGCTGCCGTTCCCCCAACCTGCCGCCCCCTCTCTATTATGTATTGCGGCGGCTGCACCCGCATGCGTCCCCCGGTCACAGTGCCTGTGCCCTGCCCAGTTCTCCCCCCCCCCGGCTGGCCCACCTCCGGGCTTGTGCCTGGCTCCCCCTCACCTCCTGCGCGGCTGCCCCACATCGTGCACCCGCCCTGCCGCTGCGCCTCCTTGCCCGCTGGTCTGTGCCGCCTCCTCCCCCCCTCTGCTCTGCTATGTGATCGAGGAGTAGTACGGTATGTATGTATTATGTCTGTCTGTAGTATGTGTAACACGCTCTGGGATCGCCTTTACTGGGACCGAAGGGCCCGTAGCTTTCTGCATTCAACTCAGGCGGACAGCAGAGATCCGTGTGCAAATGATGCTGGGTCACATTTATTCAGGTGATAGCAACACAGAAAGCAAATAAAACAGCAACAAAATAAATCCTTGCCTGTCCGGCTCTAACTAAACAGGATGAAATCCTAACTACAGACTGGAGGGCTTCTCCCTTCCAGTTAAACACATAAATACTGTAAAGCTTTCACTCACATGTGTCTCATTCACAGAGAGGCTTTCAGTGTTCCCTGGCTGAGACTCCTGCCCAGCATGGCATGTCCTGCTCCCCTCTTTGCAGGATATAGGGAGACTCACCACATATGTCCTGCACCTTTGCAGGCTTGTGGAAAAACTGGCCTCTCCACACAGGTGCAATCCAGTGTGTTTTGTAAATCACTCCTTCACACAGAACTCAGCTTTCATCAGCAGCAGTTAACCCCATGTGTGCTGCTACTGAGCCAACCTGCATTTACCCTGTGCATATGTTGCAGGGTTTAGCAATCCCACATTAATGTCGGTCACGTGAGTCATGCCAACCACGTGCCATAGCGCCGGCATGCCTCACATATCCCTCCCCCCTGTTCAGACCCGTAGGGGCGAACATGTGCCATCGAACAGGGGCCCTGGGACAGGGCATCTATCGCCGGGCGCCCCAATAGTCGAGGGGACCTCGGCAGTCGACCAAGAGCGTCAGCTCCCAGCTCATGAGCCTTCAGATTTTGTAGGGGTCTAGCATCAGTCACGGTCCTACACGTTTGCCTCAGGTAAACCCCAGGATCAGACCAAGTCAGATCACGTGTCCGAGTAGACAGTTTGCCAGACCTCCCCCGCTCCCAGCGGTCACAGTAGTGCGAGTCACTTGCCTCTGTATCCAGGGTCGGATCGGACTTTGTCCTGTCCCGCAATCTACTGGGCCGTCTGATCGGGCCTCTCAGACTCAAGGTACTGGAGGATTCACTCCCACTAAACCCACGCCCACTATCCTCAGGACGTCGTTGGAGGTCTCTCCAATGGCGACTTTCTTCATTGCCTCCTTTACCTAGAGAACTATCATTATTATTGGGAAGGTCCCTTCTTTGTTGGGTCTCATGGTTTACAGGCCGTCGCCATTGTCTGCTGCTCAGGCGACGCTGTCTCTCAACTCGCAGTCTTGCAAGATTCAGCTGTTCTACATCTCGCAGGTAGGCCACTCGGTATTCCATGAGCATCCGTACATAACCAAGACTTTCCTCTGTGCCTATGGCGAAGAACGGCACCATACCATTCTTGTCAGGTAACCAATCTTTGTGATCACGTAGTCCGCTCACTTTCACCACCCCGGACTTCCTTACTATTAGTTGCATGGCTTGGCCATTTCTCCCAATGAGCTTCCTCACTAGAGCCTGAGGGACCTGGATGACGTCTTCCCGCAGACTCTGAGCTTCCTTCATAAGCTTCAGCTGTCTAGCGGCTTCTTCAGTCTCCAACCGGATCATCCGCTTTGTGCGAACGCACTGTAAGTGCATGTCACTTAGGATAGCGACTCGCTTCACTGTGACTTCTGTCGTGGACAGGACCACCAGCTGTTTAGATTCTGAAGTCCAGTACACCTTACAGGCTTCCACGGCCTTCTTAAACTCTTCATGCACCGACTCTCTGGTGCATTCTTCTCTCAAGTCCTCAGGTACATCTACGAGGCACTTGTATAGAGGAGTTTCTGACATACTACCGGTCCCCTCCAGTTCCCCTGGCTTAGGTTTCAGGGCCAACGGACTTTCGGCTTCTTCAGCGCGTTTGCCCGGGAGGACCACTGGGTACTCAACCTTCTCCAAGGTTGCCTCGTTCCTCATATGGCATGCGTCCAGGCGACTTTTGAGGTCAGAGACTTCCTCCTCTAGTTCGGCTACTCGCCTCTCAGCAGCTTGTCTTCGAAGCCCTTCCTTCTTCAGCTGTTCTTCTACCACAATTCCCGGAGACCTCTCTGTCTCCAAAGCACCCACTCGAGACTCAACAGCCTGTCTCCACAGCTTCTCTTGTCTCAAGTGGCCCTGAAGCATCTCCGTGAGCTCCCTTAACTTGGCTCCGACATCCACCGGACCAGGCAAGCTCACCACACTCGAGGAGGTATTAACTTCAGCCCTCACTTCCTCAGTGGCTTCTTCCACTTCTGCAGTCAACTTCCCCTCTTGGGGTCCGGCAGCACCCTTAGCAACCTCGACCACATCATCGTGTGTCTGTCCAGGGGTCTCCAGTTCTTCACCTGTGACCTCTGCCACAGCACGCCACTCTTGGGCATCGGCAGCCCCATCTGTGACCCTCACCAGGGTCTCATCGGTATCAGCTTCCTCCTTCTCGTAGGTCTCAGCATCGATACCTTCGGCCCTTTCTTGGGTCTCTGTAGTGTCACCTTCAGAGGTTCTCTCACCCTCCATCTTTTCAACCTTTTCCGAAACTCCACCCATCTCTGCTGCGGTGCTGTCTCCGCTTCCAGCCACTTCAGTGGTGGGTCTATTCTTAGTCTGCTCTCCATGACTTTCAGGGACTCTTGCTCCACTAGCTGTCCCCAGGATTTCTCCTCCTACAGCGCCACCAAATGACGGACCATCAGCTGCTTGTGCAGACATGGGAGCGGACACCCCTACAGTCTTCCTGGGTGGCTCTTTCTCCTTGTCTTCCACTTGAACAGTAGTGTCATCACACAGTGTCAGTTCCTTAGACAGCACAATATTGGTCTCAGCTCCAGCGGTTTCTACGGGCAATAACACTTCACCTTCCATTCTGTTCTTCTCGGTGTCTGGAAGAGAACTCATACATGGCATAGAAGCAGATGACAATATAATGACAGCTGGGGTCACCTGGGCAGCCTTTTTGTGGCGCTTGCTCTTTTTGGGACGGGAGGAGTTGCCATCCTTACTGGACCCTTCCTTACTGTACACCCTTCCTTTCTCAGAGTCACCGTCACCCCTTGAGTCAGTGTTATGCTCCACAGTATGATGAACCCCCAAGGCACTCTCTAACTTGGTGCCGGCTCCATTCTTTTTGGCTACCATGTCACTACCAGTTACAGTGTGGTTACAATCAGTCACAGTGCGGTTTACCTCTTTACTCGTCGTGTCGCTATGTTGGGGAGAACCACCCTTTTCTTTGGTCACCCCTACCTCTGGGATGTCACACTTATTGGGTACCAACATATTATTACACATAACAACATCACAGACATTCCCTTTAGCCTCCCGCTGTAACAGCAGCTCCTTTGGACTGTTCTGGCTGTTTCCTGAGCAGCCAGATACAAGCCCTTGCTCCCAGAAGTTCATAAACAATTTAGAGTCCCGGCCTATTATGACCGGAAAAGCTAAATCTGGGACTACGCCCACATCGGGTCGCTCCAGTTCATAGTCCGTCTGAAGGATCACTCTGCCCAGTGGGTACTCTTTAGTGGCCCCATGGCTGCAGCGTCCTTCGATTCGCCGTCCCGGCATAAGATGGAGTTCTGGTGTGGCCCTCACTAGGGTAACAGAGTTCCCCAGGTCTAGAAGACCTGACACACCTTGTCCATCCATCTTCACAGAACACATCCGTGACCCTAAGCTGGTTGGACGGTCTATCCCACAGATAGGACATTGGTAAGAGGAGCCCCAGAGTCCCCAGCTCCCGTCAATCCGTTCAGAGTTTGATTGCTGTGCCCCCTTATGGGTAGCCACCCCTTTTGAGGTCTCCACCCCCTTTTGGGCAACCACCCCTTTTTGGGTCTCCGCCCCCTTTTGGGCAACCACCCCTCTTTGGGCCATGATCCCCTTTATGGAACCCACCCCCTTTTGGGACATTATCCGCATTCCTGAATCCGCCCCCTTTTGTGACTCCGCCCCCTTTTGATCAACCCAGTCTATAGGGGATGCTTTCTGGGGACACCCCACAACATATTGCTGGTGCTGCTGCTCCTGGCTCTGCAGCAGAAACTCCAGGATCTCCTCCATGCTGCCCGGCCTCTCCGGCTGCAACAAGAGAAAAACAGGAGGGGCGCTCCAATGGGTAATACCCGGCGTTCAAGGGGAAGGGGGGGGGGGTAGAATACCACTAACCTTTCCTGGTTGTACCGCCCGTACAACCAGGATCTGCAGCCTGTGGTGTATTGCTGCTCACCAAGCAGAGCCCACGTCTCACAGCCAGTCACTTGACTCCTCCCACTTGCATCTGGGTTGAGTGCGCTGTCCAACTTCGTGACCCCGCCGAGCCACCAGCCAGATGCTTGTCTCCCAGCTCGTCGTGTGGTTACCTCTAGTAACCTGGCTGCACTGCTGCCACAATCCTGACACCTGTGGTGTTGCCTCCAGCAACCGAGGTTGTATGCGTCGTCTTCGTGACCCCACCGAGTCACCGGAAAACGTGCTTGGGTACGTTGTGCAGTTGCCCGTAGCAACCAATGTCCATATAAGTGCACCTGCACCGTTACCGCAATCCACAACCAACCTTGTAGGCCTTGTCCGTTGCCTCCAGCAATAAGGCTGCTACAATGCCCGCATTCTCCACCATAATGTGGTAACACGCTCTGGGATCGCCTTTACTGGGACCGAAGGGCCCGTAGCTTTCTGCATTCAACTCAGGCGGACAGCAGAGATCCGTGTGCAAATGATGCTGGGTCACATTTATTCAGGTGATAGCAACACAGAAAGCAAATAAAACAGCAACAAAATAAATCCTTGCCTGTCCGGCTCTAACTAAACAGGATGAAATCCTAACTACAGACTGGAGGGCTTCTCCCTTCCAGTTAAACACATAAATACTGTAAAGCTTTCACTCACATGTGTCTCATTCACAGAGAGGCTTTCAGTGTTCCCTGGCTGAGACTCCTGCCCAGCATGGCATGTCCTGCTCCCCTCTTTGCAGGATATAGGGAGACTCACCACATATGTCCTGCACCTTTGCAGGCTTGTGGAAAAACTGGCCTCTCCACACAGGTGCAATCCAGTGTGTTTTGTAAATCACTCCTTCACACAGAACTCAGCTTTCATCAGCAGCAGTTAACCCCATGTGTGCTGCTACTGAGCCAACCTGCATTTACCCTGTGCATATGTTGCAGGGTTTAGCAATCCCACATTAATGTCGGTCACGTGAGTCATGCCAACCACGTGCCATAGCGCCGGCATGCCTCACAGTATGTATGTATGTATGTATGTGTCTATGTATGTATGTAAGCCGATGAATAAATGTGGTATAATAATAGTAAGCGCTGAGAGCTAAAACAGGATACACAATGCTCTTAAATATATTACCTTTGAGTTTTATTCATTCAACAAATAAAAGCCCTCCTGCCACAACGCGTTTCGACGCTGACTGCGTCTTCCTCAAGTGAATGTCAGGCTAATGATTGCTCCTACTATATATATCTTATTACAGCCAATCATTAACGAAGGGGGCGTGTACTATTAGTCCATCCCCCTTATATTGCACGTGGTAACATAGGAGATAAACAATAATTACTATTTAAACTAAAATCATTCATAAAAACTATATATAAAAGACTGTTATACAGAAAATTAGCCATATTTGTCTCAATTTTTAACAATTTTTTAAAAACAAAGGTTATCTAGACTAAAATCATATATAACAATTTAAAATGTATATAAAAAATACTTTCATATGTATAAAACCAAATAATAAGAATATATAAAAAAATAATAATAAAATTGATAGTTATATATTAAAAGGCTATCTGCTCCTCTCAATTCCAGTGCCGCTCATTAGTCACATGAAAAACAACAACAGCGGCCTGGAAGCGGGAGTAACAGCGAATATGTCATAACATGCTATCTATATGTTATCCAAATAGGATGCTTGCTCCCAGGATTAATTATATATTAAAAGGCTATCTGCTCCTCTCAATTCCAGTGCCGCTCATTAGTCACATGAAAAACAACAACAGCGGCCTGGAAGCGGGAGTAACAGCGAATATGTCATAACATGCTATCTATATGTTATCCAAATAGGATGCTTGCTCCCAGGATTAATTATATATTAAAAGGCTATCTGCTCCTCTCAATTCCAGTGCCGTTCATTAGTCACATGAAAAACAACAACAGCGGCCTGGAAGCGGGAGTAACAGCGAATATGTCACAACATGCTATATGTTATCCAATAAGGATGCTTGCTCTCAGGGTTAATTATTAGGATATTAAAATTAAGAGAAAAAAAAAAAAATAACCATTATTCTTCAATAAAGGGATTTATAAATTCATTATTAAAAATTGTTCTCTAGTGTAAGATTTAGACCTTCAGGAGAAAGAGTACCCATCTTAAAAATCCAATATGATTCCTTTTTGCAAAGTTTACTAATTCTATCTTCACAGTTTTCTTGAATTTGATCAATTATGGTTAGCTGTAAACTGGATGGGTCTTTATCATGTATCTGAGTATAGTGTCTAGATACACTGTGTAATAAAAATCCTTTCTTTATATTAAAACGATGCTTATTGAGTCTTGCTTGCATACATTGAACAGTTCTACCAATATATTGGTACCCACAAGGGCACTCCAGAAGATATATAACATACTTGGATCGACAATTTAGAGTATAATTTATATGAAATATTTCTTTTGTGGTATTTGATGAAAACGTTTTGCGACCATTACATATGGCAGCACAACATTTGCATCTCTTGGATTTGCATTTAAAGCAACCTTTATCCATAGTTAGCTTTTGGGTGTTTTTTACTTCCTCAACTGTATGCAAGTTTTTTATTTTACTCGGGGCCACAATATTTTGTAAGTTTTTTGCTCTTCTGAATATTATTTTAGGAATGTTTGGGATAATTTTAGAAAGTATAGGATCCTCCCTAAGTATGAACCAATATTTTTTCATTAGTTCATAAATATTTTTATGTGATTGATTATAGGTTGTGATTAGATTGCAACTATATTTTCTCTCATTATCTTTTTCATTATTTTTTTCTTTTTCATAAGATTCCGTTTTCAAATTATGAGCTTTTAATGCTTTTATACAGCTTTCTTGTGAACGCTGATTACATTTTTTATAGGCATCTGATAATAATTTACTAGGATATCCCTTTTCTCTGAATCTATTTTTTAATATTCTGGCTTCTTTTTGAAAATCTCCATCATAAGTACAGTTTTTACGTATCCTTAGGTATTGGCCATAGGGGATGTTTCTGATCCAAGTTGGAGGGTGACAGCTATCAAATTTAAGATAGCTGTTGACATCAACTTCTTTAAAGTAAGTTGATGTGCTTAATTTGCCTTTTTTATCTATACTTATCGATAAGTCAAGAAACTGTATATTATGTTCTGACAGATTCATGGTGAATTTAAGTCCCCATTTATTCATATTCAGTGTATTAACAAAAAACAATGCATCTTCTTTAGTTCCGGACCAAATAATGATTAAATCGTCTATAAATCTCTTATAGAACTGAATATATTGTTTTCCTAGAGGGGACTGTGCGATGCATTTCACATAATTTAGGTATAAAAGCAATAGATCATTTCTTATCCAGAGATCCACATATGTCAACAACTCAGAAAGATTTTTTACTAATGGGCATAGATTTTATTTTAAATAATAATATATTTACCTTTCAGGAGTATTTTTACAAACAGATTAAGGGCTGTGCGATGGGCACTAGATTCGCACCCAGTTATGCAGGGTTGTTTATGGGGTCTTCGAGTCTGTGTCCATCGCACAGTCCCCTCTAGGAAAACAATATATTCAGTTCTATAAGAGATTTATAGACGATTTAATCATGATTTGGTCCGGAACTAAAGAAGATGCATTGTTTTTTTGTAATACACTGAATATGAATAAATGGGGACTTAAATTCACCATGAATCTGTCAGAACATAATATACAGTTTCTTGACTTATCGATAAGTATAGATAAAAAAGGCAAATTAAGCACATCAACTTACTTTAAAGAAGTTGATGTCAACAGCTATCTTAAATTTGATAGCTGTCACCTTCCAACTTGGATCAGAAACATCCCCTATGGCCAATACCTAAGGATACGTAAAAACTGTACTTATGATGGAGATTTTCAAAAAGAAGCCAGAATATTAAAAAATAGATTCAGAGAAAAGGGATATCCTAGTAAATTATTATCAGATGCCTATAAAAAATGTAATCAGCGTTCACAAGAAAGCTGTATAAAAGCATTGAAAGCTCATAATTTGAAAACGGAATCTTATGAAAAAGAAAAAAATAATGAAAAAGATAATGAGAGAAAATATAGTTGCAATCTAATCACAACCTATAATCAATCACATAAAAATATTTATGAACTAATGAAAAAATATTGGTTCATACTTAGGGAGGATCCTATACTTTCTAAAATTATCCCAAACATTCCTAAAATAATATTCAGAAGAGCAAAAAACTTACAAAATATTGTGGCCCCGAGTAAAATAAAAAACTTGCATACAGTTGAGGAAGTAAAAAACACCCAAAAGCTAACTATGGATAAAGGTTGCTTTAAATGCAAATCCAAGAGATGCAAATGTTGTGCTGCCATATGTAATGGTCGCAAAACGTTTTCATCAAATACCACAAAAGAAATATTTCATATAAATTATACTCTAAATTGTCGATCCAAGTATGTTATATATCTTCTGGAGTGCCCTTGTGGGTACCAATATATTGGTAGAACTGTTCAATGTATGCAAGCAAGACTCAATAAGCATCGTTTTAATATAAAGGATTTTTATTACACACTGTATCTAGACACTATACTCAGATACATGATAAAGACCCATCCAGTTTACAGCTAACCATAATTGATCAAATTCAAGAAAACTGTGAAGATAGAATTAGTAAACTTTGCAAAAAGGAATCATATTGGATTTTTAAGATGGGTACTCTTTCTCCTGAAGGTCTAAATCTTACACTAGAGAACAATTTTTAATAATGAATTTATAAATCCCTTTATTGAAGAATAATGGTTATTTTTTTTTTTTTTTCTCTTAATTTTAATATCCTAATAATTAACCCTGAGAGCAAGCATCCTTATTGGATAACATATAGCATGTTGTGACATATTCGCTGTTACTCCCGCTTCCAGGCCGCTGTTGTTGTTTTTCATGTGACTAATGAGCGGCACTGGAATTGAGAGGAGCAGATAGCCTTTTAATATATAATTAATCCTGGGAGCAAGCATCCTATTTGGATAACATATAGATAGCATGTTATGACATATTCGCTGTTACTCCCGCTTCCAGGCCGCTGTTGTTGTTTTTCATGTGACTAATGAGCGGCACTGGAATTGAGAGGAGCAGATAGCCTTTTAATATATAATTAATCCTGGGAGCAAGCATCCTATTTGGATAACATATAGATAGCATGTTATGACATATTCGCTGTTACTCCCGCTTCCAGGCCGCTGCTGTTGTTTTTCATGTGACTAATGAGCGGCACTGGAATTGAGAGGAGCAGATAGCCTTTTAATATATAACTATCAATTTTATTATTATTTTTTTATATATTCTTATTATTTGGTTTTATACATATGAAAGTATTTTTTATATACATTTTAAATTGTTATATATGATTTTAGTCTAAATAACCTTTGTTTTTAAAAAAATTGTTAAAAATTGAGACAAATATGGCTAATCTTCTGTATAACAGTCTTTTATATATAGTTTTTATGAATGATTTTAGCTTAAATAGTAATTATTGTTTATCTCCTATGTTACCACGTGCAATATAAGGGGATGGACTAATAGTACACGCCCCCTTCGTTAATGATTGGCTGTAATAAGATATATATAGTAGGAGCAATCATTAGCCTGACATCCACTTGAGGAAGACGCAGTCAGCGTCGAAACGCGTTGTGGCAGGAGGGCTTTTATTTGTTGAATGAATAAAACTCAAAGGTAATATATTTAAAAGCATTGTGTATCATGTTTTAGCTCTCAGCGCTTACTATTATTATACCACATTTATTTATCGGCTTATCTACAATCTCCCTTCGGGAGCGTGGTGTTGTGAGCTGCTCCGGAGCAGGACCTGGCTACATTTATCCATCCTTAAAATCGGCACATGATCCTTCACGCGAGCCAGCTAAGGAGAAGGCAGGAATCTTATATTAAAAACGTTGAAGGGGAACACCAAAGATCAGAAGATCAGTGAACACAAACCTTCACTCACCACATATCCACAATCTAGTTGTGCGGATACGGCACAACTAGTAAAGGTGAGTGAAAATCCTGAATATCGCTTAATCTAGATTCCCCAATGCAGCGTGGCGCAACCTTTGTTTTTTCTTTTGTATGTATGTATGTATGAATGAATGAATGAATGAATGAATGATTGATGGATGGATGGATGATGGATGGGTGAATGGATAGATGGATGGGGGGTGCATGCGTGGACGTGTGCGCGGACGTGAGCGTACATGAGCGTGCGTGCATAGACGTGTGCGTGCATAGACGTGTGCGTGTGTGGACACGTGCGTGGACATGTGCGTGCATAGACTGTGTGTGTGCATAGACGTGTGCGTGCATGGATGTGTGCGTGGACGTGTGCGTGGATGTGCGTGGATGTCAGCGTGCGTGTGTGGATGTGTGCATGCGTGGATGTCAGCGTGCGTGCGCGGATGTCATCGTGCGTGCGTGGATGTCAGCGTGCTTGAATGTCAGCGTGCGTGCGTGGATGTCAGCGTGCGTGAATGTCAGCGTGCGTGAATGTCAGCGTGCGTGTGTGGATGTCAGCGTGCGTGGATGTCAGCATGTGTGGATGTCAGCGTGCGTGCATGTGCGTGGATGTGTGCATGCGTGGATGTCAGCATGCGTGCGTGGATGTCAGCGTGCTTGAATGTCAGCGTGCGTGAATGTCAGCGTGCGTGTGTGGATGTGTGCGTGCGTGGATGTGTGCGTGGATGTCAGCGTGCGTGCATGGATGTCAGCGTGCGTGAATGTCAGCGTGCATGGATGTCAGCGTGCATGCAAGGATGTCAGCGTGCGTGCGTGGATGTCAGCGTGGCGTGGATGTCAGCGTGCGTGCGTGGATGTGAGCATGCATGGATGTCAGCGTGCATGCGTGGATGTCAGCGTGCATGCGTGGATGTCAGCGTGCTTGAATGTCAGCGTGCGTGGATGTGTGCGTGCGTGGATGTGTGCGTGCGTGGATGTCAGCGTGCGTGCGTGGATGTGTGCGTGCGTGGATGTCAGCGTGCTTCAATGTCAGCGTGCGTGCGTGGATGTGTGCGTGCGTGGATGTGTGTTTGGATGTGCGTGGATGTGGATGTGCGTGCGTGGATGTCAGCGTGCGTGCGTGGATGCGTGCGTATGTGGATGTGCGTGCGTGGATGTGGATGTGGGTGCGTGGATGATGGATGCATAGGTGGATGGATGGGTGCAACAAGGGATCAAGTGTCCTCTTGTTGTAGTCTCTGGGATCATAGTCATGGTGCATTGTATGACAGATCATTGTCATACAGTGCACCATAACTCTGACCCCAGAGGCTGTAGGAAGAGGACACTTGATCCCTTGCTGCAGTCTCTGGATTGAGCAGAGGTGATCAAGCGTCGTGGGACCTTCGTTGTGGACTACGTCGGAGGCGATCGAGCGTCGTGGGACCTTCGTTGTGGACTACGTCGGATCTTTATAATAAAGATGGAGTCCGAATTTTGTTTGTGTTATTTTTTTCAAATAAAAAGATTTTTCTCTGTGTGTATTTTCTGACTATTTACCAGAGATTCCTAATGGCGGGTCTAACATTGGCCCTATATTATGAATCTCGGGCTTAGTGCCAGCTGCCAATAAAAAGTTGGCATTAACCCCTTTATTACCCAGTTTGCCACCGGCACCAGGGCAACTGGAAGAGTCTGGGTACAGCGCCAGTAAATGGCGCTTCAATGAATGTGCCATTTTCTGGGGCGGCTGCGGGCTGCAATTCACAGCATGGGGAGCCCAGAATGCTTGGGCCTCTCCATGCTGCGGATTCCAGACCCAGCTGCCTAGTTGTGCCTGGCTGGACCAAAAATATGGCGGAGCCCCACGTCATTTTCTTTCTAGAATTAGTTCTCGAAGAAAAAAAAAGGGCTTTGCTGTATTTTTGGTGGCTAGCCAGGTACGAGGCAGCTGGGGGTTGGTGGCAATCCGTAGCTGCCAAGTTGTACCTGGCTGGACCAAAAATATGGCGGAGCCCTACGCCATTTTTTTTCTAGAATTAGTCCTAGAAAAAAAATTAAAATGGACTTTGCTGTGTTTTTGGTTGCCAGCCAAGTACAATGAGGCAGCTGGGGTTGCTGGCAGTCCGTAGCTGCCAAGTTGCACCTGGCTGGACCACACCATTTTTTTTCTAGAATTAGTCCTAGAAAAAAAATAAAAATGGGCTTCGCTGTATTTAGATGCATAGTGAACACTTTGAACCCCCAGGTGCTTCAAAAATTGATCCGTAAAAATGAAATTGATCTTATGGATCAATTTGTGAAGCACCTGGGGGTTCGAAGTGCTCACTATGCATTCCTTGGGGGGTCTAGTTTCCAAAATGGGGTCACTTGTGGGGGAGCTCCAATGTTTAGGCACACAGGGCTCTCCATACACGACATGGTGTCTGCTAACAATTACAATAGTTAGTGGACACCATGTCACGTATGGAGAGCCCCTGTGTGCCTAAACATTGGAGTTCCCCCACAGGTGACACCATTTTGGAAACTAGACCCCCCAAGGAATATATCTAGATGCATAGTGACCACTTTGAACCCCCAGGTGCTTCACAAATTGATCCGTAAAAATGAAAAAAGAAAATTTGTGTGAAAAAAAATGTACTTTTTCCTTCTTACGGATCAATTTGTGAAGCACCTGGGGATTCAAAGTGCTCACTATGCATCTAGATGCATTCCTTGGGGGGTCTATTTTCCAAAATGGGGTCACTTGTGGGGGAGCTCCAATGTTTAGGCACACAGGGGCTCTCCATACACGACATGGTGTCCGCTAACAATTGCAGCAAATTTTTCAAATTGTTAGCGGACACCATGTCGAGTTTGGAGAGCCCCTGTGTGCCTAAACATTGGAGCTCCCTCACAAGTGACCCCATTTTGGAAACTAGAGCACCCAGGGAACTTATCCTAGATGGGTGGTGAGAATTTTGAACCCCCAGGTGCTTCACAAATTCATCCGTAAAAATGAAAAAACACTTTTTTTTCCATAAAAATTTTCTTTTTTCACTTTTACACATTAATTTGTGAAGCACTGGGGCGTTCAAAATGCTCACCACCCATCTAGATAAGTTCTCTGGGGGGTCTAGTTTCCAAAATGGGGTCACTTGTGGGGGAGCTCCAATGTTTAGGCACACAGGGGCTCTCCAAACGCAACATGGTGTCCGCTAACAATTTGACTGAAAAATCAGCTCAAATTGTTAGCGGACACCATGTTGCGTTTGGAGAGCCCCTGTGTGCCTACAAATTGGAGCTCCCCCACAAGTGACCCCATTTTGGAAACTAGACCCACCAGGGAACTTATCTAGATGGGTGGTGAGCATTTTGAACCCCCAGGTGCTTCACAAATTCATCCGTAAAAATGAAAAAGTACTTTTGTTTCCATAAAAATTTTCTTTTTTCATTTTTACAGATTAATTTGTGAAGCACTGGGGCGTTCAAAATGCTCACCACCCATCTAGATAAGTTCTCTGGGGGGTCTAGTTTCCAAAATGGGGTCACTTGTGGGGGAGCTCCAATGTTTAGGCACACAGGGGCTCTCCAAACGCAACATGGTGTCCGCTAACAATTTGACAGAAAAATCAGCTCAAATTGTTAGCGGACACCATGTCGCGTTTGGAGAGCCTCTGTGTGCCTACAGATTGGAGCTCCCCCACAAGTGACCCCATTTTGGAAACTAGACCCCCCAGGGAACATATCTAGATGGGTGGTGAGCATTTTGAACCCCAGGTGCTTCACAAATTCATCCGTAAAAATGAAAAAGTACTTTTTTTTCCATAAAAATTTTCTTTTTTCATTTTTACAGATTAATTTGTGAAGCACTGGGGCGTTCAAAATGCTCACCACCCATCTAGATAAGTTCCTTGGGGGGGTCTAGTTTCCAAAATAGGGTCACTTGTGGGGGAGCTCCAATGTGTAGGCACACAGGGGCTCTCCAAATGCAACATGGTGTCCGCTAACAATTTGACTGAAAAATCAGCTCAAATTGTTAGCGGACACCATGTCGCGTTTGGAGAGCCCCTGTGTGCCTACACATTGGAGCTCCCCCACAAGTGACCCCATTTTGGAAACTAGACCCCCAGGGAACTAATCTAGATGGGTGGTGAGCATTTTGAACCCCCAGGTGCTTCACAAATTCATCCGTAAAAATAAAAAAGTACTTTTTTTTCTACAAAAATTTTCTTTTAGCCTAACTTTTTTCATTTTCACATGGGAACAGGATAAAATGGATCCTAAAAATTGTTGCACAATTTCTCCTGAGTACACCGATACATCATATGTGGTCATAAACCACTGTTTGGGCGCGCGGCAGGGCTCAGAAGAGAAGGAGCGCCATTTGACTTTTTGAATGGAAAATTAGCTCCAAAAGCCAAATTGCGCTCCCTCCCTTCTGAGCCCTGCTGTGTGCCCAAACAGTGGTTTATGACCATATATGAAATATCAATGTACTCAGGAGAAATTGCCCAACAATTTTTAGAATTAATTTTATCCTTTTGCCCATGTGAAAATGAAAGAATTGAGGCTAAAAGAACATTTTTGTTGGAAAAATTAAAATGACCATTTTTCCCTTCCACTTTGCTTTAGTTCCGGTGAAGCACCTGAATGGTTAATGTTCTTGAATGTAGTTTTGAGTAGCTTGAGGGGTGCAGTTTTTGGAATGGTGTCACTTTTGGGTGTTTTCTGTCATGTACACCCCTCAAAGGGACTTCAAATGTGATGTGGTCACAAAAGAAAATGGTTTTGTAAATTTTGCTGGAAAAATGAAAAATTGCTGATGAACTTTGAACCCTTATAACTTCCGAACAAAATTTTTATTTTTTTTTTAAATTGTGCTGATGTAAAGTAGACATGTGGGAAATGTTATTTATTAACTATTTTGTGTCACATACCTCTCTGGTTTAGCAGAATAAAAATTCATAATTTGAAAATTGCAAAAGTTTAAAACATTTTGCCAAATTTTTTATTTTTTCACAAATAATCGCAAAAATTATTGACCTAAATTTAATACTAACATGAAGCCCAATATGTCACGAAAAAACTATCTCAGAATCGCTAGGATCCGTTGAAGCGTTCCAGAGATATTACCTCATAAAGGGACACTGGTCAGAATTGACAAAAATGGCCTGGTCATTAGGGTCAAAATAGGCCCGGGGGTGAAGAGGTTAAAGACCGCTTTACACACACCAACTTCTGTGACCAACTTCTGAACAGATCTCTGGTTGCAGTAAAATCATGGACACATTGTTTTATTTTGTGGCTGTGTACAAATGTAACAATGTGTCCATGATTTCACTGCAACCAGAGATCTGTTCAGAAGTTGGTCACAGAAGTTGGTGTGTGTAAAGCGGCCCTAAGGCTTCAAGGTTCCACCAGACGCTTTTAAAGAGAAACACAATGAGCTACTTCCTTGAATAAAAGTGTTGACCAGGTGAGAGTGTGTTGGAAGAGGATGGAAGGTTCAAAGATCTGCCCCCTGAGGAAAGCAAGGATGAAATCAAGATCAGACCAATCTCATCGTCTATAGTGAAGGAAGGATAGTTTCTCCTGTGAACAGTAGGAGAAATCTGCCTGAATGTGGAGAATGTCCTTCACTCCTAAGACCAGCTTAGTATATTGTGCGGCAATGTCCGCAATTGCTCTGCCAAGAGAGTGATCCAAAAATGCTGTTGAAGATCCAGGGAAACAGATATTAACCATCTTGAAAAAGAAATTATGAAGAGATGCTGAGAACAAGGGAGGCTCTATGATGGATTCTGCCAGAGTCTGAGTGGAATCTGGACTGGCAGATATTCAGAGATTCAACCGTACACAGGGAGAGAATGAACATGTTACCTATAGGGCTGCTCAATACTTGAGGAGGGTATAAAAAAGCTTGAGAAGGCTTGGGGTTAATGTACTGAGTACACAGTGAGTCTTTTTTTTTGTAATATCATAGCAGGAACACAATGTGTTTGACTAGATGCTTCAGACTGGTGAAGAGCTTTGCTGGACTGAAGAGACCACTCCTCTGCAAAAAAAAAACATTTTTGTAAAGTGAAGTGGAGGACATGGACCAGCACATGACAGTGTCCTCCAGAGGAAGTGTCAGGATTCCGGCTCTTTTGATTACCCATTGTGTCTTCTCGCCCTTATCCAAGATGGCATCTGCTACCCCGTTCCTGTCTATATGTTCTGGCTGTCCTGCCTATATAAGCTCCAGTCCATATACCAGGCCTTTCTAGAGTATTGTTGCTTGGATCCCTGGTTCTTCTTTACATCTCAACATTGTGCTCCTCATCCAGCTATTGTGGTTCGGTTCTTTGCAGCTACCTGCATTCTGATGTCCAGCTAACTACACCTGCTTGCAGTTTGCCTCCTGCATCAAGCTGCTCTGTGTTGTGTGTGTTTCTGCTTCAGCTTCTGCCTACCTGCCTCACTTCACGTAAGCTCAGTTAGCTCTATAAGCTCCGCTGTGGCTTTTGTGTTAATTTACTTTGTTGCAGAGCTCAGGACTGTTCGGGACTTTGCTATTGTTACACTGCACTGCATCCAGTTCTGGACTCATTCTCAGAGACTATACCACTTCCAGGCCTTCTTGGGTGTGAACTGTTAGTTATAGACTGTTCAGTTATCGTCCATTTCCAGTGTGAACTGTTACTAAAAGACTATTCTGTTTGGCGTCACTGTGAATGAACTGTTCCTAGAGGCTATTCTGTTTGGCATCACTGAATGAACTATTATTTGCATGATTGATGAACTCTGCTTTCTTGCTGCACTTTCACATTTGTTCTTTTGCCAAGTGTGTTAATACAGACTTTCACTTTCATACATTGTCTCAGTTGTGTCTTTGCTCCCATGCCATTAGATTTCTGAGATATCCACACTAGTTGTTACAAGGAGAAAGAGTAGTCCAGCCTACCACAAGAAAACCTCTATTAATAAGAGATTAATGTGCATACACCAAATAGAGACCAGGGCGGACCTGATAGGAAAGGCTGCAGGGAGAGAGTTAAAATACCCCAGCAAATACAAAATAAGAGCAATACCCTGAAAATATTAACTATTATTCCTCCAACAAATTATAGAGAGGAAAAAGAGGGGGATGGAAGCTGAGAGAAGTGGGACAGGGTGATAGCAGTGGTACTTACTCATTTGTCATCTTTAATAACATTTTGAGAAGCAGTAGTGTGGCAACCATCTGCTGTGAAGCTGAGCTGCTGGTAAGGCAGCACCCCGAGAAACCCCGAGAACCTTAACCCCTATACAGGGATCTGGAATTATAGCGGAGCCCAGGGGGTAGCTGCCTATTATGAGCAACAGAGCAGGGAAGGTCGCCAGGGAAAAAAATCAAGACCCGAAAAACAAAGTCAGAAGTCCGAGTCAAAAACCGAGAGGGCAGCGAAGGTACAAAATCATCAGGCAGTAGCAGAGTCGAGAATCCAGGCAAGGGTCAAGGGCAAAACCAAGAGGGCAGCTGAGGTACAAAATCGACAGGAAGAAGCAGAGTCAGAAATCCAGGCCAAGGTCAGAGACAAAACTAAACATACACTATATCACTGGGGAACCAAAACTATATCTGGCGGCCTGCAAGACAGGCTCCAATGTATTTGAAGGGCGCGGTTACCTCCCATAGGCTGGAGCTCACAGCCTGATGATCTCATCCGGACCGCCCCTAGATCCAGGCCAGATGGAGATGCACGACTGGCTCCACCCACGCCACCTCTGACAGAAGAACGCAGGCTGCGCCTAACGGACACCTCTGCAGGGCCCGCTCCTCTGCGACCAACACCACCCAGAGGGGAAACACAGCGGCGCTCAGTGACAGAGGCAGACGTCGCGGGAGCAGTTCCATATGAGGACAAGGTCCTCCTGTCACCGGTGCCACCAGCCGAAGGAATCCGGCTCCTCCCAGCGGCCGAGGCAGGAACACCGGCCACCGAGTCCAATGGCGATGTGACAAGTAGAGGGTGAGCAGGTCAGGCGATTGTGAATAGAGAGGTGGTAATGAGCCTGGCTAACTCCAATGGGAAAATTGATGGAGAAAGCCACACATGCCAAATCAGCTCTCATGCTTTGCACTGACAAGCGGCAAAACCCTGAAACACCGTGGCATTCTGGATTGGCTTTTATCCCAAGTCACATGAAAAGGCTCATTAAAGAGTCAATATTGACTTTTAGGATTACTACTTCCAACAGGTGGCGTTAGATATCATCTTCTCCCTCTCTGAAAAGAAAATTTGCATGTTTAATTTCATAAACAAGCATTGCATGGCTTATGAGTCTCCTTACACTGGTATGTCAGACATGACATCTTACCACTTAGGGCCTTTTCACATCAGCGGTAAGCGCTGATCACCGCAGTTGCAGTGAAAAAGCTGCATCTGCCACAGTTACCGCATAACGGCCGCACTTGCAGTTCACTTGCGGCAAGCCCCATGCAATGTCTATGGGGCTTGCGGTAAGTGTGCGGCAAGTACGGTTTCGGCACTTGCAGCAGATGCGGCCGCAAAAAAAACGCGGCTGACCGAGGATTTTTAGCGGCCACATCTGCTGCAAGTGCCGAAACCGCAACTATACCGCACTTGCCGCACATGCCACGAGCCCCATAGACATTGCATGGGGCTTGCCGCAGGTGAACCGCAAGTGCACCCGTTATGCATTAACCGCGGCAGTTCCGTTTTTTTCATCGCAACTGCCGCGATCAGCGCTTATCGCTGATGTGAAAAGGCCATTAAGGTGCCGTCACACGCATCAATTTACTGAACGATATTGTTAGCGATGCACGCACGATCGCTAACAATATCGTTCAGATTGCTGGTGAGCTGTCACACAGGCAGACTCACCAACAATCAATGGACCAGAGACACCGTGGAAACGATTTAAATATCGTTTCCACGATGTCTTGCTCCTGCTGCCAGGCTGCAGTAAGCGGGAGCAGGCTGGTCTCCAAGGTAAACTGCGGGTAACTAGGCAGCGCGCGCTGCCTAGATACCCGATGTATACCTTAGTTACCAGCCTCCTCCGCAGACCGGCTGGTATCCAAGGTACACAGCAGGTAACTAGGGACCCTTGTTTTCCGCTGTGTACCTTGGATACCAGCCGGTGAGCGGAGAAGGCTGGTAACCAAGGTATACATTGGGTATCTAGGCAGTGCGCGCTGCCTAGTTACCCGCAGTTTACCTTGGATACCAGCTCCCAGCGTTTGCAGAGAGGCACTGGGAGCTGGCTTATTGGTTGTCTCCCGGTGTCACACGCAGCAATGCTGCGTGTCCACCGGGCGACCAATGATTGATTTGAGGACAGGACCTCAAATCAAACATTGAACGATCAGCCGATTGATCATTCATCGTTTGTAGTGTCACACGCAACGATGTCGTTTCGACATCGTTCAAACGTCACAGAACACGTGACTTTTGAATACTATCGGCAACGATATCGTTACATGTGACATGGCCTTTAGACCATCATCTTTAGTTCCACATTAACATGAAATGGAATCTTGTATGTGAGATGGGTAAAGGACCCACAACTATTAGATATTTATGTCATTTGCTGTATGTCTGAGATAGGAACATCACTCTAAATTAAAAATGAAATTCAGGTTTTAACACAAAAAATTCCAGTTCCTTGGTTATGCTTTATCCTGGATACTGAATTCTGCTATCATGCTGTACTGATACTGTAGGGTGCAGTGTCCTGACCGGCACCAGCCATTGACATCGTTGACTCTGGCGATGGCTCTGCTCTCTTCTGACGTCTAGCCAGAGGTGTATCTAGGTTTTCTGGCACCTGGGGCAAGACTTCAGTTTGGCGCCCCCCCCCCCCATCATCATGTGGCCGATCATTCATATATACGATTTGCACACTTACAGTCAGCTGCTCTGCCTAATTCTCTTAATGTTTAATGAAAAACAAATTACGGTATATTACACGCTGTTAGAATTTGGCTACAGGGCTTAGTGTTTAAATTACGGAGCTCACCAGACCCACCAGAGGTAGATAAATACATCCATATAACCCCTATCCTTACAGAGACACTATGTCAAAACCCTCATCAGTGCAGAAAGACATCACCAGATCCACCAGAGGTACAGAAATACATCAGCAAAACCCTTATCAGTGCAGAAATGCATTACCAGACCCATCAGAGGTACAGGAATACACAACTAGAACCCCCATCAGAACATGAATATATCCATATAACTCCCATCACTATAGAATCACAGCATCAAAATCCTCATTAGTACAGAATTCATCATCAGAACCACCATCAGTACATGGTAAAACAATTGTAATGTCAGGTCACACATTTGTGCTGAATGAATCTACAACTCCCATTACATCCTTAACAATGGTAAGGAGTCACTGGGAGTTGTTGTTACCAGTCATCATCAGACCATACAAGAACCACAGCACTGATGAGAAATAGTCATTATCACAAATAATCTTTTACATCCTGGTACCTTATAGATGACCTTGCCTCTGATCGAGGTCATCTTTTTCTTTTCTTCATCTTGTCCAGGCACCATGATGACGTTTCACATCCACAGCTCGTCTCTGGAGACTTCCATCTTCTCCGGTCTTCTGCAGCACATCCCGGCACGATACCCTTACAAATAGCAGAATGATCAAAATTCTTATGACTTAAAATATCTGCCCTACATTACGCTGAAATAAATAATTGCTCCTCCTCAGTCTTCCCTGCACAAAATATGATTTATACACTGTCCCTCTTCTGGCGCACGTCTTCCACACTGCCAGCTCATCACCCTGCCCTCTTATTTCCATACCGTACTCCCTGATCACACTGTCCTCTCACACTGTGTCCCCCTATTCTGTCCACTGTTTATACTGTTCTTCCTCATCACACTCCCCCTCCTCGACATATTGTCCCCTCCTGGCAGGGGCCTCACACTGTCCACACATGCTGACCCCTCTCCATACACCCTCACACTACTCACTCTCTATTCTCTGCCCACTTATATTTTTCTCTTCCATACTGTTTCTTCACTACCTCACTCCCCCCTCTAACTTCACATACTGTGTCCACACCAATGTCCTCCTCACTCCACATACTGTGCGCAGCCATCCCCCACACTTCACATCTCTGTCCACACCGATCTCCTCCTCACTCCACATTCTGTGCCGAAGCCATCCCCCTCACACCTCATACTGTATCCACACTGATCTCCCCTCACTCCACATACTGTGCCACAGACATCGCCCACACTTCACATAATGTGTCTACATCAATCTCCTCCTTAATCCACATACTGTGTCGGCAGCCATCCCCCTCACTCATACTGTGTCCACACTGTTCCCCCCTTACTGCATATACCATACCACAGCCATACCCCTCTCACTCCACATACTGTGTCGGCAGCCATCCCCCCTCACTCTTCATATTGTGTCTACGGTACACTCTTCCACCCTCACGTGACATACCATAACGCAGCCATCCCCCTCTCTCACTCCACATTATGTGCTGCAGCCATCCCCCCTCACTCCATATAATGTGTCGGCAACCAACCCCCCTCACTCCTCATATTGTGTCTACACATTTCCCCCCTTATACCACATACCATACCGCAGCCATCCCCCTCTCACTCCACACACCGTGCTGCAGCCATCTCCCCTCACTCCACATACTGTGCTGCAGCCATCGCCACTCACGCCTCAAATTTACCCGCTTTGGTCACATATTTACCCCAACCTTTCTCCCCCCCTAGTTTGGATCACATATAATCTCCCCCTCCAGTTTGGCTCAGATAGTCTGTCCCCACCGTTCCCCCAGTTTGACTCATATGTCGTCGTCCCCCCAGTTTGGATCACATATACTCCCCCACTCCCCCCAGTTTGACTCACATATAATCCCTCACACCTTTCCACCCCCCAATTTGACTCACATATGACCCCCCATCCCTTCCCCCAGTTTGACACACATGTTCTCCCCCAAGGTTGGATCACATATACTCCCCCCTCCTCCCAGTTTGACTCACTTATAATCCCTCACATCCTCCCCCCCCCCAGTTTGACTCACATATGACCCCCACTATCTCCCCCCTAGTTTGACTCACATGCCCCTCCAGTTAGGATTACATATACTACCCCCCTCCCCCCAGTTTGACTCTCATATAATCCCTCACACCCCTCCCCCCCTCCCAGTTTGATTCACATATCACCCCCCTCCAACCCCCCCAGTTTGGAACACATGTACTCCCCCCAGTTTCACTCACATATAATCCCTCATACCCTCCTCCCCAGTTCAACTCACATATCACCCCCACCCTCTCTCCCCCAGCTTGACTGACATATACCCCCTTCCCCTAATTACATTAATCTTCGGGTCTTCAGCTCCTGTAGCTGGAGAACTTTTCCCCATCCTGCCGCCAATGCAGGGCCGCTGGGTGTCGTCAGCAGCGTGGTCAGGTGATCTGATCACGCTGCTGAGGTCCTCACTGACCCGGAAGTGAGGGGAGCAGGGCGGAAGAACGGCGCAGGCTGCTTCCATAGTACAGAATGTCTGACAGACACTCTGTGCTATGGGATTGCAGGAGCTGGCACGCGCCACTTTCTCTGCTCCCCGCTGTCAGATGACCACGGAGAGCAGAAAATAGCCGGCTCCCATGACGGCGGCGGGGGGGCGCAATATATGGCAGGCGGGGAGACTCTTCGGGCACTGTAGCAGGAGGCTGACAGCGCCCTCCCTGACTGCTGCGCCCGGGGCACATGCACCCCCAGCCCCCCCTAGATACGGCCCTGCGTCTAGCTTTAAGGTTGCAGCTGGATAACTGTATTAGCTATGAAAAATATTAATAACATCTTTTTACAAATTGTTCTATTATTTGCAGCATCTTACAAAACAGCAGCAAGGGTGGTGATATTGTGATGACTACAATGTGTGAGTGAATCCTAAGGGTACCTTTACACGCTGCAACCGTGGCGAGGAATCCTAACGGCGATAAGTCGCCCTGGAACTATCGCCGTCAAATTGCCTCCCAGTTGCAGCGTGTAATTGTGGAATTTTGCGGCAATAAACCACCAGTCGCCTGGTTCCTGATTTCAGAGCTCCAAAATCAGAGGCAATCATGAAGGCAAGATACCCGGCTTTTGGCGTGTGATAGGGCGATAGTGATGGAATCTGCGTCGCCTATTGATTTCCCGTAGGCGCGCCACAGCGTGCTGTAGTCCGCGTCCTGTCTGCGATGATTGGTGGTGGCTACTGTGTTCCCATTGGCTGACAGTTGACAGGGCGCCATATTTGAAGAGCTGTCTGTTCAGCAAAACACACATCTTCAATTGCGTCATGTATTAGCCAGCAATTCCAGAGCAGGCTGACAAATCGTAACGCTGTTGCGTTGTCCAATGAGCGAATATGGGGCGCGGTGTAAACCACTGTGGCACCCCTATCTCCTCGCAGCGCTGAACATGTACGCCCACATTCCTTTGGGGATTGCGGCGTGTGACACGGCGAGGGAAGTAAACCGGATTGGTTCCGCTGTGGGTGAGGCGATTTCCGGGGCGACACATTGCCAAAGGTTGAGGGCGAAATTGCGGTGTGTAATGGCACCATCGGCGATCTGAGGCGACCATGCAAAACGTGTACGCGCACGTTAGATCACCGCATATCGCCACAAAATATTGCGGCGTGTAAAGATACCCTAATGGTCCCTTTACACGCAGCTACAGGTAACAGGTTTTCCACAGGTAACTTACTGGTTGCAGTGAAATCATGGAGACATGGTTCTATCTTGTTGCTGTGTACAAATGGAACAATGTCTCCATGATTTCACTGCAACCAGTAAGTTACCTGTGGAAAACCTGTCACCTGTAGCTGCGTGTAAAGGTACCATAACAGATGCCTTCATAGTAACAATTAAAAGGACAGCTTTTTGGACTATGTTACAAATGCTATGGGTGACAGTATAGATCCGCCATCCCATGGCTGCCAATTAGTAACTGTCCACTATACCAGGATATATACATCTGGGTAATGTATTCTCTGGCTGCATTCTCCGCATATGTTCTGTAGACCAGCGAGTTACTGTCTGCGTATTAATATTTCATATCTGTGAGTCTAATGATAAGAGAACATTTTAAACTCATAAATAATGTTGTGTGAAGTGCTGAGGCATTAATGGTTAATGAACATTAGCGCAGGTCACGTGATGGTAGCCACTGACCACAACCTGCAGATCCTGACATTTTACAAGAGAAAAATTCCCCTTAATGAGGCCCAGAGCTCTCTGCAGGTGCAGTACAGTCATGGAACAGCTCCATTCCCCTCCACAACATAATACAGTCATAATATGGCCATCCCTTTGGTCTGGGGATCATGGGTATGTTAAAGAGGACCTGTCACCCCCTTGCTGCATGGCAATCTAAGTGCAGGACTGAATGCAGCATGTCTGCTGCATTCAGGGAAGGGGTCCCCCATGTGTCTGTGCTGTGTACCTCGAGATATAGCCTTTGTAAAACTTACAGTTAGAAGCCATGGAGGCAGTCACTGTAGCTAGAGGGAGCTTGATTGACTGTGGCGATTCCATCCCCCACTGCCTCTCTGTGTTATTTCTGCTGTGGTGTTTATGCTTTGTCAGGGCAGGACTCTGGAGCTGACGTCAGGACAAAAGATTTGCATGCTGTGAGTGCCAGAGAGGAGAAGGGCAGAGCCAGTACAGCAGAAGCAGCACAGAGAGGCTGGGCCAGAGATGAATCTTATTAAAATATCATGCCCATCGGGGCATGATAAAAGATCATGGAGGCTGCAAACCAACAAGCCTAGGGGGATTATTGCATATAGCCACACTTCATTATCGTCCTAATGAGCAAGTATAAACATAGTAACATAGTATTTAAGGTTGAAGGAAGACTTTAAGTCCATCTAGCTCAACCCATAGCCTAACATGTTGATCCAGGGGAAGACATAATAAACCCATGTGGCAACACTAAGGTTACCGTCACACGCGGCGATATCGCTGGCCATTTCGTTGGCAATTGCAGAATTCGGCAATGTGGAAACCACATCGCCTGTGCGTAGTGGCGTGAGACAGAGCGATTTTATGGCGAGAAATCGCCGGTGGAGTGTCGCCTGATCGCCCTGCTCTGCAGTGAAATCAGGCGATATTCAACAGGCGATTTCTGCGCATCATGGCGTGTGACAAGACGACAGCGATGTATAACGCGAGCTCAGACCATCTGGAAGCAATTCCAGAGGCGTGCCTGAGCGTTCTGATGGCGCACCCCGTGTACCGCGATTGGTGGCAGCTCCTGCGTTCACATTGGCTGACCAATGGTAATGCAGTTGTGGTGGCCAATTGGAGTGGTAGGGCGCGGTGAGAAACACTCTGGCACGACTATCTCCTCGGCGTACTCACACTCTCCGGCCACATCTCTGATGAGGTGGTGGCGTGTGACATGGCGATGTGGGAAAAGGAACTTGCTTCCGGTCTGCGCCAGGTGATTTCTGGAACGCAGTGTCGCCAGAGGTGGCACGCGAAATCGCTACGTGTGACAGATCCACGGCAATGTGAAAAGAGTGCCCGCAACATGCGCGCTCACGTCAAATCGTCAGTGATATGGAACACATATCGCTGCGTGTGACAGTACCTTAAGCTCCACATTGGGGGAAAAAATTCCTTCCTGACTCCACATACGGCAATCAGACTAGTTCCCTGGATCAACGCCCTATCAAAGAATCTAGTATATATAAGGGTACGGTCACACGTGGCGATCTCCCGGGCGATGCCATAGGCGACACACGTGCACGTATTTGCATGTCGCCTGAGGTCGCCGTCGCTCATTTACACTAGGCGACGCTCGGGCGACAACTTAGGCGACACTCGGGTGACAACCCGACTGGAAATTGCCTGAGCGTCGCCCAAGGCCCAGGGGCGATCAAATCGCTGGTCGCCGCTTCTGCGTCACACAGAGCCACCATATTAGCGATGTGGGCGTAAATTTGAGCCGCATCTCGGAGATAGGCGTTAACATAATGTTGTGTGACGCCTTGAGGACGTGTGATTGGTCATTATTTTAATGTGTCGTTACATGTAAATGGCTCGGTGCTTTATAGACAACTCTCGTGTGATGTGTCGCGGATTATTGCTATACGCATTGGCGTTGCCAAGAAGGCAAAGCACGACGCTCGTGTGACGTTTTATTGTACAGTCAATATGTACAGCGCTTTTGTTAAGTGTGTTGTGCTACTGCGTTGTCTAATAAAATCACTCTTGCTTTCTTGGTCTGGATAATATTGCAGCCTTGAAAGTATGTGTGTGCACAGATATTTGTGTGTTTGCAATTATGGGATGTATAGACACCTATCATTTCCTTCTCCATGCAGACTAAGGCTACGTTCACACACTGCGTATTTTTACGCAGCTGCGCTTTTTTACGCGCGTATTTTGTGAAATACGCAGCTCCTTTCACACACTGCGTTTTTTCCTGCATTTTTCTCTGCGCTTTTTCAGAGCTCATTTATCACGTGGGCAATGGAAAAACGCAGAGAAAAACTGCAGAAAGAATTGACATGGTGATTCTTTTTACGCGCGCGTTTTTGCAGTGAAAACGCGCGCGTAAAAAAAAGCACAAATACGCAGTGTGTGAATGGATTGTGTCAAAACCCATAGGTTTGGCCGGGCTGCTTATGCAGAATTGCGTTTTCACTGCAAAAAGCGCGCGTAAAAAAACGCAGCAAAAAACGCAGGTAAATACAGAAAACGCAGCAAAAAACGCAGAGAAGCAGCAAAATACGCAATATGTGAACGTAGCCTTAAGTTGGGATGTAATGACATTTGTGTTTCTGTTAAAGCACACATTTGTGGCACATCTCTCTGCACTTTTGAACACAGCCGCAAACACAGAGGCGACATCAATGCGCTACTGTACAGTATGTATGCTCCTGGGTAATACACCTTTGGACGCACACATCATCAAATATGGCGCCGAGGAGCAAGACAACCAATCGTAACACTCAAGCTGCCACCAATCCACGCAGACTGCCAGAGGTAGTAAATATGCCCCGAAACGCCTACAGGAATGGTATAGGCGATGTGTGGTGTCGCCTTTCACATCGCTCATGAGATGTTACACAGGGCGATCAGCACACATCGCCCAAGAATGGTCACCTGGTTTCACAGCTCTGATGTGAAACCAGGCGACCACTCAGACGTGTCGCCATCGGCCATTTACATTAGGCGACGCATTGGCGATATCGCCGGCGACAGGCAACGCCCGAGCGTCGCCTATGGCATCGCCTGGGAGATCGCCACGTGTGATGGTACCCTAACTGGTAATATTATATATCTCAAGAAAAAAACGTTTTTTACAACATTTAAAACAAGCATTTAGCATAGAGAGGCAAAGTTATAATGGTAATAGGAAGGTGAAGGGACATGTATTGATAGGTTAGGTGGCTTTTAGAAGGTGACAGGTTCCCCTTAAGTAATGCGTGGTTGCAAGGTCAGCCTCCTAAAAGTAGACCTGAGCCAAAGAAATATTTGAGAGCTGTACACAAAAAAGTATATGTATGTACAAAGGCAAAAAAACAAAATCAAAATTACACAACCCCCTCACCCCCCCCCCCAGTGCAAAATTGGTTTATTAGGAAAATCTACCAATTTTGTGCTGTTTCCAATAATAAACCAATCAAACAGAGACAATGTAAATAGCTCAACACAACTAATATACCAAGTGGTGTCTCCAAATTCACCACAAAATGTGCCTTTTACTGGCATTGCATTCTCAGAATTATTTACCTTCTTCATGATTGGTGTCTATATACTTAGTAGGGTCTCTCTAGCTGTTATAACCTGCATTAAACATCTCTAGGAGTGCTGAACGTCTATGGAGGAAAACCCGCGCACCAGAAAACTTCATTCACTATAAATTTATGCTGAGAACTTACAACTCTGCCCTTCACCTCGCCAAACAAACCTACTTCACCAACATGATCTCCTAAATATCCAACAATCCAAAAAAACTCTGACACCTTTCACTCTCTCCTGAATCCTAAAAAGCAGGTCCCGATCATTGACCTCTGTGCTGATGATCTGGCCTCTTACTTTCATTAAGAAAATAGAAAACATCCGTCAGGAACTCAATTCTCGTCACCGCTCACCTAACTAATATCTTAAATCTCTACCTCTTTTCTGGCATCTTCCCCCTCCTCCTTCAAACATTCTATCATTACTCCATTATTAATGAAAACTTCTCTTGACCCATCCTGTACAAATAACTACAGACCAGTCTCCAATCTCCACTTCATCTCTAAACTCTTGGTGCGTCTGGTCTACTCCTGCCTCCCCCGTTACCTCCCCACTCACTCTCTTCTAGACCCATTACAATCTGTATCATTTGCTGGCTCCACTTCCTTTCCCCTTCCTCTCACTATTGGGGTCCCTCAGGGTTCAGTCCTTGGCCCGCTTCTCTCTCTACACAGCCCCAATTGGACAGACCATCAGTAGATATGGCTTCCAGTACCACCATTATGCTGATGACACACAACTATACAACTTCATCCCCTGACCTTACCCCCACTGTATCACAGAATGCCAATGATTGTCTATCCGCAGTCTCCAATATTATGTCCACTCTATACCTAAAACTCAACCTTTCCAAAACTGAACTTCTTATGATCCCGCCCTCCACTAATCTCCCTAAATCTAACATCTCTCTCTCGGTGTGCTGCACCATGATAACATTGTGGCAGCAGGCTCAATGTCTAGGTGTTACGTTTGATGCTGATCTTTCACTCACTTCCTATATACAATCTCTCACCCGCTCTTGTTGCCTGCAACTGAAGAACATATCTACAATTTGCCCCTCCTTCACCATGGAAACAAATAAAGCCATCACAGTGGCCCTGATCCACTCCAGCCTTGGTTATTGCAACTATTAATTGGCCTCCACCACTAGGCTCTCCCCTCTCCAGTTCATCCTTAATACAGCAACCAGGGTCACCTATATGGTTAACAGTTACTCGGACGCTTCCGCTCTGTGCTAGTCATTCACTATAGGATCAAATTCAAATTGCTTATTCTCACCCACAAAGCTCTTCATGGTGCAGCACCTCCTTATCTCTCTACCCTCATCTCTGTCTATCACCCCACCCATTCTCTTCACTCTGGGAGTGACTTTAGACTAAAGGGGCCGTCACACGCGTCAATACATGACTTTGCAGCGATATTGAAATGTGTGACAGAGCGCATCAACCAGCGATAAATCGCTAGTTGATGGACGCCAGGTTTTCGGACTGGACCGAAAACCTGGCGATGGTCGCCCAGAGTACACGCAGCATAGCTGCGTGTGACACCGGGAGACGTGATCAGCCAGCTCCCAGTGCCTCTCAGCAAGCGCTGGGAGCTGGTATCCAGGGTAAACTGCGGGTAACTAGGCAGCGTGCGCTACCTAGATATCCGATGTATACCTTGGTTACCAGCCTTCTCTGCTCACGGCTGGTATCCAAGTACACAGCAGGCAACTAGGGTACCTAGTTACCCGCTGTGTACCTTGGATACCAGCTGGTGAGCGGAGAAGGCTAGCAACCAAGGTATCCATCGGGTATCTAGGAAGCGCGCGCTGCCTAGTTACCCGCAGTTTACCCTGGATACCAGCCTGCAGACATTGTGGAAACGATATTTAAATCATTTCCATGATGTCGCTGGTCGAATGATCGCTGGTGAGTCTGCCTGTGTGACAGCTCACCAGCGATCAGCCGTCAATGTTGCCAGCGATCAGATCGCTGACGATATTGACGTGCGTGACGCCGGCTTAACATCTGCACTAATCCGAACCTCCAATTCCCGGCTCCAACACTTTTCCCGAGCTACACCAACTCTCTGGAATGCTCTACCCCAAGAAATTAGGACTAACCACAACTTGGTGTGTCTTCAGGTGCTCACTAAAAACACATCTTTTTAGGGCGGCCTATCATTCAGACATAGGTTTATCCACTACTTCATTGAACCTGTTTAACTCAATCAGACCCAAAAGCTCTACACAGACTGGCTGGTGGCTACTGAAATAAATCATTGGTGGACTGTGAGGTGTGGTTGGGATCATTGTCCTGTCGGAAAGTCAAATGATGCCTGAGCTTCAGCTTCCTCACAAAAACCAGGAGGTTTTCTAGGATTTCCTGATACTTCATTGAATACATCTTGCCTTCAGCAGCTGAAGGTTTTCGGTACAATGCAAAGCAGTTGCAGATATTAAACCCCTTTCACATCAGCGTTTTTCGCTGATTATGGCAGATTTACTGCATCTGCCCCCTAACGGCTGCACTTGCGGCACACTCACGGCAAGCCCCATGTATTGTCTATGAGGCTTGCAGCAAGTGCGGCAATTGTGGTTTTGCCGCAATATGGCAAATCCGGCAGTTGCGTCCGCAAACAAAAACGCATCTAGAAGCGTTTTTTTTTCACTGCCGCAAGTGCCAGATCTGCCGCATTTAACAGAACCGCAATTGCCGCAAGCCCCATAGATAATGCATGGGGCTTGCCGCAAGTGTGGCAGCAGATGCGGTAAATCTGCAGATCTGCCACACTCAGCAAAAACCGCTTATGCAAAAGGGGCCTTATAGAGTAGCCGCCGTGCTTCTGACACGCCCCACAGGCTGTGGGGCACTCGGGACGGCTGTATTTACTTGGATAGTGACAGCAGCACGACCTGGTTCCGTGGCCCTGGCAGTGTCATAAAAAGTGGAATATGTTATGGGATTTCATTTGTGACACCACCCGTGTTTTTCGGCTATTGGGATGAATGGCCGACGCTGCGGGGCAGATCCGCTGGGAAAGATGGTGGTGCAGCTATGGTGGTCCTGCTCTCTACGGGTAGAACTAGGCCCAGGGCAGTTAAACAGTCAATGCTGGGAATAGGATATGGTGGAGTGCAGGACTGAGGGCGAGGGAAAGAAATGAAGCATACAGCTGGGTGCAGTCTTTAGATTTTACTCACAGTTCAAGTACACCTCCAGGTATTTCCAGCAGTCCGCAAGGTGCTGTTGTGGAGCCCAATGGGACGGGGTACTCGGTACCGGACCGGGGTACTGCTGGGGGATGTCATGGCGGTCCTGGTCCGGACCGTGTCCCGGGTTCACACAAGTAAATGGGGTATATTTACAGGGGATTAGGTTTGTCGTGACGCCACCCACGGGTTGTGGTCAGGGTGACCACCGCTGCTGCAGAACCTCCGGGGATGATGTTTTGGCAGCTTAGATGGAATGGCTCTCCGCTGGTAGGGCCTGGTTCCCCGGAGCAGTGATAGTACAAGTCAGTGATGGTTGTTATAGCTGTTGCAAGGTAAGGGGATGATGTGGAGATTGCTCCTGTCAGGGTCAAATGGAGGACTCACAGTTCTTCAAACCTGAAATCAGACACAGACACCGTAGCAGGGTTCACCCGGGTTTACTGTTCTTATTCTTCTCTCAAACAGGGCACGGTACAATACAGATCTTTACAGTTTCACTCAGTTGACTCCGGTACACTTGAACCCACTGCAGCCAGGTTATCTCTCCTAGACTCCTCAGTCCTTCTAGGTTTCTAGAGGGTTGAGAATGCGCACATAGGGTCTTATCCTTTATAGACAGGTAAATGTAAAAAAATCAGATTTGCTCACCTGGTCAGGTTGTGTAGCACACAACCAGCGTAATCGCTCGAACAATGCAGCTGCTGCAGGGACTGTACTTCCACGAAGTGCGGTGCTGTGATCAGGTATTTTGGACGAAGTACCTTATTGTCCGCGCTGCTGCCAGAGAGGAAAATACACCAACGACACTGGGACGTCTGAGTACTGGTAGTAGAGGTTTAAACCTCTACTACCAGTACTCAGACGTCCCAGTGTCGTTGGTGTATTTTCCTCTCTGGCAGCAGCGCGGACAATAAGGTACTTCGTCCAAAATACCTGATCACAGTCCTTCTAGGTGTCCTTTCAGGCTTATTCTCCACTTTCCTGCTTTAGGTGAATTGCGGAGTGGCAGCTCGGTCCCTATTAGTAGCTTCCCCCTAAATCTATGGGCAGTAAGCCGGGTCCTCTCTGTTGCTGCTGTGCTCCCATTCCTCTGGTGGGAATACAGATCTGGAGTCTGTGTTCCCCGTCAGTTTGTCTGGGGCACCGGGTTAGTCTTCAGCCCCCCTCAGAGCTGACACTCTGGTTTCAGCCTAACCACAGGTATCCCTGTATCTCAAGGGATCACCGGGTCCTTTCCTTCCCGTGTAACTTCCTAGCATAATAAGGGAGGCTCTCCTGTCAGTCAGCTGTTGGCCCTTACAACTTCCCTGGACCTGATCATACTGGTCCAGTCTTGGCTGCCCGGCACCCGCCTTCTGGCTAACTGCTTCTGTGGAGCCCACTGGGACGGGGTACTTGGTGCCGGACCGGGGTACTGCTGGGGGATGTCACGGCGGTCCTGGTCCGGACTGTGTCCCGGGCCCGCACAATAAAATGGGGGTTATTTACAGGGGATTTGTCACTCGTGACGCCACCCACTATATGCGGCCAGTAATGGGGCCGCCGCTGCTGCAGAACCTCCGGGATGATGGGATAGCAGCTTGGATAGAATAGTTCCTGTGGGCAGAACTGGGTTCCCCGGGGCAGTGGTAGTAGTAGCTAAAGTCTGTGAGGATAGTTATTGATGCTGCAGGAGAGTAGGGGTAGCAGTAGAGATGATGAGAGTAGAGGTAATTGCAGTATATGAGAGCAAGTGGGCTTCAGTATAAGGATCACACACACTCACGGTTTCTGTTGTTTTCCAAGTCTTTACTGGCAGATGGTATAACACAGTATTGTCCACGGAGTCTGTACCGGGTTGCTCCCACCCTGACCGGGTCCTTGGCTTCCTACTTAAGCGCTGTGTGTGGCCCTGCTGCCGCTTGTAGCTGTACTGCTGGCCCTGTCTCTGTCACGGGTACCAATATGCTGGGCAACTTGAGTCCTCTGTGTTACTGACCCCTCCGTGTTGCTTTGCTATGGTACAGTGAAGATGGTGGACCTTCACTATGCCGGTGTTTACTGTCCTGTCTGTCTCAAGCACAGCCTCGGATCCGGTATCCGTCTTAAGCGCCTCCCCGGGTCAAGTTTTTGGGGTAACTCTTTATCCCGGGGATGTTCCTCTGTTCCTCTGTCTTCTCTCCTCAAACCTCTCAGGACCTCCACTGACACTTGGCTCTGCTCCTGCTCCAGACTAAACTGAACTAACTGTCACTCTTGCTCTGTGGTAAACAACTTTAGCTCCTCCCACTAGTGCAGGTGCCACCTTAGCTCCTCCCATGTTCTAGTGTAGTGTTGTGTGGGAGCAAACTGTGTTGGTATTTCTGTGGCAATTTAACCTTGGGGTGCCACACTTCCTGTTTCTTCCTTATATACTCATCTGTTACCATGACTACGCTCACCCACTCATATCTAGCCCTACTACCCTTGCCTGCCTAGAGTCCCAGGCTCCGGGTTAGCTCCCGATGTCAGTGGATATGTGTTTCGAGGTGTTTGCTAAACAAACTGTCTACCCTCCAGCCTGGCTGCAGTTTCTACCTGTGGCCACCCTGGTCGCAGGGGCCACATTGTGTTCTCCGGGTTCAGGCTCCAGCTAATTCTTAGATAATTCGGGAACGCTCCACCGGACCCCCTTCTGGTGTTCTTCCCAGGTCGTCTCCCTGTGTGATTCTCACCCTCTGCCCCGCGCCTCACACTCAGTGTCTCGAGCCGGTAGCCTCGGGTCTGTCCTGGTTCCTTGACCCTACGTGGCCACCTTTTCAATGAATAAGTGTGGTTGTCTACTGTTGCCATTGAAAATGCCACAGTCTCCGTTGCTGAGTCTTGCTGTTTCTTCACTAGTCTGGGGCCGGTCCCCTCTCTGCGGCCCACCCACACCCTCTACTAGTTCCCTCCTCAGCCTTGGATGGGGCCCTCCCTCAACATTGTCCGCCCAGATCCCTTGGCCTGGAGTGATGTGGTGTTGGGTGGGGGTGTGTGGGTGCCAGGTAGTGTCCCCTCCTTACCCAAGAGTGGACCACTGAGGTACAGTACCTCTGTGGCTCCACATTTCACTGTTTGCACCTCTGAGCCCCCAGCATGCTTCACTGTAGACATCACTGAGCCACCACCACGCTTAACTGTAGACATCACTGAGCCACCACCATGCTTCGCTGTAGACATCACTGAGTGACCACCATGCTTCACAATAGGCATCACCAAGCCACCACCATGGTTCATTGTAGACATCACTGAGTTAGCACCATGCTTCATTGTAGACATCACTGAGCCCACGCTGTGCTTCACTGTAGATACCACAGAGCCACTGCAAAGCTTCACTGTAGATATCACAGAGTCAATGCCAAGCTTCACTGTAGATATCACTGAGTCACTGCCAAGCTTCACAGTAGACATTACTGAGAGTGCGCTGCCTAGATACCCGGTGTTTATCATAGTTATCAGCGTCCTCCCTGCTTACAGGCAGCGCTGCCTAGATACCCAGTGTTTACCATGGTTACCAGCCTGTGAGATCACTGATCGCTGGTCTCTCGCTGTCACACGCAGTGATGCGTGCTGACCAGCGGGAGACCAACGATCAAAAAATGACCCAGAGCACTTTGTAACAATCAGCAATGTCACAGCAGGGGCCTGATCGCTGCTAAGTGTCACACTTAGCGAGATCGCTGTTACGTCACAAAACCTGTGGGGCTTTAGTGACACATCACTGGAGTCTAAGGCTACTTTCACATACCGATTTTTAGGGAGCCGATGCTGTCCGATATAATTCGGACAGCATCGGCTCCCTTCTGATGCCTGGAATCGGGTGCCAAATAGGCACCCGATTCCGGCATAAAATCGGCACCGGGCTGCAAAAAAAAAAAAAAAAAAAATAAAGTTTATTCTCACCTTCCCCCGAGCCCCCGCCGTCTCCCGCCATCTTCCTCTAGGCTCCCGGTGGCTCTCGCAGGCTGCCGGTGTCAGCAGAGGTGTACCTCTGCTGTACACAGGACCTGCGATGATGTCACAGTCACGTGACCGCGGGTTCACCATGGTAAACCCGCGGTCACATGACTGTGACATCACCGCAGGTCCTGTGTACATCAGAGGACGCGCTCTGCTGACACCGGCAGCCTGCGGGAGCCACCGGGAGCCTAGAAGAAGATGGCGGGAGACGGCGGGGGCTCGGGGGGAGGTGAGCATAAACTTTTTTTTTTTTAACCCTTATGCTCCTAGTTAGGAGCAGTTTTACTGTACTGAGCATGCTCAGTACAGTAAAACGGGGTCCGAGGAGATCAGATGTTTCCTCGGACCCTTCTCCATAGGGCCCCATGTTATAGGGATCGGGTCAGATCGGATGTGCACTAAATGCCATCCGATCTGGTCCGATCCGAATCTGTCAGATTTTATTTTCGGTGCAAAAATCGGAGCAGGCTCCGAATTTAGCACCGATAATAAAATCGGACAGATTCGGATCGGACCAAATCGGATGGCATTTAGTGCACATCCGATTCGGTCCGATCCCCATAGGGATGCATGGGGGCCAAATTCGGATCCGATGCTGTCCGATTTTCATCGGACAGCATCGGAAATCCAAATATCGTTATGTGAAAGCAGCCTTAGTCCCAATATCATGCTGCTATCAGATTACATTGCAAGAACCTGCTGACTCATTCCCTTTAATGACCATCTTTAGTTTAAAGAAGAACAAGGAGTTCTAGAAGTGATTACATGACCTCTACAGAGCCCTGACCTCAGACCTCACACCTCACATCATTCAGGCTGTGTGTGAACACATAAGGAGGAACAAGGATCTGCACAAGTCTGATCCATAGAAGATCCATAGAAGATCCTACAGAAACTGTGTGCAAGAGATAATTACCCAGAAGAAGTGAATAAGGCAAAGGACGTTCACCAAATACTGATTTAGATTTTTATTTTGTTCGTTCGCTTTGCATTTTGCTTATTGATAGAAATAAAATAAGGCTTCTACTTCTGAAAGTGTCTTTACTTTCTAGTGTTTTTCAACATCTGCCTAAAACGTTTGCACAGTACTAGTAGTTTACAGTTTATAAAATTAAAAAATATATATGCAGCTTAATAATACTCTGTATTTTATTCTTATAGAAGGCAAATACAAAGTAGAAGAGAGATAGAAACCAATTGTTATTATCTTAGGAAAAAAATATTTTTTAAATTCAAATATGAGAATTAGAATAAATCATTGATGACCCGTAAAATCATTAAACTCATGTGTTGTGACCAGAAGGGCCAGGGTACTCAACCATCCGGGCCATACAGTTCAGAAGTCACAGTGGCGGTCCCCAGAGGTTGTGGTCCTGGCCAGACATGTTAGGGGTTATTTACAGGGAATAGTAGTAGTTTGTGATGCCAACTGGAGTTCTACATAGATGGCCAGGGGCTGCTGTGAGGGCTTCCAAGAGTAGATGGTAGGGCAGCCAGGCTGTAAGCTCTCTCCAGTCAGGGTAGGGATCCCTTGGAAAGTGTTGAGAGAAGGATAGGATGGTGCAGAGAAGGAGGAGGACGGTATTGGTGCAGGAGGATGCAGGAAGGATCAGATGACACACAGTCGTTGTAGTTCTTACCTTTACATGTAGTTGAGGATTACAACCTAGTCGGGGTATGATGTTCACCAGCAAAGCAGCCTGGCCATCCCAGAGATAATTGGAGTCCACATTGCTGAGACAAAGGGTATATGGCCTTCCAGCTGCCTTTTCCCGTTCTGACACTTGCTACCCTTTTCCTCTCCTAAAGGTACCGTCACATGCGGCAATTTTGCTAGCAGTTTCACTGGCAATTTGCTGGTTGCAGTGAAATCATGGACACATTGTTCTATTTTGCTGCCATGTACTAATGGAACAATGTGTCTATGATTTCACTGCAACCAGCAAATTGCCAGTGAAATTGATAGCAAAATTCCTGCGTGTGACGGTACCTTAAGTGTCTGTGACTCACCGTTGCCGGGTTCTCAGGTCTCAGGCGTAGCTTCCCTCGTCACGGTTCTGCGCCTGAGGCTGTGGGGCCCGGTGGTCAGATCAAAAGGGGATGAACAGATGGGGGTAATTCTCGTTGTTGTGACGCCACCTACGGGAATCCGGTGATGGCACCGGCGCTGCTTGGGCCTCCGGGGTATGTACGGCAGCTAGATGGGACGCTCCCCACAGGATGAGCAGGAGTCCCCGGGGCCAGGAGCTGTCTTGATATTATATGGCAGCTCAGGTAGTTACTGCGTGTTAATCCAGGAATAATGCACAGACACATAAAGTCTTTTGGTACCTTTACTGGTGACAACAGGTACACTCGTAGCGGGTGATGAGGTTGACACTCCTGGAGTTTCCACAGCAAGCAGTGGTGTAGGCTTCCTTCTCTATTGTTCTGGTGAGGTCGGGTGGATATGGAATCCTGCCGGACTGGGTTGAACGTTCTGGTGGAACGTGATTCACCTGAGTTAGCTGCATTGAGGGCACTATAAAAGGGATTAAGCAATGTAACTCCTCTTCTCTGGGCTCTCATCTGGTGGTGCTTCAGGTATACAGGGAGCTAGACTCCCTGGTTGCGGTGCTGGTTTCTCTGCAGTTTACGTTGTAATTCCCACAGCTCGGTTCCTGTAACCGGATTGTTAGGGAGAGTTAGGGTAACTCTTCTGTCCCTGCGAGGTAATTGCCTCCTGTCCTATGACCCCAGTTGCAAGGGTCTCTCACTCTCCGGGTGTGCTGGTATGGGCCTAGTGTGGCTCCAGTACCAAGTCAGCTCTCCTAGCTGTTCACAGTTCTAAAGCGACTGCACACTCCACTGTTTCTCCCTCCAGGACCAGTATTTATAGGGGGAACTGGCTTAAAGTAACCAGTGGAGCTCCCCCTAGAGGCCTGGGGTGAAAAGGGGTGTCTAAGTTGTTGTATTTAGTGAGTGCTGCTTGCTGTTTCCACTCCATTTGTGTACCAAGAGTTCTGTGGTGCCCCAACCAGGGTGCCAGGGTGCCACATTTGTGGTTGCCATTCCCTGCTGTGGGTGAGGAGCGGGGGGTGGGGGGGTTGTGGTGGTGCTGGCAGAGATTTTGAGGAGCAGGGGGAGGGGTGCTGGCAGAGATTATGAGGAGCGGGGGGAGGGGTGCTGGCAGAGATTTTGAGGAGCGGGAGGGGGGGCGCAGAGGTCACTCACATAGTTGTCAGCCGTCCCGCGTCTGCCGCGTCTCCTACTGTCTCACAGCACCGGCCGCAAAGTGTCACCAGCCCATTTCTGGGGGAAGGGGGGAGTGGCGTGCCCAAATGAGGGCTATACCTCTAGCCCAGGGGGCACTTGCCCCCTTGCCACCTGGGCCAGTCCGCCCCTGGGTCACGCCCAATTGGCAATTTATATATTTCTAGGAGGAATACTAGAGGTACAATTAACTGAGTTACAAGTAAATGTGCTCCAAGATTTTTATTACAAGGTAAAAACAAGAATTTACATTCCCAGACAAGTCAGGATTCCTCATGGGGCTTCTCTAAATTATTAATGACCCCAATAATTCCTATTATTACTTAAAGGACAGCTTGTCTTGTGTGAAAACCAAGAATGGCTGTTCCATTAGGCACAAGAGACCAGTCCCTAAAGGCGGCCCCAGGGGAGAAGGGCTGCACCCAGCGGGGGAGGTGCAGACCCCACAGATTTAAATCCAGCACTGACTGGCAGTGATCACTGACAAGATACATAAACATATTCGGAAATTATCTTGTCTTTTCCAGAGTATAACTATGGGCAGATTACCATATGCCGTGATATCCACAGAACTATTTATACTATAAAGTCTGGAAATAAAAACCAAAGCTGGAGTTATGTGTGGCACCATTATTCTGTATTGCATAACTACTATAATCAAAAGCTTTATCATTGAAAGAACTCGGGTCAATGCCAGACAGCTTGCAGCTACATAAAAAGATGTGCAAGGAGCAGAGAGGCATTCAGCAGCTGATTAGTTGCACTTCACTGTCACCTAGTGGTAAAATATGCAACAACATAAGGACAAACATTGTTAGGGACGCCTCCACATTACACCTACAAGAGCTTCCCAATCTATATCCATAGACATTAACATGGAGTTGAACTTCCTTAGTTACAAAGCAGCTTCCAATCTTCTGGGAAGACTTTCCACAGGATTTTGGAGTTGTCATGTATGTTGATGTATCAAGATTTCCGTTCACTGGAACTAAGGGACTGAGGGCAAGCCCTGAAATTCAACCCTGTAGTATTATCTTCCTCCACCATTTGTACACTGGGTAAAATGCAGTCAGGGGGTAACATTCTCCTGTAATCAGCAAACCTAGACTCCTCCATCCGATGCTCAGCATTGTGCTTGGTGATGTACAGCTGCATAGAACACGTCTCCTCCAGAGTCCAGTGGTAGCGGCTTTACACTGCTCCATCTGATGCTCGGCATTGTGCTTGGTGATGTACAGCTGCAACTGCTCGTTGATGGAGCTCCCAGTGGGTGCAGTGTTTGTGCTGATGTTACCAGAGGAGCTCTGGACTCTGCTGTTATAGGGTCAGCAGGGTGGTGGGGATTTTTCTTGCCTCTATTTTTCAGCACTGGGCCCTGATCTGTAAAGTTATGGGTTCTCCACTTCGTGACTGAGTTGCTGTGGTTCTATCTGTAATGGATGCCCTCCACACCTTTCGGGTGGGCTGTCATCTTAATTGTCTGCTGCCAAATTGATGCTTTGTCTAAGTGTGTGCCCGCCATCGGTAAGAACCACGCTGACAACAAGTCAAAGTAGAGCTTAATGACAAAGACCTTTATTTTAGGAGGGGTTAGCAGTTTTATTACTTAGGGAGTTACTAGGTGATTGCATTATATTATGCTGAATCTACATTTTATTCTGAAGAGAACATTCATTCATATAGTGTGTGTTAGTTAGCATTTTAGCCTTGGATTAGTACAGTCGGTATGGGAACATCTTGATAAAAGCTTCCACACTGCTACATCTAACTCAAAACATTATATATAAAACTAGAGGAAAGTGCAAGGATTCACATAACCATGCTGTTGGAAGGTTTCTGAATGGCTTCAATAAACTTGTATAAATTATTAACTATTTATTGCCATGACACTTCCACTTCTCAATAACATCACTCACATGTGTTGGGGGAAGATTCAGGGGAAGAAATGTCATGAACTGACTTGTTGCACCGATGGCCCCTATTACAGGACATGCTGATATCAATGAGCATGGGGTAAAGGCAGATGGCGTGCTGGGGGACTGGAGGTTATACAGTCATGGCCAAAAGTTTTGAGAATGATACAAATATTAATTTTAACAAAGTCTACTGCTTCAGATTTTCTAATGGCAATTTGCATATACTCCAGAATGTCATAAAGAGTGATCAGCTTAAGAGCAATTGCTTGCTAAGTCAATATTTGCCTAGAAAATTAACTTTAACCCCCAAAACACATTTCAACATCATTGCAGTCCTGCCTTAAAAGGAGCAGCTAACATCGTTTTAGCGATTGTTCCATTAACACAGGTGTGGGTGTTGATGAGGACAGGGCTGGCGAACAATCAGTCATGATTAAGTAACAATGACACCACTGGACACTTTAAAAGGAGGATGGTGCTTGGTATCATTGTTTCTCTTCAGTTAACCATGGTTATCTCTAAAGAAACACGTGCAGCCATCATTGCACTGCACAAAAATGGCCTAACAGGGAAGAGTATCGCAGCTAGAAAGATTGCACCTCAGTCAACAATCTATCGCATCATCAAGAACTTCAAGGAGAGAGCTTCCATTGTTGTCAAAAAGGCTCCAGGGCGCCCAAGAAAGACCAGCAAGCGCCAGGACCGTATCTTAAAACTGTTTCAGCTGCAGGATCAGACTACCAGCAGTGCCGAGCTTGCTCAGGAATGGCAGCAGGCTGGTGTGAGTGCTTCCGCACGCACTGTTAGGCGGAGACTCTTTGAGCAAGGCCTGGTTTCAAGGAGGGCAGCAAAGAAGCCACTTCTCTCCAGAAAAAACATCAGGGACCGACTAATATTCTGCAAAAGGTACAAGGAGTGGACTGCTGAGGACTGGGGTAAAGTCATTTTCTCTGATGAATCCCCTTTTCGATTGTTTGGGACATCTGGAAAACAGCTTATTTGGAGAAGAAGTGGTGAGCGCTACCACCAGTCTCATGCCAACTGTTAAGCATCCTGAAACTATTCATGTGTGGGGTTGCTTCTCAGCCAAGGGAATCGGCTCACTCACATTCTTGCCTAAAAACACAGCCATGAATAAAGAATGGTACCAGAATGTCCTCCAAGAGCAACTTCTCCCAACCGTCCAAGAGCAGTTTGGCGCCCAACAATGCCTTTTCCAGCATGATGGAGCACCTTGCCATAAAGCAAAGGTGATAACTAAATGGCTCAGGGAACAAAACATAGAGACTTTGGGTCCATGGCCTGGAAACTCCCCAGATCTTAATCCCATTGAGAACTTGTGGTCAATCATCAAGAGATGGGTGGACAAACAAAAACCAACAAATTCTGGCAAATTGCAAGCATTGATTATGCAAGAATGGAAGAATGGACTGCTATCAGTCAGGATTTGGTCCAGAAGTTGATTGAGAGCATGCCAGGGAGAATTGCAGAGGTCCTGAAGAAGAAGGGTCAACACGGCAAATATTGACTTGCTGCATTAACTCATTCTAACTGTCAATATAACCTTTTGGTACTCATAATATGATTGCAATTATATTTCTGTATGTGATATAAACATCAGACAAACACAAATAAAAACCAGAGGGCAGCAGATCATGTGAAAATATCATTTTGGTGTCATTCTCAAAACGTTTGGCCATGACTGTATAAAAGGGGTGAGGGGGCCGGAGGTTATACATTAGGGGTGTGGGTCAGAGGTAATACACTGGGGGGAAGTGGGGTTGGATGTTATAAATCTATGCCAGTGGGACTGAATTAAAAACCATGATTTTAATAATTAAGAAGTGTGTCCAGATAGCTTTGTCAATATACGTACTATACTTTTTGTTACAAAAGTCAATTTGCTTTTTAAATCGCCTTTCTGACATCTTAAGGTTAGCCTCAATAGGATCCTGGTAACCAGTAAAATAAATAATAATGTTGTAATTACCATTTATGCAGTGAGCTGCTCATAATACATGCTACACTAAAATCAAAGAAACGAGCTGGAACATAAGCTGGTATATGTGCAAAGTGCACTGGCTGTAAGGGCCGGGAGGTACTAGATTGCTTTGTCGGCTGGTGCTTTGGGAGGTCATGGTGGCTGTGGCCCAGCTCCGTGGCCCTGGCTGTGCAGTGAAAGGGGGGTTATTTACAGGTTATTTAGAAGTCCTTTCGTGACGCCACCTATGGAATTCGGCCAGGGATGGCCGACGCTCCAGATTTGAGACCTCTGGGGCACATGTTGTGGTAGCTGGGACTGTATCGCTCCCCACAGATGGAGCTGGGCCCCAGGGATGGTGTGGTAATTTTTAGGGTTGATGGTGACTGTGCAGTGCTGCAGGAGGGAGCGCAGAATAACAGGACACCGGGATTGCAGTTCTCGAACCTTTACTCACAGCTCAGCGGCTCCAACCCAGCAGGGGCACCCTGTCCTCCAAGTCTACAGTCCAGCCAACTCCCAGGCAACTTGGGTGCACACCCCTTTATAGGCCTCTCCTGGTTGGCTTCCCACGCTGGCTGCTCTCCTCCTGCCCATCATGCAAAATCCCGAGTAGGTGGCTGCGGGCCTTGTCAGGCAACAGGCGTTATGTCCCCTGACCCTAGACTTAGCCACCATTTTGCAGAGTGTCCACGGTTGATGGCTACTGGGCCTACAGCTCAGTAGCCTAAGGTTTCCTAGCTGCACTATAGAGTGTGTTGCTAGATCAGGGACAGTTCCCTCTTGCAACCAAGTTCTTTCAGCAGCCTCCTTGGGATGGTTGCTGAAATTAGGTCCCTCTGGCCAGGGTTCCATGGCGACTGACCCAATGTCCCACTCCTCCCCTTGTACTAGCCTCCCCTAGAACTCTATTCTTTCTAGGTGTTCCTCTCTCACTGCTCTTCTCCCTCCAACTAACTCAACTCCTCCTCTTCCTCTCTGCTTTTCTACTTGCTGTTCCCACCCCCTCTACCTATTCCCTCTTCCTGCCAGCAGATGGGGCTCCTCGTATGAGGTTACTTCAGCTTTTATCTCCTGGCCAGGACTTAGGATGGGTGTTGGGTGCAGGTGTATGTGGCTCGGGTTGGTATTTTCTCCTTACCTGGGAGTGGGATACCACACCTATGGATTAGGTACAGTACCTCTGTGTCAACAAAAGCGTAACAGCAGGTTTACACTGTGGCCATTTCACAGACAAAACAAAAGAAAGAAAAACAAATTGACATATACCCTGCAGTAAGTAAACAGTAATGGCACATGTAAATAACATAGGGGACTTGGTTCTTGTTATTTTGATAAAAAAAAAAAAATTAAAGCCGTCCCACTGCAACAAGGTTCATCCATTGGGACAGCTCTATCCTGTCTCTATAATAATATATTTAAACAATTTAGGTTCCTTGCATCCTCAGACAGTTCTCTTCTCCTCTGTGATCTCCATGCTTAGTGTGGCACACACAGACACACATTGCAAAGATTGAGGCAACGTCTCCCATTTTTACTTGGTTTCAAGTGTGATTTTTTTTGCCCACTCCTGTCACTTGCCACAGGTGAGTGTGAACGAAAGTTGTTTACCCACAATTTTGGAGAGGTGCCAATAATTTTGTCTGGCCCATTTATCGAGTTATGTGTTAAATTATGTTATATATTGGGACTCTACTCTCACGGGCTTATATTCTATAGGATGATGGGTAAGAGACATTAGGTTGGGAATAGTTGCAGCTCCGGTGGTGGTGAGTTGGCAGCTCCAGGGGTGGAGAGTCAACCGCTCAAGGGTGGTGGTGAGGTGGCTGCTCCGGGATGGTGAGGTGGAAGCTCTGGTGATTGTGAGGTACTCACACCAGGGGTGATAAGGTGGCAGTTCCAGCGGTGGTGAGGTGGCCACTCTGGTGGTATTGGGGAGATGGCCGCTCAGGTGGTAATGGTGAGATGGCCGCTCGGTGGTAATGGTGAGATGGCTGCTCAGGTGGTAATGGTGAGATGGCCGCTCAGGTGGTAATGGTGAGATGGCTGCTCAGGTGGTAATGGTGAGATGGCCGCTCAGGTGGTAATGGTGAGATGGCCGCTCAGGTGGTAATGGTGAAATGGCCGCTCAGGTGGTAATGGTGAGATGGCCGCTCTGCTGGGAGGGGTGAGTTTATCTTTTTTTACGCGATTTGTTCGGCAGATTTATCACAAAACCTGAAGGGAATCCTGATGCAGCAAAGTGAATGAGAATCCTGAGGTCTCTGCACACATTGACTATTTTCTCTTCGCAGATTTACTGCAGACAAAAATCTTCAGGATTTCGGTGCAAATTTCATCCACTGTAATAAATGGGAAAAATCTGCATCAAAAACGCAAGGCAAAAAACACACTGAAAACGTAGCAAAAAGACAATTTTTTGCTGTTGCATTTTTTTCTACCAAGAGATGCAGAAATGATGCAAAAATTTCTACACCAAATCCTAAACGTGTACCCAGCCTTATAGATCTAAGCCCGCTCCATAGCTGCCGTACGTCCGCCAGTAAAGGTCGACATTTGAACCCTTGAAGCACCTGGGAGAGTTGACTTATATTTATTTTTTACAATTCGTTTATGTAACTCTGTTATCTAAAAAAAAAGACTTTTTTTCTAATATAAGTACTGTAATTATAAGCAATTTTTTGATAACTCTCAAGTAGATGTAACCCTGAGAGCAGAGCTTAACTATTGGTGATAATATGACCACACCTGGATCACGGTAGCCACATACCTGTTACTGTGTCCTCTCATTCCCTACCCGGTGTGAACCCAGAACATAAAGTCATTTATTCACTTGTTACATTAAAGTGGTAAATAAATGATGACAGTTTGGTGTTACATTTCACCAGAGTGCAGTAAAAAAGCAAAAAAGGAATTCAGTTTTGCAGAAAAGAGATGAAATATTTATGTCACATAAAGACTGAAGGATGGAAATGTTAAACTCCGCAAATCTCTCAGTAATGTCTGTTCTCCATTGAATGCAATGAGAGTTATGTAACTACTGAGGCTTCCAGTGATGTATCAGGTAGAACAGTTTTGTGGAGCTAGACATGCTGCTGAATGAAGATGCCACATTTGGGACCATTGTGGCCTATTGGAGGCCTTCCATACAAAATAAGAGGTGGCATCATGTCTATGGGAGTTACAGAAGGTCTGATACCTCGTGGTTTGGATGTGGCAATACAGGCTAACAAGCATGGATGGAACAGTGCCTGGTACTGCAGGATAGCGGGAGGATACTGGTGGAGGGTGGAGAGTTAGGACAGAGCCCAGGAAAGGGTGGAGAAACAACACAAAATAAGGGAACGCACAACACCAAGTAGAAAAGGAGAGAGTAGGCTAGTAAGCTAGGAGGCTAGTAGTCAAGAGAACAACAGAGACACCTGTCAGCCAAAATCACCAGACTAGTAGTAAGTATAGTTGCTTAGCAAAGCTTCTAAAAGGGGGTATATAAAAAGAAAAGAACCGGCATAGATCTAAGTGCAGAAGTTATTTCATTTAGAATAGGAGGTTTAAACCTGAAATTTGCTCACCTTTTTCGTGTCTTTGCTGAATTGCAGGAATAAATATGAAGATCTCCTTAGGCTTGCAGCTTGCCTCTCGGGTGGATCAGGTCTTCAATGCAGGGAGTCCTGATTCGACAGTGACGAACCCCAGGTCTCCTAAGGAAGCGCTGACCTATAAGTCTGGAATTTTTAAAACAAAACCACCAGACTGAAAGAACCCGGACCCGGTGGCCTTTGCCACCGTATGGTTAGTCCGGGTCCCAGGCTGAAAACAGAGGCCAGACAGAAGGGGTCCAAGGTGTGTCCGAGTGAGTAGGGACACCAAAGGGGGCTGGGGCAGAACCAGAGTGCCAGCTCTGTTGAAGTGGCAGGGAAGCTGCATGCCCCAACCACAAACCCCACGGGCGCGGGGTCTTCATGTCCCGATACCCAACCTCCACCACAATAAAAGGAAGGCTGTTGAACTAGGGCTAGGAGAGCCAGAAGGGAGATCACAGAAAGCCCATGACTGCTGGACTGTAGCTAGTGTGCGGAACAGAGAGAACAGAGGCCGAAAGGTACATGAACGGGGGTGCCGCAGACGAGCCACCCCAGCTGCTGATAATACACCGGAGCCGCTGCTGTACCGAACTGTACTGTAATAACTGCTAGTGGAGAAGTAAAACCCGGTGAAAAGCTCAGAGACTAGTTTATGAACTCGAGAGCCGGACCATAAGCCATGAGCCGGCAGCAGAAGCCTGCCTGAGGGCGCAGAGAACGTTACTCTTAGGGTATCGTCACACGAGTACACCTTGCCGGAGATATGTGCGGCGACGCACGGGAGCGCGCACGTTTTTGGCGCCCTGCCGTGTGTTTACATCCGGCGGTACTTCCAGTGACGCACCGGCGATGTTACAGGCGGCATTGCGCTGGAATGTCTACAAACCCCAGCGGCGATCCTTAACATGGGAGCCTATGGCTCCCATCGCCTGTAACATCGGCGATCACCATGTTACATGAGGCGATGTGTACACCGCCCCAGAGTGCTCGCCTGGTTTCAGAGCAGTGCTGGGAAACCACCAGGTGGGAACACAGGCGACCACTCATAGGCGATATTTCGCCTCATTATTGCCCCTTTACACTAGGCGACGCAGTCGCTGGCGATAGGTCACACCCCTGCATCGCCTATGTAATGGGCCGCATATGTCCTGGTGTGACGGTACCCTTACACTTCCACACGGTGCCCTGGGGGAACCGCTCTTCCCGTGGAGAGCTGATATACCTACGCTGGTACTCCCATCATCCCCAGAGGTCCCGACGCAGCGGTGGCTACATCTGGCCACAAACCATGGGTGGCGTCACGACTCTCTTTATTTTATTTTTGCTTTCACCCATTTTCATAACCCCTTTTTACTGCTCGCCCGATGAGTGGATCACGGACTGGGTCATGCCACCATGATATTCCGTAGCCCCAGACGACAACAAGAGGGTCCGGTTCCTAGTTCCGCGTCCCTGCCAGGGTGAGACACCACAGTTCTCGAGGAATGCTTGTCAGTCTCATACAATTAATTTCTGGTGATCAGATGCCTTCAGATTGCATATTAATGCCAACACTAAGGCTTGGGCTTCACTCCATCCTTGACTGGTCATGTGGTCATATCTTTAAGCCACAGCATAGTGCAGGAGGATGAAGCTGTAAAATATTAGAACAAGTTAGATTTTTTTGCAACTTGCTTGTTGCACTTGTAACATCTTGCACATCGAAACGTGACCCTATCCACCTGCATTTACATTGCATTGTAGCAGCGGTATGAAGCGATCTCTAGCCTCACAATCTGGGCCATCATCTAGCCCCAGCCTAAGAATAGACATTGTGTGTTACCATAAAACTCCATTAAAGGATATTGCGAGTCCACAGCGATATCACCAATGAAATAGGTGTATTGTAATTGTACAAGGGGAGAAGCAATTATCAATTCCTGTAGAGATTAACATGCACTACAATAATAAAGGATGAAAATCTCATGTCTCGCTCAGCGCCAATTTCGACTTCATGAAAGATGAAAGCTGCTTCAGAACAGCTTTACGAATATAACGGAAGGGATAAAAAAGGAGATGTGATGGGGCCAGTATGAAGCTATAGGCAGTGAGGGCTGTGATGGACGGTGGGATCGTCTGATGGCACTAAAGCACCATTACAGAAACAACAAAGAAACAGAAATGAAGATTGAAATCCATAAATCTAGAAGAGTAAAGAGTTGGTGAAGACTTAAATCTGATCTGGTCGGGAACTAGAAGAAGAGGCAGATAATGCATATTTTCCTCTGCGCCATCAGGCCAGGTTTAATATCCCCAGAGTCTGCAGCGACTGCATCATTATTTTATCATCAACATAGTCATACATGTATTTTTCATTAACAGTTCTACCCTGAAATCAGCGATTTAATAAGGCTCTGTGCACACAGCGGCTCAGCCTTTAATAAGAGGTATAAAGTCCCAAAGTTTACTATAGTGTACCTTACTGTACAGACATAAGAAGGTGCCTCTGCATAGGAAATCTCCAAGGAAACACTGAGTATATACACCGGAAGCTTTCCTTGTGGTGTGCACAGAACCTAACCCACATATTTACTAACAGAAGTACCTTGTGATGAAATTGCAGCAGAATTGGTAAATCCTGCCAAAAAATAAATATGTATGAAATAGAAAAATAGAGAGTCCATTTCTTTCCCAGGCAAGGTGCAATCCTTCATATAGAATGAAGATCAATGCAAGAAGCGCTTCACAGGTTAATAACTTTGAAAGACGCAATGTTGTATTGGGCGAATAAAAGACACAATTTTTCAAAGTTATTAACCTGTGAAGTGCTGCTTACATTTTTTTTAATAGATACATTGGGTGTGAAAAAATGTTTGCCCCTTTCCTGATTTCTTATTATTTTGCATGTTTGTCACACTTAAATGTTTCAGATCACCAAACAAATGTAAATATTAGACAAAGATAACACAAGTAAACACAGAATGCAGTTTATAAATGAAGATTTGTATTATTAAGGGAAAAAGAAATCCAAACCTACAGGGCCCTGTGTGAAAGGTTGATTGCCCTTGATCTAATTACTGGTTGGGTCACCCTAAGGCTGGTTTCACACTGCGGTCAGATCAGGTCAGATCAGGTCAGATCAGGTCAGGTTTTGTGTGCCAAAACCAGGAGTGACTCCAAAACCTAGAACAGGTGTCAATCCTTCAATTATACTTTTTCTCTGCAAGTTCCTCTCCTGGTTTTGGAACACAAAACCTGACCTGATCTGACCTGACCTGACCGCAGTGTGAAGCCAGCCTTAGAAAAAACAACTGCAATCAAGTATATGTGATAACTGGTGATGAGTCTTTTACAACGCTCTGCAGGAATTTTGGCCACTCATCTTTGCTGAATTGTTGTACTTTAGCCACATTGAAGGGTTTCTGAACATGAACCGCCTTTTTAAGGTCTGGCCACAGCGTCTCAACCGGATTAAGGTCAGGACTTTGACTAGGCCACTCTAAACCCTTAATTTTGTTTTTCTTAAGCCATAAAAAGAGACTGGCTGGTGTGTTTTGGATCATTGCCCTGCGGCATAATTCAAGTGCACTTGAGCTTATGGCCATTAACAGATGGCCGGACATTGTCCTTCAGGATGTTTTGGTGACAGCAGAATTCATGTTTCCATTTACCACAGCAAGTCTTCCAGGTCCTGAAGAAGCAAAACAGCCCCAGACCATCACACTACCACCACCATATTTTACTGTTGGTATGATGTTCCTTTTCTGAAATGTTGTGTTACTTCTACACCAGATGTGATGGGACATACACCTTTCAAAAAGTTCAACTTTTGACAGTCCACACAATATTCTCCTAAAACTCTTGAGGTTCATTAAGATGTTTTCTTGCAAAACTGAGATAAGCCTTTATGTTCTTTTGCTCAGCAGCGGTTTTCATCTTGGATCTCTGCCATGCAGCCATTGTTGCCCGTCTCTTTCTTATGAGGAGTTATGAACACTGACCTTAATTAAGGCAAATGAGGCCTGCAGATCTTTGGATGTTGTTGTGGGATCTTTTGTGACCTCTTGGATGAGTCATTGGTTCTCTGCAGTCCCAAAGTTTTAGAAATGAGTTTATAACATTTTCCAAACTGATAGATCTCAATTACTTGTCTTCTCATTTGTTCCTGAATTTCTTTGGATCGTGGCATGATATCTAGCTTTTGAAGATCTTTTGGTCTACCTCACTTTGTCAGGCAGGTCCTATTTAAGGGATTTCTTGATTTAGAATATGTGTGGCAGTATTCAGGCCTGGTTGTGGCTAGGGAAATTGAACTCAGTTTCCCAAAAATGTCATAAACCACAGATAACGTATGTTTTGAGGGGGTCAAACAGTTTTTCACAGAGGGCCCTGTAGGTTTGGATTTTTTTCCCATAATAATAAAAACCTTCATTTATAAACTGAATTTTGTTGTTATCTTTCTCTAATATTCACATTTGTTTGGTGATCTGAAATATTTAAGTGTGACAAACATGCAAAAGAATATGAAATCAGGAAGGGGGCAAAACTTTTCACACTATGTGTGTGTCTTTAAAAGGGTGCTAATAATCATAAATGGATAGAATTGTAGAGTGCACGTAAAAATCAGCAAGATTGCAATTTACTTTATTTACCTCTTCATTCTGAAGAAAATGGGGAAAGATATTAACTGCTTGTTGTCTGAGTTACCAGCCACCTCTGTAGTCTATCAGCAGTGGAGTTTGTAGGCTCTTTGTTAGGGTACCTTTACACGCCGTAACCATGGCGAGAAATATTGACGGCGATATGTCGCCCTGCGACAATCGCTGTCAAAGTCCCTCCCAATTGCGGCGTGTAATTGGGGAATTTGGCGGTGATCTGTCACCTCGTCATGGTGGCCTGATCTCTGTGCACTGCTCTGAAATCAGGCGACCAGGGCGAGGCGACATATCGCCTCCAAATTCCCCAATTACACGCCGCAATAGGGAGGGATTTTGTCGGCGATTGTCGTAGGGCGACATATCGCCGTCAATATTTCTCGCCGTGGTTGCGGTGTGTAAAGGTACCCTTATAGAGATTGTAAGCACTCATCTGAAGCCCATCAGATCAATGGATCTGGCCGGCCTCACTGTGCTCCTCAAAAGCTGCAGTATTGTTACAAGTTTAAACTGTCAGTCATTTGGGAGCACTAGCCTTGTAGGATTGCTAGAAAGGCAAATCAGAACCCCTGCTTTACTGCAAAGGACCTTCAGGAAGATTTAGCAGACTCGGGAATTGTGGTACATTGCTCTCCTGTTCATAGACCCCTGCACGTAAATGGCCTTCATGGAAGAGTCATCAGAAGAAAACTTTTGCATGACACTGTATTTACACATATAATCATGATATTTGCAGAATTGCAGCAAATCCTATCCAAAGCTTGTAACAAAATCTGCACCCCTGGGTGACAGCTACCTGTTTTGTTTCCTCTGGCATTTTCTAAGTACATGATCCTATCCTGGATTTAGCAGCTTAGCAGTTAAGTTGCTTGTCAGGACAGAGGGCGGCTGTGCTGCCATTGAGCATTATGTTAAAGGCGAGCTTGTTCTCATTGGGTTCGCTGGTCACCTCTAACGTTACCAAGGGCCAAAACAATTAAGATACAACTTTCGAGAATACATCATGATGAGCAGAAACCCAAAGGGTTCACAGGTTTGATACTGTACTGTTTTACTACAGGAAACATATCTCTATTTACCATGTCAGTCAAAAATGTTTAGAATTGAGAGTTCTGAGAGGATTATGAAAAGATAGAATCAAATAACAAGAGACTGCGCCGGTCTCTTCATCAGGTGTAAATGAGTGTGAAAGCTGCTACTTGTCATCATCTTTTCCATTAGCCGTTACAATGTATCAATCAGTGAGGACTCTCAGTTTCTAATATATTAGTCTTTTCCTGCACTGTCATTCTGTCATTCTCCACAAGGGGCCCCCCTAATACTGTGCCTCAATGTCCTGGTGCAGTTGGTCTTGTTTCTATCCTCTCCTGACCCCAGAATTTCCCACTTCCCATAGTAAAATCTGCCGTTCTCCTTACATGACCTGATAACTCTGTGTGTAATAATCACAGGAGTTCAGTAAGGAGACAACGATCTCAGGCAGAACGATTGCAGCTTTGTGAGATTCTCACAGACACATATTGTTACGTAGTATTTACCTAAGATTAGAAATCCGAAAATTTTTTTTTATTCTACTTCTTTTTAGGTAAATTCTTACTTACATTTATATCTTGGACACTATCTGCCGCTACATTGGATACTTTCTCATCCTCTTTGGTGGTAGCGTAACACGCAGATTTTCTTCATGCAAATCCAGTAGTGCAAAATGAGCATTTCACCAGTTTTGTGGGGACCCACGCAAGGGTTAAAGCCCGCGATGCTTTACTGAGTTTTCCACATTGTGTATTATTCCCATGCAAAAAATGCAGCTGTTGAAGAAAACTTGCTATTTTGGCAGTAAAGTGCTGTTTGTGGCTTTTTCGCTGTGTTTTTTAACGCTTTTTTGGTGCATATTGCATGGAAACTTTGCCCACAGAATGTTTCATAAAATTACTTTTATTCATCAAAGAATACTTAATAAAGTTGCAAAGTAAACATTTGTTTCAAAGGTTTTTTTTTTTTTTGCATTTTTCCACTTTGTTATTGCTATCTAGGGTGATAAAATGCTTCGATTATGCTGTGAGAATTGACATGTTGCATTTATAAAATGCTGAAGTTCTCAAATTCAGTCTGAGATAAAGAACAATCATCATCATCATGTACAGGAGATTTCTAAAATCTCACAGCGTTCGTTCTGTAAGGCCGGCTTTACACCACGTTTTTCCCCTATCAGGTTCTGTAGGAAGCACCAGACAGCACTTGACAGAACAAATATGCCCTCCGATCCTGTTTTCTGCCGGAATCGGCAGATCGCAGCTGCAGGAGCTGTGACTGGGAGCCGGATCCGATTTTCTGTCGGATCCGGCACCATAGACTCCCATGTTAGGGGGCGCCAGATCCAGGTGGATCCGATTTTGGCAGATTTTTGCCCCGGACACAAAAACGATGCAAGCTGCAATTTTGTATCCGGGGAAAAAAAACGAATTCTGCCGGATCCTCCCTGACAGATGGAAACCGGATGGCAAAACACTGCCATCCGGCCCCAGAGGGATACTATGGGGCCAAAATCTGATCCGGGGCTGTCTGGTGTGAACCGGATCACACAAACTGTGGTGTGAAGCCGGCCTAAGAAGCAGCTTTTAAGTTGCATAAAAAATTTAAAAAAAAACAGCAAAAATGCAACACGTTAACTACATAAGGCTATGTTCGGTGCATTTTTGTCTGTTTTTGGCGATGAACAGATCACTTAAATGGAATCCCAGCAAAGTGTTTGGGTTTCTAAGTTTTGATGTTCAATCTGTGCTTTCATGACCTGGTGCCTTTTTTCCCCCTTGAAAAGTGATCCTCCAAAAGAATGAGCTGTCAATCATGGGTGCTCTTTTCCTCTCTGCTTTTCCCATTGAAACCATTATTTGTGGGCTTTAAAAACGCACCAGAAAAAGAAGCAGCCAATACAGATCCAAAACGGATGATTCGTTTCTGATGTGTTTTTATGAATAGCTGATCCAGATTTCCAGCTGAAAAAGAGAGAAAAACACACAAGAAAGAATAGATCAAAAATGCACAGTGTGAACATAGCCTAAAGGCCACTTTACACGTGGCGACATCGCCGCCGATTACATAGGCGACATAGGGGCGTGGCCTATCGGCGGCATCGCCCCTACGTCGCCTCATGTAAAGGGGCAATGTCGGCGCCGTCGGGAGGTCGCCTGGTTTCAGAGCAGTGCTCTGAAACCAGGCGACCGATCTGAGGTGATGTGCACACATCGCCCCATGTAACCTGCCGCAGGCTAGCTGACAGGCGATGGGAGCCATAGGCTCCCATTGTCCTGCATCGCCGCTGGGGTTTTGAGAAACCCCAGCGGCGATGCCGCCTGTCAGATCGCCGGCGCAGCGCTGTAGGTGTCGCCCCATGTAAATGGGGGACGGCGACGCTGGCGGGGCGCCAAAAACGTGCGCGCCCCCGCCAGTCGCCGCTGACATCTACAGCGCCGTCTCCTGGTGTGACGGTACCTTAAGGGATTGTTCTAAGCAGATTATTCTATGTCGAGCGACTGCAAAGAAAATGAGGGACTGGGCAATTTTTGTCTTGGCACTTTCATTTTTTCATATCCTTCTTCCAAGAGCTATCATTTTCTTTAAATGTTTCAGTTAATAGGAAATATCAGGCTCGTTCTGTGCAGGATGACACCACTGACTTTAACATATCATATATTGAATATATTTCTTTTACCGTATATACTCGTGTATAAGCCGAGTTTTTCAGCCCAAAAATTGGGCTGAAAAGTCCCCCCTCGGCTTATACACGGGTCATACGGTATGCTGTGTGGGGGGGGGCTGTGACCGGGGGCTGGAGGAGGCAGGAGGGGGCCGCGGTGACCGCATGCGGTCACGTGGGGCCGCCTCATTAGTGCAATGAATATGCACGGCATCCCCCCGTCCATCAGCGGCGGGGGGATGCCGTGCATATTGCACTGCACAGCCCCCCTCCTTAATATGGCTCCCCCGGTAGTAATAAACAGCCCTCCCTCCTTATCACGTCCCCCCAGGCTGCGGCAGCTGTTAAAATAACAAACACTGTATACATCACCTTCCGACGCAGCTCTCCGCTCCTCCGGTCCTGTGCCCTCCGCTCGCCGGCTTCTTCTTCCTTGATGTGCCGGTGTCATGTGACCGGGCGCAGGAGATGACGTCATTTCCTGCGCGCGGTCACAGAAGTCGGCACATCAAGGAAGAAGAAGCCGGCGAGCGGAGGGCACAGGACCGGAGGAGCGGAGAGCTGCGTCGGAAGGTGATGTATACAGTGTTTGTTATTTTAACAGCTGCCGCAGCCTGGGGGGGACGTGATAAGGAGGGGGGGCTGTTTATTACTACCGGGGCTGCTGGATACTACACTGGGGCTGCAATACCACTGGGGCTGCTGTATATAGGGGCTGCTGTATACACCACTGGGGCTGCAATACCACTGGGGCTGCTGTATACAGGGGCTGCAATACCACTGGGGCTGCAATACCACTGGGGCTGCTGTATATAGGGGCTGCAGTACCACTGGGGCTGCAATACCACTGGGGCTGCTGTATACAGGGGCTGTATACTACCACTGGGGCTGCTGTATATAGGGGCTGCAATACCACTGGGGCTGCAATACCACTGGGGCTGCTGTATATAGGGGCTGTATACACCACTGGGGCTGCAATACCACTGGGCTGCTGTATATAGGGGCTGCTGTATACACCACTGGGGCTGCAATACCACTGGGGCTGCTGTATATAGGGGCTGCAATACCACTGGGGCTGCAATACCACTGGGGCTGCTGTATATAGGGGCTGCAATACCACTGGGGCTGCAATACCACTGGGGCTGCTGTATATACGGGCTGCTGTATACACCACTAGGGCTGCAATACCACTGGGGCTGCTGTATATAGGGGCTGCAATACCACTGGGGCTGCTGTATATACCACTGGGGGCTGCTGTATATTATACTGCTGGGGCCTGTATACCACTGCTGGGGGCTGTATACATGTGCTGGGGTCCACCCTCGGCTTATACGCGAGTCAATAGATTTTCCCAGGTTTTGGGGGCAAAAGTAGGGGGGTCGGCTTATACACGGGTCGGCTTATACACGAGTATATACGGTAATTGTTTGCAGTTATTATATTATTTGTCCACTGCATTTGGATAAAAGTATAAATCAGTCCCAGATCGGATCACAATCCTCAAACCGGCCGTGACTCTCGCGAGCGGGACGGCTTCATATCTTTCTTTGCAGCTGTCCTGAGCTTTGTGCTTCAAACTCTGACCAATTTATACAATCGTTTGAATGCACCCTTAAAAGTATTGCAGTATGTTGTACCAGTGGTCATACCATGAGATTTAAGTATTTTTTTTAAAGAGGACCTGTTTCCTCCCCCCACCAAAGATTTCAATCTATACATCGAGCAGGGCGGGAACAAGTGCTGATGTCAGGGCGGGAGGCGGGTCAGGAGCGCGGGGCCGACAATAGCAACATCTCGCTTTGCGCCTGTGTGAAGTAGCACGAGGAGGCGCAGAGTGAGGAAAGCTGACAAGGCATCAAGAAGGCGGCAAGGAGAGGAAGAAGGGAGGAACAGAGATGGAGGGGGCGGGAATAGCCCCCGGGAAGGAGCCGACTCCTGGAGCATGCCCTCCTGACATCTTGCTACACATTTTCATAAGGCTGTATTTAGGGGATGCAAACATCATACAAAAATGGGGGATCCCTTGCCTGAATGCAGCATACATGCTGCATTCAATGCTGCCTTTACATTTAAATCTTTGGGGTGGGGGGTGACAGGTCCTCTTTAAAAAAACTGTTTAAAAAAATTTAAAAAAAACATTTTAAAAATGCAAAACGTAAACGTCAAACCATGCCCATTTCCCTATTTGTTTTTTGTAGTGAACATGTCACCTCTATTTACCCCCCTATTCTACGACTACCTGTCCCTTCACCTTCCTAGCTGATCCCTAACCATCCCTGTCTCACCAAAGAGTGCCCTATAAAGAGTAAGAAAAAGACTTATATAGTTATGTGTAGTCTGCAGCCGTAGTCTGCGGAGGGCGGGTTTCGGGGCCCCATTGTCCCCTCCTGGCTTGCTCATGGGCGTCATTATTCCTTCTTGTGTCCGTCCTTTATTTGAAATTTCTGCCTTTTCTAATGATGATGTGCCGTGCCGTAACGTCATATCCAGCCCGGTGCATTGTGGGGCCTGAACACGTGGTATGGATCGGCTCTGACGCATGTGCATATTGAAGCCAACCCGTGCAATGTAATCAGCCCCACAAAGCACTGGGCCGGATATGACGTTCCGGCTCGACACATCATCAGAAGAGGCGGAAATTTCAAATAGAGGATGGACACAAGAAGGAATAATGACGCCCAGTGGGGCGTGTAGAGAGCAAGCCAGGAGGTGACAATGGAGCCATGGAGCCCGCCCACCGCAGACTACGGCTACAGGCAACACGTACAGGGACAGGTAGTGGTAGGATAGGGGGGTAAATTGAGGTGACAGGTTGTGTTTAATATACATATTTCATAAAGTTGAACAAAATTATTTGCAAGACCCTGATCCAACAGCTACTTTGATCATTCGTGCCTGCCAGATGAGAGCCCTGCGAACCTCCATTTACTTTCAAATAGATAATAATTTTAATAATCATCATCATCATAATATTACCAGAATTGCTGTTCTTCCGTCCCCTCTCCTGTCCAAAAAATTAAGTAAACAAGTGATTAACAATTTCTCTGTAGATAGAAATGTTACCAATAAAAACTACAGAACATTCTACAGATATCAGATATCACAAGGTTCCATTGATGGAAAAATTAAAAAAGTTAAAGGTGTAAGAAAATGGCAATAAACCAAATATTCGAGTTTTTACTTTTGTAGCCATAGTAAAACGTAAAAGTAAAAGTTCGTAGTAAAAGTAAGTTTTAAAATAAAAATTTCTGAAACTATGATCTGGTTTTGCCCTTATTATATTAACCGGCAGAATGAAATTATCAAGTCAGGTATACTTTGCACCGAAAGCCGTAAAACAAAACCCCACCCCCAATACATTTTTTATACATCCCAAAATTAATCTTTTTTTGCTGCATGTCAGGACACTCCATGCCCGTTTCTTTGAGAGAGAGAGAGAGAGAAAGAAAGACCTGAAATTTGTGATGTAAATTTCTCATCTCAAATTTCCTCCACTTACTAGAGAAAAACATCCTGAAAGGTGAAGTTATATTTCTCAAGACTTTTCTAAATCCTCTCTACAATGTTCCAGGGGTCAGAATGCAATTAAAGAGACGAGATATTGATACATCAGACGGGTGATTAGACACCTGGTCCCCCACACTGATCAGCTGTCATTAGCAGCCACTGTAGATATATAATTACCAAATTTGTAGAGGATTTTTTTTAAAGGATTGCTTTAATGGTGGGTTTACACGCCGCGATATCGGCGTCCAACTCCGACCCAACTCCGACAAAAAGTCACGTGGGTCGCGAGTTGGAGCCGATATCGTGTGCGCGTTGTACCCCTTTTTTAATTGTTTTTAATTTGTTTTTGTGTGTGCTTTTTGTAGTTTGGAATTAAAAATAAAAACACTTTTCTGATCTTTTTGAATCGGGTGATCGCTCCATTCCTTATACATGTTGTCTGTTCTTTCAAATAGTACGCGTTGTACGGTTTGAGCGTACAACGTGATGCTGGAACGATGCCAAAACGATATCGGAGTTGAATAGCAGAGCTATTCAACTCCCCGATATCGCAAGGCCGTTGTACCAGCATCGCTGCGTGTGACAGCCCAACTCCGATCTGTACTCGCACCTCACCCATTAACTCCCATGTTAAATGGTCGTTACTGGGTTGGTGGGAGTACACATCAGAGGGACGTTGTTTACCGAAATCGCAGCGTGTAAACCGGCGATGCGATATCGGGAAAAGGGCTGAAAAAATGCGCGCTCCCGCGGCGTTGCCTCCGATATCGCGGCGATATCGGGACGTGTAACCCCACCATAAGTGTCCTAAAAAAATTCTGCATTTTGTTGAAAAAAAAAATTGGGGTTGTCACCATTTTTCGTGATATTTTATGTTACAGATCTATTGTTTTGTTTTTAGGCTGGTTTCACACTAACGTTTGGTCTGCATGCATCTGCCGAACGTAGACATAGTGATGTGAATGCAGCGTTGATTCTCCGCATGTGTTCATTGACGAATGTCCATAGGAGTTCATTATGAATATGTCCGGCCATAGGAGATCATGATCAGCGGTCAGGAGAAGAGAGAGACAGAGGGAGGGAGAGAAAAACATTTGACTGTCCTCCACACTCGGAACCTGAAAACCCATATCTTCAGAACAGCCTAGAACCTGCAATGACCACAGTGCCACCTCACCACCAGTGAACCTGGCGCTCCACCACTACCCGAGCAGACCAAACCTACTGTCTCTCTCCCCACTGCCTGTAGAATGTAAGCCCACAAGGGCAAGGGTTCTCTCTCCCCTCTGCATTGGTCTATCTCTGCTGGTTTGTTCATTGTATTTTTAACTTGTCTGTATGTAACCCTTTCTCATGTACAGCACCATGGAATCAACGGTGCTCTATAAATATTCTTATGCCGCATGCGTTCAGCAGCCACCGTAAGCAGCGCTGCTGAATGCTAGTGTGAAACCAGCCTTAATGCTCCCGATTTGCTGTGCACGTGATGTTTTAATTGCAATTTTTGGCAAAGTTGTGGTGACATAAAAAACACAGTTTCACTGTTTCGTTTTTTGTTTACAGTGCTTATCTTATGGGTTACACAATTGTAAATTTCATAGCTCTGACTTTACCAGAATCGTCAATAAGGTGCTGATTTTGTTAAATTTCTTTGTCCAACTAAAGGTCCCGTTACACGGCACGACATCAATAACATCGCTGATACGTCACGGGTTTGGAGTCGTTCCAGCGACGTCGTTGCGTGTGACTGTTCCAAGTTGTAACAATAAATCATTGGATCACGGATCACAGGTTTGAGAACTTGTTCTCAAACCACAACACACGATCAGTCAACCTGGTATATTGTTGTGTCTGACACCGCGATAACGATGTCACGGACGACTTCACCCATTCACAGCAATGAGCAGGGATCGTTCATGGGGTTTGCTCACAACAAAGTCGTCCATGATATCTAGAAATGTGACATCTCGCCAACCATGTCAAAACAATATCTGCAATGACCGCGCTCCCACGAGACCGTTGCCAACATCGTTCCAATGTCGTGCTGTGTAACGGGGCCTTAAGGAAGAGGTGGGGGATTGGTTTTGATGTTGGTGTCTTCAGCAGGACCCTGGTAAGTCTCGTGAAGGCCTGGGCAGGATTTGGGCGGTCACACGCAGATGATTGAGGTCTGCTGTTACACCTGGATACCGCCATTTATACACCTGCTCCGTGATGGCTCATAGCAGGAAGGGGTTAAACAAATGGCTGCTGTACAGACACCTAGAGATTGTAACCCTTAAAGTGACAGTAATCACCTCCATACCTGTGAGAAAAACACTCTTGTGTGTGCCAATGGTGCCATTTACAGATTGATACCTCACTATGGACCCGCCATGTATATTCTTCCTGGTGCTTACTGTGCGGGGTCTGACAGACACTTTCAGCTATTCATTCCCAGGGTTGTGTCTGTTTCTGCTAGGAGGACACTATGAATTGTTTGAGGGGACAGTACACTATAGCAATCATGACTAAATCAAAAATGACTATGATACAGCCCCTTTAAGCGAAATATGAGGCTTCCCTCAGACGACCGTAAAGCAATCACTAGACGACGCTGCCTGACGTCTACCTGCTATCACGTGACTGAGGCGGCATCACGTGACAGATGCGCCTCGCTGCACAAGCTCGGAGGAGAGAGTGACGTCACAAAGCAGATATGGAAGGGGCGGAGCCAGAGAGGAGGGTTCAGGACGTGATTGATGGGCGGGGCCAACGCTAAGCAGGAAAGGGGTGGAGCCTAAGAACGGCGACCAACACCGGGCGGGAGACACCCAGTGCGCGGTGACCCGGCGGGGGACAGGACGAGCGCGGGGACCCGGCGGGGGACAGGATGCCGCGGGTTGTGCCGGATCAGAGGAGCAAGTTCGAGAATGAGGAATTCTTCCGGAAACTGAGCCGTGAGTGTGAGGTGAGAACTGGAAACAGAAGTGCATGGGGTATATAGAGAGCGGGAGGATGTGTGTGTGGTATATAGAGAGCGGGAGGATGTGTGTGGTATATAGAGAGCGGGAGGATGTGTGTGGTATATAGAGAGCGGGGGATGTGCATGGGGTATATAGAGAGCGGGGGATGTGCATGGGGTATATAGAGAGCGGGGGGATGTGTGTGTGGTATATAGAGAGCGGGGGGATGTGTGTGTGGTATATAGAGAGCGGGAGGATGTGTGTGTGGTATATAGAGAGCGGAGGGATGTGTGTGTGGTATATAGAGAGCGGAGGGATGTGTGTGTGGTATATAGAGAGCAGGGGGGATGTGTGTGTGGTATGTAGAGAGCGGGGGATGTGTGTGTGGTATGTAGAGAGCGGGGGATGTGTGTGTGGTATGTAGAGAGCGGGGGATGTGTGTGTGGTATGTAGAGAGCGGGGGATGTGTGTGTGGTATGTAGAGAGCGGGGGGATGTGTGTGTGGTATATAGAGAGCGGGGGATGTGTGTGTGGTATATAGAGAGCGGGGGGATGTGTGTGTGGTATATAGAGAGCAGGGGGATGTGTGTGTGGCATGTAGAGAGCGGAGGGATGTGTGTGTGTGGCATGTAGAGAGCGGAGGGATGTTGTGTGTGTGGCATGTAGAGAGCGGAGGGATGTGTGTGTGGCATGTAGAGAGCGGAGGGGGGTGTGTGTGTGTGTGGCATGTAGAGAGCGGAGGGATGTGTGTGTGTGTGTGTGTGGCATGTAGAGAGCGGAGGGATGTGTGTGTGTGGCATGTAGAGAGCGGAGGGATGTGTGTGTGTGTGTGTGGCATGTAGAGAGCGGAGGGATGTGTGTGTGTGTGGCATGTAGAGAGCGGAGGGATGTGTGTGTGTGTGTGTGGCATGTAGAGAGCGGAGGGATGTGTGTGTGGTGTGTTGTGGCATGTAGAGAGCGGAGGGATGTGTGTGTGTGTGTGTGGCATGTAGAGAGCGGAGGGATGTGTGTGTGTGTGTGTGGCATGTAGAGAGCGGAGGGATGTGTGTGTGTGCATGTAGAGAGCGGAGGGATGTGTGTGTGTGTGTGTGTGGCATGTAGAGAGCGGAGGGATGTGTGTGTGGCATGTAGAGAGCGGAGGGATGTGTGTGTGTGTGTGTGTGTGGCATGTAGAGAGCGGAGGGATGTGTGTGTGTGTGGCATGTAGAGAGCGGAGGGATGTGTTTGTGTGTGGTGTGGCATGTAGAGAGCGGAGGGATGTGTGTGTGTGTGGAATGTAGAGAGCGAGGGATGTGTGTGTGTGTGTGTGGCATGTAGAGAGCGGAGGGATGTGTGTTTGTGTGTGTGGCATGTAGAGAGCGGAGGGATGTGTGTGTGGCATGTAGAGAGCGGAGGGATGTGTGTGTGTGGCATGTAGAGAGCGGAGGGATGTGTGTGTGTGTGTGTGTGGCATGTAGAGAGCGGAGGGATGTGTGTGTGTGTGTGTGTGGCATGTAGAGAGCGGAGGGATGTGTGTGTGGCATGTAGCGAGCGGGGGAATGTGTGTGTGGCATGTAGAGAGCGGAGGGATGTGTGTGTGGTATATAGAGAGCGGGGGGGTATATAGAGAGCGGAGGGGGAATGTGCGTGTGGTATATAGAGAGCGGAAATGTGCGTGTGGTATATAGAGAGCGGAGGGGGATCTGTAAAGCCCCCGTCGCACTAAGCGAGATCGCTGCTAAGTCACAAGTTTGGTGACGCGACAGCGACCTCGCCAGCGATCTCGCTATGTTTGACACTTGGCAGCGACCAGCCCCCGCTGTGAGATCGCTGGTCGTGTCAAGAGTTGCCTGGACCATTTTTTGATCGTCAGTATCTACAGCATGCATCGGTGTGTTTGGCAGGGACAACGACCAGCGACCTCAATACTACAGGTCTGAGAAACAGGGTCCCAACGACCTCCGTATCGTTCCGGATCGTTGTTGCGTTGCTGGTGAGATCTGACTGACATCTCACCAGCGATCCCGACAGCGACGCACCAGCGATCCCTACCAGGTCGTATCGCTGTTGGGATCACTGGTGCATCGCCAAGTGTGACGGTACCCTATGGCATAAAGAGAGTGGAGGGTGGTATGTGGTGTTGTGTATGTTACAATTGTTCTTATCTTTCCTCTGGGGGTTCTTGCTGTGTATGAACTCCTCTTTATATATAAATCACACATTTTCTTTTTATTTTTTTCTGTTTGTAGATCAAATACACCGGCTTCAGGGACCGGCCACACGAGGAGCGACAGGGCCGCTTTCAGAACGCCTGCAGGGACGGCCGCTCTGAGATAGTAAGTCTGTACCTGTATGATGCCTGCAGTGACGCCCACTCTGAGATAACTTCTGTCAGGTACTGTGCTATGTCGCTTATCCATGTTAGGGCCCTTTCACATCTGCGTTTTTCGTAATTCGCGGCAGATGCGGTGAAAAAACCGCATCTGCCGCGTTTACCGCATAACCGTTCCACTTGCGGCGCGGTTGCGGTTTTTTCTATGCAATGTATAGGGGGACTTGCGGCAGATGCGGCAAGTGCGGTTTTGCACTTGCGGCAGGTGCGGCCGCGAAAAAAACCGCAGTAAGCCGCGGTTTTTTTCGCGGCCGCACCTGCCGCAAGTGCAAAACCGCACTTGCCGCATCTGCCGCAAGTCCCCCTATACATTGCATAGAAAAAACCGCAACCGCGCCGCAAGTGGAACGGTTATGCGGTAAACGCGGCAGATGCGGTTTTTTCACCGCATCTGCCGCGAATTACGAAAAACGCAGATGTGAAAGCACCCTTATGTAAATAAAAGCTTCTAACCTGACGTTAAATTCATTCATTGGTTGTATAAATTACTCTTTTGAAAGCTCTGATGTGTTTTAGATTAAGAAAATAAATTTTCATCAATGCTGAAATATTGATCATTTAATGAACACAGAATGGTCAGATTTTGGCAAGACAAAAGTTTTGTCGCCCACAGAAAGTAATGTGATTTTCAAACAAATAATTAACTTAAAATGCGCGTATGTGTTGCATAACATTGGTAAATGAAGTTGTGGTGCTTTTAGAGTCATATTTAATATTTTGTGTGACTTCCATGAACTTGAAGGACTGCATGCATGCAGTTCAACAATGATTCATACAATTCATTAATGAAGTCATCAGGAATAGCAAAGAATGCAGTCTTGCATGACTCCCAGAGTTCATCTATATTCTTTGGTTTTGTCTTCCAAGCTTCCTCTTTCATCCTACCCCAAACATGCTCAATGATGTTCATGTCTGGTGACTGGGCTGGCCAGTGCTTGAGCACCTTGATCTTTTTTGCCTGGCGGAACTTTGTTGTAGAGATGGATGTATGAGATGGAGCACATCCTGCTGCAGAATTTCACCCTTTTTATGATTTGGAATATAAGAGGTAGTTAATACTTCTTGATATTTTGGGTTATTGATATTCCCTTCCACCTTGCAAATGTTTCGCGCACCCTCAGACCATGATCTTTTCACCACCAAATTTAACTGTTTTCTAGGTGTATTTTGGATCCATAGAGTCTCCTGTAGTATTTGCAGCGGCTGTGGTGTAATTCTACTGAAGATTCATCAGAGAAATCCACCTTCTGCCACTTTTCCAGCGTCCATCTGTTTACAGGCTGTGGGACTTTGCAAATGCCATACAGTTTTTTATTTGCCTTTTGTTTAGTGCTGGCATCTGGGCACTGATTCAACCATGGAGGCCATTTTGAGACAGAATCCTACAAACTGTTCTAGTTGACACAGGGACTTGATGTGACCAGGCCTGTTGGAGCTCTGCTGCAGTGGAAGAGGGACTTGCTTTGGATTTTCTAACCAACAAACGTTCCTCCTGAGCAGTTGTCTTGTGGGGTCTGCCGGACCTGGGCTTGTGAAACACATCTCCAGTTTCTTCAAATCATTTTTAAGTTCTTTGTACTTGACGCTCAGTCACATTAAAGGTGCCAGCCACCTCTGCAGTGGATCTGGTCTTCAGCGTCTTGATAATCAAGGCTTTGGTGGCAGGGTGGATTTTTGGCATGTTGTCAGAGCTCAAGTTGCAGTTCAAGTGAAGGTCTGGGGTGCTAGGTTTCTTTTTATACACACCCACTAATTAACCAATCATTTACTGAGTACAGGTGAGGATGTAAACTAGGATTGGGTGCATTATATGAGCAGGCGACAAAACGTTTGTCTTGCCAAAATCTGACCATTCTGTGTTCATTAAATGATCAATATTTCAGCATTGATGCCAATTTATTTTCTTAACCTAAACCAAATTTCGGAGGGTTTCAGCTTTGAAAAGATCTGGGAACTTGCTATCAACCTTATGGAGACAGCGAAGTAGGTGAGGAGATTGTAAGCCACTTCCCTCCTCTCAGATATATGCATATATGCAAATTTGCACTTCAACCTCCTTAGTGAAGTGCAAATTTGCATATAAGCTTTGAAAAGAGTAATTTATACGGTTGTATAATGGATGAATTTAATGGCAGGTTATAAGCTCATATTTACATAACATGGATAAGCGACATAACTTCTGTCAGGGACTGTAAGTCTGTGCCCGTGTGACACCTACAGTGACGCCCACTCTGAGTAAGTCTGTGCCTGTGTGACGCCCACAGGTCGTACCTTCTGGTTCTGTGTCTGCACATTGTACATCCAGATCCTGAACTTTCTGCTCCTCTGTTATTGACATAAGATGTCCAGTAAGTGACCCGCTCTGGATTCTGGGTCTCCATCCCTACTTTATACTGACATCTGATATGGCAGCATAAAATTACTAATAGATTTCAAGTTTGCGGAACTAGTTGACTGAAATTTTAGGAGAGAAGACAAGACATGTTGCATTTCAGCAAATCCAATCTTTTGTTTCTAGGGTAGACATGACCATAGCAGAGAGGGCTGGGGCCCCTTATCCCCGTCTCTAATAATTAACACATGCACGTTCAACCAGATCCGGTCAGTGGAGGTGCAGCACCCAGCACCTCCAACCATCAGCTGGTCCTGGCTGACAGAAATTCTCATTTTGCAGAGCTGAACTGCTCCACCCTCACTGTAGTGGCTGCAGACTATTACTGCAGTTTGCCTCCTATACAAACCAATGTTCCTTTAATTTGATGTCATTACACTCAGACAACCTCTGACTTTGATATTTATTGATTTTCTCTTTCAGGCTTTCGTGGCTACGGGAACCAATCTGTCGCTGCAGTTTTTCCCAGCGAGCTGGCAGGGGGAGGCTCGCCAGGCTCCCACCCGGGATTACGTAGACTTTGAAAGAGAGACTGGAAAGGTAGGTGCTTCAGAAGAGGAATGACCTTTATATAGAGGGGCCTGGAACAAAGGGGAAAAATTGAAAAATAAATTGTTACTTTTTGTACCTAAACATCCAGTGTATGACCCTAAGGAGGATTGGGGAGAAAAAAAACAACCGTATTAGCAATCCCTATACACGAAAGCAGTCGGGCAAAGTGCATAGTTTTGGCATTTCAATAGCAATATGCCATCACGTACAGTATTGGCAAAAAAAAATGTAAAGGGTCTGACATTTTGACGGCTGATCATCCCTGTTATCTGTGATCGGCTGAGTTCACCAGGGAAAGTCAGTTACTGAAAGTGAAACTCACTCATGCCGAACAAGAAAATGAAGGAATGACCCTGTGAGGCTTTATGTCACTTTGTAGTTACATTGTGTCTTTTCTGTTTTCAAAACAGACAAATGGAATTTCTGCCCAAAACAGAACTATTTGTAAATGGAGCAGAAGGCACCCCATCCATTATTATTGAGATACGTCTGGTTTCTCTTCGGTGTCTGATTTTCATTTTAGAATAGGGGAAAAAATTGCATAATGAATTATGTGTTCTGTTCTAGAACCTGACACCAAAAGTCATCCAGATGGATCCCATACTGGATCCCATACCTATAAATGGGGACCTCTGCCCTGGTTGTAATCAGGTTTGTTTTGGGCATGAATATGTTACTTTGTCCCTAAATGAAGCCATAATCAGAGCAGGCTTATCAGTGGGTGTCAGCTGTGGAGCCCTTCATTGGCTCATAGCATAGAGATGTACATAAAATCATCCAGGAAAAAGGGACATTTTTCATCTGCGTTGCTTTTAATGTGGTCATGCTTTTAATGTATTTAGGAGGCCATAAGACACAACATTATATAATAAAACCCGTGGAGTAGGATGGCCCGATTTGAGAATACCGTGACGTGGCGGGGTAGCTCAAAGAATTGATCAATTGTTTGATAAATGAGAATTTTTAAAGTACAGTTAGAAATTAATATGTGCATATGCAGTTTGTATTGCATACTGATCATAGATAGTGTTGGCTCCCCCACTCTTTGACAGTTTTTCATCTGTGTTTGAGTAGACAAATGACTTTCAAAATATGAAGCATTAGAAGGAAACAAAGGGTAGACAAGAGGAACAGAATCTAAGTGTAGAACTTGATATGAAGAGAGAATTCTTAAAATATTGCACCCACTTTTATGTTGTCTTGTTTTTTGGCTTCATAGACCCGTCTTTAAGGGTCTCCTTATATGAGGCACTGGTATGCAGCTTTAATGTGGAAGCATTGTGGACCTTGTCACAGCATGGAAGGAAAGATTTCCCACTGTCCAGCGCTCCTGGTATTTGAAGAGTGAGGAACTTGGTTATTAATTTTGCCAACTTTATTTTGATAGTATACATAAAACGCCTTTCAGCCTTCGTGGCCTTCATCAACTATACTATGTACAGAGGAAGTTCACAAAATTAATAACCAAATACCTCACTCTTCAAATCCCGGGAGCGCTGGGCAGTGAGAAGTCTTTTCTTCCAAAATATGAAGCAAACTAGTGCATGCTGCAAGACATAATCCAGTTTTATGAGCAGCAGCAGCCCGGTCCCAGTTACATTAGGTTTTTCTTTTTTTTTTTTTTTTTTTTGCGGATAGGACTTGAACCAAGAATACGATTGGGTGAACGTCGCCTTAGATAACATAACTCTTTCGGATGGGTTCAAACAGAATCTTTTCATAAGGACATAACTGATATGTGTCCCTTAACCTTAGGAGACATTTAGGTACCCTGTACACTATTTCTGTTAAGGATCCTCTATTGTGGTGGATTCTCTAAGCCGTAGATGGATGTACAGCACAGACGGGAGGCGTTGGTGCATTGAGGAACTGCAGAGTTGGATGTGCCGGACGGCGCCTTGGAACTGCAGAGTTGGATGTGCTGGACGGCACCCTGGAACTGCGGAGCAGGATGTGCCGGACGGCACCTTGGAAAGGCAGAGCTGGATAAGCTTAAAAGGGAAGATTTAACAACTTGTATGAAAATTGCAGCGTGGAAGAACTGAGCGCAGCAGTTTGTCAGGGTTCAATTTAGCAGCCATGTGTTAGTGACATGGATGCCAAAATATCTGAATAGGTGGCGTTTCACTTGAACCACCCTAGTGCAGGAGATCTACACTGTGTGAAGAATTATTAGGCAAATTAATATTTTGATCACCTGATACATTTTATACATGTTGGCCTACTCCAAGTTTTATAGGCTTGAGAGCCAACTACCAATTAAGTAAATCAGGTGATGTGCATCTCTGTAATGAGGAGGGGTGTGGTGTAATGACATCATCACCCTATATAAGGTGTGCTTAATTATTAGGAAAATGCCTTTCCTTAGGCAAAATGGGTCAGAAGAGAGATTTGATGGGCTCTGAAAATTCCAAAATTGTGAGATGTCTTGCAGAGGGATGCAGCAGTATTGAAATTGCCAAACTTTTGAAGCGTGATCACCGAACAATCAAGCATTTCATGGCAAATAGCCAACAGGGTCGCAGGAAGCGTGTTGGGCAAAAAAGGCACAAATAACTGCCCATGAATTGATGAAAATCAAGCGTGAAGCTGCCAAGATGCCATTTGCCATCAGTTTTGCCATATTTAAGAGCTGCAACATTACTGGAGTATCAAAAAGCACAAGGTGTGCCATACTCAGGGACATGGCCAAGGTAAGGAAGGCTGAAAAACGAACACCTTTGAACAAGAAACATAAGATAAAACGTCAAGACTGGGCCAAGAAATATCTTAAGACTGATTTTTCCAAGGTTTTATGGACTGATGAAATGAGAGTGACTCTTGATGGGCCAGATGGATGGGCCAGAGGCTGGATCAGTAAAGGGCAAAGAGCTCCACTCCAACTCAGACGCCAGCAAGGTGGAGGTGGGGTACTGGTATGGGCTGGTATCATCAAAGATGAACTTGTGGGACCTTTTCGGGTTGGATGGAGTGAAGCTCAACTCCCAGACCTACTGCCAGTTTCTGGAAGACAACTTCTTCAAGCAGTGGTACAGGAAGAAGTCGGTATCGTTCAAGAAAAACATGATTTTCATGCAGGACAATGCTCCATCACATGCATACAACTACTCCACAGCGAGGCTGGCCAGTAAAGGTCTAAAAGAAGAAAAAATAATGACATGACCCCCTTGTTCACCTGATCTGAACCCCATAGAGAACCTGTGGTCCCTCCTAAAATGTGAGATCTACAGGGAGGGAAAACAGTACACCTCTCGGAACAGTGTATGGAAGGCTGTGGTGGCTGCTGCACGCAATGTTGATCGTAAACAGATCAAAGAACTGACAGATTCTATGGATGGAAGTGTCATCATAATGAAAGGTGGCTATATTGGTCACTAATTTTTTGTTTCTTTTTCGCTCCATTGGGAGACCCAGACATTGGGTGTATAGCTTCCGCCTCCGGAGGACACACAAAGTATTACACTTAAAACAAGAAGTGTAACTCCTCCCCTACTGCCTATACACCCCCTCTAGGAGGAATCCCATCAGTTCTTAGCTTTGTGTTGAAGGAGGCACACTCTGCACTCATGCACTCTCACTACATTCTCAGGGCCATGCAGTGACTCCGTACCTGGACGACCTTCTAGTCAGGGCCCCCTCTGCGGAGCAGTGTCAGCGGAGTCTCTCGATTACTCTAGACACGCTGCAGCACTTCGGGTGGTTGATCAACGTACCCAAGTCTGTTCTTCTGCCTGCTCAGTCCATAACTTATCTGGGCATGGAGTTTCATACTGCCCCGGCTCTGATCGTCCTTCCGGTCAACAAACTGATCTCGATCCAGGAGGAGGTCCAGTCTCTCATGCGGTCAGACTCCGTGTCCATCAGGCGTCTGATGCACGTTCTAGGGAAGATGGTGGCGACCATCGAAGCAGTGCCATTTGCGCAATTCCATCTCCGTCCACTGCAATTGCAGATCTTGCGCGGATGGAACAAGAAGTCCTCCTCCCTCGACCAACACATCCCTCTGTTGTCGGACACGAAGGAGTCTCTTCGTTGGTGGCTGCTTCCCTCCTCCCTCTCTCGGGGCAGATCCTTTCTGCCCCCCTCTTGGTTGGTGGTGACCACAGACGCCAGTCTTCTAGGCTGGGGCGCCGTTTTTCTTCACCACCGGGCACAGGGCACCTGGACGTGGCGGGAATCCTCCCTTCAGATCAACGTTCTGGAGATTCGGGCCATTTATTTGGCTCTTCTGGCTTTTCAGAGATTCCTGGCGGGGAATCCGATTCGGATACAATCCGACAACGCCACCGCGGTCGCTTACGTCAACCACCAGGGAGGCACTTGCAGTCCTCAGGCCCTTGCAGAAGTCCACCGTATCCTGCAGTGGGTCGAGGACAACGGCTCGTCCATCTCGGCAGTACATATTCCGGGAGTGGACAATTGGGAGGCCGACTATCTAAGTCGGCAAGGTATGGACCCAGGAGAATGGGCTCTTCACCCAGATGTCTTTCGCCACATCTGCGACAGATGGGGCACTCCAGATGTGGACCTCATGGCCTCTCGGTTGAACCACCAGGTCCCGCGGTTCATGTCTCGCTCGCGGGACAGCAGGGCGGTGGCGGTGGACGCTCTGGTCCAGGATTGGTCCAGGTTTCGCCTTCCGTACGTGTTTCCTCCAATCCCTCTATTACCCAGGGTTCTTCGGAAACTCAGGATGGAATGTCATCAAGCCCTGCTCATCGCCCCAGACTGGCCCAGGAGGGCCTGGTATCCGGATCTTCTACAGCTCTCGACGGGGATTCCGTGGAGGCTCCCTCTCCGGCCAGACCTTCTGTCTCAAGGGCCGTTCTTCCACCACAATTCAGCGGCCCTCAGCCTGACTTTGTGGCACTTGAAGACTGGTTGCTGACATCCTGTGGCTTTTCTTCGGAAGTCGCCGCAACCATGAGACAAGCCAGGAAACCTGCCTCGGCAAAAATTTACCGTAGAGTCTGGAAGATTTTCTTTTCTTGGTGTCGTCTCCACAGAAAGTCCCCCTGGCCTTTCTCTCTTACAACCCTGCTTGCTTTTCTTCAGTCCGGGTTGACCAAGGGGTTGGCTCTCAGTTCCCTAAAGGGCCAGATCTCCGCTCTGTCTGTACTTTTCAACAAGCGTCTGGCTAACCTGCCTCAGGTCAAGACGTTTGTGCAAGGGGCAAATCACATCGTGTTCCCCTACAGACGTCCTCTGGACCCATGGGACCTTAATATGGTTCTCGCGGCTTTGCAGAAGCCGCCTTTCGAACCCTTGAGGGAAGTGTCTCTCTTGAGACTTTCTCAGAAAGTGGCCTTTCTGGTGGCTATTACATCTTTGCGCAGAGTTTCGGAGCTGGCAGCTCTGTCCTGCAAATCTCCTTTCCTGGTAGTTCACCAGGATAAAGTGGTACTACGTCCTGTGGCGGAGTTTCTACCGAAGGTGCTGTCCCCGTTCCACCTGAATCAAGACATTGTCCTGCCATCTTTTTGTCCTAATCCGGTTCACCAGTATGAGAAGTCCCTCCATACTCTGGACCTGGTCAGAGCGGTCAAGATTTATATCTCCCGCACGGCTGCCTTTCGCCGCTCGGATGCCCTGTTCGTTCTCACGACGGGCAAGAAGAAAGGAACGCAGGCTTCCAAGTCCTCCTTGGCTCGGTGGATCAAGTCTCCCATTCAGGAAGCCTACATTCTCTCTGGTACACCTGTGCCGGCTGGGATTAAGGCACATTCCACAAGAGTTGTGGGTGCCTCGTGGGCCCTACGTCATCAGACCACGGCGCAACAGGTGTGTCAGGCGGCCACTTGGTCTAGCCTGCACACCTTTACGAAACACTATCAGGTTCATGCATATGCTTCGGCTGAAGCTAATGTGGGTAGACGGATCCTTCAGGCGGCGGTTGCTCACATTTAAAGTTACTGTCTTGCTTGGGTCTCTTCCCACCCAGGGATAGCTTTTGGACATCCCAATGTCTGGGTCTCCCAATGGAGCGAAAAAGAAAAAGAGAATTTTGCTTACTCACCGTAAATTCTTTTTCTTCTAGCTCCTAATTGGGAGACCCAGCACCCACCCTGTTGGCCTTTGGGCGTTGTTCTTTTATGTGAGTGACTGGTGTTGTACATGTCGCTCTTTTGGCCCTGTTGGCCGACAATGTTTAAACCGGACCTTTTGGTCTTGATGTGGGTTTTATCCTCCTTCCTGCTTGTGCACCGAACTGATGGGATTCCTCCTAGAGGGGGTGTATAGGCAGTAGGGGAGGAGTTACACTTCTTGTTTTAAGTGTAATACTTTGTGTGTCCTCCGGAGGCGGAAGCTATACACCCAATGTCTGGGTCTCCCAATTAGGAGCTAGAAGAAAAAGAATTTACGGTAAGTAAACAAAATTCTCTTTTTTTGCATGTCAGAAATGTTTATTTCTAAATTGTGTTCAGTTATATTAGTTTACCTGGTGAAAATAAACAAGTGAGATGGGAATATATTTGTTTTTTATTAAGTTGCCTAATAATTCTGCACAGTAATAGTTACCTACACAAACCGATATCCTCCTAAGATAGCCAAATCTAAAAAACCCCACTCCAACTTCCAAATATATTAAGCATTGATATTTATGAGTCTTTTGGGTTGATTGAGAAGATAGTTCTTGTTCAATAATAAAAATAATCCTCTACAATACAACTTGCCTAATAATTGTGCACACAGAGTACGTGTGCAGCAGGTTGCCATGATCACCTGCACAGGGAGTCGTCAGCTTGAGCCGGGACAGGTCAGTAACAGAACCTCAGCTCCGTCCTCTTCACACTGACGTTTGTGCTTTCTGTGTTCTACTTCCTCCCCTCTCCGCTGTGTGTGGACTCTCCCCTCATACTGTGTTCTCTTCAGTTTCCTTCACAGAGTCAGGAAAACCAAAATTATCTTCCTGGGGGGTGGGGAGTAACCCTTCAGTTTGGTTCCAATACATAGTTAATGCAGACCTCTCACAAACAGCTATAATCAGAAGTGACTTCTAAGCTCATGTGAAGGAAATTGTGGTGGCAGAGGTAATGGCGGAAGGCTCAGCTACACAAACCCTCAAATCCCAAAAATGAATTGCCAACATTTCTCTGAACATTAATACATCATAATGAAATGACTCCACTTTATAAATGGGAGATATCTTGGTATCGCAGGAGCAGAAATCAGTCCCTGCACGAACATAGGAATCACAATACATTCTGGACACTAACGAGTGTTTGACATTAGGAGACGCCACCGGGCAGGTGCATCACCTGTCTGATCCGAGGCACATACCAGTATGTCTAGCTTTCTTCTCAAGTGCTCGACTTTCAGTTTGCTTTTATTTTTTGCTTGTTTGTCTTTTTCTCCCCTTTTTTCCATGTGCCTTAAGTTTTTTTAATTTTTTTACTTCACATTTTCTTTGCAGCAACAAAAAAAACTAAAAAAAAACTACCGGTAATTCAGGTATTTTTTTTTTTTATTATTATTATTGACATAAGGCAATCGAGTTAAGTAATTTTTATATTTTGATAGATTGGACTTTAAGTACCTCATTTTCTTTTTACTTTTACTATTTTGTTATCTTTATTGGGGGTAATTCGATCCTTTATTTTATAGTAAAAATAATATTTACACTTTTTAATTCCCTCTAGGGAATCTCAATGTGTGATTGACTGATCTTTTGTATCATATTTGGCATTACCACTGCATTCCAGTATATAACAAAGAAACAATATTTGAATGCCAGCTGCATACTGATCTACACAAGAGCATCGTTGTGCAGAAACTGGGTCTCCAGCAGATCCCCAACTTCCATCACACCTAATCTACACAGGAGCATCATCGTGCAGACACTGGGTCTTCAGCAGATCCCCGACCTCCATCACACCTAATCTACACAGGAGCATCATCATGCAGACACTGGGTCTCCAGCAGATCCCCAACCGCCATCACACCTAAGCTACACAGGAGCATCATCGTGCAGCCACTGGATCTCCAGCAGATCCCCAACCACATCACACCTAATTTACACAGGAGCATCATCGTGCAGACACTGGATCTCCAGCAGATCCCCAACCGCATCACACCTAATCTACACAGGAGCATCATCGTACAGACACTGGATCTCCGGCAGATACCCAGCCGACATCACACCACATCTGCACCCTTTGGCGTTAGACAAAAGCTGGTGGACGTGTGAATCAGCATATTCCTGATTTGCACATGTTAAATGCCAATTTTCTTTATTGTTTTTGTGTAAATTTTTTGTTAGGAAGGAAAGTAGTTCAGCATTCACTATATGGGATAAATCTGAACATCTCTTAGGCAGTCTATAACCTGTATTAATAACTATTTTAATAGTTTAGATAGGTCACATATGGTGACACATTCCCTTTAAATTTCACTGTCATTATTGACAGTAGCATCTAAGCCGTTAAAGCTCTGCATTTAGGGCAAGCCTTTATTCCCAGCAGATGGCTTTAGGTGCCGACTGTGCCAAAAAAACTGCATTGCAACCACAACGTGTGAACTTGCATTACAGCATGAAGAGGGCTCAGATCCTGTATACACACTGCTTGTATCTGGCAGACATGTAGCTTGGACCTCTCCTCAAAACACAATTCTCCCTAATGTTACTATTGCAGGTTGTTGTTGTTAACCTTATATGAAAATGTTGCTTTATGCTCATTTTTTCTTGTTTTTCTTCCATTTTTCCATCTAAGTATCACTTTCGTGAACACGCCTGTCATAAAACTCTGCCCATTTGGTTATTAATATGCCAAGTGGCTGATCCATCACCAGATCTCGCTCTCTGGGCCGATTAATCACTGTCACCTACACGATGAGGGTAGTAATGGAGTAGTCATAAATTACCTTTTCAAGGGGAGGATTGGAAACATTGCATCACTAAAATCACAGTTATAATTTCTAATACTCAAGTGTATCACATTCTGGTTGTCTAAAACTAGTTTGTGATCCTGCGTGTGAGCATTCACACGTCTGTGGGTTATCATCCCAGATAGACACACTTTTTTTTTTTTTCTTCTCGGGTGTCATCCTAGTTGCACCCATTTTTGTTTGCTTATTTTACATAAGCGAATAGAGTGTCTGAAAGTTTTTTTTTTTTGTTTTTTTTTAAGTTGTTGACCCTTAACAATGGATCAGTTAAAGGACGGAACTCTGTGGTACAAAGACTGTCTCGTACCATCTGTCTTAGGCTGCCTTCACATTTGCAGATGTCTCCGCAGCGTTCTGCGGAGGCATCTGCATTCCTCTGCATGCAGACCGCAGCCCCTATCTTTATAATGGAGCGCACGGTGTCTGCAGATGCTTGCAGACCGCCGTGCGCTCCCATCGCACGCCATGAGTGATCTGTGCGCAGGCGGATGCCTGCGCACAAATCACACAGTCTCGTCCGCACCAGGGACGCGACATGTCAGGTCTGAGGTGATGTGTTGAATTGTGCGGCCGGGGTTGTTTTAGTCTGTACCAGTTGGGTGCGGGTGCAGAGTCTCCCTGGGCAGATCTTCTTTTCTTTTTCCCCATGTGTGACTGTTCACGTTCATAACATTATCATTCACAAAGTAATCATTATAGGGGTACTCCCGTCTTAGAAAGTGATGCTATATTGTTCTTTAAACCACAAGTTATAAAAATGATGGGGTCACAGCGCTAATTGCACTGGAAGGTTGTTGGGGTATCGCTGTAAAGAAGCGCCATGCTGTCCTCCATCATTCTCCAGATCAGTGGAGGTGCCAAAGATTGGACCCCCACTAATCATCAGTCAGTGACGTGTGTTAATGAGTGGGGAAAATGCGTCTAATCCAGTTTTGCAGCGTTGTTTTACACATCAAAGAGTCATGGCGTTACTTATATTTCCCAGGGCAGACAGTGATAATGAGTCCCACTATTATTCACTGAATCCTCCTTCTACAGCTCCCACATCCCACAGGGTTTGCCCCTGTTTTTGGTCCTGGTATCACCCCTTACTTGAATTTGACATATATTTGTGGCTAACAAAAAAAAATTTGCAACGGGTTTATTACAAATTTTGCACTTTTTTGGCTTGTTATATCTTAACTGTTTGGTGGTTTGTTTCATTGCATAGTAAGCTTTGATTTGGTTGTTGGTCCTAAATCAGCTAAAATGAGCTCAGAAAAAGACAGATTAAAGAGTCACATACCATTATAGCGAGCTCACTGATAGATTCTCAAGTACCTTAACTCATTCTGCAGCCAGCACTAGAGAGTGTAAGGGTATGGACACACTGGCGTGAAATACGGAGGAGTATTGCACTCGGACCAATGTTATTTAATGAGTCAGAACAGATTGTGGTGTGTCGGATGCTTTTTTTTTTTCTCATCCAGAATCTGGATGAGAAAAAAGTTGCAGCATGCTGCGACAGTATGCGAGTCACGGCCGAGACTCGCCAATGCAAGTCAGTGGGTCCGATTGGCTGCAGCGTGGTCAGTGTGATGTCATTAATAGCGGTGGAGACTTGCAGCTGAACTTGGGGAGGAAGAGGTAAAAAAACAAAACCTTTTTTGTTTGTTTTTTTTTTTTTTTAACATTTTAAAGGTTTTTTTGGGGGGGTGGGATTTAAACATACTGCTTATGGGCCAAATTGTTTTGTGGTTTTTTTTGTTTGTTTTTTTTGTTAAATCAGGAGTAGTGTGTTTTTATTTCATATAGAATTTATTTTCCATTCACTTTGTTTACTTAAAATAAAATATCTGAAATCTACCGATTTTCAGACCGGCAACAATTTCTCAATTCCGCATATCAGACCCCTAATAGTCCTTGTTCTGTAGAGATCACTTATTAGTTGCATTATCATTATTATTATTATTATTATTATTATTATTATTATTATTATTATTATTATTTATAATATGCATTTTATTTTAAAAGTATGTTTGTTTTTCTTTGAAGAGGTTCTCCCACTTTCCACACCCCCACCCCAAAAAAGGTTCTCCCTTTCCATACAACAGGGGATAATTTGCTTTTGTTTGGGGTCTGACCTCTAGGACCCCTAGTAATTCTTAGAATGGAGCTTTTAAACCCTGTGAGTATGGCTCAGCATACAGCAGAAGTGCACATGCTCAACATCTCGGCATACAGCAGAAGTGCGCATGCTCAACATCTCGGCATACAGCAGAAGTGCGCATGCTCAACATCTCGGCATACAGCAGAAGTGCGCATGCTCAACATCTCGGCATACAGCAGAAGTGCGCATGCTCAACATCTCGGCATGCAGCAGAAGTGCGCATGCTCAACATCTCGGCATGCAGCAGAAGTGCGCATGCTCAACATCTCGGCATGCAGCAGAAGTGCGCATGCTCAACATCTCGGCATGCAGCAGAAGTGCGCATGCTCAACATCTCGGCATGCAGCAGAAGTGCGCATGCTCAACATCTCTGCATGCAGCAGAAGTGCGCATGCTCAACATCTCTGCATGCAGCAGAAGTGCGCATGCTCAACATCTCTGCATGCAGCAGAAGTGCGCATGGTCAACATCTCTGCATGCAGCAGAAGTGCGCATGGTCAACATCTCTGCATGCAGCAGAAGTGCGCATGGTCAACATCTCTGCATGCAGCAGAAGTGCGCATGGTCAACATCTCTGCATGCAGCAGAAGTGCGCATGGTCAACATCTCTGCATGCAGCAGAAGTGCGCATGGTCAACATCTCTGCATGCAGCAGAAGTGCGCATGGTCAACATCTCTGCATGCAGCAGAAGTGCGCATGGTCAACATCTCTGCATGCAGCAGAAGTGCGCATGCTCAACATCTCTGCATGCAGCAGAAGTGCGCATGCTCAACATCTCTGCATGCAGCAGAAGTGCGCATGCTCAACATCTCTGCATGCAGCAGAAGTGCGCATGCTCAACATCTGCTTGATTCATTGTCTATGGGACTTACAGAAAAAGCCAAGGTCAAGCATGCACGATCCTCACCATTTGGGATGGGGATACAGAACCCTGTTTTTAAAGAGGACATGTCACCCCCTGGTGCATGGCAAACTAAATGCAGCACTGAATGCAGCATGTCTGCTGCATTCAGAGAACGCGTCCTCCATGTCTCTAGTTCCCCTGCAAGCTTTAAAAAAGACTTTAGAAACCTTACAGTTAAGAGGTCGCCTGGGTGGGATCTTATTAAGAGGTCCTCACTGCTGGCACAGACCTCCCTGCCTCCTCCTTGTGTATTCCGCCCCCTCTGTCTCTGCAGCCGCCTCCTCTTCTGCTGCGTCTGCCCTCTTCTGCTCCTGACATCACACAGAGCAGGAGAAGAGGAGGGCAGACCCAGCAGAAGACGAGGGGGCGGAATACACAAGGAGAAGTCAGGGAGGATTGTGCCAGCAGTCAGGACCTCTTATTCTGATCCAACCCAGGCGACCTCTTAACTGTAAGGTTTCTAAAGTCTTTTTTTAAAGCTTACAGGGGGGCTAGAGACCTGGAGGACGCGTTCCCTGAATGCAGCAGACATGCTACATTTAGTTTGCCAACCACAAGAGGGGTGACAGATGCTCTTTAAAATCACTGGGGATTCCAATATTTTTCCCCCCAGTTACATGGAAATTGTTACCTATCGTGAGAGTATCGGCATTTTTACAATTCTTTATTTATTACACATTGTCTGGGTAAAGAAAAAAACAAAAATGTCTGTAAGCCTTTCTTTTCTTTTTTTTTTTTTAAAACATTAAATTTTTATTAAAGTTTTAAGGCATAACAAAACAAATGCAGCCGAGAATATCGGTTCGGCAATATGCTTCATAACAAAAATTTTAGGAAGAACACAATTGAGGAAGGAAAGGAAAAGGATTGAAAGAGGCTAGAAAAGAAGGGGGGGGGGGAATACATGAGGAAAACATAGCCCTGCCAATGATAATAAAAACACAACTTTATATCATCCCTATGTCTGTAAGCCTTTCTTATGTTCTGCTTTGGACTTGCTCCTTGATTGTGGAGGAATTTAGGATGACTATTTGGGATTGTGGTTCTGTTTCAGGTCCATTTGAAGGCTCCGATGATCCTGAATGGAGTGTGTGTGATGTGGAGAGGATGGATCGACCTCCAGCGATTGGATGGGATGGGCTGCTTAGAGTTTGATGAGGACAGAGCGCAGGTGAGAATCTACCCCTGGTCATTGTGCCGCTACGCTGCATAACACACCACCTGGGATGGATGTAACAATAGACAAAGTGCATAGTCATTAAACTGCTCGCTGGATGACAACCCAGCATTACTTAATATTATTTTTGGATGTAACTTTGGAAGAAAAAAAAATACTCCCAGCTTGTAGTTCTGGAAACTTGGCATAGTGAATATTGTTCTTGCTTGCTCTCAGCATGAGGACGCCCTGGCGCAGCAGGCCTTTGAGGAAGCTCGCAGGAGAACCCGAGAGTTTGAAGACAGAGATCGCTCTCACCGGGAGGAAATGGAGGTGAGAGTTTTACGACCACGCTGCCCTTAACTGGTCAGTACCCCTTAGAAATAACTACTTCTTGTGTGCATGAGCGGTGGTGCCAAACCTGAGGGGGCGGGCCGTGTATTTTCTGGGGAGAATGCATTATAAGATAGATCAGAACCTCGTTGATTATCCACATAATGGTGGGGTTGGGGGGAAGGTTCTTTGCCCTTTCACTTCCAGTCAATATATTTTTCATTTTTGATACAAAATCTGAAAAACGAAGTTACATTATATCTTGCATACAGTGCTATAACACCTGCACTTTACAATCATAGTAGCATCAACCTCAGATCAGGAGAACAGCAAGTTCATTTGTCACTGTCTGTACTTGGACGGTGATGATTAGAACCATAAAAGAAAGGACATGGCCTCACATGTTGATGTTTGCTTCTAGTATTCTTAAATCCTTGTCCATACAAGCGACGTTTCGACTTGTATGAGGACTTTATCAAGCTCATGTTACCATATAAATGACCCCTTTATATAGTGCAAAACCCCTCCCACATAATGACAACAACCAATCTTGTAGAATCAATTAATCTAATACATCACTTACACTATCTTTAAAAACATCCCAGTGGATTGTATTGTGTCACACTTCTCAAAATGTCCAACAAGGTTAAATCATCCACCTCATCTATATTACAGATGATTTATAAATTCAGGTTGCGTTTCCATACACCGGAGATCAAAACAAATCTTCCTCCAATCACTGTTTAGCATCTCCTGTTGTCATAGTTTCCATCCTCCTACGTCAGTGTATAGATACACCTCTCCATCGAGCTCATCCAATTCCCGTAGCACTCATCGCTGCGCCGGCGTCCTATTGTGATTGGGTGTCCAAGCGCATGCATTAGCATGACGCTCATCCCCCCCCACCCTCCCGCTGTGCATCCTCTCCGTGTCCCAGTTACCTTAGTAACATCACATATTTGTTAGTCCTGCTGTTTTCAACAGCGCGCAGGCGCCCGTAGCACAGCTATGTTTAGTCACAGCATCGTATACTTCAATGCGTCATTATTTATCACCATAGCAGCGGGTCAAATACAGTGCACAATGTAGTGTTTCATGCTAAACAATCCCAATTGACTCAGAAGATTGCCCCCTATTGAGGTGTCATTATCATCAAATATCACTTTTACATAGGCAAAACAGCCTTCTAGTATATACAATGATACATCATATAAAGCCGGCGTCACACGCAGCAACCAAAGCTGCGATGTCGGAAGCGATGCGCGGGTGCGCGCTCGCTTTCGACATCGCAGCCTTGGAGTCACACAGCAGGATGTTGCCGGTGACGCTGCAGCGATGCGGGCGGAGCCATCGCTCATTAGGCTGGGATCAGCCCAAAGAGCGATCCGCAGCAATACTGCGGTATAGGCTGGATCGCTATTGCGGTGACAGACGGTGCGATCCAGCCTAATCGCTGGTTGCAGATTGACAGGTTTACGTTCATGCTGGAAAACCTGTCAACCTGCGACCAGCGATAGTTCGCAGTTGCGTCGTGCTGTTACACAGCACAACGCACTTGCGATATCGTGAGCGACATCGCTGATGCGTCACTTTTCGGCGATGTCGCTCACGATATTGATGCGTGTGACGCCGCCTTAAGTCAAAGGGAATAAAGACAAAGGGAATGGAGACATACTGAGATGAGTAAAAGAGACAAAATTCCTTGAGTGATTTTCTCCCTCAGCCGTTCAATGCATCAGATGTCTAAACTGGGTTAAGCTAAAATAAATGTTAGAAACAAAAGAAGTTGCAGCAATACATCATCACAGATACAAAATAACACTGAACTACCTTAATAGGCAGCCATGCTGGTCATATTCAATATTCATGCCTTTTGGTTGTAATGTTTCCAACTCGAAGATCCATTTAAGTTCTTTTTCTTTCAGCAACGCAACCCTGTCTCGCCCCCCCAATGGTGGGACATCGTCAATAATTCTACAACGGAGCTGATTTACCGTATGCCCAAACTCCTTGAAGTGTTCCGGGACCGGTAGCTCGATCATCCCCGTCCTGATTGTACTTTTATGTTTCCAAATCCTCGGCCTTGCTTCCATCGTGGTCTCCCCCACATAGAGGAGACTACAAGGTCAGCAGATGGTGTAAATGACATAACTACTCGTACATGTGTAGGGTCTTGGTATATCGTACTTTTTTTCCAGACAGGGGATGATAGAAGCTATGTCCCTTCAGCATATTACTGCAACTTGCAAATCCAAGACATGGGAAGTTTCCCATGCTTGGACGGCTCAATGTGTGTTGTAAATCCCGTTTTGAAGTTCCAATATCCGATTTCACCAATCTGTCCCTCAAATTCCGACTCCTCCTGCAGGAGAAGAGTGGTTGCTTGCTAAATTCTTCAATATGTTCATGACCCTTACTCAAAAATGGCCATTGTTTACGTACAACCTCAGCAGCCCTCCTACTCAGACCATTATATGTGGTAACTAATGGTATTCTATTATTCTGTTTCTGATTTTTTGGGACTAAGAGCTCATCACACCTAACAGTCAAGGCCTTACTTTTATACTGTTGCAAGGTTTGTTTAGGATAACCTCGTCGCAAGAATTTATTGCACATGCCCTGTAAACAAGAATCTATAGATGTTTTGTCAGAAACTATTCTTCTCAATTGACTCCAAGGCAATGATTCTACCATACCCCTAGGATGTTCACTGGAGAAATGTAAATTGCTATATTCCTATCTGTCTCTTTTGTATACAAATCAATTTCAAAACTCCTTCACTTTTGTATACAAGTGTGTCTAAGAATTGCATTTTTTCCAAAGAACAGTCCATAGTGAATTTTAATTTAGGATAGATTTCTTTTAGAGACCTATGAAAGGAATCAAGTTCTTCTCTACCACCCTTCCACACAAAAAAGATGTCGTCAATGTAGAGCCGCCATCCCCCCACTTGGTGCCAGAATGGTGATTTGTACACTTATTCGCTCTCCAGGACAGCTATAGAGATGTTAGCATACGTAGGGGCCACATTGGACCCCATTGCTGTCCTGCGACACTGCAGGTAGTAGTCATCCCCGAAAAGGAAATTATTCCTTCCCAGGATGGACTCCAGCGGCGTCAAGGCGAATCGTGCACATTCGGGCACCATGTCGGAGGTGGCGAGCGTCACATCAACTGCATCCAAGCCCTTTTCATGTTCGACACCACATGAAAGGAGACCAGCCATGTGGAGTCATCAACCTCAATACCATCAAATGACCTGATATAAGTTACTTGTATCACTTGTGTAGGAGGGTACCTCCATCGCAAATTTTCGTAATAGATGGTCCAAAAAGATGGCAACCCTGTTACACAAGGAACCCCTCCCGGAGACTATTGGTCTCCCGGGAGGGTTCTTCAGGTCCTTGTGAATCTTTGGAAGAGTATACAATATTGGTACAATCTGATGATTTACCATCAAGTATTTGGCAAGATTGATCAATTACCCCATTACATAGAGCCTCATCAATCACACATTTTAGTTTTGTTTGAAATCTATGTGTTGGGTTGGACAATAGCCTCTCATACACTTCTGTATCAGACAACTGTCTGTATTTCCTGACAGTATTGAACGGTGTCCATCACCACAATAGCCACGCCTTTATCGTCTGGCTTTATGGTAATGGACCCGTTCTTACGTAAAGAGTTTACTGCTGCTGAGCTGAGGGAGGTTATGTTAAGTCTTTTAACCTTAATATTCTGTTTCCTTAATTTTGTTACATCAGTTTTCACTAACTTAGCAAAAGTTTCAATTACTGGATCTTTAACAGATGGTTCAAAACCACTTTTTCAAACAAATTCAGCTGTCTGAGACTGAGGACATCCGAGAGTTAGGCTGCGTTCACACATTGCGTATTTTGCCGCGTTTTTTTTACGCGCGCTTTTCAAAATACGCAATGTGCCTTTTGTCTGCCTGCAAAGTGAATGGGAAATTCACTTTGCAGTGCAGACATTGCGTAAAAATACGCAGTGCGTTTTCCGGGAGAAAACGCAGCTCCGTAAACAATTGATATGTCAATTGTTTACGCAGCTACTTCTGCGTATTCTCCCAGAGGGGAGGAAGAATCCAGCTTCCTCCTCCCCTCTGTGACAGCTGTGGCCGCCCCATTAGACTTCACAGTGTTAATAAACACTGTGAAATCTAAATTAAACAAAAGCAAGTGTGTGAAAAATAAAAAAGAATGAATACTTCACCTCTCCGACGCCTTCTCCCGGTGTCTGGTGCCTTCTGCCGCTCTCCGGTGTCCGATTCTAAGTCAGATCTATTCTGACAAGACCTGTGGTGACGTCAGAGGGGGGCGTTCCCGGGCACTCGCGGTCATGTGATACCACATGACCGCGAGCAGCCAATCAGCGATGGGACCGCCCCGGGAACGCCCCCCTCTGACATCACCACAGGTCCTGTGAGAATAGATCTGACTTAGAATCGGACACCGGAGAGCGGCAGAAGGCACCAGACACCGGGAGAAGGCGTCGGAGAGGTGAAGTATTGATTCTTTTTTATTTTTCACACACTTGCTTTTGTTTAATTTAGATTTCACAGTGTTTATTAACACTGTGAAGTCTAATGGGGCGGCCACAGCTGTCACAGAGGGGAGGAGGAAGCTGGATTCTTCCTCCCCTCTGTGACATCACTGCGCTTTCTGGGGGAAAGAAAGCGCAGTGTGTAAAGCCCCTGCGTATTTTGCTGCGCTTTTTTGCGCAGCCGAAAAACGCGGCAAAAAGCGCGCGCAAAAAAGCGCAGCAAAATACGCAAATGTGTGAACGTAGCCTTACAGTTGTATCCTTCTCTTTACCTACAAAGAAAGTAACTAATGTAAGCCTCCGAAAGAATTTATATAAATCATTATCCAACTCAAACCGATTGGTGGTACTAGAGGGGCAAAAAGACAAACCCTTAGATAACACATCCATTTGTTTATCACACAAGTCAACAAAGGATATATTTACCACCAATGGCTCTCACATCCTCCCCGATTTGGATCTCGGTGCCTCTTGCCACCCCTATGGCCTCTCCTCTGGTTGGTCTTGCATCCCTTTGATTGCCTAAAAACCCAGCTCCTCCAGAAGTTCTGGCCCCATCATCTGTGGAATCCGACTTGCCTGTGACACCAAAGGTAGACTGTGTGTACTTGGCTTTTATGTTCCTTTTGGCTTTTTTCCACCTCGTGCTCGGCCTGGACCTAGTTTGGGTTTTGGGCCTGGTGGTACATAATTTTTAAATGCCAGCCATAGATCCCGCCATTGTTATAGTCCTCAAGGTCAAAATACCGTTTAGATCTCTTAGTATCTTCCAAACTGGATCTAAATGTAGTCAAATTGTCATCATTCTTCGAGTCAATATCCTTTAGATCCTCATCAGCAGTACAGTCCACCATTAGGGATCTTGTTTCCTCCAATTTTTTCTTGAGCTGCTGTATCTCTTTTTTTTAAGGAACCCAATATTCAATAGCATGATGTCAAATGCGTATTTATTGCTTATAGCTTCAAATTTTGCACAAAATTGAACATTATTCGGTAATAATGTCAGTCTTAAACTCGACCTCAATCTCCGTGTGATCTTTCGAACCTTATAATATTCAACTAGAGTCCCAACATTGAGTTCCAATTATATTAATCTCTTGTGCTCATTCTCCCATCTCTTTCTGAGCTCAGCTCATCAATCTCTGTATCCGAGATAATCCTTGCAGCCTCCTCCTCAGTATACGAATATGGACAAATGGACACCGGTTCACCAACCAAACCACTATTTTCCATGATGAAACGATCACTGATGCACGTTGACCAGAACTCAACTTCCACAGACACATATAAAGGACACCGCATCAAGTGAAATCAGCTGGGTTTGTACCTTACCCAATTCATGAGGCGCAGGTCTCGTCCAGGGAGTCCCACCGAGACCATGTCATACAACCATAGAAGAAAGGACAGCGCCTCACACGTTGATGTTTGCTTCAAGTGTTCTTTAATCCATGTCCATACAAGCGACGTTTCGACCTTTGAGGTCTTTCTCAAGCTCATGTTACCATATAAATGACCCTTTTATATAGTGCAAAACCCCTCCCACATAATTACAACAACTAATCATAGTGTTACAATCAATTAATCTAATACATGAGGCTGGACAGACATCTGTCTGAGATGATTTAATGAACCCTGCTTTGAGCTGGGGGTTGAACCAGATGACCCAGGAGGTGACTTCACACGATGACCCAAGAAGTCCCTTCACACGGTGACCCAAGAAGTCCCTTCACACGGTGACCCAGGAGGTCCCTTCACACGGTGACCCAGGAGGTCCCTTCACACGGTGACCCAGGAGGTCCCTTCACACGGTGACCCAGGAGGTCCCTTCACACGGTGACCCAGGAGGTCCCTTCCAACTCTACCATTCTGTGATTCTATGATAAAGGGATGATAACACGTAGAAGGTTCCTGTATTTCTCTCCGATCCCAGAGTTGAAATCATTACTGTGCTGCATGTTGTTGGAAACCTTTCATGTTTGTTGTCAGGCATACATTTGCATCTGTTGTTTTTGTTTTTTATTTTATCAAATTTTTTTTTTAACAACTAACAGAGGGAAACAAATTTTATTGTCTCTTACCAATGGAGGCCTTTTATTTTACAATAAAACAATTGAACAGATAGATGGTACAGATACTGATCTGCAAAAACAGATGTGAATGGGTCATGCAAAGAACGGACCCGCAGACATATTTATAAAAAAACATGAATGAGCAAAAACGTGTGTGAATATGCTGTTATGGGGCTTTCACACAGTGTTTTTGTGTAAACAAGCAATGTATTGTTGCATTTTTTTCTGTGTTAAAGAGAACCCCAAAAATGTGTTATGTTGCTTGTAAAAATCCCTAAATTGCCCTGATTTTTTTCCATCTTCTGCTGTGTCACTCCATTGAAGAGATATTCACATTGATTTTATGGTGTACAGTATGTGAAATCTCTGCTTACAGTCCAACTAGGCGTTTCTTCAGAGTCTTCTGGGGGTTGAGCTTTCACCCTTCTGTTGGACTGGTAAATCAGCTGCTGAGCTGGGGTTGTCAGCATCTGGGAGGGAAGGATGAACACTCCACACCCCAGAGAAGACTAGTGATCTGCAAAAGAGAGATTTCACATATTGACCTCCAGAAAAAAAAACATGATTAGTTTTGCACTGGAGTGATGCAGAATTAAGGGAGCTCAGGGATTATTACAAGGTTCTTAGGAATACTTTGTTGAGAAAGAGACAGGTCCTCTTTAAATACAGGCGGTAACACAGGTTCAGTGCTAGACCAGTAACTCATTGTATTTACAAAGTTATTTATCATTTTATGTAGGTTAGATATTCATGCAGCGTGTTGTTAGCACATTAATTAATGATGATCTATTGTAGGAACAGAATGGTCTTAATTGCTTAAGGCAGTTTCTTTTCTCTCAGTCCCATGTGTTGCCATTAAAAGTAACTGCTCCCGCTTTTTCTACTAACCAAATGTTCTTCATCCTTCCTTTAATGGTGGGTTTACACACACCAATCATTGTATCCAATCTCTGAACCAATCTCTGGTTGCAGTGAAATCATGGACAGATTGCTCCATGTTGTACACAGCCACAAAATGGAACCATATGTCCATGATTTCACTGCAACCAGAGATTGGTTCAGAGATTGGATACAATGATTGGTGTGTGTAAACCCACCATAAAAGCTATTGCAGCGTCAGCCGCCCATTTTTTCTTTCCCTCCACCGCAGGTCTGCCAGCTCGGCCCCTTCTCTTACCACAATGCAAAGATGATGGGTCCACAGCGCCCCCTGCTGCTCAGATCTGTAATAATTGTAAAATTAGAATATCTGAGAAATCTATAGTTTTCAATCATGGGAATAAATTAATATAAAGTCATCCGCAAACAAAAAAGTAAAAGATCCACAGTGTAATTGGGCCGATTCCTCCTATTCGGCTGACTGGCAGTCAGAGACTCCTAGGCGGTGCTCACTTCAGTGCAGTATACTTATAATGATAAAATAGAAAAAAGACCAGCGGCACTCACCGGAGACGATCTTGCCCTTTTATTTAAAGTTCCATGTGATCACATACATCAATAAAGAACAAGTGCGGTGGGGGGAGGGAGGTGCATGGACGTCGCACGACGGCCGCTGCTTCTACAGGTCCTGACGTCCATGCACCTCCCTGCCCCCACTGCACTTGTTCTTTGTTGATGTACGTGATTATATGTTTTTTATAATTAGGAATAAAATAACTTGTCAACGTATTTATTTATTCAATTTATTCAACGTATTTATTATTAGTTAGTATTTATTCAACGTATTCAATTTATTTATGTTAGTACCATGAATTAGAAATGTGACAGAAAGTAGACAATGTTGTCTGTGACAGTTTTTCTGGCAGTCGTGTTAATGGAGAGGACGACTATCAGTCAGAAATGAAACACCGGATACAAGTGTCCTGTTTTCTTCATGTTAGTAGTAGTTCTGGAACTTTAAAAGACTTTATTATTGCTCACCTATTTCTCTAATATCATATAGGTGAAAGCTCAAGTCCTGAAACCCTGACCGATCAGCTGATCTGCCTGAGGCACAGCGCCATAAAGAGCAGTGGCCATTAATGGTATTGCGGGTTCACTTGTAGTACCATTATCACAGTGTATAGCGCAGTGCAATGTGGCGTCATCGATCAGATGGTCGGTCAGGGTGCCAGACCCAGATGTTTAGCCCTAGACACCCATACACCTGCTCCAACCCTCTTTCTGTACTTTCTGTATCCCTGTTTGTGTATCATATGTTCTGTCACTTTCACTGGTCTACGTCTCTGTTTTTAACTTTAAACAGAATTTCTCTCTGGTGTAGGCTCGGCGGCAGCAGGACCCTACGTCCGGCCTGGGTGGTGGTGATGACCTGAAGTTACGCTGACCCTGACGCCACCTCCCAGCTTCGAATTATTCCAGTGACCGGCGAGACCAGGAGAAGAGAAGCCTTCGACCGTTTCATCTCAGCCCCTCTCTTCGAAGCCTGCGCCTCCCAACAACGGTTCAGTCCCCTCCCCCCTCCTCTATGCAAGCTTTTAGCCGCATGTGATGTGCACTCAGGCGGCTGTAGGTTTTTATTTACAGTTTGCTGATAATTTAGGTCAATGATGTTTTTTTACTTTTTTACGTCTTTGTATATTTTGTGCTTTCTCCTTTTTGTGCTGCTGTTTGTATCCACAAGGCTTTAGTGGTGTTAGGTCAATCACAGAAGCACCGCAGTCACAGCCGGACGGCATGCTCTGCATGAAGGGTTCATCTTCCTGTTATAATCACATTAATGCCTTTTTTTATTTGTATAATTATGTGTTTGTTTTTTTGTTACTATGTTTTTATAATTATTTGTACCTGGTAAAGCATTACTGGATAACAGTTTGGCCTGGTGTGCCCTGCGTTCGCTTTAAATGGTCACAAACATTATTGCGCTCAAAAAAAACAACAACACATATATTTGTGTGTGTGTGTGTGTGTGATTATATATAATATATATATATATATATATATATATATATATATAATATATATATATTATTATATATATATATATATATATATATACATATATAAATTCACACATTTTTGTGTTCTTTAATGCATTAGAGATACTATTCAAATGACAGAAAAGCATCAGAGAGACTGTTATTGCTATTGTGGCGATATGGTGCGAGTATAGCAAGAGGCCCCCAGAAGTGGTATAAATACGCCATCAGACAGTCCGTAGAAATATGAAGGTTTTTCCATCACCAGCGTGTTCCCGATGACCAGTCTGCCTCCATTTATTCAGTAATGCAGTAAACTACTAAATCAAAAGTGGCGCCGAGGCTCGGCCAGATGTAAACGGCGCTCTGAGCTCATAGGTCAAGTTCTTTTTTTATCATGCGGATATTGGAGAAAAGAAATGGCCGTCTGACAACCTTAGTGAACATCAGTTGGTCCAAGTGTTTTAACTTATTTTTCACAGACATTTCCGTCGTGTAAACAGAACCTCAGTGTTGTGAATGATGAGCGAAAGCGGACGTGACACTACTGGGCCTGAGCACGCCAAGGATTATGAGCAAAGCTATCCAGCACTCTGAAACCATATTCAGACACTGCTCTTATATTTGAGTAGTTAAACATTATTGCGGTTTTAAATATGTGCAGTGTGTCTGTTTTTATTTTTTTGCAGCATTTTTCACCCATTTAAATGAATTCATAAAAAAGTCAATTAATCTGCGCTGTTACGGCCAAAAAGACACATGATTAATGTAAAAAAATCCTCCAGAAACACTCTGTTCGTGCTATACACATAGGGTGCAATCGTATGGTTGAAACCAATGCCAGCAATATATATAAATGGTACATAATCAGTAAATATATATACCGTATATACTAGTGTATAAGCCGACCCGTGTATAAGCTGACCCCCTACTTTTGCCCCCAAAACCTGGGAAAACCCATTGACTCGTGTATAAGCCGAGGGTAGACCCCAGCAGTGTGGTATATACAGCAGCCTCCCCAGCAGTGTGGTATATACAGCAGCCTCCCCAGCAGTGTGGTATATACAGGCCCCCGGTTTGCAGCCACAGACCTGTAAAAGAATAGCTTTCACACTACCCTCCTCACTGTCATCGCGCGTCCTCGTCTCCTTCCCCGCTTCTACCGCGTCATGTGACCGCGCACAATGACGTCATTGTGGATGTGCCGGGTAGAACGGGAAGGAGACCGAGAGCGCGGGTAACAGCAAGGAGGGTAAGTATGAAAGCTAGTCTCTTACAGGTCTGTGGCTGCAACCGGGGGCCTGTATATAGCGCGGGGGGCCTGTATATACTACAGGGGGGGGGTGGCGGGGGGCTGTATATACTACGGGGGTGGGGTGGGGGGAATCGGGGGGCCTGTATATACTACGGGGGGAGCGCAATGTAATATGCACCGCTCCCCCTGCCGCTGATGGACAGGGGGATGCAGTGCATATTGCATTGCACTAATGAGCGGCCCCACGTGACCGGGCGCTCATATTACAGCCCCCGGACACCGGCCACCCCACACTCAGCCGTATAGTGACTCGTGTATAAGCCGAGGGGGGCATTTTTCAGCACAATTTTTGTGCTGAAAAACTCAGCTTATACACGAGTATATACGGTAATAAAAATACAAATAATAAAGATTAAATCCCCCTCTTTCCATCTTGTCACATAAAATAAACTCATTTGATATTGCCTCGTTCTTAAAAATCCAAAATATTAAAATGATTGTGGTTTTTGTTTTGTTTTGTTTTTTGTACTCCACAGAGCAAACTGTAAAAAATAATATATATATTTTCATTTTGTAGAAGTAGAAACACAAGCTATAAAATTGATTATCTCTGATCCACAGGTTAAAGCAACAGGCTCAAGAACAAAGACAGAATTGCTGTTCTTTGGGCTCTTTGCCTTTTTTCTTTCACCATTTCAGTTTGTTAATTGTAGAAATGAGCTCAGGTTTTATATCCAAAGACAAAGTTACTCTCACAGCGGAGGAGTGAGAACCCCTGAGAAACCTTCTGGCTTCTTCTCTGTGGTTTCCTGGTGTTTCTGCCTTGAGCAGATTCTGACAGTCTGGTTCCTCGGGACGAGATGCCTGACAACTGTAAAACTGAAATGTCTTTATGACTGTACTGTGATGGCGCAGAAGGGGGAAGAAGGTGACATCACTCCGTCCCCTTCCTCATCTCTGCCTGAACCATTAGGAATACCCCACCTGTACTATTTATATGAAGCAATTTGTTGCAAAATTCTCCATGACCGTCCTGTTCCTCAGAATGGAGTTTGCAGAAATCTCCGCCCTTTTACGTGATCGTGTATGAGACCAGACATCCTGCTCAGATTTCTGATTTTGCTTACTTTTTTTAATATAATTTTTGCAAATCGCAAAGGATCTGTTTCTACAATTTGCTTTTATGTTTCTGTTGAGATTGCCCAGACATGCAGAAGAATCAGGTCCGATACATTTTTGGTTTCAGTAAAATATTGCTTATAAAAATTGCAGAAATGAAATTTCGATATTTTGATCCCCCACTTACAAAACTGCAGTAATGACCCATTATATTTGGAGAATAAATTAGTATCTGCAGTCTCAGAGATCGTTGCTCTCAGGCCTTAGACATGTATGTGTCAATTATTGCAGCTGAGACCCCCCGATGTGCGAGCGTTGACCGTAGACAGTATATCCTTTATTTGTGCCATTGTTTTCGTCCCCATTGTTGCAGGCATGAATGGTCCTGACAATCTCGTCGGCCGTGGTCCGGTTCTTGTATTCTTTTGTGACTGAATTTATTGTATATATAAGTTTCCATGCTTCACCTGCACAAAGTTACATTAAATGGGGCCGACATTTCATTCTTTTTACCTATTTGTTATCTTAGCGGCAGCTTTATTGTTGTTTGTCTCATTTATTACTGTACAGCCATCTGGAATATTTCTATAATATGAAATGAACCATCATCTCCAAAATTTGGATGCCTGATATTTCACCAAAAATATATGTATCTACCTGGATGACCATAAAACCTGCGTCAGGTCACCTAGCAAGTGAACGGTTAATCGCTTTAAGACCTCCCTCCCTGTCTGTTGTGACAGTGAATACTGTAAGACGTTGTCCCTGTAAACTGATGGGTTTTAATAAACGGCTTAAATTGTAACATATCCAGACTTTTCTCTTGATTTTTGAGTCTTAATTAAGGTAGTGCCACCCTTGTCTGTGGACTGCGTCTCGTACTGTGGCCCTTGCACCCTCTGATGGTGGGGTTGAGTGGAGTACCCCATAGACAGGTTTTCAGTCCAACTCTTTAAGAAGGGGTCACTAGAAATTGATTCAGAAGGAATAATAATGTGTAGATGAGCAAATAAATAATACAGTTTATTTATATAGCGCTGACATATTCCACAGCACTTTACAATTAGGCGGTGGCAATGGACAGACCATAACAACAATACAAAGTAATACATAGTTCACCAGTTACAGGAGGGGTGAGGGCCCTGCTCGAAAGTTTATAATCTATAAGTCATAGAACCCTGATCCAGCTGCCTCGTCAGTAGTCCATAGCCGCTAAGCAGAGCCCTGTAGATGCCTCCTATCCTGCCATGCGGCCTGGTGTGAACAACACACACATGACACCAAACCGGCCAATAATCAGAAGTGTATCGGTGATGCCGGCAGGGAGGAGGTGGCTCTACAGCGGCAGCTATGGGCCACAAATATGGCTGCTGAGCCGGGGGAAATCAATTCTCTCACCTCCAAGGGACTTGTATTTATTTTTTCTAGATGTACTTCTGGGTTTCGCTTAAAAGCTGCAGTAACTTTCTGCCAAACATCCCTGTAAGTGTAATGACCATAATGGAGCTGGAGCCGTAGTGCTCACCCTATTCTCCATTTTTTTGACTCCTCCCTCAGAAGACTGACTTTAGCAGTTCTTCAGACTGGATGATGAGTTTATGATGCAGGTGGAGAAGTGGCTCATAAGTGGATAAATAAGTAAAAAAGTTAGTCCATTACATGAACAGGACAGATCTTTTTTATTATTATTATTATTAGGTATTTATATAGCGCTATTAGGATACAGGCGCTTTAGAATTTAGAGGGTAGACAAAGACAAGTGGTCGAAAACGACCACAAACGTCGACAAATCCACAATTAATCATACAGGTACAGTAGGGCCGGGGATCCTGTCTGCGAGGGCTCACAGTCTAGAGGGGGTGGGGAGGGAGACAGTAGGAGGGGGAGAGGTGAGGTGGTGTAGTGGATTGGGTCTCAGTGTGTGCTGTAGGCTTGTAGGAAGAGGTGGGTCTTCAGGTTTTTCTTGAAGGTTCCTAGGGTAGGGGAGTGTCTGATGTGATGAGGGAGGGAGTTCCAGAGTCTGGCAGAAGCACGAGAGAAGTCTTGTGTGCGGTTGTGGGAGGTGGAGATGCAGGGGGTTGAGAGAAGGAGTTCTTGGGAGGAGCGCAAGTTGCGTGAGGGGAGGTAGTGGGAGACAGGTCGGAGATGTAGGGAGGGGACAGGTTGTGTATGGCCTTGTATGTCAGGGTTAGGGTTTTGAAGCGAGATCGCTGGGGGATGGGGAGCCAGTGGAGCGGCGAAGAGGGGAGGCGGGGGAGTAGCGGGGAGATATGGTGGCAGCAGAGTTGAGGATGGTGTGGAGAGGTGCAAGGGAGGAGGCAGGGAGGCCAGTGAACAGGAGGTTGCAGTAGTCCAGGCGGGAGATGATGAGGGCATGGACAAGTGTCTTAGCCGTGTTGTGGTCAAGGAAGGAGCGGATGCGGTCAATGTTTTTTAGTTGGAGTCGGCAGGCGGTGGCGAGGGCTTGGATGTGGGGCTTGAAGGAGAGGGAGGAATCGAGGATTACCCGAGACATTTGGCGTGGGGGACGGGTGAGAGAGTGCAGTCATTGACGGTGATGGATAGGTCAGGAAGGGGGGGAGGGTTGTTGGGGGAAAGACGATGAGTTCTGTCTTGTCCATGTTGAGTTTGAGGAAGCGGGTAGAAAAGAAGGATGCAATGGCGGATAGACAGTGAGGAATTTTGGATAGAAGAGAGGAGATGTCGGGGCCAGACAGAGCTGGGTGTCGTCGGCGTAGAGGTGGTATTGGAGGCCATGTTACTCGATGAGGTTGCCTAGGCCGAGGGTGTAAATGGAGAAGAGTAGTGGTCCCAGGAACACCTACGGAGAGGGGGTGGGGCGAGGAGGAGGTGTGGGAGTGGGTGACGCTGAAGGTCCTGTCCGTTAGGTAGGAGGAGATCCAGGAGAGGGCAAGGTCAGTAATGCCAAGAGATTCAAGGATTTGGAGTAAGAGGGAGTGGTCAACAGTGTCAAAGGCAGCAGAGAGGTTGAGGAGGATGAGGACGGAGTAGTGTCGTTTGCTCTTGGCGATCAGTAGGTCATTAGTGACTTTGGTTAGGGCTGTTTCGGTAGAGTGGTGCGGTTGGAAGCCGGATTGTAGGCGATCAAAGAGAGCCCAGGAAGAGAAGTGGGAGGACAGTTCGGAATAGGCGTGTTGTTCAAGAAGTTTCGAGGCAAACGGGAGGAGAGATATGGGGCAATAGTTGGAGACTGTTGTAGGGTCGAGGGATGGTTTTTTTAGGATGGGCGTGATTAGGGCGTGCTTGAAGGGTGAGGGGAATGTTCCGGATTTGAGTGATATGTTGAAGATGTGTGTAAGGGCAGGGATGAGGACTGTGGTGAGGTGAGGGATGAGGTGGAAGGGGAGTGGATCAAGGGCGCATGTGGTGAGGTGTGATCGTGCTAGAAGGGAGGAGAGGTGGTCCTCGGTCATGGGGGTGAAATTGCATTTGGGTGAGGGGGGATGGGCTGGAGGTGGGATGGGGCGAGGGGAGTGTGGGTCGAAGCTTTGTCTGAGTTTTTATATATATATTAAATAATGAAGTTTTCTATTCAATAACAGCAAGCAGAGATCTTAAATTCCTGTAAGGAGCTTATATAGAATGTGTGTTGGAAAATTGTATAACTTTTTTTTAAAATAGAAATTTCACGATACGCTCAGTGCGTATAGGACACAATGAGTGACTGCTGCACTATGAAATCAGGGCCTCGCTGATAATTGATGGCTCTGTCATCCAATCTGAGAATGTGAGGTGCTGGGCGTCTTCAGGTGTTCCTGTTCTCTGTGATTACCCAGCTACTTAGCTGAGCAGTTAGTACTAGATCTTTGCCAGTTGTAGTATTTTGCTCATTGGTACATGTTGGCCTCGCTTAGCTGTGCTCTAATATATTGCTGCCGGACGTTGAACCTCCTCGGAGCATCCATTAGCCTTGTCCCTTTTTTCTGATCTTCTATCCTCCTGGTATTCTGACCCTAGACCGTGACCTAACTATGCCTTTGTATATACTCTTAACACACAATGTGCTCCCCTGGTATCTGACCCTGCAATGTTTGACTACCCTGCCTCACTGCCTGGTCCATGCAGTGACTAGTGTTTCATAAAACGATATTATTTTTGCTCTGCCCAGAATCCCATATAACATTAGATGCTGATGGATCTGTTTCTATCTGATTGGCATAAAGGAGTTATTTCTACACTTTGGGAAGGTGAGATTAGATTGTGAGCTTACTGGAGGCAGGGATAGGAGCAACTACGTTCTGTATAGCACTGGAAAATGTTTGCATTATATAAATTACGGGTAATACATCTGGAAAGCGATGAATCAACATCATTAAGAGCTGCAGCGCCATCATATGGTGGAGCCACAAACAAACTATAACAGTGAAAATGCTAAGCAAGAACACGATGTGACTGCAAGAAGTGGAGACCGATCCACCTGGGGACAAAGAAATGAAAAAGAGTTCTTAGGCACTGAATTATACAAGTGTTTTCTCTGTAATATACATATATATATATCTGTGCCCTAAATTACATACCCCAGGCATCAGGTGTAGGGGCTTTCTCCTTGGGGCCCAGTTAACCTGATTTTTCCATGACAGTTTTAGGTTTAGCTGCCACCTAATGCAACTGATTAAAACAGCCTCTATATATAATATTCCCTGAAAAGCTTGTGAAACTCTCCTTAAAGGGAATCTGTCACCGTTTTTTTTCTGGTCATCATAATGGGAGACCCAGACAATGGGGTTTAGGGCACTGCCCTCCGGAGGTCACACTAGGTACTACAAGTTTGTAGACACCGCCTCCTCCGCTTATAAACCCCTACCGCAGGGAACATCCTCAGTTTTAAACTTAGTGTGCTCGGAGGATCACGCTTTGCTTGCACTTCACTGCATTCTCACAGCTTACGTGATGGCGTCTGAAGACAAGGTAAAATGGTTCCAGTCGGGACCTGCGACAGCCTCCCCGCTCACCCTTGTGGAACACGCAGGTGGAGGTACCGGAGGGCCTAGAGCCTGGACACTTTGTGTTCTCCCGGTACGCTGTTGCGCTCCTTTCCATCCCTCTCTGGGGGCTCTGGAGAGTGGGAGATGGGAGCCTTGCACAGCTCCGCTCCGTCCGAGGCCTCCCTAAATGGTGCTTACAGACCGGACTGGAGCCAGCCCAGTCCGAGGCCTCCCTAAATGGTGCTTACACTCCGGACTGGTGCTGAACCCCCATCCGAGGCCTCCCTAAATGGTGCTTACAGACCGGACCGGCACTGAGGCACTCGGTGTCTCCTGTGTGCCTGGGGGTAGTGTCTGTCACTTTATGTGCCCTGACACTCAGACCGCGCGTTACCCTCGGGTCCGCGGTTCTGCGGGTGTACCCTGTGCTGGGGTCACCCTGGCTGACCGCCCTGTGTGTCACAGGGGCTGAGGCCGTGGGCTGCGGATGTTTGTTTGTACATGCAGTCTGTGTATAGTATTTTACACTGTTTCCCGCGCTGCGGGCTCCGGCACCTTCATGCTGAGGCTGCTTGGAGGATGGGAAGCAGCCCGTGCGGTGACGTCATCGATGGGCTTGTGTGTGTGTTTCCCGCGTGTTTTCGGCGCCGCCCACAGTTTCACTGTCGGCGGCCATCTTTACCCTCACTTCCCGGTTGGGATCTGTATGCAGCGTGCGCCTGCACTCCAGGGGAGACAGGAAACCGTCGCGGAGGTCACACACACACACCGCTTCCTCATACCGCTTTACTGCGGTCGGTAAGCCACCGGGACTCCCGGTTTTGTTGTCTGCATTTTGGCTTATTTTCCCCTACTGCGGCGATGTCCTCAGCTGGGAAGCGTGCTGCTAGGGCGGCAGAGACCACCATTACCTGTGCTACATGCAATGGAACACTGGTGGAGGGGTCCTGCAATAACTGCGGACGCCCAGAGGCCCGGACTGGCACTGCTGAGTCAGCAGCTCCGGTGCTATACCCTGAGGTTTAGGTGATCTCAGGGCCATGGGAGACTCAGAATAAGATCAATGAATCTCTGTTGTCCCAGCTGTCCTCCATGTCGCAATCCCTGGAGGCACTTAATAGGAGGCTGGATAGCCCAGCTACTCCGTCCAGTTACCCCCGGGTGTCTCCCTCTTCTGCTGTGAGACCCCTTAAGCGGGCTCGTCGTGAGGAGTCACCCGAGCTCCAGGCTCTCTCTGAGGAGGAGCGTTCCTCTGATGGTGAGGACGATGATGGGGGTTCAAATTTCGGGTCTGTGTCTATATCTGAACCACCAGACGGGGTGGAGGATCTGGTGTCCTCTATCAACGAGACCTTACGTCTCGTGACACCCCCTGAGGAGGTGACGGTGCACCCGAAGGAGGTCTATCAATGGCTGCGGCCAGAGGCTAGACCAAGTGGTTCCTTCATGGACCACACGAATTTTGGAAGGGTGGTTAGAGCTCCCAGGTTACATCCTGGGCGGCGTTATGTCCGTAAACCCAAGGACAATCGCTTCCCCTTCCCCAGGAGGTGCTTCAGGAGTGGTCGCAGTCCCCGAAGGTGGACGCTTCCATGACCAGGATTGCTGCACGCTCTCTGTTCTCTGCCTCTGATAGCTCCTCGCTGAAGGATGCGACGGATAGACAGGTTGAGCAACTCGCCAAGTCTTCCTATGAGGCTGTGGGGTCTTCCTTTGCCCCTAATTTTGCCACGGTCTGGACCTTGCAAGCGATTACTACGTGCTTGGATGGTATCTCTGACCTGGCAAGATCCAGTCCAGAGGTCCTGGCACTTACCGAGAGGGCAAGGGCCTATGCGGACTACGCCAGGACGGCGACTCTGGAAACTGCCACTCGCTCAGCTGTGGCTTCGGCCAATGCTATAGCGATCCGCAGATTGTTGTGGCTGCGTCTTTGGGACTCAGATACCACATCCAAGAAGATTTTGCAGAATCTTCCGTTCGCTGGTGACAGGCTTTTTGGCACCGAACTGGACAAGCTGATAAAGGATTCTGCTGAGTCTAAGATACCGCAGAATAAGCCTAAGCCACGGTATACCGTTAAAAGGAACCCAAAACAGTGGTCCTTTCGTTCCAGCTCGCAGTCATCAGCACCGTCCGCTCGCACGGACCGAGGGGGAAAGCCCGCTTCTCAGTGGCGCTCTAAGAGTCGTCCAAAGAAGCCGGCGGGGGCGGCAGCTGCCACCCCCAAACCCGCCTCTGCATGACTCGCTCTCCCTTCCTACCTCCCCACAGGTGGGGGGCCGCTTGTCTCGCTTTCAGGACAAATGGCTACTTCACGTTCAAGATCAGTGGGTTCGAGACGTGGTCTCGCGAGGTTACAGGATAGAGCTGACGTCAAAACCGATATCCCGATTCCATCGGTCGGTCCCATCGCCAGAAAAGGCTCAGGCTTTTTACCTGGTGTTGGAGGGTCTCCGCAGAGACGGAGTGGTGATACCGGTGCCTTCCGGAGAGAGGTTCAGGGGTTTTTACTCCAACCTCTTTATCGTCCCGAAGAAGGACGGTTCCTTCCGCCCGGTACTGGACCTGAAGTTGTTCAACCATCACGTGTTGGTTCGGAAGTTCCGCATGGAATCACTGCGCTCCGTGATCGCGGCTGTATCACAGGGAGACTTCCTGGCGTCCATAGATATCAGAGACGCTTACCTTCATGTGCCCATTGCACCAGCTCATCAGCGCTGGCTGAGATTCGCAGTGGGGGAAGAACACTTCCAATTTGTGGCGCTGCCGTTCGGGTTGGCCTCGGCACCGCGGGTGTTCACAAAGGTGATGGCCTCTATGATGGCTCTCCTGCACGTGCAGGGACATGCCGTCATTCCCTATTTAGACGACCTACTGGTCAGGGCGCCATCAGAACACCTTTGTCAAGAGAGCCTGGATGTGACCATGCGGTCTCTGGAACAGTTCGGTTGGCTCCTCAATATTCAGAAGTCAACGCTAGTTCCGACCCAGTCTTTGACATATTTGGGCATGGACTTCAACACAGCCTCAGCCCTGGTGTCTCTGCCACGAGTCAAGCAGATGGCGATCCAATCAGGAGTGCAAGCAGTCCTCCTGTCACCACAATCATCCCTACGGGTGTTGATGATGCTGGTGGGGCGCATGGTGGCAGCAATAGAGGCGGTGCCTTTTGCACAATTTCGCCTCCGTCCTCTCCAGCTGGAGATCCTCCGCAGGTGGGACAAAAGGTCGAATTCTCTGAATCGGCTGGTGACCCTTTCCCAACCGACCAGAGATTCCCTGCAGTGGTGGTTACAGCCACACCACTTGTCTCGGGGCCGGTCCTTCATCAAACCGTCATGGTTAGTGGTGACCACCGACGCCAGTCTGAAGGGCTGGGGAGCGGTGTTCTTACACCACAGGGCCCAAGGCCTCTGGACTCGGTCGGAGTCGGCGTTGCAGATCAACGTGCTGGAGATCAAGGCGGTCTATCTGGCACTCCTGGCGTTTCAGAGATTCCTCTCAGGACAACCCATTCGGGTTCAGTCCGACAATGCGACGGCCGTCGCTTATATAAATCATCAAGGAGGAACCAGGAGTGCAGAGGCTCTGGCCGAAGTCCACCGCATCCTATCCTGGGCGGAGGACAACAACTGCCTGATCTCCGCAGTTCACATCCCAGGGGTCGAAAACTGGGAGGCCGACTATCTGAGCCGGCAGGGGATGGACGCCGGAGAGTGGTCTCTTCATCCGGACGTCTTCCGGGACATCTGCAGCAGATGGGGCACTCCGGACGTGGATCTGATGGCCTCACGGCTGAATCATCAGGTGCCGCAATACATGGCGAGGTCATGGGATCCCCAATCTCTGGGAGCGGATGCTCTGGTCCTGACTTGGTCCAGATTTCATCTGCCGTATGTGTTCCCGCCTCTGGCTCTGATTCCCAGGGTGCTGTGGAAAATCAGGTCGGAGTGCAGGGTCGCCATTCTAGTGGCTCCAGATTGGCCCAGGAGGTCCTGGTATCCGGACCTGTGGCAACTGTCAGGCGGACACAGGTGGGCTCTTCCAGACCGCGCAGATTTACTCGCGCAAGGCCCATTCTTCCACCTCAATTCCAAGGCCCTCAGATTGACTGCATGGCTCTTGAGGCCTGGCTGCTGACATCCAGGGGTTTTTCCCCTACGGTGGTTGCCACTATGAATCGGGCTAGGAAGCCAGTCTCAAGGAAGATGTACCACAGGACGTGGAAAATCTTTTTTACTTGGTGTGCCTCTGGTGGACGGTCTCCGTGGCCCTTGTCCATCCCGACGTTGTTGGCTTTCCTACAGTCGGGTTGGGAATTAGGATTATCCCTTGGCTCCTTGAAAGGTCAAGTCTCAGCACTTTCAGTGCTGTTTGACAGGCGAGTGGCGCTCCTCCCGAAGGTCCGTCAATTTCTGCAGGGGGTGTCACGGATGGTTCCGCCCTACAAGAGACCTCTGGACCCTTGGGACCTCAACATGGTCCTGGCGGCATTACAGAAACCACCGTTTGAGCCGCTGAGAGATGTTTCTCTATCTCGCCTGTCTCAGAAAGTGGCCTTTCTGGTGGCAATCACGTCTCTGAGAAGGGTCTCAGAATTGGCTGCACTTTCGTGCAAGTCGCCCTTTCTGGTGGTTCACCAAGACAAGGTGGTGTTGCGTCCTCGGCCAGAATTCTTGCCGAAGGTGGTTTCAACTTTTCACCTGAACCAGGAGATTGTTCTCCCATCATTTTGCCCTGCTCCCGTTCATCAGGTTGAACGCGACCTCCATACTCTGGATCTCGTGAGAGCGGTACGCATTTATGTGTCCAGGACCGCCTCCTTTAGGAGTTCGGATTCCTTATTTGTTCTTACGACAGGTCGCTGTAAGGGGTCCGCGGCATCAAAGTCGACATTGGCCAGATGGATTAAGGCTTCCATTCAAGAGGCTTACCGGGCCTCTGGTTTGCCTCTCCCGGTGGGATTGAAGGCTCACTCTACCAGAGCTGTAGGTGCCTCCTGGGCCTTGCGACATCGAGCGTCTGCTCTACAGGTGTGTCAGGCGACCACTTGGTCTAGCCTGCACACTTTCTCTAAGCACTATATGGTGCATGCCCATGCCTCTGCGGATGCAAGTTTGGGCAGGCGGGTTCTCCAGGCGGCGGTTGCCCACCTTTAGAGGGAACCATGTGTTATCCGTCTTGTTGAGGAACTCTTCCCGCCCTGGGGTATTGCTTTAGGACATCCCCATTGTCTGGGTCTCCCATTATGATGACCAGAAAAAAGAGAATTTTGTTTACGTACCGTAAATTCTTTTTTCTTTAATCATCAATGGGAGACCCAGCACCCACCCAGTTGTTCCGTTGCATGTTTTGCATTTGTTCTGTTCTCTGTTGAGACAGTGTTTGCCGGGTTGTTGAACCGTCTGTGCACGGCATTCGCCCCGATGTTTCGGGTGTGGTTTATTTCCTCCTCGCAGCTTATGGACCAAACTGAGGATGTTCCCTGCGGTAGGGGTTTATAAGCGGAGGAGGCGGTGTCTACAAACTTGTAGTACCTAGTGTGACCTCCGGAGGGCAGTGCCCTAAACCCCATTGTCTGGGTCTCCCATTGATGATTAAAGAAAAAAGAATTTACGGTACGTAAACAAAATTCTCTTTTTTTTTGCCACATTATCTAAGACCAGCACAATGTAGAGGCAGAGACCGTGATTCCTGCAATGTGTTATTTTTACAGGGCTATTTGATTTTAATAAATGCATCGTTTTAGCAGCAGCAGATCATCACGTGAGGACTAGTAAATCTGCTGCCAGGTAGTCAAACCCTGCCTCCATCACTGATTGGCAGCTTTCTCCCTATGCACAGTGTACACAGAAAGCTGCCAATTAATGGTGTGGGCGAAGTTATACACAGCTCACCATTTAGAGAACTGAAACAGAGAAAACTGATTTATCAAAATTTTAGTAAGTAGCCCAGTAAGGGACATATCATTGGAATCAGGGTCTCTGTCTGTACATCATTCTGCTCTCAGGTGAGGGGCAAAAACCTGCTGACTAATTCTCTTTAATTATTGTACTTCAGATTTAAATTAGCCTCCTATGAGATGTTTGCTAGGATGCTATTTATAAGAACGACAAACGTTTCCATGCCGCCTCAATAATACTGATGTACCATATATATATATATAATATATAATGAAGAGAGTATAGGAAACATCAAGAGATTCTGACCACCCATTTTCCATTCACAGACATCAATATGGAGTCAGAACTCACTTTGCTATACCAACTCTTGCTCTTCTGGGATGGCTTTTATAAAATTTTGGAGGTGTCTTTGCAAATTTGCACTTCATTAAGGAAGTGGAGAAACTCCAGTGCCACATTTAAGCAGCTCCTCAAAGTGTCTTTGGAAATTTGTGTCCATTTATCCAGAAGAAAATTTGTAAGGTCAGACCCTGATATTGGGGAGAGGCCGATCTCACAATCTCCTGTGTATTTCATCCTGAAAGCGTTTGGGTACCGTTACACGAAGCAATATTGTTTGCAATTTCACTGGCAATTTGCTGACTCATGTGAAATCATGGACACCTTGTTCCATTTGTACATGGCAACAAGATAGAACAATGTGTCTATGATTTCACTGCAATTAGCAAATTGCCAGTGAAATTGCGAGCAATATTGCTTCGTGTAACGGTACCTTTTGATGGGGCTGAGGTTTCGGCTCTGTGGTGTTGGATGGGGGTGAAGTCTGGGCTCTGTAATGTTGGATCGGGCTGAGGTCCAGGCTCTGTGATGTTGGATCGGGCTGAGGTCCGGGGTCTTTGGTGTTGGATAGGGCTGAGCTCCGCACTCTGTGGTGTTAAATGAGGCTGGGGTGCAGGCTCTGTGGTATTGGATAGGACTGAGGTCCAAGATCTGTGGTGTTGGATAGGGCTGACATCCAAGATCTGTGGTGTTGGATGGGGCTGAGGTCTGCGCTCTGTTGTGTTGGATGGGCCTGAGGTCTGGGCTTTGTGATGTTGGATGGGGCTTGGGTCCAGGTTGGCTCTGTGGTGTTGGATGGGGCTGAGGTCCAGGCTCTGTGGTGTTGGATCGGGCTGCGGTCAGCGCTCTGTGGTGTTAGATGGGACTGCAGTCCATGCACTGTGGTGTTGGATGGGGCTTGCATCTGCACTCTATTGTTGGATGAGGATTAGGTCCTTGCTCTGTTGTGTTGGATGGCGCTGATGTCCAGGCTCAATGGTGGTGGATGGGACTGGGGTCCGGGTTATGTGGTGTTGGATGGGGCTTAGGTCTGGGCTCTATAGTGTTGGAGGAGGCTGAGGTCCGAGCTCTATAGTGTTGGATGGGGCTGAAGTCTGTGCTCTGTGGTGTTGGATGGGGCTGCAGTCCATGCTCCGTCGTGTTGGATGGGGCTGCAGTCTACCCTCCGTACTGTTGGATGAGGATGATGTCTTTGCTCTATGATGTTGGATGGGGCTGAGGTCCTTGCTCTGTAGTGTTGGATGGGGCTGGGGTCCGGGCTATGTGGTGTTGGATGGCTTTGTGGTCCGGACTCTGTGCAGCCATCATGGTTTTTCCCCCTCCATGTCTGTATGGACCTTGTGCACTGGGCTCAGTCATGGGGGACAGAAAAGGGTCTTCTCCAAACCATCCCACAAAGCTGAAGCTATAATTGTCCACAATCTGGTATTTGGTTGTCCTCCGATAACACGCTTCCTGAACAACCTCTGATTGACAGACAGCTGCTGCAGCAATATTTGCACAACCAAGTGGTGGGTGTGCAAATATGGCATCCACTGGCGGTATTGGCACATTGCGCAGTACCGCCAACGGTGCTGGGAAAGTTATGTCCACCACTGCCGCCACAGTAAAGGTCGCTCCCCTGGGTAAACACCGCCTCAGTAAGTGCACATGCTCATTTAGGCTACCGCCAAATATGTGGCACCTGTTGCTGCCGCTTGTTGCTGCCTTTTTGGGGGCCTTCCCAACTTCCTCCCATTTGTGTTCCACTGTGGAACGCATATAGGAGGATGAACAGTATTCCTTCTATTTGCATTCCAAGTGGAACGCACGCTGCCCAGAAAGAGGGAGACAGCACACAGGAAGGAGAGAGAGTGCACAAGGTGAAAGACATCGCACAGGAGGAAGACAGCTCAAGGAGAGCACACGGGATCAGAGTGCACAGGGGGACACAGTGCACAGAGGGAAGACAGCTCAAAGGAGAGGGCACACAAGTGGAGAAGACCGCACATGGGGGAGAGAGGGCACAGGGGGAAGAGACAGATCAAAGGAGAGCATATGAGGGGAGAAGACAACACAGGGGGGAGACACAGCACACAAGCACACGGGGGGGGGGGAGATAAAGGAGAGAGTACTTGATGGGAGAAAGCGCACAGGGGAGACAGGTCAAAGGAGAGAGAACACAAGGGGAGTAGATTGCACACGGGGGAGGGAGCTCAAAGAGAGCACAAAGAGGAAAAGATAGCACAGGGGGCAACAGCTCAAAGGAGAGAGCACAGAAAGGAGTAGACAGCACATGGGGAGAAAGAGAGTGCATGGAGGAGAAACAGCCACCGCCCCAGTGCCTGTCCTCATAATGATGTCACCACCCTCCCATTGTGATAGCATCAGGCACGCATCTAGTTTTTAATAATGGCAATACATTAAAGTGATCCTAAACCCAGAAACTGACCCCCCCCCCTTATCTTTAGACCTGTCCCTGCACCCCCTCTTATCATTTCTCGCCATCCCTTTTGCATAAAAAATCGCTTTTGTAAAGTAAGAGAAAAGGATATAATAGTTTGACCTGTGTGAGTTCTCCGTTTCTGTGGAAGCCGAGATAGGAGGCGCCTGTCTGCTGCTGCCTGGTAATTATTCACGCCCTTCTCTGCTTGCTGCCTTTGTGAGTGTGTGGCCGTGTCATGAAAGGGGGCGGGGCTCTGGCATGACGCGATTTAGCCCCGCCCCCTTTCCTATCTCGGCTTCCACAGAAACGGAGAACTCACACAGGTCAAAGTATTATATCCTTTTCTCTTACTTTACAAAAGCAATTTTTTATGCAAAAGGGATGGCTAGAAATGATAAGAGGGGGTGCAGGGACAGGTCTAAAGATAAGGGGGGGGTCAGTTTCTGGGTTTAGGATCACTTTAAGCTTAAGCTGTACAAGGATTGACGGACACGATCAGGTTTTTTAATGCCTTCCCAAAAATTGTAAAAAATAATTAAATGGTATGATATGGAGGGGGATATAAGGCTGAATTATACTATATGGAGAGATATGAGGGCTGCATTATACTATATGGATGGATATGAGGTGGTATTATAATATATGGAGAGATATGAAGTTCTATTATAATATATGGAGGGATATGAGGCTGTATTATGCTATATGGAGGGCTATGAGGCTGCATTATACTATATAGAGGAATATGAGTCTGCAGTAGACTATAAGGAGGGATATCAGGCTGAATTATACTATATGGAGAGATATGAGGGCTGTATTATACTATATGGATGGATATGAGGTGGTATTATAATATATGGAGAGATATGAAGTTCTATTATAATATATGGAGGGATATGAGGCTGTGTTATACTATATGGAGGGATATGAGTCTGCAGTAGACTATATGGAGGGATATTAGGCTGCAGCAGGCTATATGAGGTAGAAAGTAATAAAAATGGCTTAAAACATTATCATTATTCTGGCATTTGGCAAATAGTAATAATTATGGTAATCCTAATTGACCTAAAACAGGAAAGGTTTATTCTGATTTATGTCAGACACTGAGAAAAACATGCATTGTGTCTCTTTATACAGTGTATGTAAACTTCTGGTTTCAACTGTATGTACAGAGATAGAAAACAAACATCTGAAGGGCAAGATCAGGAAGGCATACCAAAAGATCAAAGAGTTACGACGAAAGTTTCAACCAAAAGTGGGAATGCTAAAAGACACCAATGGGAACAAACCAAATGAGCCAGAAAAGATCAAAGAATGATAGAATACACGGAGCAGCTCTACAAAAACGGGTCATTAATATGGGAATAAACTGAGACTGTAAATGATAGTGAACCAAACATCTTGAAGGATGAAGCCTTTGCTGCAATAAAGCTGTCAAAAAAAACAAAGCACCTGGATGTATCAATATTCCAATAGAACTAATAAAGTCTTCTGCAGCAGCAGTATAAGGCATCACATTCCTGTGTCAACAGATCTGGACTACTGGTAAATGGCCCAAGGACTGCACAAGATCACTGTTTATTACTATTCTGAGGAAGGGGGGTTATACTAATTGTGGAAACTATGGGTCTATTGCACTCATACCTCATGCCAGCAAAATACTGCTGAAAATCCTACAAAGACAGGTACAGCCCTACTGTGATATAGAGCTGCCAGAGGAACAATCTGGATTCAGAAAAGGCCGAGGAACAAGTTATGTAATTGTCAACATGAGATGGCTAATAGAAAAGGCCAAAGAATACAACAAGGAGCACTCTTTTTGCTTCATCGACTACAGCAAAGCCTTTCCTGTGTTGATCACCAGAAACATTGTTGTCCCCAAACATCTGATCTGCCTCATTAGGAACCTTTACATCAACCAAGAAGCAACAGTCCCAACGGCACACGGTGACACAGCATAGTTCAAAGTAGAGCAATGCGTCACACAAGGCGGCATCCTGTCACCATTTCTCTTCAATTTATAGGCAGTAGCAATTTTCAGGAAGGCTGGACTTGACGGAAAAGAAGGATTTGAAATTGGTGGATGAATAATCAACAATACAAGGTACGCAGATGATACAACACTGATAGCAACAAGAGTAGATGGAATGAAGGGCTAAAAAACGGAGTGTCAAGATGAAAAGCTCCAACATACATCTGCTGCTCAACACAAAGACGACAAAGATTTTGACTACAGCCGTTTACGGCAAGGACACATGTGAGATGAACGGCGATGGAAGTTGTAAAGGACTTCAACCTACTCAGATCAATGATCACTCAAGATGCAGAGACAAAACCAGAAGTCAATAGACGAATAGCTATGGGAAAATTCACAATGAAGTCACTGGACGAGGTCTTCACATGAAGGGACATTTCACTGGTGGTGAAGACACGGCTCGTACATAGTCTAGTCTTTACTGTAGTGACACATGGAAGTGACACCTGGACGATAAAGGAACAATAGAGAAGAATCAACACCTTGGAAATGTGGTGCTGGAGAAGGATGTGATCAATACCATGGATGGCAAGAAGAGCAAATAAATCAATTTTGGAACAAATCAAGCCAGACATGTCACTGGAACTAAGGATCACCAAGAAATGACTTGCCGACTTTGGACACATTATACAAAGAGAGGACATTATGGAAGGAAGAGTAATAATAATAATAATAATAATAAAAAAGGAATATGACGAAGAGGAAGACCAGCAAACTAATGGCTTGATAACATCAAGATAACGGCGGAGAAGACCCTGGTGGACCCATCTAGGCTTGGAAAAGACCTTATTGGATCTATCTAGGCTTGGAAAAGACCCTGGTGGACCTATCTAGGATTGGAAAAGACCCCGGTGGACCTATCTAGGATTGGAAAAGACCCTATTGGATCTATCTAGGCTTGGAAAAGACCTTATTGGATCTATCTAGGATTGGAAAAGACCCCGGTGGACCTATCTAGGATTGGAATAGACCCTATTGGACCTATCTAGGCTTGGAGAAGACCCTGGTGAACCTATCTAGGCTTGGAGAAGACCCTGGTGAACCTATCTAGGCTTGGAGAAGACCCTGGTGGACCTATCTAGGCTTGGAAAAGACCTTATTGGACCTATCTAGGCTTGGAGAAGACCCTGGTGACCTTATCTAGGCTTGGAGAAGACCCTGGTGGACCTATCTAGGCTAGGAAAAGACCTATTTGGACCTATCTATGCTTGGAGAAGACCCTGGTGAACCTATCTAGGCTTGGAGAAGACCCTATTGGACTTATCTAGGCTTGGAAAAGTCCCTGGTGGACCTATCTAGGATTGGAAAAGACATTATTGGACCTATCTAGGCTTGGAGAAGACCCTGATGAACCTATCAAGGCTTGGAGAAAACCCTGATGAACCTATCTAGGCTTTGAGTAGACCCTGGTGGACCTAGCTAGGCTTGGAGAAGTTCCTGTTGGACCTATCTAGGCTTTGAGAAGACCCTGGTGGACCTATCTAGGCTGCACAGGATTGATCTTCCTACAAGAGTGTTCATCCATCAAGTCACCATGGCTCAAGATCGAGCTGAAGGCCAGGTAATAAATACAATGAAATCATAATATATGGAGGAATATGGGGGTGAATAATAATTGGAGGGCTATGGTGGAGGGAGGAGGAAGACCATGTATACCAGGATGGGGGGCATGAATACACATTGAAGGGAGGAGGGGTGAATGTGTGATGGTGGGTTTACACACACCAATTTATCTGTTCAATATCTGAACAGATCTCTGGTTGCAGTGAAATCATGGATACATTGCTCCATTTTGTGGCTGTGTACAACATGGAGCAATGTATCCATGATTTCACTGCAACCAGAGATTGGTTCAGAGATTGAACAGATAAATTGGTGTGTGTAAACCCACCATAAGTCTTTATAGGATTTAAAATGCTATATGAGGCCCATACATTTGACCAAAGGTTGGGTCAGGTAGAAATATTGCATCAGGCCCATCGGACTCTAGTTACACCACTATACACATACACACACATATATATATGTGTACACACCACACACACACACACACACACACACACACACACACACACACACACACACACACACACACACACACACACACACACACACACACACACACACACACACACACACACACACACACACACACAACACACACACACACACACACACACACACACACACACACACACAATCTATACTCCAGTCCCTGCCTCCTCTCCACCATCCCCCCGCACTGCCTCCTCCTGCCGCTAGGCGGAGCAAAGTATCACTTTACGGCTGTTCTCTCCAGAACCGGAAGTTTTGCAGCAGCGACCGGGAGAAGAACATAAACAGAGGTAAGAACAGTGCGGGGAGCACCGGGTATGTGGCAGTGACAGCGGCTGACACCTCGTACAGACGGGCGGCTGCAGTGCTGGCAGGGGGCGCACAGCTCCTACCTATAGGCGGTCGGCTACATATGGCTTGGGGGAGTACGGCTACCTGTGGACCCGCACAGGCTGGAGGACTACAAGGCTCAGCACGACCTGGCACAGCATTCGTAATATCTGTGCTGGAGATCACAGTGTGGTGTATGAGGGAGATTGTGCACACTGCTGTTGTACCGATGGGATATATGTATCCATTGTGATTGATGGAAAACCTGAATCATGTGGCTGCACGTCACCTGACTAGCAGGACAAGTAAGGCGGCGCCCTACTGGTCTATGGGCTGCCAGGACCTGTGATGATATCCTGCACTCCTTTCCAGTATCCCTGTCCCCAGGATGGCCCTGCCTCCGTCTCTCTTCCCCCCCCCCCCCCCCCTATCCCCCAGGGTGGTCCTGTCTGTGCTCCATCACCCCCCCCTCCCCCCCTACCGGGGTGGCCCGGTCTCTGCTAACCTCTTCCATCCCCCCTGGGGTGGCCCGGTCTCTGCTAACCTCTCCCATCCCCCCCGGGGTGGCCCGGTCTCTGCTAACCTCTCCCATCCCCCCTGGGGTGGCCCGGTCTCTGCTAACCTCTCCCATCCCCCCGGGGTGGCCCGGTCTCTGCTAAACCCCCCCCCCCCCCCCAGGGTGGCCTGTCTCTGCTAATCCCCCCCGGGGTGGCCCTGTCTCTGCTAATCCCCCCCGGGGTGGCCCTGTCTCTGCTAATCCCCCCCGGGGTGGCCCTGTCTCTGCTAATCCCCCCCGGGGTGGCCCTGTCTCTGCTAATCCCCCCCGGGGTGGCCCTGTCTCTGCTAATCCCCCCCGGGGTGGCCCTGTCTCTGCTAACCTAAAATTCTCAAATACTGAACGTGTGCACGAGCTTACAAATTCTGAGGTAAAAACTCACCAAATGCGAACGTGTGCACGAGACCTTACAGATACTGAGGTAAAAACTCACCAAATACTGAACGTGTGCACGAGCCTTACAAATACTGAGGTAAAAACTCACCAAATACTGAACGTGTACACAAGGCCTTACAAATACTGAGGTAAAAACTCACCAAATACTGACCGTGTGCACGAGACCTTACAAATACTGAGGTAAAAACTCACCAAATACTGAATGTGTGCACGAGGCCTTACAGATACTGAGGTAAAAACTCACCAAATACTGAACGTGTGCACGAGACCTTACAGATACTGAGGTAAAAACTCACCAAATACTGAATATGTGCACGAGGCCTTACATATACTGAGGTAAAAACTCACCAAATACTGAACGTGTGCACGAGACCTTACAAATACTGAGGTAAAAACTCACCAAATACTGAATGTGTGCACGAGGTCTTATAGTGGGTTTACACACACCAATTTATCTGTTCAATATCTGAACAGATCTCTAGTTGCAGTGAAATCATGGACACATTGCTCCATTTTGTGGCTGTGTACAAATGATACAATGTGTCCATGATTTCACTGCAACCAGAGATCTGTTCAGATATTGAACAGATAAATTGGTGTGTGTAAACCCACCATTACAGATACTGAGGTAAAAACGTACTAAATACTGAGCGTGTGCACGAGACCTTACAAATGCTGAGGTAAAAAACTCCCCAAATACTGAACGTGTGCACGAGACCTTACAGATACGGAGGTAAAAAACTCACCAAACACTGAACATGCGCATGAGGCCTTACAAATACTGAGGTAAAAACTCACCAAACACTGAATGTGTGCACGAGGCCTTACAAATACTGAGGTAAAAACCTCACCAAATAATGAACATTTGCACGAGGCCTTACAAATACTGAGGTAAAAACTCACCAAACACTGAATGTGTGCACGAGGCCTTACAAATACTGAGGTAAAAACCTCACCAAATACTGACCGTGTGCACGAGACCTTACAAATACTGAGGTAAAAACTCACCAAACACTGAATGTGTGCACGAGGCCTTACAAATACTGAGGTAAAAACTCACCAAATACTGAACATGTGCACGAGGCCTTAAGGCCACGTCACACGCATCAATCTTATGAGCGATATTGTTAGCGATCACGTGCACGCGCGATCGCTAACAATATCGCTCACATCGCTGGTGAGCTGTCACACAGGCAGACTCACCAGCGATGTTGGCCAGCGAGATCGCTGGTAACTATGGTAAACGTCGGGTTACTAGGCGCCGCGCGGCGCTTAGTAACCCGACGTTTACCATAGATACCATCTCCCAGCATAGGCTCTGCCGCTGGGAGATCGTTCATTGTGGTGTCACACACCACGATGAAGCAGATTGATCAAGCGTTTATCGCTTGATTTGAGCTCCTGCTCACAAATCTGCGATCAATCAATCAAGCGATTTTACATTGTAAAATCGCTTGATTACACGCAGCGACGCACAGACGATATCGCTTAAGCGATCAAAAAAGCAGATCGCTTAAGCGATATCGCTCATAAGATTGATGCGTGTGACGTGGCCTTTACAGATACTGAGGTAAAAAACTCACCAAATACTGAACATGTGCACGAGGCCTTACAAATACTGAGGTAAAAACTCACCAAACACTGAATGTGTGCATGAGGCCTTACAGATACTGAGGTAAAAACGTACTAAATACTGAGCGTGTACACGAGACCTTACAAATACTGAGGTAAAAACTCACCAAATGCTGAACGTGTGCACGAGACCTTACAGATACAGAGGTAAAAACTCACCAAATACTGAACGTGTGCACGATGCCATACATAATGCTAAGGTAAAAACACCTAATACTGAAAGTGTGCACGAGGCCTTACAAATACTGAGGTAAAAACTCACCAAACACTGAATGTGTGCACGAGACCTTACAAATACTGAGGTAAAAAACTCACCAAATACTGAACGTGTGCACGATGCCATACATAATGCTAAGGTAAACTCACTAAATACTGAGCGTGTGCACGATGCCATACATAATGCTAAGGTAAACTCACTAAATACTGAGCATGTGCACGATGCCATACATAATGCTAAGGTAAAAACACCTAATACTGACAGTGTGCACGAGACCTTACAAATACTGAGGAAAACACTCACCAAATACTGAACGTGTGCACGAGGCTTTACAAATACTGAGGTAAAAAACTCACCAAATACTGAATGTGTGCACGAGGCCTTACAAATACTGAGGTAAAAACTTACCAAATACTGAAGCATGTGCACGAGACCTTACAAATACTGAGGTAAAAAACTCACCAAATACTGAACGTGTGCACGATGCCATACATAATGCTAAGGTAAACTCACTAAATACTGAGCGTGTGCACGATGCCATACATAATGCTAAGGTAAACTCACTAAATACTGAGCATGTGCACGAGGCCTTACAAATACTGAGGTAAAAACTCAGTATGTTCACATAGCTTTACAGTTGGGGGAGGGGCCCTGGCTTCCAGACCCCAAGGATAACTGAGTTAAGTTTCCTAATTGACAACAGTCAGTTCACTCTGCTTTTGTGAAGAATATCTTGACTGTCCCTTGGACGTGGTGTACATCCTCCATAGCCCCGTGTTAATCTGTATACTGTGCATTGTACTTTTTTCTTCTTGCTGGATTACACCATATAGACTGCAGTATCAGACTATGTTCACACAGTAGTTTAAACATGAATGGTTTCAACGGTCCACGCTGCTGCTTTAATCAATGTACTTCACAAGGGTTGTTTTTACCATCAGATTCTTTATTCAGCCATAACCAACGCGTTTCAGTGCTGTCCCAGCACCTTCCTCAGGGTACATCTTACCCTGAGGAAGGTGCTGGGACAGCACTGAAACGCGTTGATTATGGTGGAATAAAGAATTTGATGGTAGAAACAACCCTTGTGAAGTACATTGATTAAAGCAGCAGCGCGGACCGTGGAAACCATTCATGTTTAAGCTCCGGTTTTTCCCGTGGTTTTGGCGTGATGGCGGAGGTTCTGCAGCAGCTGCTAAGGCGCTCAAACTGGTTGTGGGTTTCACAACCTGAAAAGGTGAGTGGACCCCTATATAATCCACATACAAACAAAAGTGTCTTTTTGATAAGGCACAAGCTGCGCCTCTTGTGTCTCCTTTTATCTATAGTTATGTTCACACAGTGTGTTTTTGCTAACAGCAAAACCTGATGTTTTCATTGTAAACAACTTACTTCTTGCCAGGAGAGAACCTGTGGTTTTTACTGCATTTTTGCCCATAGAGCACTAGAAAAATGCAGAATAGAATTGACATGCTCATTCTTTTCAAAACACAGCAAAAGCTGTACAGATTTCAGTTTCAGTGAAGAAATAAAACCAATGTATGTGCACAGCTTTTCCCTGGGAATCAAAAACACAGTGTGTGAACATAGCCTTACCTAGAGCTGAAGAAAGGTCTACTTCTTTGTATGGCTCATAGAGGCTACAAAGTCCCTCCTGCCTCCTCCTCATGGAGGACACCTAGTACCGTATATACTCGTGTATAAGCCGAGTTTTTCAGCCCAAAAATTGGGCTGAAAAGTCCCCCCCTCGGCTTATACACGGGTCAATACGGTAAATGGTGTGGTGGGGGCTGGGGAGGCTGGAGGAGGCGGGGGAGGCTGATGTATGAGTGCCCCGTCACGTGGGGCCGCTCATTATTTATGCACTGCTTCCCCCTGTCAATCAGCGGCAGGGGGAAGCAGTGCATATCTAAATATATGGCCTCCAAATGCTGGCACTCGCCCCCCCTGCTGCTTAACTTACCATCCCCGGTCTTCTGCACCATGCCGGTCTTCTGTGCTCCGTCCTCCATGCTCCCGTCCTCGGCTGCATCCGGGGTCCCCGGCCGTCGCAGTAACTATGACATCATCGTTACTGCGACGGCCGGGGACCCCGGATGCAGCGAGAATGGGAGCATGGAGGACGGAGCACAGAAGACCGACGCGGTGCAGAAGACCGGGGATGTTAAGTTAAGCAGCGGGGGAGGCCTTACAACAGAGGTGGGGTGAGTGCCAGCATTTGGGGGCCTGTATACCACTGGGGAGGCTGCTGTATACCACACCACTGGGGAGGCTGCTGTATACCACACCCACTGGGGGGGGCCTGTATACCTGTGCTGGGGTCCACCCTCGGCTTATACACGAGTCAATAGGTTTTCCCAGGTTTTGGGGGCAAAAGTAGGGGGGTTGGCTTATACACGAGTATATACGGTAAATGCTTTAATGTATAGGGTTTACAATGGTCTAATGACCGCCATAATCTTCAGAGAAGAGTTGTCCAACCATTGGGGGCCTATCGCCGCTGCCTCATCACCAGTAATCCCTTCTGACTGCTGTACATTTATTGTTCAGAAGAAAACTGAGCGTGTTGGGGTTTTTTTTTTTTGTTGTTTTTTTTTTTTACCAGTCATAAGCACTGACTGCCACATGGACTGAAAAAATTCACCACCACCGATGCAGAGTTGTTGTTTTTTTTTCTATTACCTGCTGAGGAGCGACCGGTTGTCGTTCCATTTGTCTCCTTTGTTTGGGCGGCTGTAGAGACCTGTTCACATCATGTTTGAGTTATGTCACTATCCGGAAAATTGTGCACAAGCAAGTTTAGTCTCACCATGTAGAAAACGTAATCACATTTGTCGATCTTATGATTTGGTGGGACTCCAACCAGAGCCGTGACTCCTGGCTATAATCCAACCAAAACAAGAGGTGAATCCCATGAGAATAAAATCCCAAAGTTTATTTCATATTACAAAAAAATCATTAAAAGTCCATGATGATGGAGATATTCTCTCTCAGCGCGTTTTTGACATGCGCCCATAGTCATTATATGCCAGAAATGTGTCAAGAAATATCTCCGCTATCATGGAATTTTTATCATATGAAATAAACTTGGATTTTATTCACGTGGGATTCACCTCTTACTTTCGTTAGCTCAGTGCCTGACGGAAAGCTTCAACATTCCCACCATATGGGCTTGTAGAAAGAGTGTGCAAGCTAAGCCCAAGTCATAGAGAATGAACCCTATGTATAATGGCAGCCAATCCTGGCAATTTCACTTAGATTTACAGACTTAAGGAATGGACCTCTAGAGCCGGAATTAATTTATTCAGAGACCTCCTCGTTTCAGTTGCGGTTCTTTCAGAGCTGTAGAAGTTGGTAAGCCAAATATCCGACTCCTCAATCCAACTCACCCTAGCTGTGAAGTCCGTCATTTAGCCAAACATCCGACTCCCGAATCCTCAATTTCCCTGAATCCAGCTCCAATTCCACCAAATTGAACACCAACGCCACGACTCCGACTCCACAACCATGGCTGTGAAGTCAGTAAGCCAAACATCCGACTCCTCATTTCTCTGAATCCGACTTCACCAAAATGGACTCTGACTTCACAGCCCTGGTTTCTCTACTCCTTGGCATGTCACGATGCCCCCCCACCGTTATGTGATGATCCCCCATCTAATCGTCCAGTTGTTCTTGTCCTTTGCAGGTTCAGACGTGGTAACATTCTGGATCTCAGCTGACCTCCAAGAAGTTCCCTGCCCTGAGCCAATGCTGGATCTGGAGGTCGTGCCAGAGAGATCCCTGGGCAACCAGCAATGGGAATTCACTTTAGGTAGGCATAATACCCAACTCACATTTCTCTCTTTATTCTTTAATTCCATAATCGTTTTCAGGTGTAGAATTCAGTATATCTACCAGGGTGTAATGATGGCGAGGATAGTCCCGGAACAATTTGTGGCCAAGTCACACCTGAAGGCTGTGCTCAGATGACTATGTCACAGACAGTCTACAGACCACAATCTCGTGGACTGACCCAAACTTTACAGCCTCATAATAGCAGCACAAGCTTTTAGTTCAGGCTAGGAGTTTGGCCATAAGGGCACGCATTGAGGTGACATGGCCATCTGACCCCAGCCGGGAGGTCCGTCTGCACTGCATGTTTACTGAGAACGAAGAATGCTCCTTAGGCTGCATTCAAACTGCATTTTTTTTCTCTTCTGTTCTGCTGCCTTTTTAGCTGCAAAACAGGAGCTGTGAGGAAAATGCACCCAAAAAAAAGATCAAGTTTTCAGTGCTGCAATTTTTTTTTCCTAAAAAAAGAGCCTCCTAAAGTGAAAAAACATCACTTTAGAAGAGCACAGTCTGAATAACAAAAATGAAAACCCCTAGACTTTGCTGGTGTGTCATTTGAGTGATCCGTTTTTTTTGCAGTGCTCTGCAAAAAATTGATAAACGGATAAAAGCACAGTGTGAATGTAGCCTTATACAGCAGCTTAAACAAGTTGACGGTCATTTCATGAATGAGCGAAACTCATCTGTTGGGTGAAATGATCTTCAGGTTTTTTGCCACACACATCCGATGTCATTACCTGATATAAGGACTCTAAACTATCCATCTCTGTAATTACCACACAAAGAGAATCCTGAGTCATTTTGGGAGCAGTCACCTTCCCATTAACCATTGCTCCACAATGTTACCATTGTAAAAAGAGGTGTCTGTTCCCAATGAATCCCAAGTTTATAATCACAAACTAGAGTTTAGCTAACAGGTATCTACAGTGTACAGGGGGAGGTTACAGATCTGCTTCTGTGCTTCTCACATTTGTACTTTACAACATTGTTTCCAAGTGTCACTCATATCCCCAGCTTGCTACCCCATTAGTGACTCTTTACATGTGCCCCCCATATCTCGCAGCTTGCTACCCGATTAGTGACTTTCAGGTTTCCTCCATACCCTGCAGCTTGCCTACCCCATTAATGACTCTTTCCATGTGCCCCCCATACTCTGCAGCTTGCTTACCCATTACTGTTTGTTTTCATGTTTGTCGTCCCCCTCCATAACCCACAGCTTACTACCCCATTGGTGACTCTTTACATGTGTCCTCCATACCCTGCAACTTGCTTCCCTATTAGTGAATCATTCCAGGTGTCCCCCATACCCTGCAGCTTGTTACCCCATTAGTGTCTCTTTCTATGTGTCCCGCATATCCTGCAGCTTGTTACCCCATTTCTCTTTTCTCACATTAAAACCTTGAGAAGCTGACTGTCTGCAGAAACTTTGCCCACTATACAATAATAAAGGGACGCCCTCGCCTGCTGCTGTGGCTTCTGCCATGTCCTAATAAACTCCTGATTATTGCAATTGTTTTACCATCTTATTTCACTTGTTTTTTTTTTTTTTTTTTTATGTAAAGCATTCAGTATTGTATATGTTTACAGCCCTGGAATAAGCAGTGATAATATATTGGCATATGGCTGGATCCTGCTATCGCCTTGTGATCTGATCTCTGAATGAAGCGGATTCTGAGCTGCTGTGTGGGAACATGGCTGTTTGTATTTTTCTGCGTTATATGTATACAAATAAGTAACAAAAAAGCTATTTTACCTTTTTATATTTTTTTTGCGGAAGCTGCTGATACTTAATTTCCAGTTTTCCAACCACAAACAACAGTTATACTGGAAATGTTTTTGTCGGCTACATTACAATCTGAGCAATGGCTGCTGCTCTTATGTGATGTTTATGGGAAATGTTACTATTTTTTATGTCCTTTCTTTCCTTTTAATGATGTCTCTCTGTTACAGGAATGCCCCTGGCTCAGGCAGTGTCCATCCTCCAGAAACATTGCAGGACCATCCGAAATGTGCAGAACCTCTATAGCGAGCAGGTAGGTTCACAGCCAGCCACCATTAATACAAACCTGGTACCTGGGTGACAATGGAAACAAGTTGCTATTCAGGGTTTATATTTATGAAAACTTCAATATAAGTTACATGGCAGAAAGGAGCCCCTCTGGTGTTTCCGGGGTCACCCTATTCTGGTGCACAGATAGTAATTCCCTTCTTATTCCCGCCATGGTTGGAGTGACCCTTTAAGGGATTGCTTTCTATATAAGTACTTTAGACTATAAATGTGTCTTCCCCCGCAGAGTCCTCTGAACCACGACCTCATCCTCAGCCTGACTCAGGACGGGATCAAACTTCTGTTTGATGCTTATAATCAAAGGCTAAAGGTGAGTGGCTTATGACATTTCAGACTGTGGGGGGAAAGGGGTGTCCGGAGCTGGAACTCGCTGACTTCTCCAATCTTAATTCCCCCTCACAGGTGATAGAAGTCTACGATTTGTCAAAAGTGAAATTAAAATACTGGTGAGCACAGATACTGGAACGTGCATCCAACACTATGATTACTGCTACGTTTTTGCCATGTTATTTAATATAGATGCTTTATTAAAAATTTTATTCAAAGCTTTGGACAGATGTGCAGGATTCCTCCCTCGTCTGATCCCAGTAATGCCCTGTATTTGGGCATAAGTCCTGTCAATTATAATAGTCCTGTGTATGGTACTCAGTGTCACACAGTTTCCTCATTGATTGTGTCTTGCAGTAGTGGCTTCTCTCTTTTGACAGGCATCATAATCAGTCTTCATAATGAATAACCACAGGGTTCATTTATTATTTATCTGTTAACTGCAAAGATCTAAAAAAAAAAATGTTTGGTATTGCCGTCATTGTACTGTTCTGTAGAGTTCTATTTCCAGGTTATTTTTACTCTCTATGAACGCCATAAAAACAATCCAAAAAGTTGATTTTTTTTTTTTTTTTTTTTTTTTTTTTTTCACCTCACCTGAAACTTTTTTTGTTTTTAAATAAATAATGTCTTAATCTTAATCGCCGCTGAGCGCTGTGACCAATCAGTGACAAGCGCTGTCCGGCCGCGAGTTTGCACAGGATTTGAACCACGCACGCCACGGCTACCGTCGGGAGATCAGCGGCGCTAGCTGCTGATCTCTCGACGGTAGCCACCGGTCATCTCCTGCTGCACGGAGGTCAGCGACGACGCAGCCGGGAGATAACCGGCGTTAGGCAGTCATCTCCCGGCTGCTCGCAGCGGAAGTACCCCGACTGGCGCTAGCGATCTCGCTCAGTGTGACACCAGCGACCACGTACTGACGCTCCAGCGATCCCTACCAGGTCGTATAGTTGTAAGGATCGCTGGAGCGTCACCAAGTGTGACAGTACCTTACTGATCGCTGGTGAGGTGTCACACGTGCAGATATATTGAACGAAGCCACGTCACTGATTGAAGAAAATCCTATGTATTCATTGCATTATTTTAAAACCTTTATAAATAAACTACATATATATTCTAGAATACCCGATGCGTTAGAATCAGGCCACCATCTAGTATAGAATAACAAGAATATTCTGGCTCTGGGAAGAAACCTGAAAAATGGTCATGGCTGGAAGGTGTTAGAGAAACTGTCGTCAGGGCTATGTGTAGTGGAGTCTTATTTGTAATGGCATCACTGGTATACTGATTACATACATATATTTTTTGAAGAAATCCGCTGCCTGATGGTCTAAAAATCATCATGAGAAAGAAGTTTTGGTGTCTGACACGGCTGCTTCCCTGGCTCTTGGCCTTTATACTTTTCTATAATTAAATTATGTGGCGCTGTCTGAACCGCAGATGACTCTTTCACAGATTGACCTGCCCGGGGGCCCTTCAGTAAAATTGTGCCTGCACATACATAGATTTAGATCTCGATTTAATAACAAGCAGAGATCTGTCTGTGCTTGCGCCACCACTGATGCCATTTTCCTGAAGCCCACTGTGAGATAGGTCTGTGTAAGCGCTGCTCACCCAGTAGTGACGCAGATGCAGGGTGACCCCTTGTGGTCTTAAGTAAAGTGGTGCCAGTTGCATTAGTGCGGTCAGATCTAAATCTGTGCATTTTCCTAAAGACCTGCGGGGTTCACTCTTTACAAGTGACAACAGCACCAGGCCTAATTTAAATTTGGAGAAGTGTAAAGGCCCAGAGCCAGCGGAGTGGCCGTGTCAGATTGAAGACCCTACTGATAGTCCCACCCTACAGTCACTAAAACGTCTCATGATGATATGGGAAAAAGAAACAGGCAGCACATTTCTTCAAAGAATTTATGTATATAATCAGTATACCAGTGATGCCATTTTGGGCAGTGTCCACTAAACATAACCATGATGACAGGTTCTCTATAATGACCCTAACCATGGCTACAATAGATAGTGAGGCTGAAGCTGGTCCATGTGGTTGAAGGTCGGAGCACAGATGTCTTATGTGGTGTAAGGGCGGCGTATCTCTGCTCCCAGAGCCCTATCCTCACTGGATCATGAACATTCAGTGCTTTACCTACAGCCATGGGAGATGTCCCAGGCAGCCATGAAATGCTCCGGACACACCAGTCAAGCACCAAACTGTTCAGTAAATTTCTGCCAAGTACAATTCTGGTGTCCTGGATTTATAAACAGTAGATGCAGGAATATATATATATATATATATTAATGATATTTACCTAATATTTCTTTTTCAATGTTTTACTTGTTCTAGTGGGGTTCACTTCAACTCACAGGCTATAGCTCCCACCATAGAGCAAATAGATCAGTCATTCGGAGCCACGCACCCAGGAGGTAAGATCCGCTTGTGCCTCTTACATGAGGAGCTCGACATTTATATAATTATGGATGTGGTGTTGGGGCAAAACCGGAGTCCATCTTTGCTTATTTTCATTTCAGTATATAACTCGGCAGAGCAACTGTTCCACCTCAACTTCCGCGGTTTATCCTTCTCTTTTCAACTGGATTCTTGGACAGAAGCTCCCAAATATGAGGTCAGAACACTGAGACCGGATCTCATCATTTACATGCCACATTATGTGATTAACAGTGGCGTATCTAAATGGTTAATGGCAGCAATCAGGGTGCACCCTGGCCATTGTAGGTTACAAGGAGATGCCGCCTACTTAACGCATCCCGATAGCATCCTATGCCAAAAATGTGCGTCACAGGTCATTAAGGGATTAATATATATATAATGTGTTTTGTTTTTCTCTGCATATAAAATCAGCAAGTAAATTATTTTCTTTGCTTTAAAGCCCAATTTTGCCCATGGATTGGCATCAATTCAAATACCGCACGGAGCCATGGTGAAGCGCATGTACATCTACAGTGGGAACAGCTTACAAGACACAAAGTAAGGAAGACTGACAAAGTCTTTGTTTATGTTCCGTTGTGTTTATTTTCTTAATGGTTTAAAAAAAATAAATATGTCATAGTTTAATCAAACTTTTATTCATAAATTTTTAACAATCTTTCCTAACAGAGCCCCACCTATGCCGCTAAGCTGCTACCTGGGCAATGTGTATGCAGAAAGTGTAGACGTCCTGCGGGACTCAGCTGGACCTCTAGGGCTGAGACTTCGTCTGATCAGCACAGGTAGTATTTATTTTTGTAACGAAAGAACATTTTTATTTGTTTTTATTCCTGTGTAAAGTTTATAATTAAAAGTTCTGGACAGTATGACCAGTACATGTATGCTGTGATCAGGCTTCATTCCTGCACACTGGTTTTGTGCAGAATCTGTAAGGCTGCTTTCACATCAACGTTTTTGCTCATTCACGGCAGATCCGGCAGGTTTGCTGCATTTGCCGAGTAACAGCCGACTTGTGGCAGGCCCCATTCATTCCCCTTAGGACTTGCGGTCATGTGCGGCAAGTGCCGGATCTGCTGCATCAGGCAATACCTCACTTGTTGCACCTGACCTCAAGTCCCATAGGGAATGAATGGGCTTGCTTGTCACAGGCTTGCCGCAAGTGAGCCGTTACACAGCAGATGAGGCAAGGCTGCCGGATCTGCCGCAAATTTAAAAAACTGCTGATGTGAAAGGTGCCTTAGTTTTTGTTTTTTTTTTCTTTTTTTCTAAGATCAGTTGTCCACCATCAGCTGAGTAATAACGGAACCAATTAAGAATCCGGCATCCCAGCAAAAGATGCTAAGATTGAGTGAAGTAATTGATAATTCACACACAAGTTTATAGATTCTCCCGACATTGATCAGTCTCCATTCCATGAAGTCATGGGGCCTATTATGAGATGTTGTACCGTGAACAATCAGCTTCACGAAAAGTCAACAGTTCAGTTAATTCCTGGATGTAATTTTGAATGGATCCTTTGTCTTTGTAGGTTGTGGTCCTGGAGTAATGGGTGAGGCGAAGACACGGATGTCTGAGCGCTGCGTGCATTTTGGAGATTCCTGCCAGGATGTGTTAAGCACACTCGGAGCTCCGCATAAAGTCTTCTACAAGTCTGAGGATAAAGTAAGTCAGCAGAATGTGGATACATAGTATAAACCTGAGGCTTAAAGGGAACCTGTTAGCTCGTTCTACACCACCCCATCCTATACGATCACTACCTGTCCCTGCACCTTGCCAGCTGATCCCTAACCATCCCTCTCTGAGCTAAATGTGCCCTATAAAGTTTAAGAAAAATGCTTTATACCTTACATGCAGTCTCCATCCGTTGACCCGAAAGGTGGGCTCCGTTCTTCCCCCCACCCTCGCTGGCTTTCAGCACGCCAATCTGGGCATCAGTCTTTGTGTTGTTCTACCTCCTCTTGAAATTTTCGCCTCGACTGCGGCAGATATGACGTTCCGGTCGAGTCACAATAGAAGCGGAGGCATGAATTTCAAAAACTGGTGGAACAACAGAAAGACTGACACCTAGCGGGGTGTACTGAAAGCCAGAGGGGAGAATGGAGCCCCAGAGCCCGCCTTTCCAATCTCTGGATGGAGACTGCTTGTAAGTTATAATGCATTTTTCTTAAACTTTATAGGGCATGTTTAGCTCAGAGAGGCATGGTTAGGGATCAGCTACCAAGGTGCAGGCACAGGTAGTGATAGGTTGAGGGGGGGTAGAACAAGCTAATAGGTTCCCTTTAAAGAGGAGACAAGGAGGGCACCACAATGATGAACACCAAATGCACAATATACATATATACAAGATAATACATATGGTCCAACCTAGATAAAAAATGTGAATATAGATGTATTAATTAGGGCAAAAATGGAGAAATGTAAACTAATTTCCCAGAAAGGGAAGAATATCACAATAAAGAGTAGCATTTGCCCACATAGCTCAGCTTAAAACCTGTATGTATATAAAATATATAAAAATTAGCATTGTGTGACCACAAATATATAGCAACTCGCCATATCAATAAGGATACAATAAGTCCCTATTACTAGAGATGAGCGAGTACTAAAATGCTCGGGTGCTCGAAGCTCGGGCCGAGCATCCCAAGATACTCATGTACTCGACCGAGGACCGAGCCCAATGTAAGTCGATTAGTGACAGGCTCCGCCCACAGACTTCTGGCTATAAAACGAGTGTTTCTGGGAAAGGGCGGGAGGGTGGGCTTTTTCAAATCGCCACAACATGCAACACCTCGCTGTGCCCCCCCCCAGAGGGACCCTAACAATCAATCTGCTCTCTGTGAGGTGCCAGCTCACTGCGTGCACTGAAGAGAGCTGTATACTTGTGTCAGATCAATAATTATTAGTGAATAGTCCGAGCATCTCAGCAGTACTCGATGCTTGCCGAGCATCCCGAGTACCAGGATACTCGTGCGAATAACGAGTAGCGCCGAGCATGCTCGCTTATCCCTACCTATTACCAAAAACCCATAAGGAATGAGACGGTTACAAGCAAAATGTTGCTAGGTTTTGAATTTAGATTTTACTAGGTCTTGAAAGGTAAATAGGTGATGGAGGGTAGAGAGTATTATATATATTTCTCCTTCGCCTCATTGGGGGACACAGGACCATGGTGTTGTGCTGCTGTCCATTAGGAGGCGACACTAGGCAGAATCTGCAAAACAGATACAATGGCTCCTCCTCTGCAGTATACACCCCTGGAGCAGGCACTGCCTCGCCAGTTTTTGCTTAGGGTCGTTAGGGGGCACACCTGAATTTATTTTTCTTTAAATTTTTTACTTTTTTGATTTTTTTTTTTTTCTTCAAAGAAGACGAAAAGTGGGTCCCTGGCGAGACCCCCGACATGCTCCTTCCTCAGCCCCCAACTGTTGGGGGCGCTGGGTCAAAGTTGAGAATGCCCTCCACATGCCGCTCCTTCCTCATCTCCCCACTGTTGGGGACCTTGGGTGGAAGTCGAGGCTACACAGGAGCCCTCTGAATCATAATGAATGCCAGCATAACAACCCTCCCTAATCACCTCTGGGTTTATTAGATCAAGACACCGCAGGTATGGCTCAGAGCTGCATATAGCTGCACTGCACAATGCTGCAGCACAATCCAGGAGCCTCTGCTTACGCTGCGTGCTCATGATGGGGCCGGGGGACAACATGTGGGCAGACTGCGAGCACACCAGGAGCACAGACTGTCTGTGCTCCTGGAAACAGCCGGCACCTGAATCTGCTGCCGGAGTCCAGGAGAGTCACCTGGGCTCTCCTGCGGGGGCCGCCATCGCGCCAGTACCGCACGGCCCCAGGGGTCCGGGTCCGTTCCGATCCCTCCCCGGACCTCAGCGCCAGCCTGCCACCATTTCCGGCCATAGTTTTTAATACAGGCCGTGACTTCAGCCTAGCGCGAAGCTGCTGCCTTTTTCCCCGCCCCTAGGATGTCGCGAACAGCGTCATAGCAGGGGGCAGACCGGAGCTGCAGGGCGCTTCTCGCACATCGCAAGGGCAGCTTCGCGCCCTTTACTCCCGCTCCACCCCATCCCTCCTCCTCTCTCTCTCTCCCGTCGGCCATTAAAGCGCTGCAAGATCGGTGGGAACCACGCACTCCACCCTGCTACGGCCAGCCTATCTCCGGGGGGCACAGGACTGCTGGACCATTAGTGGGGCACACGTCTAAGGTCGTAAGAGATCAGCAGTGGCTTTTCACTGCTGTGGCTCCTTTTCTCTCTGCACAGGCACTTACTGCTATATACTATGTCTGGCTAAAGAAGCAAGAGGACTACCAGGGCTTAGTTCATATTATGCCTCCTGCACAGCCTGCAGGTCCCCTCTGCCCAGCACATGCATGTCCCCACAACGCTAGGACTGCGCCCAGGCCAATGTGCCGGAGACCCCTATAGCCCCGGAAACTACTAGTGCGCCTAACGCTGTGCCGGAATGGGCCATTCTTATGTTCCAATCTATGTCGCAATCCATAGACAAGCTGTCCTCCCATTGCTCCAGGCTCTGCAGAGTCGCTCCTCTCCCTGTGCCCCTGCCCAACCTTTACAACAAGGTGAACCCTCTGACCAAGGCCGTACTGATCCGGGTCCATCCACCTCCAGTTCAGGACGCAAGCGGACCCAAAGGTCGCACTCCCCAGCATCCTCTCGCAGTTCCAGGTCATCCCCTGCCCAGAAAAAACATAGTGATCCCCAGGACTCCGAAGGTCTATGCGATTCCAGTTTAGATCTGGATCCAGACACGTCCTTAGACCTGGACCCACCAGATACCGTGGCTCTAGTTAAAGTGGACCTGTCACCAAACCAGGCATGGCGATCTAATTACAGCACTGAATACAGCATGTCTGCTGCATCCAGGCAAGGGGTCCCCCAGCCCTTGAGCCCCCCTGTACCCCGAGATAATACACTTAGAAAACTTACATTGAGGAGCCAAATAGGAGGTGGCTTGTGGCTGGAGCCAAAGGGCAGTTTCACACCCCCTGCATGTTTAATCTGCCCGAGCTTATTTTAAAGATGACCGCTTAGCCCCGCCCCCTGCGGTGATGTCACCGCTTATACTTGCCCTGCTGTATGGTTAACATAGAGCAGGGCGGGGAAAGGTGGTGATGTCAGAGCAGGAGGCCGGCCGCCCCGCCTCCTGCAGTGACATCACCGCTTATACCCGCCTTGCTCTATGTTAACCATACAGCAGGGCGGGTATAAGCGGTCATCTTTAAAATAAGCTCTGTGTTCTGCTGCAGACGAGGGAGACAATAATTTGCATCAGGGAGGCAGCGGTGGGCAGATTAAACATGCAGGGGGTGTGAAACTGCCCTTTGGCTCCAGCCACAAGCCACCTCCTATTTGGCTCCTCAATGTAAGTTTTCTAAGTGTATTATCTCGGGTACAGGGGGGCTCAAGGGCTGGGGGACCCCTTGCCTTGATGCAGCAGACATGCTGCATTCCGTGCTGTAATTAGATCACCATGCCTGGTTTGGTGACAGGTCCTCTTTAAGGATGTAATTACTTCCATTAATCAGGTGTTCGTCATATCTGACCCACCTTCAGATACTCCAGAGCACAAAATCTCCTTTGAAAGGGCCAATAAACCGCATAAATACTTTTCGGATCACCCCGAATTCCAGGAGGTTTTTCAAAAGCATCGCTCACACTTTGAGAAAAGATTTGGCAACCGCAAATAACTGGAAGCACGTTACCCCTTTCTTCCGGCGGTAACCGAGGACTGGGCAGATCCGCTTCAAGTAGATCCCCCAGTTTCCTGGCAGGCTGCACAGACGCTTCTTTCACTTCCGGATAGCTCATCAATCAAGGACGCAATGGACCGTCAGGTGGAAAAGATGGCTCGATCAATTTTTGAAGCCTCATGGTTTTCCCTGGCAGCAGCATTCGCCTCAGTCTGGGCAGCCAAGGCCATTATGACCTGGGCGGCTAACTTACACACCGCCCTCTGATCGACAGATGTTGAGCTGTCAGATCAAGCGGTACAGATATCCGTTGTGGCAGATTACTTACTACATGCGGATCTGGACTCCGCAAATTGTGTGGCAGTAGCAGCATCAACTGCTATCATAATCAGACGTGCCCTCTGGCTACGGGAATGGAAAGCTGATGCAGCCTCCAAAAAGTCTCTCACAAACCTTCCATATCTCAGCGGATGTCTATTTGGTGAAAAATTAGATAAATTGATATCAAACGCCACAAGGGGCAAAAGCACTTCTCTTCCCCAGTGGAAACCAAAACTCCTTGTCAATCGACGTCAACAAATATGATTCCGTTCGTTTTGGAATTCGTCTGGCTCACGACCAGCACAGGCTAGCAGCCGCTCGCCACGTATAGAGCGCTCGCAGTTGACCCAAAAATCGAACAAGGCATGGCAGTCACAATCTCGCCAGTCCAAACCTAAGGGATCCAAATCCTATAGGTTCTCCTCCTCATGACTTTCTCCCCGGAAGACACCCTGAGTGTAGGCAGCCGATTTACACTTTCATCAAGTCTAGCTCCCTATTATAGAAGATAAGTGGATCAGGTAACTGGTGTCTTCCGGTTACAAAATAGAGTTTACGTCCCACCCACCCTATCGATTCATTCTCTCTGTCTCCCCGAAAGCACCATCCAAGGTCCGTGCCTTCTTTCAGGCGGTCAACTCACTTCTACAAACAGGAGTCATCGTACCGGTTCCTCCGGTCGAGCGTTTCCACGGGTTCTACTCCAATCTGTTCATGGTTCCCAAGAAAGGAGGCAGTGCAAGACCCATTCTGGACCTGAAACAACTAAACAAATTTGTCTGCGTACGACAATTCCGCATGGAGTCTTTCCGATCCATAATATCAACCATGGAAAAGGGAGAATTTCTCGCCTCCATAGATATACAAGATGCATACCTGCATATACCAATCACGTCTGCTCATCAAAGGTTCCTCCCGCTTTGCAATCAACCAGGCCCACTACCAGTTCGTGGCTCTCCCGTTCGGACTTGCCACAGCTCCCAGAGTGTTCACCAACTGCAGGACTCTTAACAGTAATCAGTGACCTTCATAGGGATGTATTAACCCTTCCCGACCTATGACGTTTTAGAGACGTCATGAAAGTCGGTGCGTTCCCAACTCATGATGTCTCTATAACATCATGGGTTGTTTGCGGTCCTGCAGCTCAGTGACAAGTTACCGGAGCTGCAGGATCTCAAGGACCCATACTTCATCCCAGGGGGGGTGGCTTAGCCCCCCCCCCCCCCCCCCGAGGCTACAGTCACAATGATTTGCGATTGAAAATGAAACCGCAAATTACCGCAACTGTAATAATCGGCGGTCACCTCCTGTTTCTCCCCCCATCCTCCACTGTCATCCGCCTGTCCCCAGCAATGTCCTGCCCCCCCACCCCTCATCCCGTCTGTCCTCCGCTGTCTCCTGCTCCCCCCCCCTTCCCCCCTCTCATCCCCCCCAGTCCTCGGCTGTCTCCTGCATGAATGGGGATCGAGCTGCAGTGAAGGGATCTGACAGCCCTGGCAAAGTGATCACATAGTGGATCACTGTGCCCGGGCTGTCAGATCACTTTCTGCAACTCAATCACCCTGTAGGGGGATCGGGCTCGAGAGTGGCGATCTGACAGCCCGGGCGCAGAGATCCACTATGTGGATCACTTAATCCGGGCTGTCGGCTTGCTTCTCTGCAGCCCGATCCCCATGCAGGGGGAGCTGCAGTGACGTAATCGGACAGCCCTGGCGCAGTGATCCATTGTGTGATCACTGTGCCAGGGCTGTCAGATCACTTCACTGCAACATTGGGTCACCTGACCCAAGCCTCAGGGATCATGTGATCTGAGACTTTGGTTTGCACAGTGATGCTGCACTGTATGGCAATGATCTGCCATACAGTGCATCATCACTATGACACCAGAGACTGCAACAAGAGGACACTTGATCCCTTGCTGCAGTCTCTGGAGGTAGCAGAGGCGATCAACCGTTGTGGGACCTTTGTTGTGGACTAAATCAGATCTTTATAATAAAGATGGAGTACAAATCTTTGTTTTTTTTTCAAATAAAAAGATTTTTCTTTGTGTGGTGTATTTTTTGACTATTTACTAGAGATTCCTAATGGCTGGGTCTAACATTGGCCTGACATTATAAATCTCTGGCTTCGTGCCAGCTGGCAATAAAAAAGCTGGCATTAACCCCTTTATTACCCTGTTCGCCACTGTCACCAGGGCAACTGGAAGAGTCTGGGTACAGCGCCAGAAAATAGCGCTTCAATGAATGCGCCATTTTCTGCGCTTGGGCCTCTCAATGCTGAGGGTTCCAGCCCCCAGCTGCCTAGTTGGACCTAGTTGGACCAAAAATAAGGCGGAGCCCCACGTCATTTTGTTTTCTAGAATTAGTCCTCAAAATAAAACAAAAATGGGCTTCGCTGTATTTTTGGTTGCCAGCCATGTATAACTAGGCAGCTGGGGGTTGGTGGCAGTCCGTAGCTGCCAAGATGTACCTGGCTGGACCAAAAATATGGCGACGCCCCATGTCATTTTTTTTTCTTTTATTACTTCTACAAATAAAATGACATGGAGCTTTGCCGTGTTTTTGGTTGCCAGCCAGGTATAACTTGGCAGTTGGGGGGGCTGGAGAGACCCAAATGTTGTGGGCCCCGCACACTGCAAATTGCAACCCAGAGCCACCCCAGAAAATAGTGCATTAATTAGAGATGCCATTTTCTTATGCTGTACCCCAACTCTTCCAGTTGCCCTTGTGCTGGTGGCAATGCTGGTGGCACACAGGGGCTCTCCATACGCGACATGGTGTCCGCTAACAAGTTGAATGGAAAATCAGTTTAAATTGTTAGCGGACACCATGTCGCGTTTCGAGAGCCCCTGTGTGCCTAAACATTGGAGCTTCCCCACAACTGACCCCATTTTGGAAACTAGACCCCCGCAAGGAACGTATCTAGATGCATAATGAGCACTTTGAATTTCCAGGTGCTTCACAAATTAATCTGTAATAATGAAAAAGTACCTTTTTTTTCACAAAAATTCTTTTAGCCTAAATGTTTTCATTTTCACATGGGCAACAGGATAAAACGCATCCTAACATTTCTTGGGCAATTTCTCCTGAGTACACCAATACCTCGTATGTGGTTCATAAACCACTGTTTGGGCACACGGCAAGGCTCAGAAAGGAAGGAGTGTCATCAGACTTTTGGAGCTAATTTTCCATTCAAAAAGTGAAATGGCGCTCCTTCCCTTCTGAGCCCTGCCGTGCGCCCAAACAGTGGTTTATGACCGTATATGAGGTATCGATGTACTCAGGAGAAATTGCCCAACACCTTTTAGGATGCAATTTATCCTGTTGCCCACGTGAAAATCAAAGAATTTTGTTAAAAAAATTAAAATGTCCATTTTTTCATTCCATGTTGCTTTAGTTCCTGTGAAGCACCTGAAGGGTTAATAATCTTCTTGAATGTAGTTTTGAGTAGCTTGAGGGGTGCAGTTTTTGGAATGGTGTCACTTTTGGGTGTTTTCTGTCATGTACACCCCTCAAAGGGACTTCAGATGTGATGTGGTCACTAAAAAAATGGTTTTGTAAATTTTGCTGGAAAAATGAGAAATTGCTGATGAACTTTGAACCCTTATAACTTCTGAACAAATAAGTTTTCCCAAAATTGTGCTGATGTGAAGTAGACATGTGGGAAATGTTATTTATTAACTATTTTGTGTCACACAACTCTCTGGTTTAGCAGCATAAACATTCAAAATGTGAAAATTGCCAAATTTATTTTTTCACAAATAAATGCAAAAATTATCGACCTAAATTTAATACTAACATGAAGCCCAATATGTCACGAAAAAAAAACAATCTCAATCACTAGGATCTGTTGAAGCGTTCCAGAGATATTACCTCATAAAGGGACACTGGTCAGAATTGACAAAAATGCCAAGGTCCTTAGGGTCATAATAGGCTGGGTCCTGAAGGGGTTAAAGGAGAGTACACCAAATCAGATGCCAAAAAAAAAAATTGAATAGCCAAAAACACATTAAAACAAAAAGTACCAAATAGTTATGTCATGAAAAATGGCAGGCTATTAATAACCAATAAAATTAGGGAAAAAAACTTAATGGTAATGCACTTTTATAAGCTACTTGATTACTATTCCCACAGATTCATAGGTTAAATAAATGTGATGAATAAAAAGAGAAAATACTAACCTTTAATTGTAAGACGAGTTTAGGTGCAGTGAGCCTGAGAAGCCACCATGGTCAGATCTCTCCAGGTCTGATGTAACACCGTGAGATCAGGCTCCAAACTGCAGTAATAACTAGAAATAATTGGGAGGGGGGAGAAACAAAAGTAATTGAACTGTGCTTGGCAGATCAGCTGCGCCTGATGAAGCCTATTGGTGGGTTTACACGCCGCGATATCGTTTCGATATCGCAACTCAATGGCGCGGGAGCGCGCAATTAGTGCACGTTCCTCCTGCATCGCATTGAATGTTTAGACGCTGCGATATCGTATTACAATGTCCGTGCGATGTCTCCGCCTCCCAACCCAGGATCGCATAGTTAACATGGGAGTGAATGGGTGACGTATGAAATCGCATCGTTATTGGGCGTTTACACAGCACGATCCGGCTTCAATCGCTATGCAATATCGGGGCATTGAATAGCACGCTCATTCAATCCCCGATATCGCATTGACATCGTTCCTGCATCGTATTGGACGTTCACACCATACAACGCAGGAACGATTTCGCCTCCGACGATTGAACCACGTGACTTTTGATTGAAATCGTACTACGATATCGCGACGTGTAAACCCGCCATATGTCAATCTATTCTGGTAGCCCATCTGTTCCACCTCAACATGATCATAGAGTGCTGATGACAGCTGGGGAACTGCTGAAACAAAACTTCAGGGACACACTCTCCTAGTTACATCCGAGTCTCTGACGAGTTTCGGAAAGGGCTGGAGCAGTGACCCTGAACGGCCTCTCCCTCCCTGGATGGGGCTGTCAGCTGCTTGTGTTTTTGTGCAGCTCCAGACTCCCCGTCCAGAGAGGGAGAGGCCGCTCAGGGTCGCTGCTCCAGCCCTTTCCGAGACTCCTCCATCAAACACTGATGAGTGTGTCCGAGCCCTAACAAAAGTAAAAGTTATTGCACACATGTTAAATGCCGGCAAGCAAAGAAAAGGTAGAATTGCAGGTTTTTAGTTGCCACCATCCACCATAGCCCCTAAAAAAGAAAGCGAGAAATACCCCAACGTTTTAATAATCAATACCGCAGCTCACTGTGCAAAACAAACAAGCTTTAATACAGATCCACTGACAGAAGTTGTTGTCAGAAAATGTATTTATTTATGATTGACTTTTTTTATACAAGTTTATGAATGTTTGGTTACTTTTATCACTAAAGTAAAACAGAAAGACTGTAGACATTTGGCATCACTGTGTCCTCCAGATCTGTGAATCAGTTTTCAGGTCACTTTTCTTGCACAAAGCAATACAAAAAAAAAACCCTATGTCTGGATATTGTCTTGGAGATTTTGTACAATTTTTTGCGCTGCAGTAATATGGTCCGTCTCTTGGTCACCTGGGCAGGGGCTGTGAACATTTTGGCACGCTGATAAGTTCTTATTTTTATAATGTGATAAATTCTCCTCCAGCTGCCGGCTAATAATGATATCACCTGGAAATGCAGCTGGAGTTACAATGGTCTCTGTGTGTAGGAGAACAGACAAGGAGAGATTGCAATAATGGTGGAGATGGTGCAAATCATTCCGCAGGTCAGTAGTCTCTGACCAATGGATGGGAGCACCGGAGCCCAAAGAGTTACAAGGCGGATCCTGTCCAGCGGTGATAATTACTGACCTGCGAATCAATTCACTCCAACTCCAAGCAGTAGTGATAATGAAAGTGATGTTACCCAAGATAAACATGGTAAATTTCTAGTCATGAGTCTTCGTGGACAGCTCTGTAGTTTTGTTCACTCAAATAGTATAGGGCTGATGTCTGGGTAGCGCAGGGCTGATGTCTGGGTAGCGCAGGGCTGATGTCTGGGTAGCGCAGGGCTGATGTCGGGGTAGCGCAGGGCTGATGTCTGGGTAGCGCAGGGCTGATGTCTGGGTAGCGCAGGGCTGATGTCTGGGTAGCGCAGGGCTGATGTCTGGGTAGCGCAGGGCTGATGTCTGGGTAGCGCAGGGCTGATGTCTGGGTAGCGCAGGGCTGATGTCTGGGTAGCGCAGGGCTGATGTCTGGGTAGCGCAGAGCTGATGTCTGGGTAGCGCAGGGCTGATGTCTGGGTAGCGCAGGGCTGATGTCTGGGTAGCGCAGGGCTGATGTCGGGGTAGCGCAGGGCTGATGTCGGGGTAGCGCAGGGCTGATGTCTGGGTAGCGCAGGGCTGATGTCTGGGTAGCGCAGGGCTGATGTCTGTGTAGCGCAGGGCTGATGTCCCACGTCATCGATTAGTTGAATACAGCAATGGTTTCTCGCCTAGACCCAATATATCCACCGTCAGTCAGCGTTATACTTGATATTGGTGTAGCCATCGATGTCTGCACTGTCCTCATGTATTATGTGTTTCCTTTAGTTAATACCATGAATGTTTGTTGCTTTTTTCCTTCAAACTCTCATTTATCTCTTTTCTTGCTTGCAGATGAAGATCCATTCCCCGTCCCCCCACAAACAGGTTCCTGCCAAGTGCAATGATTATTTCTATAATTATTTCACCCTGGGAGTGGTGAGTATTTATGCCGAAACCAAATGCTGCCAAGAATCCAACTCTCTTCAGATCTCGTCTTGAGGAAATATACTGACACTTAAAGAATAATTACATTCACCTTCAATCATTTCATCCTGTTCTTACATGTCAGTATCAGTAAATGCCAAAATTCCCCACAAAGTAACAGTTCTGCAGCACCTTTACTCTAAATTCAGCAACTGGGACAAGCTATGGAATTTCATATACAATATGCAGCTTTTTTTTTTTTATTTGACTCTGCCCGATGGGTCAATTTCTTATTATTTCTGTGCTTGTTTTTTTAAAATTTTCAACCTCATTACAAAGCTTACCGTATTTTCAGATTATTAGACGCAATTTTGTTCCCCCAAATTTTGGGAGAAAGTGGGGGATGCGTCTTATAATCTGAATGTACTCTAGTGTTGTGCTGCAGGGGAGGGGGGCGGCTTTGGAGTGGTATCCAGGGCTGGCGCTGGCTGCAGAGGCAGCCTGTGATCACGTGCCCCCGCTCATTATCCTCACATAATATGCACAGCATCCCGTTGTCCATCACCTCTCAGTGCTGAAACCGCGCTAAGATGTAGGCACGGGAAGCACCGCATATTATATGAGCCTTGCACTCACCCCGTCCATCCTGGATATGCTCCTTCTTTCCCATCACGGTAAATGCCCCTCCTGCCACACACACCAAAATAATAAATGATGTAACTCACCATTCGTCACTCCCTGCTTCCAGCTCAGCGGTGTATTCCTGTGTCTGTGCCCAGCATCTGACCATGTGATCGGTGCAGCGCAGTGACGTCATCAGTGTGGGCCCCGATCACATGATTGGATGCCGGGCACAGACACAGGAAGACACCGCTGAGCTGGAAGCAGGGAGTGACGGAGGGTGAGTTACATCGTTTATTACTTTAGTGCGTGCGGCAGCAGGGGGGGCATATACTGTGACAGGGGGTTATGTGCCAGCAGGATGGGGTTGCTGCTATGTGCCAACAGGATGGGGTTGCTGCTATGTGCCAGCAGGATGGGGTTGCTGCTATGTGCCAGCAGGATGGGGTTGCTGCTATGTGCCAGCAGCATGGGGTTGCTGCTATGTGCCAGCAGGATGGGGTTGCTGCTATGTGCCAGCAGGATGGGGTTGCTGCTATGTGCCAGCAGGATGGGGGTGCTGCTACGTGCCAGCAGGATGGGGGTGCTGCTACGTGCCAGCAGGATGGGGGTGCTGCTACGTGCCAGCAGGATGGGGGTGCTGCTACGTGCCAGCAGGATGGGGGTGCTGCTACGTGCCAGCAGGATGGGGGTGCTACTATGTGCCAGCAGGATGGGGGTGCTGCTATGTGCCAGCTGGATGCGGGGTTATGTACCCTGATTGTAAGACGGACACCAGCATTATAAGACAGACCCGATTTAACAGTAATTTTTTTTTTTTCTTTATTCCTTCACCAAGTTTGAGCTGCGTCTTATAATCCGGTCGTCTTAAAAAGCGAAAAATACAATATTTTCCTCATAAAAAATCAGCAATTACCGTATTTTTTGCTTTCTAAGATGCACCCGATTATCAGACGCACCCCAATTATGGTGAAGGAAAGTGGAAATAGTTTTTAATGTTAAATGGGGTCTGCCTTACAATGCCAGTGTCTGTCTTACAAATTATATATATGTCCTCATAGCCCCTCATCCTGGTACATAGTCATCCTGGTACATGGTCCCTCATGCTGGAATTGGATATAGCCCCTGGTGCTGGATCATGGCCCCATGGCGCTGGATCATACTCCCGTGCTAGCACATGACCCCCCCCTCCCCCCTGTGCTGGATCAGGGCCCAATGTGATGGCACCAGTCCCAGACAAACCATCCCCCCAAACCGTGATGGACACGTGTGTGTGTGTGTGTGTGGTGTGTGTGTGTGTGTGGTCCCTTCCCCCGTGATGGCACACGTCCTCCCCATGATGGATCCATGGCCTCTGTGACTTATATAGCCTCTGTGGGAATTTGCCTCCCATCGCTCTGTATGCCGCCATGCTGCTGTCCTACTAAAATAACAAACCGGCTTTTTACTTACCTCTCGGCGCAGTCCTCCGTGGCTCCTGCTTGCTGCACTTCTTGAGTCTCGAGGAAGTGGTCATGTGATCGGCACAGCAGTGTGACATCACTGCACACCCTTTACATGACCGGCTTTCCTGAGAGTCAGGAAGTGCAGCAAGCAGGGAGCCACAGATGGACGCCCCGGAGAGTTAGTAAAAAGCAGTTTGTTATTTTATGGGGGCATACAGAGTTATGCGGAGGCCATATCCAGAATGGGGGGTGAGTACATATAATATACGCGCTCTCCCCTAGTCCATATCTCGGCGCATTTCAGCACCGAGGTGATGGACAGCGGCATGCAGTGCATATTATATGACGCTAATGAACAGGTGCATGTGACGTCCCGTGCCTGCAGTCAGCCTCCTCCAGCCCCCAGAAATTGCTCCGGAGCCGCCCCCACCCTCCCCTGCAGACCGCAGATTCGGATTATAAACGCACTTCTAAAAAAAAAAAAAACGTGTTTTGTAATCAAAAAATGCGGTATTTGATTAGTTTTCCATGTGTTTCTGTATTACAAATAAGATGTACCTTTTACAGGGATAATGTCAAAAAGGCAAGAAAGAACATCTGAAAAAACTATGAAAAATCGCTGCAACGTAAAAAATGCAAATTAACACATCTGCACAAAAAAAGCATAAATAATAATGTAATTGATGCGATTTTAAAGGGAACCAACCACCCCAAATGACCCCCGGACTGTTAATATGTGTCCTACACCCAGCACACACATTTGGGGCAATCGTTTTTGCTAAAAAAAACTGTTTAGTAGAAGCTAAGATATATGTTTATAAAGTTTAATAAATTGAGCCGAATGGGTGTTACTAGCTTTGTCCTCCGTGCCTGTCAGCTCCTCTCCCTCCTCCTTCAGTGAAGCCCTTCTGTGCAAAGCCGAAAATGCCCCGCCTGTCTACTGCTGCCTGATAAATTATGCACGCCCATCTCTGAAACCTAAGAGCCTGGCCGGTCATGAAAGGGTGGGGCTAAATCGCGTAATGAAAGGGCGGGCTCCGTATGTGAGATTAGCCCCACCCTTTCATGCCGCGATTTAGCTCGCCCTTTCATGACGCGGCAAGCTCTTAGAGGGTCAGAGGGGCGTGCATAATTTACAGGCAGCAGCAGACAGGCAGCATTTTCGGCTTGCACAGAACGGCTCACTGAAGGAGGAGGGAGAGGAAGCTGACAGGACGGAGGACAAAGCTAGGTAAACCATTAGGCTCAATTTATTAAACTTCATAAAGCTATATCATTTCTTCTACTAAACAGTTTTTTTAGCAAAAACGATTGCCCCAAATGTGTGTGCTGGGTGTAGGACACATATTAACAGTCCTGGGGGGGTCATTTGGGGTGGTTGCTTCCCTTTTAATCAAATATATTTTATGCATTCTATTAAGTGAAATGCATTGTGTGCAGCGTTCACATGTGATAGAGGTAGATACTGACAGTGTCCCCCCAGGGCTTCATATATAATATTTATACATCATTTTACATAAAGGGGTTGTGCAGCTTCATTCAGTGTTTGTCGCTGTATATTTTTTCTTGTTTCTTATGCTTTCTTTTTTTTTTTTTTTTCTCTCCTTTCAGGATATTCTATTTGATGCAAATACCCACAGGGCCAAGAAGTTTGTATTGCACACAAATTATCCAGGACATTACAATTTTAATATGTGAGTAGACATTTTGAGTGAAATATTTCTTTTCATGGAATGCTCCATGGAAAAAAATAAGCACAATAGTTGACGTCTGCTAAACCACGGACGTTCATGTGAGTTTTATTTTTTTTTCCTACATGTATTGTCATCACTTACCCTTGGTCTTGGGCCCTGTTATACACCCTAATTAAATGTCTGATGCCAGTAACGATGCCAGGGCTTGGCTTCACTATGCACCTATGAGTTCTTTATACTCCGTCCGTTAGAAACTGCAGCACGTAGGGGATTTAGGTGCCACATTAAAATGCACGGTTGACTTCTAGACCACATTGATATCAAAGTACAATATTCTGGGAATAAAAATGGCATAATCTGTGGATATGTAGCCTTGCTTGCTAAATGCACTAAATACATTCACTTTGACTGGGCAGTCACATGATATACAGTGGGTACAGAAAGTATTCAGACCCCTTTACATTTTTCACTCCTTGTTTCATTGCAGCCATTTGGTAAATTAAAATAGTTATTTTTTTTTCTCATTAATGTACATTCTGCACCACATCTTGAGTGGAAAATGTAGACATTTTTACAAAAGTTATTAAAAAAAAATAAAAACTGAAATATCACATGGTCATAAGTATTCAGCCCCTTTGCTCAGTATTGACTATTTGCACCTTTTGAGCTAGTACAGCCATGAGTCTTGTTAGGAATGATGCAACAAGATTTTCACACCTGGATTTGGGGATCCTCTGCCTTTCTTCCTTGCAGATCCTCTCCAGTTCCGTCAGGTTGGATGGTGAACGTTGGTGGAGCCATTTTCAGGTCTCTCCAGAAATGCTCAATTGGGTTTAGGTCAGGGCTTTGGCTGGGCCAATCAAGAATGATCACAGTGATGTTCTGAAGCCATTCCTTTATTATTTTAGCTGTGTGCTTAGGGTCATTGTCTTGTTAGAAGGTGAAACTTCGGCCAACGTCTGAGGTTCAGAGCACTATTCAGGAGGTTTTCATCCAGCATATTCTCTGTACTTGGCCGCATTCATGTTTCCTTCGATTACAACTAGTTGTCCTGCCCCTGCAGCTGAAAAACACCTTTATAGCATGATGCTGCCACCACCATGGTTAACTGTTGGGATTTTGGGCAGGTGATGAGCAGTACCTGGTTTTCATTCATACAGCCAGAACAGAATATCCCACACACTGCACTGATGAGAGGCATTCACCCTGAAACGCAGTTTGAGGTTCTGATCTGGCAAAAATCCTAAGTCATGTTAAAAGGCTCGTTAAAGAGTCAGTTATGACTTTTAGGATTGCTACCTTTATTGGTGGCATTAGTTTGTCTACTTAAGTGACAATTTGCATATGCAATTTCCCAGAGGAGCATTGCGGCTAAAGTCTCCTCATCTGCGGGCTGGCAGAAAATTCTCCGCAAGGGGAATAGATACTCCCCCAGACCTGGTTGTCTGCACACCACTTAGGATTATCACCGAAAAGTTCTATCTTCGTCTCATCAGACCAAAGAATCTTATTTCTCATAGTCTGGGAGTCCTTCATGTGTTTTTTTTTTTTTTTGCAAAACTCTATATGGGCTTTCATATGTCTTGCACTTAGGGGAGGCCTCTGTCGGGCCACTCTGCCATAAAGACCTGACTGGTGAAGGGCTACTGTGATAGTTGACTTTGTGGAACTTTCTCCCATCTCCCTACTGCATCTCGGGAGCTCAGCCGCAGTGATCTTGGGATTCTTCTTTACCTCTCTCACCAAGGCTCTTCTCCCACGATTGCTCAGTTTGGCTGGATGGTCAGGTCTAGGAATACTTCTGGTGGTCCCAAACGCCTTCCATTTAAGGATTATGAGGCGACTGTGCTCTATGGAACTTTTGAGTATTTCAGAATTTATTTATTTTTTTTGTAACTTTGGCCAGATCTGTGCTTTGCCACAATTTTGTCTCTGAGCTCTTGGGCAGTTCCTTTGACTTCAAGGTTCTTATTTGGCCTGACATCACTGTGAGCTGTGAGGTCTTATATAGACAGGTGTGTGCTTTTCCAAATCAAGTCCTATCAGTTTAATTAAACATATCTTGACTATGGACCATCTCAAGCAGGATCACAAGGAAATGGACAGCATGTGACTTAAATATGAATGTGTTAGCAAAGGGTCTGAGTACATATGACCATGTGATATTTCAGTTTTTCTTTTTTAATAAATTCGCAAATATTTCCATAATTCTTTTTTTTTTTTTTCAGCCAAGATGGGGTGGAGAGTGTACATTAATAAGAAAAAAATGAACTTTTTTGAATTTACCAAATGGCTGCAGTAAAACAGAGTGAAAAATTTAAAGCTGTCTGAATACTTTCCGTAGGCACTGTAACTGCTCTCTCTCCTGCCTTCTCTATACTTTTTCACGGGTTCATGTGTTTTCAAAAAAAGAAAATGATCAGAAAAGAAAAGTGTTTTCCAATGAAAATCCAGTCACCTCCTTTTTTCTTCCTTCTTACCTCCTTTTTGCCCCAGACATCGTGTATTTGTGAATCGATCCTTCTGAAATTGGCGCGTTTACAAACTTTCAACTAATATACATGAAATCTTTAAGGCCTCACATTAGACTAACAATGGCCGAAACTTACAAAATGTATGAGAGTCCTCCAGTGAATGATGTCAGGGACAGAGGGGTCCAGCCGGTCTGATCTACACGTATGAGAGTCCTCCAGCGGACAATGTCGGAACAGAAGGGTCCGGCTGTCGATTTACACGTATGAGAGTCCTCCAGCAGATAATGTCGGGGACAGCAGGGTCCAATTTACACGTATGAGAGTCCTCCAGCGCATTATGCCAGGAACAGAGGGGTCCGGCTGTCCAATTTACATGCATGAGAGTCCTCCAGCAGGATGTTGTCGGGGATAGAAGGGTCCAGCTGTCCAATTTACACCTATGCGAGTCCTACAGCAGATGATTTCGGGGATAGACGGGTCCAGCTGTCTGATTTGCATGTATGAGAGTAATCCAGCGGATGATGTGGGGATAGAAGGGTCCACCCTGTCCGATTTTCGTTTGACAGTAATTTTCTTCTCTGAGACCAGCTGTCGCCACATGTGTTTGGCAGCGACTCTTGTTGGTGCTCCTGAGTATAGAGGGGTTGGGAGAGACGATAAATCCGCCAACAGCTATTGAAGTCTGAGTTCTGCTATTGAGCAGTCTGCTTCTTAAAGATGCAAGTTAAAGGGCAAAGTTATAAGGAACTAGCTGCGTATAATCTAGATAATTTTGTGGTACAATGATTTGCCTTGTCGCCCTTTTTTTTCAGATATCATCGTTGTGATTTCCGTATTCCGTTAATAGTGAAGAAAGGTGAGCTCAGCGTTTCCTTCTGCTGTCATTCATCCACTTTATTTCTGCTTTTTGATAATATCTTGACTTTTTTTTTTTCTCATATATTTAACAGACAACTCTGAATCACAGACTGAGATCTGCACCACGTACAGCAAGGTGAGCGGTGACATTACTGCTAGTAATCTGGGCAGGGCAGCCATTCATCTTGTAACGGACAGTGGCACCTCATCATCCGTGGTCCCTTACTGGTCTGTTTACCCTGGACAATAACATTTTGTTTACACAGGACAATCATTAATATGATTCTTCTGTGCCCATATAAAGTCATGTTCTCAGCAGCACATCGCCAGGTTACACGGGATGATGTGCTGCCGAGAATGATTATTTTTAGCTGGTTTAAACAGCACTGCACTTGATGAAGGAGAGCTTTGCTGGTTTCTCGGACTGTATAGATGGGAACACTCGTTGGGTTATTCTATCTTCCAAATGGGTTATAATAATTTTCGGTTTTCCACTTTGCCATCTGTCTCTATCATTCGCCTTAAAGTGACCTTGCTGGGATTGTAGGAGACATGTAACTCCAAGACATTTCTGGTTGTGAGAGATGCCGCCGCCTCGTGTCTGAGCATTATGTGCTCATCTCTATTCCATGTTGCTGTGTTAAGTGTCTGACTTCTCAGCTGTACAGTATAAGATCTGCAAATTCTTCTTCGGTGTCAACACTGAAGACGTGAACCTGATTGTGTATCTATAAATAATCGCAAAAGATCAGCTGAACTAGTATTTTAATCCTTTTTTATTTTATTTTCCCAAGTGGGACAGTATTCAAGAACACCTGGGTCATCCAATGGAGAAGCCGGTGGTCCTTCACAGGTAAAACTAATAGTATTTCGTTGTAACTTTTTTTTTTTTTTTGTTTATTTGCACCGCTGTAGTGTTGATTTAAATGTAAGTTCTCACGCCCCCGTCTTATACTCACCTTCCCGAGTCTTGATCTGTCTCCATTGTAGCTCCGGTTGGTCTCCTGTGATTAGTGACCTGTAGGCAACTCCAGTGTTTCATTTAGCATGAGGAGGTCACAACTCAATACATCTCTATGTGGGCCACATCCTAGCCTCGCTCTTGCTTTGTCATGGTCTCAGTCTGGCCTCGTTTTTGGCCTCGTTTTTGGCCCCGTCCTGGCCTTGCTTTTGGGCCCCGTCCTGGCCTTGATTTTTGGCACCGTCCTTGCCTCTTCCTGGCTTTCAAAGAGATGCATTGATCTCTGGTGATGTTATTTCTGACTTACGACCAATAAGATAGTCGTAAGATGGTGCCACGGCATGGGAGTGACGTCTGTATAAAGTAAAGACGCCGGAGAGTGAGTATAATACAGGGCACAGGGACTTGCATTTAAAGCAACATTACAGTTCTGAAGTAAAAAAAAAAATATAGAAAAAACTGAAGTTTCTCCTTTGCATCATTGGGGGACACAGGACTATGCGTGTATGCTTTCCTGCCACTAGGAGGCAATACTTTGTAGAAATAAAACTTAAGTCCTCCTGCCTGGAGTATACACCCATCCGTATTCGTAGTTAATCATTTTTTAGCTTAGTGTCACAGGAGGCACATGTGTTCTGTCTGTCAGACCACATTTGCCTCCTTTTATTTTTATTCTTATTTTTTACACAACAGGCGACGGCTCCTTTTAGGGCGCCGCTCTGCTTATGCACGGGGACTCCCAAGGCAGCACACATACCCTTTGGAGGGGCAACGGACTCCTGAAGGGCTCCGCTCTCCCTACGCCACCATAACCAGTTGTCAGCGCGCATATTTCACTGCATCCACCTGCATAACAGCGGGGATGCAAGGAGCACAAGTTTTTCCCTTCTCACTTCCTCCATCCAAGGAGCAGGTGATCGAGGACACTTCTGCTGCTGATTGAGAAGGCAGGACAGGGGATACAGGATGCAGTAATATCAGCCCCCTGCCCCCCTGTAACCATTCAGCTGCTGCGGCTCCATGCCAGGAGGTGCACCGCCTGTAAGTTCGGGGCGCGTGTCTAAGGAATGGGGCTTTAATGCAGGATGGCACACAGCAGAGCCACAGACCGTGGGTATCGCAGGTCCCGGCACCGCTTCCAGGGCCCGCACTAATCCAGGCCCCAGGCAGGGCCTTCACCCGAACACAGCCTACCCGCGATTGGCTTCAGAAGCGGCCGATCGCAGCAAGCCCCGACCAGTCGCGTCATCGCAGACGCCACTTTGACGCGGCTGGTCATGTGACGTGTGTCCAATCATGGCCGCGTCACCAGCCGCAAACTACGCCCCCTAGCAGGGCACACACCAATAGGCAGCTCTATTATGGCACAGAACAATGGGCAGCATATAATACCCCCATGTGATGACACTACAAAGGCCAGCCAATCAACCCACGTCCCATACACTAGCAGCCACGCCCCCAAACCAGCGCAAAATTCAACAGACAAAGGAATTACATGCCAGGCACAGCAGCAGCCCCAAGTAGCAGGCAGACCCTTATGCACGACCTGGCCCTCCCCATTCTCCCCCTACCTCCTCCACCAAGGGGGCTAGACGTAGCCCACACACTAGCAAGTGGACACTAATTCACAGCCCTTTTCTTCCGGTGCCTCTGAAGTGAAAGCTCCTCTGCCAAGCACCTCAGCACACTGCACAAGAAAAGGGGACACAGGATCTGGGTAAGCTCCAATAGGAGACCCCCTTCCTCCCAGTAGCCTACTAAACCCCTCTGACCAGTGTCTGATCTTTGCTCCTAAAGCAAACCACTTAGTACACTGCAGTACCACTTTTCACTGTAATTTGGTACGCTATGGCAGACCCAAAACCAGCCAAACGAAATAACAAACCCACACAGGGGTCAGTGCATCATGTACCAGCTGCCAGACTGCGCTCCCACGGGTACACGCTTCACAACTTTGCCTAAATTGCAAACCCCAATGCCCAATGGAGCCTACCACTGACGCAGTACCCAGTACGTCTGACACCCTGCGTGGGCCCTGACAGAGCAATCAGTAGACTTATTAGCCAGAATAATGCAGTCGTTCCCTCTTCCCCATACAGCCAGTGCCACCAACCAAGACCGTTCTCACTCTTTCCCGCCTGGCTCCGCACAAGGGGATCGTCCAACAAGCAGGGAACGTCCACAGTCTAGGCCTCCACGGGCAACCAGGAGACGGATCCATACAAGTCTGTCCCAAGGACACTCCCCCCACCACGTCACCCCAATAAGTGACACATCTCGCTCCCCGTGACCCCACAACCAGCCTGAGTTACTCTCTCTGTCTTTAACAGCATGGCTATTGAATCTTGGGTCCTAAACCAGGCAGGTTTTTCACCAGAGGTCATAACCACCATGGTTAATGCCCGCAAACCTACATTTTCACACATCACCGCACCTGGAAGACCTTTTTCCAATGGTGCAAGGATCGTAACGCACTCCTATTTTCCATCTACAATCCTGGTGTTCCTTCAAACCACCGGCCTTAACTCGGGCCTGTCACTGAGCTCCATCAAGGGCCCAATCTCCACCCTAACCATTCTATTCTAACACAGAATTGCTACCAAACCTCAGGTCAAAACGTTCATCTAAGGAGTTTCGCACTCGCGGCCCCCCCTACAAGACACCCGTGGCTGTCTGGGACCTAAATTTAGTTCTGGGCGCTCTACAAAAGCCCCTGTTTAAACCACTGCAAGAAGTATGTCTATCCCACCTTTCATGGAAAGTCGGCTTCCTAGTCACAATCATGTCGATCAGGCATGTGTCAGAACTAGCCGCCCTAGCCTGTCGACCTCCCCTTCTATCCTTCCACAAGGATAAGGTAATTCTCCGTCCTTCTTGCCTAAGGTAGTGTTCCACTTCCACCTCACTGAGGACATCGTTCTACCATCCTTTTTCCCAGCACTGGTACACTGCTTTTAAAAACCGCTTCATACCCTGGAACCTAGTAAGGGTCCTCAGATGCTACATTTCCCGAAACAGCCTCATTCCGTAAAACAGAAACCTGTTAGTCATTCCCAACGGACCTAGAGAAGGGATGGCGGCTTCTAAATCCACATTGGCAAGGTGGAATCGCTCAGCAATCCAAGAGTCCTACCGCATCAAAAACAGGCCAATCCCACCAGGGCTCAAGGCTCACTCAACTCGATCAGTGGGTGCTTCATGGGCCATTCCACACCAGGCCTTGGCAGCTCAGGTTTGCAAAGTCGCAACCTGGTCCAGCCTGCATACCTTCACCAAACACTACAACATTCACGTCCCATGGTCCTGTGTCCCCCAATGATGCGAAGGAGAAACAGGGATTGTTGTGTACGCACCGTAAAATCTTTTTCTCCAAGCTCATGATTGGGGGACACGGCACCCATCCTAACAGCCTTCAATGGCCTAAACATAACCTTGGCTTACGCTTTCTGTACCTTATTACGTTAATGTGTTCTCCTACTGCTTTACTACTAAACTGACTAACTATGCCTATGGATGGGTGTATACTGCAGGAAGGAGGACTTAAAGGGATCCTGTCACCTCCAAAAAGCCACCTAAGCTACAAAAAAATGTCCCTGCAGCATCCTATCACTAATCACATACTCCTTTTGTCTCCTAAAAGCATCCTGTGAAAGTAGATAAAAACGATTTTATACTCACTCATTAGGCATTATAATTAGTAGGGGCTATATTCTTTTGCCCTTAGGGCGTGTTGTTTTGCAGGCTCCAGGATCCACTATACCCTCTCTCTCTTTGCTGCTGTGATGTGGAGCTGAAGGCAGGACTTAATGATTGCATGCTGTGAGTGACAGACAGGGGGAGGGCAAAGCCTGCACAAGCAAAGCAGCACAGAGAGAGAGAGGGTGGATCCTTGAGCCTGCAAAACAACACGCCCTAAGGGCTAAAGAATATAGCCCCTACTAATTATAATGCCTAATGAGTGAGTATAAATCATTTTTATCTACTTTCACAGGATGCTTTTAGGAGACAAAAGGAGTGTGAGATTAGTGATACTATGCTGCAGGGACATGTTTTGGTTGCGTTTTTGAGGTGACCGGATCCCTTTAAGTTTTATTTCTACTTAGTGTCGCATCCTAGTGGCAGGAAAGCATACACCCATGGTCCTGTGTCCCCAATGATGAGCTCGGAGAAAAAGATTCTACGGGGAGTACACAAAAATCCCTGTTTTACTTTAAACCGTCCATAAGGACATGATCCGGCTGATTATAAAACCTTCACCCTTGATGATATAAGGCACAGATTCTTAATGTGACAATAACTGTTCATTGTGTAGCTAAGGCTGCCTTCACACTGCATTTTCTGTGATCAGTGCCCATCCGTTTTAAAACTGATAGCCACTGATCAGTTTTGGCCTCCCATGTATCCCTATGGGCACGGATTGGTCCTATGTGGCCATCCGTGTGTGTCATTTTTGTCACTGATCCGTTTGTGTTAGTTTTTTTCATGCACCTAGAATCGGAGACTGCTCCTATTTCGGGCTGCCTTGAAAAAGCGGACACACACGGACATACACTGATCCATTGCTGTCCACATCAAATAACATGGGTGTCTATGGAGATGAATCCATGATAAAAGCGGATCTGTAAAACTTATCCATTTTGCTGTACTGAGCATGCTCAGAAGTAAGGTCCCAGCTCCTTCCACCTCTATCTCTGATGACGGATCCATTAAAAAAAAAAAAAAAAAAAACAGCCTGTGGACATCAGATCCGTGCTTGTCTTTGTGGTCCTTGAAATTCAAGGATACACACGGATGTGCAAAAAATGCAGTGTGATGGGGGCCTAAAAAAAAAAAGTGTATAACCGGTATGACTGGGACGTTGTAGATCAATAGATGACAAACAATGATTTAATAAGGCATGATACAGTTTCTTACCTTGCACCCAGGTGCTGTCATGGGTGGCCGCCCTTTTACTTATATTTTATTTCTCATTGTAATAATGATGAATTAATCCACTTATTCTTGTAGGGGATAGGGTGCAATTTCTTTCCTGCTTGATGAGTGAGATGACCGGCTGATACTTCAGCCCCGATCTGTTTCCCTGCATTTAATAATTCAGCTTTCTGATTATCTGCTATATCAAGTAATTTGATATTTTTTTTTATTTTTATCTTTGGGATTTGTTTTGGGTTTACACGACATGATTGTGCCTTTTATGCATCTGCTGATCGACCACTAAAATTAGTAATGGCAAACTGTGAGGATTTGCCATTACTTTATAATCGTCTCATAGCGGAGGTCTGCATACAACATTATGTGAAAAATAGTAAATAGCACATGTCTCTATTGAAGAACTGCATCCTCTTTATTGTGCTGATCCAGGGGTGGGGACCTAACTTATATCCTGCAGATAACTGATGGCTCTCTCTAACAATTTCTTGCTATATCGTACACTTATTGTCTCCTGCGTCTTCACACAGCTGGGAAGACCCTTCACAAGAGCCTCACCCTATTGCCTGTTTATGCATAAATTAATCATTGTATGAAGATATTAATGCTGTAATCCCTCATAATCACCTGATTTATTTTGCAGATCTTCCTCGCCAAATAACACAAACCCATTTGGATCAACTTTTTGTTTTGGTCTACAGAGGATGATTTTTGAGGTTAGTAAATGGCCCATTTACAGGTATTTACAAAGTGTAAAGCATCTACTCTGATCTTGGCTGAATTGAGTACTGAAATGTTTATTGAGCGGGCTCTCTACTTTCAGGAGGGTCCCTTGACAGTAAGCAGATCACAAGGTGCCCTACTGGGACCTCGATCACATATTCAGGGGGAAAGCATGGCAAGAAATGAAAGTTATTCCCAAGATAGGACATGATCATCGATTCGACTGACTGTGGTGGATTTGACCCTTTCATGAATAAGGAATAACTGGCTGATCAGAAATAGCCAAGCGCTGTGGTCCAACTCTCTAGAAGTCCTGTAGATAATGAATGGAGCTGAGGTGGAGTATTCACACTACCGCTCAGGTCAAGGTGATGTCTCCCAGGATTGCTGGGTGTAAAACTATCTAGGGAATAACCCTTCTCTGCAGCGCCACCACAGTGCAAATTAAACATTACACCATCCCTATAGAAATCAATGGGTTGTTCTTATAATGTGGGATAAAGGCCATGTTGCACACACAGATATCTGTTCAGATATTGTTCACAGATCTCTGGTTGCAGTGAAATCATGGACACATTGTTCCATTTTGTGGCTGTGTAAAATGATACAATGTGTCCATGATTTCACTGCAACCAGAGATCTGTGACCAATATCTGAACAGATATCTGTGTGTGTAACGTGGCCTTAATAGTGTCACCAGTGAGGAACAAAATAGGGAGGCGATTGTTTTTTTCCCAAAAATAAACAAAGTTTCTCCTCTCACAGGTTATGAGCAATGACCTGGGGCTCATTCAGACATCCTGTTTTTGTCTGTTTTGCAAAACTGTGTATTTCTGCAGGATTCATTTTTTTAACATTAGAGTCTATGGAGAAGGGATCCAGTAGGGATCGCAATTTATCTTCCAATTGAAACAGATCATGTAAGAAAATAACTGATCCTTTACAAATGAAAGAAAAATGGAGGATAAATAGCAATCAATCACTGGATCTGTTCTCCATATACTCCAATGTTAAAAAAAATTAAGTGGATCCTGCGGAAATAATTTTTTTGCAAAACGGGCAAATAAAGCTGTGTTTGCAGAATGGATTGTGCTGCATCCAATCTACGATTACTGGATGTGTGACCTCAGCCTCAGATCTGCATTCTTCATGGCTAGAATTCACAACTATCATATTGTATGGAGCTGCTCACATGAGCGTGTATTGTTGTGGACCAAGCAGTTTGCACAAAATCAGCACGTGTCCGAGTGATCCGTGGAAAATATTCGCACAGCGCTGGACAGCATCTGTGTGCTGTCTATTCATGGACTGTTTGATAGGGCAGCTGGTGAAACCTCCATTAGTTTTGTTTTGTTTATTTTGTTATAAGAGAAATAATAGTAAAAACTGACACTGACCAAACTGATGAAAATCTGCTCCAAAACACTGATGTACCTCGGATTTCTTTTTGTCTGACTGAGGCCTAATGTGAGCTGTATCATTTTTCTACAACTCAGCTGTTAAACCCTCATTGGATGTTCACATGTGGCGTCTTTTCTACATATTTTAAGCACATATTTGCATAAAATTTGCAGTAGGAACACAATCCATGAGATTTCTGAATTCTCGCGCACACACTTTTTGTTTTACATGTTATGAGTCCTGCTGTGTTTTTCCAGAGTTCAAGTCTTTCAGCGGTTCTCAAATGAATGGGTAAAAACATCACAAAAAATACACATTTTTCTTGCCTCTATGGCTTTTAGCGAAGAGAGAAAGAAATACCATATGTGAACATACTACTGTTTGCTTTAGTCCTACACTCAGCTATGTTTCTGCATGTTAAGTGTTTTGCTTTTAGGTTTTGGTGCAGTACTCACTGTTTTCACCCCAACATTCTGGGGGTATATATAACTGGAAAGAATTAAGAGACCACTGCAAAATTTTCAGTTTCTTAATTTTTCTCTTTATAGGTATGTTTTTGAGTAAAATGCACATTGTTCTTTTATTCTATAAACTACTGACAACATGTCTCTGGAATTCAAAGCTGAAAATTTTCTTAATCGCTTCATTGGGGGACACAGGAAGACCTTGGGTGTATGCTTGCTGCCACCAGGAGGCTGACACTATGCAAAACAACAGAAAAGCAACTCCTCCCCAGCAGTATACACCCACCTACTGGAACAAACTCAGTTCAGTTTTAGCTTAGTGTCATAGGAGGCAGACACGGGTCTCCCTGAGCCCGTATCTACCAGAATTTTTTTTTTTTAGATTAGTTAGATTTTTCTTTTTTCTTTAACTCTTCAATGAAGATTCATCAGGAATACGGAGCGGTTGAGCCAATCCATCACCCCGCATAGACATCGATGTAGGGCTGGTTGCACTGTTAACTCTCCCTCTCTGGGCCAGGGCCATCCATCCCTTCCTAGAAGTGGGGAACCCTGAAGCCTGACGCTGGTGCCTGCCCTGGCCCGTTCGCTCCCCTACCTGCTCGTCCACCAGAGCCGGTCGGTAGGGTCATCAGACGCTCTGATCCCTGGAGAGAAGTTTCGTGTCTGGAGCTCAGCACCTCACAGGACGAGGTAGGCACCTGGCGGCAGCAAGCAAACCCCGAGTCCGTGACCCAGATAATACACTTCCCCCTCCCCCCGTTCGCCTCATCCTCCCTTTGCCAGCTCCCCTCCTGGTAGCTCCTCAGCCTCCCCCTCTGGTCCACCAATTGTGGGACTGCTCTGGAGCAGCAGCCGACATGAGACCCAGGCTGGATGCAGGCTTGCTACATGCAGCCTGGATGGCCAGGAGTCTCAAATAATCATGGCCGCAGCAGGGGTTGCCTGCTTAACATCAGGCACAGGAGGTGGGGACCGCAGGGGGTATTTCATTACTCATCAAGGGGCTCCTGTTCCTGTTTCAGGACTTGTAAGCCCCTCTCCAATTCTGCACGACTGACACTTTTTCTTTTTACAGGCAGAGAGAGGACCCGCACTGCAGCCACTCTCTGCCCAGCACACACGGCCGGCACACTCCCTTTCAGTGAGCTGGGGACACTGCTGCCGCGTCGGGCAGAGAGGGACTACTCACAGCATCTGCCCTCTGCCTGGCACAGCTCCGGATCTGATGCTCCGTGGCGCGGGCCTCCCGATCCGGGCTGTTGTCATAAATTTAGCCCCAGGCCTTATTGCGGCCACCATGGCGCTTCTGCCTGCCCACGGACCGCCCCCGGACCAATCACGAGCGTCCACGGGGGGCTTCTCGGATTGGCACTGTCTCCGGGTTCCCCTCTGCTCTGCCTCCGCTCCAGCAAGTCAGAAGAAGGGGCTGACTGTCACCACGAGCTAACCACGCCCCCAGCTATCTTGGGCGGCAGTTTCCCTTTAGCTCAAGCTCAGCTCCTCACCCTGACCAATGGGGATCGAGCGCAGGCTTTCTGTGAGCTGATTTAGGCCACGCCTGGCTCCACCCACCACCTCCTTGCAGAAGCCTGCGCTTTAACAGCCCAGGCAGCACAGGATCCATTACAGACAGCACAGGACGCTGCAACAGCCTCTGTACTCCACTGCAAGGATCCTGCAAGGGGGACACCAGAAGCCTGTGCCATGGTAAGCAAATCTTCCCCAGGCCCCCAGCTGCTGGCACTTACCACTAGTCCCAGTAGATGCCTCACACAAGGAGCTCCCGGCCAGCCACCACACAGTACTACGCCTGCTCAGGGTGCGATAAGAAGTTACCCTCGACTTCGAATTCGCCTCTGTGCCTCGCTTGTAGCCCACAGACCATGCAGGCAACTCAGGAGCCTACCATTGACCCGTCCGTGGTCTCTGCCCCACCTGACGTGGCCCTTTCCTTATCGTAATCTACCTATAATCTGCTTAAAGTCTCAGAAACCCTGATGGCAGCTCTACAACAACTGCCCACGCAGATTGCCTCCATGATTAAGCCTACCGGAACACTTGAGTCCTATCCAGCCAGGCCAATCCTCTCCAAGACCGCCCTCGAAACCTGAGAGATTAGATCGTTCACAGAAGAAGCGGGTTCACCTCTCCTCCTTGTCCCGGTCCCCCTCCCGCATGGACTTCCACTCGAGATCCCCTTCTCCAGGAAGGTCAGCACTATCGAATTCCGATTCTTGCTCGGACGCTGATCCGGATCTAGACTCTGATCAGATCGCAGGAATCAAGGACACAGTTGTCTCATTGACTGCTAGAATCAGGGTGTCAATTAAGGTCAATTCTGACGACAAGCCGCCTACACGAAAGGTGTCTGTCAAGCGCTCGAAACCAGCTATAGGGTCTTCTCTTGCCTAGAAGACTTTAACGACATCTTTGCCAAAGAATGGCTACACTCGGAGAAGTGTTTTCAATCCAGAAAGCGTCTGGAAGCTCTCTATCCCTTCTCTAAGGAGGTTCGCCAGATATGGACCGCCTCACCAACAGTGGACCCCCCCAGTTTCATGTCCATTTACCCATAGTAGACGGTGCTTCCCTCAAGGAAGGCCTAGAAAGACACATAGAGGCTATGGCAAAATCGGCCTTCGAAGCCTTTGGCGCATCCCTTTACCCTTCTTTCGCAGCCACCTGGGTCTCCCTAGCCGTGTCCTCTTGGGCCAAGAGTCTCCAAAGGGGTATTCTGTCCCACGCACCTCTTGCGGAACTATCGGCCTTGGTGGATCAGATCACTCAAGCAGGGAAATGCCACCGCTTGACTCGATGCTGCCTCTTGCGGGGCACAGGTTTCTGACAACATAATCTCCATTCGCAGAGCCCAATGGCGGAAGGCATGGAATGTCGACTCGGCATCTAAAAAATCGCTTGCCAATCTCTCCTTCCAGGGTTCTTGCCTATTCAGCGACAAGCAGGATAAGACTACATCAGACGCCACCGGGAAAAGTACTTTCCTTCCACAGGCAAAGCTTAGGCACTCAGCCCCTAAAAAGCAAAATTTCCAATTTCGTTCCTTTCGGTCCTCCGCTCCCAAACCCGCCAATTGACGTGACCGCTCCCCTGTCCGTCAGGATAGAAAGAGGCTCTCCTACAAGCATGTCCACACAACACCCACTCTCGGCCCTTTTAGCTCCCGATCAACCGCTCTTGACGCCAACCCCATTATAGGGGGCCATCTCAGGGCTTTCAGTTCAGTTTCGCTATCCGTAATCGACGATGCCTGGGTCCAAGACGTCGTCTCAGTGGTGTACATGATAGATATTGCTTCTTTTCCCCAAAAACGTTTTTCTTTTCTAACCAAGCCACCGAAAGGCCCAGAGCTCATTCCCGGCTACCTACACGTCCCTATCCTTGCATCTCACCAACGCTTCCTGCGCTTCGCTGTGGAGTCCCAACATTACCAGTTTGCCGCCCTACCAATCGGCCTTGCCACGGGTCCCCGGATCTTTACGAAAATCAGGGCAACGGTGGTAGTCATTCTTCGGTCCAAGGGAATTTTAACAATACCCTACTTAGACGGCATCCTGATAAACGTCCATTCTTGCTCAGGGTGTCTCAAGAGCCAGCAAATATCTCTGGATTCCCTCCATTGCCTGGGCTGGATTATCAAAGTCAAGAAGTCATGCCTTGTCCCGACTCAGTGGATCACCTTTATGGGCATGATATTTGACACAGCCCAATCCCGCATTTTCCTCCCCCCAGACAAGCGGACCGCCCTGCTGTCTGTGATTTACTGTCTCAGGCAGCCCTCTCCATCACTCTGACTCCATGAGGGTTCTGGCCCGAATGGTGGCCTCCATCGAAGCTGTTATATTCGCCCAATTTCATACCAGGCCCCTCCAGCACTTTCTGCTAGCAAGATGGGATCGCTCCATCAGCAGTCTCGATTGCCCTGTTCACCTCTCCAGATCAGCGAGACAGTCACTCTGGTAGATCGATTCCCCCTTTCTCTTGCGGCAGATCGTTTATCCCAGTCAGGTGGACGATCATTTCCACCGATGCCAGTCTCTCCGGTTGGGGCGCGACTTTTCTCGGCCACACAGCCCAGGGCGCGTGGAACTCCCAGGAATCCTCCCTGCCCATAAACTTCCTAGAACTCAGGGCGATCCTCCGAGCTCGCCACGTCCAAATTCAGACGGACAACGCGATGGCGGTGGCGTACACAAATCGCCAGGGAGGGACTCTGAGCCGCTCAGCCATGGCGGAAGTAACCCAGATCCTTCAATGGGCCGAGCTACACATTCTGGCAATTTCAGCACTCCACATTCCCGGAGTGGAGAACTGGGCGGCCAACTATTTGTCCCACGGGGTTAAACCAAGGAGAGTGGTCCCTGAACCCAGAGGTATTCCTTCAGATTTGTTTCAGACAGGGGTTCCCAGACGTAGACCTGATGGCCTCCAGTAACAATTACAAGCCCCGCCCATTCGTCACCAGACCCAGGGACCCCCAGGCCCTCGACACTGAGACTCTCGCGATTCCATGGGCCCAGTTCTCCCTCCCTTATCTCTTTCCCCCCTTTCCTTCTCATTCCAGGATTCTCAAGAAAATCTGAGCAGGAGGAGTAACTGTAATCCTCGTGTCTCCAGATTGGCCCACACGGTTCTGGTACGCAGAAGTAGTCAACCTCCTTTCGGACTTTCCATGGCCACTCCCCAATATCCCGGACCTCTTGACTCAGGGTCCTTTTCAACACCCAAATTCTCAGTTGCTCATTTTAACGGCGTGGCGATTGAAGCCGCGGGTACTGAGATCATCGGGTCTTTCTGTACAAGTCATCCAAGCTATGTTGAAAACCAGGAAACCATCCTCCTCACGCGCTTATCACTGCACGTGGAACGCTTTCTTCCATGGTGCAAGGAGCGCAATCGTTCTTCAATGGTATATTCTCTTCCATTCCTCCTAGCTTTTCTCAAGTCTGGTCTTGATGCCGGTCTATACCTAAGCTCCCTGAAAGGCCAAGTGTCCGCCCTTTCGGTGCTTTTCCAGAGGCCACTTGCCTCACGTCCACAGGTCGAGATGTTCCTCCAAGGAGTGGCTCCCATCACCCCTCAGTGGAATCTGAATTTGGTACTAGATGTACTTCAAGGTCATGCCTTCGAGCCCCTACAAGAAGTCAGTTTACCTCTCCTAACTTGGAAAGTCGCCTTCCTTGTGGCGATCACCTCCATTCGGAGGGTGTCTGAACTTGCGGCTCTCTCATGCCGTTCTCCTTTCTTGATCTTCCATCAGGACAAAGTAGTGTTTTCGTCCAATGGAACGGTTCCTACCAAAGGTAGTCTCTTCTTTCCACATCAATGAGGAAATTCGCCTACCCTCCCTTTGCCCAGCCACATCTCATTCACGAGGGAAGAGATTTTACGCAATTTGGATTTGGTGAGGACTCTCCATACCTACCTTTCGCAAACTGCTTCCTTTCGATGAGTGGACTTTCTCTTTGTGGTCCTTCACGGTCCTCACAAAGGATTGGCAACCTCTAATTGCCCGGTGGATTCGCTCCGCTATCTCGGAGGTATACCGCATTAAACAGGTTCCTTGTCCACTCCAGTAGAGCACTGGGAGCTTCCTGGGCTGTCAGACATGAAGCTTCGGCAGCTCCGTTTTGTAAAGCGGCCACCTGGTCATCAGTTCACACATTTTGTTAAATTTTACATGTGCAGATGTCATTTTGGGGCGCAAGACGCCCGAACAATTCTTCTGTTATTGTACCCACTGGACGGGACTGCTATTGTACGTCCCAAGGTATTCTTGTGCCCCCCAAATGAAGTGATTAAGAAAAGGGGATTTTTGGTACTCTACGTAAAATCTTTTTCTTGGAGCTTCAATTAGGGAACACAGCTCCCTCCCTTTGTATATAGTCGAGCAAATTGGTGAGTTTATGGTTGCTCCTATTGCTATTCTCACTAACTGAATTGAGTTTGTGCCAGTAGGTGGGTGTATACTGCTGGGGAGGAGTTGCTTTTCTGTTGTTTTGCATAGTATCAGCCTCCTGGTGGCAGCAAGCATACACCCAAGGTCTTCCTGTGTCCCCCAATTGAAGCTCCAAGAAAAGGATTTTACGGTGAGTGCCAAAAATCCCCTTTTATTTGCAGAAAACAAGAAATCGTCAAAATAATACAAAAGTGCTTTCAGACCTCAAATAATGCAAAGAAAACAAGGTCTTATTTATTTAGAAACAACAATAATAATGTTTTAACTCAGGAAGAGTTCAGAAATCAATATTTGGTGGAATAACCATGAGTTTTAATCACAGCTTTCATGTGTCTTGGCATGCTTTCCTCCATTCTTTCACACTGCTTTTGGGTGACCTAATGCTACTCCTGGAACAAACATTTAAGCCGTTCTTCTTTGTTTGATGGCTTGTGACTATCCATCTTTCTCTTGATTACATTCCAGAGGTTTTCAATGGGGTTCAGGTCTGGAGATTGGGCTGGCCATGACAGGGTCTTGATGTTGTGCTCTATCATCCACACATTGATTGACCTAGCTGTGTGGCATGGGGCATTGTCCTCCTGGAACAGTCCTCAAAGTTGGGGAACATTGTATGAGCAGAAGGAAGCAAGTGTTTTTCAGAGATAACCTTGTCTGCGGCTTGATTCATATGTCCTTTGCAAAGAAAGATTAATCTGCCGAGTTCCAGCTTTGCTAGATCATCACCAATCCTCCACCAAATATCACAGTAGGTGCGGGACACACTGGCTTGTACGCCTCTCAGGTCTCTGTCTAACCATTAGACGACCAGGTGTTGGGCAAAGCTGAAAATTGGACTCATCAGAGATGATTACCTTACTCCAGTCCTCTATGGTCCAATCCTTATGGTTTTTGGCAAACTTCAGCCTGGCTCCCTTTGCTTCTCATTGATGAAAAGCTTTTTTTCTAGCTTTACATGACTTGACAGTCACAAGACATCAAACAATGAAGATCTGCTTAAGCTTTTTTTTTGTGCCAGGAGTGGCATAAGGTCATCCAAAAGCAGTGTGAAAGACTGGTGGAGAGCATGCCAAGACGCATGAAAACTGTGATTAAAAATCATGGTTATTCTACCAAATATTGATTTCTGAACTCTTACTGAGTTAAAGCATGAGTATTGTTGTTTCTAAATGAATAAGAACTTGTTTTCTTTGCATTATTATATACCTATAAAGAGAAAAATCAGAGAAATTGAAAATTTGGCAGTGGTCTCTTAATTTTTTCCGGAGCTGGAATCGTATATCAACTGTCATGTATATTTCATACTTTGCCATTATACTAAGATGAAATTATTGGTTTTTTTAAATTGCGGTTTTATTTGTAAATCCACCTTCTGCTCTTTTTTAGGTCATGCAGAACAACCATATAGCATCAGTCACCCTGTACGGAGCCCCCAGATCCAGTGTGCAGCAGAAATCCACGGAGCCGAGTCAGTGAGCCGGAGGCCGGCGGGTGAGGTTGTCCAGCCCAGCGTGCCTTCACTTGCTGACGGATACCCACAATCATGGCAGCAATACACTCTGCTGGCCGTGCAGTAAAGAGCTGCATGAAACGTGGGTGTCTGCGGCCGTCGCCTCGTTTCCGGTTCCTGCCAGGCATCCTTTTTTTTTTTTTTTTTTTTTGCAGCCAGCGCGGCCCCCCCGTGTCCCTGTATCCTCAACTGCAGAATGTCGGGGCCTCTGCTGCGTGTAAAGCACAAACGAGCTGGAGCCGAGTGCAGGACGAGGCGTGAGAAGCCTTTGTGTTCGTGTGTCATTGAATTCATGTGATGGTCACATCTGTATATATTATGACTATTGTGGGGTGCGGACAGTCTGACATGTATCGCTGTGTTTGTGTATATGCCGAGATTGATATATACAGCCACATATTCGGGTACCATACATCATGTGACTTTCTAGAGCTCGGATACACCGGTTGCCATCGGTCTGCGTGTGCACAGAAGATGTCTGCTTTTATTTTCTTTTTTCCCCCATATACAGAGGTCGTTGGCACGAATGCTTTGGTGGAGTTTTGTTTTTTGGACCTGCGTAATTGCTATAAATCTATAAGGGAAGTATTGATTTTAAAAAATTGTAGGCGTATAGAACAAACTACCATCGAAAATCCTAATTATCACATATGGGGGGGGGGGGATTTCCTATACTGCAGGTCTGATTAGGTTTTCCATTTTACTATGTCAAAGACTCCCATGCATATTAGATGGCTGTCGGCCAGCTATTGGGCTGCATTTACCTCTCCCATCTCCCCTTTCCCCCCCCCCCCAATCCCTCATACACAGGGCCCCTAGACTTGCCTTAGCGCTCCTGTTTTTCTACGATAAAAGTTGCTGCCAAGCTTTTTTTGGCAGCAGCTTATTCCCATCAGAGTAAAAGGATCAGCCATCACCCGTTGGGGAAGTGTCAGGAGACCCCATACACATTGGCTGTCGGGGGAGGGGGAGTTAGCTGACTGTAGATGGCCTTCACTATACAGGATAAGAATCTGATGTGCAGGTGCATGTCCACCTTTGAACAGGATGGTTTGCACATATAAAAGGTAAGCAGCTCTGCAAATACATTTTATTGCCATTTTTGTTCAGATCTTGATTTACAGCCTGTATCATAGGTCAGAGCTGCATTAACCATTCTACAAGCTTCACAGCTGAACTCTCCAACAACTGCACAAATCTTTCTCTGGTGATTTTCTTCCTAGACACAAGAGTTGAGTGGAAAACATTTGCAGGACCCTGGGACTGCAGCGACATCATTGGTCCAGAGCCTAGTGAGTTTCCTCTTACCTGACCGCAGCAGCAGAGCCTCTTCTGATTTAATATCCTGGCACAAATTTTTTCACACATGACTGGTGCCCACAAATCCAAAAATATGACATCGGGTAACAGGAGATTCACAGGGACAGGTCTGGCAACCACAGACTGTGGCACTGCAGAATTGTTAATGCAGTTCTGAAGTATCTTGCAATAATCCTTGGTTACAGCCTGTATTATAAGTAAGGAAATATATTTGCAACTTATGCAATTTTTTATATAGGTTATATCTAGTGCTGAATTCAGGTGGACCTGTCGCTGTCCATGAGCTGAAGCCAGGTGCCTGTGTACATTTTGCTGCCAATCAGAATTGCGGATGTTTCCGGGATTGGCTTTCTTTCGTTGGGTATTGGTACCTCTAAACTTTGCACTTTAAAGTGATTCCATCATCTAAAGTCCAGGGACTGAGGGATTCTGTGGGGCGATGACAGCCTTCCCCCTGGAGTCGTAGGGAGCGATGACAGCCTCCCTTCCCCCTGGAGTCGCCAGAAACGATGACTGCCTCCCTTCCCCCTAGAGTCGCGGAAAACAATGGCCTCCTTATCTCCGTGGAGTCTCCAGTAATGATGACAGCCTTTTCTCCCAGAGTCGCCAGGAGCGATGACTGTTCCCTTCCCCCACGTAGTATCCAGGAGCAATGACTGCCTCTCTTTTCCCACAGAGTCTTCTGGAGCGATGACGACCTCCCTTCCCCCCCGTAGTCGCCAGGAGCGATGACTGCCACCCTTCCCCCATGGAGTCTCCACGACCGATAACATCATCTTCCCCCAGAGTCTCCTGGAGCGAGGACGGCCTCCCTTTCCCGGCAGAGTCTCCTGGAGCGAGGACGGCCTCCCTTTCCTGGCAGAGTCTCCGGGAGCGAGGACGGCCTCCCTTTCCCGGCAGAGTCTCCGGGAGCGATGACAGCCTCCCTTCCCCCGTGAAGTTGCCTCCTCTGCTGTTTCGGGGTTCCTCCCTCGAGCAGCGTATGACCGCTGAGCCTCTGTCAGTGTTTGTGGCCTCGTCAGACAGGAGACTCATCCCTTATAATGTGCTCATCGCCTACTTTTATTGTTTTATTTTTACCATTTGCACTACATACACTTTACTTGATCAGTTCGTGTTCACTGAACGTCATCTGAGGGATCTTTCCAGATGTTCAGACATTGAGCCAAGCGATTATTTATTCGGTGGGAATATTACCCCTCTCCTCCCCGTTTTCCCCTCACCAATCATTACTTGACAAACCGATTTCTGATATTAACAAATCCAGATTCATCTCTGCTCTCCACTTTTTCCTCTCTTACATCCATTTTTGTTTAATTCTTTTATATATTTTTCTCTTGTACCGTAGTCTTATAATTAATCTACTGATGTGATCTTACTTTTTTCTTATAGGAAGCTCAATACGTTTTTATTTAATGGGTTCGGCTACATTAAGACATATACTGTTCTGCTCCATGACGGCTGTAATGAAATGTTTGGGCAACGGTGCAGGGTTCCAGAACAAAGACAAATGTCCTGAATGCGGTTTCATACCAAGATTTTTTTTATTTTTCTTTCTTCTAGACAATAGCCAAAGACTTGCTCAGCATGTGCGGCAGATAATTTGCAATGATGTTTAATTGCTTGTCCTGTATTGAGGCAGCAGTCGATTTAGGCAGAGACGTAAGAGAACAGATCAGGTGTGAAAGGCTTAACGAGGTCTTTGAGATTTTTCTTCTTATTATGCCTTTCTTGCTTGTATCGTTTGTGAATTCTTTAGCATCCTATGGTTTTTTACAGTTATTTGGAGCATGTTACAGGCCGCTGTACCCCAGGAAGGGGCAAAGTGTTGGGGCATGTAAAAAAAAAAAAAAAGACAAAAAGAGCCTTCAATTAAAAAATAAGAAAAAAAACTTGGCCCAAAATCACCCTAAGAGTGGGAGGGGGTGCGGGGGAGAGGTTATGTGTAACTGTCTATCCTATTTTGAATATTTTGCTGTAATAACTTGATATATGGGAAAATTTTCTCGTGTTTTCCACAAAAATAACTAGTGTACAGATTTTGTATATATGATCTTTTTTGTAAGACTAGATTGTGTGTAGATAAAATCAATTTTCAGCATAAGAGCCAGAATGAAAAAAGAGGAGACGACCCCCCCCAGGACCGTTTTGTTTGGAGATGTTGAATTCCTTCATCCAGACATCCCACGACCACAGATGCATTCATCTTTTTTTGGGTCACTTATAACAATGGCCGTCAAAGACTTTGTGTTCCTCGTTAAAAAATGAACTATTTCTCCACTATGTACGCTGCAAAGTTAGTTGTTACATTGTGTTTCGGTAACCTGAACATAACGGCGACATTGCATCCTAAGTTTTAACTTGTGACATTAACTGTGTTCTCCCAGAATCTTACCATCAATGCCATAGACAAAAACAATACTACATTTGCAGGACGCAGTCAGACTCCCAGAATCCATGGATCCTCCACATATCCAAATTTTGGGTAAAAGCAGCCAGAACTTTTTCAGAGGAGAGTCAATTTGGGGGGCGATCTTCTCCACCTATGGGACCAGGTGATATTGGAGGGTGTTCTCCACCTATGGGACCCATTCATATAGGAGGGGGTCTTCTCCACCTATAGCACCCGGTCATATGGGGGGTCTTCTCCACCTATGAAACCCGGTCACATCGGGGGGATCTTCTCCACCTATGGGACCCACTTCTGTCTTGAGAGCGGGGTCATTAGTGACTCGCATGGGCGTCTCTCCATAATTCATATCAGAGTTCTGATAATTTCCTGTGTCTATCTTGAGAATGGAGCCCCATTGAGGGCCATTGAAAATTATAACTGTGCTTAAAGCCTTAATGATTTCCAAATTGGTTAAAACCTTTTAGAAGTGTTCCACCTGAATTTTCTATGACTGGGTCCCAGACATTGGACCCCCACCAATCAATAAGTTATCACCTACTATTTTGGATAGGTGGTCACTTCTTTTCACTGGGCAACACCTTAAAGGATAAGTGAAGGTAGTTGTATAGCGTATAAAGCCACAGTCCTTCTAGTCTTTACTACTATAGTGTCCCAATATTTGGCTCTGAGATGTAAAAAGCCTTGACCTGTGCGATGGGATCCCTTTGTTTACTGTTGGATGCCATAGACGTATTATAGTCCACACATAGTTATTGTATTTTATTAACAGCCAACATTGCTAATGTTTTTCTGTTTAGAGCACATTTCTTTGCAACTTAGAAACTTCTTATCCATTCCCTGACTTGGATTTGTAGATATTGGCAGATGAGTAAAGCTTTTTATAAATGTTCAGCATTTCTTATTTAGTATCTTTTGGGGCAGGCAGATTTTTACCTAGGGTCTGCAAGAGTCAAACAAGCATTTACTAATACAAGTGGTTTGGGAATATGAAAGTGGCCCTTTAAAGGGATCCGGTCACCTCCAAAACGCCTCCTAAGCTATCAAAACATGTCCCTGCAGCATCCTATCACTAATCTCGCACTTCTTTTGTCTCCTAAAAGCATCCTGTGAAAGTGCATAAAAACGTTTTAATACTCACTCATTAGTGATTATAATTAGCAGGGGCTATATTCTTTAGTCACCAGGGCTGGCTGTTTTGCAGCTCCATGATCCTCCCTCTCTCTCTCTCTGTCTGTGCTGCTGTGATCTGCAGTTGAAGGCAGGACTGATGATTTGCATTCTGTGAGTGATAGAGAGGCGGGAGGGCAATGCCTGCACAAGCAGAGGAACACAGAGAGAGGGGCTGGATCCTGGAGCTACAAAACAGCCCGCCCTGGTGACTAAAGATTAATGAGTAAGTATTAAAATGTTTTAATGCACTTTCACAGGATGCTTTTAGGAGACAAAAGGAGTGTGAGATTAGTGATAGGATGCTGCAGGGACATGTTTTTGTAGCTTAGGGGGCGTTCTGGAGGTGACAGGATCCCTTTAAAGAGGACTTGAAGCTTATCATTCTCCTATAATTGTTTTGTTGATGTAAATGCTGCTGTTTTCCTGAATCCGGCATTGTTTTTCTTTAGCGCCTGCACCCCTCTGTTCCTGAGATATGGCCCCTTCTTCCTTGTATGTAAATCTAGTCTTGTTAGGGGCCTTTTCACATCAGCTTTTTGCTGATGTGCGGCAGATTTAAAGCATCTGCCGCCTAATGGCCAACTTGCAGCCCGGATCTGGCAAGTCCTATGCATTGTCTATGGGACTTGCGGTCGGGTGTAGTCAGCCGAATCCAGCACTTGCGGCCGCGAAAAAAAAAAAGCTGCAAGCAGCGGTTTTTTTCGCCGTCGCAAGTGCCGGTTCTGCCGCACTCTGCAGAACCGCACCCGACTGCAAGTCCCATAGACAATACATGGGACTTCACGGATCCGGGCCGCAAGTAGGTCGTTAGGCGGCAGATACTGCGCCATCTGCTGGATCTTCCGGAAACATGAGCAAAACGCTGATGTGAAAGGAGCCTTAGCTGAGTGGGTGTGGTCCTCCTGAAGACTCCCACAGCTGAGGCCACACCCACAGCTGAGGCCACACCCATAGTGTTAAAGTTGAAAATTGAAATACAGAATAGAGAGGGCCATATCTCAGGGAGAGAGAGGAACAGGAACAAAACAAAAACTACTCCTGACTCAGGAGTTCAGCGGCATTTACACCACATTAAAAAAATGACATTTATTATAAATGATATATGCCCTTTAAAGTACGTAAAAATGATAAAATGGCCAACTTTTAGACTCTGGCTCATCTGCTTTCATGATCACTGAATTAGGTGCTATTATTATACATATTCCTACACAAGCTACAGATTGTAGATACACGGACACAGAGGAAGAAACCGGCCTCTTTCCTCCTGATTTTGCTAATCTGGTTGATACACATTGCCGGGTTTGTTGTGCTTATTATTTTCAATGCCAAAAAGGGTAAAAAGCCCACTCCCTTCTGTACTGTCCATAATGTCACATCCTTTTCTACTCAATGGCGATCCCAAACACATATATGTTCCCACACCTAAACTTGTAACTGCCGCTACACATATTCAAGGATCGTTGATGTGGATGCTGATGGTTTGTACCCGTATAATACTGCCTGTTGTCCCCGGTCGGGGGGTCGCTCCTCTTTTAGTAGATCTGCTGCTCGAGTCTATTTTTGTTTACATCGCTCATCCCTCAGTATTATGTCTGGAAGGTCGTGGTTACATCACCTTTCCACGTAAGATAGAGACCGATGTACCAGGGGGACGGGGAGCATCTTTTGGGCCAAGAAGCAGAATTTCTTTATAAATTTAATAGACATTTAGAAAATATTGTGGGTTCACAGCCTAAGATTTTATCTTGTGCAGGGTTTTTTTTTTTCAGGGTCAGTTCAGGAATTTTCATTTTAATTGAATATAAGGGTGTTTTGTGATCATGCTTTTATCTTTGTTTTACTACTATATATATATATAATTTTTTTTATAAATAATCTGGATTCTGATCTGTAGCCCCAAACAGCATGTGTACCCACCGGTCAATAAAGGGAGACCCTTGGTCACAAATCTTTCTCTTGCCGTTGATTTTTGTGTGAGTGTCGCTTTGATTGTCCAAAACCCTTAACTAGTTTTCAAGACACATGGCTAATTGTAGAAGATTCTAGCCCGACTGCAGATTCCCAGCTCTTACATCAAATGCAAAATTTACAAAGTCTATCACATGGAACAGGATTTTGCAAGGACGACTTTTTTTGTTAAAATTTAGATTTTTTTTTTCTTCAATAAATGGTTTATGCACTTTTAAAGAGAAACTGTCTCTAGGTTTTTGCTATGTAATCTGAGAGCAGCATAATGTAGGGGCTGAGACCTTGATTTCAGTGATGTCACTTGTTGGTCTGCTTGCTGTCATTTTGATACAATCACTTTTTTCTGCAGAACCCAGAATGCTGAGCTATCTGAGTTTAACCCCACCCACACCACTGGCAGCTATGTGTATAGCCACGCCCACACCACTGATTGGCAGCTTTCTGTGTATAACCCCACCCACACCACTGATTGGTAGCTTTCGGTGTTTAACCCCGCCCACACCACTGGCAGCTTGGTGTGGAACCTTGCCCACACTAGTGGCAGCTTTCTGTGTGTAACCCCACCCACAACACTGATTTGAAATGGTCTGTGTTGATTAGCAGGTTTCTGCCTATGCACATTTAAGAGTGGGGTTATACAGAGCAGCAGGACAAGAGGGCACAAGACTTCTAGTCATGTTATGATCTCTTGCTGATAAAATGCTAATTTTATTTAAACGGCAACACACAGCCAATGAGTGACACATCACTGGAATAAGGGACTTTCTCCGTACATCATGCTTCTCTCAGATTATATAGCAAAAATTTGGTGAAAGATTCTCTTTAAGGGAAGTGTTTTAATGGCAAAGCAGATCATGATGTTTAGGCTTTCTAACAAAGGCATTCACTTTCATACTAAAGCCATCATGGGAGTTAGTTGATTGCTGGTGGAAGTTTTTCTTGCAGCATTAACAACTGGAGAAACGTAGTGCAAAACAGGGGCATTGTTGGGGTCCTGGTGGATTTGGGACCCAGAGAAAGTTTCCTTCCAAGTTCTACTGAAAAAAAAATCCTGTAGAATCACATTTGTATTGGTGACGACCTACGCACATCTGCTATTACGATTTCTCCCATTTCATAGTCTGGCTGGCATGTCACAGACTAAACTATAAAGTCTACCTGTGTAGAGACAATATTTTGATCCTGTATAAAATATGGTAAAACCCACAGCACCCCCATAAGGGAAGTATTAAGTAGTCAAAAAGTGAGATTGCCCTCAGAGGTGATCAAGGCAGTGAGTGCCTACATAATGGTAACAAAGTATCCCCATAAAGCAGGGGTGAGGAACTCCAGGCCTCGAGGGTCTCCAACTGAGCAGGCTTTCAGGATTTCCATAGCATTGCAAAGCTTATAATTGAATCATCTGCACTGGTGATGATTACAATCCTTGTGCAATGCTAAGGAAATTTTGAAAACCTGCACAGTTGGAGGCCTGGAGTTCCTCACTCCTGCCATAAAAGAACTAAAAAGGCCCATAACGGAACTGTTACTCCTTGCAACCCAATCAGAGACCTCTCATCCAGCTGAATCAGATCTCTTGCTTTGCGCTGTTGAGGGGTAAACGCGTTGGAACATGTCTGCTTTAGCTTTTTGCCCTAAGTCATGTGACCAGGATTGTCAAAGGGTCAAAGTTGATTTTTAGGATACCAACTTCCAGTAGATGGTGCTGGAGCTCAAGTCCTCTTCCTCTCTAAGGCAATTTGTGTGATGTCTCCATGGTGGTTAAGTTTACAAGTCATAAGATAGTATCTTAAAATTACTTTATTTGAGCACAGACTTTATGTACTAACTTGAGGAGCAAGTAAAAAAAAATAAAACAATTTTAAATCCCCTGTGACAACTTCAGAGACAGTTCCCATACTTTTCTTCTTCTGGCGATTCCTCCTGCACCAATACAGGATCTGATCCCTGAAAAAGGAAACAAAGGCCGGCTTCACACCACGGTTTTCTCCTTCGCCTCATTGGGGGACACAGACCGTGGGTGTTATGCTGCTGTCCACTAGGAGGCGACACTAGGCAGAATCTGCAAAAGAGTTAAGTGGCTCCTCCTCTGCAGTTATACACCCCTGGAGCAGGAAGTGCTTCTCCAGTTTTTGCTTAGTGTCGATAGGAGGCACACCTAAAATTTTATTGTCCTAACATTTTTTCACTTTTTGATTTTTGATTTCAAGAAGAAGAAAAGTGGGTCTCTGATGAGACTCCCGGCATGGTCCCTCCTCGGCCCCCCACTGTTGGGGGCGCCTGGTTGAGGTCGACTTTTTTCCCCCAACATGCCGCTCCCTCCTCGGCCCACCACTGTTGGGGGTGCCTGGTTGAGGTCGAGACGACACCCCCCCCCCCCTTCCCCAGCTCCCCACTGTTGGAGACCCTTTGTTGAAGTTGAGGTTACACAGCAGCCCGCTGATGGTGGACGGCAGCATCCCTCCCTAATCACCCCTTCGGGGCTTTTTAGGTTGAGACAGCGCAGGTAGGGCACGATCATGGTTCCACTGGGTTCTCCTGATGGGGGCTGCCACTCTAGACCGCACTTCCAGGGGACCCAGTCCTATGGGTGCCCCTGATGGCGGGCTGCGCTGGGCAAGCGCTTATGTGGCCTCAGCCCCAGGGGACCGGCCGGGTCCAGATCCGTTCAGGTCCCGGACCGGACATCCGCGCCGGCCTGCCGTCATTTGCGGCATCTGTTTTTACTTGAGGCCGCGGCTTCGGCCCAGCGTGAAGCCGCCGCCTCTTTTCCCGCCCCTGGCCCGCCCCCGGATGACGCGGATGACACGGTCATCTTCAGACAGGGGGCAGAGCAGAGCATGCAGGGCACCGAGTTTCTATTTCCCTGCATGCTCCGCCCCCCAGAGGACACATCATGGAGGGGGTGGCCTAGAGCTGCACAAGGGGCGGGATGGCTTCTCTGGCGCGCATTTTGACAGGCATCTCCCTCACCCCCCCATGTCCTCCCCCCACAGATAATGGCGGCATACAGCGGCGGCCAGTATATGGAGGCCGACTGCATGAACCATGGCCATTATGTGTAAGGAGGACCACCTGCATCCAGCGGTGGCTATTGAGTGACTGAGGGCAGGAGTGGACCTGGGCTGTGAGGGATCAATAAAGCCCTCATACGGAGCCAGGAGCACCTTTGCAGAGTACTGGGGTAAAAAGAGTGCATACAAGCCCTAATACAGAGCTAGTAGCCCAGTAACATCAATAAAGACTCCCCTGCAGCCCCCACACAAGTAGTGGCGGACAGTGCGGTACATGAGGTGGCTCAGTGGGATACTGCGTGGATGAACTTATAGTTTTCACAAAGTGCACACGGGGCAGCGAAGCCAAGCAGGGCTCCCTCCCTGCTGCAGCCCCACACGTTTCCTCCCGGCTGCACATGATAACCAGAGGTTCATTGGTCCTATTCCCTACTGCAGCTTCACACGCTTCCTCCCTATCGCACATAGCAGAGGATCAGTGTGCTTCTCTCGCTGCAGCTCCGTACGGTACCGATAAGGCCACGGTCAGGAGGTTAGCATTTTCTCCTCCTGCTGCAGTGTTCGGGACCCACAGCATACCGCTGGGGCTCTCAGCAGCTATGACATGAGAGCATAGCAAGAGGTCGCTACCATGTTGCTAACGGGCTCAGCAGTGCCTCTCCCCTGCTGCAGTCCTCAGGACACATGCCGTGCAGCTGGAGTCCAGCGTCAGGGAAAGCAGCGGCGCTTCCTCCTTGCTGCAACTCTCAGGGAACTACCTGCTGCAGTTCCCTAAGGAAAAGCTCGGCAACCGTCGGGGGGCTAGAGTCTCAGAGAGAGACGCCGTACATGGCCAGCCATCCGTAGGTGATCGAGGCAGGCCATCAAGCTCTTCTGGCAAAACTGTGCGGAATTGCTACGATCCACCTGGTCTAACAACCTCTCGGTTGAAGAGGCGCCTGACCGTCTGGCTATCCAACTGACCAGATCAGTTTTTACAGCGTCAAGGCCTTCTCTTGCACCTGGATTCACTTCTGTCGCAGCTGTGCAAGCTTTCAAGGCATTAGTGATTTGACCACACTAAATAAATGTATCGTCCGCTGATCCTACTCTGGCGGCCCAGACTGCTCCACTCGCTTCTATAACTTTGTACCTGATGCATGCAGCCCTACATGCTGCTAACTGCGCAGCAGTCGCAGCCGCCAATGCCATTCCCATTAGACGTACCCTCCGGTTGTGGAAAGGGAAAAATGGCCACTATCTCTAAGGAGTCCTTCGCAGGTATTCCATATCTCTGCGGGCACCTGTTTGGACAACAGCTAAACAGGTTAAACTCAGATGCCAGGGGAGGCACTAGCTTTCCCTCCCACAGTACAAACCAGGATGGCCCGTTATCCGCCGTAGGTACCGTATGCCGGTCCCTTCGTAATTCATTAGCAGTTCCTCATAGTGGAGTTTATCCTCATTTCTGGAGTCCCTGTACCAGTATCAAGCGAGGAACGTTTTCTAAAGATTCTAGTCCAGCCTATCGGTGGCCCACACACAGGACGGTACAGCTCAATCCGTGCTGGATCGAAAACCACCCAACATTTATGTCTGGATAAGACTTTTCCGAATGAAATCACCACTCCACATTAACTTCAAGAATTGCGCAGTATCCGTGCGTGCATACATACAGGACGCCTACTGGCATATTCCTATTACAATTCCTAGCCACAGGTTCCTCAGTTTGACAATCTTAAGAGAACACTACTAAAGGTGGCATGCCCGTTCAAGTTGACTACGTCGTCATAACTGCTCACTAGAGTCGGAGGACGTCAGGACCACCCTTTACTCAAAGGGGGTTGTTTTCTTTCTGTACCGGACCCAGGGCTTATCAGGGCACCGATCCTCACGGACTGCGGAACACAGCGTGCCCAACAAGGTAGACACTACAAGGAGTTAGGAGGCTTATCCAACCTCCCACAATTCCGATATTGTTCCAACAGTTCAATATATCACATCAGTGATCAACCTTCCACAGAACAGGAATTGTGGCCTGCGGCTCCTTCCTTCAGGTTTCTCTGTACTTAAGCCCTGCCAGGCAGGGCGTAGACAACAGGATGGCAGCAATAGAGGCAGGTTCCCTTGTTCAGCTGATCTCGACCAGCCTTCTCTCTCCACGCTTAAGTCATGGAACAAGAACTTAACTCACTGGACAGGACCTGTTTGTCGCCTGTCGTGTTTAACCAGGTGGTCTCACCACCGGTGGTTCTGCCCACTCCCTCTCTCCTGCAGGGACGGTTTTTTTTCATTCCAACATGCTGAAGGGTTCTGACTACTACCGCGAGCCCTCAGGATAGGGAATGGTATAACCCATCACAGGACAACAGGGCGCATGATCTCGCCCAGTTTCGAGAATGTCCAGCACTCTGCAGGAGATTCGTGGAAATTGACATAGCACGGACGGCCTTCAGATACCCGGTACATCCCTACACAGTTAAATTGGCCATGACTAGGACAGTTGTTAATCTCTGCGGCGGAAACCGCAGTCTCCGACATGATGATATTCATCACGCACGTAGCTGGATGGAATACATGATTTCAGTACGTTCAGGCGGTTTTTGTACCGGTCTAGGCAACTATACTTGGGATTCCTTCAGCCGCCAGCCACAAAGGACGGTTTTCTCAAGAATGGCTCTCCCACACTCATGTTGCTTCACGATTCTACCGGCATTAGACAATCCCGGATGTGGACCTCATGGTATCGCCCCTCAAGGCGCCAGTTTTTTTCTTTACCCACAGTTATTTGAAGCACACGCACCAGTTCAGGACTGGATTCACTTCCGAAATCCCACTCAACGTAGCTGTGCCATGGCGGTTGTCAGGCCGTTCAACCAGACGGTACAGATCTACTGTGCCAAGATCTGGTCTACCGTCGAGTTTTTCATCTCCGATTTGATGGCGTGGCATTTGAGACCCGGACCTTAACCCAGATGGGGTTTTCTTTGAATTTTTTACTGAGCGTGGTCAGAGTGAGGGAACCGGTCTCATCAAACATATGCCACGTCGCACATGGAAGAACGTTATTGGGTTGCTGGGTGCATGGCTACCCATTCTACTTGTCCCTATTCTCTATCAGGAATACTCAGGTTACTTAAATCAGGCATAGACTCAGGCCTGTCTTTAGGTTCTCTCAAGGGGCAGGTTTTCAGCCCTTCCACTCTCTTCCAGAAACGTTTAGCGACCATACCTCAGGACATCCGTCTATCGAGGGGTCTGCTAATTATCTTCTCCATGCAACGTACCACTGCACCCGTGGGAGCTAAATCTTGTCCTCACGGCTAGACTATGCAAAAAAAAAAAAAAACATTTCAGTTTCATGGGAGTATCTCCCTTAACAGGCTCCCACAAACAGGGGTGTTTTTTTTAGTGGCAATTACTTCTTTCCAAGAAGTAAAGGAGTTTGAAGTGCTTTCAGGTAAATCACCCTTCCTTATCTTCCATCTTTTCTTCCAATGGCAAGATACCTTTTTCGCCTAAATGAAAGTAACTCTTGGCCACCACGGCGCCCGTTTCCAGGCCATCGGGTCATGAAGGCGCTGCATATGAAGGACCTCTTCAGGGCCCTATATATATATATATAAATGTGTGTCCAACACAGTGCCCCCTTTTAGAAAGTGCGATTTTCTATTACTTCTTTCAAAGGGCAAAAAATAAAGACATAGCCTCCAGGCTACTCTAGTTACGTAAATTCGATCAACCGTCTAAGACGCTTATCTCTGCGACAACCTGCACCATCCTGCCGTTGTCAGGGCACATTCACTGGCGGCCGTGGGGATCTTCTGGGCCTACCGGCACCAGATGTTAGCACACTTACTGTGTGCGGCAGCTAGACTGGTCTAGACCACATACGTCTAAAAGCCACTACAGTGCGCAATCAGTCTTTGGCCGATGCGGGTCTGTGTAGACGTGTCCTCGAGGCAACAGCAGACTGCCTGTAGGTACAGAGTCCTTCGCTGAACTGTTCAGCATTACTAGTTCCATAGCTTTTCCCACCCAGGGACTGCTTTGTAACGGTCTGTGTCCCCCAATGAGGCGAAGGAGAAAAGGAGATTTTTTTTGTACTCACCGTAAAATCCTTTTCTCTTAGCCTCTAATTGGGGGACACAGCACCCACCCTATTGCCCTTGTGGGCCTTTTCTACAGTTCTTATATAGCGTCTTAGCTGTTACATTGTTAACATGTCTACACATGTTCGCCTATTATCACTTTGTTAACTGTTGAATGTTTAAACCTGTGCCTGTGTGGTTACGGGCCTTGTAGTACTGTAAGCCTGTTTAGTTACAGGCCTTGTTATACCACTGTTGATCCGTTGACTATTCACGGTTTATGCATGGCCTGCTTAGTTACAGGCCTTGTTGTACTAATATTACTTTGTTTACTCTTACCTGGTTACACACGTGCCTGTTTAATTTCAGGCCCTGTTACACTGTTATTAAGTTGGTAGCTATATCGGTTTGCCTGTGTGGTTACAGGCCCTGTTTTACTGTTATTTTATGTTAACTCTCCTACTGCTTTAGCACAGAACTGGAGAAGCACTTCCTGCTCCAGGGGTGTATAACCGCACAGGAGGAGCCACTTAACTCTTTTGCAGATTCTGCCTAGTGTCGCCCTCTAGTGGACAGCAGCATAACACCCACGGTCTGTGTCCCCCAATTAGAGGCTAAGAGAAAAGGATTTTACGGTGAGTACACAAAAATCTCCTTTTTGAGCTGTCAGGCTGTGTTCGGTATTTTGCTGGATGCACCAGATACAGCCTGACAGCTCCGGTCCTGTTTTCAGCCGGAATCAGCAGTCCAAAGCTGCTAGAGCTGTCCCTTGCTGAAATGTCTGAATCGCGTCTAGCAAGGAGCTAGCTGTGGTTCTGAAATCTCAGCCGGGAGCTCTCCAGGTGCTGAAGTTCAGCGACGGGCAATGCTGAACTTCAGCAGCCGGATCTGATTTTCTATCGGATCCGGCTCCCAAAGACTCCAATGTTATTGGGCGCCGGATCCGGTTTTGTTTAACTTTTTGCCACGGACACAAAAATGCTGCAAGCTCCGATTTTGTCTGGGGCAAAAGTCGAATGCAGCCTGATGCTGCTGGATGGCAAATCACTGCCATCTGGCGCTATCCGGCACCATAGGGCTGCATTATGTCCAAAATCGGGTACAGGGCTGTCAGGTTCACACTGGACAGCCTCGGACCCGAAAAAAACACGGTGTGAAGCCAGCTTTAGCTGCAACTACCTGCTCAAAGTATTACAGGAGCTGTTCATCCTCTAAAGATCATCAGTGGAAATGCTTCAAAAACAAGAAGCTCAAATGTGAAACAGAAAAACAGGTTCCAGTGCATTTATTTTATTTGACTTTTCAAATCCATTATTGAAAGTGTTGCGATATATTATGAAGCCTGTGCTTAAGGTTCAGGCTACACCAAGACCTTTTTTTTTCCCTCTTTTTTTTTTCTCATCAAAACTTTTAACATCATTTTAACATTCTTTTATAGAGGAAGTCCCTAGTGGGACAGCAATTTACCTTTTTATAATGACAAAAGCTTTAGGTGTAGCCTGAGCCTCGGGGTATGTACAGATGGAGTTCTTGTAGAAGGTCAAGCTACACGTTTTTCAAGCAGAAACCACTTCACAAAACCCCCTTTGTTGAGTGGAGCTTTTATTGTCCTAAAATGTTTATTGACTTGGTTTTGAAAAGTTTTTCAAGTGTATTTTTTGCAGTATTTTGATGGAATCCAAAACCAAAGAAATTTCATGCACTAAATTATTTGCAAAAAAAAAAATAGCTAAAAAAACTCTTCATATCAACAGCAAAGTGAATAAGAATTGAAATCACAAATGGAGTATTTCAAGCATTTTTTACTGGAAATATAACTTTGTACCTTGTTAGCCAGTAGATAGACAACTATTAAAATCGGGGGTCCTCAGTCGTTGATGGCCTTTAATGGCTAAATTAAAAAAAATGGTAATAACAAGCTTCCCAGACTACTCAGGTCTCATCAGGCTCAGGATAACACACAATCTGAAGAGTCACATATTACACAGGACATTCTGAGTCCTGCACTGATAGATTCTACAAGACGAGGACGCCCTGGCTCCTCTTTAGAGATTCCCCTTCTCTCATCCTGGTTGACTTAATTGAACTTTAATATTTCCCGTGGACCCCCTGGACACTCCCTTCCCCCCGCCAAGTTCCTGACTTTACCCCTATCCTTTTAATCCATTGTTAGATTTTACCCAATGCTTTTCTTTTTTCTTCTCACCCCCCCTCTACTGGATATACCTGATGCTGCCCACAGTCCTCCTCTACTCCAGGTTTCCCCTTCCTGCTTTTTCCTCGGTTTCCTCTTTTCACGTCTTCTCACTTTCTTCCCTCCCTATTAGAAGTTTGTTACTCAATATACTGGTCTTGGTTTGTTGCTATAGACTAAGATTAATACTTGATTCTATTTCAGTAGACATGTTTATTTTTAACACAATGCTGTTTTGATGTGAATTGACTCACAATAAAATCTGATTTACCACATATTACACAGGACAGAGAAGAGCGCATTAATCAGACAAGTGTTGAGTGGGCATATACTCTGGGGGAAATAAATATTCAACCCCTTGCTGATTTTGTAAGTCTGCCCACTGACAAAGACTTGAACAGTCTATAATTTTAAGGGAAGGTTAATTTTAACAGTGATGGTACCTTTACACGCTGCTACAGAAGGTAGAAAGCAACCGGGTTACGGAGACAAATGTATCTTGCACCGTCAAATCAACCCGAGGTAGCGGCGTGTAAAGTAGCTTGTTGCTACCCGTCACTTTCGGCACCTGTTTCAGAGCAGTGCTCTAAAACAGGTTGATTTCAACCCGATGCTAACGGCGTCTAAATACGGTAGGGTAAGGTTTTTTTTTCGCCACCTAGATAACTCCCCGGGCGTGATACAGCCTCCTTGAAACCACTCCCCTTCAGCGATCATTGGTGGAAGCTCCTGCGTTGCGATTCGTTGTCGCTGCATAGGGCGGCATATTTAAGGAGCTGACCAGTCACACTACACAATTGCTCGAGCGTCATGTATTAATCAGCCTCCTGCGCTGGCTGGCCAATCATGATGCTATTGCTTTGTCCTATCAGCGTACGAACGTCTCGTAATCCACAACTCTGGCACGCCTATGTGTTGTCCCTGCTGCACCAGGTCCTCCCATATTACCTTCTGTCACGGCATGTAAATGAGGGACGGTGCTCTACAGAAGGTAACTTGAGGCACCGGGCGGTGCATCCAGGGATAGATTAAACCTTCTGTAGAGCACCTTGTAGCGGCGTGTAAAGGCGGTATCTGGTACCATTTGCAACCGTTGGTGCGTGCTCGTGTACGTGAAGCACCCGGTTGTTCCTAACCTTCTGTAGCGGCGTGTAAAGGTACCTTGAGAGAGAGAAAATAAAAAATAGGATCCAGAAAATCACATTGTCTAAATTATATAAATGTATTTGCACTTTGAAGAGATAAATCCTGTTTGCCAGAGAGCTCAAATATTTATTTAAGACTTGGTGGCAAAACCTTTGTTGGTAAGCACAGCAGTCAGATATTTCTTGTAGTTGATGATGAGATTTGTGCATATGTCAGGAGGAATTTGAGTCCACTCCTCTTTGCAGATCATCTCTAAGGCTGGTATCACACTGCAGTTTTTTTCCTGATCAGGTTCGATCTGGTTTGTATGCCGAGACCAGGAGAGGACCTTGCATAGAGAAAGTATAATTGAAAGGTTGACACCTGTTCTGAGTTTTGGAGACACTCCTGGTTTTGACACACAAACCTGATCGAACCTGATCAGGAAAAAAACTGCAGTGGGAGACCAGCCAAAATCCTTAATATTTTAAGGCTGTTGCTTGGCAACTCAGCATCAGCTCACTTCATACGTTTTCTATGGGATTAAGATCTGGGAGACTGTCTAGGCCACTGCATGACCTTAATGTGCTTCTTTTTGAGCCACTCCTTTGTTGCCTTGGCTGTATGTTTTGGGTCATTGTCGTGCTGGAAGACCCAGTCAAGGAGCCATTTTTAATGTCCTGGCAGAGGGAAGGAGGTTGTCACTCAGGATTTTACAGTACATGGCTCCATCCATTGTTCTATTCATGCGGTGAAGTAATAGTCCTGTGCTCTTAGCAGATAAACACCCCCAAAACATAATGATTCCACTGTCATGCATAACAGTGGGGATGTTGTTCTTTGGGTCATAGGCAGCATTTCTCTTCCTCCAAACATGGCGAGTTGAGCTAATTCCAAGGAGCTCAATTTTTGTCTCATATACCCACAGCACCATCTCCCAATCACTCTCAATCACCAAGGTGATCATTGGCAATCTTCAGACAGGCCTGCACATGTGCCTTCTCGAGCAGTGGGACTTTGTGGGCACTGCAAAATTTTAATCCATTACGGCGTAATGTGTTACCAATGTATTTTTTGGTGACAGTGGTCCCAGCTACCTTGGGATCATCAATGAGTTTCCCCCGTGTGGTTTTAGGCTGATCTCTCGCCTTCCTCGTGATTCTGGATAATCGGTGAGATTTTGCATGGAGCCCCAGATCGATGTCGAGTGACACTCATTTTGTATTTCTTCCATTTTCTTACAGTTGAACCAACAGTTCTCTCCTCACCATTGGGTCTTATGGTTTTGTAGCCCATTCCAGCCTTGTGCAGGTCTAGGATCTTTTCCCTGACATCTTTAGAAAGCTCTTTAAACTCCCCAAAATGGGCAAGACCAAAGGCTGACTGATTGTGTGTAGACCGGAGTCTTTTATACAAGTGACAATTTAAGACAGCTAGAAGATATAAAGGGAGACAAACAAGGCGCAAATAGTGCCCTATCACTGACGTTTCGTGAAAGGTGCGTATGAAAATACAGGTGCACTAACCTGTACCAGTTGTGATCCCCACAACTGGTTAGTAGGAGTTTTGCATATGACAGCTGCCGCTGGACCTCCACCACCACTTTGCACGTGGGAAGAGAATCATGTATCAGGATATAGGTGTCCACGGTCCATGCTGCTATCACCGGGTGATTATCCCTGGATGCTTCAGTTGGTCCCCCGAAAAAGACAGGAGTCCTAGGAAGTGGAATAAGGAACAGTCACATCACCCCTAGGACTCCTGTATTTTTTGGGGGACCAACTGAAGCATCCAGGGATAATCACCCGGTGATAGCAGCGCGGACCGTGGGCACCTATATCCTGATACCTGAATTTAAGACAGCTGTCTGTAATGCAGGTAACGAGTTGATTAGGAGCATCTAACTCAACTGGTCTATTGGAGCCAGTAGTCCTGTTGGTTGGTAGGGGATCCAAATACTTATTTTTCTCTGCAAAATGCAAATACAATTTTATAATTCAGACGACGTGATTTTCTGGATTATTTTGACATTCTATGGCTGGGTTCACATTTGCGGACCCCTCCGCAGTGTTCTACAGAGGGGATCCGCAATGTGATCGCAGCGGCCGCCAGCCCCTATCTTTATAATGGGAGCGCACCGTGCTGCGCTTGACAGCCCATGACCGTGCGCACCCATTCACTACTACATGTGATCTGTGCGCAGGCGGATGCCTGCGCACAAATCACACAGTCTCGTCCGCACCAGGAATGCAACATGTCGCGTCCCTGGTGCGGACGAGACTGTGTGATTTGTGCGCAGGCATCCGCCTGCGCACAGATCAAATATGGGAGTGAACGGGTGCGTACGGTCATGCGCTGTCAAGCGCAGCACCGTGCACTCCCATTATAAAGATAGGAGCTGGCGGCCGCTGCGGTCACATTGCGGATCCCTCTGCAGAACGCTGCGGAGGGGTCTGCAAATGTGAACCCAGCCTATCACTGTTAAAATTAACCTGCCCTTTAAAATTATAGACTGTTCATGTCTTTGTCAGTGGGCAAACTTACAAAATCGGCAAGGGAACAAATACTTTTTTCCCTCACTGTATACAGTTAGGGCCACAAATATTTGGACAGTGACACAAGTTTTGTTATTTTAGCTGTTTACAAAAACATGTTCAGAAATACAATTATATATATAATATGGGCTGAAAGTGCACACTCCCAGCTGCAATATGAGAGTTTCCACATCCAAATCGGAGAAAGGGTTTAGGAATCATAGCTCTGTAATGCATAGCCTCCTCTTTTTCAAGGGACCAAAAGTAATTGGACAATGGACTCTAAGGCCTGCAATTAACTCTGAAGGCATCTCCCTCGTTAACTTGTAATCAATGAAGTAGTTAAAAGGTCAGGGGTGGATTCCAGGTGTGTGGTTTTGCATTTGGAAGCTGTTGCTGTGACCAGACAACATGCGGTCAAAGGAACTCTCAATTGAGGTGAAGCAGAACATCCTGAGGCTGAAAAAAAAGAAAAAATCCATCAGAGAGATAGCAGACATGCTTGGAGTAGCAAAATCAACAGTTGGGTACATTCTGAGAAAAAAGGAATTGACTGGTGAGCTTGGGAACTGTAAAAGGCCTGGGCGTCCACGGATGACAACAGTGGTGGATGATCGCCGCATACTTTATTTGGTGAAGAAGAACCCGTTCACAACATCAACTGAAGTCCAGAACACTCTCAGTGAAGTAGGTGTATCTGTCTCTAAGCCGACAGTAAAGAGAAGACTCCATGACAGTAAATACAAAGGGTTCACATCTAGATGCAAACCATTCATCAATTCCAAAAATAGACAGGCCAGAGTTAAATTTGCTGAAAAACACCTCAAGAAGCAAGCTCAGTTCTGGAAAAGTATTCTATGGACAGATGAGACAAAGATCAACCTGTACCAGAATGATGGGAAGAAAAAGGTTTGGAGAAGAAAGGGAACGGCACATGATCCAAGGCACACCACATCCTCTGTAAAACATGGTGGAGGCAACGTGATGGCATGGGCATGCATGGCTTTCAATGGCACTGGGTCACTTGTGTTTAATGATGACATAACAGCAGACAAGAGTAGCCGGATGAATTCTGAAGTGTACCGGGATATACTTTCAGCCCAGATTCAGCTAAATGCTGCAAAGTTGATTGGACGTCGCTTCATAGTACAGATGGACAATGACCCCAAGCATACAGCCAAAGCTACCCAGGAGTTCATGAGTGCAAAAAAGTGGAACATTCTGCAATGGCCAAGTCAATCACCAGATCTTAACCCAATTGAGCATGCATTTCACTTGCTGAAATTCAGACTTAAGACGGAAAGACCCACAAACAAGCAAGACCTGAAGGCTGCGGCTGTAAAGGCCTGGCAAAGCATTAAGAAGGAGGAAACCCAGCGTTTGGTGATGTCCATGGGTTCCAGACTTAAGGCAGTGATTGCCTCCAAAGGATTCGCAACAAAATATTGAAAATAAAAATATTTTGTTTGGGTTATGTTTATTTGTCCAATTACTTTTGACCTCCTAAAATGTGGAGTGTTTGTAAAGAAATGTGTACAATTCCTACATTTTCTATCAGATATTTTTGTTCAACCCTTCAAATTAAACGTTACAATCTGCAATTGAATTCTGTTGTAGAGGTTTCATTTCAAATCCAATGTGGTGGCATGCAGAGCCCAACTTGCGAAAATTGTGTCACTGTCCAAATATTTCTGGCCCTAACTGTATATATGAAGAAGAGACCTAAGTAGTTTTCAGAGCTGCTATTTGTTACCATTTTTTCAGTTAGTCATTGTAAGGTATCAACCATTGAGCTCTCTAAGATTATAATATTTTTCAAGCAGGTTTTTAGTCATTTTAGGAGCAGATCCACTCAACCTACCTTCTCAAAAAGCTACGTCTGTACATAGTCTTAGCGTACCTATACAGAATGCAAACAAGCTTTGGTGATGGCCATACGTCCAAGAACTGCACAGCAAAAAGATTTTACCATTAATGCACATTTTTTTCATGTTTTACCTGTATTTGCTGCAAAATAGCCTTTACGTTTTGCCACATGGTCCTCTGCGTGGGACTTACCATGGGTCATCCTTCTGTATAGCTGTGCGTACAGTTGTAGTAAGTGTGTGATTATATAAACTTGTTTTAGAAAAATCTTTATTTTTAGTTTTGTGCTTTTCATTCAATAGCTACTTTGTGAAGTGCTATTGAATGATCTTTTAGTTGTTTGCACTCTTGGTGAATAAAGGCCGGGTTACACGCAACGATATCGCTAACGGTATCATTACAACGTCAACAGTTTTGTGACGTTGCAGCGACCTCGTAGTGAAGCCGCCATATGTGTCATGTATCAACGAGCAGTGATCAGATCGTTGGTAAATGGCCAGGACCATTTTGTGATCGTTGGTCTCCCGCTGGGCGGCCAGCATCGGCGTGTGTGACAGCGGGAGACCGCCGCACAGACACGCTGGGACGCTGGTAACCAGGGTAAACATTGGGTTACTAAACGCAGTGCTCTGCTTAGTTACCCGATGTTTACCCTAGTTACCAGTGTGATCGCTGGTGAGTCTGCCTGTGTGACAGCTCACCAGCGGTCAGATAGCGATATCCCACCATTCCTGATTGTTGGCAGCATTGCTGGGACATCGCAGCGTGTAACGAGGCCTTCAGTGTAACTTAAAGACACCCTATACACCTTGGAAAACTCTCGGAGAAACACTTATGTGGCCAAGAGTTCCCACATCCACATGTTAAGACAAATTGGACCCTTGACTGTTCCCATATTTCTGCTTCATCTGGTTAATTGGTTACTGCTTTTTGGTAGTTGATAATTTTGGTAGTTTTGTCTTTTTCTTTTTCCAATGAAAAGGTTTTTTGATTCTTTGCCTTTGAGAACATGGAAGTTGTTGGCTATGTAGCAGATTCCACATCAGCCATATCTCTGCCGCCTTCAGGCTGTGCACCACCATTAAATCCCGATAGAAGCAAGGATCAAATGTCTGCAAATTGGGAGCGGCCGAGGGTTTTGTAATACCGAATGTTTTAAACCCAGCATGAAGCACCGGTGTGAGATTAATCCTTTGCAAGCACATGCCCAGAAACACATCATCTATTGGGAAAAGCTCAACTTCATTGCAAGACTTGGCCAGTTTTTTCATTGTGACACCTGACATTAAGAATCCTCCTCCACCAGCATATGCTGGATACATTCCTAGCCCATACATTGTCTCAGGTATGTAGTATTTGCTGTTCTTCTTTCGTATTGGTTTCGCATTGTTGATAATGTCCCCAACAAACAAGTCTGCATCAGGGTCCTGAGACTGAAGGAAATGAATAAGATTCTCTACGTTGACAAACACATCGGCGTCGCCTTTGAATATAAATTTAACATTGTTGCAATGCTCAGCTGCCCAGCTAAGGAAGTGAATCTCTTTTAAGGTTAAATTGAAGAAAGTATCAAGAAAATCCCATAATAAAATATCTTTGTAGTAATGACTTTCCTGCTGCAAGAGGGATTCCCACATAGACACAGCCGTTTTATTCCTGGGGATCCCCAATAGGAAGACTCTTCGTACCCTTGCACCATTGATGACTCCTTCTCTTCCCCACGTTTTGCGGACACTTTCACGTCGATCAAAATCTTCCACAATGGATTTCACAGCGATAAGAAGAAAAGCGTCTCCTGGTGGCTTGTTACATTTATTTGGCTGATTGATCAGCAGGGTGAAATTGCGGTAGTCTTTGTTCTTGAGATACTGCTGAAAATCAAATGGTGGCACCGTGACCACAGGGGACATTGATGGTTTTACCTCTTCACTGGCCTCCTTGGCATTGTACACATCTGAGATCAGTTTGGCTTTACTAAGATTATCCTCAGACTCCAAGAAAGTCTTTGGCTTTACAGTCTGCGGTGCGACTTTTGATTTCTTTGGCTTGGCGGGAGATGTTCTTTGTGTTGGTCTCAACAAAGCGTAAAGTAACGTACAAAGGGCAATCGCCAGGAAGAAAGTGCAGAATACATCTCCCTTCAGCTGAATTCTCATCGTTGTCTCACCATCCAACCATATTAGTTTCTCAGGTCAAGGGAAGTTATTTGAACCAATCTGGAAGAAAAGAAAAAATATTACATGGAGGTTGATTGTTATGGGTTAGTATAGTATTTTGTTCACAGATGTCCCACGTGTGAGAGCACGACTTTATGGAAAATGTGAATATAAATCTGAAAAAGACTATTCTTGTTCTCCATATATTTAATGACGTCTAGTATATGGAGGTCTCATCTGTGCTCCAAATCATGATTAGGTCATGATTGTAACGGCCATACCAGACTATCAAATGCACTCTGCTGGCAAAACATTTAAAGCTGGTGAAATAATTATTGAACACCTCACTAATTTTCTAAATAAATACACTGCTCAAAAAATTAAGCGAACACATAAAGAACATAATGTAACACCAAGTCAATCACACTTTTGTGAAATCAGCCTGTCCCGTTATGAATCAACATGGATTGTGAATCAATTTCTCCTGCTGTTTTGCAAAAGGATTAGAAAACAGGTAGAACTGATCGGCAATTAGCAACACCCCCCCCATCCTTATAAAGGAGCGACTCTGCAGGTGGTGACCATAGACCATTTCTCTGTTCTCATCCTTTTTGGCTGTTGTTTTGGTCACTTTTGCATTTTGTCATTGCGCTCACCCCTAGAGGTAGCATGAGGCAGAGTCTACAACCCACAGAAGTTACTCAGGTAGTGCAGCTCATCCAGAATGACACATCAATGTGAGCTATGGCATGAAGACTAGCTGTGTCTGTCATCTCAGTGTCCAGAACATGGAGCAGATACCAGGAGACAGACCAGTATACCAGGAGACATGCAGGGGGTCACAGGAGGGTATCAACGCAGCACTACCTCCTTCTTTGTGTAAGGAGGAACATGAGGAGCAGTGCCCAGAAGGAACCCAGGGTCCGTTAAACTTGCATATGGTCTCACAATAGGTCTGAGGATCTCTTGTCGGTATGTAATGGCAGTCAAGGTAAGTCTGCTTAGCAAATGGTGGGCTGTGTGAACCTCCAAATAAATGTCTCACACAATTACTGACCCACTGCCAAACTGTTCATGCTGGAGGATGTTGCAAGAAGCAGAATGTTCTCCAGTGTCTCCAGACACTGTCACATCTGTCATATGTGCTCAGTGTGAACATGCTCTCGCCCATGAAGAGCACAGGACACCCATGTCAATTCTGCCAATCATGGTGTTCTCTGGCAAATGCTAATCGCCCTGCATGGTGTTGGACTGTAAGCGAAACTCCAGCTTGTGGATGTCAGACCTTCATACCACTCTAATGGAGTCTGATGCTGACAGTTTAAGCAGACACTTGGATAATAGTGGCTTGCTGGAGGTCATTTTGCAGGGCTCTGGCACTGCTCTTTCTGATCCTCCTTGCACAAATGAGGAGGTAGCAGTTCTGCTGCTGGGTTGTTGCACTCCTTTGGCTCCCTCCACGTCTCCTGGTGTACTAGCCTGTCTCCAGGTATCTGCTCCATGCTCTGGACACTGTGTTTTCAGACACAGCTAACCTTCTTGTTACAGCTTGCATTGATGTGCCATCCAGGATAAGCTGCATTACCTGAGCAACTTCTGTGGGTTGTAGACATCCCCTCATGCTACCTCTGGGGGTGAGAGTAATGACAAAATGCAAAAGTGACGAAAACAACTACGAAAAAGAATGAAAACAGAAATGGTCTGTGTTCACCACCTGCAGAACCATTCATTTATAGGGGGTGTCTTGCAAATTGCCTATTATTTCTACCTGTTGTTTGTTTCATTTGTATAACAGGAGAAACTGATTCACAATCAGTGATGCTTAATAACTGTACAGGTGGATTTCTCAGAAGTGAGATTGACTTGGAGTTACATTGTGTTGTTTAAGTGTTCCCTTTATTTTTTTGAGCAGTGCATATTTCAAAAGGTGCTATTGACATGAATTTCTAACCAGACATCAGTAACAACTAGTGATGAGCAAGTACTAAGATACTCAGGTTTGGATAGGTCTAACTGAATACTTTGCGTAACTAATCAAATGTAAGTCAATGGGAACTCACTCGGATTTGAATAGTGAAACCGTTCAAAATATTCTATTAGAGCTATCCGAACCCGAATAACTTGCTACTCTCTCACCACTAGTAAAACCTATCCAATACCCACAGGCAAATAAATCAAACCATGAATGTCAATAAATTTAGTGATGTGTAATAATGAGAATTAACATGGGGAGAAAGTATCTACCACATACAGAAAGAGGTGCAAAAAGTCCTGGAAAGTCCTGACACCACCTAAAATCTAACAGTAATTACTAAGGCTGGCTTCACACTGTGGCGTGATCCGGTTCAGGGGTGACAGCCCTGGACCGGGTTTTGGCCCCATAGTATCCTATGGGGCCTGATGGCAGTTATCTGCCATCCAGCTGCCATCTCGCCAGATGAATCCGGGAGAAGTGGGATTTTCCTCCCGGATCCAAAACCGTTGCATGCAACGTTTTTGGATCGACAGAAAAATCCCACTTCTCCCGGATTCATCCGGCGAGATGGCACCGGATGGCAGATAACTGCCATCCGGCCCCATGGGATACTATGGGGCCAAAACCCGGTCTGGGGCTGTCACCCCTGACAGCCCTCAACCGGATCACGCCGCAGTGTGAAGCCAGCCTAAGCAATCCTGCCACATATTATTTCTCACTATCAGCTGGTTCAACTGATGGCCGATAAAAAGGAGTCTCATTACCAAGATGCCACACAAGAAACATCTCATGATGGGTAAAAACAGTGAGCGGTCTCAAGACCATCACAACCTTATTGTTGTAAAACACACTGCTGGCATTTGGTTACAGGAGAGTTTCTAAACTGTAAATGTTTTGCCAGCAGAGTGCATTTGGCAGTCTGGTATGGCTGTTTCATTGACGACTTAGGGGCCTTTCACACTTGCGTTTTTTTCCTGATTTGGAAGATCAGGAAAACACCTGATTCTTACAGGATTCATTTTTTTTGCCCATTCACTTTAATGATTTCAGGAGAAAACATGAAGCAACAACATTCTACCTGACAAAATTAAAGTGAATGGGCAAAATACTGTAAGAACCGGGTTTTGCCTGATCTTCCAAATCAGGAGAAAACCGCAAGTGTGAAAGGCCCCTAAATTATGATTTGGGCACAGTTGTGGCCGCCATACGAGACTTCATTAAATATATGAATGACAATAATAGAGTTTTTAGACTGTCACATCTGCCTAATGTACAAGAATCATAACGAACACAACTTTTTAATAGCCATAGCTGGGAATATTCTATGAAAGATATCATCGCGTGTAATGACATGAGCCCAATAAGAGGTGAGGAGAAAACTGTGCAAGTGATAAATAATGGAATGAAGAGGAACTATACAAATTGTTCAGCTGATTCAGCGAGAGAACGCATAAATTGACAAGATACAGCATTAGGTATCAAAATACAACATTTTCTAACAGTGATAACGCCTTGCTTGTTTTCAGTACATCATATCAAGAAATGAATCTTTTATTGTGCTATTTATCAATGTTGCAAAGTATTGAGGTATATCATAGAGTGAAGATGATTCCTGAGACGATACCTAATATTGTAATAGGGTGAATGACTGGCATCAACCTCAAAGTGTAGGTGCAAGCAGAAAAAATACATTTACTGAAAGAAAGGTTATCTACTGAAACACTAAAGACTATGTGTGCATATTAATAGGTGCAAGAAGTGGCTAGACTGCACAGCTAATACAGATACAATATGAATGGATTCTAGCAATCACTGCTCTAGATACAATGCAAAATGGAAGACTTCGCTTCAACAGTGGCCATTGTGGAGTGCCCAATGACCAGCGACAATAGTGCTAGGACCCGGTGACACGAAAGCACCTGTCGCTGGTCATCGGGCACTCCACAGTGGCCACTGTTGCAGTGTAGCCACTTCTTGCACCTATTAATATGCACACATAGTGTTTAGTGTTTCAGCAGATAACCTTCCTTTCAGTAAATGTATTTTTTCTGCTTGCACCTACACTTTGAGGTTGATGCCAGTCATTCACCCTATTAAATTACATATGTATTTTTTGTGACTGAGCTCCCTCTTTATCCTCCTCCCCTCGCCCTGAGGCCAGCTGGGGTCTCCATCTTGGAGTCCAACACACACTTTTCCTATTTCTTTTTCGCTCCATTGGGAGACCCAGACATTGGGTGAATAGCTTCCGCCTCCGGAGGACACACAAAGTATTACACTTAAACTAAGAAGTGTAACTCCTCCCTACTGTCTACCCCCTCCAGGAGAAATCCCTTCAGTTCTTAGCTTTGTGTTGAAGGAGGCACATCTGCACTCATCCACTCTCACTTTAGTCAGACACACTCTCCCTGGAGAGTGTCGGATGGAAGAAAAGTGGATCCGTTGGATCCCCAGCGTGTCTCCTTCCTCACCCTCGGGCAGAGGCGGTTGAGTTACCCGTGGGGTACAACGGGCTGGAGCCCTCATGCTGTCTTTTCCTTCTCCATCCCTTTGGGGCTCTGGAGAAGTGGGATCGTCACGGGCTTCCATAACATTCTGGAGCTCTAACTCCATCCACAGCCCCTCATGGATCTGCTGGCCGGAGTCGTGTTACCCCCAGGGACCGGGCCCTGCACCAATAAGGTACTCTGTGTGGGGTACGCTGCAGCTGCAGTCTGACCCTGGCCCTCAGTCTTACTGGTCCCAGCCATGCTGCGGAGCCTCCGGTTTTTCCGGCTCTCCGCTGCTTCCCGCTCCTAGGCGCCGAGCGACCACATTGAATGAGGCTCCATGGGCTGAAACCCCCCTTGTGCTCCCTGCTCTCGGGCAGGGAAGTAGCATGGTCCCTGGCACTAGGATGAGGAGACATCCTTCACTCTGGATGCGCTCCCTCCAGCTTCTTGCTGGCAGGCACCTGGGGCTCCGGGGGCACATTAGTTCCCAGAACTAGCCTTAGGCTCCAGATCGCGGGAGTTCCAGATTTCTGGACCTCCCGCGGGCCCCAGCGCATCAGGACCTGCGCGTTTTAGCGAAGTCCGGGTGTTTTTTTGTCACTCGTCCGGACCTCCGCACCGGCCCCGCGCCTTCCGCGGCATGGGGTTTCAAATTTAGGCCGCGGCTTAAGCCTATTGTGAAGCCGCCGCCTATTGCCAGCCCCCGGCCCGCCTTTCCGGATGACGCGGTTCGTGTCATATTGGGGGCGGACCTGGCACATGACGGGGGCTGGACAGTCGTTCCTGCCGCCTTTCGCTCTCTTTGAGAGCTGCTGCGCGCCTTTTCTGGACTGGACCGCCCTCCCCATTGGCAGTGGCGGCCATTTTCAGAAGGGCACTCAGGGCACATTTGTTAACAAGGGCTGTAGATGCAATGCATATTCCTACATATCAGGAGAACCTACAGTCGGTCTCTGTAGAGGTTCCCCTGGTTACCCTGACTCTCGGCTGCCCTTTAGCGATTCATCCCCTCTTGGGGCATGCACCCCAGAATGGTTCCCCAAACGGTCACGGAGAGTTCTCTCTGTCTACTCTCGTTTCGCCTAGCCCCATACAGAGGGACCGCGATTTGGGAGGGATGTGGATCAGCTAAATGTTGTAGGTCTCTAGACGAGTCCTTTGAGGTAGATCCCTTAGTGGATTGCGTTGGTTTCTTCCGGTATCTCCGTGCTGGTCCTCACTGCTCTCCCCTCCCCCTCGGAGGCTTCGCTCTCGGAGGAACTGTCTCAGTCTCTTCCTCCGTCCAGGTCACACGGCTTGTTCTTTCTGATCTCTCTAACTTCGGATCAGCTAGGCAGGCGTCCAGGGCTTGCCCTGATAAACGTTTCACTAGGTAACAGACGGGGCCTCGTTATCCTTTCCCTTCAGACATTGTAAAGGCTTGGCCGGTCTCACCTAGGGTGGACCCAGATGTCTCTAGTCTGTCTGCCAATAATCTCATTTCAGTTACAGATGGCTCCTTTTTAAGGGACTCCACTGACCACCAAATTGAGCTCCTGCAACGGTCGTTTTACGAAGCTACAGGAGCCTCGTTTGCCCCTGCTGTCGCGGCAGTGTGGGCTTTGCAGGCAGCTTCTGCCTGCTTGGCGGAGCTCAACGTAGTAGCTCAGGTTATTCCTAAGGTGGCTGCCTTATCTTTCTGATCTCCGCATTCGCAGATTTTGCAGAGCGGCAGTCTTTGGGTCTGCTATCCGTACCGCCTTTTGCTCGCAGCACGCAGAATTTTGTGGCTGCGGGGTTGGTAAGCTGACGCCGCTTCTAAGAGGAGGTCTCCCGTTCTCGGTGAACAGGCCTTTAGGGGCTGGAGGAATATACAGGTGGAAATTCCACCTCCGTGCCTCAAAGGGGCAGTAGTCTGGACAGCGTCAAGTGCATGCCTGTTTTCAGGCTTTTCGTCCCTCTTCTAGCCCTCCCCCTTTTCGTCTGCCTCCCAGGCAGCCTCCGCATGTCTCGCCGCCATTCCCAGCTGCATCCTGTGTCGGTGGCAAGCTCTTCCGGTTTTGGCTCATCTGGCGCTGCCATATCCAAGACCGGTGGGTGGTAAATGTCATTCCCCTCTGCTTCAGGATAGGTCAATCCTCTCGCCCTCCGACTCGCTTCTGTCTCTCCTCGTTCCAGCCAGCTAGGGCTTCGGCCTTTAATCTCTGGACACCCTGTCTCAGGACGGGGTCGTGATTCAGGTTCCCGACGCGGAACGCTTCCAGGGGTTCTATTCGAACCTCTTCACGGCTTCTAAGAAGAACGGTGTGGTAGGGCCGGTTTTGGATCTCATCCGGCTCGTGAGAGTCAGTCTTTCCGGATGGAATCATTTCAGCACATGATTGCCTCACTATAGCAGGGGGACTTCCTAGACTCAGGGAATGTCCAGGATGCCTATCTGCTCGTACCCTTTGCTCCTGCTCATCAGCGTCGGCTGAGGTCGCGGTGGAGGAAGGAGCGCTTTCAGTTGGTGGCTCTGCCCTTCGGCCTAGCCTCAGCTCCGAGAGTCTTCTCCAAGATGTTGGCAGCAATGGTGGCCGTACTGCATTTCAGGGCCACGCAGTAACCCCATACTTGGACGACCTGCTGGTCGGAGCTCTCTCTGGAGCAGTATCTTCTGAGTCTTTCAATGTCTCCAGACTCTTGGCACCGTCTCGGACGGCTGATTGGCGTGCCGAAGACCTTTCTGCTTCCTGCGCAGATGCTAACGTCTCTGGGCATGGACTGTCTCACTGCTCCAACTCTGGTCATACTGACTTTAAGCAAGCGGATGTCGATTCAAGAGGAAATCCAGTTCCTTCTTCAATCGGGTTCAGTCTCCATCAGTTGTCTGATGCACATTATGGGACGGATGGTGGCTGCCATACAAGCAGTACCGTTTACGCAATTTCTCTTGCGTCCACTGCACTTGCAGTTCTTCCGCGGTTGGGACAAGACTCCGTCATCTGTCGACAGGCACATCTCGCTGCATCCGTCAACGAAGGAATCGCTCCACTAGTGGCTGCTTGCCATGTCGCTGTCACGAGGGAGATGCCTTCTGCCCTCCTCTTGGTTAGTAGTGACTATGGACGCCAGCCTCCTCGGTTGGGGCGCCGTGTTTCTCCAGCACAGGGATCATTGCCCCTGAGTGGAGATGGAATCCTTTCTACTGACCAACGGCCCGCAGATTCGGACCATTTACTTGGCTTCGCTGGCTTTTCGGAAGATTCCATATTCGGTTTTAGTCCTCCTATGCGACCGCGGTCGCTTATATTAATCACCAGGGAGGCTCTCGAAGTTCTCAGCCATGGTCTGGGGTCCGACAAATCCTTTAGCGGCTTGAGGACCACGACTCGTCCATCTCGGCGGTCAACTGCCCCGGGGTGGACAATTGGAAAGCCAACTAACTAATCGGCGAGGTATGGACGTGCGCGAATGGGCGCTCCACCCTGACGTCTTTCTACTCACCTGCGATAGGTGGGATACTCCGGTCCTGGATCTGTTAGGCCTCTCGGTGGAACCATTGGTTCCGGTCTTGGCCTCTCGGTGGAACCACTAGGTTCCGGTTTTCACGTCTCGCTCTCGAGACCACAAGGCTGTGGACGCGGACGCTCTGGTCCAGGACCGGTCACAGTTCCGCCTCCCCTACGTGTTTCCTCTTCTGCCTCTGTTGCCCAGGGTTCTACGGAAACTCAGAACTGAATGTCGACACGCCCTGCTCGTCGCCCCAGACTGGCCCAGGAGGGCCTGGTATCCACACCTGTTACAGCTCTAGGCGGGGGTTCTGTGGAAGTTCCCATCCTGGCCAGACCTCTTGTCACAAGGTCCGTTCTTCCACCACAATTTTGCGATCCTCAGCCTGACTTTGTGGCACTTGAAGGCTGGTTGCTGACACCTTGTGGCTTTTCTTCTGAAGTCGCCACAACTTTGAGACGAGCCAGAAAATTTGCATCGGCAAGGATTTACAGAAGAGTCTGGAAGGTCTTCTTTTTCTGGTTGCCGTCTCTACGGAAAGTCTTCTTGTCCTTTCTCTTTTCCAGCCATTCTTGACTTCCTTCAATCAGGGTTATGTAAAGGCTTGGTCCTCAGATCCCTCGAGGGACAGATCGGTGCTATTCCTCAAACGTCTGGCTAACCTTCCTCAGGTGTGGACGTTTGTGCAAGGGGCAAATCACATCATTCCCCCCTGCAGACGTCCTCTGGATCTCTGGGACCTTACTCTGGTCCTTGCGGCATTACAACAGCCGCCTTTCGATCCTCTGAGGGAGGCGTCTCTTTCTCCAGACTCTCTCAGAAAGTCTCCTTTCTTGGGGCCATTTCCTCTCTGCGGAGAGTTTCGAAGCTGGCAGCCTTGTCTTGCAATTCTCCTTTCCTGGGGATTCTCCAAGATAAAGTGGTGCTCCGGCTTAGGCAGAGTCTTACCCTAGGTGCTTTCTCCGCTTCACCTGAACCAAGACATTGTCCTGCTGTCCTTTTGTCCTAATTCTGTCAGAATTTAGGTTTCCCGCACGGCTTCTTTTCGCCGCTCGGACGTCTTGTCCGTTCTTACGCCCAGCCAAGAAAAAAAAAAAAAAAGGAGTGTCGTCCTCCAGGTCGCCCTTGGCCCGGTGGATCATGGCTCCTGTCCAGGAGGCCTACATTGCCTCTGGTTCACCTCTACCTGCTGGGATTAAGGGGCATTCCGCAAGAGCTGTGAGTGCCTCTTGGGCCTTACGTCATCAGGCCACGGCACAACAGGTGTGTCAGGCAGCCACTTGGTCTAGCCTACACATATTCACGAAACATTCTCAGGTTCATGCGTATGCTTCTGCACACGCTAATGTGGGCAGACGGATCATTCAGGCGGCAGTCGCTCACCTATGATTATCTCTGCCATGCTTGGGTCTTCTCCCACCCAGGGATAGCTTTTGGGCATCCCAATGTCTGGGTCTCCCAATGGAGCGAAAAAGAAAAAGAGAATTTTGTTTACTTACCGTAAATTCTTTTTCTTCTAGCTCCTAATTGGGAGACCCAGCACCCACCCTGTTGCCTTTTGGGCCTTGTTCTTTTATTTAAGTGGCTGGTGTTATACATGTCGCTTCTTTGGCGCTGTTGGCCGCTAATTCATAACCGGACCTTTCGGTCTTGGTGTGGGTTTTATCCTCCTTCCTGCTTGTGCACCGAACTGAAGGGATTTCTCCTGGAGGGGGTGTATAGGCAGTAGGGAAGGAGTTACACTTCTTAGTTTAAGTGTAATACTTTGTGTGTCCTCCGGAGGCGGAAGCTATACACCCAATGTCTGGGTCTCCCAATTAGGAGCTAGAAGAAAAAGAATTTACGGTAAGTAAACAAAATTCTCTTTTTTTAATTCTAAATAGAGGCATATAAACCCATGCACATTGCATACCTTGTTAATCATAGTGCTAGAACCCGGTGAGACGGAAGCACCTTGTCGCTGGTCATTGGGCACTCCACAGTGGCCACTGTTGAAGCTAAGTCTTCCATTTTGCATTATATCTAGAGCAGTGATTGCTAGAATCCATTCACATTGTATCTGTATTAGCTGTGCAGTCTAGCCACTTCTTGCACTCATTAATGTGCACACACAGTGTTTAGTGTTGCAGCAGATCACCTTCCTTTCAGATACCTAATATTGGACAGATGATGTCATCTGAATGTTATTAAAAATTAGAGAAGGTAAACAATGTCATGATGTATGCAGCTGGCATGGAAACTTTTGTTTACATCTAATAGAAAATGTAGGAGTCAGTTGCAAATTAAGTGTAATTAATCTTTTCTCGTTTACTTAGTTATGTGCATCAGAGGCTGAGCACACACCCTGTATGCAGCGTCTGTCTCCTCAAAGTGTGCAAGAATTCCTTGGGTAGCAAATATGGCGAGCAATGAAACGGGTTAAAAGCAGTGTGTTGAGCCATGGTGGTGACGTGTCTGCCTTCTAATTTATAGGTATTGAAAAAGTGAAGGTCTCCAGCCATGAGGATGATAGAAAATAAGATACTGATTGGTTGTGAACCGTCAGGCCTGTTGCATTTTTACTTTGTGTATGACATTTCTGCAGAAAAGACCCATAGGTACAATGTAATGTCAATCCTAACACAATAATATTGTCTTTGTTTTATAACATTAATGTTTGTGGGGTTTTAATTCCTAAAATAATTTGATCCTAGTCTCTGGTTTATATTTATAATTGGAGTGGTTTAAAAGAACAATGTGCAATAATATTTGTATATGCCACGATTAAATGGAATCTGTCCGCTGGTTTTTGTTATGAAGTCTGACAGGAGCATGAGGTAGGAACAGCCAGGGCTGCCACTAGGAATTTCGGGACCCCTGGCTGCCAAAATTATGGGGCCCCCCTGAGACTCCGCCCAGCCTCCACTCCCTGAGACTCCGCCCAGCCTCCACCCAGGCTCCGCCTCCACCCTAGATCCGTCTCCACGCAAACATACATTACATATATAGTGAAAAATTGGAACAGCACCAAATATTACCTCAATTTATGTGCAAAGCTTTCCCAACTAGCAATCCAGATGGTTCCTTACAATAGATAAAAAAAAAAAAGAAAAACAGCACAAAAAAAATAGAAAAAAGTGGACTTGATTGCCCAATGCGTGGCCATGACATTGGGCAATAAAGTCCACTTTTTTTTATTTTTTTGTGCTGTTTTTCCTTTTTTTACACTCTCTCTATTATATATTACACACACACACACTTGAGACTGCTGTGGGCTGAATGCAGTCATGGTTCTGATGATTCTTGGTGCCAGCACCAATCTGTCCACGGTGTTTCTGGAGAGCTGCAGCTTGCAGATCGCTTCAGGGTGCCCCCTTTCTGATCACCAGCGCTCCGGCATTCAGTCTGCTGAGCGCTCAAACAACCTGGTGCACACTTCCAGTTAGCGGTTAGCGTTATAGAAATGAAGTTGCAACATCGTAGGATCAGCAGTGTTTATTCACTCTTCGTGTGGTCTTACATGGTGTGGGTGGGAGGATGGGGGGTTCTCAAAGGCGATGGCCGTTTCACACCACAAGTGGCGCTTCAGCAGGCATATAGTCCACCATATGCCTGTTGACTATATGCCTGCTGAAGCGCCACCCCACAAAGAGTGAATAAACACTGCTGATTCTGTGTTGCAACTTCTTTTCTATAACGCTGAACACAATAGCTGTATATACAATAGAGAATACAGAATAGAGACAGCTGTTACCTGTATACACAATAGAGATGGCTGTGGACTGTATACACAATGGAGACTGCTACTGGCTATACATACAATAGAGAATACACAATAGAAACTTCTGCTGGCCATACACAATAGAGAATACACAATAGAGACTACTTCTGGCCGTACGCAATAGAGATGGCTGCGAGCCATATAGACAACATCCCAACAGCTTCCCTCCATTCCGACAGCCTCCCTCCATCCTGACAGCCTCCTGCCATCCTTCCTCCATCCTGACAGCCTCCTTCCATCCTTCCTCCATCCCAACAGCTTCACTTCATCCTCCCTCCATCCCGACAGCCTCCCTCCATCCTGACAGCCTCCTTCCATCCTTCCTCCATCCCGGCAGCCTCCTTCCATCCTTCCTCCATCCTGACAGCCTCCCTCCATCCTCCCTCCATCCTTCCTCCATCGCGATAGCCTCCCTCCATCTCAACAACGTCCCTCCATCCTGACGGCCTCCCTCCATCCTGACGGCCTCCCTCCATCCTTCCTCCATCCCGACAGCCTCCCTCCATCCTGATGGCCTCCCTCCATCCTGATGGCCTCCATCCTGATGGCCTCCCTCCATCCTGATGGCCTCCCTCCACATCTCCTTGACGGCCTCCCTCCATCCTGACAGCCTTCTTCCATCCTTCCTCCATCCCGACAGCCTCACTTCATCCTTCCTCCATCCTGACAGCCTCCCTCCATCGCGATAGCCTCCCTCCATCCCAACAACGTCCCTCCATCCTGACAGCCTTACTCCATACTTCCTCCATCCCAACAACGTTCCTCCATCCCGACAACCTCCCTCTATCCCAATAGCCTATTCCATCCTGACAGCCTCCCTCCATCCTTCCTCCATAACGACAGCCTCCCTCCATCCTGACTGCATCCCTCCATCCTACCTCCGTCCTGGCAGCCTCCCTATATCCCGCCAGGCAGCTTCCCTATATCCCGCCAGGCAGCCTCCCTATATCCCGACAGCCTCCCTCCCTATATATGGCCCCGCAGCCTCCCTATATCCCGACAGCCCCTTAACCCCACTCCCTATATATGGCCCCTATCCACGCAGCCTCCCTATATCCCGACAGGCTCCCTCCCTATATATGGCCCCGCAGCCTCCCTATATCCCGCCAGGCAGCCTCCCTATATCCTGCCAGGCAGCCTCCCTATATCCCGACAGCCTCCCTCTCTATATCCCGACAGCCTCCCTCCCTATATCCCGACAGCCTCCCTCCCTATATATGCCCCCTATTCTGTATATATTGCCCCATCCCTCCATCGGACCCCCCCTATCTTACCATTGGAGGAGCTGTGGATGCGGAGCGGGGGTGGCCCGGTGCTCGGAGGGCACATCTTCAGGACTGGAGGGAGCTGCCTGCGGGGGAGTAGCTGCGAGCCTGCAGCAAACGCAGCTAGCAGTGGGTGCCGCCATGTTCTTTGTGGCCGGCTGCCTTCACTAACTCTATAGCAGGTCGGTAAAAGTTGAGACTTCAACAAAATGGCCGCGGCCAAATGGAGATCCGCGGCAATTGTGTAGAAGTCTCAACCTCTACTGACTGGCTGTACAGTTAGCAGGCGCCGCCCACAAAAAAACATGGCGGCGCCCACCGCTAGCTGCCGCAGCTTCTCCCCGCAACTCCAGGGCCCAGCGGCGGTGATAGAAGGGGGGGGGGGGCCTGCAAGACATGGGGGACGGGGCCCGGAGGAGCCTGCTCCAAATGGCCACAGCCCCCTGGAGTCACGGCCGGGCCCCCCTGGGCTCGGGTCCCCTGACTCCAGGCAGGGCTGTCACCCCCTGATGGCGGCCTTGGGAGTGACCACCTTGTTGGCTTCCACACACACCCTGATGCACAAGATTAATGATGTATATGTCAAGCCTGCGCAAATGCCTCGATTTTCAGTGTTATATGATTCTTTCATACAATTCTTCCTTTTTCTTTTTCTACCCTTTTGTATACCTTTTCTTCTATCCCTTCCCGCCCCTTGGACAGCACACATGGCACAGTCCACAGAATCTTTGGCCTACTTTACATTTAGACAATGGATAAGATAACATGTTGTTCTTTTAATGTTAACGGCTTGAATATACCAGAAAAACGCCGTCAAATATTATACTCCGCTCCTAAAAAGAGGGTTCAAGTGTTACTCCAAGAGACACACTTCAGATCTGATAAGGTCCCACATTGCACATCTAAATTCTACCCCACATGGTTCTATAGTTTAAACCCAAACTTAAACTTAAAATCCAAAGCGGTTTTTATAGCCTTCCACAGATCTTTTTGCCCCTCAGTGATCAAACAATTATAAGATCCCTTGGGCAGGTTCCTCTTCTTGCAGGTGTCGTGGGCCTCTCATACCTATGTCTTAACTAATATCTACTTCCCTAACCATGCTTGAGAATTGGAGCTAGCTTCCGAGTGATGCTGGAAGAATTCGCTGAATCCTGCACCATCATTCTGGGGGGAGATATAAACTTCCCATCAGATCCGACAATAGACGTCTCCACCGGTAAGTCACGCCATTCTGCACCACCTGTCTGCCGCTTAGATAACATTGGGAAAAGATGTCCCTTGTAGATGCCTGGCGCATTCTTCATCCGTATACTAGGGACTATACACATTTCTTTCATGTACATTCCTCATACAGCAGGATAGATTTTACATCTCTCACTCCGTTGGATTCCGAGGTGGAGGCCACTATAGGATCGATAATTTGGTCAGATCATGCTCCCATTTATCTCTCTCTCTGCTTAAATCATGATGGCTTAAGAGAATATACATGGCGATTAAATGATAACCTTCTTCTTGACCCAGTTTGCCGCGCTGACGTATCAGCCACCATTACCAACTTCATTTCTGACCATTCAAATGACCACACGTTACCTCCATTAAAATGGGAGGCACTTAAAGATACTTCTGAGCACGCTTTTATTTCCCATGGAACCCATTTAAAAAAAGATCAGAGCACTCGAGATCACAACGCTGCTGGAACAGATTTCTCAACTTGAGGACACTCATAAAAAAGATCCAACCTCACTACTTCTCTCTCAACTCTCTTCAACCCGTCATAAATTACTTTGTATTCTAGACGAAAAAGACAAGAGTTTTCAAGACAAATTGCAGTCTCGATTTTACCAACTAGGCAATAAAAGTGTTTAATTTCTGGCAAGAGCCTTACACCCTAGGTCAGCTCTCACCACAATACCACATATACGAAGCCCAGATGGCACCAAATTGCATAAAACAAGTTAAATTCTATCCTTTCAGGAATATTACTCATCACTATATAACCTTAAAGGCCATTACCATGACCTTCCTACATCCGAACTCAGGGAGAAAATATGATCATACCTCGATGAAAGTAAATTACCATCCCTGCCCACTTCTATATTCGAGGCTATGACACGAAACTTCTCTTTGGACGAAGTAATGGAGGGCTTTTCCAACTTAAAATCTGGAAAATGCCCAGGGCCGGATGGTTATACTGTATCTTTTTTAAGACGTTTTCTAACCTTCTGGGCCCAACCTTCTTGGAGATCTGCAATTGTGTATCAGCGGGCGGATCCTTTCCACCTCAGGCCCTTATGGCCCATATTGTGTCATTACCAAAACCAGGGAAAGATCTGTCAGTTTGTAGTAATTACAGTCCAATATCCCTGATAAATTTAGATATAAAAGTTTACGCCAAAATTGTGGCGAACAGGCTGAAAATGGGTCTTCCTGCAGATGGATCAGGTGGGATTTGTCCCGGGTTGTGAGGCTAGGGATAACACGATTCGTTCAGTCTCGCTCATTGATGGAGCCAGACGGAAGGGATCCCCATGTGCATCCTGTCATTAGATGCTGAGAAGGCGTTTGACAGGATGCACTGGGAGTTTATGTTTGAGACCTTAAGACACCTGGGGCTAGAGGACTCCACCATTCATAGAATGCAAGCTCCTCTATACATGCCCTACGGCCCATATCAGACTAAACGGCTCTCTCTACACCATTTAATATATCTAATGGCACATGCCAGGGTTGTCCTCTCTCCCCCTTGGTTTACATCCTCTGCATGGAATCCCTGGCCTCGGCTCTTAGGGGCAACCCAGCTGTCCAGGGAGTAAGTTCGTGAGATGGAGAGCACAAATAGGCTCTCTTTGCAGATGACCTACTTCTCTATATCACCAACCCATTGATAAGTCTCCCCAATATTCTACATAAGATAAATATAGCCGACTGAGTAATTTTAAGATAAATATGACTAAATCAGAGATGTTAAATATTTCTCGCCCTGACATGGTGGTCCGCTTGTTGAGATCCAATTTTAATTTCACCTGGAAACCTGATTCCATCCAACACGTTGGCATCAAGCTAACACATGACCCGGCCGCCTTGTTTGCCACTAACTTTCAATCTATCCTTAACCGGACAAAAACGGACCTTCTCAATTGACACAAAATATCCCTTACAGGCTAGGAAGGATTCATGCCATTCAAATGGATCTTTTACCTCGCCTACTCTTCCATTTCCAAACAATCCCTTATCTTCTTCCAGCTTCTTTTTTCTCCAGGCTGAAGACCATGCTCTCAAAATTTATATGGTCTCACGGCAGACCAAGACTCTCCTACCGCTTATTGACCGGGAGAATAGACAGGGGTGGGGTTGGCCTGACGGACCTTCAATTATATTATTTTGCATCTTTAAGTAAATGCATCTTAGACTTCTTTCAGATGAAGAAACCCAAGAAGTGGGTGAGGATCGAATCTGCACTAGCCCCTTTTCATCCATTATCCTACATATAGTCTTCCAGGAAAGACTTAGATCCTCTACTCCATTTATCACCAAGCAATTAACACTATTCCTTCGAAGATACAACAAAACCTTACAATTGACCTCCATTCCAGGTCCCCTTTCTCCAATATATGGAAACCACCAGTTCCGATTAGAAAGGGGCAGAAAATAGATTCTTAATATTCCACAATCCCTATACCCAACGATCTCCATGTATATTACTCAAACCACAATTAAAGATGTATCATCTCTATTTCCTAACCAGACACCCCTGCCAGACTCTTGGTTTTTACATACTAAGTTACTGACATACATCAAATCTCTACGTCATTCTGATATTTGCCGACCTCTGACACAGTTTGAGAAGTGGTGTGACTCTCGGAGACCCTTGGACCATGCAGTTGAGGAGCTTTACAAATTATTTCAGAATGTCTTTAGCGGTTCCTCTGACAATCCCCCTCCATATACACCTAGATGGGAGCGTGATCTCGGCAGAACATTCACGTCCTTAAAATGGGGAAAAATCTTTCTCCTAACACATAAGGCCTCCATCTCAGTAGCCTCTCAGGAACGTAATTATAAAGTCGTGGCACAGTGGTACAGATGTCCCATGGAGATTAATGCCATCTGCCCGACTACATCCGACTTATGTTGGAGACAGTGCGGCAATAGAGGGTCTTATCTTCACATTTGGTGGGAATGTGAGCATCTTCAACCCTTCTGGAATGATGTGGCGGATTTGTATGGGAATGTCACTTCTAACACTATTAGATTCACTGCAGAGTTGGCTCTCCTAAACTTTACTAATATGTCTATAACTGGCTTTAAAAAAAAATCTCCTACGCCATTTCTTGACAGCCGCAAGACACCTGGTTCCTAGGTATTGGAAAAGATCGGAATGCCCATCACGTAAAGAGTTAGTGGCTGAGTTAGATGACGTACGGGTCATTCCATGTCAAGTGAACCAATGATTATTACCTCTATATTTTTAATTCTTTTGAGATTTTGTTATTTGATAATAGCATGTCAGACAATGCAAAATGTGAAGAGAAAAATTTTTTTAAAAATTTATTTTTTTTTAAATGATTTTCAAAGTTCGGAAAAAGTGTGAATTTCGCTGTTGCCTGCCTTTACGTTTCTCCTCATAACTAAGGCTAGGAATAAGATAGAGAGACAAAATAAACACCATTCTACTCAGAACTATACAGGCTTTCACCAGATATGTCACAAGAGGATCTTTGTTAATATTTTACCCATGTGATCGCAAGCGCAAAACTTTAAAACGTATTTCCGAAAAATCGGCGCGCTTTAAATATTTCAAAAACTGCCCATGTGTCTGCTTTGCTCTTAGCCACATCTGTACCAAATTTCAAGTTGGGATCGCAATGGGATCATATTTTAACATATTTTACTATTAATAGCGTCAATGGGTCATTCCATATCAAGTGATCTAAATATGAATATTTTTTTTTACCTGACGTCTTTAGATTTTTTTTTTTTTTTTCCTTTATGAAGTACTACTTTAGTTAATTACAAATTAAAAGTTTGGAATTTTTTTCTTCATCAGTTAATTTTTTACAGATTTTTAAAGTTTAAAAAAAGGGTGAATTTTGGCCTGGTACGACTTTAAATTTTTTTATCTCGGGCTAGAAATAAGATAGAGAAACAAAATAAACACCATTCTACTCAGAACTGTCCAGGCTTTCACCAGATATGTCACAAGAGTATATTTGTTAATTTTAATTTTTTACCTATGCGAATGCAAACGCAACATTTTGAAACGCATTTCCGAAAAAAACATTTTAATAAAAATTTTCCAAAACTGCCCATGTGTCTTTTATGCTCTTAGCCACATCTGTACCAAATTTCAAGTTGGGATCGTGATGGGATCATATTTTAAAATATTTAACTATGGTTAATCTCATTTTTATTAAATTTTGAAAAAACATATGAAAGACATACATTCAATCTTTTAACAAAATCTTGAGACATATAAAATATACAAAAAGAGAATTCACAAAGTTATTAGTAACTTTAAGATAAGCTGCAAATTTACTTTTGCGCTTATCTCTGGTGCAATATATACTACAATCTAAATATAATTCCAAACACTCAAGTATACAACCTTTCTCAGGGTTTTGAGATGTTCTGATGTCAAGGGGACAAGCAGCCCCAGCAGAATGATTTTTATTACTTGGCCCCTTCTAACAGGTTGACCACGTAAGTGGGTCATTACCCGTTGAGGCCTAGTTGGAATAGTCTATCGACTGGTGTACCGGAAAGGAAGGCCGAAATATTAATGATCTACTCACAGCTCAGAGTTTTCGATACCTGTCTAATGTTCACTAGAATTCTGAAGATATAGGCGTAGAAAGGAAATACCTAGACTGAATGTATCAGATGGGAAGAAAAGAGAGATAGAAAAGAAGAGAGAGAGAGAAGAGAAACAAAAACCATTAAAAAAAGTTATACTGGGAAAGAAAAGCCACGTAAGAAAAAAAGAAAAAAAGGAGGGGGGGGGACGGGTGAGGTATGGGAAGGAGAAAGGGTACTCATCCCACTGGCTCCCCATCAGCCAGAGGTCGAGCCATATTATCTGTGCTGGAAAAGATACTCCTAAATTCTGCAGAGTCGTGAAAAAGAATCCATTCAACCCAAATCCCTAAGAATTTGTTCCGAGATCCCGACGCATCAGCTGCGAGCTCCTCCATTCGATATGTGTCCATCAATTCTTTGAACCAATCAAGTAGAGATGGAGCCCGGCTTGATTTCCAGAACCTCGGGATCACAGCACGAGCAGCCGAGATGCAAAAGCGGAGAATATCCCTCTTCTGTAGCCCAATAGGACCTGGAAAAATGGATAACATTGCCGATCCTGGGCAGCATTCGGCTTGTTTACCTGTTATCCGGGCGTACGCATTGACAACCTCAGACCAGAACCGCCGGATTTCCCCACAACTCCACCAAATGTGTATCATTGTACCCTTCTCTTCCCCACAGCGCCAGCAGGTATCAGGGGTTCCAGGGAACATGTTCCGGAGTGTCGTCGGGCACAAGTACCATCTAGTGAGCAGCTTATAGCTTCTTTCTTGTGCAGAACAAGCGCTAGCTAGTGAGTGAGTAAATATAAAGCATTTCTGCCAATTAGCTTCTGAAATGCTACACCCCAATTCCCTCTCCCAAGCACGTTGGAAGTAAAGGGTGCCCTGCTCTCTCATGGACCCTAAGGCCTGGTATAGAAATGATATTTTGCGCCTCGGTGGAGCCTCCAGTTGGAATAACCTCTCCAATACGTTGGGCGTCAATCTTACCCTGCAAGAGTGGTCAGCTGAATATAATTATGCTCTGTATTGGAGAAATTCGAATCACTTAAGAGGTCTCGTAGGTTCTTTGAGTTGTAGCTCTGCCATCGGGGGCAAACCACCACTGGACAGAGTCTGTCCTACTCGGGTGTCATCCACAATCCGCCAACATAAAAATCTCTGCCTGTCAAATCTGGGTGGGAAAGATGGGTTGGAAAAAAGGGGAGTCAAAGGGCTAAGTCTGTCGTTTAAGCGGAGGGTTTTCGTCACTAGGTGCCATACCTTCAAGGTGTTTCTGGTCATGTCTGTCAAAGGTACTAGGTCTGTGGAGTCTTTAGGGGAAATCCAAAGCAGGTGTTTCAGTGGAATCCCCAAACCCTCTTGCTCCACCCCTACCCATTTCTTGGAGGACGCATGATAATGCCAATCTAGAGCTCTAACAAGAGAGGAAGCCTCAAAGTACGCTCGTATGTTGGGTAGTCCAACCCCTCCTCTGGTCTCGGGCAAGGATAGGATATTCATTCGCAATCTGGACCTCTTTCCCCCCCAGACAAATCTAAGGATCATAGATTGCATTTTGGAGAGGAAACCTCTATCCAATAGAACAGGAACTGTCTGAAAAGTATATAAGAGTCGGGGCAAGACATCCATCTTGACTACGTTTATTCTCCCGAACCAGGATAGCTTTAATTGTCTATAGGAGGTAAATGCCGATTCCGCGTTAGTCAAAAGGGGTTGATAATTTAAATTGAATATTTGTTTAAGATCTTTTGGTATAAGGACTCCCAAGTACTTAATGGCTTCTACTTTCCATTTAAATGGGAACTGTTTAGATAGATGAGAAACCAATTCTCCAGGCAAAGAAATATTGAGTGCCTCGGTTTTGGAGCAATTCACTTTAAAGTTGCTCAATTGTCCGAACCGTTCAAACTCCATTAAGACCGAAGGGATGGAGACCAGGGGCTGGGAGATGTAAAGTAGCAGGTCATCTGCAAATAAGGCTAATTTGTGATGACTCTGTCCCAGCTTGACCCCATGGACGCATTCATTGGACCTAAGTGCAAAATATTTAACTATTATAGTGTCAATTCAAAAGTCACCAAGAACACAATCAGTCATTTTTTCACAATTGCCCGTCAATAGTTTGAATTTGATATAAAGAAACATAGTCTTGTAACATCTCAAATGAAAGCTGTTACCGTTCTGAGTAAAATGATGCCTCTCCCACTTCATTATCTTATTTCTAGCCTGAGATAAAAAAATTTAAAGTCGTACCAGGCCAAAATTCACCCTTTTTTTAAACTTTAAAAATCTGTAAAAAATTAACTGATGAAGAAAAAAATTCCAAACTTTTAATTTGTAATTAACTAAAGTAGTACTTCATAAACGAAAAAAAAAAAAAAAATCTAAAGACGTCAGGTAAAAAAAATATTTCATATTTAGATCACTTGATATGGAATGACCCATTGACGCTCTTATTAGTAAAATATGTTAAAATATGATCCCATTGCGATCCCAACTTGAAATTTGGTACAGATGTGGCTAAGAGCATAGCAGACACATGGGCAGTTTTTGAAATATTTAAAGCGCGCCGATTTTTCGGAAATGCGTTTTTAAAGTTTTGCGCTTGCGATCACATGGGTAAAATATTAACAAATATCCTCTTGTGACATATCTGATGAAAGCCTGGACAGTTCTGAGTAGATTGGTGTTTATTTTGTTTCTCTATCTTATTTCTAGCCCGAGATATGATAGAAAATGTAAAACCATACCAGGCCAAAATTCGCACTTTTTTAAAACTTTAAAAATCTGTAAAAAATTAACAGATAAAGAAAAAAATTCAAAACTTTTTTTTTGTAATTAGATAAAGTTGTTCTTCAGATAGAAAAAATTTTTTAAAAATCTGAGGACGTCAGGGAAAAAAAATATTCATTTTTGGATCACTTGACATGGAATGACCCGCATGCAGGATGGAGGAACTCATTGCTTCTAGTTTACCCGATGAAAAGAGTATTGTAAGACATTGTAATATATGGACCCCTTGGATTTTGTATCAGGAAACTACAGATCTGAAGTCTTGGCTTACCTACACCTAGACCAGTAAAACGTTTAGGTCAATCAGTCATGTTGCATATACGTCTTATAAAATACCCTGTTCCTACTTTCCCTTTCTACTTTCTGATCTTTTCCTCTTTACTTTTCTTTTTCTCATTACACTGAGGTTACATATGTATAACTAGATTGAGTTTTATCGTTATGTAACCTTGTTTATAGGAAGAAAGAAAGTTTACTATAAGTTGTACTTCCTGACTATTTCTTAATATCAACCATTGTTTCCTGGTTTACACAGATATATTGTAGTCGGTATTACAGCTGCGTCTGCTTCATAATATGTTTTCTGATTGGCAAAGTTCATCTGCGTTTTGTATATGATATTCGCAGATGATGTTTATAGATATTTCAATGTTCTAAAATTAATAAACATTGATTTAACGAAAAAAAATGCAGAAACAAAATATAAAATAATTAGTTTTCAAGGCCTACTTCTGCCTGAATCTCAAAAACGTCTGGTTAAAGGAAAAAAATTATATATAGCTGGCATGTAACACTATAACACACTGACAAATTATAGCGCATATAACTGTATTGATTATTTTTCTTATATTGAATCATGGAAAAGAAAGGATTGTGCTATAGACATTGACCCCTTATGTCAGGCTGGGACGTACGGACACCCAGCATGTGGATAAAACACACGAGAAAGGCCCTGGTGATGGGGAGCGGGGTCACCTCCTTACACTCACTTGAGTCTGCAACCTAGCGTCCCTATGCATGTCCTTGTCACGCGTGTAAGCCCTCCCTTGCTCTGGACTCATCCTGGGTAACGAGCAGGCTGGCAAGGTCACTAGTAGCATCATTTCTACAGTAATATAACACAAGGAAAGAGAAACAGAGGGAAATTAACACAAAAGGGATAAACTCCACAATGTAGCAAAAACATCAGAGCTGCAATTGTCACAACACCACAGCTTCTTCCAAAGAGCTCAGCATAGAAAGGGATTCTATAACCGGTGTCAGATGGTAAGACACGTGACTATAGCTGAGGGGAGTGGTCACCAAAACTACACCTGAGATTACGGCTTACAAAGAACAATTAGATAGGAAAAAGTCCTTTATCACTGCAGCACCAAAATAAAGTATATACATTTACATACAAGTTATAGACCTGTGATCAATATGGCGTTATAACCTTCAGGTCTCAGACTCATCAATGGTCTCCCTAGGGTGGGATACACTCATGACACCTTAGCAATGGAGGTATTTTGAAAACCATAGAGTTACCCAGTGATTCTCCCTAGCTGCTAACAAACAGAAGGAATCCCAGGAAATAATTTTGTTATTGTTCTTTTATTAAGTTTGAATTTATATACAGTAATCTGGGTGTTGATATCGAAACAAATTGGAACTAAACTATCTTATGACAAGACGTCTTACTTATATGCTACACTGTTCAAGTAGCAACAGGTATAGTCCAGTAAGGAAGTCTACTGGATACTTTTTAATCACGTTTTAAGTTTTTTTCTTAAGACAAATTTAATGAGTACAGATTGGTCCCTAAAGGGTGAATGTCTTATGCGACAGTTCTGGCTGAAACAGCTGGGAAGTATCTCTGGACGCAGGCCTGGTTATGGAAAGTTGACTTTCTAAGAACCTATTGCCAAAAACACAGATTTTGGCAAAGAAAGTGCAATTTTCCTACGTTTAATAGTTTTCTACAGTTATAAAATTCAGAAGTTTATGAAAAACTACAGGACGGAGGCACAATTCATGGCACATAAGTGTAACCATGTTCAGTGGAACATGATCTATGTGGAACATAAATTTACAGAAGTACAATGAACGTTTATTTTCCAGGTCTGGGGATTAAAACCAAAGTGTGAACTTTATGAATGTCTGTGAGCAGGAGGCTTGGAGTCTGCCAATCCCACTTGTGTTCCCGGGAAAGGGATTCCCAGAACCTGGATATATCACTAAACATTGTCATTTCAGACTGGTCTCGTTTGTCCATTGGATGTGGAATAAATGTCATAATGAAGAATACATTAACGGGCCAAATCTAGATAGGCACAAGGTATATAGTGATCTTCATTTATTTCAGTAGAATTTGGGGGTCTTGGATTTCTCAGGTCTCTGAAATTGTCTTTATTCTAAGGGTAAATCAATATATCCATTCTCCACCATCAATAACACAGGTCAACAAAAAAAATTTTTTTTTCTGGTGCCCAAAATATTTTAATGAATTTGGGGTATTTTTGGGGTGCTGATTCTGAATATGCTATCAGTTTTGCCAGATTGGCTCAAGTTTTTGAGATTTTTGGTATCTTATTTATAGCACTTGTTGGTAAATGCGACGCATCATCTCATTAATTTCTTTGGATTAGTACTTGAACTGAGCAGTTCTCAATATAGTTTTGTGTTAATTAGTGTTCTAAAAGTTTGTTCATAGCTTGGTTTTTGGCACTAACTTTATGTTGTTTTCTGTTGTCCAGTGAAAAGCATGAACTCATCAAGAAGAAGTTGTCTTAACGATCCAGACTCATTCTGTTACATTTGTGGTGAATATACACTGACAAAACATAGAAGAAACATAACAGACTTCGTTAAAAAAGTAGCAAAAAACGTCTTTTTTGTTACACATTTTACGAAAAATCTCAAAAACTTGAGCCAATCTGGCAAAACTGATGACATATTCAGAATCAGCACCCCAAAGTTACCCTAAATTCAATGAAATATCTTTGGCACCAAAAATGCTGTTGACCAGTGTAATCACTGGTGACTGTATTAATGTGTTACATTATCCTTGATGATATCTTGTTGCAGCAATTCTCTTAACAGGTAAAAAAAAAACAAAAAACTTTTTATAAGACTTTGGGAGAGACTTATTGCACAAACTTTCTGGTGGGGATAAGTAGTGCAGCCACGCTCCCGTCCAGAGAGGGGGAGGCTGAATCGGGTGATTCATGCGAGACTTGAGCGAGTAACTAGCATGCCTCTCGGACCGTGTATTTCCAGCCTATTAAACTGTTACTGAAGACAAATGACACATATAATCTGCACTAAAAACGCAGCAAAAAAGAGCAAAACCTCCATTATGTAAGAAGTTTTTTTTTGTTTTTTTACTGTCAGTAGAGCAGGTTTAGATGACAGGAAAAAATAGATAATAAAAGCAATGTGTGAACAAGGCCTAATGTTGTTTTGATGTTATATCACAGAATGAATTACTTTACAATAAATTGACACAATTGAAAAAACAAAAACAAATCATAGCTAACAAAAAATACTCCTAAGGCTATGTGCCGACGGTGCCTTTTTTAATGTGTTTTTGCATCTTTTTTTTTTTTTAAACTTTTGTCACATAAGCGCATGTGTATCCTTCCCCCAGCAAAGTCTATGAGAATTATGAATCTCTGTGCCAATGATGCTTCTTTTTTCCTTGCAGACTTTTTTTTTTTTTCCAGAGAAAAAAAATGAGCCTGACAATTCTTGGTGCGTTTTAGCAGCGTTTTTCTGACCTTTCTGCCATTGGGAATAGTGAAAAAATGCAAGACCAAAATCTGCACCAAAAACACGTTGCATATTTGGTGCATTTTTCTGGCACAGGGTGCAGTTTAGCAGCATTTTTACTGCAGAAAATTTCTGCACCTAAAAAGTTGTGTTGGCGCATTGTCTGAGATGGTCTTTTGTCATGATCAAGTTAAGGGATATTTATTTTTTTAAAGATTGACAGTTCTGACTCACCCCATGGTACGTCTAGACATTGGATTGGGCACTCCTCAGGCCACTCGCAGGGGCAGCTATATAGCATGGGAGGAGTTCCGGGCAGTAAAGGAGGCCGGATCTAGCAACCTAACTAGCTTCAGAGCAGCACGGCAGGTTGTAAAGCAAAGAACCTGCTAGCGGCGCATGCCCCTTCTCCTAGGTAACGAGCTGCACACTACAAAACTGAGAATCCCGATGTTCTTAAGAATAAGGCCGGCTTCACACCACTATTTTCAGCTGTCAGGTTGTGTTCAGTGTTTTGCAGGATGCACCGGACGCGCACAAACTGAGGGAAAATATGTCCTCCGATCCTGCTTTGTGCCGGATTCGTTTGTGCGCGTCTGTGCCGCTGTCCAGTGCTGAAATTTCAGAAGCGCGGCTGCAGGGGAGTTGCTCGCGGTGCTGAAATTTCAGCCGTGGAGCTGTCCAGGTGCTGAACTTCAGTGGTGGCTCTGAAATGCTGCGCTGTCCATGGTGCTGAATGAACGAGGCTGCATTTCAGAGCCGTTGCTTTTTCAGCAACAGGCGCCCGGGAACCGGTAAGATTTTTTGCGGGATCTGGGAGGATCTGGTTGTTTTCATTTTTGCCACCGGACGCAAAGAATGATGCAAACTCCGATCTTGTGCCCAGGACAAAAAACTAATAAAACTGGATCTTCCCGGAAAACCACAAAACCGGATGGCAAATAACAGCGATCCGGCACCATAGGGTTGCATGGGGGGTAAAATCAGATCCAGTTCTGTTCGGTTCACACCAGACAGACCTGGACCCGAAAAATCGTGGTGTGAAGCCGGCCTAAGTTATTTGCAAAGATGATTTTTTTTTTTTTTGCAAGCAGTTTATCCATTTGATCCATTTAAGAACTCGAGATAACCCCTGCCATGCAGAGTTATCTGTAACCTTGTTCATGTAAGTCTATTTCTCCCAGCTTCATAACAGCTGGAGAGCCGCAGGTTGTGAGCTACAGCCTCAAGGAATAAACTCTGACTCAGGAGGACAGATATTTCCTGTTGTCTTTGTTTTGTATCACATATTTTACTAATAAAAGCAGCATCTGTCAGAGAGTATCGTCCTTAAAAACAGGTCAAGATAATAAAAATGCACTGGAGTATATATATAGCCCGAGTGTATCAATATATTTCTAAACATAATGTATAAGATGACAAAAATGGCACATAGAATATCTATGTAAATACAATTATTCAGGTGAAACAAGTGGATTCATCAGGAAATGAGTAACAATTCCTTCAATACAGGTTAGGACATCCTCATCATTATCATAATAAAAACCTCTATGGGTATAAATAAGAGGTCTACCAAACACATAATGTGCAAAAAGTTATAATCCACCTTATCCATAAAGTGCACCAGGCCCAGATAAAAGGGCAGACAAAGACCCCAACGCACGTTTCGCATGTTAATGATGTTGCTGGACAGTGGTTAAAGTGGTGGCTTTTGTTTATATTGGGAAAACCTGGTGACAAGTTCCCTTTAAAAAGTATTGTAGATGTGACCTGTGTCCTGACCCTGCGTTGCTCTAATATTCCAGTAAAGGGATTCATGAAGAAAGGATGGCACTCACTAAGAAATGTCTTCAAATGTGCATCAATCCTATTCCATGAGCCGGAATAAGGGGTTACAAGCAGTGCAGGGAGGGAGGAGGTGCATGGTGGACTACAGGCGCTCAGCATCACGTGTTTACGCTTCAATGGGTCCATACTGATCTGTGGCCAAACTTCCGGTCCTTATACAGGCGGAGCATAATGTTTTAATATTACATCTAATTCCAGTAAAGGGTAAATGCATCTAACAGATTTTACCCCAGGAAAGATCTTGAACTCTGTGGCCACGATCCGTCACTTGTGGTTTTTATCAGTCACTTTTCTTTTTTGTCTTGTGGCATTCATTGTTTTTTTGCAAAAAAAAAAGTCACCAAAAGCGCCAACCTGAAAGCTCCACCAGAAACCTTACTCCGGGCGAGGACTGGAGAGAGCTTTGCAAAAAAAGGCAACATTGGGTTAAAGTTAAATTATAAGAATCTGGATAAAACATCTGGACAAGCAAACTTGTTGAGGGGAAAAAAAAAATAAAAAAGAAAACTTAAAGTGTCGAAAAGATGCAGAGAATAAAGCACAAGTACTGAACCCACTAAAAAGGAGGAAATTACTCCTGAAAAGTGGAGAGACAGCAATGGGAAATGGGGGCCAGAGTCTCTCCTGGAACCGTGAGAAGGGAGACGTCCCCAGGGAGTGAAATGTTCTATGGCTGATGAGACACAGACGGAGCCTCCGGGACTTGGTGTAACTTTCCGTATGTTGGGTTGGTTATATTATTAGCAGCTTTTTCAAAGAAAAATTAAAGCATGAAATCGTTGTTTTAACTTAGATATTATGCACAACTTTATTACGTTTTTGTGCATGTTTTGATGCATGTGTCACAGAAAGTTGTCAGTAATAAGTATTTATAAATAATGACCTTCATCAAGAAGGTAATTTAAACTAAAAAAAGCATCACAAATGCATCATCCGTTTGTGCTGCTTTTTAGTTCTGTTTTCGAGGTACACAGACAGACACACAGACAGTGACACACACACAGTTTCTTACCCTCTCTGGCGATCCCACAGTGAGCTCCGGTGATATCTTCCTCCTGACCATTGGCAGGACCTGTGAATAGTACGAGTACTTACAGGATCTTGCACCATGTTACTCTCAAGCTGAGTCACATGGCGCTAGGTCCTGTCAGTACTGTATCCGACTACCCACAGGTCCTGTTGGTGCCAGGGAGGAAGACATCACCAGAGCTTACCGTGGGATCGCCGGAGAGGGTAAGTAATTAGATGTTAGTGCTGCAGAAAGTGCATCAGAAAAGTGGAGCACAATTTGACGCTCATCATTTCCTGGAAGCGCTTTCTGCACCACAAACGCAATAGTCAAAAACACAGTGTCTGCAGAGCAAATTGAAAATCCCATTCTCTTTGCTGCCTGATCCATTTTTTGCACAGTTTTCAAAAATAAACGCAGCACCAAAAACGTCCAATGAGAACACAGCCTAACCCGTGTGGTCTAATCCAGAGGTAATGTTCTCTTCATGTTGTCCACTGAATCTGGATAACACACACTTGATTGGTGGAGTCAAGTCTGACTGTGGGATCAGACTACAAGGCTGGAAGTTTGTATTTTTCAACTACAGACATAAAATAGGAAACTTTGCATTTACACAGTTGGAAAAGTTTCATTATTTACTGTATATCCAGTGGTGCAATAAAAAACCAGGCTGAAAGGCTGGATTCACCAGGTTTTCATCACCTAACCTGAAAGCAGCATGATGTAGAGGCAGAAACCCTGATTCCAGCCATGTGTCACTGTGCTGCTTTCTGCAGTTTTGATAATATCCCAGTTTTATCAGCAGATTATCACTAGAGGACTAGTAAGTAATCCTTTTGCTAGGTGGTCCAGCCCCTCCCCCACCGCTGGCCGCTTTCTGCCTATGCACAGTGTACACAGAGAGCTGTCAATCAGTGGTGTGGGCGGGGTTTTACAGAGCTCAGTATTCAGATAATTTGCAGAGCAAACAGAGATTTTATTAAAACTACAGCAAGCAGCCCAGTAGGTGACACATCTCTGGATTCAGGGCCTCTGCCCCCTATCATGCTGCAATCAGATGGGAAGCTAAATCTTGGTGATCCTCTTTAAATTCAATTTTTTTACAATATAAAATTTGACCATAAAAAGAATGTGAATCTTGAATTTCAGGTTTGTTTTCGTCCTTTTTATCTGCAGAACGTGATGCAATGAGTATATAACTGACTTTCCGCACTGACGTCATGGAGCTCATTTGTGACAACCTTCTCATCTGGGAAGCAGATATTCTTTCACAATCAACAAGATACATGATACATAGGATACAAAGCCAAAAAGACTGACTGAAGTGGAAATGATTCATCTGTTTTGTGAGTATAATGTGGCTACATTCGGCTCGGGATTTATCCCTGATTTTTGGCAGCTGTAGAATCCCCCAACAGAAGGAGACCCTGGAACGGAGAAGGAGACCCTGGAACGGAGAAGGAGACCCTGGAACGGAGAAGGAGACCCTGGAACGGAGAAGGAGACCCTGAAACGGAGAAGGAGACCCTGGAACGGAGAAGGAGACCCTGAAACGGAGAAGGAGACCTTGAAACGGAGAAGGAGACCCTGGAACGGAGAAGGAGACCCTGAAACGCGGAAGGAGACCCTGAAACGGAGGAGACCCTGGAACGGAGAAGGAGACCCTGAAACGGAGAAGGAGACCTTGAAACGGAGAAGGAGACCCTGGAACGGAGAAGGAGACCCTGAAACGCGGAAGGAGACCCTGAAACGGAGGAGACCCTGGAACGGAGAAGGAGACCCTGAAACGGAGAAGGAGACCTTGAAAAGGAGAAGGAGACCCTGGAACGGGGAAGGAGACCCTGAAACGGAGGACACCCTGGAACGGAGAAGGACACCCTGAAAGGAGAAGGAGACCCTGGAACGGAGAAGGAGACCCTGAAACGGAGGAGACCCTGGAACGGGGAAGGAGACCCTGAAACGGAGGACACCCTGGAACGGAGAAGGACACCCTGAAAGGAGAAGGAGACCCTGGAACGGAGAAGGAGACCCTGAAACGGAGAAGGAGACCCTGGAACGCGGAAGGAGACCCTGAAACGGAGGAGACCCTGGAACGGAGAAGGAGACCCTGAAACGGAGAAGGAGACCCTGGAACGGAGGAGACCCTGAAACGGAGGAGACCCTGGAACGGAGAAGGAGACCCTGAAACGGAGACGGAGACCTTGAAACGGAGAAGGAGACCCTGGAACGGGGAAGGAGACCCTGAAACGGAGGAGACCCTGGAACAGAGAAGGAGACCCTGAAAGGAGAAGGAGACCCTGGAACGGAGAAGGAGACCCTGAAACGGAGAAGGAGACCCTGTAACTGAACGGAAAACCTGAAGATTTCACTCTGAAATGTCCCAATGAACCTCAATTCTCCGGGATAACAGATACCTTGTATCCAGAGACGACAATGCTTGATTTACCCTAACAAACATTAACTTTGAGCCTTTTTTATTTAGTACAATAAGAGAAAGATCTAAGAAGCCTTAATAGCATTTGATCATTCCAAAGTTTTGCCAAGTTTTTCTGGCTTCGATAACGTTTGATAGATGAAATGTCGGCCAAGAGTTACAGTGCTCAACTGAACTGAGTGAAGCAATTCAGGGAGCGGATTTAAAGGGAAAATGGTCTCTAATCTGTAGGCCGCACGTTATAGAGCAGGAGCAGCTGATCAGATTGATTTTGTTTTTGTGGGACAGGTTTCAGTAAGGCTATGTATGTGCCGATGCCGAGTTTTTTATTGCAGTATTTTCAGCACCAAATCCGCACCCTGTGTCAAAAAAGGCAGTAAAATCCACTATGCAGCTTTTGCAGATTTTTGTACATTTTTGGTGCTTATTTGCATGCAGAAAATGTGCGGATTTTTGTTGCATTTTTGTGGTGATTTATTTCCAGACAGATAAAACTGAGATGAGAGAGAGAGAGACCGGAGCATTTCATAAATCTTGCGGATTAGGTGAAAAATGCACCGATTACTCAGTCAAAACGTTCAGTATGAACACCCCTGAGCTTATGCAGTGTTTTTATCACATTACAATGGAGTCTATAGGTGAAAAACCCCGCATAAACGCTGAAAGAACTGACATGCTGCAGATTTTTCCGCACAAAAATCTACACAATTTCTGCAGCGGAAAAAAATGCACCATAGGCAAAACACTTCAAATGTCCCATGGAATTCACTGGGACTTTGCTAGGTTGCTGATTAGGCACAAATCTGCACCTTTTCCGCAGCATAATCTGCAGCTAGGGCACAAGGGCCCAAAACTGGCATTTTATTTATTGAAATCCCAGGTGTTTACATAGATATGAGTCCAATGTCTGGTCCCTGTATTCATGAGTCCAGTGGGTGGTTCTATTGGTGATTGAGAGTCCACCCTGTATGACTGTGCATGCAGATACAGCTGTCAATCACTAGTAAGAACACCCACTGGACTCATGTATACAGGGACTACCCACTGGACTCGTATGCATGCAGGGACCACCCACTGGACTCATATGTATAGCAGGACTGCCCACTTGACTTGCATGTATACAGGGACTGCCCAATGGATTCATATGCATGCATGGACCACCCACTGGACTCATATGTATAAAGGGACTGCCCACTGGACTTGTATATATACACAAGGACCGTCCCCTGGACTCGTATGTATATAGTGACCATCCACTGGACCCCTAGGGATTCAGGGACCACCCACTGGACTCACATTTATACAGGGACCACCCACTGGACTCATAGGGACACAAACATTAGGAAACTTAATAAGTTACAAGTTATACTAAATCTTTTCCAACTACCCTAAATATAGTTCAGCTCTCCTTCTCCATAGCCTGCTCTCTACAGATCTGTCTGATACATAACACATAAAGTATTGCTGCTATAACCTGAAATGAACCTCTAGTGTCTCATTGACTCAGGTTGCTTCTCTGCTCTCCCTCATGCTTTACACTGCAGCAATAATTGTTTTGATTGGTAGCTGTGTATAACTTTACCACCAGCTTTATTATGACTGCATTGTGTGGAGATGGAAGATAAATTATTATACATAATCTGCTAAAATAACTGTTGCATTATATCTGGAAGGAAGGGGTTAACAGTCTGTGCTGCCAAAGGAGTGGATGAAGCAGATAGGGTAATCCAAGCAGTCTTATTTTTCCAAGTGATAAACTTCTTTCTCCTTTGAAACACATAGGGTAATCCAAGAAGTCTTAGTATGTCTATCTGCTTCATCCACTTCTTTGGCAACGCAGACTATTAACCCCTTCCTTCCTGATATTCTGTCTTTTACTCCGTTGGGCCATACATTAGTGAATCCCGTGGCTGTGGACGCACAGCTCCAACGACATGAGCTTTTCTCTAGTTGCGCTTGTCCTTTTTAATTTCTATCCTGTGCAAAATAATAGCTGCAACAAAACATCTGTACTGGAGCAGATATGCGGATTTCCACTTTGTGCAATTTACTGATATTTTGCAACTTACTGACCTTAGACAAGAGGAAAATACCTGTAACAACAGGGTTGTAACAACAACAGGTGTAGGGGTTGCAATTACACCTGGTCCTTGGAGCCTAGGGGGCTCCAAAAGTCCCTTTGGTCAGGGCATAACAATTGCGGTTGCAGGGTCGTGGTTGCGACAGAACCCAAGCCTGTAAGGGGCCCGCGCCGCCAGCCGCCCCCTGCCCCCACTGATCCCACCGCCCACTTCACAATGGATGTGCGACTCCAAAGACGCACATCCATGTGACCGCGCAGCGGCACACACAGCATTATGACCCATGTGTCAGGGAGGGAAGGGGTAGCCTCCTGCTTCCAACTATTGCTGGCCCCTCCCCCGCTTCCTCTTACAGTTAGGTTTCACTGTGTGTTCCACTGTGGAACGCATATATCACGCTGATGCCACCTCCTCCACAATAGTAGGTGGCACTTCCTGCTTCATGTGTTACACAGTGACAACACACACCGGCACCAAGCCTCCGCAGTCTTCAGCAAAGGAGACCAGAGCAGTGGGAGAACAGGGAGAGGGAAGTACAGATTTATTTTTTTGAAGTACACGGTTGCCAGAGGAATATAGGGGGAGGAGGGGGGTGCATTATACAGTATGGAGAGAGGAGGCTGCACTAGAGAGAGGAGACTACAATATAAGAGAGAGAGAAGGCTGCACTATATGGGGAGAGGAGGTTGCACTATATGGGGAGAGGCTTCACTATATGGGGAAAGGAGACTACACTATATAGAGGAGGCTACACTATATAGGGAAATGAGGCTGCACTATATGGGGAGAGGAGGCTGCACTATATGGGGAGAGGAGACTGCACATATATGGAGAGGAGGCTGCACTGTATCAGGCTGCACTACATGGGAAAGAGACTGCACTATATGGAGAGAGGAGGCTACACTATATGTGGCTGCACTGAGGCTGCACTATATGAGGCTGCACTATATGGAGAGAGGAGGCTGCACTATTTGAGGCTGCACTATATGGAGAGAAGAGGCTTAACTATATGAGGCTGCACTATATGGAGAGAGGAGGCTGCACTATATGAGGGTGCACTATATGGAGAGAGGAGACTTTACTATATGAGGCTGCACTATATGGAGAGATATGAGGCTGTATTATACTATATGGAGGGCTATGAGGCTGCCTTATACTATATTGAGGGCTTTGAGACTGCATAATGCTATATGAAGGACTGAGGCTGCATTATACTATATGGAGGGCTATGAGGCTTCATTATGCTAAATGGAGGGCTGAGGTGGCATTATACTGTATTGAGGACTATGAGGCTGCATTATATTATATGGAGGACTGTGAGGGTGTATTATACTAGATGGAGGAATGTGAGGCTGCATTTTGATATATGGAGGGCTTTGAGGCTGCATTATACTATACAGTGGGTGGATATTGGCAGTGCATTATAATAATTGGATGACTATGGGGGCTACATTATGAATGGGGGACAATGGGATGCATGATAATACACAGAGGACTATGGGGGTACTTTGTAATATATGGAGGAATATGGGAATTCATTACAATAATAATAGGAGGACTATGGTGACGGGAAAAGGAAGACTATACCAGGATGGGGGACATATATACCACAATAAGGGCCACATTCCAGGATGAGGGATATTAATATATAATGAAGGGGAGGGGAGAGGGGTCAATTTGTGGGTCTTTATAGGCTGGGGGGGGGGGCACAGGTCTAAATTTCACACCGGGGCCCATCAGACTCTAGTTACGCCACTGCCTGTGGCCTATAGAAAGAGCCTAATACTATTCAAGATTTGCAATGATTGGGGGCCCCGTTGAAGCTTTTGCATCAGGGTCCTTCAAGTTGTGTAACATCATAGTGATTGTCATATTACTTTAATAGATCCAGACAAATTTGGATTTGTTAATACAGGCTAGAAATATATAACAGGTATATACAATTAGTAACTGATCATAGAGGGAAAACTGATAAGTGTAATTTAAGATGATTTTTCAAAATAATGTACACGAGTAATAACTATTTTTGACCATTACTTGTATACCCGTACTTCATTTTTCATCATATTTCAGATCTCCCCTCTACAGACGATCTCTCTAGTTTGCAGTTGACTCTGAGCTGGCAGGAAGAGACTTGTGAACTGCCTTGGGATTGTGATGATGGTACTAAAGGTCTTCCATAAAGCTTGGGAATAGGAAATTGACCTATAATATGTTATTAGAGTATAAAGGGTTAATTTATCACTAGTGATGAGCGAGTGTAATCGTTACTATTCGCTACTCACATGGATAGTACGGTATTCGCGATACTCGTTACTCGGCGAGTATCACTGGTGCTTGTGAGTGATGTGTCTATCGTTATTGATCTGACACATATTGCCAGCTCCCATCAGTACACAAAGTGAGCAGGCTGAATGGTAGGGTGTTTTATGCATTGGAAACGTAAAAAAGCCCACCCTGTCCCAGACTCATTTGGTTGTATGTGTGTGGGCGCAGTCTGTCACTAATTGGCTAACATTGGACTCACTATTCGGACGAGTATTACAAAGTACTCGTTACAAGTATAGCGACTGCAGATATTTTGCTACTCGCTCATCACTACTTATCACGCATCTGTGATAACAGCCCAGAGTAAATCAAGCAAAGGTCTGAAATGCACCAATTCATTCATTTTTCCATGGGACTGCCAGAAAAAGATGAGTAAGTGCTCAGTCCCATAGAGAATGACTGGAGTGGTGGTGCATATGGAGCTGCACAGAGCCCCCATTCTTCAGATCGGTGGAGGTCTCAGCGATCAGACCCTGACTGATCAGTAAGTTATCAAATATTCAGTGATTGATGAGAATACCCCTCTACACCAAAATAGACATTCAAAGTCGCCGGAGAACAGGAAACTATTCTATAAGGAAATTGTTTTATAAAATCTTTACAAGGACAAAAAAACTAAACCAGCTGTACAGCGTGATGACCCCATAAAGCAGCACCCCATATCTCAGCTTCCTGGACCATTGAGATGGAGCTAATGTGTTTAAGTTATTCATGAATTTGCACAATATTATTAATAACTGTAAGAATCAGAAAAGAAAGGAACTGTCCAAAAATAAAGGCTAAAATGTTCCCTCCTCACAGTCAGGCGGTTCACGCTTTATTTCTTCTGCTAATCTGGATTATTACTGCTCATAAAAAAGCCAAGAAGCCAGCGCTGCTTGTGGTTAGCACACAATACAAAAAGTGCATATGCACATATTAATTTCTAACTGTACTTTAAACTGAGACATTTAGCAAACAATTGATCAATTCTTTGAGCTACCCTGCCACGTCACGGCATTCTCAGGTGGGGCAGTCCTACTCTACGTTTTTTATATGCGCTGTGCCATTACGGCCTCCTGAATGCATTAAAAGCAGGACCACATTAAATGCACACGTACCTGAAGCATTTCTGAACTACTCCCACAGCCTTTTTTATTTATTCTTGCTCATGTTACATTATTCATGGCCGACACGACAGATCTGAACTGAACCCTTCACATTTATGGAGATTCCTGGCAAATTACTGAGCTGTTTTTGTCTCTAGTGAAGATGATAGAACTGACAAAGCTCATTATGTGCAATGTATAAAAAGAAGCGTATGGTGATATGGTGATGTTCACATGTGATGTTTTTGTGGCGCTTTTTTTCTACAGCAAAATAAATGAGATTTTGAAATCCTCACACTTGCTTTTTTTCTTGAGTTTTTTATTTTTTTCAATCTTTTTATCCAGTCATTCATTGTTATTGCAGGGTTTTTAACCTATTCTAATGAATGGGAATAAAATGCAAATAAGAAAAGATATAAAAATGCCACATGTAAAAGTACCCTATAGTATGTGCTCATATTAAGATTTTTCAGATGCAAAAACTAGACTGTTGGCATAAAATTCACACGTTTTGATACTTTTTTTTGCATTTTTTTAATGTGTTTTTAATCCATCCATCTGAATGAGTGAAAAATGCTGAAACCATTGACAAAAAAATACTTTGAAGGTACCTTTACACGCCGCTACAGAAGGTTAGGAACAACCGGGTGCTTCACGTGCACGAGCACGCACCAACGGTTGCAAACGGTACCCGATACTGCCTTTACACGCCGCTACAAGGTGCTCTACAGAAGGTTTAATCTACCTCTAGATGCACCGCCGAGTGCCTCAAGTTACCTTCCGAAAAGCACCTTACCTCATTTACACGCCACTACAGAGGGTAATATGGGAGGACCTGGTGCAGCAGGGACAACACATAGGCGTGCCAGAATTGTGGATTACGAGAATTTCGTACGCTGATAGGACAAAGCAATAGCATCATGATTGGCCAGCCAGCGCAGGAGGCTGACTAATACATGACGCTCGAGCAATTGTGTAGTGTGACTGGTCAGCTCCTTAAATATGCCGCCCTATGCAGCGACAACCAATCACAACGCAGGAGCTTCCACCAATGATCGCTGAAGGGGGTGGTTTTCCCGGAGGCTGTGTCACGCCCCGGGGAGTTATCTAGGTGGGGAAAAAACCTTACCCTACCGTATTTAGACGCCATTACCATCGGGTTGAAATCAACCTGTTCTAGAGCACTGCTCTGAAACAGGTGCCGAAAGTGACAGCTGGCAATAAGCTACTTTACACGCCGCTACCTCGGGTTGATTTGACGGTGCAAGATACATTTGTCTCCATAACCCGGTTGTTTTCTACCTTCTGTAGCGGCGTGTAAAGGTACCATGAGGGTTCAAATTTGGAAGGAAAGAAATAAACCTATAAAACATGGCATTGTTTTCTGCCGAATAAAATCTTCACAAAACATACTGTGTGAACAAGCCCTAAGAAAATGATACATTCCAGATTGGGTGCAAATTTTGGGGCAGAAAAAGAAATCTGCAAGAAATAAAAAAGCACCATGAACACAGCACTTCTGAACTGTCATACTGTCAGACTTCCCAAATGATGAATCGGACCCTTGATGTTCAGTTCTGCTGTTGTCAATTTTGTAGATCTGATTTTATTAATATTATAGGAAAAAAATTGAAATGAGGCGGGTCTGGATCTATCACATGATGGAGACAAATGGCGCCCGATACGCACATTGAATTACAGGGGTGTTCTCTGGCTTGAAGATCGGATAGGGGATGACATTCTGATCGCGGGGACTGACTGCTGAGACAAAGCTCAGCAATCTCTGGCAGTTAGCATAAAGGGCCCATTACACGCTATGATATCGTTAACGACATCGTTTGTACGTCACGGCTTTTTGGGTGGAGCAACGTACCGACGTCGTTGCGTGTGACAAGTACTATCAACGATTAGTCGGCTGATCGTTCATCGGAGGTTTTTGAACCGGACCTTAAACCAGACGATGATCGTCTGTCCAACCTGCAGCATCGGTGTGTGTGACACCTTGATAACGATGTCGTTAACAACTTTGCCTATTGAAAACTGAAGGACGTAGGCGATCAAATGACTGCAAGTATCGTTTGCTTGTCGCGGAATTGTTGCTGCGTCATTAAAGATATCAGTATGTATGACACCTCACTAGCGTTCATTGAACGACGTTCAAGCGATCTAGGTCAAGTCGGATCGTTGGTCGGCTCGTTCGACCATTGAAGCGTGGAACGAGACCTGTAAGAATGAAAGGAGCAACTGTGCGTATGATCGACCGCCACTACGTTTATAGAGATCGCTGGGGGCCATGGCGGTCAGACCCCGACAATCAGAAAATATTGGGATAGCGGATGACTTTTAAACATGAGAATATCCCTTTAAGTGCAAAGGGAATTCCAGAATAAGACATGCAGCACTGATCTGGGTCCCTTTGCCATCATATGTGGTGATATTTATTATTATTGATGCCCCTTTTTAGTGTTAGTAACTGGCATAACTTGCACATAATGCGACAGCCATTGTGACTATATCAGGGAGGGAGAGTTTAGTCTTTGCGTCTATGAACATGAATTGACCATGAATTTTATTACTAACGTGAACATGGTCTTGGGAATTGAATGACCAGCATGTTTTACTGTATTTGAGATATATATGTATATATATGTACACCAAAGACATACTGATAGGATGTTTACAACATTATGAGCCCCAATGGGGACAGTGATGATGTATGCAAAGCACTATGGAATTAATAGCGATATATAAATGAATAAATATTATTATCATGTTATTTCCTCCCATAGTTTTTCCCATCATTAGATTTAGAACTTACCTTCTCATATTTCCCAGATCTTCTGCCAGAAGCTTCATGGGCGACTAGTAAATCCACAGGCGCTGGATCTGGATCCGTCTCTTACAAGGTTTTGTCTGTGATGTGGCAGAAAGTAAGAAATTGTGGAGAGCAGAAAGCTGAGGATCTGCCGCCAAGCGATGCCGGATCCCCCACCCCAGGTCTGAGTCTCTGCCAGGCTGGACATGTCAGGGAGGGAGGGGACGCAGGAGATGGGCACTTATAGTGGCAGATGTCCCATGACTGCTCCTTGCAGGACCCTTCGCAGGCTTTTGTTTCCTTCGTGTAAAGCCTTTTTCTCTTTGCTGCCAAATAAGCACATCTGGATTTCCTTCAATCTGTACATTCCAGAAGCCTCTCCTCCAGAAGAGAAGCCCAGGCTGATCCAGACGGCCAGAGGCAGGACGGGACTCGCCGCCATGTGCCCGGCACTTTACATTCTCTTATGTGTAGTGTCAGAATCCATCACCGTCTATAGCTATAGGGGGTGCAGAAGAAGCAGCCGCATCCGGACACTGGTGCTATAGGGGCTGTACGTCTCTATGCCACTGTATTATAAATGCTTATCTACAAATAGGGAAACAAGAGGCGCAATAGGGTCCTATCTTTTATATAGGTTATGGAAAGTCATGAATATCGCTGCTCACCTGGACTGGTATATGCGTTTAATACAGCTGCTGCTGGATCCACACTTCCATATACACAGTGGTTAAGATACATGAATCCAAAGGACGGTGCTTTGCGATCTGCGCTAACTGTATACAGATAATGATCACAAAGGATCTGTAGACAATGGTGCTGTATTTCCAACGCGTTTCAGAGCAAACCTCGCTCCTTCATCAGGGAGGCAACCATTTTTTTTTTTCAAGAACAAGATAATTAAAAAAAGGGGAATTATTAATATAAAGAATACTCAAATGATGGTTGCATCTCTGATGAAGGAAGGAGGTTTGCTCTGAAACGTGTTGGAAATAAAGCAACATTGTCTACAGATCCTATGTGGTCATTATCTGTATACAGTCAGCATGGATCGCAAAGCATCGTCCTTTAGATACTATGTTATAAATGGCACCGGATAGGGGACAGCCAGACTAAACACTCTGCATGGAGCATTAAAGTGTTATTCCCAAAATATAACATTATCCCCCTATCCATGGAATGGGGACAACTAGCCGATTTCAGGAATTCGGACTGCTGGACCCGCAGGCTGCACCAGAGCGGATGTCGAGCAATTCCTTGGCTGTAGATTTCCGTTCTCAGGATCACAGGGGTCCCAGCAGTCAGACCCTCAGCGATCAGATATCCCTTATACTGTGGATAGAGGATACCTTAGTATTTTGGAAATAACATTTAAAGGGAATCTGTCAGTAGGTTCAGCCCTCCTGAATTATCTATATGGGCATATTGGTCATAGAACACTGAATAAAATGACACTTTGATATCTGCGATCCGATGTCTTATTCCCAGATAGGTCTATATTTTTTTTACTAAGTAAATGAGGTGTGAAGATCTATGGGCCGGACATAGATCTCCCTGATAATTGGCACGAAGAGGAGGCGTTACCAATTTCATACATATAACAAGGCAGATTCTCAGGAGATCTACGTGTGTCGGTCACAAGGGCCGGGGTACTCAGCGGCTGGGCCAGAGTTCAGTTCACAGTAGCCGTATCCAGCAGCTGTGGTCTACTGCTACTGTGAAACTATCATACATCAATAGACAACCAAAGCAAGTGCCGGAGGCAAGTCCCTGAGTATATAGTCAGTAACAAGCAGGTAGAGATAATATGTGCTATCTTGGTACCCATTCTACTGCTGCTGAGTGAAACAGCTATCATGCGGCAGTAGATTTGTTCCAGTGTGCCAGAATTACTTTGTGCACTGTTAGGAAATCTGTCATATATGTTGTGATGTGATATCCGTGCAGTGAGGACTGATAAATCTACATCCTGCACTGTGCTCTACTGCCATCTAATGGTCAATGTGTGTATGACAGATCATTCTACTAACTAGCCGCCATACCAATGGTGGGAGGAGCCGCCAACTCAGGCCTCTCACACATGTAACAGTGGGAGGAGCCTCTACCTCAGGCCTCTCACACTTAGCAATGGTGGGAGAAGCCTTTACCTCAGGTCTCTCACATATAGCAATGGTGGGAGGAGCCTCTACCTCAGGCCTCTCACACATGTAACAGTGGTAGGAGCCTCTACCTCAGGCCTCTCACACATAGCAATGGTGGGAGGAGCCTCTACCTAAGGCCTCTCACACATAGCAATGGTGGGAGGAGCCTCTACCTCAGGCCTCTCTCATTTTCTGGAACTGGTTCAGACCGGTTTCTAGTCAGTCTAGTCAGAGAGAGAAAGCACTACTACTCCCAGTCCCTGAATGTCTATCCCAGTCCATGCTGAGGGGACATCATTCTCTCCATATAATTGCCTCTACAAAAGAGTGACCCTTCATACAGCCAGGAGAGATAAGGCAGAACAGATATCCCCTGTATGCTGGTTCCATGCCACAAACTGTCTACTCGACTCCCTGCAATAGAGAACAGTGGAGCCAAAATTATGAGAAGCTCCATACCCCATCACCACAGGGAGCCGAGCCATGAATGTCCCTCCATCAGTGTAGTATTACCTGGACAGTGTATAATATCTCCCATAGCAAGTGTAGAGCTGTCCTCCAGCCGCCTGAGAGGCCTAAATTTTGCTTGGTTCATAAGGAGAAAACGCCTTCTTTCATACGCAAAATATTAAGGATATCCTATACGGAGAACCACTGCCACTTTGCCCTTGACATTTTGAATCCTATTATTCCCTGAAGTAAAGTGGTAAATTTTCAAGTTCACCCATGTGTCTGGCTGCCTATAAATGAATGAACATAAGGGACACTACAACACCTGCACCCAGACATCACCACTACAGGAGCACCCCCGGGGGTCATATAGAAACACCTGCACCCAGACATTACCACTACAGGAGAGCCCCTGGGGGTCATATACAATACCTGCACCCAGACATTACCACTACAGGAGCGCCTCCCGGGTTCATATACAACACTTGCACCCAGACAGCACCACTACAGGAGCGCCTATTTTCTGCCTGCACCTACGCTTGTGGTGATGCCAGTCAGGGCTGTGGAGTCGGTAAATCAAACCACCGACTCCGACTCCTGAATTTCCCTGGCTCCGACTCCGACTCCAACTCCGACTCCTTTGACTCCGACTCTGACTCCTTTAGTCATGGCTCGTTTTTAAGTGATAAAATGATTGTAGATCAATGGTAACATTAGGCTTTAACCATTATAATTACATAATAATCAAGATATTTAGATAGAACATAATAATAAATCATAATAATAATATTCAGCACATTCTGCATTGAACTACTATTACTATTATATATTTTAGGAGTCGGAACATTTTCTACCGACTCCAACTCCACCGAAATGGGCAGCGACTCCGACTCCACAGCCCTGATGCCAGTTATACTCTGGTTTGCATATTGTTAATTTTTGACTGAGCTCCCACTATATAATTTTTCCCTTTTCTCCCTTCCTTAGTCTGATAGCCACACATGGACACCATTGTTAGAGTCTAGCACACATCTGATCATTGTTTTTAATTACATCCATGGGCATATAAACCCACTCACATCTCATAATCTCACTAGGGCATAGTGTCAGGACCTGACAGTGGAGGCTCCTTGAAGTGGATGTCAGGCTTTTATGGTGGGTTTACACACACCAACTTATCTGTCCAACTTCTGACCAACTTGCTGGTTGCAGTGAAATCATGGAACATTGCTCCATTTTGTGGCTGTGTACAAATGGAACTATGTGTCCATGATTTCACTGCAACCAGCAAGTTGGTCAGAAGTTGGACAGAAGTTGGTGTGTGTAAACCCACCATAACTCTTTAGTGGCCACTATTGAAACTAAGATCTCCAGTTTATCATATTTAGCACAGGGCAGTTTCTGCAATACACACATGCATGATATCCATTGATCCTCTTGTTTCTAGTGCCACTCATTCATTTACATTAACCATGAAATAGTAGTGTCGCAGCAGATAACCAATTCTGTAAGTATGTTATTTTCTGCCTGCACCTACGCTTGTGGTGATGCCAGTTATACTCTGATCAGCACTACAGGAGCGCCCCCGGGGGTCATATAGAACACCTGCACCCAGACATTACCACTACAGGAGCGCCCCTGGGGGTCATATACAATACCTGCACCCAGACATTACCACTACAGGAGCGCCTCCCGGGGTCATATACAACACTTGCACCCAGACAGCACCACTACAGGAGCGCCCCCGGAGGTCATATACAACACCTGCACCCAGACATCACTACAGGAGCACCCCCGAGGGGTCATATACAACACCTACACCCAGACATCACCACTACAAGAGCGCCCCTGGGGGTCATATACAACACCTGCCCCCAGACATCACCACTACAAGAGCACCCCCGAGGGGTCATATATAACATCTGCACCCAAATATCACCACTACAGGAGCACACCAAGGGGTCATATACAACACCTGCACCCAGACATCACAACTACAGGAGCACCCTAAGGGGTCATATATAACACCTCCACCCAGACAGCACTCCTACAGAAACCCCTGCGAGTCATATCCAACACCTGCATCCATATATCACCACTACAGAGTGCCCCCGGGGCTCATATACAACACCTCCATCCAAACATCACCACTACAGGAGTGCCCGTGGGGATCATATACAACACCTCCACCCAAACATCACCACTACAGGAGCGCCCTTCAGCTACCGTGACATTACCATCTGCTGCCAGTGGAACTACACATGGCAGCAGGCACCTCTGCAAATATTGTCAAAATAAAGCTTGTAATGGTCACGATTAAAAATAGGATAACACCAATAATAATGACCCTGAACCGATGCAGATCAGCCGGAAACATGACAGAGAGAGAGGTCAATCAGAGCGGAAGATGAATGCTACAAAGACGGGTTGTTGTAATCGATGAAGCCACTTCTGGGGCCACATCAGTATGGATGCCCGATTGAGCCTATTTCTCCATGTTGGGCCCCTTGTAGTGGCCCCCAGTGTAATGCTGCAAGTTGTGTCCCCACAAACAAATTTCTGCCTCAGGGGAGTGTTCATGCTGAAGGCGAAAGAGGAATACCGTAAGTTAGAACTACAAAAAAAAAATCATCCAAATATAGGAACCACATTGAGTCCTACAGTGACAAGGGAACCTTATCTGGGGGGCTGCAAAACAAGAGAAGAAACTGTGGAGGAACAAGGTGCAGCATTAATTACACTGGGAAACTGGGGGCCACGGCAGAGGGCCCAATAGGGAGAACTAGATTCAATTGGGCGTCCATGCTTATCTGGCCCTAGAAGTGGCCCCATCGATCACAACAACCCATCTTTGTAGCATTCATATTCTGCTCTGACTTTCTCTATGTTTCTGGCTGATCTGCATCGGTTCTGGGTCATTATTGTTGGTATTTCCCTATATTTACACATTATTACAAGCATTTTAACAATATTATCTTTTATTGCCATTTACTGATACTATGAACGCTGAATTTTTCTATGCATGAAAAAAATAAAACTGCGTTCAAATCCTTTCGAGTGAAGAAGCCCTTATGCAATTGTTGAAAATTTTTATTATTATTCTCTGAATATTTATTGTTTGTATGTGGTGCAGGGGTCAGTATACTGCGGCTTTCAAGCTGCAGTGGACTACAACTCCCAGCATGCCTTGACACTGTGAAGCGTTAGGCACAGTATAGGACGTGTTCTCATACCACTGCCTGTCATCTTTACAACACATGCCACATTTCACTTCTCTCAGAACTCGTCCCTGCACACTTACCGGATGGGCGTAGAAAGTTTGATTGTTCAGGTAGAAATGTTCCTAGAGCTGCATCTACAGGCACCACAATCCGCAGGTACCTGGAATAATCCGACACAGACAAGCTGGGAACAGTTTAACTCAAGTGAAAAACTACTTTTCTAAAATCCTATATATTCTTACAAGACAATTCTGTCACATGGAGGCATGGAAAGAACGGGCATAAAATCTACACCATAAAGTGGGAATCTTATGATAGGATGCTGACCACACACAATCTGCTAGTTTGGCCGATGTCCATCTTTCCTGACCACTACATATGTTCTTGGAGCAGCCGATCGGCCATGATTATATTAATGGGGAGAGGACACAATCTGCTGCCAAACACTTCTGGTAAAAGCTTATCTCCAAAGACAACAAAGAATTAGACAAGTTCATAGTTAAAGGGATGATTTTAACAATCAGACTAGTTATACGGCTGAAGAGATTGTAAAACAACAATAAAAATGACAGCTGTCTTGTAATCCGATTTGCCATCGCTGAGAAATGAGAAGCTTTTCAATCACATGCAAAATAGCCTGGAAGCTCTTTGGGGGCGTGTCAATTCACTGGAGTCCACACCCCAATGCACTTCCTGGTTAATTTGAATGGGACTTCTAAGATCATATTCTCAGTGATGGAGCATCGGATTATTACCAGACAGGTGTAATTTCTAATGTTGATCTATAACCTATACAGCCTTGCCTCTAGTTTAGTAAAATTGTCCTGACGTGTTCCCTTTAAGAGGTCTCGATACACATTATATTATTAGAATATCTGCCCATGATATCAGCGTCAATACACCATTGGAAAGTGAGAACGATTTCCTTTTTATTACACAATCCTCTATTGAATGATTCCATAAATGTTGGAAATAATGTTTTGTTATTACAACACCTTCCATATAGGAGTACTGCGTGTAATACATCAAACATTGAAGGAAGCACAGAGAACATAACAGACGTCCCTAGACTTTTGAAAAACTTTTTTTGTGGGAAAAAATTTAAACTTTATAAATATTTGTCAAAAAATGTTCACAAACATGATAAATGATAAAAAAAATCTCAGCCAGACACTGATCAATGTCCAAAAGAACAAGGATAACAGTAAACTAGTGATACGTTGTCATGAAACACAATAGCAGACACATGCAGAAATCCTGAGCAGCCGTCCGGAATGTAATTCCCCATAGATGACCTTGGATCTAGCAGCATGACCACTCATATGGGTTGCAGATTGTAGACCGGTGGTCCTGTACCTACAACTCTGCAGCCAGTGTAGAACTGCAGCCTCCAGAATGGACTGAGACCTCCTATATACCATCTGAAGAAGGGTTTGGCTGTGTTCACACTCAGAGCAGAGACTGAGTGAAAACTCCACATTCTGGAGCAGGTTGTCTGCCTGAGATTAGTTAGAGGATCTGTTAAAAAGTTTTATGGAAACTACAAAACTGTTTGCAAGAGTAGATCATGGGTTAAATAATAATAAGATAATCAGCTCTCTATTGCTCCTGGTGGCCCCAGATAGTTTTTGCTTACAGTAGCATATATCATTGTGTGACCACTGCAGCCAATCACAAGCATCGGTACTCACATGCCGTACATACTAGCATCACTGTGATTGGCTGCAGCAGTCACATAAATGAATTATGACATGTGATTGCTGTGGGGAGAAAGCAGAGACCACCAAGATGGAAGTGCTGGATCCGCAGGGAATGGATAAAGTACGTAGAGCTACATTCACAAGTAATTCTTTTTTTGTGCTTTTTTCCTACCCTTCTTCCAAGAGTCATAACTTTCTTTTTTCATTGTCATACCCATATGAGGATGTTATTTTTTTTTTTATAGGACGAGTTGTAGTTTTGAATTTTACCATTGAATGTACTGGAAAAAGAGAAAAAAAAATACCTTTTTTTAACACGGTGTTCACTGTGCTGTAAAAATGACATACAAACATGATTTTCAAGGTCATTATAATTCTAAAATATGAAATGTATCTTTTTTTTACGTATCAAATATGAACATTTTGTAAAAAAAATTGATACTTGCTGCCTTTACTTAAGGCCCCGTCTCACGCTTCAATGGTCGAACGATCTGACTTGACCTAGATCGCTAGAACGTCGTTCAATGATCGCTAGTGAAATGTCACACGTACAGATATCGTTAACGACGCAGCAATGATTCTGCGACAAGCAAATGATACTTGCGGTCGTTAGCTCGCCTACGTCCTTCACTTCTCAATAGGTGAGGTCGTTAATGACATCGTTATCAAGGTGTCACACACACCCATGCTGCAGGTTGAACGAACGCTCATCGTTTGGTTTAATTTCCGGTTCACAAACCTCCCATCAACGATCTGCCCGATAATCATTGATCGTTTGTACATGTCACACTGAACGATGTCGTTAGAACAATTGAAAACCCGTGACATACTAACGATATCGTTAACGATATCGTAGTGTAAGACGGGGCCTTTAGACTCATAACTTTTTTCCTTAGTTCAGTGTTAGGATTTGTTTTTTTGCCTGGTGCGCTGACGTTTCTATTCACACTATTTTGGGGTATTATTACACTGGTCAACACATTTTCACAAAAGTGACGTTACTGAAAAAAATTAATAATTTCTTATCAATTTTTAAGTGCTCAACACGAATGAGAGTCAGGATGCTAAATTGGCTCTAATTTTTTGTAATCTGCAATTATTCTTTCCATTGCAGAATGCCAATACCTATAGGCCTGTGGTGAATATAGACTACGTCTGAGATTTCTGTCTCTTGTGCAGCATTTCAGGTCATGTCTGGGGAGAGTTCAGCCGTAGTCACCCAGCGTGATAGCCACCATTTTTCCTGGCATCTTTGTATCATTGTTGTGATATCTTGATGGAAACGTTCGCCATGTTCATCACTAATCATATCACAGTTGTCAGGAAAGAAATCACAAACCAGGTGACTTAGTTATTTGTGTTATTCTATGTGCGGTTGATTTGGATCACTGCATGCTGATGAACCAGGAGATGAATAGGCCAGCTCACCCTCATCCTCCTCAGCCGAATCCAGAGAATATTTATTCTGCTGAAGGTTCTGGAATAGGACGTCCCTCACCATATTTGGAGAAAGACTGTTGTGTTTTTAGGAGCGCTCACACAGGGGGGTTCACAGGTTTAAAAGATAACTTAGCTTTATTCACAATGCGTTTCAATGGCGGAACGCCATCTTCATCACGTGAGAAACGCATTGTGAATAAAGCTAAGTTATCTTTTAAACCTGTGAACCCCCTGTGTGAGCGCTCCTAAAAACACAACAGTCTTTCTTCAATCTCCCTTAGGCGGCCGTCACACGCTGAGATATCTATAGCGATATTGTAAGCAATCACGTGCACGCGCAATCGCTTACAATATCGCTCACATCGCTGGTGAGATGTCACACAGACAGACTCACCAGCGATGTGGATCCGCGATCTCGCTGGTAACTATGGTACACATCGGGTTACTAGGCGCCGCGCGTCGCTTAGTTACCCGACGTGTACCATAGTTACCATCTCCCAGCATAGGCTCTGCTGCTGGGAGATCGCTCATCGTGGTGTTATACACCACGATGAAGGAGACCGTGAAATCGATCATCGCTAGATCTGAGAACCGGACCTCAGATCAGCGATGTCACGATCAAGCGATTTAACATCGTAAATCGCTTGATTACATGCAACGATTTCTTGCCCGATATCGCTTAAGCGATCAAAAAGGAGATCGCTTAAACGATATCGGGCAAGAAATCGTTCCGTGTGACGGCCGCCTAAGGGAGATTGTGTTTGGAGCTGTTATCACAGGACCCATGCCTCCTGCACACAAGGACCTGTCCCTACGTCAGAGCTTGGTCAGCTGTTGGCTACCACGTGATCGGAGGGCGGGCGCAACACCCTGGAATCACCGCTCACTACAGCGGTTCCTTGATCTACGCATTACTGAGGTTGTGCGGGGACAGCACAACTTCTTAAGGTGAGAAACCACCTGGAGTGTCTTCTCCCTCCCCCAATGCCAGCGGGTCCCTCTCATTAGCACCTCTCCCCTCTTTTCTTTTTACATGTCCCTCACCATGTGGAACTGATCTCGATGCAGACGGAATGTTGGGGTCGACTATTCTCCACTTAGAGGAGCAAAGCAGAAGTAACAGTCATTTGTGTGGTTGCTTGACTCTCTCTACTCCATGGGGACTGCAAACGGCATTAATGGTCTATTGCTATTCAACCCCTGTGAAAGCTGTGTTGCACATATAACATGTATCCATGCTTGTCCTGGTCGCCTATCTTGCATTTCAAGTAAAGATGATCTGCCTTCTTCACCTAAGAAGTATTACTTTTCTTCTGGTCGGTAAATGTCACTTCCCCACAAATAGAGCAAAAATTGACCATGGTATTAACGTACTTTCAAGGCATGAGTGTTTTATATTGTAACTAAATGGATAAGACTATAGCAGTTTTAGGTAACAGAAGCTTAAAGTGTATTCTATGAAATCTGAAATATTTTAAATGTTCAACCTTTTTGACTGGGCTTTATAAAGTACACGGGTGACTTCAGCAGGCGCCTGGCAGTAGTACTGCATTTCATCAGAAAATGATGCAATAAACTCTGTTTGATGTGTGCATGATGGTATTCTGCAATGTGAGACAATATTACGGTACATAATTCTAGGCTCATTTAGGATGTTCTTACAGTCCTACTTAATACATTTACACCGTGACATATAGGAAATGCACTATATTAAATATCTTTACAATGAAAAATGTTTATGGTCATATTCGTGTTTAGCACACCAAGACTCTACAGATTGTTACCAATTTAAAAAAGGTCCTAATTTCAGTGTTGACCGGTGTAATTTTTACTAAGGTCTCTGCATACGTCAGCTCCTGATGTTTACATAACTCATTCAAAAGGGGGTTAACCCACTCCCTGCTCTTGGCGCCACTTTGTAAATCCCTTTATAAAAATGAACATTATATCAATAACTGCATTAATCAGAGAGTGCTGATGAGACCACAATAGAATTTGTGAGAAGGTTTAGATAGATGATCCTGAGAAGAGACGACGATCCATTTCTAGATTTTTGTCCTCAGCCCCATGAACACTGTCAGGTGAGGTATGGCTCGTAATTGAGCCCACATCTGACTCCACATCAATAATTTGATGGCATAAAGTGAATACAGATCTTAAAATGTCCACTCCTATCAGATCTATTAATTCAGTGCATTTTCTTGTTCAGGTAGCAGTTTCTCGGCTATACCGGTCAGTCCATTTTGCACCAGGGCGTCCACAAGTCTCTGTAATGTGCCTTTCCTTCCTTCACAATCGATGAAACGTTGGAGCATCTGGTAGGCTTGTTCATACAGACCCTCGCTATGGTATTCATAGGCCACGGTGTCTATGGCCGGGTCTTGTAAAGCTCGGCAGGTCTCCTTCAGTGTCCTACCCACCTTTTTCCAAGATGTTCCTACCAACCTGGCAAAGATCTGGTGATGTTCGGGGGTCAGGGGCCTGTCAACTGAAACACACCATTGGATTAGCAAAAAAAAAAAACAAGACACGAAGAAAGTCAAACTTCTATTCCAATAAACCAATGATGACAACTCAAAACTGCTTTCAAAAGTCTTCTCCTAGGTGGAAGTCTTCTCAAAAAGATGGTCTTTTTAGAGAAGTTCCTCTGCACTTGGTAAGATTTATGTTCTGTTGTGAATCTCTGTCTTCTACTTCTGCCATTCACATCTTAGCTGCCTTTTAAGATTCGGTATAGCAATGAGCCATGACATTAAAGTCTACCACAACTTCTGCCATAGTCCTCCCCCTACCCCAACCCATGCCACCAGAAGTGCTCTGACAAGTGAATGCGTGGACCCCACAAGACATCTGTAGGTCTGCTGTGATATCTGGCCCCAAGACGGTAGTAGTAGATTTTTAAAAGTGATCGATGGATCTGACATTTTTTTTCTCAGTGGTTGGATTGAGCTTTGTGGAATGTGGAAGTCAATATCTTACAGCTTAATCGCAATTGCTGAAAATTTTTGAAAAATCAAAAATGTGAAGTTTTAGGGTTGAAACAATTACCAATTGCTAAAACAAAAGAATAAAAATAGTCAGCTAGGTGCTGCTCTTCTTGGAGACCAAAGATGGACTCAACAGAAAGTCTTCAGAGAGGATTCCGTTCCTTGACTTAAGGCCCCGTCACACACTTCGATATCGTTAACGATATCGTTTGTATGTCACAGCTTTTTGGCTGGAGCAACAAAGTCGTAACGTTGTTGTTGCATGTGACAAGTAGAAACAATCAACGATTAGTCAGCTGATCGTTGATCGGAGGTTTTTGATCCGGACCTAAAACCAAACGATGATTGTCCGTCCAACCTGCAGCATCGATCTATGTGATACCTTGATAACAATGTTGTTAACGACTTCGCCTATTCAGAACTGAAGAACGTAGGCGATCACACAACCGCAAGTATCGTTTGCTTGCGCGGAATCGTTGCTGCGTCGTTAAAGATATCTTTACGTGTGACATTTCACTAGCGATCATTGAACGACGTTCAAGAGATGTAGGTCAAGTCAGATCGTTGATCGGATCGCTCAGATGTTGACGTGTGTGACGGGGCCTTAAGAGCTTCTTCTTGTTCATTTTTAGTGCTCAGTAGGAGTCTCCACACCCAGATGCCCAATAATCAAACCTTTTGACATTTCTCTAGAACATGTTGAAAGGTTTCTGAAAACGCAGTTAGACTATATGCCACTTTTCTCAAACCATTCCTGAACAACGTTTGCAGAGCCCACTAGCAGTAGGGTTACCATAATGGTATGCCTTGACCCAAGGCTCCTTAGCAGAGCTTTGCCCAGTGCCTCCCCTGCCTTTGCCATCTTGCCATCTATCAGCAGTGCATCCTTTTTCCATAACTTTCGAAGATACAGTTGTGGCCAAAAGTATTGACACCCCTGCAATTCTGTCAGATAATACTCAGTTTCTTCCTGAAAATGATTGCAATCACAAATTCTTTGGTATTATTATCTTCATTTAATTTGTCTTCAATGAAAAAACACAAAAGAGAATGAAGCAAAAAGCAAAACATTGATCATTTCACACAAAACTCCAAAAATGGGCCAGACAAAAGTATTGACACCCTCAGCCTAATACTTGGTTGCACAACCTTTAGCCAAAATAACTGCGATCAACTGCTTCCGGTAACCATCAATGAGTTTCTTACAATCCTCTGCTGGAATTTTAGACCATTCTTCTTTGGCAAACTGCTCCAGGTCTCTGATATTTGAAGGGTGCCTTCTCCAAACTGCCATTTCTAGATCTCTCCACAGGTGTTCTATGGGATTCAGGTCTGGACTCATTGCTGGCCACCTTAGAAGTGTCCAGTGCTTTCTCTCAAACCATTTTCTAATGCTTTTTGAAGTGTGTGTTGGGTCATTGTCCTGCTGGAAGACCCATGACCTCCGAGGGAGACCCAGCTTTCCCACACTGGGCCCTCCATTATGCTGCAAAATTTGTTCGTAGTCTTTAGACTTCATAATGTCATGTACACAGTCAAGCAGTCCAGTGCCAGAGGCAGCAAAGCAACCCCAAAACATCAGGGAACCTCCGCCATGTTTGACTGTAGGGACCGTGTTCTTTTCTTTGAATGCCTCTTTTTTTCTCCTGTAAACTCTATGTTGATGCCTTTGCCCAAAAAGCTCTACTTTTGTCTCATCTGACCAGAGAACATTGTTCCAAAATGTTTTAGGCTTTCTAAGGTAAGTTTTGGCAAACTCCAGCCTGGCTTTTTTTTATGTCTCGGGGTAAGAAGTGGGGTCTTCCTGGGTATCCTACCATACAGTCCCTTTTCATTCAGACGCTGACGGATAGTACGGGTTGACACTGTTGTACCCTTGGACTGCAGAGCAGCTTGAACTTGTTTGGATGTTAGTCGAGGTTCTTCATCCACCATTCGCACAATCTTGTGTTGAAATCTCTCCTCAATTTTTCTTTTCCGTCCACATCTAGGGAGGTTAGCCACAGTGCCATGGGCTTTAAACTTCTTAATGACACTGTGCACAGTAGACACAGGAACATTCAGGTCTTTGGAGATGGACTTGTAGCCTTGAGATTGCTTATGCTTCCTCACAATTTGGTTTTTCAAGTCCTCAGACAGTTCTTTGGTCTTCTTTCTTTTCGCCATGTTCAATGTGGTACACACAAGGACACAGGACAGAGGTTGAGTCAACTTTAATCCAGGTCAACTGGCTGCAAGTGTGATTTAGTTATTGCCAACACCTGTTAGGTGCCACAGGTAAGTTACAGGTGCTGTTAATTACACAAATTAGAGAAGCATCACATGATTTTTCTAACAGTGCCAATACTTTTGTCCACCCCCTTTTTTTATGTTTGGTGTGGAATTCTATCCAATTTGGCTTTAGGACAATTATTTTTGTGTTTTTTCATTGAAGGCAAATTAAATGAAGATAATAATACCAAAGAATGTGTGATTGCAATCATTTTCAGGAAGAAACTGAGTATTATCTGACAGAATTGCAGGGGTGTCAATACTTTTGGCCACAACTGTAAGTGATGAACACAGGCACCGTCATTCACATGATGTAATAGCGACATCGTTGACCAGACAAGGACATCTTCCATTGCTTTGTGTTGTAGTTCCGTTTCCTATGGGCTCATTTTAGTTGTGTAAAGATATGTTCACATGTGGCATTTTAGCAGTGTTTTTATTCCATACACTTTTGTGTGCATCAAAAATACTGTATTTTGCAGGAACAGCATGATTGAGATTTCAAAAATTCAAAACTCTCATTGACATGTAGTTTTTTTTCCTTGCATTTATTTTTTAGTTCCTTTAATCTGGATCATGTGAATTCTCTCAACAATTTTTCTAGAGTTTTTTCATCCATTCTAGTAAATTGGGAAAGAATGCGAGTACAGATGCTGCAAAAATGAACCCACAAAACCGGCAGAAAAAATTTGCGTATTTAGCGCACCATTTTTCCTGTCAACAATCTGTTTTTTTTTATGCAGGAAAAAAACAATGAAAAAAATGCAGCGTGTGAACTTACCCTTAGGATTCAGAATGGGTACCCTGATCTTTCTGCAGCTGCATAGTCTTATAAACAGCAATGTTTTGAGCGCTCTGACACTGGTCTAGTCCTTTATGGTTATGCCCTGGGTGGGTTACCTAATATTTGCTCCTGTACACGGTGGATAAATCTACATTTACTGATACACAGAACTTACCAAAGTCTTTTCCCTGGAATCTGAATGAGCTCCCTTCCGATGGTATAGTTTGGAGAGTGTGTGGTGGAGAGGCCAGGCTGGAGTCCGATGCGGTCAATGAGGGAGGCAGATTGCTATTTTCAGGAGGTGGAACCAATGAAACGCTCATAAAAAGTCTGTCCAGGTCGGCAAGTTCATCATCCTTCTGATAACAGGGCTAAAGAAGAATAATAATAATATATATTCACTGAGACAACAAGGCACAATTAATTCTAAACAATTTACCTTAAATAAATAAAGACACTTCAGAATGTTGTGGGCTAAAATTATGGTACTTTATTAAGGTTTACACATCCATAAATTAACCGTTATATTTATTGGTGGAATTTTAATCTAATAGATACCAATAACTCTTTTTATAAATAATATAAAAACGGTCCACCCAGCACGCTGGGCAACCCTACCTCTAACAAAGTACCAGTACTTAAGAAGTAATCCAAAACTTGAAATTAACAATCCAGGCGGGCGGGCGGGCGGGCAGGCAGGGGATTTCCTCAGGTAACTCTTCCTGACTGGGCGCCTAAGCCTAGAGACTCACTTTATATACACAGAGGTCAGTGACATCTCACCTCATCCAGCCAATCTGTCCCCTAGGAATTAGGCGCCCAAAGAACCACATCCAACCAGTTTTGTCCAGTTTCAGCCAGCTGTTTTACCTCAGGAATTAAGAACTAAATTAACCCCTTCTGTGCCTGTTGCCTCAAGATGGCTTCCCATTCGATATATGGGGCCATTTTATTATATAGCGCTATTAATTCCATAGCGCTTTACATAAATTTGCAACACAGTCCCCTTTGGGGCTCACAATCTAAACATCTTATCAAAGAAGACAATGCATCAACATCACTTCATGGGAATGTGCTGGACATTCCCTCTCTATAGGAACCACATGATTAACAAATGATGGAAGAGAGGGGAAAATCAGAAATCAGACCGGTTCTATCCTCCAAGAAAGGAGGGGGCTACTACAGTACTGGACACACATTTAATACAGTGAAATATACATTATTTTTGCTACTGAAATTGGCGAAAGTATTGAGGAATCCAATCAATATCTGCAAAATGTTTTATTGCCGGGTGTAAAGCCAACCTCGCCACACAAGTAAGGCTTGGTTCACACAGGCATTTTAATATTATTGTAGGAACAAGCAAATGGAATTAACTGCAGTGCCAGATACGGGCCATGACAGGTGCCAACACTGCCCAATGGACCCCGTTGACTATAATGGGGCATTTTAGGTTTCCATCATGGCATCCATTGTTTTACCAGATATAGTAGTGCAGTGTTCTATGCTTTTGCTGATGAATGATCGCTGGTGAGCTGTCACATAGGCAGACTCACCAGTGATCATTTTACCAGCGACATCGTGGAAATGATTTCTATATTGTTTCCACGATGTCTGCAGGCTGGTATCCAGGGCAAACTGCGGGTAACTAGGCAGCGCGCGCTGCCTGAGTACCCGATGTATACCTTAGTTACCAGCCTTCTCCGCTCACCGGCTGGTATCTAAGGTACACAGTGGGTAACTAACCCTAATTACCCGCTGTGTACCTTAGATACCAGCCGGTGAGCGGAGAAGGCTGGTAACTAAGGTATACATCGGGTATCTAGGCAGCGCACGCTGCCTAGTTACCTGCAGTTTACCGCTTCCTGAGAGGCGCTGGGAGCTGGCTGATCGCACCTCCCGGTGTCACACGCAGCGATGCTGCATGTACATCGGCGACTGTCGTCAGGTTTTAGAACAAGTTCTAAAGCCCGGCGACCATCAACCAGCGATTTATCGCTGGTTGATGTGCCCTGTCACACGCGTCAATATCGCTGCAATGTCACATGCAGCAGTGATCGTGCACGCGATGTTGACGCATGTGACGGCCCCATTAGACGTTGACCTTTTGGTACATTGTTGCTTTTCATTTTACTCGTTTCCTTTTCACATTGACTATTTCTTAAGGGCTTGCCTTTTTTGATTTTTTTTTTACTTAAATGCATGTATTTTGGGGCTAAAGGAAATCCTTTTTGTGATTGGGTTTTATTAAAAATTTTGCATCATCTTTGCTCCTTTGCATATTTCACTCTCATATGGTCTGTGGTCATAAATCAGCTCAGAAAAGAGAGCAAAAAGTTACAAATTCCTTGTCAGACTTTCATAGTGACCTCACACTCTGCAGTAAACAATAGACAGTACACTATAGGGGTTATAAAAGGCAAACAGTGACAAATTTCTAATGAAATCCAAATGCAAAAAATTCTTTTTAGTCCACAATAGAAGCATTTAAGTAAAAAAAAAAGTCCCAAAATGTAGACAACCCCTTTAAAACACAAGTTTACATATTTCATAAATAAACTGTAAAGTTACCTTCAAAGAGGAAATATACTGCAGACATTTCTCCTCTTCATCCAGTTGGGAGTCAAGCTTCTGTGTATCCACCTTAAGCTCAAGACAGATGTCTAGAGACTCCATTTTTAGGCATTGGCTGAGTTGGTTTTGTAGGTGCTGATGAAACTTCTTCTCTCTGTATCCCTGAAGAAATCTCTCGCAGGCCGACTGTCCATAGAATTTCAGGTGAAGGATTAGCTGGGGGTCACTTTCACAAATTTTGAGGATCTCAATACAGTTTGGGGATCCTCCGGAAAATTCTGCAAATAATAGCAATTAAAGTAAAAAAAAAGTGGTTTAAAAGGTGATAAAAGTGGTTGTCTAAGAGCAAAAGGGGTTGACAGAAAATAATGGAAGTCTAAGGCTACAGTCACACACAGAGTATTTGCTGCGTTTTGTGACGATCCGTTTTTGGTGCAAGAACTGCACCAAGAACAGATCCTCACAGAACGCAACGTTCTGTGTGTGAACGCCGCTGCGCTTTTCTTTCTGTGCCTACTTACCTCGCCATGCTCCACCACTGAACGCCGGTGATCTCTTCTCATCCCTGAGGCCGCAGCGAGCATGGCCTCTAGGACCCTGCAGCCTCCCATGTGACCGGGTGACGTCGCCCAGTCACATAGTGATGTCTAAGGTCCTGCACAGGTCCTACGGTCTCGGGATGAAGAGAGATCTCCATGGGAGTGCGGCGAGATGCATAAAAGCGCAGGCAAATAGCGCAAAATGAATTGACATGCTCATTCTTTTTACGCATCTGCTTTTCAGTCCAAAAGCATAAAAAGCACAGCATGTGAATGGGAAACATTGAAATGCATTTACTTGGCTGGGACAGCTAACATCAATGTGTTTCACTGCATTTCACTACATTTGTGCATGCACAAAATAGCAGTGCGTAAAAGGTGAAATACGCTGTGTGTGAACCCAGCCTAAGTCTATGTGCCAACGATCTGGCTTCCTTGCATTCTGCCCACAATCCAGCTTCCTTGTGTTCTGGACGCAGCGTGTTTGCTCTTGTGGAGATGCTCGTCTCCTGTGCGGAAGAACACAGCATCCGCGCCCGCGGTCAGTGTTCAGGACGCAGCGTCCGCGCCCGCGGTCAGTGTTCAGGACGCAGCGTCCGCGCCCGCGGTCAGTGTTCAGGACGCAGCGTCCGCGCCCGCGGTCAGTGTTCAGGACGCAGCGTCCGCGCCCGCGGTCAGTGTTCAGGACGCAGCGTCCGCGCCCGCGGTCAGTGTTCAGGACGCAGCGTCCGCGCGTCAGTGTTCAGGACGCAGCGTCCGCGGCCCCAGGCGGTCAGTGTTCAGGACGCAGCGTCCGCGCCCGCGGTCAGTGTTCAGGACGCAGCGTCCGCGCCCGCGGTCAGTGTTCAGGACGCAGCGTCCGCGCCCGCGGTCAGTGTTCAGGACGCAGCGTCCGTGCCCGCGGTCAGTGTTCAGGACGCAGCGTACGTGCCCGCGGTCAGTGTTCAGGACGCAGCGTCCGTGCCCGCGGTCAGTGTTCAGGACGCAGCGTCCGTGCCCGCGGTCAGTGTTCAGGACGCAGCGTCCGCGCCCGCGGTCAGTGTTCAGGACGCAGCGTCCGCGCCCGCGGTCAGTGTTCAGGACGCAGCGTCCGCGCCCGCGGTCAGTGTTCAGGACGCAGCGTCCGCGCCCGCGGTCAGTGTTCAGGACGCAGCGTCCGCGCCCGCGGTCAGTGTTCAGGACGCAGCGTCCGCGCCCTCGGTCAGTGTTCAGGACGCAGCGTCCGCGCCCACGGTCAGTGTTCAGGACGCAGCGTCCGCGCCCACGGTCAGTGTTCAGGACGCAGCGTCCTTGCCCACGGTCAGTGTTCAGGACGCAGCGTCCGTGCCCACGGTCAGTGTTCAGGACGCAGCGTCCGTGCCCACGGTCAGTGTTCAGGACGCAGCGTCCGTGCCCACGGTCAGTGTTCAGGACGCAGCGTCCGTGCCCACGGTCAGTGTTCAGGACGCAGCGTCCGTGCCCACGGTCAGTGTTCAGGACGCAGCGTCCGTGCCCACGGTCAGTGTTCAGGAAGCAGCGTCCGTGCCCACGGTCAGTGTTCAGGAAGCAGCGTCCGTGCCCACGGTCAGTGTTCAGGACACAGCGTCCGTGCTCACAATCTGGCTTTCTCGCATTCTGCCCATGATCAGGATTCTGGGTGCAGTGGATTTTCGCTGAGAACACTCGCATCTCCACAAGAATAAACTGACATGCTGAGGTTCAGGAAGCTGCGCTGCACATCAGTATACACTGCAGAAAAATGAAGCACTGTGCTGGTACTTCACAATGAAAACACGCTGCGTCCAAAACACTGAAAACCATCATCATGTGCAGGCAGCCTTAGTGGTAGGAACCCCACCATACCCCAAATAACCCCCAATAGCTTCTGCACTCTGTCAGAATTTTATCTCTATGAGGTCATGAATGGAAGCCAGGACTTTTACTGAAGTCTGACACTTTTTTTTTTTTTTTAAATTATAACTTTTTTTTTTCAATTTGGTACAATAATTTATTTGTACCCTATACTGTTAGGGTATGCGCACACATATTAGGGTTTGGTGCGGAAATGTTTGCACCCTTCCAGATCTCTTGGCAGGAAAAACACAGCGGCAAATACGTGCATTTTTTTTAAGCATTTTCGGAGCATATTTTTCTTATTCATTAGCCTGGGTGAAATCTGCAGCAAAAACGCTAAAAGAATTTACATTCTGCAGATTTATTTCGCACCAAATCTGCAAGGAAAAAATACTCAACATATGCAGATGGGCAGAAACCTCAGGATTCTCATTCACTTTGCTCCATCTCGATTCCCTTCATGTTTTGTGACAAATCTGCACTCAAAATCACGATAAAAAGTCTTAAGGCCACTTCACACACACAGATATCTGAGTCCAATATCTGAACAGATCTCTGGTTGCAGTGAAATCATGGACACATTGTTCCATTTTGTGGCTGTGTACAAAATGGAGCAATGTATCCATGATTTCACTGCAACCAGAGATCTGTTCAGATATTGGACTCAGATCTGTATGTGTGAAGTGGCCTTTAGCTTTAGTCACCTCAATCCCATGCTACTTCATTTCAGTAAAATAAATACAATAATAAAAAAAAAAAATTAAAGCATGATGTACACATTGTAACTCTGACCCCACTGAAACCCCTAAGCACACGTACACACGCTGAGTATTTGGTGATTTTTTTACCTCAGTATTTGTAAGGCCTCGTGTACACGTTCAGTATTTGGTGAGGTTTTTACCTCAGTATTTGTAAGACCTCGTGCACACGTTCAGTATTTGGTGAATTTTTTACCTTAGTATTTGTAAGGCCTCGTGCACATGTTCAGTATTTGGTGATTTTTTTACCTCAGTATTTGTAAGGCCTCATGCACATGTTCAGTATTTGGTAGTTTTTACCTCAGTATATGTAAGGAGTCGTGCACACGTTCAGTATTTGGCGAGTTGTTACCTCAGTATTTGTAAGGCCTCGTGTACACGTTCAGTATTTGGTGAGTTTTTTACCTCAGTATTTGTAAGGCCTCGTGCACACGGTCAGTATTTGGTGAGTTTTTTACCTCAGTATTTGTAAGGCCTCGTGCACACGGTCAGTATTTGGTGAGTTTTTTACCTCAGTATTTGTAAGGCCTCGTGTACACGTTCAGTATTTGGTGAGGTTTTTACCTCAGTATTTGTAAGGCCTCGTGTACACGTTCAGTATTTGGCGAGTTGTTACCTCAGTATTTGTAAGGCACATTCAGGATGGCACATCAATGCGAGCTGTGGCACGAAGGTTAGCTGTGTCTGTTAGCACAGTTTCCAGAGAATAGTGCAGATACCAGAAGACCGAATAGTAAACAAGAAGACATGGAGGGGGCTAATGGAGGGCAAAAACCCTGCAGAAGGACTGATACCTCCTCTTTTGTGCAAGGAGGAACATGTGGAGCAGTGCCCAGAAGGAAGCCAGGGCCCACTACACCTGCATATGGTCTCACAATGAGTCTGAGGATCTCATCCTTGGTACCGAATGGCAGTCAGGGTACCCCTGGCTAGTTTACGAGGGCTGTGTGGACTTCCAAAGAAATGCCTCCCCACACCATTAGTGACCCACTACCAAACCGAAGAATCCAAAAAGACAGGCAGCACTCCAAATCACAGTTGTGAAAAAGCAGCTTTACTCAAGCCATGTGATACCAAACCGGTCATACTGGAGGATGTTGCAGCACAACATTCGCCATGATGTCTCCAGACTCTGTCACATTTGTCACATGTGCTCAGTGTGAACATGCTCTCATCTGTGAGCACAGAGCACCAATGTCGAATCTGCCAATCTTGGTGTTCTCTGGCAAATGCCAATCTCCCTGTATGGTGTTGGTATGTAAGCACAACACAAACTTGCGGATGTCGGGCCCTCATAGAAACAGACTCCATGAGGGTGCTTACAGTTTGGGCAGACACATGGATATTAGTGGCTGCTGGAGGTCATTTTGCAGGGCTCTGTCACTACTCCTCTTGTTCCTCCTTGCATAAAAGAGGAACTAGCAGTCTTATTTGTTGGTTGTTGCCCTCCTAAGGTCCCCTCCACATCTCCTGGTGTACTGGCCTTTCTTCTGGTATCTTCTCAGTGCTCTGGACACTGTGCTGACAGACACCGCTATACTTCTTGCCATAGCTCACATTGATGTGCCATCCTGGATGAGCTGCACTACCTGAGCAATTTCTGTGGGTTGTAGACCCCGCCTCATGCTACTTCTAGGGGTTAGAGCAAAATTAAATGCAAAAGTGACCAAAACAGCCAAAAAGGATGAGAACGGAGAAATGGTCTGCGATCACCACCTGCCAAACCGCTCCTTTATAGAGGGGTCTTGTGCTAATTACCAATTATTTCTACACATTGTCTATTCCATTTGCACAACAGCAGAAGAAAAACGATTCACAATCAGTGTTGCTTCATAACTGGACAGATTGATATCACAGAAGTGTGATTGACTTGGACTTGCATTGTGTTGTTTAAGTGTTCCCTTTATTTTTTTGAGCAGTGTATGTTACTTGTAATTCATTTTTAATTTAAATGTTGGAGTTGTGAAGTGTATCGTGGGATGTCGTAACTCTGTAGAGACCCATAGAAGCACTAGATACAGTGTGAAATGGATGCGGACTGCAAGCTCCGCTCATTCCCTGAAGCAAAGCTTTTATAATGGCGTTATTTAATTAATTCAATAAACTTTTTTTTACATGGTGAAGTGACGCTGCTCTATACTTGTGTCTTTGGAGCCCCTTAATGTTTCCACACCCAACATTATCTCTCCATTGCCCCTATAGAGTATGATATTCCTCAAAATTCTCCCTGCCTACAGTATAATACCCCCACACACAAAGTATGATGAACACACAAGTGCCCTCTGCAAAGTATGATGTCCATAAAGTTCCCCAACACACATTATGAGGCCTCCATGGTGACCCCAACATAGAATTATGTTTTTCCCAAAATATAATGCCTCCACAGACCGCGTCCATAGTTTGATACTCCAACAACCACCCACACAGTAAGAAGCTCCTACAACCCCTTACAAAGTAGGATAGCTGCCCCAGTCCCTTCACACAGTATGGTACCCCCATAGATCCTCTCGAGACAGTATGAAGTCCCCACTACTCCCACAATGTATTATGGCCACCCCAGCCCCCACAGAGTACGATGCCCCTACAGTATATCCCCCAAATAAACCTCTATGCCCAACACACAGTATCATGGCCATGCACACAGAAGTATTGACTGACAAAAAACCACTCCCTAACCCCACTGTTCTGATGTGCTGCTCTGGACGGTGCCATGTGTGTGGACTGAGACTCAAACGTACAGAATGAGTGGTGGAAGAGGGAGCCAGCGGCCCCCTGTGCCACCATTACATTCAGCTGTATCTGCATTCTGAACATGCAGATACCATTTAAACTGAGATAACATGTGGGTCTGTTTGGACCCCTGGGCCTCCCAAGTCATGGGTCCCATAGCGGTTGCATGGTGCCACTGTAAGCAGAACGCCACTAATAATAACATAATAACATGTTTGTGTAGTCTAACAGAAAAATATACTGGAGGTATACAGCTCACATCCAGAGTAACTAAGCTTTGATTTAAAGGGTTTTTGTTACTACAAGAAATATTGCCCCCAACTGTTTTCATATATGTAAAATAACAAAAAGACCAGGTCCTCTCCCTCCCTGGGTCCAGAGCCGAGTCTGGCTGCCATGCTCTTTTTATAGAAAGAAGTGGCTTTCTCCTGACAACCCTTCCAAATAAGCCACAGGTTCAGAATTTCTCTTACTGTACTGTCATGAAAATTAACATTTAACATGCCCAGTCCTTTAGGGTCTAAACTATAGATCTTTTTTTTTTTTTGCATGTTTTCAACTTGTAAATAATCTGTCTCACTGTAAAATGGTGGACGCCAGATAGTTTGGAAATGGCCTTATAACACTTCCCAGATTGATGGGTAGGAAGAATTCCTTGTCTAAAAGTATCTTTTCACGCGGCGAGTAATGTGGCAGCGATATTGCGACGTGGAAATATCGCTGCCACATTTCCACCCAATTGCCTCCTTATTGCGGCGTGTAAAACGGGAATTTGGCGGCGATATGTTACCCTCGCTCCGGTCGCCTGGTTTTAGAGCACTAATCTAAAATCGAAACCAGGCGACATTGGTTTTATCGCCGCCAAATTCCCGATTTACATGCCGCAATAAGGAGGCAATTTGGCGGCGATAATTCCAGCGAGAAATATCACAGCCAAAAAGTCTCCCGCGGTTGTGGTGTGAGAAGGTACCCTAAAGGTACCAACACACGCGGCAATATTGCTAGGCAATTTCACTGGCAATTTGCTGGTTGCAGTGAAATCATGGACACATTGTTACATTTGTACACGGCAACAAAATAGAACAATGTGTCCATGATTTCACTGCAACCAGCAAATTGCCAGTGAAATTGCCTAGCAAAATTGCCGCGTGTGACGGTACCTTAAGATCATTACTGATGACTTTTGGCCTAGTTTTTGGTAAATGAATAATGACTTGAGGGTAATATGTCTTGAGGTGCTGTTCATCTGAGCTTGTAGTTTCCTAACTTTATACAGTCTAGGGAAGAGATTTTTTTTTATTATATCAGATATGTAAAACCATAGGATTGAGAGAGGGTATACCTAGTTTTTCTCATTACTGTATACATATGTATGTGGATATGTGTAGGGGTTTTACCTGAAATGACGTTCCTGAGCACATTGTACACCATGGATTTGTACTTAACATACAGATCGGGTAAAGAGGTAGGGTCAGACTGGATAAAGAGGTAAACGCTCCCAATCCAATCACTTGGATAGGAATTCATCTTTGGGGTCTGAAAAACAAAAGACCACAGGAGTAAAAATGTCTATTCACCATGATATGGTTTACATACAGATATAAACTAAATAAAAAGCTGAGTCACTGTCATACGTTGTGTAACATCTCGCACTCCATCCTTTACAGCCTGTAGGATCACGCTCATCCACTCCTGACTTCAGGATTTTGCTGTATCCTTCTGTGGTCTGCCTGATGTCACTGTTCAGCAGGCCATATTGGATCATTGTATATGCCGTGCACCATCCATGGGCCAAATAACGAACTTCCATCAGGGGGCAACCTGTTTTGACTACAAGGGGGCCAGTATATGGCAAATATACAGCCCATTCTTGCAGTCTCACTGTCTCCAATTACAAGGGGTAAAGGCGTCATTGCACTTATGCCTGTCTATTTCAATATCCAAGCCAGCCCCCTTCTCTCTACAAAGATAGACCCTTCCAAGTGCTTTCACAGCAAATGCTGCCCTGTGTCAGACACAAACCGGAAGAGAACCCATCTGGAATCAATGTAAGAGGGAGATTAACCCATTTATGACCAACCATACGTGTTTTAAGAGGGTCTGAGTTTAAGAGGGCTTCTCATACTGAAAGGTTTCCTGTATGTTGGTTTATAAACTCCAGACATGAGTCCTGGCGGATCCGCTTCCTTTTTGTGTCACAGAACAGTATTCTCTGTGTCGGCACATAATCAGCACTATGTGTGAAGGAGGCTGGCAGTCTCAATATCCAAGCCAGCCCCCTTCTTTCTATATATATTAGCCCTTCACACCGACTCTGTTCATTTGCTTAAACAGAAATGATGCCCTGAGTCCGACACAAATCTGAGCTTGGACCAGAGTTTGTACCTAAAGATGAGGAAACGTTTAAGATGGGAACCAAACTAGTAAATAGTATACGGTATTAATGAAAGCTCTATTAGCCAACAATATCACTCTGTCAAGTTGACAACTGAATTATATTTTCTGGATAACAATATAAAAACTATAGCTTGCTCATAACTTAAATGGCCACGCAGAGGGTGTGTGCAATTAGTCTGGAGGGCGATAGACTATAACACATCATGTGAGTAGGTCACTCTGCAGTGCAGGCCAAAAGTAAGACCGCCGGCGTGTGGGGCTACAGTCTGGAGAACACACCATTTCTATTGCCGACCTTCTGCTCAATCTGCTTTCTTCAGCAACATTTCATAATCGTCTTTAGCAAACTTCGAAAGTTGCTTGTTTGTTTTGCTTCTTTTTATATCCTATACACATTATACAACAGTAGGTACAATTTGAGGAAATAGTCGCTTATTCAGCTGACATGGCTTTTTTTTAAAGAGCATAAAATATATATATTGTCCTCTCCTGACACATACAGTGAACATTCTAGACAATTTAGGGTAGGGGTGTCACCATGGTGGGATCACCAGTTACACAGATAAAATAGATATACAGAAGAGAAAAAGCACTGTGCATAGACCAACTGGGATCAGGCCAGAATATTAGTGAAAAAAATATATAATCAATTTATTCAATTTCATTACATTACAGACAAGTGCATACAAGTGTATGCACTTGTCTGTAATGTAATGAAATTGAATAAATTGATTATATATTTTTTTCACTAATATTCTGGCCTGATCCCAGTTGGTCTATGCACAGTGCTTTTTCTCTTCTGTATACAGTGAACATAGCACCACAATGTCCACAAATTTGAGTCCAGCTATGGGTGCAGAAATGCACTTACAAAATGGTTGCAAATCCTAGCTCAATCACAGACATAGAAATGCACCCTCAATTCCCAGCCCGCACAAGGATCTAACCTATGGACTTAAAAATGCACCTGCAATATGGCTATACGGCCCCTTTCACATGTGTGTGTAAAAAAACGTACGTGTGTGAGGGGCCGGGTTTTTTTTTTGCGTGTCCAGCATCGTCTGTCATCTGTGTGCTGTCCATGTAACATCCGGATAGCACACGGACAGCATGACTTTGTACGCTTGCCAGGCTCCGGCGCTGCTGTAACATTTGCTTCCAGGACCGTGGTTGGATTCAGTGCAGTGAATATTCATCAGCTTAATCAGTGGTCCCAGAAGCAAGTTTGACAACGGCATTACAGAAGACAGGCAAGTATTTAATTCCATTCATTTTAAATTAAAAACGTTTGATCCGGTTTTCGCGCACGGATGACATCCTTGTGCAGGACATATTTTACACAGACCCATTGACCTGAATGTGCCTGTGTGTCTGTACTGCCACGCAAAAATAGACATGTCTCTGTGTGGAGCACACAGACATGTGTCTGCTCCACACGGAGACAGAGTTTGTACGGAAACACTGACACGTGAAAATGACTATCAACATTTGTATACATGTGTCTGTGTCTATGGCAAGTGGCTACATGGATGGCACACGTACATGTAAAAGAGGCCTAAATATCAACCCAGGGTACAATCATGAGAACAGCAATGCACTTCCATTATGTCTGCAAGTCCGAGTCCAACGATTCAACTGCAAATCCCAGTCCAACCATGGGTCTAAAGGGCCCGTTACATGCTACGATATCGTTGGTACGTCACGGCTTTTGGGGCAGTGCAGCGACATCATAACGATGTTGTTGCGTCTGACACGTAGATACGCCCAACGATAAGTCGTTAGATCGTAGGTTTATGAATAGGACCATAAATCTGTCATTCGTTCAACCTGCAACATCGGTGTGTGTGATACCTTTCCAACGATCTAGTTTACTACTTCGCCTATTCAGAACGGAAGCACGTAGGTGACCAAACGACCGCAAGTATTGTTCGCTTGTTGCGGAATCGTTGCTGCGTCGTTCAATATATCTGTACGTGTGACACCTCACTAGCGATCAAGAAACGATGTTCCAGCAATCCCCGCCAGCTCGGATCGTTGGTCGGACATTGAAGAGTGTAACGGGGCCTTAACTATGGGTGCAGAATTGCACCTACCACAAATCCCAGGGTAACAGTGGTTCTGAACCAAATGGTTAGAAATGCCCCTGGATTATGGCCGCACACCCAGCCATAGGTGCATCACTTATGGCCGCTTTACACATCCCAATATCGTTCCGATATTGTATACAACAGCACGGGAGCGTGCACGTTTTTGGCACTAGTCCAAAAATCGCATAGGAGATGTTACACAGGGAGATATCGGCAGGCAACGCAACTGCGATGTCTACGCCCCCTCCTTCGCGCTGTGTACGAGCGACCCAGGGAACGACCATTTAACATGGGAGTGAATAGGGGAAGTTGCGCTCCAAATCGTAGTTGCGCTGTCACACAGCAAGATCATGCCAGATCGTCCATCCAATATCGAGCAGTTGGAGAGCCTGCACAATTCACAAACGATATTGTTTTGGCATCGTTCTTGCATCGCATTGCTCATTTACACCACACAACGCACGAACGATATCGGCGGGAGTGCCCGAACCACGTGACTTTTTATCGTTGTTGGACAACGATATCGTGCCGTGTAAAGCGGCCATTACTTTGTGTTAGGCTACATTCATACTGTGCATTTTTTTTCTCTTCTGTTCTGCTGCATTTTTAGCTGCAAAACAGAAGATGGAAAAAAAAAAAAATGCACCCCAAAACACGAATCCATTAACGGAAACATTTTTTGATCTGTTGTTGACTGCTGTGTTTTTTCCTCATTTTGAAGGTGGGAAAATGCTGGAGAAAAACACAGCCCAAATTGACATGTCTTTTTTAAAAAACAGAGCCCCCTAAAGTGAGTAAACTTTAGAAGAGCACAGTCTGAATGGCAAAAATGAAAACCCATAGACTTTGCTGGGATGTCATTTCAATGATCCGTTTCTTGCAGTGCCCTGCAAAAAAGGATCAAAAAACGCACAGTGTGAATGTAGCCCAACAGTTGTAGATCTTGTCATTTCACTGGCATTGAGCTCATTCCTCATTCTCCTTTTCTCTCACTTTTCCCTACCTGTGGTCCGGAAGCGGAGTGCAGCACAGACACCTTCTTAGCTTAGCAGTGAACCAGTTTTTGCAACACATTTGTTTGTTGGTAAAAAAATAATAAACTTGTGTCTCTGATCAGGTTTCCTCAGACTCGCTTCCCTACTGCACAGCACTGTCTTTAAGTAGCATATACTGGAAATTAGCGGGTTAAGCTTTGCAGCGCGCGATCACACAAGGAAGTCTCTCCGATAAATACCTAGAATCAGCGTGTGTCATCTCACGACCTAAATTACCTAGTATTTACCTTGTATTTGAAACCACAGCTACTATTCACCAGCACTACTACACCGGACGTCTGCCTGACAGCATCATACATGAGATAATGATGTGACGTGAGAAATATGGCAAATGGGGTTCAAAGCAAAATCAAGTGCCGCTCATTAACAAGTCCATATCCAGAAGGCGAGCCATGGGATGAAGGACAATAAAGGGCCAGATTATTCACTGAAAAATCAGAATAGACAACACCATGAACCACAGCCCAGGACCAAACTTCACCTGTCCCCTTCTTTTTGTCCAGCTGCACAGATTGTCATAATTGAATTTAAAGGGAACCTGTCACCTGGTTTTTGCCATCCCATCTGAGAGCAGCATAATGTAGAGACAGAGACCCTGATTTCAGTGATGTGTCATTTACTGAGCTGCTTGCTGTCATTTTGATAAAATTACTGTTTTCTCTGTTGCAGATTTAGCAGTCTATGAATATACCAGTCCACTTGGCGCAGGCCAAGAGGACTGCTAATGATAATCTCCAGCTGTTTAAACAGTGATTTTATGAAAACTACGCTGAGCAGCCCAGTAAGTGACACATCGCTGGAATCAGGATCTCGGGTCCTATATTATGCTATTCTCAGATTAGGTTGCAAAAACCTGGTGACAGGTTCCCTTTAAGATCTTTTTTAAGGACCCCAACACACAGATGAAGATAGGCCGAACCTTCCAAGTTCAAAGCAATGCAACCATCTTCTGGCACCTACCTTATGTGTATGGTCAACTTAAAGGGCATTTATCACTTACCATAAATCTTTATTTTTAAAACAGGTGTAAATGCTGCTGTTCTCCTGAATCCAATGTTGTTCTTTGTTCCTGCGCCCCTCCTTTCCTGAGAGGTCACCTTCTCTTTCCTGTATATAACCTAGTCTTCTACTCAAGTGGGCTTTGCCTTTAGTAAGACTCCCATAGAGAAGAGTTCAGATCATGCCCCTTTAGATAACAAGGTAGAGGTATATACAGAGAAGAGGAGCCATATCTCAGGAATGGAAACACACACGCGAAAGAACTACAGCGGAATCAGGACAACAGCAGCATTTACATCAGGTAAAAAAATACATATTTGTGGTGAATGACTGCTCCTTCTTAAAAGGGATCCTGTTTCCATGAAAATGCCATCCAGCATGTTATAGAGCAGCAGGAGCGGAGAATATCGATACACAGTTTGTCAGAAAAGATTCAGTATAACTTGTGTTTCAGTCATTTACACCTCTGCTCTTTCTGGGGCTGTCAGTCCAGTGGGCGGAGCTATCAATCACTGACAGTGATCTATTTATGCACATTTATACAAAGACAGCTCACCTTAAGTGTCACATCCAGCAAAAAGTGGGTCGCAAGCCACAGCCAGCTATGGGATAGGGCCAATAGCATCCTGCTCTGAGAGAGGGTCGCGAGTCACATCCTGCTCCAAGAGAATGTCGCAATCCACATCCAGCTTCGAGAGAGGGTCATGAGCCCCATCCAGGTACAAGAGAGGGTTGCAAAACTGATCCAGCTCAGAGAGGGTCGCCTGCCGCATCCAGCTCTGAGAGAGGGTCGCCTGCCGCATCCAGCTCTGAGAGAGGGTCGCCTGCCACATCCAGCTCTGAGAGAGGGTCGCCTGCCACATCCAGCTCTGAGAGAGGGCCGCCTGCCGCATCCAGCTCTGAGAGAGGGTCGCCTGCCGCATCCAGCTCTGAGAGAGGGTCGCCTGCCGCATCCAGCTCTGAGAGAGGGTCACAAGCTACATCCAGCTCTGAGAGAGGGTCGCCTGCTGCATCCAGCTCTGAGAGAGGGTCGCCTGCCGCATCCAGCTCTGAGAGAGGGTCGCCTGCCGCATCCAGCTCTGAGAGAGGGTCGCCTGCCGCATCCAGCTCTGAGAGAGGGTCGCCTGCCGCATCCAGCTCTGAGAGAGGGTCGCCTGCCGCATCCAGCTCTGAGAGAGGGTCGCCTGCCGCATCCAGCTCTGAGAGAGGGTCGCCTGCCGCATCCAGCTCTGAGAGAGGGTCGCCTGCCGCATCCAGCTCTGAGAGAGGGTCACAAGCTACATCCAGCTCTGAGAGAGGGTAATGAGCCACATCCAGCTCTGAGAGAGGGTCGCCTGCCGCATCCAGCTCTGAGAGAGGGTCACAAGCTACATCCAGCTCAGAGAGGGTAATGAGCCACATCCAGCTCTGAGAGAGGGTCGCCTGCCGCATCCAGCTCTGAGAGAGGGTCGCCTGCCGCATCCAGCTCTGAGAGAGGGTCACAAGCTACATCCAGCCCTGAGAGAGGGGTAATGAGCCACATCCAGCTCTGAGAGAGGGTCGCCTGCCGCATCCAGCTCTGAGAGAGGGTAATGAGCCACATCCAGCTCTGAGGGAGGGTCGCCTGCCGCATCCAGCTCTGAGAGAGGGTCGCCTGCGCACCAGCTCTGAGAGGGGTCGCCTGCCGCATCCAGCTCTGAGAGAGGGTCGCCTGCCGCATCCAGCTCTGAGAGAGGGTCGCCTGCCGCATCCAGCTCTGAGAGAGGGTCACCAGCCACATCCAGCTCTGAGAGAGGGTCGCCTGCCGCATCCAGCTCTGAGAGAGGGTCGCCTGCCGCATCCAGCTCTGAGAGAGGGTCGCCTGCCGCATCCAGCTCTGAGAGAGGGTCAGCCTCCGCCGACGGTAATGGCCCATCCAGCTCTGAGAGAGGGTCGCCTGCCGCATCCAGCTCTGAGAGAGGGTCGCCTGCCGCATCCAGCTCTGAGAGAGGGTCGCGCCGCATCAGCTCTGAGAGGGTCGCCTGCCGCATCCAGCTCTGAGAGAGGGTCGCCTGCCGCATCCAGCTCTGAGAGAGGGTCGCCTGCCGCATCCAGCTCTGAGAGAGGGTCGCCTGCCGCATCCAGCTCTGAGAGGGGTCGCCTGCCGCATCCAGCTCTGAGAGAGGGTCGCCTGCCGCATCCAGCTCTGAGAGAGGGTCGCCTGCCGCATCCAGCTCTGAGAGAGGGTCGCCTGCCGCATCCAGCTCTGAGAGAGGGTCGCCTGCCGCATCCAGCTCTGAGAGAGGGTCTGGCATCCAGCTCTGAGAGAGGGTCCCTGCCGCATCCAGCTCTGAGAGAGGTCGCCTGCCGCATCCAGCTCTGAGAGAGGGTAATGAGCCACATCCAGCTCTGAGAGAGGGTCACCTGCCGCATCCAGCTCTGAGAGAGGGTCGCCTGCCGCATCCAGCTCTGAGAGAGGGTCGCCTGCCGCATCCAGCTCTGAGAGAGGGTCGCCTGCCGCATCCAGCTCTGAGAGAGGGTCGCCTGCCGCATCCAGCTCTGAGAGAGGGTCGCCTGCCGCATCCAGCTCTGAGAGAGGGTCGCCTGCCGCATCCAGCTCTGAGAGGAGGGTCGCCTGCCGCATCCAGCTCTGAGAGAGGGTCGCCTGCCGCATCCAGCTCTGAGAGAGGGTCACAAGCAACATCCAGCTCTGAGAGAGGGTAATGAGCCACATCCAGCTCTGAGAGAGGGTCGCCTGCCGCATCCAGCTCTGAGAGAGGGTCGCCTGCCGCATCCAGCTCTGAGAGAGGGTCGCCTGCCGCATCCAGCTCTGAGAGAGGGTCGCCTGCCGCATCCAGCTCTGAGAGAGGGTCAAAAGCTACATCCAGCTCTGAGAGAGGGTAATGAGCCACATCCAGCTCTGAGAGAGGGTCGCCTGCCGCATCCAGCTCTGAGAGAGGGTAATGAGCCACATCCAGCTCTGAGAGAGGGTCGCCTGCCGCATCCAGCTCTGAGAGAGGGTCGCCTGCCGCATCCAGCTCTGAGAGAGGGTAATGAGCCACATCCAGCTCTGAGAGAGGGTCGCCTGCCGCATCCAGCTCTGAGAGAGGGTCGCCTGCCGCATCCAGCTCTGAGAGAGGGTCACAAGCTACATCCAGCTCTGAGAGAGGGTCGCCTGCCGCATCCAGCTCTGAGAGAGGGTCGCCTGCCGCATCCAGCTCTGAGAGAGGGTCGCCTGCCGCATCCAGCTCTGAGAGAGGGTCGCCTGCCGCATCCAGCTCTGAGAGAGGGTCTCCTGCCGCATCCAGCTCTGAGAGACGGAAGCTGCCTGACGCCTGCACTTAGAGCCCCACTTCCACGTTTTGAAGAATGATCTTCTCATCAGATGGTTTGTCCTCAGGCTGCTTTCACACAGTGTTTTTTTGCAATCTGACACGGTCTGTTGAAAATCGGACAGCACGGGATCCGATTTTGGCCCCATGTTATCCTATGGGCACGGATCAGATCGGATTTACCCTTAATGGCATACGATTTTTGTCGGATCTGATACTGTCCGATTTTTTGCAGCAGCCAAAATCTCAGACTGCTGCGATTTTGGAGTCCGCTGCAAAAATCGGATCGAATCGGATCCGATTAAAATATGGAAGTCTATGGGGATCGGATGGAAAATCGGATCCGACATCGGATCCGATTTTTGTATTGCGCATGCTTAAACTCCAAGACCTCCCACAACCCTCCCCTATTTAAATCGGATCCGTTAAAATATTGGATCTGATCGGATGCCATCGGTCCGATTTTTTATCGGATCCGATAAAATCGGACTGCTGGCATCTGATTTGATCTACAACGGACAGCGTCGGATTGCAGAAAAATGCGGTGTGAAACCAGCCTAATAAAGAAGCGTGTTCTATGAAACGCATTGATGAATAAAACCGCATCTCAAGATTGTCTCAAGACAATCCACTTTCATCATTGGATCTTCAGCAGCGCAGATTTTAACCAGTTCATCTCCTTTGCCTTTTTCTTGCATATCATCTCCTTTGCCTTTTTCTTGCATATGTCCTACAAGGAGTTGTGGCTTCACATCTTCCCCAGGTGAGCACTGTTCCTCATCGCCTCCCTGGTTCTTATTTAGGTAAGACCTTTCGCCCCATATGTAGGTTAAGTGTTTTTTTTTCTTTTATGGCCACTTTACACGTCCCGATATCGGCGTCCAACTCCGATAAAAAGTAACGTGGTTCGTGCGTTGGCCCCGATATTGTTTGTGCGTTGTATGGTGTAAATGTCCAATACGATGCACGAACTATGCCAAACCGATATCGGGGATCAAATGAGCAGGCTCTCCAACTGCCCGATATTGTATGGACGATGTGGCCGGATCGTGCTGTGTAAAAGCCCAACTACGATGTGGAGTACAACTTCCCCTCTTCTGTCCCATGTTAAATGGTCGTTCCTGGGTCGCCCGTACAAGGGGGCGTACACATCGTAGTGGCGTTGCCTGCCGATATTGCGCTGTGTAACATTTCCTATGCGATCTTGGAATTCTGCCCAGAAAAAGCGCGCTCCCGCGGCGTTGTATCCAATATCGGACCGACGTTGGGACGTGTAAAGTGGCCATTAGGGATCCCTATAGCTGAAGACGTATACTGTGTATTGTGACATATGATATCTGACGGGAAGACACCTGCACACAGGGAGGGGTTGAGCTTCTGTGAATCATCCTGAACAGTTTGTAATGGGAGATAATTATTAACTCTGCAGGGAGTGCTGTACATAGCAAGTATAAAGCTGGCCATAGGCAAAAGATGTCCCCCTCTGTGTTTTCAGTGGGGAGAGGAGAAAGCAACTACCAGACTCTATGACAGCGACTTATCTTCTCTCCCCCAATATCAGGTGTCCGGGGAGTCAGAAGCCCCAAACATCCCTGTAAATCATTACTGTCATTACACTGCCACTTCTCCCATCACAGATCAGACATACTTCGTCCATATTCACATTAGGAATCTGCCGCCCATGTCTCACATCCCCTCTGAAGCCGCTGCCTTACTTTTTGTTAATTCTATGAAGCATTTCACCTTTTAATACCATGTTTTCCCGAAAGTAAGACCCTGTCTTACATTTTTTCGGGGGCCAAAAGTGGCCCCCCGTCTTACTTTCGGGGGGGGGGACTTACATTGGAGGCCCCACCAACCATCCATCCATCCACACACTGCAGCCATCCATCCACACATTCCCACACATACAGACACATGCATACACATATATACACACCATACACACCACACACACAGTCACACACACACACATAGCACCGCTTCTTACCGGGTCCGGTGTGGGTGGGGTCCCCGATGGTCCTGTGCCGTCCTCTGTGCTCCGGTCCGGTCCCCGAGATGATCCGCTGCCGTCCGCCGTGTTCCGGTGCCGTTTTGCACCGGTATTGCCGGTCTAGGCTCCATGGTCCCTGCTCTTCCGGAGTTCAGGCCACAGCTCCGCCCAGGTCATAGTGTGGGCCAATCAGCATAGCGGCACTGGCGTCAGAGGCAAGAGCCCGATGACGCTTGCCTCTGATGCCAGTGCCGCTATGCTGATTGGCCCACACTATGACCTGGGCGTGGCTGTGGCCTGAACTCCGGAAGAGCAGGACCATGGAGCCTAGGACCGGCAATACCGGTGCAAAACGGCACCGGAACACGGCGGATGGCAGCGGATCATCTCGGGGACCGGACCGGAGCACAGAGGACGGCACAGGACCATCGGGGACCCCACACCGGACCCGGTAAGAAGCGGTGCTATGTGTGGTGTGTGTGACTGTGTATATATGTGCATGCTTGTGTCTGTATGTGTGTATATATGTATGTACACCCCCCCGTGTTTCCCCGATAGTAAGACACCCCATCCCCCGCCTTACATTCGGGGGGGGGGGGGGGTCTTACATTAGCAGACCCCATTCCCCCCCCCCCCACCCTGTCTTACTTTCGGGGGGGAGGGGGGTCTTACTATCGGGAAAACACGGTAGTATTATCTACACAATGAACTATTACGGTAAATGAACATGACTCTTATGCAATGTCTGCAAACGTGAAATTCCTGTAAAATGACTCAGGTGGATATTGAAAGAACGCGAGGTGCAGATACAGTCACTGAAAACAAAGTGCAAAGTCACGGTGCAATCCCTCAACAAATAAAAGAGGTCAATGCAAAAGGAGGAATAAACAACCAAACAAACTAAACGTATACAACGTTTACATAATGCACAATACTGCAGATTCTCAGTCAGTTCTGAGCCGTGGTGTGTTAAGCTTAAAGGGAATAGACAGGGGTTTGAAATACATGATTGATATCTAAAAACAGCACCACATCTATCATCAGGCTGCAGGTGGTATTACAGCCCTATTTGCTTCATATTGCTAAGCTGCAATGCCAGACAATCCGCGGAGAGGTGTGGTGAAAGCAGCCTTGTTTTTTCCAGTCTTGTGCAACCCCTTTTAATAAGCTGATCACACCCCTTTAGAAAGCTTTTTTTTTTTCATTATGCAAAATTCACCAAAACTTAGTCTTGGCATTTTCCTCTGTAAAAGGACTTGGCCCAATTATGTATGATTACTGGGTATCACTGGAATGGGGATCTCTAAGTCCCCTGTGTGTAAGGATCTCATCTATATTCACTGTCTATAGGGCCGAAATCTCCATCAGTCCTATAGACTGTAGTGGTGCTCACACACTGGCACTAATTCTCTATGCAGGGTCTTAGGCCGGCTTCACACCACGGTGAAATCCGATCCACGGCTGTCAGGGGTGAACCTGACAGCCCTGGACCGGATTTGCAAACAGAACCAGAAAGCAAATATGCCCTCCGGTCTGGTGTGCAGCCGGATGCCGCTAATAGCAGCCGCAGCTGAGTTTTCAAGATCGGACTTGAAATTACAGCAGCGTGCAGCCGCCGGTGTCCGGTTGCCAGATCCTCCCGGATTGGGGCAATCCGGCCCCTCAAGGTACCTTTACACGCCTCAACTGCGGTGTAGCAACTGCCAGGCAATCTGGATTTTTGTCACAGTTGCCTTGAAATTGCTACGAAGGTGCGGCGTGCAATTTGGGAAAGTGATTTTCGCAGTTGCTCCGGGTTGCGGTTTCCGAGCATTGTTCTAAAATCAGAGGCAATCCAATGGTGAATTGCCCTGGTACTGGCGTGTAAACGGGCGATAGGGATGGAATCTGCGTCACCTAGTGATTTCCCAGAGGCGTGCCACAGCGTGCTGGATACCGCGCCCCATCAGCAATCATTGGTGGGGCTACTGTGTTTCCATTGGCTGTCCCTTCACAGGGCGCCATATTTAAAGAGCTGTCCATTCACACTACACAATTGCAATGGCGTCATGTATTAGCCAGCCTTCCTGCACAGGCTGGCCAATCATGACGCTGTTGCGTTGTCTAATCAGCTTGTTTGGGGCGCGGAATACACAACTCTGTCACGCCTATGTTCTTGCGGCGCTGAAGATGTATGCCCACATTCCCTTAGTGGTTGCGGCATGTGAAGCGGCGACGGGATTCAACTGGATTTTCCCGCAGGATCTGTTTCAACTTCCGGGAACCATGTTCCCTTAGGTTGAGGGCGCAATTGCGGCGTGTACATGCGCCATCGGCAATCGGTATCAACCATCAAAAACGTGCACGCGCACTTTCGGTTGCTACCGATCGCCGGTGATAGTTGCGGCGTGTAAAAGGTACCTATAGACTCCCATGTTAGGGAGCGCTGGATTGCCCCGGATCTGGGAGGTTCCAGGAGAATCCGGGAGGATCCGATTTGGGGAGATTTTTCTCGCCAGACACAAATACTGCATGCTCAGATTTTGTGTTGGGTAGAAAAATCTGATTCCTCCCGGACACATGGAAACCGACGGCAGAGAGCTGCCATCTGGCTACATCCGGTCCCATAATATACTATGGGGCCAAAATCCGGTCCGGGGCTGTCCAGTTTACACCGGACAGCCCCGGATCGGATTTCACCGTGGTGTGAAGCCGGCCTTAATGATCATGGGCATCCCTTTAAGCTTGTACACAGGGTGTCAAAACCAAGCGTGTGAGCACAGATCAGTTTAAAGAGTTTGTTCTAAGGCGGCCGTCACACGCACAGATATCTTTAGCGATATTGTAAGCGATCACGTGCACGCGCAATCGCTTACAATATCGCTCACATCGCTGGTGAGATGTCACACAGACAGACTCACCAGCGATGCGGAGCCGCGATCTCGCTCGTTACTATGGTACACATCGGGTTACTAGGGCCACGCGTCGCTTAGTTACCCGACGTGTACCATAGTTACCATCTCCCAGCATAGGCGCGGTCGCTGGGAGATGGATCATCGTGGTGTCATACACCACGATGAAGCAGATCGTGACATCGTTCATCGCTAGATCTGAGAACCGGAGCTCAGATCAGCGATGTCACAATCAAGCGATTTCACATCGTGAATCGCTTGATTACATGCAACGATTTCTTGCCCGATATCGCTTAAGCGATCAAAAAGGAGATCGCTTAAACGATATCGGGCAAGAAATCGTTCCGTGTGACGGCCGCCTAAGTTAGAAAGTTTTGTCTTAGGGTGTGTGCTCACGGTCAGGAATTGCAGCGTCTTGGACGCAGCGTATTGCCACTGTGTCCAAAATGATGCGTTGTACAGTAGCAGCATAGTGGATGGGTTTGCAAGAGGATCTTACTGTGTTTCTCCTGGCCGCAGCGTGTTTCCGGACTTCCACATCTTTGCAGCATGTTCATTTCATGTTGCGGAGTTGGAAGCGATCACCATGAATGCATGTGAATGCAGGGATAAGCTGCCCCGCACCCACCGCAGATCATGAGTACAGGGCAGCTGCTGTCTCCCTGCGTGCACCCACAGGTCCGGAGGCACGGCATCCAACACGCAGTGCATCTGGATTGAGAGCACACAGCCTTACAGATAGGTGATAAGTTCCACAATGGTGGGGTCCGTCCACAGGAAATGCTGCTTTCAACCATTACCAACAGTCCCATAGGATTGGGTTGGAGGTTCATGTGCTTGACCTTTGCTCTATCAGATGGTGATCTGCAAAACTCTGTTCTTGAGATCTGTGGGGATCCCCAAAGTTATTAGTCATTCTGTGGATAGGTGATAACTTCCTAACTTGGCTCCAACACTTTAAAGATACCTTTACACGCGGCAACTTTTCTAGGAATTTCACTGGCAACTTACTGGTTGCAGTGAAATCATGGACACATTGTTCTATCTTGTTGCTGTGTACAAATGGAACAATGTCTCCATGATTTCACTGCAACCAGTAAGTTGCCAGTGAAATTCCTAGAAATGTTGCCGCGTGTAAAGGTACCTTAAAGGTATCCTGTCTGGCCGTGTACATGATTGTCCCCCGATAAAATTGATACCTTATTTGTAGAGCTCTGATGTGCCAGTCATGAGAAATCTACTGTAAAGGCCAGATGTAAATCAGGTGGCATGTGCACTGGGGGCTGACAATGCACTTAGAGGAAGGAAGCAGGGCAAGCACACGGACACACCCCTAGTGCACCATCCTCCAGTCTGATTTGCCTAGGACTTATACAGTGGATTTCTCGTGAGTGGCACATCGGAGCCCTACAAATAAGGTATTTTTTAATGGGGGGGACAATCATCTACCCTAGTGTATCTAATGCCAGCGCCCTCTACTTTTCACGTGGTATGGATGCTGACGCACTCACCACCCTGGCCACCTAGCTGATTCTGCTCCAGTCCCCACTATGTCTCTCTCTTCCCCGTGCCAGCTCACACCGAGCAAATTTCCTGGATACACACTAGGGGCGTGCAATCCCCGCCTCTTAAAGGCACTAGGTAGTTAAGGCATCCCCCCTTTAGGATGTTGCCTTAGCAAAGTGTACATTCAGTTTGCTAGATGTCAGGTCCCCAAATACCTGTTCTCATCCTGTTCCTGAGTCTGTTCCAGTCCTGTGTTCCCATATCTGTATACCATTTGGTGCCAGCACTTGCCATCCTGACTTTTTCAGCCGTCCTGTCTGAATCTAAATCTGTACCTGCATTCCTGACCTCTGGGGTCATCTGCTGCAGTATTGGGGACTGACCTGGAGAGGCACCTGGCAGTCAACTTCCAGCACATGTCTATCCTCCCCATCAGAGGCTCTAGTGAAGACGAGGCAGCCACTTAGTTACCTTCTCTAAGGCAGCCCAGTCTCATGGTGTGGGGAAGGGGGTCCACACCCACCAGCATGACATGAACCACTAAAACCTGCTGATAGGTCTCTCTAATGCTAAGCACTTACATCGATGGTGGTGAATCTCCATGGGAAGATCTGTCCTTTTGCTCTTCCATATACACCGTGTTCCAAATTATTATGCAAATTGGTTTTAAGTGTCATAGGGTTTTTTTTTTTGTCGTCAATGAAACCATTGATGGTATTGTGTCTCAGGGTTCTTTGGATCACTGAAATCAATCTCAGATATCCGTGTTTAATTAGTTTGGCAGGTGAGCCCAATAAAAGGAAAACTGGGTGTTCCACAATATTACGCAGGCCAAATTTTCAAGTAACATGGGAAAGAAAAAGGATCTCTCTGCTGCCGAAAAGCAACAAATAGTGCAATGCCTGGGACAAGGGATGAAAACATTAGATACTGCACGAAAACTTAAGCGTGATCATCGTATTGTGAAGAGATTTGTGGCTGATTCTGAGCACAGATGCGTTTGTGCAGATAAAGGCAGAATGAGGAAGGTTTATCATCAGATTAAGAGAGCAGCTGCTAAAAAGGCCTTACAAACCAACAAACAGATATTTGAAGCTGCTGGTGCCTCTGGAGTCCCTCGAACCTCAAGGTGTAGGATCCTTCAAAAGCTTGCTTTGGGCATAAACCTACTATTCGGCCACCCCTAAACAGGGCTCACAAGCAGAAACAGTTGCAGAGGGCCCAGATATATATGAAGACTAATTTTCAAACAGTCTTGTTTACTGATGAGTGCCAAGCAAACCCCGGATGGTCCAGATGGATGAAGTAGTGGATGGTTGGTGGATGGCCACCATATTCCAAGAAGGCTATGACGCCAGCAAGGAGGTGGAGGAGTCATGCTTTGGGCCGGAATAATTGGGAAACAGCTGGTAGGCCCCTTTAAGGTTCCTGCAGGTGTGAAAATGACCTCTGCAAAGTATATAGAGTTTCTGTCTGACAACTTTCTTCCATGGTACAAAAAGCAAAAACGTGTCTTCAGGAGCAAAATCATCTTCATACATGACAATGCATCATCTCATGCTGCAAAGAATACCTCTGTGCCCTTGGCTGCTATGGGCATAAAAGGAGATAAACTCATGGTGTGGCCACAATCTTCCCCTGACCTCAACCCTATAGAGAACCTTTGTAGTATCATCAAGCAAAAGATCTATGAGGGTGGGAGGCAGTTCACATCAAAACAGCAGCTCTGGGAGGCTATTCTGACATCATCCAAAGAAATACAAGCAGAAACTCTCCAGAAACTCACAATATCAATGGATGCTAGAATTGTGAAGGTGATATCAAAGAAGATTCCTTTGTTAACATGTAACTTGGCCTGTTAGGATGTTTTGGAGTTAAATAGCTTTTTATTTCAGTGAATGTGACCTCCTAATGCTGCAAATTCAAAAAAAGAGCATTTCAGTTCTTTCAAAGATATCAAATATTTAGAAACTCCACTGTGCCTAATTAAATGCACTGTTCCAATTGAGTTTTTTTTAATTTTGAAGATTATACTGTTATCATTGGGAAGTTTCTTCATTAAAACTCAATGTATACTCTAACAGGTGATGACTTTTATTACACTGACTGTCATCTTGCACCAACCATTTAGGAAAATCAGAGAAAAAGAACATTTGCATAATAATTTGGAACACAGTGTCTAAGGAGCTTTCTGACAAATCCCCTGTGTATGTATCCAGTTTTGGCCTTCAGCCTCCGCTGGTGTTCAGGTCTTCCTGGCAGTGATGTGTACAGTGACTGGCGGTACGTCCTGCCCAATCTCCATACTTGGTGAACCGCATGGCCCTGCACAAATTGAGAAGCATATAAACGTGTTCTCAGGAGGACATTGTGTGTATCCACAGTAGGTGACACGCTACATTTCAGGTCCAGGCTCTGTCTCATCTCGTTCTGCGACCCTACATGCTCCATACACCATATTACAGCCCCGCACACAAGCACAAAACTCCCATTATTTACCTGTGCTCCCAAATCCAGCAGAATGTCAGATCTTCCGAAATCTGGTGCAGCTCACACCCCGGCCTGTGACGCCACAGCCTCGCCACACCCACTTAACACTCCAGCTGCCAAAGAAAACAGGAAACTGCAAGAAGAAAAAATCCGAAACTGAAAACAACTGTGCTGGATGAGGACAGTGAACAAATGCCGCCCTGTGTTCGGCACGGTGGACATGAGCGCCCTGACACTGCACTGATACTACCCTGACACTACACTAACCTGATACTACTGTGAGGTAGCGCCCCGGGGGAACCCGCTTGGCAGGGGGAAATTACATCAGCGACTACATTTTAACGGAACATAACTAGCAGATTTATTGTTTTTCTGTCATAAACCGCTTTCATCACTTAAAACATAACACCGTATTTACATTTTCATATGACATAACTTCCACATTAGTATATCACATGACATTACATGACAGGACATTCATGTGAAAACCAACAGGACCATATCATGACTTATTATCGGTCCCAATGGCGGTTATCTCCGCCTAACACCCTGACAGGGATCATTCCCCATCCTATTGCACACGAGTCATCACACATGGTACTTTTTCATGAACCATTATGACTCGTGCATGAAACAGCATTCATGGCATTTTTACATAAACCAATATGCTACATACTCAGTGCCCACAATAGTAACAGGAACCCTGTCACTCAGTACACACGAGACCCCCACGGATCCACCGGGATCCGGGATAATTACATCTGGATCAACGGGACCATATCATGACTCACTCAGTCAGTCCCAAAGTCGGCTGTGACCTCCTGGCACTTGAGCCGTACTCAGTCTCTCACACCGCACATCTGACCGCCTTGGCACTTGAGCCGTCCCTAGTCCTGGACACTGGCTGGCATGCACACATCACGTACCACCAGCATGGAGCTGGCAGGCTCCCTTCACTTCCCCCACCGGGGACAGATCACTTCCAGCACATCCTCACATGGCAGTGGTCTGGACTGCTCTGATTCCCATCGTCCTCTATCTCATTCAGACACCTGGCAGGTTCTTATCCAGGCTGCCTCACCACAGCTGCAACACAGTGAGTCAATCAGCACATCTCACTCAGGCTGGTTTCACATATCCATCTCACCACGGACGTGTGGAACAAGGCCGTTTGGGGCGGGGCATACTCATGTGTCATGGATGTGTGACACAATGGGTGCTGTCAGTGTGCTATCCGTGGATCCACAGATAGCACACGGACAGCCTGTACCGCATACTCGCCTTGCTCCAGCGCTGACAGTTCCTCTCACTTCGGGCCGCTGTCAGGCTCAGTGAAGTGAATATTCATGAGCCTAATGAGCGGCATCGGAAGAGAGAGGAGATGTCAGCACTGGAGCGAGGTGAGTATGAAATTTTTTATTTTTAGGGTTGTCACTTTCGTCCCTGGTCCATGCACATGGATGTCACAAGGATGACATCTGTGTGAATGGACATTTCATGGCGAAAGCGGTCCGTGTGTCCGCAAATAAACGGACAAGTCGCCGTGTGGAGCACACGGACACGCATGTGCTCCACACGGAGACATGGTCCGTGCGGAAACACGGACGTGTGCATGGGTCCATAGGGGATCGTGTGTCTCCGTATGTCCGTGCCTCCGGCATGTGTCTGCACAGACCGCACACATGTCGGAGGCACGGATGTGTTGAAACCGGTCTCACACACAGATCTGAGATGTGATTAACCCTCTGTGCACCATTCAGGTTTAGCCCAGCAAACCACTCATACACACAGGTTCAGCTACTCATTAGGCTCATCTACACCTTCTAGATATTAACCCACTGTGTACTGGACAGGTTTACAGCATTCACACACAGGAAAACTGGCTAATGTGTACAGAGACCTGTGCTGATAACCCGTGTGATGCACCCGGCCATGGGCACATGCCGGTAACAGCACCACACTACACAGATACGACACTAACCTGATACTACACAGATACTACCCTGACACTGCACTGACGCTACACAGATACCTCACTAACCTGATACTACCCTGACACTGCACTGATACTACACTAACCTGATACTACACAAATACTACCCTGACACTGCACTGACACTACACAGATACGACACTAACGTGATACTACACAGATACTACCCTTACACTTCACTGATGCTACACAGATACTACACTAACCTGATACTACACAGATACTGCCCTGACACTGCACTAGTACTACACAGATGCTACACTAACAGTACACTGATAATGCACTACACTGATACTACCCTGACACTGCACTGACACTACACAGATACTATACTAACCTGATACTACACAGATACTACCCTGACACTGTACTAATACTACACAGATACGACACTAACCTGATACTACACAGATACTACCCTGACACTGCACTAACACTACACAGGTACTACACTAACCTGATACTACACAATACTACCCTGACACTGCACTGACACTACACAGATACTATACTAACCTGATACTACAGAGATACTACCCTGACACTGTAGTACTGTACTAATACTAAACAGATACGACACTAACCTGATACTACACAGATACTACCCTACACTGCACTGACATGCTACACAGATACGACACTAACCTGATACAACACAGATACTACCCTGACACTGCACTGACACTACACAGGTACTACACTAACCTGATACTACACAGATACTACCCTGACACTGCACTAATACTACACAGATACGACACTAACCTGATACAACACAGATACTACCCTGACACTGCACTGACACTACACAGATACTACACTAACCTGATACAACACAGATACTACCCTGACACTGCACTGATACTACACAGATACTACACTAACCTGATTCTACACAGATACTACCCTGACACTGCGCTAATACTACACAGATACTACACAGATACACTAATGGTACCTTTACACGCAGCTACAGGTAACAGGTTTTCCACAGGTAACTACTGTTGCAGTGAAATCATGGAGACATGGTTCTATCTTGTTGCTGTGTACAAATGGAACTATGTCTCCATGATTTCACTGAAGCCATAAGTTACCTGTGGAAAACCTGTTACCTGTAGCTGCGTGTAAAGGTACCATAACAGTACAATGATAATGCACTGCACTGATACTACACTGATACTACACTAACCTGATACTACCCTGACACTGCACTGATACTACACAGATACTACACTAACCTGATACTACCCTGACACTGCACTGATACTACACAAATACTACACTGACCTCATACTACCCTGACACTGCACTGATACTACACAGATACTACACTAACCTGTTACTACCCTGACACTGCACGCTTACTACACTGACACTGCACTGATACTACACTGGTCACTGCACTGATAATACATCGACACTGCACTCATACTACACAGACACTGCACTGCACTGCTATTACACACACACACTGCACTGATACCAAACGTACACTACACACACACTGCAATGATACTATACGTACACTACACAGACACTGCACTTATATTACACAGACACTACAATGACACTACACTGATATTACACTGATACACTGCACTGATATTACACAGACACTACACTGATATTACACTGATACCAACGCTGCACTGATACTACATTGACATAAAATAGTTAGGCTGGGTTCAAACGCTGCATATTTTTACTTTTACGCAGTGCTATTTTGAGGATGTGCTTTTTTGAGCCCACTCCATAATGTGGGCAATGGAAAAGTGCAACCCCAAAAGTGCAAAACCAGTTGACATGGTCATTCTTTGTGCAGGTGTTCTTTGCAGTGAAAGCAAAAATACGGATCGTGCAATTTGCAATTACGGGAAATGCATTGCCTTTGCTGGGAAGCAAAATAGTGCGGTATCTCACTGCATCTCACCGTATCTTGCTGCATCTCACTGCATCTCACCCGCATCTCGCTGAATCTCACCACATCTCAGTGTATATCGCCGCATCTTACCGCATCTCACCCGCATCTCGCTGCATCTCACCACATCTCACCGCATATTGCTGCATCTTACCACATCTCACCGCATATTGCTGTATCTTACCACATCTCATCGCATCTTGCTGCATATCGTTGCATCTCACTGCTTCTTACTGCATCTCGCTGCATATCGCCACATCTCACTACATCTCACCCTCATCTCACTGCATATCACTGCATCTCACCGCATCTGCGGATACACAAAAAAACGCTGTGTATTTCCCAAAATCTGCAGTGTGTGAACGTAGCCTCATTCTGCAGCCAGTGCAATACAGAGGCTATAAATGGCAAATGGTGACTTTTTTAATGAAGCTCCAATTAAAAAATATTTTAGCCTAAAATACATACAATTAAGAGAAATGAAAATGTCCTCACAGTACACAGTCCGGCCTCCAGGTGATGAGTCGGCGACTGTTGAAGCTCCACATTCAGGCAAGTTGCACAAAATAGATTTACAATTTGCTATTTCAAACTAAAGATTTGCCTGTGAGAAATGACACCAGATCTGGAAAATATCCAGAGCCATGGAGGAATTACAGAAATCTGTCCAGCAGCAAAGGTGTTAAAACAACGCCCCGCCTGCTTCTTACATCTCGTGTTGTCATTGGTTGATTATCTTATGAATCAATCTGATTGGCTGCGGTGCTGTCCGTATAGTGGTCAGCTGATCCCAGCTGTCAGCGCGGCTTGATTAGTGATTGGCTGTTTTGTGCACAGACTGTAGCAGTTAGGTTGTCAGCAGTTTGTATGACGTGTGGCAAACAGCACGTGTTATTATGGAGAGTCCACTTGTAGTGTCAGCCGGGAGCCGCAGGTAACGGGATCAGGGGCCAATATCAGAGTGAGCCTGGCAGGGTCACCAGAACCAGGTAGGGCCAGTATCAGAGCGAGCCTGGCAGGGGTCACCAGAACTAGGTAGGGGCCAGTATCAGAGCGAGCCTGGCAGGGGTCACCAGAACTAGGTAGGGCCAGTATCAGAGCGAGCCTGGCAGGGCCACCAGAACTAGGTAGGGCCAGTATCAGAGTGAGCCTGGCAGGGTCACCAGAACTAGGTAGGGGCCAGTATCAGAGCGAGCCTGGCAGTGGCCACCAGAACTAGGTAGGGGCCAGTATCAGAGCGAGCCTGGCAGGGGTCACCAGAACTACGTAGGGGCCAGTATCAGAGTGAGCCTGGCAGGGGTCACCAGAACTAGGTAGGGGCCAATATCAGAGCGAGCCTGGCAGGGGTCACCAGAACTACGTAGGGGCCAGTATCAGAGTGAGCCTGGCAGGGGTCACCAGAACTAGGTAGGGGCCAGTATCAGAGCGAGCCTGGCAGGGGTCACCAGAACTAGGTAGGGGCCAGTATCAGAGCGAGCCTGGCAGGGGTCACCAGAACTAGGTAGGGGCCAGTATCAGAGCGAGCCTGGCAGGGGTCACCAGAACTAGGTAGGGGCCAGTATCAGAGCGAGCCTGGCAGGGGTCACTAGAACTAGGTAGGGGCCAATATCAGAGTGAGCCTGGCAGGGGTCAATAGAACTAGGTAGGGGCCAGTATCAGAGCGAGCCTGGCAGGGGTCACCAGAACTAGGTAGGGGCCAGTATCAGAGTGAGCCTGGCCGGGGTCACCAGAACTAGGTAGGGGCCAGTATCAGAGGGAGCCTGGCAGGGGTCACCAGAACTAGGTAGGGGCCAGTATCAGAGCGAGCCTGGCAGGGGTCACCAGAACTAGCTAGGGGCCAGTATCAGAGCGAGCCTGGCAGGGGTCACCAGAACTAGGTAAGGGCCAGTATCAGAGCGAGTCTGGCAGGGGTCACCACAATTAGGTACGGGCCAGTATCAGAGCGAGCCTGGCAGGGGTCACCAGAACTAGGTAGGGGCCAGTATCAGAGCGAGCCTGGCAGGGGTCACCAGAACTAGGTAGGGGCCAGTATCAGAGCGAGTCTGGCAGGGGTCACCAGAATTAGGTACGGGCCAGTATCAGAGCGAGCCTGGCAGGGGTCACCAGAACTAGGTAGGGGCCAGTATCAGAGCGAGCCTGGCAGGGGTCACCAGAACTAGGTAGGGGCCAGTATCAGAGTGAGCCTGGCAGGGGCCAATATCAGAGTGAGCCTGGCAGGGGCTAACGTCAGAGTGGTTAGGGGTCACCAGAGGCGGGCAGAGGTCAGTATCGGAGTGGGCAGGGGTCACCAAAGCCAGATGGAGTCCAATATCAGAGCCTGGCTGGCAGTAGCCTTCACTATATTGGTGCTTATAGCATGTGACATGCCACCAGGGCTGTGGGGTACTCTGAATTGGGCTTTGGTGCTTCTGGGGGAGTCACAGGGGCTGATACCCGGCTATGTGACCCTGGGTGTCAACTTAAAATTTCTGGGGGTAGTGAATTAGGGATATTTGTTGTGACGCCACCCGTGGTATACAGCTATTGGTGGCCGTGGCTGCAGTGCGAGGCCTCTGGGGATGATGGGAGTGCAGCAGTGAGTGATGGTTTTGCTCCACACGGGTGGAGCGGCTCCCCAGGGCAACCAGGAAAGTCCACTTCCTCAGACCCTTCTATGGGTCCCTCACGCTGGCTAGTCTTTGTCCCAGGACAAGCCTTACTCTGCTCCAGTCCACGAGACCTCTTCACAGTCCTCCTAGGCACAGAACTCAGTGTCTCTTTGCTCTACCTGGGACGAGTTTGGCAAAGCTCCAGTCCACAGGTCCCCTTCACAGTCCTCCTAGGAACTGAACTGATTAACCCTGCCCCTAGGCCAGAACTTGTAACTCTGGTTTCAAAGCTCCCCTTTCTGGTCTGGAGTTGGGAAGGTGTTGTGTGTGTGTGGTGGGTTTACTCAGTTAAATCCTTGATGTGGATACCTCCCCTTGCTTCCAAGCATGACATCACCCCCCGAGGAAGGCAAACGGACTCTGGGGTGGCACACATGCCTTCCCCTCTTGCTTTACACTGCAGCTCTGCTTGTTTTTATGTTAGCTATTGCACACCAGCTCAGGATTCACCCTCCCTTTATTTTCCTCTTTTCCTTTTTATTAAGATCCCTTTATCTCCGGTGATGGCACATTCCTCCTCTTCTCAAGAGCCTCGTGTGCTGCTGGGGTGTAAAGATGCTGCACTGGAGGGGAAAGCTGTATCCTGGGATGCCAGCAAGATCGGGGGTCTGCCGGTAAGGGATGTGGGGGAAGGGGGGGGGGAGATGCAGTCCCAGGACTATAAAGGGGAAACGTCCGCAGGGAAGGGAATAATAATTGAGTGGGGGGGAGATCTGTCTGTAAGGTCTATGTGTGGGGTTGGGGGTATAGTCCCAGAATTATAATAGGGGGGTGTCTGCCGGTAAGGTCTGCAGTGAATAACAATGAAAGGGGGGGGGGTGATAGGGGGTGACTGCCCCTGTACTGCACCCTCCATACTGCTGTAGTGTAAGGGGCCATTGAGGCTGCAGACCTCTTCCCCTACATGGTATCTTGCAGAATGAAGATCCACACTGCACCATCAGGTGTGACCGGAGGCTGTAATGCTCGGCCTCTTCTGCAGTATGTGGCGCTGTGAAGACCTCGTCCTCTCTGTTCTGTATTTTGCTGTGTGGAATCTGTGCTTCAAATCTGCAGCAAATCCTGAGTGTGAACAGAGGCTTCATTCAGCCATCCATGTACAGGACCTGTCCCCATCAGTGTATGGAGCTATGGAGGAGATGCTCATTTCTTATTGGGGTTCCGGATCACTCGCCTGCACATGTCACGCTCAGTACTGACTCCTGTTCTTCTACTCACCTGCAATCCTCCACGTCCTACTGTAAATGCTGCACAGGTCTTCAGGTGATTGATGCCGATCATTGTATATTCGGCCCTTAGACTACTTTCACATTACGATTTTTAGGGAGCCGATGCTGTCCGATATAAATCGGACAGCATCGGCTCCCTGCTGATGCCTGGAATCGGGTGCCAAATGGGCACCCGATTCCGGCATAAAATCGGCGCCTCCGGGCTGGAAAAAAAGAAAAAAAAAAGTTTATTCTCACCTCCCCCCGAGCCCCTGCCGTCTCCCGCCATCTTCTTTGAGGCTCCCGGTGGCTCCCGCAGGCTCCTGGTGTCAGCAGAGGTCTTCCTCTGCTGTTCAGGACCTGCGGTGATGTCACAGTCACGTGACCGCGGGTTCACCATGGGAAACCGCGGTCACATGACTGTGACATCACCGCAGGTCCTATAAGGCAGAGGTACACCTCTGCTGACACCGGGAGCCTGCGGGAGCCACCGGGAGCCTCAAAGAAGATGGCGGGAGACGGCGGGGCTCGGGGGGAGGTGAGAATAAACTTTTTTTTTTTTCTTTTTTTCCAGCCCGGAGGCGCCGATTTTATGCCGGAATCGGGTGCCTATTTGGCACCCGATTCCATGGCATCAGAAGGGAGCCGATGCTGTCCGATTTATATCGGACAGCATCGGCTCCCTAAAAATCGTAATGTGAAGGTAGTCTAAGGGCCGAATATACAATGATCGGCATCAATCACCTGAAGACCTGTGCAGCATTTACAGTAGGACGTGGAGGATTGCAGGTGAGTAGAAGAACAGGAGTCAGTACTGAGCGTCACATGTGCAGGCGAGTGATCCGGAACCCCAATAAGAAATGAGCATCGCCTCCATAGCTCCATACACTGATGGGGACAGGTCCTGTACATGGATGGCTGAATTTTAACCCCTGCGCTCCCAGGTGAGCTTTTTTACTGTACTGAGCATGCTCAATACAGTAAAATCGGGTCCGAGGAGACCTCAGATGTTTCCTCGGACCCTTCTCCATAGGGCCCCATGTTATAGGGATCGGGTCAGATCGGATGTGCACTAAATGCCATCCAATTTGGTCCGATCCGAATCTGTCAGATTTTATTTTCGGTGCAAAAATCGGAGCAAGCTCCGATTTTTGCACCGATAATAAAATCGGACAGAATCGGATCGGACCAAATCGGATGGCATTTAGTGCACATCCGATTCGGTCCGATGCCCATAGGGCTGCATGGGGCCAAATTCGGATCCGATGCTGTCCGATTTTGATCGGACAGCATCGACCTGAAAAATCCATGATGTTAGCCTCATCCTCCACCTCCTGCTATCCCCTTGATAATTCATAGCTTTGGAAACCCCCTCATGGCAGCTGTTTTGTGTGTATCCATTGATACATTGCCTGGTGTCTCTCCCTGTATTTATTTTTGCAGGACCCGGTGCCCCAGGTGACGCTCTCTGTTCCGACCTGTCCTCTGTGTTCATCAGTCCTCTGCCATGTTGTCCAGGTGTACTGCCCCCTAGAGGGCTCCCGGTACCATCGTATAATCCAGGTGTTTGCATGCTCTACAAGGTCTTGTTGGGGAAAAGCTGAAAGGTAACTTCTTTTTTAGCACTCGAGCTTTGCCTGCAATCTGTACTGGACAGTGTAATGCACATCACATACAAACTGCTGCCCACTGTACAGTAGAATAAGCAATTGCCACACTTTAAAATTGGAGACTACAGATCATTAAAGCCGCCATGTTGTGCAGACTGGTCCCAAGGCCTTGTTGTTTATGGCATTATGTACTGCTGCCATCAGGGACTCGTAGCTATAGTCATTGGGTGACTGTTCAAGCCAAGCGTACATGTTCGGTGCTCCTCGCCATGGCTGTGCAGTTTGGCACTCTCTCCTACTTTATCTCAATTAGGTTTTTTCTTTTACCATTTTTTTTGGCTACTGCAAAGCCACAGCTTTCAATCGAGGGGCGAGATGGGTGAAGAGAAAAAAAAAAAACACCATATTTGGCCACTTACAAATATACATTACATTTAGCAGAATGCTGTTTGCCACTCTTAAGGTACCGTCACACGGGGACATGTCGCCGGCGATGTTGCTGGCGATCGCGGGAGCGCGCATCCCTGACAACATCGCCGGGGAGCTGTCAGACGGAGCAACTTACCGGCGATGTCGCCGGGTAGTTGCCGCGGCTATCGTTCGCTGGGTTGTCCAGCAACCCAGCGAGCGATAACTCGCAATGTTGTAGATAGGCGGAATCGCCCGCAACATTGCAGGCTGCCGCGTTACACAGGGCGATCAGGCATGATTGCCTCAGCAACATCGCCAGATTTCCCAACATTGTTGGGAAACCTGGCGATGTGACTCAGGCGATTCATCGCCTGATTATCGCTCTGTCACACGCGGCAATTCGCCGGCGATGTCGCTGCAACTTGGCCACGCCCCTCGGTTGCCGGCAACATCGCCGGCGATGTCTCCCCGTGTGACTGGCCCTTTAGGGGATAACCCATGTCTCCCAACACCGATGCTCAATCTCCTTGGGAGACATAGGTTATCCCCTAAGAGTGGCAAACAGCATTCTGCTAAATGTAATGGATATTTGTAAGTGGCCAAATATGTTTTTCTTTTTCTCTTCTCTGATAATTATGTAACCTATTCGGTGAAATCTCAATTTAGATTATACATATGGTTTAACAAATGGCTAGGTACTCGTAGGCGTGAGGGCCCGTGAAGGGGGCTACGAGCTTACACTATTTTGGTCCAAAATATCAAACTAACTCACATTTTTTTCCCAAAAAAATGTTTATTGCATTTTTTTTTTTTTTTTTTTAAATCTTACTGCAGTTTGAGGCTGGGCCCTCTAGGGGGCGTCAGTCACTTGTGGAGCATATTTTTGGTGCGGAACAGCACACCTTGTTTAACAGCTGGGTGTCATTAATAGGCTGTGCTCTGACACTGTTTCACATTGCCTGGAGTGGCTGCCCCCCTGGGGTGACCTTGCATCCAGTAATACCACCAGTTTCCTCCTTGTGGCATGGATGGACGCAGATGCTACAATCGCCCCCATGCCAGGGTTGTAGGAGATTGAGCACCGGTGTTGGGAGACATGGGTTATCCCCTAAAGGCCACGTTACACACACAGATATCGGTGTCCAACTTCTGAACAGATCTCTGGTTGCAGTGAAATCATGGACACATTGTATCATTTGTACACAGCCACAAAATGCAGCAATGTGTCCATGATTTCACTGCAACCAGAGATCTGTTCAGAAGCTGGACACAGATATCTGTGTGTGTAAAGCGGCCTTAAGAGTGGCAAACAGCATTCTGCTAAATGCAATGGATATTTGTAAGTGGCCAAATGTTGTTGTGTTTTTTTTTTTTTTTTTTTTTTTTTTTTCTCTGATAATTATGTAACCTATTCGGTGAATTCATGAGAGGGGTGAAGAGCAAGTAGCTGGGAGGGTTCACTGATCTTCGCGCCTGTGCTTGGTTTGCACAGGCATTTTTTGCTAACATTCGCTTTTAAAGGGGTTCTAGAATCGTAACATCTAAACCAAGCTCTAGGTAGGTGATCAATGTCTGATCACTGGGAACATGCACTGATCATTAGGGATGGGGCTTGGCCAGGACTGCTAACCCTCCACAGAATTGATCAATTCTGAATAGCTGCATGGCTATATTCTATATGTTTTGCATATGTTTTTATAAATCTTATTGGAAAAAAAAACAGAAAATCTGCATGATTCAGCCACATCTAAGTGTTCAATAGACATGAATTGTTCTGAAATCATATCCACAAGGGCAGCAGAAGTCAGCATGTAGACTGTGTGAACATGGCCTAAACCCAGAGCAATGCGCTCATGCCCAGGACGCTATATGGCAGTGCGGCGGGTGATGTCACCTGCTCGCTCCGTGGCTCTGTAGTGGCTCCTCTCTGCAGGACCCTGTGCAGTAACATTGCTCTTTTTATCTTTTGCTGTGACTCTATTATTTTTCTTTTCTGTCTCTTGTACAGTTGGGTTGCGTTGCGATCGCAGTGCCTTGAGCCCTGTCACCCCACGGTCACACAGGACGTCCCACTGCAGGTATGTAACCAGTTCGTCTTGTGGGTGCATTACTGGTCTTGTACTTGTTATTTGCACCCCTTTTCACATGTAAAGCGCTCTAGTAATACCTGACATTCCCACCAGTCCACCATTGTTAATTGTTTGTCTTTTTGTATAGGAAGACAAGATGGCGGCTGCAGACTGGTGTGATGATGCTGATGAATGGGGGTTTGATGAGGATGAACCAGAGATGTCCCCTGATGGGTCTTTGCCCTCCTGCTGCCCAGCAGCTCCGGCACCCACAGACTGGACAGCGCAGCTCCACAGCCTCTCCCTCACCGACACCTCAGAGACCGCATCACCGCATCCTGCCGCCATCTTTACACCTTATTACATAGCTGTAGCCGAGGAGGAGGACGTGCCTGGGACCCGGACCTGGATCATGCGCGGTGTCTGCTGAAAGATTACGAGAAACGAGAGGAGGCTGTAATGGAAGACCTGGAGAGGTGAGAAGAAACGCCTTGTCCTCACCGACACCTCGCGTGTCACGGGAATAATGCCGCTTTACACTATTACGCTGGTAGCCGAGGAGGAGATGTGCCATGGACCCGGTACCCTTTGGATCATGCTCGGTGGTGTGAAAGATTCGTAAACTAGAGAGCTTGTATGGAAACCTGGCTGGAGGTGAAGAAGAAACGCTCTTTGATCCACAGCAACCTGCTGGGGGGGAGGAATGTAATGCGGCTCATAGTGACGACATCTCTACGCTGGTGGGAGGGGTGTAATGCCGGTTCTATAGTGATTACATCTCCTGCTGGTGGGGAGGGGTGTAATGCCAGCTCATATTGACTACCTCGCCCGCTGGTGGGAGGGGTGTAATGCCGCTCTATAGTGATGACATCTCCTACTGGTGGGAGGGGTGTAATGCCGGCTCTATAGTGACAACACTCTCCTACTGGTGGGAGGGGTGTAATGCCGGCTCTATAGTGATTACATCTCCTCTGGTGGGGAGGGGTGTAATGCCGGCTCCATATTGACTACCTCTCCCGCTGGTGGGGAGGGGTGTAATGCCGGCTCTATAGTGATGACATCTCCTACTGGTGGGAGGGGTGTAATGCCGGCTCCATATGACTACTCTCCACTGGTGGGAGGGGTGTAATGCCGGCTCAGAGTGATTACACCTCCGCTGGTGGGGAGGGGTGTAATGCCGGCTCCATATTGACTACCTCTCCCGCTGGTGGGGAGGGGTGTAATGCCGGCTCTATGAGTGATGACATCTCCTACTGGTGGGGAGGGGTGTAATGCCGGCTCTATTGATTGACATCTCCTACTGGTGGGAGGGGTGTAATGCCGGCTCCATATTGACTACCTCTCCCGCTGGTGGGGAGGGGTGTAATGCTGGCTCATATTGACTACCTCTCCCGCTGGTGGGGAGGGGTGTAATGCCGGCTCTAAGTGATTACATCTCCGCTGGTGGGGAAGGGGTGTAATGCCGGCTCATATTGACTACCTCTCCCGCTGGTGGGGAGGGGTGTAATGCCGGCTCTATAGTGATTACATCTCCCGCTGGTGGGGAGGGGTGTAATGCCGGCTCATAGTGATTACATCTCCGCTGGTGGGGAGGGGTATAATGCGGCTTATAGTGATACCATCTCCGCTGGTGGGGAAGGGGTAATATGCGGCTCTATAGTGATACATCTCCCACTGGTGGGGAAGGGTGTAATGCCGGCTCTATAGTGATTACATCTCCTGCTGGTGGGAGGGGTATAATGCCGGCTCCATAGTGACGACATCTCCGATGGTGGGGAGGGGTGTAATGTCGGCTTCATAGTGACTACCTCTCCCGCTGGTGGGGAAGGGTGTAATGGCTCCATAGTGATGACATCTCCTGCTGGTGGTGTGGGAGGGGTGTAATACAGATCCAAAGAATGGGACAATACCCCCTGGATATAGGGAGCTGTACTGGTGGCTGCCTGTCATGGTTACAGCGCCCCCTAACAGTCCAAAGATGACTCAGGATTTACTTCAGATAATGTATAACCATTCTTCTGAATTAATGGTTCTGCATAAGTGAATACATTTATTATTTATTTTATAGCTGTGAGGAAAAGGGAGAAAAATATGAGAAGTCTGAGCTGAGAGGAGACGTCGTATTCCACAAGTTTCTGAAGAAAATCTCGAGATGTCGGCAACAAATCCTGAGGTCGGTGAAGTCTGAGTGTGCACAGGCGACAACAAAGTTTATTTGTCATTTTAGCTCCTTCACCCCTGGGATTTTTTCTGGTCCAAGAGCCATAACTTCCCCCCCTCCCCCGTCAGTTTAGACAAATGAGGCTTGTTTATTGCGGGACGAGTTGTACTTTTGAATGACATCATTTATTTTACCATATAGTGTAATAGATTATTATTATTATTATTATTATTATTATTATTATTTATTATTGACCATGTTCACTATATGATTAACATGTCAGTATGATGCCCCAGGATGGTACAAGTTTGCAGATAACAGTGGTGAAAGAATTCATAAACTTGGAAAAAATAAAGAATTGCTCTTTTGTGCTGTTTTATATGTATTACTCTCCAAGACAGCACAGAGGCACTAATCATAGGGTGCCTTTACACGTCGCAACATTGCATGCAATTTCACTTGCAACTTACTGGTTGCAGTGAAATCATGGACACATTGTTCCATTTTGTGGCCGTGTACAAATGTAACAATGTGTCCATGATTTCACTGCAACCAGTAAGTTGCAAGTGAAATTGCATGCAATGTTGCGACGTGTAAAGGCACCCATAGTGACACAAGAGCAGGTGCGAAGTACCCGATCTATAGAAGCTGCGATCTACCACACAAGACCCAAGGTGCAGACTATGCAAAGAAACATCGGAAACAGTCCAACACATAGTGGCAGGATTCAAAATGCAGATACTGTGTACACCGAACGCCACAACGAAGTAGCAGGAATTGTATATAGGAACATCTGTACAGCGTATGGGCTCAGTCCTCCTAAGTCCAGGTGCAAGACCCCAGAAAAAGTGGTGGAGAATGAAAGGGCTAAAATCCTGTGACACTTCAAAATCCAGATGGATAAGCAGGCGTTGGCTAACCAACCAGATATCATGATAGAAGACAAGGACCTCTGGCCCTTAGGGGACTTAATGCTACGATCATGCGCTCCCTTGTGCTGTAGAGTGTCAGCATCGGCACTGCTCTGCACAGTACAAATGCTGTTTTCCTATGAACATCGGTGAAGGTTGTCATTAGCTGACCCCTGGCTGTCAGGATAATTCGCCAGCACCTCGCAATCACATTATGGGGCCTCTAATGGGAGTGGGAAATTACCGGTACTTGCTCCCTTCTGCTAAGTGTTAAACCCAGTGTCATTGATTGACAGCGAGATTTAACTAGTTAACAGCTGTGGGCGGATCTCACAAGGCACATGAATGACGGCTGGTCAGATCAGCCACCATGTGCAGGGAAAGGTGTGGGCTCGTACAACGTATAAGCACATCATAGGCCATGAAGGTTTTATTGACGCAAGTGTGACTGAGCCATTTAAAAAGCCAGCCCTGCATGGTACAACCACACCCTTCCCCCCCCCCCCCCATAAGCAAATAAATGAAAAAAAAAATTGCATCTCAAAAAACAATGCCACCCCTGTCCTTAGGTTATTTGTGGCTTTGCAGAAGCTGAGCTGTAACACCAGCCACTGGGCCATGGACGGACAAGTGCGGTTCTGTTTTGGAAAAGAGAATCCATGATTTGCTTCCTCTGATGTCTTGGTACAGGCCGTGATGATGTATCTTCCTGTTAACTGGAACAGTAGGGTTGAGATCAGAACACGCACACAATTTGGCTGAAGGTCCATTCTTTTCATTTTTATAGTATATGACTAGTTTTTCTCTGTAGACCAGGAATCTCTGCAATTATGTAACTACAACTCCCAGCATGTCTGCGTAGTATAGCAGTGTATTGTGCAGTTTTTTGCAGTTCCTCTTTATTGTGCATTCCCCCACAGATACTCCTGGAATGGAAACCCGCTATACATGTGCCCCCCAGATTCGGTGTTGCAGGCTCCATCATGCCCACGTTGTGGAGCCCTGAGAGTCTTTGAGTTCCAGCTCATGCCGACTCTGGTCACCATGCTGGAAGGATCCAAAGCCGGTAAGACAATTGTTAATCTTAGCCATTGGTGAAAGCCTCTTTGTATATGAGGTGTCTGATGTGTCTTTATATTGCAGAGATGTCGTTGGAGTTTGGGACTGTTCTCATTTTCACCTGCGGGAGGAGCTGTTGGGAGGACGGCGCTCAGAGCCCAGTGCCGGAATCCTGCATCGTACAGGAAGACCCCGACCAAAAATACTTCAATGACTGACACAGGGCGTTTTGCTTCTTATCTGACCATTAATGCTGCTGTAAAAGGAGAAGCTGTCGGTAAATCTGCAGGAGTGACTTCATACAATATCATAAAAGAAGCCACGTCCTAGACGTCACCCACAAGATAGCATCACATTTACGAGAAGGATCATGGTGGTGTTTTCCTCTTTAGTAATAAATCTATCGTGTTGTAGCTCTCTGGAGGTTAGGGTGAAGACATGATGCAGGGGCTAATGGTGCTGCAAGACGCTGCGCAGCGAGGACCTGGACAACTGGAGGGCTGGACACAGAGCTGAGCATGTAAAGAGATTAGGGAGACCAGGAAGCGTAATGTGAACAGGTCCAAATAACAGTTTAACATCCTCACAGCAGATGAAGAGATAAAAGACCACAATCAGGATGGAGATGCAGAACCTGGGGTTTACAGTGTGCTGGGAACAGACCAGATAAGGGCTTGTTCACACGTCATGTTTATAATGCCAGCAAAGTGCGTGTCTGAAATTTCGCTCACATGCTGCCTATTTTGTTCCTTGCGATTTGAACCTTTAAAGTATTTATAGAAAGCTGGTGCAGATTAATATTTTCAGTATCTGTGCAGCGGTTTTCACCCATTCAAATGTTTCAGGAAAAAAAAAAATACCTGCTTTCTTGCCAACATTTTCTTTTTTGTCCTGTATTTTTAGGCTGGCTTCACACTGTATGTGTTTTACCATACTGTTCTGTTCATTTTTGAAACAAACAGAACAGGATCGTTTTTGCCCCCCATACATCCCTACGGGGCCGGATTGGCCCTATTTGGCCATCCGGTTTTGTGAATTCTGTGCAGGATTAGTTTCTGTCCTGTTTTGCGGAGCAGGCATCATTTTTGGGACCGGTGACAAAAACGGGACACAAACAAATCCTGTCTGGTCCGGCACACTTAACATGGGGCCTATGGCACCGGATCCGGGAAACAATAGAATAGAGCTGCTCTGTACCCATAGTAAATCTATGTGATATCACTTTAGCAGTTTATCTATATACACTGCTAAAGTGATAGTAAATAAAGGGATGGATAAAAATAAAAAAATTCTCACCTTCCGAAGACTCCCGAGTGCCCTGAGCTGAATACATCTCCTTGCAGTTTGAGGTCCTTGCATGATGTTACTGGGAGGGGCGGGGCAACACTATCACATGACCGCATCAGCCTGGTTTAAAGATTTAAACCCCGCACGCTGATGCTGTCATGTGATTGTGTTTCCCCGCCCCTCTCTTTAACATCAGAACACACACACACACAGTGGCGGCAGAGCACACACACAGTGGCGGCAGGGCACAGCACACGCGCAGACACAGTGGTGGCAGAGCACAGCACACGCGCACACACACAGACAACAGTGTCGGCACAGCACACACACACACAACAGTGGCGGCAGAGCATAACACACACACACAGTGCCGGCAGCAGAGGTCAGTAATCTCGGCATTCCTATAATCCACATAGCACAGCCAGCAGCAGGTACACAGTCAGCTGTGTCTCCACTGTCAGTGACTTGTCATTTAGGCCTCACCCGGCACCGGGAGCTCTCACAGTAGAGTGTCCGCAGTGCCTGAGTGTCCACCCGGCCTGCAGACACTCCAGTGTCCTGTGGCGGGCCAGCCCCTCCGCTACCTGCAGCAGCTGTTTGGGTCTTCAGCATCTCCCGGGTGGGCAGAGCCGCGAGCACCGGCAGCACAGGGCGGCATGCAATACGTCAGCAGCGGTGGAGGGGAGAGCCGCTGACTAGCTGGCGGCCGGCAGGAGTGGAGGAGAAAGCGGAGAGGACACAGGGCGGAGAAGAGAAACTTCTCCTCACTGCTTCCATCGCACACAGCAGTGGGCCCTGTGACTTGTTCAGGGCCCCGGCATGTGGGCGGGTATGGTGGGTGCTGAGGCCGGGGCTGGGCGGAAGGCACCGCCGGCATCCGGCAGCGTCGACCTCGCCGAGGCCGCTCGCGATGTCGCTATGGCGTCATCGCTCGCGGCGGGGCCGACAGTTGCCAGGATGGCGGCGGTGTGAAGTAGTGCGGCTCGCGATGACGCTACGCGTCATTGCTCGCAGTGCCGCAAAGGATTTTGGGATTCGGCTACAGTGCCCGAATCCCAAACTCCTGATTATATAAGTAGATCACTTTAGCAGTGTATATATAAATACACTGCTAAAGTGACAGCGCTGACCACACTTGTCACAGGCTCAGCTCCACGCTTCTCTTTCTGTGTCCAGAGACCAGACACAGAAATGGCATCTGGAGGTGACAATTCGGTGCTGTCCGTTCCTGTTCATTGAATCCTGCAAAAAAACAGGATCCAAAGAACAGGAACAAAAACTTAGGGTGCTTTCACACTGCAATTTGTGAGGATCCATTTATGTCCGATTTGGCCCCATGTATTCCTATGGGGTTCGGAGCGGATTTGGCATTATTGCCATTCGATTTGTGTCAGATCCGAATCTGTCCGAATATTTTAATTTTTTTTATTTGCTGTGCCCAAAATTGGAGACTGCTACAATTTTGGGCACAGCGGACCAAATCGGATCCGACCCAATCCGCGACCTTTTGCATGGGGGGCCTATGAAGCACAGGTCTGAGAAAACATTGAGTCATTTATCAGAACCGATTTTGGTGTACTGAGCATGCTCCGTACACTGAGGCTGGCTTCACACTGCAGTTTTTCACTGATCAGTGTCCATCAGTGTTTGGGTGCCAAAACCAGGAGAGGAACCAGGAAAGGAACTTGCAGGGAAAAACTATAATTGAAAGATTGACACCTGTTCTGAGTTTTGGAGACACTCCTGGTTTTGGCACACAAACACTGATGGACACTGATCAGTGAAAAAACTGCAGTGTGAAGCCAGCATAAAACCGCTCTGTTCCCCTTTAATTTTTTTTTCTTTCCGTAATATGTATACATACGTTGCAGAAGTGAAATTCAACTATACAAAGGGTTAAAAAAAAAAAAAAGCATGCTCACCTCTCCGATGGTGTCACGTGCTGTCTCGCTCCTGGGCCTCAAGGACCTGACGTTGCCTGGCAACCCGATCAGCTGAGCGGTCATGTGACCGATCAGCTGATCGGGTTGTCACATTACCACGCAGTAGAAATCTCCTGCCCACCGATCAGTTTTGGTTACGTGACCGTTCAGCTGATCGGGTTGCCAGGCAATGCCAGGTCCTTGAGCCCCAGGAGCGAGACAGCACGGGACACTGCTGGAGAGGTGAGCATGTGTGGTTTTTTTTATTTTTTTTTTACATTTTTACCCCTTTGTTCACTCCCGCAATGGCTTTCTATGTCCAGACCCGTGAAAATCACGGACCCAGACACAGAAATAGCAAACGGGAGGTAACCTCCGATGGTGTCCTTTCCTGTCCGTGGGGTCCTGCAAAAAGTAGGATCCCATGGACAGGAAAAAAACGCGATGTCAAAGCAGCCTACGTGTCAAGCCAGCCTTACAGCAGAAACCTCTTCAGTGAATACTAAACATGCTCATCCCTTAATGGATTGTAATGCATACAGCAAACTGAGCTAATCAGCAGGACATTTGGGGAAATATAGATGTAGACTGCAGGAATCACAGGAGTTTGTAGAGATTGTACCTGAAGGAATTGGATATTGGAAAACAGAAATAAATGGCTGCTGAACACAACACTGAATAATTATCACACTCATGTCTTAGTTGACTTATAGGGACTCTGAGCACAAAATGACTGTTCAAACCAAGCACAGGCGCTTGGTGCATCATGGCAACCAAACATTTAAGTGCACCTTCCCTCATTCTTGTTTTCCATCTATCTCCAGCCCCTCCCCTTCTTGTTCATAGACCTCTCTTGTTACATAACTCTAGAACCAGGCGGAGATAGCGATCACCCTTGTGTTCTCCATGGGAAAGGCACTGCCAAACTTTATCTCCCGAAAGAACAAAAAGATTGTCAATCAGAAATCCAACACCCTGGATCTCTGTTGTGGAGGGGTGGCAGTGTCTGCAGCCTCCCTCTAGGCGCCTCCCTCAAAACATAGCCTTGTCATCTGCATTCATTAGCAAGTATGCTATTTCACAATTTTCTTAGTGTTAGTGTGCAGCAGATTTCCTTTTTGTCTTGATGTTTTTTCTAGCTAGCACCTTTCACTCAGAGGTGTTGCCGGTCGTTCTTTATTATTACATTTTCTGACTGTGCACCCTTCCCCCGCCTTGTACCCATGTTGAAATTTTCCATCTTCTTGCAGCCTAGGTCCTGGACACACCCTTGCATGCAGGTTTTTTTTGCACTTAGTGGCATAGAACACCCATACACGCAATTCCACACCAAAGGCAGAGGCACAAAATTAGAGCCCGGTAAGATGAGACACATTTTTTGATATGGGGAAAGAGACAACCCAGGATACGAATGGAGACGTTGCAGAGACCAAAAGATGAGGGTGGGTTGGCCTTGTCTCATCCGTAGATTTTTTACCTTGCAGCGCAGTGTCAGCATTTGCGGGGTTGGGCATATGATGCGGACAATACCTCAATTAAGGGAGTCTTGGAGGGCATGACGGGTAGATCCCCTTTGGTGGCTGGACTTGAGGATGGGTCAATGGGTGTTATGGGAAAGAGATATCCAACTCTTGACCTCGCTCACAAACTTTGGGAACGTACTAAACAATTGAGAGGAGTGACGGGTCTGACGAAATATACACCTGTGTGGAACAACGGGAGATTTCCAGGCTTGAAATCCATGGACGGACTACCAGATTGGCTGCATGGAGGTATTCTATACCAATTGTTGGATAGACAAGGGCTGAAATCCTTTCAACAGTTGAGATCGGAGTTTGGCCTGTCCGACAAGGAATGGTATCAATATCTGAGGGTCCGGCATGCGTTTAGAGCACAAGGCATTGGGAGGAATCTCTGTATACACTCTGATATTGTTCTCGATTATATCTGCCACGACGGGGCGACGAGAGGAGTGATGTCTTGCATATATAGGGATTTACTGCATACATTTCTTCTTTCCTTTCCTATTAAGTCCCGGCTGAAGTGGGAGGAGGATGTGGGCTCCATATCAGATGACCAATGGACTAGTATTATGGAATATATTCCTAAACTGTCTGTGTGTTAATCAGCTAGATTATCAGACTTATACGTGTTACATAGAGTGTATAGATCGCCAGTGATAATGCACCGAGCGGGATTGAGAAATGACTCAGAATGCCCGAGATGTAGGGGGAGGGAGCCGGAATTTACCACATGATGTGGTCCTGCCCACGACTGTTCTCATATTGGACCACAATTATCAATCGGATAGAGGGAGCATTTAGGTGTGTGATTCCAAGGGATCCTATTGTCTGTCTGCTGGGATACGTCGAGGAGGTGGCAATTGACAATATACTAAAAGTGGTCATCGTGAGATTATTATTTGCGGCAAGGAAATTGTTGGCGAGACACTGGATTCGGGAAGAACCCCCGAGTAGAAGAGAATATATGAGAATGGTAGAGGAATGAATCTGATTGGAAAGGGGTGTATGTGAGAGACGAGGAAAATCTGAATTGTTTGAGAAAATGTGGTCATTGTGGATACAATATGGGTGAGCTGAGAAGATATTCCTGATATACTTACTGGGGGTAGGATAGGTGACGAGACGATTGTACATGATTTCATGTTTATGCTAAAGTTTGATTCCTTTTGACCGTCCGCTGTTGGCTGGATTTGCTGTCAGGGGTATGGGTGGGAAGGGGGGTGAAGGGTGGGTATTATCAACTATTGTATCTGTTAAAAATCTTAATAAAAATCTATCTGATTAAAAAAAAAAAAAAAGATGAGGCACATTGACGTTGGTTACCAGGCTCTCATGCTATGGCCAGTGCATCAGCCCCGTTACTTGTAGAGATATCGCTAACGATAACGCAGCAATATCACAGGTTTTGTGACGTTGCGGCAACCTCACCAGCTATATCACTGCGTGTGACACATTAGCAGCAAGTGACCATACTTCCCCCGTGAGATCGCTGATCTTTACGGAATGGCCTGGACCTTTTTTTTTTTTTCTTCATCGTTTGTCTTGTGCTGGGCATGCTGCATCAGTGTGTGTGACATTGGAAACGACAAACTATCTCCATGCAAAGCCCGTGACAGTGACAGATCCCAACGACTGTCGGGGGTTACAGTGACTCACCGTAGCCGGGGGTACACGTAGCGGGCGTTGTTTCTCCTCCAGTCAGGGAACCGCGCCTGCGGTGGTGTAGGCCCGGTGGTCCAGATCAATAGGGGAATGGCGGAAAAGTAGGGGTGATTTGTCTTCGTGACGCCACCTGCGGGTGTCCTGGTAACTTTACCAGCGCTGTTCGGGTCTCCGGGGGATGTTATACAGCGAGATGGAACGCTCCCCACAGGACGAGCGGGAGTCCCCGGAGCCGGGAGCTGCGCAAGATGTTGTGAGGCAGCTGCGGGGTGCTGCGCGCCGAATCCAGGAGTAACGTACAACCACACAAAGTCTCTTTTAGGTACCTTTACTGGATGGTAGTCAGGTACACTCGGACCGGGATAGTGAAGTTAGGTTCACAGCAAGCAGTGTTAGGCTTTCTTTCTCTAGTTCTGGTGCTAAGGTCAGGTGGATGTGGAATCCCTCCGGACTGGGCAGTTTGTTCGATGGAACTTGCTTCACCTGGTTGTCAGCACTGAGGACACTGTAAAAGGGTCTGATCAGGATCAGTACTCTTCCCTGGGCTCTCGTGGATGGGTGCATCAGGTGGAACAGGTGGCTAAACCTCCTGTTGATGGTGCGGGTTCTCTGTGGTGGCTGGGTAGCTCTCACAGCTTCGGTTCCAGTAACCGGTTGATTTGGAAAGAGTAAGATTAACTCTGTGTTCCTGAGAGGTGTTCTTCTTCCTCTTATCCCAATTGCAGGGATTTCCACTTGCTAACAGGCTGATTGGGCCTAGTGTGTTCCTCATAGGGTGGAGGTTTCACACAGGCAGGCAGCTCTTGTAGCGTCTACCACACTCTGAGGTTTCTCCCTCCAAGACTCTTTTTATAGGGGGAACTGGCTCAAAGGGACCAGTGGAGCTCCCCCTAGAGGCTCGGGGCGAAACCAGGTGTTCTAAGTGTTGTTGCGTTTGTGGGTTTTGCTTTGCTGTTACTTACTCCATTTGTGCTCTAAGGATTTCTGTGGTGCCCAACAGGTGCCAGGGTGCCACAACAGCATCGGTGAGTAGTGGCATCTCACCAGCCACCACTTAGCGACGTGCCAGGTCATATCATTGTTGGGGTCGCTAAGGGTAACGGGGCCCTTGGTGTGCAGCAGATTTCCTTTTTGACTCCCTTAATACCGGCAGATTTAATCATTTTTATGGTTGAAGGTAGACTTTAAGTCCATTTAGTTCAACCCATAACCTAAGACCTTATTCACACTGGTTGTTTTTGATGTGGTTTTAGTGCCGCATTGTTTGTGATGTTGTGGGTAGGTTTATTTATTTATTTATTTATTTATTTATTTTAAAGAAAAAAAACGCATCATTTGATTTTGTTGCTTTTTGGCTGCATTTTATTAGTGCTGCCCTTTTTTTCTTTTTCAAAGCAAAAACTCCGTACTATTCCTTAAGGGGCAGAAGGGACACAGACAGACTCACACATATGCTTTATCACTTTCTCCAAGGTCCGCGGTGTCCATCGATGAGATACTTCTGGGTATCGTCTTACAGTACCTGCCCATGTGACTCACTGAGTCACATGACCAGCTCCTGTCACTGATAGCCGCAGGTCCTGCCGATGCCTGGAAGGAACACATCGCAGGGGCTTGCTGAGGAGGGGTAAGTAAGCAGGCTAAGGTGTAATAAGATCATTAGAAAGGTCTCTGTACTGCCCCTTTTATATTTGTACATTGTAATAAGATCTCCCCAAAGCCTTGTTTTGCTTTTTTTTTAAGTTTAATAACCTGTCTTGGTATTGCAGACCCCCTCAGTCCTCTAATAACCTGTCTTGGTATTGCAGACCCCTCAGTCCTCTAATAACCTTGGTCGCTCTTCTGTGTACCCACTCTAGTTCAACTATGTCTTCCTTATACACCGGAGACCAGAATTGTACACAGTATTCTAAGTGTGGTCGCACTAGTGACTTGTATAGAGGTAAAATTATGTTCTCCTCATGAGCATCTATGCCTCTTTTAATGCATCCCATTATTTTATTTGCCTTTGCAGCAGCTGCCTGACACTGGCCCCTAAATGTGAGTTTGTCATCTACCCATACACCCAGGTCTTTTTCAGTGACAGTTTTGTCCAGTGTTTTTCAATTAAGCACATAATTATACATTTTATTTCCTCTGCCCAAGTGCATGACTTTACATTTATCCCCATTAAAGCTCATTTGCCATTTATCAGCCCAAGTTTCTAGTTTACATAAATCGTCCTGTAATATAAAATTGTCCTCCTCTGTATTGATTACCCTGCAGAGTTTAGTGTCATCTGCAAATATTGAGATTCTACTCTGTATGCCCCCTACAAGGTCATTAATAAATGTGTTAAAAAGAAGCGGGCCCACTACTGACCCATGGGGTACCCCAGTGTTAACTCTAAGCCAGTCTGAGTGTGTTCTTTAATAACCACCCTTTGTTTCACATCACTAAGCCAGTTCTTAACCCACTTAATATTTTCCCCTATCCCCTTTGCTCTCATTTTATGTATCAACTGTTTGTGTGGCACCGTATCAAAAGCTTTTGAAAAGTACATATAGACCACATCCACTGCATTTCCGAGGTCCAGTCTGGAACTTACCTCTTCAAAGAAGCTTATCAGATTTGTTTGACAGGAACGGTCCCTCGTAAACCCATGTTAATACTGGGTCATGAGGTTATTCGTATCCAGATACTCCAGAAACCCTCAAGGATTTTACCCACCTTTTTATTGTATTTTTTACGATAAAACCTCAATATCTGAAGAAAAAAAAACCAAACTGCAGTGTTGTTACATTAAAGAACCCAAGACAGAAAAAAAAATACAATCCTCACTGTTCCCTGCAGTTTTCCAGGTGACATTGTTACTTCCCACGTCTGTAATCACTTGAGGTCCTCCCACATATGGCCACTTTACACGTCCCGATATCGGCGTCCAACTCCGATAAAAAGTCACGTGGTTTGTGTGTTGGTGCCGATATCATTCGTACGTTGTATGGTGTAAATTTCCAATGCGATGCAAGAACGATGCCAAAATTATATCGGGGATCAAATGAGCCTGCTCTCCAATGGCCCGATATTGGATGGTTGATGTGGCCGGACCGTGCTTTGTGAAAGCCCAACAACGATTTGGAGTACAACTTCCCCTATTCACTGCCATGTTAAATGGTCATTCCTGGATCGCCCCTACAAGGGGGCGTACACATCGCAGTGGCGTTGCCTGCCGATATCGTGTTGTGTAACATCTCCTATGCGATCTTGGAAATTTGCCCAGAAAAAGCACGCTCCCGCGGCGTTGTATCCAACATCGAACCGATGTTGGGACGTGTAAAGTGGCCATTAGGGTGGCCATAGAAATAAACTTGGGGATCAACATTACAATCTTATGTAAATGGAAGATACAGGAATTGTCGTCTTCTGTTATCTTTTGGTTAATCACGGATCTCTGATCCACTTGATTCCACTGGTAAAACTTATCGTACCACATTGCTGGGATAACAACTCAAGTTTTTTTTTCAGTTTGAATAAATTTAACAAATGTTCTCGGGCACCTTCCTGGAGCTGGACAGTCCTGTCGCTCCCACCAATGGTGCCATCAAAAATCTGGGCAGCTATCTTGTTCACTGCTGATCTTATCTGGTTTATCTTCACTGGATCCTCTTTGAAGCAGATGTCAAAGGCCAAATCCATGTCCTGTTTGGACCAACTGCAAGATTACGGTATTGCCATCCCAGACAGCAAAGGACGCATGTATGTTCTCTTTTGTCATCATGACTCTGAGCTCAATCACGGGGCCAAAAAGCATGCTGAGAAGCGTGACGCAGCAACAAACATCCTCTGGTGAATTTCTTCTGGAGGATCATTCACAACCACAGAGTTATTGCTTTCTTTGTCAATCCATATCGATCTGAATTTGGACACTCGTCATACTATGGAAGTGGACCTCATAGGGGTGAAAATGGCCATGAAGAATAACCTTGCTGTTTTGATTTCCAAATTGATTATTCTGATAACTTTCCAGCAGGCTGTCAATCAGGACTTTGTCTTTCTGTTGAAGATACTTTTATGTGTACAATCTGCAGCTCGGCCAGCGTTTCATTATATTTAGACTAGATGGCGGCCCGATTCTAAAGAATCGGGTAGTCTAGAATCCATATATAGTTTATTTACTAATAGTTAGGGGAGTGCGGTGAAATTAATTGTGTGTATACAGGTGCCTCAGTGGGTAGCAGAGTATACGGTGGCTCAGTGGTTAGTACTGCGTGCAGTGGCTCAGTGGTTAGCAGTGAGTGCGGTGGCTCAGTGGTTAGCAGTGAGTGCGGTGGCTCAGTGGTTAGCAGTGAGTGCGATGGCTCAGCGGTGAGATTGGTCAGCGCAGCGGCGTGGGCAGAGTGGTCAGCGCAGCGGCGTGGGCAGAGTGGTCAGCGCAGCGGCGTGGGCAGAGTGGTCAGCGCAGCGGCGTGGGCAGAGTGGTCAGCGCAGCGGCGTGGGCAGAGTGGTAAGCACACACATACACAGACACTCCGCTATACTTACCACCGACCCTGCGTCTTCCCCGCCGCCTGGATCCTGAGTCGACATGTCGCCGCCCCCGGACAACTGGATCCAATATGTCGTCCGGGTAGTTTGCCGAGACATTTTGGACGCTATATTGGATCTAGTAGTTCGGGGGCGGCGACATGTCGACTGAGGATCCAGGCAGCAGACGCAGGGCTGGTGGTAAGTATAGCTGAGTGTGTGTGTGTGTACAAAGTTGAGGGAAGTGCGGACAAAGTGACGGAAGTGCCTACATACACACATATATACACATACTGTCCCTTGCATATGGAGGGGTGAGGAGGGGGCAGAGGACAGGGCACAGGCTGGAGGGGGCACAGGACACAGGCTGGAGGGGGCACAGGACACAGGCTGGAGGGGGCACAGGACACAGGCTGGAGGGGGCACAGGCTGGAGGGGGCACAGGCTAGAGGGGGCACAGGGCACAGGCTGGAGGGGGCACAGGACACAGGCTGGATGGGGCACTGGCTGGATGGGGCACAGGCTGGAGGGGGCACTGGCTGGATGGGGCACAGGCTGGAGGGGGCACAGGCTGGAGGGGGCAGAGACTGGAGGGGGCAGAGGCTGGAGGGGGCACAGGGCAGAGGCTGGAGGGGGCACAGGGCAGAGGCTGGAGGGGGCACAGGTCACAGGCTGGAGGGGGCAGAGGCAGGAGGGGGCACTGGCTGGATGGGGCACAGGGCATAGGCTGGAGGGGGCACAGGCTGGAGGGCACAGGCTGGAGGGGGCACAGGGCACAGGCTGGAGGGGGCAGAGGCAGGAGGGGGCACTGGCTGGATGGGGCACAGACTGGAGGGGGCACAGGGCATAGGCTGGAGGGGGCACAGGGCAGAGGCTGGAGGGGGCACAGGTCACAGGCTGGAGGGGGCAGAGGGCACAGGCTGGAGGGGGCAGAGGGCACAGGCTGGAGGGGGCACAGGGCACAGGCTGGAGGGGGCACAGGCTGGAGGGGGCAAAGGGCACAGGCTGGAGGGGCACAGGCTGGAGGGGGCAAAGGGCACAGGCTGGAGGGGCACAGGCTGGAGGGAGCACAGGCTGGAGGGGGCACAGGGAACAGGCTGGAGGGGGCACAGGCTGGAGGGGACACAGGGCACAGGCTGGAGGGGGCACAGGACACAGGCTGGAGGGGGCACAGGACACAGGCTGGAGGGGGCACAGACTAGAGGGGGCACAGGCTGGAGGGAGCACAGGGCACAGGCTAGAGGGGGCACAGGCTGGAGGGAGCACAGGCTGGAGGGGGCACAGGCTGGAGTGGGCACAGGACACAGGCTGGAAGGGGCACAGGCTGGAGGGGGCACAGGCTGGAGGGGGAACAGGGCACAGGCTGGAGGGGGCACAGGCTGGAGGGGGAACAGGGTACAGGCAGGAGGGGGCACAGGCTGGAGGGGGCATAGGCTGGAGGGGGCACAGGGCACAGGCTGGAGGGGGAACAGGGTACAGGCAGGAGGGGGCAGAGGGCACAGGCTGGAGGGGGCAGAGGGCACAGGCTGGAGGGGGCACAGGCTGGAGGGGGCACATGCTGGAGGGGGCAGAGGGCACAGGCTGGAGGGGGCACAGGCTGGAGGGGGTACAGGGCACAGGCTGGAGGGGGCACAGGCTGGAGGGGGCACAGGTCACAGGCTGGAGGGGGCACAGGTCACAGGCTGGAGGGGTCACAGGCTGGAGGGGGCACAGGGCACAGGCTGGAGGGGGCACAGGGCACAGGCTGGAGGGGCACAGGCTGGAGGGGGCACAGGCTGGAGCGGAGGCGGCGGGCACAGGCTGGAGCGGAGGCGGCGGGCACAGGCTGGAGCGGAGGCGGCGGGCGGAGGGCACAGGCTGGAGCGGAGGGCACAGGCTAGAGAGGAGGCGGCGGGCACAGGCTGGAGCGGAGGCGGAGGCTGGAGGGCAGAGGAGCGTGTGGGGGTGCAGACTCACCGCAGCTGGCGCGCGTCTGCTGTTGGAGGAGAGGAGGGGCGGGCAGAGCTGCAGGACAGGAAGTCCCGTCCTCCCTCCTCCCCAGGCGCGCGGCCAGCTGGCAGCACGGCTACCTCCAGGGGGTGCAGGGCCCCCCAGGTGGCGGGCAATGGGCCCCCCTGCCCCCCCCGGTATCTAGCTACTGGCTGGAGGGCAGAGGGTGGAGGGGAGAGGCTGGAGGGCACACGGAACTTCCGAGATCGGAACGTTCCTGTGCTGGTGCCTGTAGTGCACTGGATGACGTCTCCCCTATAGCCCGAGGCCATCACGGAAGTAGCCTTCGGGTTTCTCTGGAAGTGTCCTTCGGCTTTTATATATTTTATATATAATATTCATAAAACTCCTCTGCAGGTTTTGCAAAACCTTTAGAGATTAGAATGTTTCTCACACAGACTCCTTCAAGAGTGTCGAAATATCGATAGACGTCCAAATGCAGGATGTCATGTATAATGGAAAAGCTTTTCACCAATAGCATACACCCGCTGACTAAGGAGTTAAAGTTTTCAGTCGCTGCACATCTCCACTGCTCTCCACAGATTGATTGTGCCAATGGTCGCAGTTTGCAGATCTTGAACTCGAAAGCCTGAAACGAAAGATCCAGAAGATGGCTAGAAATGTTTCTCAAAAGATTTAAATCAACTTTTCACTGATTACTGTAATCCACAATGAAGACCACGGTTTCTCTTCTGGAAATGTACAGTATTTGAGCTCGGTAATACCGTTGGCTGTTGTCACGATTTCCACATTGCCTGTGTTCTAGGTTTGTGGAGACTGTCAGGCTGGGCTGGCTCTGTGCCTCAATCACCTGAATTCAGTTCACTTATTGCCTACTGTCATGGGTGTGTAAGGCAGCACGGATGAGACTGTAGAGGCCACTCACAGAAGGTCCCAGCATTTGGTCAAGCAGTCCAAATCCTAAAGTCTGTCACTTTTAAGAGACATTTCCCTTTTAGTGAAAGCTGGAGGTCACTAGGACCCAGCTGATCCCTTACCTTGAGCTGTCTATATATTCCCCTTGACTCCCAGGATGCACTGCCAATAATAGCTTGGCAGGTGTTTGGAGGAAGCTTCTCAGCTCAGCAGTGTATCCAGGAGTTTCTGTTGAATTGCTGTGTGGATCTGCTCAAGCTAAGTGTTTCTTCCCTTCCCTCTTTGTTTTCCCTTCTGTTTATCTTTTTAGTTGGTAGCCAGGCTGACTAGTGTATGTTCTGATCCTTACTTATTAGTAGTTTAGGGTCAGTCAGGGAATAGGTATCCTGACGGTGACCGTTGCGGAAACTATATAGGGACGTTAGGGAAGTCAGGTGCCAGCACTAGTTTATCTAGGTGTCACCATCTCCCCTTTTGCCCTTAGCATCAGGGTCTCCTTCACTACCCCCCCCTTCCCCGATCTCCCTGACGTCCAGCGCTGGGTGTCTCCCCACACCCAGCGTGACATTCTCACCAGCTGCATCTTAATTGAATGAAAGGGGTGAAAATTATTATTTTTTTTTTTCTCTTCTTATATTCATGTATCCTGTCTCTGCGTTGGCCCAGCAGCTCCAGACTCTGACTCTGTAAGTTGCAGGCATTCGGTCGTCTTTGCAGGGTCAGCAGCTACAGAATGTTGTGGTGGGGAACCCAGCTGGTGGTCAGGTCAGACCTGAGCCTAAGATTGCCCTCCCAGACAGGTTTGCAGGAGGCAGAGACAAATTTGCTGTATTTAAAGAAACCTATAGAATGTACTTTTAGGCTTCGGGCCTATTCCTCTGGAGATCAGCAGCAACGTATGGGAATTATGTCACTGTTGCAGGGGAATCCCCAATCCTGGGCTTTCACTTTGCCACACGACTCTGTCTCCGGTCTGTAGATGTGTTTTTTGTTTTTTTTTTTTTTATGCTCTTTGACTCATCTATGATGATCCTGACCGTGTCTCTTTGGCCGAATCCAAATTGCGTCACTTCCAATAGGGGAATCTGTCAGCAGTGACTTACTGTTCTGAGTTTCATAGGTGGGCTACGGACACTAAGTGGAACGATACGGCCCTCAGAAGTAATTTTTGCCAGGGTGTCTCAGAAAGGTTGAAGGATGCTCTGGCATTTTGAGACCCCGGAATTTCTGGAAGCTGCTATGTCTTTGGCTATTCGTATGTATAGACGCCTTCAAGATAGAAAGGGTAAACCTTTTTTCTCCTGAGAACCTTTCTTGAGGTAGTACCCTATTGCCAGGTGGGCAAACAGAGGGTGAGTCGTTTCTCCCGAGCGTGGATGAACCCATGCAACTAGGAGGAGCGACCGCCTCCAAAGTTTCTTCTGGCATTTACTAAGGAAAAAGTCTCCCCTTTTTTTTTTTCTGTGTGAAAGGGACCATTTTATTGGAGCCAGTCCCTCTGTTCCTAAACTGAGTGGAATATCTGGGACTCGGGTTACCATGGGTGGTGTGGAGGTAAATTAGCAGAAGGGTGTGTGTGTGTGTGTGTGTGTGTGTGTGTGTGTGTCTTCCACATGTAATTCCCAAAACCGCACCTGCCGCAAGCCCCGTAGACCTTGCATGGGGCTTGCCGCAGGTGAACCGCAAGTGCAGCCGTTATGCGGTAATCGCAGCAGTTGCGGTTTGTTCACCGCATCTGCTGCGATCAACGATTATCGCTGATGTGAAAGCAGCCTAAGAAGCCAGTTTCTCTCCTTGCTGATCCATGTGGCAATGCTGCATGCAGAGATCTTCCTGGACTGGGTCACTGCTATGTAGGCAGAGCGCTGCATGTGGTGAATCAGAATATATTGGGGCAGTTGCATGCTCTTTCTGCTTCCACTTGCTCTATGTATGAATGAAACTGAATTGCTCTTAAAGTGAATAACTCTTCTCTGTTCTTTAATATGGGTAATTCAGGGTAACAGACTTCAGCTTTTGACATGGGAATTTTATCCTCTTTTATATGTTTGGCAGGAGGGCCTGATACCACTGGGTCTTTACTGTTATCATCGGTGGACTTCAGCACCTCCCGATCTTCCAGGAGCCTGAACTCCGCAATATGATAGACTTCATATTTGGTCCCCTTGGGCTATTTTCTCAGGCATGACCTGTGTCCACGTTACGTGCAGGCTCAGTCCAAGACACAAGCAGCTTCACATCTGACACTTCTTTGCCATTACCAGTCATTGATCTGCTCCAAAGTCAGTTTCCTCAGCATGATGACGGCATCTCCTCTTCCAGGCTCTGTTTTTGTCCCATTTTTGAATATTCGCACCACATTTGCTATGCACCAGTCCTGTCGTACAGACCCTGCTATTATGGAATATTTGAAAATTAAAAATAATGGTTTATCTATGATGATACTTAATTCCTACAATACTCGGTGGCGTATCCCATCTGGGTCCGGCGATTTGTCAACTTTAGTGATTTTGAGGCGACATTGTACTTCATGCTGGGTTACGCAGGAGAAATTTAATGGAGAATTTATGTTCTGACTAATCATGTCCTCTGTCATAGGATTTTCTTATATAAATACTGTTGAAAAAAGCCATTTAGCATCTAACATATTCCCTCATCCTCCTCCACCATTTTACCAGACTATTTTTAAGGGGGCCAACACTATAATTTTTCAGTTTCTTACCATTTATATAGTTGAATATCTTTTTGGATTATATTTGCTTCCTCTGTCAAGGAGTCTTTCTGTGTTAATCTTTGCTACCTTGATTTGCTTTGTACAGACTTTAATTTTCTATAATTGTTTAATGCCTCCTCACTACCTATTTGCTTTAATCCTCTAAATGCTTTCTTTTTGTCACTTGCTGCACCTCTTACATCTCTATTTAGCCATAAACAACAAAAAACACAAACCTATGTGCCACAGCATAGATGTATAGGATCACACCAAATATACATTATGTGACATTTATTTAAAGACCAAGATAATGTTCTGCAGGCAAACCTGTACCGCAATCCCACAGCCACGAATACACTTTTGCACGCATTATCCTCCCATCCACGACACATGACTGACTCGGTCCCCACTGGTTAGTTTTTGAGATTGCGAAGGTTATCCTCAAGACACATAGATTTTGAGAAACAATCTATTGATTTAACCAATCGATTCCTCAAGAGAGGATATAGCAAACGTTCACTTAAGAGCCTATAATAGAGCCAAATATTCAACACGGAATTCACTGTTGTACTCCTCCAGACCATTGAAGTCTGTGAGTTCGATATGGTTTATTACAGAATATAATTCGACATTTGGCCATATTAGGAAGGCATTGGAACGTTCTTGGCATGTCTTGAGGTCAGACCTGATCCCCTCAAAAATTCTCCCTGAACATCTGCAAATAACTAGGAGAAGCAGGAATCTAAAGGACTGCTTAGTTCGCAGTTGCTATGAAGGTCAGAATAAAAACAATTTTTTTGAGTAATTTCTCACCTAAAAATGGCTGTTCGCCGTACAGTAAATTTCCCATGCCCCAATGTGGACGGAAGCGATTCCTTTACTGATTCTAGTGGTAAGAGAACATTTAACATTATGAAAAAAATCTCATGTGAGACGATAGCTGTAATATAATACGCTACATGTCCATGTCTGAAAATTTATGGTGGCATGACCACTAGACAATTGAAAGTCAGAATTGGAGAACATTCTGGGGATTGAGGCCACCAGTGCAGTTGATGTGTCGACACTCAAAACAATCCCAAAACATTTCAAGCAAAAACGTGTGTGTGCACGGCTTTGTGTACATGACATTGATTGTTTGAATTTGGGAGCTAGAGGTGGTGGAATTACCAAGAAATTGGCACCGTTGGAAATCAAGTGGTTTTGGACACTGAAAACAGTGCATCCACTTGGTTTAAATGAGAACATTAGTTTCGCCCTTTACTTGTGAGGTCATAGGGAAAGGGGTTCACTTGTTATTGTTTTCATTAATCATTTTAATTGCACTTTTTCTCTTTTTGCATCCATTGATAAAAGTATTAAAGGGACACTGTCAAGTCATTTCTCAGTTTGATACTAATATTACCCTGGAATAGGGCCTGGGCACACCTTTTAAAAACATGTAAAATCATTATTCCACCCTTTTGTAGCTTCCATGTTATCAACATCTTCAAACCCTGCAGAGAGCTGCTGCATTAGTCCTGTCCCATTATAAGCTGAAACGATTAGTCCTGGCTGTATAAACTGTCATGTAAACATGCAGTCCTTCTCAGCAGCTCTCTTCCCCCTCTGCTCTCAGTGCTGTGTGGTTTCACTTTCTGGAGCTACTGTTCGGTTCAGGACACAGAGGGAGAAAGCGAAAGGTCTGCCTTATTTGATCTAGATTACATTTGTTTCTCTTAAAAGGAATGTGCGCTGTGAGATCCTGTGTTTATCTGATCTCTTGATTTTGCTGCAAAGAGAGTAAAGAAGGAGGATTCTTCTCTCATGTGGCGTTATAAGATATATTAATATATCTACAGGATATATCTGATGTATTACAATATAATTTTCACTGTGTATTTGCATATTTCTAATGTCAAGAGTACAAAATACGACTCATTATGACCATACTGTGTATATTTCATGACAGCCGTGTACCATGTATTATATAAACCCTTCTTTGTTTTCAATAAACTTTGATTAAACATAAAATTTTTTTTAGTTTTTTTATGGTGCTTAGCACATGCATTGGCCAGTGTATGCCAAATCAGCTATATAGATTTGCACCTGGGCTGAAGAGCTTAAGGAAGTGCTGTCTGTTTTTTTTTTTTTTTTTTCTTCATTTTTTGTGTGTGGTAGAAGCTGGTTCTACTGCTGGACTTGCACTCCTGCCTCCCTACCATAGGGTCCATCTGAAGTGGTATGTCTCCTGCTACTGACCATTGCAACAGAGACCCCTAGCGTATGAGAGAGGTTTTTAGTGTAGACAGAGACCCTTCAGAATTATGGTCACCGTGAAGTGGTTGGTTGAAGGGCAGGCATATATTGGTCAATGCATGCGTTAACAACCATAAAAACAAAAAAAAATTTCTCCGTTTTTTTTGAGAACTTTTTAGTTTTTATTTTTTCTCAAAAGTAACACCTAGAAACATCATTGTCTGCATGTATTGGCTTGACCACTGTGCTGCTATCATTTTGATACATATGTAATTCAGCTATATAGATTTGCACCTGGGCTGAAGAGCTTAAAGGGAACCTATCACCTGGATTCAATGGCCACTTTACACGTCCCAACATCGTTTCGATATTGTATACAACGGCACGGGAGCGCGCACTTTTTTGGCTGAAATCCAAGATCGCATAGGAGCTTTCGGCAGGCAACACAACTGCGATGTATATGCCCCCTTATACGCGCTAACCAGGGAACGACCATTTAACATGGGAGTGAATAGGGGAAGTTGCTCTTCAAGTCGGTGTTGGGCTGTCACAGAACGATCCTGCCAGATCGTCCATCCAATATCAGGCAGTTGGAGAGCCTGCACAATTCTTCCCGGATATCGTTCTGGTATCGTTCTTGCATCGAATTGGTCATTTACACCATACAACTTACGAACGATATCGGCGCCAACGCACGAACCACGAGACTTTTTTATCAAAGTTGGATGATGATATCGGGACGTGTAAAGTGGCCATAAGCCCCTACACTATCACTACCTGTCTCTGCACCTTCCTAACTGCTCCCTATCTATCCCTCTCTGAGCTAAATCCACCCTATAAAACAGCAGAAAAATAACTTATAACTTACAGAAGTCCCAGAGGCTGGGGACTGAAAAGGCGGCCCCAGGCTCTATTTTGCCCCTCCTCGATGCAGCAGCACACGCCCCACTGGGCGGCATTATTCTTTCTTCATCGCCACCTCCTCCATTTGGAATCTCCCATCCGCTTTACACTGTAAGGTAGTGGTTAGGATCGGCACGACAGAAGGCAGTGACTCAGGTATTTACTCACACAGCACACAGTTTAATGGCACAGTTCAGGTATTCACAGACCTCCAGGTTCCGGGGCACAGCCGAGTACAACCTCATACAATCCCAACAGCTGATATAGAAGCTCAGTACCTTCCCCCGGGTAGACTGTGTTAGGTCAGCACACAACCTTTCTCTACTCACCGTCCGCTCATTAGCCTCATGAACGTCCACTCTGAGAGCTCACAGGCTGTGTCAAATCTTCACATAGCTCTCTACACAGCAGCTCCTGCTGCTGTCCTGACACGCTCCAACCCCTCCCCACAGCCCAGGGCAGCTCATATCTCCTATTCACCTGGGAGTCAGTGCTTTCAATCAGCACTCAGCTCCAGCAGCAGCTAACCCTGTATGTGCTGCTACCGAGCAGAAGATACAATCTCCCATATGCTGTGTCCCGGTCAGGGGACACATCGAGGTCGCATCACCACAACATGATAGGTGTAAAGCAGGCGGGAGATTCCAAATGGAGGAGGCGGCGATGAAGAAAGAATAATGCCACCCAGCGGGGCGTGTGCCGCTGCATCGAGGAGAGCAGAATGGAGCCTGGGGCCGCCTTTTCAGTCCCCAGCCTATGGGACTTCTGTAAGTTATATGTTATTTTCCTGCTGTTTTATAGTGCGGATTTAGCTCAGAGAGGGATAGATAGGGAGCAGGTAGGAAGGTGCAGGGACAGGTAGTGATAGTGTAGGGCAGGGGTCCCCAACTCCAGGCCTCGAGGGCCGCCAACAGTGTATGTTTTCAGGATCTCCTTAGTATTGCACAGGGGTTGAAATCATTACCTGTGCATTTGATCACATTAACACCTGTGCAATACTAAGGAAATCCTGAAATCCTGCACTGTTGGCGGCCCTCGCGGCCTGGAGTTGGGGACTTCTGGTGTAGGGGCTTAGATTCAGGTGACAGGTTCCCTTTTAAGGAAGTGCTGTCTGTTTTTTTTCTTATATATTGTCTCTGTAGCTCTTGATCTCTTGTGTGCTGTCCACCCTGGAGCAGCAGATCATATAGACTTTTGTTGTAGGCTATATTGTGTAACTCATTACCCTTGCTGACTTTTTTGTCTGCCTTTACTAATTGGGAGGCAGACACCCTGAATATTGTTGATGGCATTGACCTTTTCAGCATGGGAATAACGAGTGGTGCTCTATAAATCTATAGCATAGACTGTTGCAATTTACAGAGACTTTTTGTGCACTCATTAGTCATTTTTCTGCTCACTGGTATATAATTGACGTATTTTATGATTTTACAATTTGTTGATCACTAACCCCTTTCACCTTATAAAGCTTGCCTCTCTTTGGTCCATGGCACTATTACTTGACCTGATCACCCCAGCCTCCTTCATCTCCCGTAACATTTCCTTGGCACATTGGTAGTGGACTGGTGGTATAGGCCTGTACCTCTCTTTGATGGGTGGATGTTCCCTGTGGGTATGCAGTGCTGCACCCCTTTTGCCTGCCCAAAGTTTAGAGGGTGTTTGCTGAAAACCTGCTGATATTTCCGGAATACCATGTACACTCCACGCTTCTGATGAGAGGGGGTGGAGCTGGTGCCTACATGTAGCTTCTGGCACCAGTCTTCCAGCTGCCCCTCAGGGCCATTGTCCTCCGCCTCTTCTTGTGAGTCCAAGGGCTCTGCAGCTGTGATTGCGTTGTTACTGACCGTGTACAACTTGGCAATGGTAGCATACTGTGGCAGTTTGGCCTCCTATCCACAGTTTAGAATGTGTACAGGTACCCTCACCTTGTGGACATCAACTACACCTCTGGCTGTCAGGACGGTGGGCCTACTATCTGAATACACGGGCTCCACCAGCGCCTGGTAATCCTGCCCTCTGAGACCGCCCTGCACCAAATCAATATTTCACTCCGTGGAGGTATTATAATGGAGATCGGGTCACTTACTCTTACTGCCGACTTTGCCTCCAGACAGCTCCACCTACTGTCACTGCATCAGTGCCCTGATCTCTCTCTACAGGGTCCTCTGCTGCCCGGAGTTGGCGGTCTCAGCAACCTGTTGTAACAACAAAATAACCTCGCCCAAACAATTTTTAATCACATTTGTACCTATTGACAACAGTGGTGTGCTGGCTCGCGGGTCAACATCTACTATCACCATACCCTCCACTTGCTCCACTTTAATAGTCACTTCTTTAAATCCTACTTGTGGCACGGGCAAGTATGGTGAAACTGTCATCTGGGCGGCAGGCAATATCAGAGTCTGCCCAATAGCGCTTATATAGGGTATCCTTATCACCTGTGACCAGGTGTCCAGTAGAGCTGGGGATCCCATCCAGCACGACAGGCAGGACCGGTTGTACTCCCACGTACCAGTTCGGCAGGCTAGGCGGATCTATTCCTAGGGGTTGGCCCTCTGCCCTAGGGATTTCTCATTTAAAGGACAGGATCTTGCTAGGTGCCCCACCTCATTGCAGCAGCAACAGATGGGTTTTCCCGCAGCGTCGTAGCGGTCTGTGGGTGGTCCATGGGTGGTGGGGTACCTCCTCTGGCGCATCCATGGGACGTTATCCGGGCTGCAGGTTAGGCGAATTTCCTCTGGCGATCCGGTTCCTTGGATGGTTTTCACGGCTTTGGCTTTGTCTGGCATTCCTCAGGTCAGCTGCTGCAACTGGAAATGCATAGCCTCGGGAGTGATGGGCTCTAAAGTCTGGGAATTGGTCCCCACTGAGGTCAGGGAAAAGGACTCTGCCTCCGTAAGGTAGGTTAGGGCCAGCCGCTGTGTGGGTCCACTGATGGTAGTGTCTCTCAGCAGTTGGAGGGCCCGATCTTTAAAGTCTGTAAAGTCTATCCCTGGCTGCTGCATGGCTAGGGCCCGCAGCTGGACCTTATTGGCTGGGTCCCGCAGGCCCCCGATGAATTGGTTGGTCAACAGTTTGCTCTCATTCGGCGCACTCTCAGGGTTGGCCTGCTTCATGGCCCTCAGTGCTTCTTGCAAAGTCAAAGCATAGCTGCGCACACTGTCCTGCACCCCTTGCTTACACCCGAAGAACCGAACCTTTAGCTCAGCGGCCGTCCATGTCTTGAAGGTCTATTTTAGTTTAGCAAAAATTTGTTTCATAGTCTTTTTTTTTTTTTTTTAATCAACCTTTTTATTGGGTTTTCAACATTCCAAAGTACATGTTATTTAGTAAGTATATCCATACAAAGAAAAAGAAGAACAAGGATATGACATACAGTAACACGGAATATCTGTATAACAAGGGTGTACAATATTGTTAATCATATAACAAGTTTCAGCATTCCAAATAATTTTCCCCTTTTCTCCCTCCTCCCCCCCTCCCACTGCGAAGATTCTATTCTGATTCATGTGTGTAAGCGTCTCTCATATACTCTCTAGATCTCTAAATATACTATTTTAGTTTTCGGGATTATTTGTGCTGGTATTCTTATTGTGCTGCGTCGCATCTGAGTTTTCCTAGGGAACCATCCAACTCCGATTTCGCGTACCATGTCGTACTCCTAAATGGTGTCATAAAGTCCCTAATGTCTTGATTTGTCATCATTTTCTCTATGAATGGGCGCCATTTCTGAAAGAATTTTGTGGTCAGTGTTGATGGTGACCTCAATGTTTCTGTTCTTTCCAGAAATGCGACATTTCTCATTACAGTTACAATCACCTTAGCATCTGGTAGTGACTCATCCAGCCAGCATTGAAGTATAAGGCGTTTAGCCAAAATAGCTATTGTATGGAATAAAGTCAAAGGAATCGGGGTTTGGTCAGTCGTGTCTATATAATGGAATATCCATAGCAATGGGGATAGTCCAATTTTATTTCCAGACATGGTTGTTGTTAACGTCTCAACCCCCCTCCACAAGTTTTGGGTTGCTGGACACGACCATAGTCCATGTTCTATATCTGTCATCGGGGCCTTACATTTGGGGCAGGCTAACCATCTCTGCGGTCCTTCCTGTTTCGATGGAATATTGAAACCCTGAATAGTCCCGTGCATCACCCTATATTGGGTGTCCCTCCATCTTTCATTTCCTAAGTGTCGCCTTGCTAATTGCCATCCCTTTAATAATTTTGTGGTCAAGTCTTGGTCAGGAAAGTATTTTTTCCATCTTCGGAACAATTTGTCTGGGGTAGTCGGGCGTAGGATCTTTTGTAGCCCTGCATATAGAAACGAGATGTTTATGTTGGATGGATTCGAGTCAATCGTGTTTGCCCAGAGCTCATTATTTATCTCTCCCTTTATATCTAGGAGGTTATCCATTAGTTGGTGTCTTATCTGATAATATTGCAGGAAATGGGTATTTGGGAGTCCAAACTTCTGCAATATCTCCCGACCCGTTAACCACCTCTTCTCGCTTATGTTCATGAGGTCTTTCATGGTGTTTACTCCCTTTTCCCTCCATTCCCCAAAAAGTTTATTTAGGCGGCCTAATGTGAATCCAGGGTGATTCCATGGGGATAGATGTGCTGAGATTTTCCATGAAAGTTTCATTTTCTTTCTAATGGCTTTCCATGTGGCAATGGTGTCTCTGCAGACCGTCGTGTCTTTAATCCTTTTTGGTATAACTGATAGTGGGGAGTGAAGGAGGGCCGGTAACCCCCACGGTGTGGCCAGTTCACTTTCCAGCGTAACGTCAGAGTATCTGTCTGTGTTATGTAACCAGTCTGCTACATGTCTGGCCATACAGGCGAGATTATAGCCCCTTATATCTGGCAGACCCAACCCACCCGAGTCTTTTGTCTGCAAAAGTGTCTGCATCGCTATCCTCGCTCTCCTCCCCCTCCACAAAAATTTTGAGAATGCTTTATTGAGTCGTTTGACATCTGCGTGTTTCAATAGTAAGGGAATATTTTGGAGCGGGTAAAGGAGTCTCGGAAAGCTGATCATTTTGATCAAGTGCGCCCGACCTGATAGAGACAAGGGTAGGTCTTTCCATCTCATTAGTTCCTTTTCAATCTTTTCAATTATGGGAGCAAAGTTGTATTTATATATCTGTGTGGGTGTTCTGGCCAGAAGGATTCCCAGGTAACGTATCTTGTCTTTTGCTATCGGTATATTCTCATATTGGTGTCCTGGTGACAGGGGAGGTGTTTTCTGCAGAAACATGATTTCACATTTGTTTTTGTTGAGCGTGAAACCCGAAGATCTGCCCAATCGTTCTATTTCTGTAAGGACGTTCCTGAGATCTTTGTCTGGGTCATTCAAAAAAAGAATGACATCATCAGCAAACATCGCCAGACGTACCTCTTTTGATCCCACCATGATGCCCCGGAATATCTTATGATGTTCTAGATATAATGCCAGTGGTTCTATTGCCATATTAAAGAGTAAGGGCGAGAGTGGGCAGCCCTGTCTAGTTCCCTTATTGAGGCTAATGGCGTCTGAGAGGAATCCCGGTATGCTCACCTTTGCTTTCGGGTTGTTATATAGGGCCCCTAGATAAGTCCTAAAGTTACCTGTAAGGTTATAAGTTTTGAAGACCCTATCCAGCCATGTCCATCGTACATTGTCAAAAGCCTTTTCGGCATCTAATGTGACTATGGCTGGATAACCTCTCCCACCCCCTCTCTCCCCCTCACTACGTCCATTATCAGCATTGCTTTGCGTATGTTCGTTGTAGTGGATCTTCCTTTTATGAAGCCTGCCTGATGTGCGGGGATTAAGTTTGGCAAAATTGAGGCTAGGCGATCTGCCATTATTTTGGACAGTAACTTTAGGTCTTGGTTGATTAACGATATCGGTCGGTATCCCGATGGGTCTAGGGTGTCTTTTCCTGATTTGGGAATTAGTTTGATGTAAGCCATGTTCATGGCCTCTGGTATTCGGGCTCCTCTCAAGAATCCGTTATATAGGTCTGTAAGTATCGGGGCGAATTGATCTTTCAGGGCTTTAAAATATGCTCCATTGAAACCATCAGGGCCGGCGCCTTGTCTGTACTCATTCGTCCTATTGCTCCCTTAACCTCATCCTCTGTGACAGGGCTATTAAGGTATAGTAAATTATCGTCAGTTAATTTTGGTAGGGGAAGCGAGTCTAGCCAAGCCGCATCTCCGTCATTAATGTCTCCAGTATCTTGATCCAAATATAGCGATGCATAGTATTTTCCCAATATCTGGACTACCTCTTTGGGGTTGTTTTTAATTATTCCATGTCTGTCGCGTATTCTAAGGACATGTGTCTGGGGTCGTTTCTCTCTCGCCAGATTGGCCAGCAGACGTCCGGCCTTGTCTCCAAACTTGTGGAGTTTAAGATCCATGTGTGTCTTGTACAAGGCCTCGCGTCTGACCGCCCACTCATCAAATTTTTTTTTCGCCTGTTGCCAAGTACTCTTATTGGCAGCCGTTCCTACTTCCTGATATATACAGTATGCTTCTCTAACTGCTGAACTGGCTTTGTTATATTGGTCTCTTATAAATTTCTTGCGTTTTATTTCGTGTGCCATGATATGTCCGCGCATTACCGCTTTCCCCGCTTCCCAAAACAGAGGGGGGTCCGAATGGTGAATCTCATTATCGCTTGAATAGCGTTGCCACCACTCTTTCAACATTGTCACGAAATTTTCTTCACTGGTCAATGCATCTGGAAATCGCCACAGTATATCCTTTCCTTTTGGGTAAGAATCGCTGATTTCCAGAAGTACTGGGCTATGGTCGGAAATAACCATCATTTCTATATTGATTTCCATCACCCTCTGTAGTAGGCGCGGGGAGGTCAAGAATGTGTCTATTCGCGACCACGTGTTATGTACATGTGAATAATGTGTGTATTCCCTACCCAGCGGGTGTAGGGAACGCCAAGCATCAGGTACCGTGCAGTTAACTGATAGCTCCGTCAAGAAGCTTTGTTGTTCATTTCCAACTGTCCGTAGCGAGGTTCGTGGCCGAGTTCCTCGTCTATCTTCTAGTTCATTAAAGACCATGTTAAAGTCACCCCCAATTAGCTTAATCGGTTCCCTATCCGTCAAGAGGCGCTGTCGAATGTCGTTAAAGAAAGTCCGTTGGGCTGTGTTGGGAGCATAGATATTATAAACACTCAGTATGTCATTCTGTATTTGTAAGACCAAGTGACTTAGTCTTCCTTCCTCATCTGTATCATGTGTCATAACTTCATGTGCCAAGGATTTACTAATCAGAATTAAAACCCCTGCTTTCCGGTTGACTGCCCCTGAGCCAAATATCTCGCCTACCCACATCTTTTTTAGACGAAAGAAGTCTTCTTTGGTCAGGTGGGTTTCCTGGAGTAACGCCACGTCTACTTTCAGACGTTTAAGGTGTCTCAGTATCATCATGCGCTTAGCTGGGGAGCGCATCCCCTTAACGTTCCAGGTTACCCACCTGACCATGATATTGGTGTGACTTTTAGTGATGAATAGCAGAATTTACATATAATGTGGGACTGCATCCACGCCACCTCTATTTCCTTGTCACGTGTTATTACCTTACACTTTTTCCCTCTTGTATATTTTCCTGGGAGAGACAATTTTATATTGAAAACAATATCGCAGTAGTTCAAACAACCCTTAAAGACAACTATGATAACATTTTCCCATTCCCTCCCTATATAATTCCTCCCTTCTTCCATTATGCTCACTTCTCTTTTTTCCTCCATTACCATCTCCTCTGGTACCGCAGTGGAACCAGGGCGAATAAATGCATCTGTGCTTGAAAACCGCCGGTTGGGTCAGTTTCAAGTAGTGCAGGGCTGACGAGGCGGCAGCAGGAAGAATAGAGGGAGACAAGCGTGACATTTCAATATACGTATATTCCCTTCCCTCTCTCTCCCCCTCCCTTATCCGTGCCAATCCTCTCTCTCTCCCCCCAAAAGTTCGTAGCAACAGGGTACCAATTATTTGTTCCTCACGTGTGTATGAATTACCAGTTCGACTATCCAGTTGGTTATCTTTTCTGGTCAGGAGACATCAGATGCATCCGTGTGTATCAGCAGTCTTTTTTTTGAGATGTCAGGTTTTTTGGTCCGATGATAGTCTTCAGTCGATCCATCAGTCAATCAAAAGACCGTATAGTCTATCGGGGTGGTCTATTAAGTTCAGTTCAAAAAAAGTGTCCAGTGTGTGCTGACACATAGTCATATTTATATGCCTGGGTAGACGTATTGTCAATTGTATCTCATCGCTTGGACATCTTTTTTGGCTGTGCCAGATTTCTTCCTGGACCAGCCCGATTTTTGCTGACTTTGATTGTTCGATGGTAGTCGATCCGGCGTCGCCGATCCCATACCCATTCCAGAGCGTAGATGATATGTACGTTGTGGTTCTCCATCTCCCGATTCTGACAGCTGTCTGTTCAGCGTGTTTCTGGTGTCAGGAGAGGACGAGCTTGAGCTGGGTGGGGGCGTTCGCTGTCTCAGTACAAAGTCCATGGCATCTTTAGGCGAGTGAAAGGATTTCGTCTCTCCTCCTGGAGCTCTGAATCTCAAAGTGGCAGGGTATAGCATCTGGAATCTCACGTTTTTCTTGTACAGTAACGTGCATACCTCGCTGAACCCCTTGCGTTTTCTCATAACTTCCGCAGAGTAGTCCTGGTAAAGAAGCACTTTGTGTCCACGTATGTGTAGGGGAATACGGCTTGCTTTATATGCTCTCAGTATTTCCTCTTTGTCACGGTCGTTCAGATATTTCGCTATGGCATGTCTGGGTTTAGTCGCTTCTCCTCCGCGACTTTTTTGCGAATCACCTGCGGGTCTCGTCTCCTCTGGTTCCATTTCCCTTGGTGGGCCAATTCTGTGTGTCCTCTCGGTAGGGCAGGGGTGTGAGAGACCTAGTGTTTTCGGCAGATCCACTTCAAATATGTCTATCAGTTGATTAGGCGAAATCGTTTCAGGGAGGCCAACTAGCTTGAGATTGCATCTACGGCTGCGATTTTCTAAGTCATCTAATTTATTTAGTGCATAGGAAGAGTTTTTGTGTAACGCGTCTAATTGCTGTTCTAAGTCCAGTATACGTTCCTCTGCAGCTGCCAGGCGCTCTTCCGTTTCGCTTATTCTCTGATCATGTGTAGTCAGTTTCGTCTGCATCCCTTCTGTGGTTGAGTGTATCATTTCCGTCATTGCTTGGTGGAATTCGTCTGCCATATATGTCGCCATTTCCTTTGCTAGCTGTTTGTAATCAATGGCAGGTAGCAGATTTGGAACCACCGTGCTGTTAATGACTCGTTTATATGGTGGACAGTCAGGGAGAATGCGTGCCATCTTTCCTCCCACCTCGTCTCTCTGCTCTTCAGAGCCCCTCCACCCTCCTCCTCCACACATGTCTCCGTCTCCTTCTGTCTCACATCCCTCTCGGTACCTGTATCCAGCGTCTGTCCTGTGTTATGTGTGCCTCCTTCCGCCGTCTCCCTCGCTGCCTGCCGCTCTCTCAGCTCCGCGCCGGGTGCCGCCATCTTTGCCCCTGCTGCTGGTGCGGGTCTTCCCGCCTTTGTGCGTCCTTCCTTGTCACCGCTGCGGAGCACAAACCGATCAAGTGCCGTCGGTTTCATGTGCTCTCCGTGACCTCCGGTGGTGGCTTGCGGCGGTGCTGTGGTGCTATTTGGCTGGGTTATTTGGCCCTGGAGTCCGGAGCGTCTTCTTTACCCTCTCTGCATGGAGGCGCCGGAACCGGAAGTGTTTCGTTTCATAGTCTTTTTGTCAGTGTATGACCAAGCCTTCGCCACGCGCTGGGTCTCACCAGTCAGCTGTCCCATTAACATAATCACGCACTGTTCTTCCGTCATAGGGTACACTCCGAACACTCTTTTCATCCGCTCTTGGAAGTCACTGAGGGTATCAGGCATCCTTGAGTACTGCAGGAGCCACGCCGTGTCCGGGAGGTACAGCATGGTGAACAGCAAGATGGCAGCCGGAGATGCCGTGGCCTCCTCCCTAGCAGCAGCATCGCCGGGTGCTGCGGGTCACTCCCACGCAGGCTGCTCCTTGACTGGGGCAGACATTGTTCTCCCTCTTGGTGAACCGCAGCCATGCCTCAGCTTTCGGCCTGCACAGAGTTCAACACAAATCTCGAGTTTTTGGCGGGGGCCTCTCTGCAAGGGCCTTCTGGCGCAGGATTTCTGGTGTCGCGTGGGCTGAGGTAAGAGCGTGGGGCCTTTGTCTGCATTCGCACACTTTCTGTGGCCCCACCCATGACAGCATGCCCCCTTGCTTTACCGCGCACCACCCGGGGTGAAAAGAAAAATGGCAATTATTCACAGTTTAATACAGTCTAAGGTACACAAGACCTGGTGATACCGGGTCGGTAGATTCTGTTCGCCAGAAGGCTGACTCGCCTTGGCGAGTTCCATGGGGTACTCAGAACTGGGCCCTCTCGATGTCGTTGGGCTGCGGGATCTCACGGTGGCGTGACCTGGTCCATGGTCCCCTCGTCGGGCGGCCAGTAAAAAGGGGAAATTGAAAAAGGGATGGAAAGAAAATTATCAAAGTAAAATAAGAGTTTGTGTCGTGACGCCACCTGTGGAAGATGGCCGGTAGACCTGCTACTGCAGTCGGGACCTCTGGGGATGATGGGGGTAGCAGCTGTGATGGTTTGGCTCTCCACAGGAAGAGCAGGTTCCCAGGGCAACCGTGAAGTCTATGGAGGTGATAAGTTCATTGGGGGTGCAGGACTTAATGTATGAAATAACCGACAGACACGGGGGTGACAGTCTCCTTTACCTTTACTGTAGAAAGTAGCAGGTTTGTCCAGGGCACTGTCCACAAGCGGTGTTAGGAGGTCTGGAGCTTGGAAGCAAGTCGAGGTTCTCCACACCTGGCAAGTTCTGTGGTCTCCCTACTGCGCTACTCTCAGTGGGCCCTGGATGCTTGAAGCTATGCTGCGACCCTATACTCTCTTGTTCTGTCCTGGCCTGTATGACAGGCGGCTTGAGCCCTTTTTCTGTTACTCTCTGCTGTCTGCGTCCCCCTGAGCTCTTTGGTGCTGTTGTGTCTCCTGGCCTCATGGTGGGCAAGCTACTTGGAATCACCCACCCTCTGGTGTTGGTTGCTGGGTATAAAGTCCCTCATGACCTCGGACTCCGGTGTCCGTTTCTGTGCTTGGTGCTGGGACGAGCTGGCACTGGCTCCACTCCCCACACCTACTACTACTACACTTCCTCAGACCCTCACCTACGGGTCCCTCACACTGGCTAGTCAGTATCCTCGGATGAGCCTGGCATGGCTCCCGTCCACAGGATGTCTTCAACATTCCTCCTAGGAACTGAACTGCCTAACCTTGCCCCCAGAACAGAATTTATAGGGGATCTGCCCTTAGCTCGGGTTCAGAGCTCTCCCTTCTGGCCTGGAGTTGGGAAGGTGTGTGTGTGTGTGTGTGTGTGTGTGTGTGTGTGTGTGTCTGGTTCACCTAGTGTGGGTACATTCCCTTGCTTCTAAGAACAGCATTGTGGCAAGTGGACCCTGGGGCATCACACAATCATTCACCCATCTGAATTGATGTTGGTGCTCCTTTAAATTCCTGACACCCTGCCATCCGGCCAATAAAAATGTAATGTTTGCTTCTGATGCTGTGAGTCCTGGTGATAGAAATCAGATCAGTCACAACAATGAATCAGAGATGGAACCTGGCCAGATGGAAGGTCATCGGTGGAGCAACCATTTACGTCTGCTAGAGGAAGATGGCCGGATACTGACTCAAGACAATAAGGAGATTTTTGTGTACTCACCGTAAAATCCTTTTCTCTTAGCCTCTAATTGGGGGACACAGACCGTGGGTGTTATGCTGCTGTCCACTAGGAGGCGACACTAGGCAGAATCTGAAAAAGATTAACCGTGGCTACTCCTCTGCAGCATACACCCCTGGACAGGCACTGTCCTGACCAGTTTGTGCTAAAGCAGTAGGAGGATTTACATACCAGTGATAACATCCAAAAAACCATGCCTGCAAAAAGGCAACTATGCACGAGTTGAAACAACAAGAAAACTCAAAAACGGGCCGCAACGGCCAACAGGGAGGGAGCTGTGTCCCCCAATTAGAGGCTAAGAGAAAAGGATTTTACGGTGAGTACACAAAAATCTCCTTTTCTCCTTCGCCTCATTGGGGGACACAGACCGTGGGACGTCCCAAAGCAGTCCCTGGGTGGGAAAAGCAATGGAACGAGTGTTATATAAAGATAGTATCCTACAGGTGGGCAACTGCCGCCTGCAGGACGCGTCTACCCAGGCTCGCATCCGCAGAAGACTGGGTATGGACCATGTAATGTTTGGTGAATGTGTGCAAGCTAGTCCAGATGGCTGCTTTACACACTTGTTGGGCAGAAGCCTGATGCCGAATAGCCCAGGATGCCCCCACCGCACGGGTAGAATGCGCTCTGATACCGGCCGGAAGAGGCGAGTTTTTTAGCCTGTAGGCATCCTGAATTGTGGCTCTGATCCATCTGGCAAGCGTGGCCTTTGAGGCTGAGAAGCCCTTGCGGCTGCCTTCAGGAAGAAGGAAAAGAGAGTCCGACTTCCTAAAGGGGCTGTTCTAGAGACATAAATGCGCAAAGCCCTTACAAGGTCCAGCGTATGCAGAGCCTTCTCAAATCTATGAACCGGAGCAGGACAAAGGGACGGTAAAGATAGTTCCTCATTGATGTGGAAAGATGAAACCACCTTCGGAAGAAAAGAAGGAACCGTACGGAGAACTACCTTATCCTGGTGAAAGGCTAGGAATGGAGGCCTGCATGAGAGCGCTGTGAGCTCGGACACCCTCCGAAGGGAGGTGATAGCCACTAGAAACACCACCTTCTGGGATAGAAGGCGGAGAGGAATCTCTTTGAGAGGCTCAAAAGGCGGTTCTTGCAATGCCGTCAGCACCAAGTTTAGATCCCACGCATCCAGCGGTCGTCTGTAGGGGGGAACCAAACGGGAAACCCCTTGAAGAAAAGTTTTGATTTGAGGTTTTAAGGCCAGTCTCCGCTGGAAAAGAACGGAGAGGGCCGAGACCTGGCTCTTAAGAGAGCCCAGGGACAGTCTGGCCTCCAGACCTGATTGTAGGAAGCCAAGAATTCTAGGCAGCGAGTAGGGAAGCGGATTCTGATCACGAGATGCACACCAGGCAAAAAAAGGCTTTCCAGGTGCGATAGTAAATTCTGGCAGAGGCAGGTTTCCTCGCACTGATCATAGTGCGAATCACATCCTGTGAGAGCCCTGCTTGAGTTAGAATCCAGGTTTCAAGGGCCACGCCGTCAAATTCAAGGCCTGTGAATTCTGGTGGCAGAACGGACCCTGAGATAGGAGGTCTGGCCGATCTGGGAGGCGCCAGGGGGCGTCTGCCGTGAGTTGGACGACGTCGGCATACCACGCGCGTCTGGGCCAGTCTGGGGCGATAAGGATGACCGGAATCCCTTCTTGTTTGATTTTGCGCACTACTCTGGGGATTAGAGGCAGAGGTGGGAAGATGTACAGGAGTTGAAATTGAGTCCAGTCCTGAACTAGGGCATCCGCTCCGAGAGACCGGGGGTCGTGTGATCTGGCAATGAAGTTGGGAACCTTGGCATTGAGATGTGATGCCATCAGATCCACGTCCGGAGTCCCCCAGCGATGACAAATTTGCCGAAAGACCTCGGGATGCAGGGACCACTCTCCTGAGTCTATGCCTTGGCGACTGAGAAAGTCTGCTTCCCAGTTGTCTACTCTTGGGATGTGTACGGCGGACAGGGTCGATCCCGTGGATTCCGCCCATTGCAGGATGTGCGATACCTCCCGCATCGCTTGGACACTGCGGGTTCCGCCCTGGTGATTTACATAAGCCACGGCCGTGGCATTGTCGGATTGTATCCGGACGTGAGAGTTCACTAGGAGACGTTGGAAAGCCCGTAGTGCCAGGAAGATGGCTCGAATCTCCAGGACGTTGATGGGCATGGTGGCTTCCAATGGAGACCACTTCCCCTGCGCTCTGTGGTGTCGGTACACCGCGCCCCATCCTGTGAGACTGGCATCGGTTGTCAGAATCTTCCAGTGGCCTGGGATGAACGATCTCCCCTTGGAGAGAGATACTGGACGGAGCCACCAGTGTAGGGATTGCTTGACTGTCGAGGATATGCGGAACATCCTGTCCAGGGAAAAAGGACTCTTGTCCCAGGACTTGAGTATGGCCAATTGGAGAGGCCGGAGGTGAAGCTGGGCAAAGGGGACCGCTTCTATCGAGGCAACCATCCTGCCCAGAACTCGCATGGCAAAACGAAGGGATCGAGGTGCTGGGTGAAGAAGGGCGCGAACTCCCATCTGGATAGCATGTGCCTTTTCCTTGGGGAGGAGCACCAGCCCCCTGGAAGTGTGAAATTCCATGCCCAGAAAAATGAGGGACTGACTTGGGATTGGGGACGACTTTTTTAGGTTGACCAACCAGCCCAGGCGACTTAGTGTGTCTACCGTGATGGTGACACTGAGTTCGCAGTCCTTGAAGGTGGGAGCCTTGATAAGTAGATCGTCCAAGTATGGGATGACGACTACGCCTCTGGAGTGTAATATAGTCATGGCAGCCGCCATGACTTTGGTAAAGACTCTGGGAGCCGTGGCGAGTCCAAATGGGAGAGCCACAAACTGATAATGAGCCTGACCGATTGCGAATCTGAGGAACCTTTGGTGGGCAGGGGCGATAGGAATATGCAGGTAAGCATCCTGAATATCTATGGAGGCGAGAAATTCTCCTTCTTCCATGGATGATATGATGGATCGGAGAGACTCCATGCGAAATTGTCGTACCCTCACGTACTTGTTTAGGTGTTTGAGATCTAGAATAGGTCTTACACTGCCCCCTTTTTTGGGGACCACGAACAGGTTGGAGTAGAACCCCTGAAAACGTTCGGTCCGTGGGACCGGAACGATCACTCCGGCTTGGATAAGTGACCTGACCGCCTTGGAGAAGGCGCGAGCCTTGGACGGTAGCCTCGGAGGTACAGAAAGAAAGAATCGATTTGGTGGGATGGAGATGAACTCTATCTTGTAACCCGACGACACCAGTTCCCTGATCCACCTGTCTTTTATAATAGGTAGCCAAACTTGACGAAAGTGGGAAAGTCGTCCGCCCACTGGCGGGGCGTCGTCCGGAAATAAGGAGTCATGAGGATGAGAATTTGTGGGATTTGGGTCCTTTGGACTTGCCTTGGCCAGATCTAGACTGCCAGGGTTTGTTCGTCCTTTGCGAAGTCCTCGGACCTTCCCTGCGCGGCGAACGACTACGGGTCTGCGCTGGGCGGGAAACGGACCAGCCGGACGAGTTCCGAAAGGAACGGAACCGTGTCTGGTTACGGCGGTTATAGGTGCGTTTCGGTTTTTGTTGAGGTAGGGAAGTACTCTTCCCTCCTGTGGCATTGGATATTAATTTATCAAGCTCTTCACCAAAGAGACGTCCGCTGAAAAATGGAAGGTGGGTAAGCGACTTCTTTGAGACTGCATCCGCCTTCCATTCCGCAACCAGAGAGCACGCCTGATGATGATGGCGTTTGACGCAGCCACTGCCGCACAATTTGCGGAATCGATAGCTGCGTGTAAAATATAGTCAGCCACGACTGACGCTTGCACCGCCTGGTCAGCGAGCTCGGAGTTAACTGAACGGAGACCAGCATGTAAGTTGGTTGTCCAGGCCATGATAGCCTTTGCTGCCCACACAATAGCAAATGTCGGGGCCAGGGAGGACCCTGTGGCCTCGAAAATTGATCGGGCCATGTGTTCCACCTGACGGTCCGTCGCATCCTTTATGGAGGAGCTATCAGGCAGGGAAAGAAGCGTCTGTGTTGCGAGTCTGGACGCCGGAGGGTCCACTTCAGGCGTATCTGCCCAGGTCTGTGTTACCTCTTGCAAGAAGGGGTAACGCCTCTCCAGTGCCTTACGGTTGCCGAATCTCTTCTCTGGGTGTGAGCGATGGTTTTTGAGAATCGCCCTGAACTCGGGGTGATCGGAGAAATATTTAGGGGGCCTCTTAGTCCTCTGGAAAGCGATCTCGTGCTCTGGGGCATCTGGCGGAGGTTCAGATATCTTCAGCCACTGGTTGATGGAGGTGATTACGTCCTCAACCAATACATCAGTGTCTGGCTGGGTTAGGTCCAGTGACCCATCTGGATCCAGATCTGAGCTGGAGTCGCAGAGTCCCTCGGACTCCTGCGCATCGCTGCGGTCTTCTCTAGGAGGGGGTGACCTGGACCTTCTTTGACCCTCCCTATCAGGGGACGGTTCTGGCGACCTGGAGGCACGGCGATTCTCCCTTGGAGATGACCGTGAAGTATGAGTAGGCCCTGGAGACCGTGCAGGTCCCGGAGAGCCTGACCTATGTGGTCGTTTCCGTCCTGCCCTAGAGGTGGATCTTAGTTCAGTGCGGCCGCGTTCTGAGTGTCCGCTTTGTTGAGCAGCGGTCTGGGGTGAAGCGTGACTCTGCATAGCTGAAAGCAATGTAGAGGACAGCCTGTCCATGGATTGTGCCATGGATTGTGAGATGGATTGGGACAAAAAAGTGGCCCATTCCGGCATGGCAGATGACGCATCCGTAACGGCTGGGGACACCGGCCCCGTAGTCTGGGCGCAGTCCCGACAGTGCTGGGACGTATGTCTACTGGGTAGAGGCTTCTGACATGCTGTGCATAAGGAATAGTAGGCTGTGTGGGCCCTAGTCTTCTTGTTCCTTGAGCCCGGCATAGTGGTATATACAGGAGCCTGTGCAGGGGTGCCCTGGAGAGAATAGTGCTGCGCAGGGGTGCCCTGGAGAGAATAGTGCTGTGCAGGGGTGCCCTGGAGAGAAGAGTTCCAGCAGAGGAGATAGAAGACCTCTGCTGGCAACTTACCACCACCTGTGTGCCACCAGTGTCCAGCGTTTGTCTGTCTGTGCCCCCCGGAGACTGTGCAGCTGCTGTGCTGCTGCTGGTGCCACTCTGCCTCCACCACGAGGCATGTAATGGCGTCCGGGATGTGGAGAGAGGAGGAAGGAGGGGGGCGGAGCGCTGCAAAACCGCGCGATTCTGCACAGAGGGCGCGCTCCGGAGACGCGGTCCGCCCCCTGCTATGACGCTGGCCGCGTCATCCTCGTCATCCGGGGGGGCGGGCCGGGGGGCGTGCCGAAGGCGGCGGCCTCGGCGTAGGCCGAAGCCGCGGCCTAAATTAGCTCTGTGCGGCCGGGAAGAGGCTCCAGAGCGGCGCGGAAGTCCGTGAGGGGGTCCGGAACTGGTCTGGACCCCACCGGACCCCCGGGGCAGGCAGCGGTGGGTTAGTGCGGGCCCCTGCAGAGGACCCAGAGTGCTGGGTCCTCTGCTCCACCATAAATGCAGCCCTTAGTGCTGGCTGCTGCAGGGACACAGGCAAGCTGTGTCCCTGCCAGTGCTGGCTGCCCCCAGTGCTGGTCCCCCGACCCCTCAGGAGTACACAGCAAGCTGTGTACCCTGGATTGCTGCGGCAGGCACGCCGCAGCCGAAGTGAAAAGGAGTTTGTCAGCAGGGCTGATGACTCCAGGGTGCATGTAGCAGATCTAAGCTGCTGCACCAGAGGCTCTACCTGGGGTGTCTCGACCTAAATGGACCCCAAAGGGGCATTTAGGGAGGGATGCTGCTCCACCGTCAGGTGCCTTGTCCTTCGCCTCACTCTCAACCCATGAACCCCAACGTTGGGGAAATGGGGAGGGAGGATCGTCGTCTCAACCTCAACCCGGCGTCCCCAACAGTGGGGGGCCGAGGAGGGAGCGGCATGTTAAGGGAAATAGTCGACCTCAACCAGGCGCCCCCAACAGTGGGGGGCCGAGGAGGGACCATGCCGGGAGTCTCATCAGAGACCCACTTTTCTTCTTCTTGAATAAAAAAGAAATCTTCAAAAAGAAAACGCTTATTTTTTAGGAGCACTAAAAAATCTGTGTGTGCCTCCTAGACACTAAGCAAAAACTGGTCAGGACAGTGCCTGTCCAGGGGTGTATGCTGCAGAGGAGGAGCCACGGTTAATCTTTTTCAGATTCTGCCTAGTGTCGCCTCCTAGTGGACAGCAGCATAACACCCACGGTCTGTGTCCCCCAATGAGGCGAAGGAGAAAGTAAAATGTTTAACACACCTGTGTGACTGGATACAAGGGGACACAATATTACTGCTAGGAACACTGTATGATAGGTAACAATGAAGTATAATGCACCAATGGACAAATCCAGGTGTAAGGAGCCAGTCCCGGGTTAAAGACTATTGGACCAATGGATATAGTGTAAACTTTTTCCAGCACAGAACGTTGGTTACGACAATCTTATTGTTGTGTTTGATTAGAGATTTTCTTGCTCGCTCATCCGTTTAAGATGCTTGTGCCTGTCAGTCTCAGGGGCCTCCTCCATTAAACCATTGTTCTCCCTGTAACAGAGTGTCAACCCCAGTCTGTCTCCATGGACACTCATGTCATAAGGCCTACAGTAGGATTCATTGTACTGCATCTGGTGAGGGGCTGTGCCTCTTTGTTTATCTCTTCAGGGGGCTTTCCCACTACACAAAATTTCAAACTAGGCTTCTAGAGCCTTCTGCATACTTTTAGAAACTTGTAGAAAATGTTTTATGGGTGTGGGTGTGAGACGTCTGCTCATCCATGGGGCTAATCCCAGGAGAAGTAGATCAATAAGTCACATGTTTAGTTGCAGGGTGGTGATGGGACAAGGATGGGGCGAGGATCCTTTACTGAGGCCAAGTACTGGTAGCCATGGATGGACTATAGAGATTGGATCTGGATAAATGTGCTATGGTCGTGGTATCCGTCATCTGGATTTGAGAAACTATCCTAAGGACTGTTGTTGCCAGATGGAGCTGGATATTGTCACGCTTCCGGGGAAAGGCGCCCTAGAGTGGACCCACTGGGCCGTGGTACCGAATTCCCCTGGGTGAGCTGATCCTAGTTTACCCAACCCATATACAGGGATTGTAAGGGGCAACCCCAGGGGGTCTAAATACCACAGCAGCTAGTACCAGGGGGGAGGCTCGTAAGGTTAGCCTATACTAAGGAACAGAGAAGTACTCCAAGTAATAGGGTACAAGGCTAGGAGGCCAGGAATGGTGCTACCGGGGAAGAGCACAGCAAGGGTTCCAGGAAACAGAGTACAAGGCTGGAGGACAGGAATGGTGCTACTGGGGAGGAGTAATGTGCTCATGTGCGAACCCGGCGGTCAGCTGACAGGAAGGGAACATGGCGACGGCTCCGAGACACAGCATGCCTGGATGCCGGACGCTCGGTCGGCAGAGGAGCAGGAAATGCCGACCCGGGAGAGGTGAGCTGGGAAGTGGTGCCAGGGGGCCTAACAGATATATGCGCTACATTCATGGTATCATCTGGAGGGGCATACGCAGACAATACTGGCAGGCTAGCCTAAAGTTGGGAGACAGCGGGTATCACCTGGTATGGGGGCAGTGGTCCCAATTTGGGACTGGGAATATCTCACTTTGGTTATCTACCGGAAGTTGCTGTAATGGCCACTTTACACGTCCCAACTTCGGGCCGATGTTGGATACAACGGCGCGGGAGCGCACATTTTTTGGGCAAAATTCCAAGATCACATAGGAGCTGTTACACAGCGCGATATCAGCAGGCAACGCCACTGCGATGTCTACACCCCCTTGTACGGGCGACCCAGGAACGACCATTTAACATGGGAGAGAATAGGGGAAGTTATCCTCCAAATCGTTGTTGGGCTTTCATACAGCACGATCCTGCCACATCGTCCATCTAATATCGGGCCGTTGGAGAGCAGGCTCATTTTTTCCCCAATATCGTTTTGGCATCGTTCTTGCATCGCATTGGAAATTTACACCATAGAACACACGAACGATATCGGGGCCAACGCACGAACCACATGACTTTTTATCGGAGTTGGACGCCTATATCGGGATGTGTAAAGTGGCCATAATACAACCCACAACCTAATATCTTTACAACAGGTTTGTATTATCTTCAGTCTTCAGGAGCGCACTGCTCCCCTCCCTGCCGATAGGTGGAGCACCCCTGATGATTAACAGTTCGGACCAGCAGCATGGTTGTACCATTGGCCTTAACGGCACCATATGATGCTGCAAGCAGAGGCAGCTTTTGTATTGTGTTTTTAATTTATTTTTTGCTGTAAGCTACTTTGTAAATGTGGAAGCGCAAAATGATCCAGTTTTATCTACCTAGAATTATCCTAAAAAAGTTACATGTAACCACACAATTGTAGGTGGTTATAGCCAGAGCAGTGACTAAAGATTCCAGAAGTTTTAAAAAGTAGTATTTTTTTATTCTATTCATTAAAATAACATAGAAAACCAGCGAGATTCCTCAAGAGAAAATAGGACATACGGTACTCTTTCTCCAGCTTATAGTATAAGGTGATTTCACATACCGTAGTAATATCCAAGCAACAGGGCTGACAACATTGCAAATGCAAGTAAGACATATTAAATACGGTACATATTAAAGTGCATGTAATAAGCAGCTGGTTCTACTAAATAAAACATTGATGGTGCTAGATGTAATATATATGTCCAAAGATATTATACTGTTGAAAAATAGATTGAAGTAAAGGTGAAGTGACAATACCTTGTCTACTCCGGTAATTTGACGCGACTGCACCATAGCGCTATCATGCTTACGATGTATGTAAATCTGAAAATTCCACATAAAATGAACAGTGATGGGCTACGCCAAAAGGTTTGATCCTGGATGCAAACTGGATGGAGGTGTCAGGGTGCAGGGGTCGTGATATTACATGATGGATAAGTATCTACCTGGATTTCTCAGCATTACGGACACTTAATCCTGGATACGTTCCCAACTTCATTTGCTGAAATGCAGCCCCAACCTTGCAGGACCCTCCACCATGCTCACTATGACCTGTAGACCCTCATTATTGTGCTGCTCTCCAGCCCTTTTGGTAAACAAACTGCCTTCTACAGCCAAATATTTCACATTTTGACCTATCAGTCCAGAGCACCTGCTGCCATTTTTGTGAACCCCAATTCATACGTTTTTCATGCATAGTTTGGTGATATGGCCATGTGTCTTTGTTAAAGTTGTGGCTTGTTGGCTGCACTTCCTCCACGAGGACCTCTTCTGGCGAGACCTCTCTGAACATTAGATGAGTGTACCTGGGTCTCACCGTTTGCTGTCAGTTCTGAGCTGACGGTACTGCTGGGCATCTTCTGATTTTAAAGTGAAGTAACATTATATGTCTTCCATTATGTGTTTAGTTTCCTTGACTGCTTTCTGGGTCTACGGTCCTAAATGTTGTCAATTTCTTGGTTCTTCCACATGAGATCTTGCACAGCATATACTGAAACCTCAATCTGCTGTGAAATCTTTGCCTGGGAGACACCTTGCTGATGCAGTATAACTAAATACTTTGTCTTATTCAACATCACCTTTCATGGAAGAATTTGCCTGTTTCTCCTCTTCCTTTAAACTTCTTTCTTAGGCTGCTTTCACATAACGATTTTTCTAAATCCGATGCTGTCCGATGAAAATCGGACAGCATCGGATCCGAATTTGGACCCCATGCAGCCCTATGGGCATCGGACCGAATCGGATGTGCACTAAATGCCATCGATTTGGTCCGATCCGATTCTGTCCGATTTTATTATCGGTGCAAAAATCGGAGCTTGCTCCGATTTTTGCACCGAAAATAAAATCTGACAGATTCGGATCGGACCAAATCGGATGGCATTTAGTGCACATCCGATTAGGTCCGATCCCTATAACATGGGGCCCTATGGAGAAGGGTCCGAGGAAACATCTGATGTCTCCTCGGACCCCGTTTTAATGTACTGAGCATGCTCAGTACAGTAAAACTGCTCCTAACTAGGAGCATAAGGGTTAAAAAAAAAAAAAAAAGTTTATTCTCACCTCCCCCCGAGCCCCCGCCGTCTTCCGCCATCTTCTTTGAGGCTCCCGGTGGCTTCCGCAGGCTGCCGGTGTCAGCAGAGGGCTTCCTCTGCTGTATAGGACCTGCGGTGATGTCACAGTCATGTGACCGCGGGTTACCATGGTGAACCCGCGGTCACGTGACTGTGACATCACCGCAGGTCCTATAAGGCAGAGGAAGCCCTCTGCTGACACCGGCAGCCTGCGGAAGCCACCGGGAGCCTCAAAGAAGATGGCGGAAGACGGCGGGGGCTCGGGGGGAGGTGAGAATAAACTTTTTTTTTTTTTTTCTTTTTTTCACCCCGCAGGGAGCGATTTTATGCCGGAATCGGGTGCCTATTTGGCACCCGATTCCAGGCATCAGAAGGGAGCCGATGCTGTCCGAATTATATCGGACAGCATCGGCTCCCTCAAAATCGTAATGTGAAAGTAGCCTTAGCTGTTTCTGTTTCAGTTAATGTCTGGGTTTCATCCCACATAAAATGATCATTATCACCCATCCCTCATACACCTGACTGTAATCCTACATCACTGACTATGTTCAAGTGCGCCTAGAATTAATGTTGGTTTGAAGACAAAGTAATGTAATTTAGATTTATCTTTTGTTCCATAACTTTGATTTCATTTTGATCATTGATATATAATCAATTATTAACATTTTCTTTTTTTTTTAAATCATACTTACTTAACACCCTTTTTTAACACCTGCCTGAGACTTTCAGTGTACTGTAAAGTAGAGGCAGAACACCATGGCTGTCATGTTCTCTGTTGTCTGCTCTGATATCTCTTGACTATAGTCGATAGATATCCCTGCTCTGAATTAGGACCCCCCATTAGCCTTAGGTGATTTTATCTATTAGCAGGTTCCTACTCGCCCATATGTCGGGCCCACTGGGACGGGGGTACTCGGTACCGGACCGGTCTGCTGCTGGGGAAGTCACGGGTGGTCTTGGTCCGGTCCGTGTCCCGGGCTCGCCAATAAAAGTGGATATTTACAGGGATTGTAAGTCGTGACGCCACCCACTTGATGCGGCCAGTGATGGGGGCCGCCGCTGCTGCAGAACCTCCGGGGATGATGTAATGGCATCTTAGGTGGTATAGTTCCAGTGGGTAGAACTGTGTTCCCCGGGGCAGTAAGGGTTAAGTCTATTGTGGATTGTGTAGCACACTTACTTTACAGATGCTGCAGGGATCTCTCCTCCTGGCTGGTGCTGACAGGCTGTATCCTGTATGGAGAGAATCACTTTCATGCAGAAACACAAGGGAAGCAGTTCCAGGGTTTTCCGTGTTTACTCTCAGTTCTTCAAGTCACTTTACAGTTCAAGTACAGTTCTTACACAGTTCAAGTACACGGGCACATTCTCCCACTCCGGGTTCCCTTTGCTCTGCAGCCAGGCCTCTCTGTCTGTGATCCCTCACACAGTCTTTAGTGTCCTTTCTGGGCTATTACGGTCTCCGTCTCCACGGGTGTGTGTGAAACGCTGGACAGTATGGCGGTGACTCGGGCCCCTGTGGGTCCTTAGTTTGTCACTGAGCTGCCTGTCCTTTGGGTAGGGATCTCAATCTGGAACTAAGACCCCCCGTCGTGTTGTTTGGGGATGCCGGGTGAACTACGGTCTCCTCTAGAGTCGACACTCTACTTCAGCCCAGCCTCCAGCAGTCCTCAAGCCTGAGGCTCTACCAGGCTCCTTTCTCTCTGTTCCTTTCAGTATAATAGGAGGGCTACTCCGCCTGCAGTCGGTTGCTTTAGCTGTAGTTCTAGGGCCCGGGTATCACCGTCCCTCTCTGCTCTCTCACACTCCTGGGGATCTAGCTCTGGATGGGCTTTCTCTCTCCTCCGGCTCACACGGGCTCGGTACAGATTCTGCGCTCCTTATGCTTTCACTCTTCCAGAACGTGTGGCTCTCTCCTGCTCAGCTTCAGCTCAACCTGCTGCTGTTCTCTGGCCTGTGCTCCTCAGCTTCTGGTCTTTGCAGCTCGGCACCCTGGCCCTACTGTTAGTCTTTGCTGTTCAGCCTACCTCGGCCTACTGAACACCTTCCTCCTCCCCCTTTCCTATATACTGTCAAGTCACCTGACTACGGGTGTGCCCAACCCACTCCTCTAAATCCACCACCCCTCAATCTCATAGAGTCTCTAATCTCAGGGCTGGATGCTACCTTCTCTTACACGTGGGTTATGTGGGCTGTGAGGGTGTTGGTGTGCAACAAGTGTCCTACCTGCCTGGCTGCAGTTCCCTTTTGTGGCCTCCTGGACGCAGGGGCGCCACACATACAAATAGTTTTTTTTAAATCCAGAGAGAGACTTTCACTTAGTGTAGGTGCTGGGCGGATATAGAAATGGCCATCTTTATATGCTAAGTGTCTCAATTTTTTTCATATTTTTCCTTAGCTATAATGCAGTTCTATATTATTACAGAGAACAACTATTTGCTATGCTCTGAATTCGAAGCCTCCTCTTGGCAGTCAGAGTTGTCTCTGACTCTGTTCTCGCTCTTGTACAGTCTCTGTTCAGACTGTCTGCATCATCTGACAGGACTTCCCCAATGGCAGATGGTGGGAGGGAGCAGATCTGGTTTCAGGAAGCCTCATCATAGAGCTCGGTGGTGAGTATTATAGGTGTGAACCAGTGACTACAATACAGGAAAAATGCAGATTATTTGATCGAAAAATGTGCAGGTTGGATCACTACATGACCCTGCAGCTATGAGGCTATTATCTATTAACCATTTACCCACTTTAGTGCATGCTCGGATCACATCAAGATATAGACTGAATGTAAACAGGGCATGTAGAAGTTCTGATTTATATTTCGAGCAAAAATGATGTACACCACCGACTAATAATGTTACCCCCTCCCCCATATGTGTCCAGACTTTGACTTTTAAAACGTCTTGTTTTCATTTTACAGTGCAAAATTGTTAATGAAACCAAACTGCAAAGATTACTTTCAGCCCCAAATTCGTGGATTATAGTAAAAAAACAAAAAATATATCCTAAAATGTGGATGACCCCATCGACTTTGTATGACTTTATGCATCAGTTTATCTCTACGGACTCCATATATGCTCTATGACTGCTGCACCTATAGGTTATCAGACACCTACGCACTGGGAGACGGCCCTGGTTGTGCAATGCAGTCATGTGGAGCCGCTCCTTAAACCACCGTCTCATCTTACACCTGTCTTTAGTGAGGCAGAGCTGTAAAGGGCTCAAACCTGTTGCGATCAATGTACCTGCAGCTGACAGAGGACGGGCTATAATTTCCGTACAAGGAGTGATTTTTTTTTTAGCTGATTTTACTTTCTTTTTTTTTACCAAGGTTCATCTGAACGAGACACTATGGAGCAGCAATGGGACTACATGCCGCAAGAGATTCTGGCCCAAATATTTTACTACTTACCCCTTACGGATCGCAGGGCTGTATCTCGAGTGTGCCAGTCCTGGTCCATGGCCGTGGCGTCCAGCTCTGTCTGGCACTTCACGCAAATCAGGTAAAATTGGATAATGTGTTACACAACTTTCAGGACTGGTGAGGTTCTTAACATTTACCTAAGCCAATCCCCAAAATAAGTCCAAATGTGGTGGATAGTTTCCTTAAAGGAAATTGTCCAAAAACCACATAGAATCTGCAGCAAAATCTGCGCGTTACACGTCGCACACGTTACAAAAATATTGAAAGTATTATTCTGCCGTAGTGTGGAATGATCGTCTCAGGTTTATCTTTCAGTGACAAAGTTGCTTTAGCCTCATTTTCTATTAAGTTATTGTTTAAAGTATGTATATAAAACTGGATGGTGGCCTGATTCTAACGCATTGGGTATTCTAGAATATATATGTAGTTTATTTATAAAGATTTAAAAACAATGCAATGAATACATAGGATTTTCCCCAATCACCGACGTGGCTTCGCTCAATATATCTGCACGTGTGACACCTCACCAGCAATCACTAAGGTACCGTCACACTTGGCGACGCTGCAGCGATCGAACGATGTGACCTGGTAGGGATCGCTGGAGCGTCAGTACGTGGTCGCTGGTGAGATTGTCACACTGAGCGAGATCACTAGGGCTGGTCGGGGTACTACCGCTGCGATCAGTGAACTCACAACGGGGGCCTGGTCGATGCTGCGTGTCACAGTGAGCAAGGTCGCTAGTGCCGGTCAGGGTACTGACCTCTATGCGGCAGGAGATGACACGCGGCTACCATTGGGAGATCAGCAGCTAGCGCCGCTGATCTCCCGACGGTAGCAGTGGTGTGCATGGTTCAAATCCTGCGCCAATTCGTGGCCAGACTGCGCCTGTCGCTGATTGGTCGCAGCACTCAGCGGCGACCAATCAGCGACGCAGGATTTCCGTTGCAGAGAGACAGACAGACACGATAAGGCAATTATATAGTAGGATGGTTAAAGAGTGGGAGGTCAATATAGGGCAACGAAATGGAAGTGTCTGGATCTCAGTGCATAATCTGTAACCGTTTAGTGTCAGGTTCATTTCTCAAGACCTTTAATAGCCAAAATCGCACAGTGCTTGTGAAGACCAGCAAATTTTAAGCTATTACAAATTCTCACCTTTCTTAAGAATAGAGAGGTTTGTAATTCTTTTATTTTACTGTTCGTTGACTAGGTTACTGGCCACCCCTGCAGTCTGTTACTGGTGGACGGTTTCCAAGCAAGGAGCACAGCGCTTACATGTTCTATTTGTATCTAAACTCCCTGACACTGTGGAGTTAAGGGGGGGTTTACACGTTGCGATATCGGCGTCCAATTTCAATGAAAAGTCACGTGGTTCGATCGTTGGAGCCGATATCGTTCCTGCGTTGTATGGTGTGAACGTCCAATACGATGCAGGAACGATGTCAATGCGATATCGGGGATTGAATGAGCGTGCTATCCAATGCTATCCAATGCTCCGATATTGAAGGGAGATTGGAGCCGGATCGTGCTGTGTGACAGCCCAACTACGATGTGAAGTTCAACGTCACCCATTCACTCCCATGTTAAATGGTCGTTCCTGGGTTGGGAGGCGTAGACATCGTACGGACGTTAGATTCCTAAATCGCAACGTGTAAACCTCCAATGCGATGCGGGAGAAACGTGCACTAAATGCGCGCTCCCGCGCCATTGAATTGCGATATCGCAACGATATTGAAACGTGTAAATCCACCCTTAAAGCTGCCTCTGTGTGCAGGATCAGAGAGCGCACACTTTGGGACAGTGGCACAAACTGTTAATCAATCAATAGTACATTGTTTCCCAGGCAAATGGCAAGAGGCCAGGAGCAAAGCACTCCTGCGAGAACATGAGACAAATATTTTATATTGTAAGGTCGGGGTCCCACCACATTCTGTTACCGAGAAAATCGGATCACTTCTGCAAATCACATTCTGATCAGAGTGAGATCCAATTTTCTCGGATGAGAAGATGGAAAAGAAAATCTCCATCTACTCTGTTCTGTCAGTCCATGAAAATTGGATCGCACTCGGATGTCATCAGGTAAATCTCGGACATGCTTCTATTTTTTTTAACTTGTTACCAGTTCAGTCTGAGGAAAAAGATCTTACATAACTATGGTCCCACAGAATAACATTGGTCCAAATGGGATCCACTGTTTTGTCGGATCGCACTCTGACCCAAATGTGGTGTTAGCTAAGCCTAAGTCTCATACATATTTAATAGTTCTGGTCTGTTTATGAGACAGAAGGACCTTTTTGATCCTCCAATCACAGGGCCTGTCAGTGACTTTAATCTCTGAACCTTCTATAGTTTTAAAAAAGCCAAGAAGCCAGTGCTTCCTGTGGTTAGCATGTAGTACATAAAGTGCATATGTACATATTAATTTCTAACTGTATTTTAAAACTGAGACATTTAAAAAAACAATTGATCAATTCTTTGAGCCACCCTGCCACTTCACGGCATTCTCAGATGGGGCAGTCCTACTCTGTTTGTTATATATGCTGTGCCATTACGGCATCTTAAATGCATTAAAACCAAGACCACATTAAATGCGACACGTACCTGAAGCATTTCTGAATCACTCCCATGGCGCCAGAAGGGCAAACGTAGATGTCCCACCCTCATCCATGGTTGCTGGTCTAGCAGTGTGGGGTCAGATCTGGCAATGTCCGGTGTCTGTAGCATTTGCTCCACATATTCGGACCTGGTCGGCCTTTATCTGCGCTTGCCCTTCTCATGCCATGGGAGTGGTTCAGAAATGCTTCAGGTACATGTTGCATATAATGTGGTCTTGCTTTTAATGCATTTAGGAAGCCGTAATGGCACAGCATATATAAAAAAACGTAGAGTAGGACTGCCCCGTCTGAGAATGCCGGGAAGTGGTGGGACGGCTCAAAGAATTGATCAATTGTTTGCTAAATGCCTCAGTTTGAAAGTACAGTTAGAAATTAATATGTACATATGCACTTTTTGTACTGCATGCTGACCATAGGCAGTCCTGGCTTCTTGCCTTTTTTCCCCTATAGTTTTACTCCTGTGTGTCTGATAGTCTATTGAAAAATTACAAATGACCTAAAATAGCACCTACCTACCTATTTATGCAGATGAGAGAGGTTGTGGTAGCACTCTGTAAGGATAGATGTGATAGTGAGTGCATGATATATACGGTACTCACTTATGTGCTGGGCTACAGCACTGGGTCTGTCTCGTTCAGTCCTCTGAGCAGGTTTACGGTGATTAGAAAGCTGAGCTGCAGGAATGTCTTCACCATATTGTACCATAATTATGTGAACATAATATCAAACAGTAAAAGTATTGTTATAACAAACTTTCAAATATTACCGCCAAAACCATGATTTAAACCCGTGCACACACTTGATGAAGCTGGTCTGGAACCAAAAGGTGGTATGTGTCTAAAGAATCTGAAAATAAAGGTATTACAAGTTCAACCTTGTACGAGACGACTTAATACAGCAGACAACAGGCTATTACATCCCTGCAGCTCGGCTTTCTAATATATCTACCTATTCAGGTTCTGTTGAAAAACCATTGGAATAATTGGTGTCCTTAGACAAACATCAGCCATGAAAAAGAGGTGGAACTTATATTAATTGTTTCTAACTACATATATTTGCTTTTTTTCAAGCTGGGTATCGGATGAAGAATCTCTATCCATCGATGGTCTTCAGGATTTTATTGGGCAGATAAGACACCTGAACATTATATTCGACCAAGCTAAGGAAGCAGCACGAAAAAATGTCATCCAAATTCTAATCTGTTTGGCCAAACAGAGCAGAAAGTTGGAGAGTTTGAACATCACATGTTGTGGGGTGAACCCATTGTTTTACTCTGGACCTGAAATTTTGGACAGTATCATGGAGCTGTGTCGGAAAGAAAGTCAAATAGATCTACACCACATTGACTTCAGGAAGCTGCCCTTTACCCTTAGTGATGGCTTCACAAGACTCATCGCTACCGGGAGTCCAAATCTTCGTAGTTTGTACATTAACAACAGAACGTTAGTTTGCAAAGTTACTCCTGACACTCTGATGCAGGTTTTAAAAGTGTGTCCTAACCTGACCGCTTTAGGGGCCTTCTACTCTAGTTTATCTGAAGATATATTTCGAGAACTGATGAAGCCTGAAAGACCACCCTTTCGCCAGCTAGATATTTTGTGTAAACATCTTGACAAGTACACCGTTGCTATTTCCGATGAGGTTTGGGGGGAGCTCTGTCAATGTCGTCCTTCTTTCTTTGTGGATCTAGAATTTGACCACACTGTTCCAGCCTGGAAAATTCCAAGAATCCTAAAGCCAAATATGCCCATGGCCACCCTACAACTCAACACTTACAATGAAATGATGAATCAACTGCGGTTTGTCAGTACTCACTATACTCGAACTCTGAAGAAGCTTGTTGTACAGACCACATCTTCAAGTTCTCTTAATGCAAGTCTTATTGACGTGGCCGAGAAATGTACTGAATTGGAGGAAATTCATTGCTATTGTGTGGTGGGTTCAGATGTTATTCAGGCTTTCCTCAAGAACTGTCCACATCTGAAAAAGTACACTCTTAAAATTGTTAAGGAGACTAATCCCTGGAAGGCAACCTATAATCAACCGGCTTCAAATCCATCCAAGGACTAGAGGAAAACTGACTCAGGTTATCTATAATTACAACAGTCTGACACCAAATATATTAAGGCCTGTCATAATCTCATTGTCAAAAGCCTTTGTAGGATAAAAGAAATCCAAGAGCCCCCGCCACTGTACCTACTCCATACATACGCCAATGTAGGCCCCGACCGGGCATTACCTGTGGCAGGAGTTCCTGGGTTGGGGTTTGAGGCATTTTCTAAAAGTGCATGTCCCATTGTGAAAGATCTTTATACATTTTATTTTTCTTTAGAAACGAAGATCCTCCCAAATAATCAGAAAATGTCTTCTAAAACCATGTTCATCCATTCACATATAATCAGAAAACAGATGTGTTCACCCTTAAAGGGATTGTCTGGTCAAATCATCAGGATGAGTGATACCTTACTGATCAGTGTCGGGCCGATCACCGAGACACACACCAATTGGGAGAAAGGGGAAATTTTGATTCATGACTCGGCACTTTTACTGTTTTATTTTCTTTACAAAGTGGAGCAGCAGGTGAGAAACTTCAATATTTCCCTAAGGGGGTGAGGCAAAAGCGAATCATTCAGCAGCCTCAGAGGGGATGAGTGGAGCAGTGATGGAGCTTGTGCAATGCCGCTTCATTGCCTCATTTTGCAAATTTGTGCGGATTCTGGCAGCCAGACCTCGACCTATCCATAAGTTACCACCTGTCCTCTAGATAGATGATAACTGTGTTTTCACCAGACTTCACCTTTAATCTGCCTGTAGGCTTTCACACTCCAAACTATTTCTATGCGCAGGTAATTCTTTGAAAGACAAGTCCAATAATAACTTTACTTGACCAGTCCGTTCCTCCATTCCTGGGAAATCAGCATTTGAATTGATAGGCAAATAAGGGAAAACATTTGAAGGCTCCGTCACTCCATCTCTATACCCCACGCAGCACTGCCTTCTCCTTCTTGACTGATGGATTCTTTGCCTGAATTCACATAGCATAGAGGCTTTCAATCAAGCATGAAGGCTCTGGGAGGGGAATAGAGCTGGAGTGACGTAGACTTCAGATCATCACCCTTATTTTCATGTCAATTAAAATGCTGATTTATCCATAATGAAGGAACGCAGTCAGCCATTTTGCTTTATTCCGAGGACCAGTAAGGGTTTAACTAAAATCCAAACTATTGCACTCCGCTTTTTGGCCCTCTCCATTCTTGTCTGCCCATTGCCCTGTACTCTGCCCTGCCCTGATCAATCAATTTAGGCCTTCTCGATCTGTATTTCCAGACGGTCACTGACACTGACTCACGCCATTGATATCAATAATTTGTGTCTCGCCCCACCTTACCGTGTGTGGTCTTGTGAATGGCAGAAAACTGAACACCTGGAAGAGGCCGGTCAGGAAAGAATGCTGAAAAGGAGCTGATCTGAGCACTGGACGGCAGTGAGGCTGGTACAGAGAGGGCCAAGGAGAGGCCAGAATAAGGGTTTATTAAAATACACTGGCAGATTTCCACCAAATTTTATTTAATATAATTCAAATCCCTCAATGGTCAGACCCATGTGAGACCCTGTAAGACCCCTGCACTCCTCTGAATACAGTGAATCTGCCTGAATCGCATGTTGTGAGGTACGTTCCTGTCTACCTGTGGCACATGTTGTGAGGTACGCTCCTCTCCTGCTGAGGCACATGTTGTGAGGTACGCTCCTCTCCAGCTGAAGCACATGTTGTGAGGTACGCTCCTCTCCAGCTGAGGCATATGTTGTGAGGTACGCTCCTCTCCAGCTGAAGCACATGTTGTGAGGTACGCTCCTCTCCAGCTGAGGCATATGTTGTGAGGTACGCTCCTCTCCAGCTGAAGCACATGTTGTAAGGTACGCTCCTCTCCAGCTGAGGCACATGTTGTGAGGTATGCTTCTCTCCAGCTGAAGCACATGTTGTGAGGTACGCTCCTCTCCAGCTGAAGCACATGTTGTGAGGTACGCTCCTCTCCAGCTGAAGCACATGTTGTGAGGTATGCTCCTCTTCAGCTGAGGCACATGTTGTGAGGTACGCTTCTCTCCAGCTGAATATCCGGCCATGTAGGCCGATGGCCTTCTGTTCTCCAATACCACGCAGTGATCTGACTGGTTGCTATGGGCAACACCACCATATTTGTCTGCATTCTTTTTGATAAGTGAGACCTGATGTAAATATACTCAATGTAACCATCATTCATGAGGTCAGAAATCAACAGAAATGGACACAGCTATTCAAAAAAGGGCATCTCCACCATAGACAACCACAGGTTATATACAATGCTGTATATCTGATGCTTTCCACTATAATTGTTTACAAGCGGCACTCTGCTGGCATTATTGCTTATAATCACTGCGATGGCGCTGGTAATGGGCAATCTGACTGAAATTATATGTGTTATAGCGTATTGCATATTATTTATTTGCACAATATGGCAGCATTATTTATGTGTACTGTGTGACACCATTATTTAGATACACTGAAAAGTGTGATTACAGTAGTTACTAAAGAGAGCGCTGTCAAGATGGAGTGCAGCTATTTATTTATTGTGAATCCGTACACATAAACCATTCAACAAAATCCGATGTGCACCTACCCCTGAGCAATGAATCTTTGATGAGAACACTTTTATATATTTTATGATTATATCCTAAAGATGTAAAGAGATTAATGCACACATGTAAAACATAGCAGCACTTTTAATTTGCACTTTTACCTAAAGACAATCTGTCACCAAGTCAAAGGTCACCAGATTTTGCTTTGTTTTCTTTCTATTACCGTTGGTCCCCGGAGTATCCTCATTTTTTTTTTATCTCCATGCAATTGCATAGATATGGGCCTTTTTATTTAGTGTTATTTTGTTTATGGCTAACAGGGTAACAATATAGAGCTGCCTAAAGACACGCCCCAGAGGATCCTGTTAGCACCGCCTCCATGACAAAAAATTGCACTAAATTAAAGGCACATGTCTCTGGCATTTAAAAATACAAAGAGCTGCATCAGGGGAACAGCGGGAATAAAATCAGAGCAAACACTGGGCCACTTTTGATCTGGTAACAGGTCAAGAAATAGTTTTGCACTATATTTCAATGCACATTTCTCCAGGTCTGTTAGATGCCATATTGTTTCCGTGCCTTACAGTCTAATCTTTTTACATATGCAAAATAATGGAAATAAAATTCTATGTGAATTAATATGATGCTATTTTTTTTTTTTTTATAAAAGTAACCCTACATGCGGCAGACCCAAACTCGAAAGTGACTGGGCTTCCTGTCACACTATGGCTTACTTCTTTTTGCAGCACAATGGCCAGAGATATAACAGTTGCCTCCATGATTGACAATTTAGTGGCACAGGAAAGAATTAATAGGATACCTACCCACAAAAAACATTGTTAAAAAAGTAGTCTGCCAACAGAAAAAAAAACATCAGGACCAATTGATTATTATTATAGCGCCATTTATTCCATGGTGATTTTCTTGTGAAAAGATGGAGGCATAGACAAATACAATAATTATGAACAATACAAGGCACAGACATGTACAGGTGGAGAAAGGATCCTGCCTGTGAAAGCTCACAGTCTACAAGGGATGGATGAGGATACAGTAGGTGAGGAGAGAGGACCCTGCCCACGAGGGCTCACAGTCCACAAGGGATGGGTGAGGATACAGTAGGAGAGGAGAAAGGACCCTGGCCATGAGGGCTCATTGTCTACAAGGGATGGGAAATGATACAGTAGGTGAGGAGAGAGGACCCTGCCTGTGAGGGCTCACAGTCTACAAGGGATGGATGAGATACAGTGGGTGAAGAGAGCGGACCCTGCCCACAAGGGCTCACAGTCTACAAGGGATGGGTGAGGATACAGTAGGAAAGGAGAGAGGACCCTGCACATGAGGGCTCACAGTCTACAAGTGATGGGTGAGGATACAGTAGGAGAAGAGAGAGGACCCTACCCGTGAGAGCTCACAGTCTACAAGGGATGGGTGAGGATACAGTGGGGGAGAGTAGAGCTTGTTGTGTGGCGGTTTAGCAGACTGAGGCTTACTGCAGGTTGTAGGCTTGTTAGAACGTGGGTCTTAAATTTATATATTTTTTTTGTTTCATTTTTATAGTTTTCTTATTTTTCATTTACATTTTTATTCTTCATTTAACCAGTTCTGGACCGCCATTGACATTAAAACTCATTGCGGTCCACACGTTACTCTGCACTGATGTTCTGAAATGTCAATACAGAGTAAGCTCCCGATCATTCAGTTGCTGCAGTGGAGAAAAGGTTGTTGGACACAGCCAGACTTACTGTAAATAATCACTCGACACTAACACGAAAAAGTGGTGAAAAAGGAATCCACTCACCTATTCCAGTTGTGTGACCCACAACTGGCTTGAAGGCGTATAGAGTAATATCCTGATGGCTGCTGCAGGACTCCCACCGGCTCAGACAGACATGACTGTGACATCAGCACAGGTCCTGTAGTCTCCAGGAGGGCAGGGTCAGGACACATTTCCCCTCTTGTGTGACTCATTCTCGGGGTGTTTGTGGTGCTGGTAACCATGGAGACCTGAGCGGCTGCACATGAGGCTAGGAACACCCACCAATCATTATATGAATGACACTATATAAAGATCAGTTTTATGGGGTGGATGTATCCCTGATGAAGGTGCCAGGTGGGCACTGAAACGCGTAGGAGGAGAATAAAGGAAGGATTGGATCAAATATCGATTATTGGTTTTATTTCAATGTGAATGAACCTGGCAGCGCGGACCGGACAACACCATCTTTCCCTGAACTTCTTGATTCTTTGATGCGGGCTCACACGCTGAACCCGCATCTTTTCCTGCAGATGACGGCTGATTTAATCATCATGTGCATCTAACAGGTGGATCAAAGCTGCTAGGTGAATCCCTTACAGCGGGATCTCACACGTGCTAGATGGGGGCTTGTTATTTCCTGCTATCAACGGCACGCCCATAAACTGATCGCATGGCGCTAATTGCAGCTTCAATAAATACAAAAAAAGTTTATTAAATAAATTTTCTTTTCACTATATTTATCAAAAAAATTCAAATCACCCTCTTTTGCCTCATGGAAATAAAATAAAAACACATATTTGGTTTTGCTGTGCTTATAAATGTCCAATCTATATAACATAATTTAATCCAATCAGTAACAAACAAAGCAACAAAAAAAATCAAACCACCAGAATTTAGTTTTTTTGCTGCTGCAACATTGCAATAAAATATGATAAGAGGTGTTAAAAGCATCTTATCTGCCCCAAAATGATATCAATAAAAAATGTCAGCTCAGGACCCAAAAAACAAGCTACCGTATGACTTACCTCAGATGCTGAAAAATAAGGGGATTTTTGGTACTCACCATAAAATCATTTTCTTGGAGCTTCAATTGGGCACTGTGTTCCCCAATGAATCGATTAAGAAAAAAACGTTGCCGTTCTCAGATAATAGCGAAAAACACAATTTTTTTTTGACAAATTTCTTATTTTTTTCCACTACTTGCATAAATAACCTGAACATGTTCGGTATCTATGTACTTGTACTGACCTGGAGAATTGTACTGCCCAGTCAGTATTACCATATAGAGGACTAGGTGAATGAAAACCGCAAAAAAACAGTTGTGGAATTCCATTTTCTTTTTCAATTTTGCTGCACTTGGATTTCTTTTCCCACTTTATAGTGCACTATATAATAAAATGAATAATGTCATTGAAAACTACAAAACAAGCCCTCATATGTCTATATTGATGGAAAAAAATAAAAAGTTATGGCGCTTGGAAAAAGGAGAAGAAAAAATGGAAAATAGTTTTGGGGTGAAGTGGTTAAGTAAAAAAAAATAGTCTCCAAAGGAGGGCAGCATTAACATAAAACTTCTAAACTGTACTTTTTTTCCCACAAAATATATCAGTACACCCACGCTGCTCTTTAGGCTTCAAGTACCAAATTGCGCATGCGGTGCTTGAAGCATAACACAGCGGAGTTGGTTGTACTGACGTCACCTGACCGGAAACTACGCGACTCGCATCATTAATGCCCAGCCAGCGCCATGCAGAGCAGGGAGGGCGCCTGAATAGAACATGAATAAAAGATCACGCGTGATCTTATGACGACAGGGCACATAACGAACACGCCCTGAGGGCTAAAGAATATGGCCCCTGCTAATTATAATCACTAATGAGTATTAACATGTTTTTATGCACTTTCACAGGATGCTTTTAGGAGACAAAAGAAGTGTGAGAATAGTGATAATATGCTGCAGGGACATGTTTTGATAGCTTAGGAGGTGTTCTGGAGGTGACAGGATCCCTTTAAACTCCCCTTGCTTTTTATTGACTGCCCATCCGGGTGACACTGTGACAGCCCCCAGACACTCGAGGATGTGGAGACAGAGGCCCGACTCTGAGCCCCCCACAGCCCCCACTGAGGTGAGTCACATGATCAGTGTGAACCGGGAGCCTCTGGGGCAGCCGCAGGTGTGAGCACTCCACCAATCACTAGAGAGCAGGCGACTCAGCCAATCAGTGCACAGAGCACAAGAACCAATCAGAGCAGCTGTTAGTTAGGCATGGTCGAGGCTGCTGAGCGGCAGACTCAAGGAATCTTCTCCACAGACGGCGGCAGATCTCTGGAGGAGGAGCAGAGCACGAAGAGGAGGAGACACCTCCACATATACACACAGGTAAATAATGTCACCGAAGAGGGAATTCATCAGAAAACTGTGATAAAGGAAGCCTGAGAGGACACTCATATTGTATGCACAAAGCACAGACAGCCTGAACCAAGAAGGCCTGATATGATATCTGTATATAAGGTGGGAGAGAGGTCTGATATCTGTATATAAGGAGGGCGAGAGGTCTGATATCTGTATATAAGGAGGGGGAGAGGTCTGATATCTGTATATAAGGAGGGGGAGACGTCTGATATCTGTATATAAGGAGGGGGAGAGGTCTGATATCTGTATATAAGGAGGGGGAGAGAGGTCTGATATCTGTATATAAGGAGGGCGAGAGTGGTCTGATATCTGTATATAAGGTGGGAGAGAGAGGTCTGATATCTGTATATAAGGAGGGGGAGAGGTCTGATATCTATATAAGGTGGGAGAGAGAGGTCTGATATCTGTATATAAGGAGGGCGAGAGAGGTCTGATATCTGTATATAAGGAGGGGGAGAGGTCTGATATCTGTATATAAGGAGGGAGAGAGGTCTGATATCTGTATATAAGGAGGGGGGAGAGGCCTGATATCTGTATATAAGGTGGGAGAGAGAGGTCTGATATCTGTATATAAGGAGGGGGAGAGGTCTGATATCTGTATATAAGGAGGGGGAGAGGTCTGATATCTGTATATAAGGTGGGAGAGAGAGGTCTGATATCTGTATATAAGGAGGGGGAGAGGTCTGATATCTGTATATAAGGTGGGAGAGAGAGGTCTGATATCTGTATATAAGGAGGGGGAGAGGTCTGATATCTGTATATAAGGTGGGAGAGAAAGGTCTGATATCTGTATATAAGGTGGGAGAGAGAGGTCTGATATCTGTATATAAGGAGGGGGAGAGGTCTGATATCTGTATATAAGGAGGGAGAGAGGTCTGATATCTGTATATAAGGAGGGGGGAGAGGCCTGATATCTGTATATAAGGTGGGAGAGAGAGGTCTGATATCTGTATATAAGGAGGGGGAGAGGTCTGATATCTGTATATAAGGAGGGGAGAGACGTCTGATATCTGTATATAAGGAGGGGGGAGAGGCCTGATATCTGTATATAAGGTGGGAGAGAGAGGTCTGATATCTGTATATAAGGAGGGGGAGAGGTCTGATATCTGTATATAAAGTGGGAGAGAGAGGTCTGATATCTGTATATAAGGAGGGGAAGAGGTCTGATATCTATATAAGGTGGGAGAGAGAGGTCTGATATCTGTATATAAGGAGGGGGAGAGGTCTGATATCTGTATATAAGGTGGGAGAGAGAGGTCTGATATCTGTATATAAGGAGGGGAGAGGTCTGATATCTGTATATAAGGTGGGGAGAGAGGTCTGATATCTGTATATAAGGAGGGGAGAGAGGTCTGATATCTGTATATAAGGTGGGAGAGAAGGTCTGATATCTGTATATAAGGGGGAGAGAGGTCTGATATCTGTATATAAGGGGGAGAGGTCTGATATCTGATAAGAGGGAGAGGTCTGATATCTGTAATATAAGGAGGGAGAGAGAGGTCTGATATCTGTATATAAGAGGGGGGAGAGGTCTGATATCTGTATATAAGGGGGAGGAGAGAGGTCTGATATCTGTATATAAGGAGGGAGGAGAGGTCTGATATCTGTATATAAGGAGGGGGAGAGGTCTGATATCTGTATATAAGGAGGGGAGAGGTCTGATATCTGTATATAAGGGGGAGAGAGAGGTCTGATATCTGTATATAAGGAGGGGAGAGGTCTGATATCTGTATATAAGGAGTGGGGAGAGGTCTGATATCTGTATATAAGGAGGGGAGAGGTCTGATATCTGTATATAAGAGTGGGGAGAGGTCTGATATCTGTATATAAGGTGGGAGGAGAGGTCTGATATCTGTATATAAGGAGGGGAGAGGTCTGATATCTGTATATAAGTGAGGGGAGAAGGTCTGATATCTGTATATAAGGGGGAGAGAGGTCTGATATCTGTATATAAGGAGGGGGAGAGGTCTGATATCTGTATATAAGGTGGGAGAGAGAGGTCTGATATCTGTATATAAGGAGGGGGAGAGGTCTGATATCTGTATATAAGGTGGGGAGAGAGGTCTGATATCTGTATATAAGGATGGGAGGAGAGGTCTGATATCTGTAATATAAGGAGGGGGAGAGGTCTGATATCTGTATATAAGGAGGGGTGAGAGGTCTGATATCTGTATATAAGGAGGGGAGAGGTCTGATATCTGTATATAAGGTGGGAGGAGAGGTCTGATATCTGTATATAAGGGGAGGAGAGGTCTGATATCTGTATATAAGGGGGAGAGGTCTGATATCTGTATATAAGGTGGGAGAGAGAGGTCTGATATCTGTATATAAGGAGGGGGAGAGTCTGATATCTGTATATAAGGAGGGGGAGAGGTCTGATATCTGTATATAAGGTGGGAGAGAGAGGTCTGATATCTGTATATAAGGGGGGAAGAGGTCTGATATCTGTATATAAGGAGGGGGAGGGTCTGATATCTGTATATAAGTGGGAGAGAGAGGTCTGATATCTGTATATAAGGAGGGGGAGAGGTCTGATATCTGTATATAAGGAGGGGAGAGGTCTGATATCTGTATATAAGGAGGGGAGAGGTCTGATATCTGTATATAAGGGGGAGGAGAGGTCTGATTCTGTAAATGAGGGATCTGATATCTTATAAGGGGGAGAGAGAGGTCTGATATCTGTATATAAGGTGGGAGAGAGAGGTCTGATATCTGTATATAAGGAGGGGAAGAGGTCTGATATCTGTATATAAGGAGGGGGAGAGAGGTCTGATATCTGTATATAAGGTGGGAGAGAGAGGTCTGATATCTGTATATAAGGAGGGGGAGAGGTCTGATATCTGTATATAAGGTGGGAGAGAGGTCTGATATCTGTATATAAGGAGGGGAGAGAGTCTGATATCTGTATATAAAGGGGGAGAGGTCTGATATCTGTATATAAGGAGGGGAGAGGTCTGATATCTGTATATAAGGAGGGGAGAGGTCTGATATCTGTATATAAGGGGGGAGAGAGGTCTGATATCTGTATATAAGGAGGGGAGAGAGGTCTGATATCTGTATATAAGGAGGGGGAGAGGTCTGATATCTGTATATAAGGAGAGTGATCGAGAGGAGTCTGATATCTGTATATAAGGAGGGGGAGAGCTGATATCTGTATATAAGGGGTGGAAGGTCTGATTATCTGTATAAAGGAGGGGGAGAGGTCTGATATCTGTATATAAGGTGGGAGGAGAGGTCTGATATCTGTATATAAGAGGGGGAGAGGTCTGATATCTGTATATAAGGAGGGGGAGAAGCTGATATCTGTATATAAGGAGGGGAGAGTCTGATATCTGTATATAAAGGGGGAGAGGTCTGATATCTGTATATAAGTGGGAAGAGAGTCTGATATCTGTATATAAGGAGGGGGAGAGAGCCTGATATCTGTATATAAGGTGGGGAGAGGTCTGATATCTGTATAAAGGAGGGGAGAGGTCTGATATCTGTATATAAGGAGGGAGGAGAGCTGATATCTGTATATAAGGTGGGAGAGATCTGATATCTGTATGTAAGAGGGGAGAGGTTGATATCTGTATAAAGGAGGGGGAGAAAGCCTGATTACTGTATATAAGTGGGGAGAGGTCTGATATCTGTATAAAGAGGGGAGAGGCCTAATATATGTATATAAGGTGGGGGAGACATCTGATATCTGTATATAAGGAGGGGGAGAAGCCTGATATCTGTATATAAGGAGGGGGAAAGGCCCATATCTGTATATAAGGAGGGCAGAGAGCATGATATCTATATATCAGTGTGTGTAATCTTCAAATGATTAAAAATATTAAAACAACATTTTCAAAACCTCTCCATGTATTCTGTGAAGTGTGAGTGTGTGATGATTTCCTTTCCCTGGTGGATTCAGCTGCAGAACCTTCCTCAGATGACCATTGATGATCTTGGTTGATGGCAGCTCTGAAGCTAGAGGTGTGAGGCGCTGATACTCAATACTGAATATATCAAGATATTTTTACATTTTCTTCCAATTTTTTTTCTTCATTTGCAGATCAGTAACAGGTCTATCATCTATGATCTCCATAATTTTAGTATATATATACCAGTATCATTCTAAACTTGATGTCGGGGCGCATTATTGAAATGTAGCTTGTCATGCCTGTGACCCCACTGTGCAGAGTTCATCATAATGTGTAATAAGGTATTAGATGCCTCATGTCTGCGTGTAGGAGGGGTGAGAGCCGCACCTATCAGACATTTATGATACTACCTGTGCATATACCATAAATTGCTCACATTGGAATAACCCTTAACCCTGGACTTTCTTTTACCTAATCTTGGGACTAATGTCTAGCAAGTTTGGTTGAGCGCCTTTAAGAGCTTGGATAAAGTAAATGTTGGGGTACTTGTCCATAACATTTTTTGTCTGTCCTTTGATATTTGCCTGGGTTGCCCAGAAAAAAATCAAAAGGATGTTTGGAACCCTGACACCTTGTAATATGAAAACAAGCTTTACAGATGTGTCGTCAGAATGACAAAATTTATGCCTGTAGACACAACATTAGTAGACACTGAGCATGAAATGTGCGGCATCCTTGGGTTTTCTCCCAGCAGTCCATACATCGCAGCCAGGATACTAGCTGTACTACAAAAAATGGTGAACAATAATACATTTTATTAATATATAAATAACATAAAAAGTATAAAAATGTGGAAGGCCAGCGGGAGACACCACGTTACCACATGGGCTAACCCTCTGATAAGCACACGCTATTACATATATCCATAGTCTGCCCATATATTATTTTGCAGGGACACTAGAAATTTCTTTGTATGAATTACAATTTCAGTTATGTGTTGCCATTTGTAGTAGTGTGGTGCCCCCTGCTGGTGTTCCACATTTTTAAAATTTTTTATGTCATTTAGATGTTATTGAAATATATTGTTCACTATATGTCGTGGTACAGCTTTTCTTTTTTGTAGCACTTACGGTATATACGATATATATGTCTGTACATGAAAATAATGTCTTCATGATTCATACGTAGGCAGTATTATGTTTATGCAACCTGTATATGTATGCACACTTGTGTGTATGTATATGTATATTATTATTTATTTATAGGGCACCATTGATTCCAGGGTGCTGTACATGAGAAGGGGTAACATACAAACAAGTTAAAAATACAATGAACAAACTAACAGTGACAGACTGGTACAGACGGGATAGAGGACCCTGCCCTTGCGGGCTTACATTCTACAGGGCAATGGGAAGGGGAACAGTAGGTTGGGTCTGCTCGGGTGGTGATGCACCGGGTCTAGTGGTGGTGGAGCACCGTGTCCAGTGGTGGTGAGATGGCACCGTGGTCACTGCAGGCTGTTCTGAAGAGATAGGTTTTCAGGTTCCGCTTGAAGGTTCCGAGTATAGGGGACAGTCAGACGTGATGGGGTGCAGAGTTCCAGAGGATGGGGGATGCTCGGGTGAAGTCTTGCAGGCAGTTAGATGAGGAACGAACAAGTGTGGAGGAAAAGAGGAGGTCTTGGGAGGATTGAAGATTATGAGTTGGATGATATCAGGAGATTAGTTCAGAGATATATGGGGGGGGAAAGATTGTGGATGGCTTTGTAAGTCAATGTTAATAGTTTGAATTGGATACGCTGGGGAATTGGGAGCCAGTGGAGGAATTTGCAGAGGGGAGCAGTGGAGGAGCAGCGAGGAGAGAGGTGGATTAGTCGAGGAGCAGGGTTAAGGACAGATTGGAGAGGTGCAAGAGTGTTAGCAGGAAGGCCACAGAGGAGGAGGTTGCAGTAGTGAAGACGGGAGATGATGAGGGCATGCACTATTAGTTTAGCAGATTGAGAGTTGAGGAAGGGACGAATTCTGGAAATATTTTTGAGTTGGAGGTGGCAGGAGGTGGCAAGGGCTTGGATGTGCGGTTTGAAGGACAAGGCAGGGTCAAGGGTTACTCCGAGGCAGCGGACTTCAGGTACAGGGCAGGCGTCCAAGGACGTCATGACGTCACACCGCACGCTGTTTACACTGCAGAAACTTCCACGTTCACAAAGGAGGCGCCCACACATAGTGGGAAGCCTACATAAATTGCCGCGGCGTAACACAGATGTCAGACGGCAATGCCCATGCGTAGGACATGCCATACGTACATGACAAATACAATAATGAGGGGTTTCACATGTGTGTGCTTTGTCACAAATGGGCGGCATGTTGGGTCAAATATTGCAGATACCATCACTGACAACTTGAAATAGATCACTCTGTAATGACTATATATACTGTATATGCATTTCACTTATTGTATTGAATTACTGAATTTCCACCATACCTACACTGTTCGTGGCGATGCTATGTTATTGGCGTCGTCAATACGCGCCTAGGTAAATGACAATAGTAAAGACGGGTGCATTAAATGAGTCGCCTTGTTTACATGCATTTTATGATAGTTCACCAGAAGAAGAATTCAAGACATCTACTGTTGTACGCACAGATGATCAAATATGGCGCCTTGACCACGGCCATCCAATCGGAACAAACTACTACCCACTAATCGCCATCGACGGGGCGCAGAAAACACAACGCACAGGCACGCCTACAGCATTGGTTGCGTGACCAGTGAAATCCAAAAATACATCGTGATTGCGGTGTCAAACAGCACGTTACTGCCAAATCGTTTATGCAACATCGCCAGGTTATGGATCATGTTCCAAAACCTGTCAACTCCGATCCAGCGATTTATCGTAGTTGAATCGGGCAGTTACATGCAAAGACACACTTGCAATGTCGTTTCTATGTCATGCAACCCGTGACGTATCAGTGATATCGCGCCATGTAATGGTACCCTTAGGCCCTGTGCACACATTGCATTTTTTGATACATTTCTTCGTTCAGTTCTCATTTTTTTCATATCTCCTTAGCTATAATGCTGTTCGATATTCAAGATAGCATCTCTTATGGTACCTTTACACGCCGCCACAGAGGGCAGCAACAGGCAGACACCGCATGTGCACGCGCGCGTTTTCAACAGTTCCTAACGGTGCCTGATGCCACATATACACGCCGCCACAAGGTGCTCCACAGAAGGTATTTTTGTTCCCCGGAAGTGCCGATGGGTGCCGCGGGTTACCTTCTGTGGAATACCTTCCCAGATTTACACGCCACCACAAGAGAATATGGGCGTACATATTGTGCGGCGTAAGTACATAGGCGTGACAGAGTTGTGTATTACGCAACGCTCCTACGGTGATTGGACAATGCAATAGCATCATGATTGGCCAGCCAGCGCAGGAAGGCTGGCTAATACATGACGCCATTGCAAATGTGGAGTGTGACTGGTCAGCTCGCTGAATATGGCGCTCTGTGCAGGGACAGCCAATGGTTACACTGTCGCCCCGACCAATGATAGCTGATGGGGCGTGGCATACTTGACGCTGTGGCACGCCGCAGGGAATTCACTAGGGCACGCCAAAACCTTGCCTTTGCCCGGATTACACGCCGCCACCATAGGGATTATGTCTGCTTGTTTTTGAGCACGGCTCAAACACAGGTATCCAAAGACACAGGAAGGAACTTCCTGAATTACACGCCGCCACTTCGCGGTCTTTTGAAGGTGTTTGGCGGTTTCTACCTTTTGGTGGTGGCGTGTAAAGGTACCATCAGTGTTTGAATGCCCGCTGTCTTTTTGTTACAATCTGTCGTGTTTAGCGTTGCACCTATATACATTGCATGATGGATTGCCGCAATTTTTTCTTGCAAAAAAAGGCATAGCAAGAACACACCCATAATTCAACTGTAGGTACAGCTGGGCTGAGTTCACATACTAGTGCATCTCAATTAATTAGAATATCATCAAAAATCAATATCATATTGCCATTTTTCAGGGCGTTTCTGGGAGCCCTGAAACACATTGACTAATAAATCAATGTTATATTCACCCTTTGATGTCTTGTGGAATACGGCAGCAAGGTTTTTAACCATTTATCCTCCCTACTTTAATTTTCTGAAATAATGACCTTTGGGTTTTCAATAGCTGTAAGCCATAATCATCAACATTAACAGAAATAAACACTTGAAATACATCACTCTGTAATGACTGTATATACTGTATATGCATTTCACTTCTTGTAGTAAATTACTGAAAAAATAACTTTTTGATGATATTCTAATTTATTTAGATGGACTAGTTTATTCAATTGTGCCTTTTAGGTGCTTATGAGTTGATTGAGTTTTTTTAGTATTTTTTTACAAGCATTCTGATGGAGTGTAACGATAATAATCTAGTTTGATAAGTGACGTGTGAGGGGGCCGTCACACGGTGAGATATCTTGCACGATATCGTTTAAGCGATCTCCTTTTTGATCGCTTAAGCGATATCGGGCAAGATATCGTTGCATGTAATCAAGCGATTCACGATGGTAAATCGCTTGATCGTGACATCGCTGATCTGAGGTTCGGTTCTCAGATCTAGCGATGAACGATGCAACGATCTGCATCATCGTGGTGTATGACACCACGATGATCCATCTCCCAGCGACCGCGCCTATGCTGGGAGATGGTAACTATGGTACACGTCGGGTAACTAAGCGACGCGCTGCGCCTAGTTACCCGATGTGTACCATAGTAACGAGCGAGATCGGGGCTCCGCATCGCTGGTGAGTCTGTCTGTGTGACATCTCACCAGCGATGTGAGCGATATTGTAAGCGATTGCGCGTGCACGTGATCGCTTACAATATCGCTAAAGATATCTCACTGTGTGACGGCCGCCTTAGTCGGATGTGAGCAGGTTACTGGACATCGGTGCCAATCACAGCCATAGCTGAATGCTGAGATGCCTCCGCCAGGTGCTGTGATTCGGGGGCATTAAATGGCTGTGATCTCTTTCCATGATGTTGCATGTTTGTTCAGAGCATTGTGTGAACACGGCATCACTCCACATTGTCCTGTGGTGGGGAGGGGGTCAGTGCCAGCAAATTAGTGCTGAGTGTCCGTCAGTGTGACCGACTGGTGTGAATCAGCTGCAGCCCCTCTCTTTTGTGACTCTGTGACCTCAGTCCATGGGTCCCTCTCGGCTTTCTCTATCGCTGGACCATCTCTCAGGCATGGAGGTTGAGTAACACATATCTATCACCATGCAGGAATCTGCTAACTCCCTGGCAATGGATGGCTACTGTAGTAATGTGCCAGCCTTCCTCACCAAGCTGTGGACTCTGGTGGAAGATCCGGAAACCAACCACCTCATCTGCTGGAGTGCGGTATGTACTGGCATAGGAAAGAGAGGAAAATGTGTTACTATATATTTTGTATTAGGTTCTAGCATTGATACTTATACTTGTCATATATGATAATATAATTTTTATGTGTCAGTATGATAATGTCACAGCAAGGTTTACATTGCAAATAGCATATGTGCTGAAAAAAGACTGAGTCACGTATAATATAAAGTTACTCTACTAATATGCAGGGGCAATAAAACATATTCAACCTCCAGTGTCAATGTGCTATTTGCAATAAACAAAAAAAAAGAATAAAATTAAATAGCTTGGTACAACTAAATATAACAAGCGGTTTCTCTAAATCTCTCACACTTTTAGTGACTACTGTAGTCTGAGAATTTTTGGTCCCTTCAAGACCTGCATCTTTAGTACCTAGTAGACCCTTGGCTGTTACGACCTGCTGGGAACGTGATGCATAGCCACAATATTCTTGCCGGGTTGTCAAAAATGTAGCCCAAAAAGTTGGGAGAGTAGATGACTGCCTCGTACAATCGAAGTAAAGGTTAAAAATATGCAAAGGCATTGAATGTTCTTAGAGATACAGAGCAGAGTTCACAAGTTCAAGGAATCTGATGTGACAGAAGTATGAAGCTACTAGACAGGGGCCCGATTCAATCACATTGTGGGATTGTATATTAGTTGAACTACGTTGTTATAGTTTTAGGTTACAAAATGAAATAAAGAATAGGTGGTTTTAAAACTCAGCGATGGCATCAAAATTTCAGTCATCTCCGGATACTACTTTCCCTTTATATCAGCACTGTGTAAACTACTGTGGTATAAATGGTTCATCGCACCACAGGTGTGTTCTTCAATTATCATTTTTATCATCTGTAACATTTTGTGCTTAAACTTGAAGTAGATTTCTTACATGTAGTATGCGATTGTCTTCACGACGTATGTAGATTTTCCGGTGGTAGTGCTGTTTTGCTGCTCTGTGACTTTGACTTTTTGATTCTTATGCTGGTGAGATGCTGCACTGTGACAGTCCATTAATCGACTCGGAGATTCTCATCAGTATGGCAGTGGATGTTGCATCCTGTGACAGTCTGATTGATCTGGACTCTGGAGATTCCTCATTACAGTACGGCAGGGGATGCTGCATCCTGTGACAGTCACATTGATCTGGACTCTGGAGATTCATCATTACAGTTCAGGCGGCGGGATGCTGCATCCTGTGACAGTCACATTGATCTGGACTCTGGAGATTCATCATTACAGTACAGGCGGCGGGATGCTGCATCCTGTGACAGTCGCATTGATCTGGACTCCGGAGATTCCTCATTACAGTACTGGCAGCGGGATGTTGCATCCTGTGACAGTCGATTAGATCTGGACTCTGGAGATTCATCAATACAGTACAGGTGCGGGATGCTGCATCCTGTGACAGTCACATAGATCTGGACTCTGGAGATTCATCATTACAGTACAGGCGGCGGGATGTGCATCCTGTGACAGTCGCATTGATCTGGACTCTGGAGATTCATCATTACAATACAGGCGGCGGATGCTGCATCCTGTGACAGTCGCATTGATCTGGACTCCGGAGAATTCGTACTATTATTGGGTTTTGGCCGGTTGTGGGGTATGTTGCATCCTGTGACAGTCTGATAGATCTGGACTCTTGGAGATTCATCATTACAGTACTGGCGGTGGGATGCTGAAACCTGTGATAGTTGCATTGATCTGGACTGTGGAGATTTATCATTTGGTGGCGCTTGTGTGATGCCGCATCCTGAGACAGTCTCATTGATATGTATTGCGGAGATTCGTTATCATGGTGCCAGTAATGTAATAATGCATCCTGTAACAGTCTCATTGATCTGGACAATGAGATCTTCTTCATGTCGCTTGCATTGTGATACTGCATTATTTGTCAACCTCATAGACCTTGACATCAGAGGCTTGACCCGCGCAGCGTGCTCGCTGTGATGCAGCATTTTGTGAGCATCTCATTGATCTTGACCCCGGAGATTTGTGTTGTCGGCACTGCAAATTGGCATCCTGTGAAAATCTAATGGGTCTAGATGTGGAAGTCGTGAGCGACACGTATGCGCGTTCTGTGTAGTGGCTTGGCCAGGCGACCCTCTCATTCTTCAGTAGTCTTGTTTGCGAATCGTTGCCTTTTTTGTTGTGCTGCTCTCCTTTCCATGTAATCAGCATCCTTTTTGGGATGGCCCATCTTTGCGTAGATTTTGACTGATCAACCACACTTAGTTTAATTGTCACATTCCAGTTTAACTGCCTTTTGTAATTTACATGATGTCCTATAAGTGGCTGAGTTTTCGGGAAATATTTACAGACATACAGACAGACAGACAAACTGGATATGGCTTTTATATAGTAGATTGGCTGTCACCAGATTTCAGGGAAGATGGGTGGTAAAAATCCTTGAATAATGGTAAAAAACCTGCAGTAAGATTTTGTGGTAGCTGGTACTGTGATCTCAGTTTGCACATTAAAGCTGGGCATTCACTAGTGTATGACAGCCTATGTGATCTGCTGATGACACTCGGCTCAGGCTCTGCTGCGATCGGATTGTGCGCTTGGCCTGCCAGCCTTTTACATCACTTCTCATTGGAGCACCAAGCGATGGAGCGATCAGTGGGGTTACTGTGGCCTTATCAAAAAGTAAGATTTATCCTCCCCTTTCTCGCTTCCTATGGTTGTGGGAGGGACCGCAGATGGTTTTTTCACCATCTGCGCGATTAAAAAGTAGTAGGCCCTACTTGCCTTGTATCCCTCCATGGGAGACCACATCAAGCAGCATTACACCTAAAAGTGTAACTCCTCCCCTACTGCCTATACACCCCCTCCCGAGAGAATCCCATCAGTTCTTAGCTTTGTGTTGAAGGAGGATGGTGGCCGTTCTGCATTCCCAGGGCCATGCAGTATCCCCATACTTGGACGTCCTGCTGGTCAGAGCTCTCTACGGAGCAGTATCATCTCAGTCTTTCGATAACTCCCGACTCTCGGCAGCGTTTCGGGTGGCTGATCGACGGCCCAAAGTCCTCTCTCCTGCCTGCGCAGACGCTACCGTATCTGGGCATGGACTTTCTCTCCGCTCCGTCTCTGGTCATACTGCCTTTAAGCAAACAGATGTCGATTCTAGAGGAAATCCGATTCCTTCATTCGGATTCAGTCTCCATCAGTCGTCTGATGCACGTTCTGGGAAAGATGGTACTGCCATAGCAGCAGTACAGTTTGCGCAATTTCACCTGCGTCTGCTGCAGGTGCAGGTCCTCTCGGTGGGGACAAGACTCCGTCATCTGTCGTCAGGCACATCTCGCTGTCTCTGTCAGCGTAGGAATCGCTCCTCTGGTGGCTGCTTGACATGTCGCTGTCGCGAGGGAGATGCCTGCTGCCCCCCTCTTGGTTAGTAGTATCCACGGACGCCAGCCTCCTCGGTTGGGGCGCTGTGTTTCTCCACCACAGGGATCAATACACCTGGTCGGGGCAGGAATCCATTCTACTGGTCAACATCCTGCAGATTCGGGCCATTTACTTGGCTTCTCTGGCTTTTCGGAGGATGCCTGGTGGGGAATCTTATTCGGAGTCAGTCCGTCTTCGCGACCGCGGTCGCTTATGTTGATCACCAGGGAGGCTCTCGAAGTTCTCCGGAATTGTCTGAGGTCCAACAAATTCTTCGGTGGGTCGAGGACACCGACTAGTCCATCTCAACGGTCAATTCCCCGGGGTGGACAATTGGAGGGCCGACTACCTATGTTGGTAAGGTATGGACGCGGGCGAATGTGCACTCCATCCCGACGTCTTTCTACATCCGCGACAGATGGGGCTCCCAGCGTGGATCCGATGGCTTCTCGGTCGAACCACATGGTTCCGGTGTTCATGTCTCGCTATCGAGACCACAAGGATGTGGAGGCGGACGCTCTGGTCCAGGACTGGTCCCAGTTTCGCCTTCCCTACGTGTTTCCTCCATTGCTACAGGGTTCTACGGAAACTCAGAACAGAAGGTCGTCAAGCCCTGCTCATCGCCCCAGACTGGCCCAGGGGGGCCTGGTGTCCGGATCCTTACAGCTCTCGATGGGAGATCCGTGGAAGCTCCCGACCCGGCCAGACCTTTTATCACAAGGTCCGTTCTTCCTCCACAATTCCGCGGCCCTCAGCCTGGCTTTGTGGCACTTGAAGACTGGTTGCTGATATTTTGTGGCTTCTTTTGGAAGTCGCCGCAACCATGAGACGAGCCTGAAAACCTGCATTGGCAAAGATTTATAGAAGCGTCTGGAAGACCTTTTTTCCTGGTGCTGTCTCAATGGAAAGTCTCCTTGGCCTTTCTCTCTCCCAACCCTCTTGACTTCTTTCAATCAGGGTTACGTAAGGGCTTGGCCCTCAGCTCCCTCAAAGGACAGATTTCCGCACTCTCTGTGCTATTCAACAGACGTCTGGCTAACCTTCCTCAGGTGGCGACGTTTGTGCAGGGGACAATTCATATCATTCCCCCTGCAGACGTCCTTTGGGATCCCTGGGACCTTAATTTGGTCCTTGCGCATTACAAAAGCCGCCTTTCAATCCTCGGAGGGAGGTCTCTCTCTCCAGACTCTCTCTCTCAGAAAGTTGCCTTTCCTGTGGCCTTTTGCCCTTGCGGAGGGTTTCAGAGCTGGCAGCCATGTCTTGCAAATCTCCATTCCTAGTTATTCACCTGGATTAAGTGGTGCTCCGGCCTGTGGCAGAGTTCTTACCTAAGGTGCTTTCTCTGATTCACCTGAACCAAGACATTGCCCTACCGGCCTTTTGTCCTAATTTGGTCTCCAGTGTGAGAGTCTCTCCATACTTTGGACCGGGTCAGGGCTGTCAGGATTTTGTCTCCTGCACGGCTTCTTTTCGCCGTGCGGATGCCTTGTTCGTTCTTACGACAAGTCAGAAGAAAGGTGAGCGGCCTCCAAGTCCTCCTTGGCCCGGGGGATCAAAGCGCCTATCCAGGAAGCTTACCTTTCCTCTGGTACGCCTTTGCCTGCGGGTATTAAGGCGCATTCCACAAGCCTGTGGGTGCCTCGTGGGCCTTACGTCATCTGGCCACGGCACAACAGCTGTGTCAGGCGGCCACTTGGTCCAGCCTACACACCTTTACAAAACTTTATCAGGTTCTTGCGTTTGCTTCGGCAGACGCTACTGTGGGCAGACGGATCCTTCAGGCGGCGGTCGCTCACCTTTGATGTTACTGCCATGCTTGGGTCTTTTCCCACCCAGGGATAGCTTTTGGACATCCCAATGCCTGGGTCTCCCAATGGAGCGAAAAGAAAAGAGAATTTTGTTTACTTACCATAAATTCTTTTTCTTATAGCTCCTATTGGGAGACCCAGCTCCCACCCTGTGCCTTTTTTGGGGCTTTGTTCTCTGCTAGTGCCTGGTGTCGTTTCACCTCGCGTGTTGGCCCTGTTGGCCGTTTGTTATTTCCCAGTCCTGTTGGGCTGGACGCGGGTGGTCTTTCCTCCTTCCTGCTTGTGCACCGAACTGATGGGATTCTCCCGGGAGGGGGTGTATAGGCAGTAGGGGAGGAGTTACACTTTTAGGTGTAATGCCTTGTGTGTCCTCCGGAGGTCGGAAGCTATACACCCAATGTCTGGGTCTCCCAATAGGAGCTATAAGAAAAAGAATTTACGGTAAGTAAACAAAATTCTCTTTATCGCACAGTGACAAAGGAGATCTATCGCACAACTGACACATGCTCTATAGAACTGGGATTAGTCCAGCCCAGAAATTACATTACTGATCAAACTTCGTTTTAGGGTGGCGACAGAAGTTGTGGCAGTGACATCAGCGTCTGCCACCTGATGATGACTCATGTGAGCCTCACTATCATGCACTTGGGGGTGAGAAGTGTCAATACAACAATGCGTCTGAGTTAGATACAGTGAAGTATTCAATGAGCATGTCAAAAATGGATAAAAAGCAATAGTTAAATCATGGTAGAGAAGTCAGTAAACAATAGGGAGTTATTTTAATTCAAGTATATTAAAACATAGATTAGATTATTACATAATAATAATCTTTTATTTATATAGCGCGCAACATATTCCGTAGCACTTTACAATTCACAGGTTTGTGTACAAAGAGTTATGGGTAGACAGATATTTTGGATGGAATTAGATGTTAGTTTTGGACTTTACTTTTAAGTCACATCTCTGGAAGAGGTTAAACGTTATTTCCATCATGAAATGTCATGACCTATCCAAAGAATAGTAGAAAAATTGTGGATCAAGGAGAAGTCTACCAACAATCCTAAGAATGGGCTCTGAAATGCCCCTTGAAATGGAGTAGTGGCTGCGCATATGCATCACCTCTTTACCTATTCTCAATGGGACTGCCAGAGAAAGCCAAGTAGAGCGCTCGGTTATCTCCAACAATCCCATAGAGAATGAAAAGAGTTGTGGTGCAGATCTGTGGCCTCATTTCTACAGGGCGTTACAGAGCCCGTATCTTGTGCTCACTGTGGTTCTGGCAGCCGGGACCCTATTGATTCACAAGGTGTCATCTTTCCTTTGTATCAGTGCTCTAGTTCAATGTTGACAATATCACATTAATATCAATTTGTGGGGACTCAAATTAAACCCAAATACCGTATATACTCGCGTATAAGCCGAGTTTTTCAGCCCAAAAATTGGGCTGAAAAGTCCCCCCCTCGGCTTATACGCGAGTCACTGTATACACCATATACAGTATACAGTCACCCCCCCATCAGTATACAGGCCCCCCCCTTACTGCCGCAATCCTGTAAAAGAATACATTAGTATACTTATCCCTGCTGCTGTCCCGCTGCCGCTGTCCCACCGCTGCCATCGCGCTCCTCCGGCTTCATCCGTCTTCTTCCGGCTTCCTCCGGTGGGCGCAGGCAATGACATCATTGTCTGCGTGCCAGAGGAGGAAGCCGGAAGACGCGGATGAAGCCGGAGGAGCGCGATGGCGGCGGGGGACAGAGGCAGCGGGACAGTGGCAGGGATAAGTATACTAATGTATTCTTTTACAGGATTGCGGCAGTAAGGGGGGGGCCTGTATACTGATGGGGGGGCCTGTATATACCACTGGGGCTGCTGCTGTATACTACCAATGGGGCTGGGTGTATATACCTCTGGGGCTGCTGTATACTACCACTGGGGCTGCTGTATACTACCACTGGGGCTGCTGTATACTACTACTGGGGCTGCTGTATATACCTCTGGGGCTGCTGTATACTACCACTGGGACTGCTGTATATACCTCTGGGGCTGCTGTATACTACCACTGGGGCTGCTGTATATACCTCTGGGGCGGCTGTATACTACCTCTGGGGCGGCTGTAACTACTCTGGGCTTCTGTATACTACCACTGGGGCTGCTGTATATACCTCTGGGGCTGCTGTATACTACCACTGGGGCTGCTGTATACTACCACTGGGGCTGCTGCTGTATATACCACTGGGGCTGCTGCTGTATACTACCACTGGGGAGGCTGCTGTATACCACACTGCTGGGGGCTGTATACTTGTGCTGGGGTCCACCCTCGGCTTATACACGAGCCAATAGGTTTTCCCAGGTTTTGGGGGCAAAAGTAGGGGGGGTCGGCTTATACACGGGTCGGTTATACACGAGTATATACTGTACTTTACTGAACTCTGATCTAAAGCGTCTAAAAAAGAGGTATGCCTAACTGTGCCTGTAAAATCTGCAGTAAGTTTTTATTTTTGTTTGACATTTTTGGCTTAAAAAGTACGTAATCTACAAGATGACCAAGAAATAGTATAAGCATGAGCCTCTATAAAAATGTAGCAAATTTTGTAACTAAATTTCACTTTATACTATCTGTCACAAAACGGTAGCTTTACTATTATTATGTATCAGCTTTGTTGGGAATGTTCCTTTGACATCTGATAACATGCCTGCGGTGATCTACATGATTATTTCTAAACAAAATATATTCTCCTATTTTGTATGTAAAGTACTGATTTTCACCAGTTTACACTACAAAAATGAAGTAGCATCCCCTTCTATATTTTATCAAAGTAAAATGTGAAATCCGTCTTGGTGCCCACTCCCCCTTTGCTTTTGTCATCAGGTCGTACCATGCTTCTGTCTGAGGCTGGCTTCACACACGGCAGCGTCCGATCCGGTGCTGTCCGGTGTAAACCAGACAGCCTCGGCCAGATTTTGGCCCCATAGTATCCTATGGGGCCGGATGGAGCCGGATGGCAGCTATCTGCCATCCGGTTTCCATCTCTCCGGAAGAATCCGGGAGAATTCAGATTTTTCTCCCCTCCCGGACACAAAAACGTTGCTTGCCAGATCAGCACACAGAATCGGAGGGCTAATATGCCCTCCGGTCCGGTGTGCAGCTGGACGCAGCTGCCGCCACTGATGATTCAGGACCTAGCTCCCTACGAGCCGCAGTCCTGAAATAACAGCGGAGTGCAGCCGCCGGTATCCGGTTCCCGGATCCTCCCGGTTCAGGGCAATCAGGCCCATAGTCTCCCATGTTAGGGAGTGCCGGATTGCCCCGGATCCAGGAGGATCTGGGGGAATCCGGGAGATGCCAATTTGGGGAGATTTTTCTCCCCGGACACAAATGTTGCAAGCAACCTTTTTGTGTCTGGGAGAGAAATCAGAATTCTCCCAGATTCTTCCGGAGAGATGGAAACCAGATGGCATAGGATACTATGGGTCCAAAATCTGGTCTGGGGCTGTCTGGTTTACACCTGACAGCCCCGGATCGGACACTGCCGTGGTGTGAAGCCAGCCTTATGTGACATGGAGCAACAACCCTGATCCGATATGATTCTGGGACTTGTGGTACCATCTTGACCAGGTTACCTTTTGTATTCCTGCTCGGCAGGTTGGCCTGTGTTACTTAAGACTCTGTATGTCTATTCCGCATCGCCAGTTATTAATTTTAGCTTGGCCTGATCCATATTCCTGCTTCTATGGTGTTATTTAGATTATTCTATTTTCAAATCTTGTCTTGTATTTCGGGTTTCCAATTCCGTCCCTGATTGACCCCTTGGTCATGACTCCATGTGAAAAATCTTCTTGCCCCTAGCTTGCTCCTCCGGCCAAGCAACCTACTTGGTGACCGCCAAACCAGTGTCAGATCCTTATACAGAGGCCAAAAGGAGAAGGGCTGGGCAAATCATGGGAACTGGTAGTGCTGACCCTGCCAGTGGAAATCCTATCGAAGCTGTCAGGAACAGAGCCCTGCAACACAAACATTTTGAGAATTTCAAGAATTATGGGGCCAAATGTGACTGGTGGTAGAGTAATGTGATATGATTTATGAGGGTAATCTGGCGGCCAAGAGTAGAAGAAAGTAAACTGATCAGCCATTTGGCCTCCATTTTTTAGGACAATTGTTTGTAGGTCTCTGTAACTTGCTCTCCTATGTGGAAACTTTGAGGGACATTGATTTAGCGGCATCTACACCAGGCGTGCTGTTTTAAGGGCATCCTTGATGCACTCTTCTGTTTGCACATTTTGTCTGGAATACTCTTACTGATGCTTCTATGGCAGCCAAGCTTTCTGTATTTTGGCTACTCCAAAATTCGCATAAAAAAAAGGGACATCCATTATCATCTGCGATTGTATCACCATACACTGTGCTGATACAGGCTAGGTCTACATTATGCAAGCTTGGCCAATGGATTCATTGTCTGATGATAGTCCGAAAAGACTGATAATGTTTATGCAGAATAAAAGAATATGGATAAAAATTCTGAGTGTTGCATTGTACTTGTACTATGAGACCAGCCTAAGTTGTCAGATTCTTCATCTTGGTTGACAAATTCCATATCCCTCGCCCCTTTCTGTAATTTGTTTAAGAAAATACAAACTTTCCCAGGTCCAGCGCTGAGTCTTTGCCCTGTTCACATCGTCTGTTTTTCTTTTCAGAATCAAGTCGACAACACTGCAGTCAATCAGTAAGTATAGCAGTGTTGAGCAACTCAAGCAGACCTGTTGAGTTCACTGATTGTCTGCAGCGCTGTCGACGTAATGTCAGCACTGCAGACAACAGATGCTGGGTGCAGGGACAGAGATTCAGCACTAGACCCAGGGAGGATAAGTAAAGCTCAGTTTGTTTGTTTTTTTCAATTTGCAGCGGGCGGACATGGATATTTCTAGAACCTGTAAAACCCTGTAACTGTTGATCAGTCAGGGCCTGCCTGGCTCCAGACTTCTGATTCATGTCAAGAAAATCTGAAGTTGGACAATCAGTCAACACATCTGTACTTTGTTTTTTGCAATAGTTTAAAAACAATCTGTGTAGTGACAACTTCTCAACTGAACATTGAGTGATCCATCAAGTCTGACCACTTTTACTTAATAAGACGAGTCACCAGCTGGTGCTATGTGGTCCTGATGAGCTCAATGTTGAAGGATTGATTAGGGGAAATTTTTAACTAGGAAACGTCTAAGTTTTTTCTTGTTACTTTCATTTTTTTGTCCTTATTTTTTTCTCAGCTTTAGAAGTTACAGGATATTCCACCTTAAAGAGTAAATAAACTTTCACTGCATTTTTATCTTTGAAAAAATGGAGGACAACATGGAGTATATTGCAATTAAAAAGCAGAATTTATTAAATATACATCCAAAATAGTGCCAAAAAGTGCAGATAGGAAAATTCACCAACCGTAAAATTGAAACAGTTGTTGCAGTGCTGTTATGTCATGATCTTACAATTCATATCCATATCACATTGGTGGGAACAGTATGGATTTTTACATATACAGTACATGATGTGTTATGTTTAAGCCAATAAATAGTACTATACTGTCATCCATGATTTCATCAAATACATGAGAGATATACAACATACTAGTAGTTTAGAGAGAAAATAGAAAACATCCATAAGGAAATCAGCTCTCGGCCCCCAAGCGATGCTACCCCTATTCCACCACACATCTCCTTTGGCTCATTCTCCATATTTGACCCAGTCACAGAAGAAGATGTTTCCAGGCTCCTTTCTTCCTCTCGTCCCACAACATGCACCACTGACCCCACTCCCTCACTCCAGTCTCTCTCCCTGGTGGTCACCACTCACCTAACCAAAATCTTCAATCTTTATCTTTCTTTTGGCATCTTCCTCTCCTCCTTCCAACACTCTATCATTACTCCATTATTAAAGAAAACTTCTCTTGACCCATCCTGCACAAATAGCTACAGACCAGTCTCCAATCTCCCCTTTCATCTCTAAACTCTTGGAGCTCCTGGTCTACTCCCACCTTACCCGTTACCTCACCATTCACTCTCTTCTATATCTATTCCAGTCTGATTTCCGCCCCCTTCACTCTACAGAAACTGACCTCACCAAATTGACCAATGACCTTCTGACAGCAAAACGTAATGGTGAACATTCTCTGCTTATTCTTCTTGATCTCTCTTCAGCTTTTGACACTGTCGAGCACCATCTCCTACTCGCTATGCAGCACTCCATCGGCATAAAGGACAGCGATCTGTCCTGGTTCTCTTCCTATCTCTATGACCGTTCTGTCAGTGTATCATTTGCTGGCTCCACTTGTTCTCCTCTTCCTCTCCTTATTGGGGTCCCTCAGGGTTCAGTCCTTGGACCACTTCCCTTCTCTCTCTACACAGCCCCGATTGGACAGACCATCAGCAGATTTGACTTTCAGTACCATCTTTATGCTGATGACACACCGCTATACACTTCTTCCCCTACCTTACTCCTGCTGTAATAAAGAACACCAATGACTGTCTAACCGCAGTTTCCAATATCATATCCGCTCTCTATCTAAAACTCAACCTTTCCAAAACTGAACTCCTTCTGTTCTTGCCCTCCAATAACCTCCCTAAATCTGACATCACTCTCTGTGTGTTTGACCACGATAACACCTAGTCAGCAGGCTCGCTGTCTGGGAGTTATGTTTGACACTGATCTTTCCTTCACCCCATATATACAATCTCTCACCCGCTCTTGCCGCTTGCACCTGAAGAACATCTCTAGAATCTGCCCCTTTCTCACCATGGAAACCACAAAAAACCTCACTGTGGCCATGATTCACTCCCGCCTTGACTATTATAATTCTCTATTAACTGGCCTTCCCCTCAATAGGCTTTCCCCCAGTCCATCCTTAATGCAGCAGCCAGGATCACCTATCTAGCCAACCGTTACTCAGACGCTTCCACTCTATGCAAGTCATTGGACTGGCTGCCTAAACACCATAGTAACCAATTCAAACTGCTTGTTCTCACCCACTAGGCGCTTCACAGTGCAGCACCCCCTACCTCTCTACCCTCCTCTCTGTCTTTCACCCCACCTGGTCTCTTCGCTCTGGAAGTGACCTAAGACTAACATCTGCACTAATCCGAACCGAATATGCTACTATGACTCACCGTAGCCGAGTTCGCAGGTCTCAGGCGATGCTTCACTTGTCACGGTTCCGCGCCTGAGGCTGTGGGGCCTGATGGTCAAATGGAAGGGCTGGGTGATTGGGATAATAAAGTCTATTTGTCTCGTGACGCCACCTGTGGGTGTCCGTTGATGGCACCAGTGTTGCTTGGGCCTCCGGGGGATGTGCGGCAGCTAGATGGGATGCTCCCCACAGGATGAGCAGTAGTCCCAGGGCCAGGAGCTGCACTGGATGGAATACGGCAGCTCGGGTAGTTTAGTAACTGCATGGGTTAATAACAGTTCTGGAAGAAAGGCACTGACACGATGCTCCTCTGTAACGGGTCTTTACTGGAGTGGTACATGGTACACGGTAACACAGTTCGTGAGTAACGGACTGGGTGGTCCCAGGGATGAACAGTCTCTGTCCAAAGCTCCACAGTGTTCCTCTGTTACTAGCGGTCCTGTTATTGTTGCCGTTGCTGCCTTGTTGCACCAGATGGGGATACTGGGGTTTTTCTATTGGATTGCCTGTTCCATTTTATTCAACCGGCTTCAAAGGGTCCTAAACTCCGTGGCGGGTATCCCCCTGGTAAGACTGCAGAAGTTGTGGCTTTAGTGAGGAGCTCCTATAAAGCTATTCCGTCACTCCGGTTTTGCAGAACAGCGATGGACGACTGTCTACCTCGGAATCGGTGTCCGGTAGGACTGGGCATGGGTGTCTTTGGACCCGTTGCTTCTGCTGTTTGCCCGCTTTCTTGTCTGGGTCACCGTTGATTCGTGCCCTCCCAGTTAGACTTGTCTGGACCTCCGTCCTTGACCCTGTCTCTCCCACGTTCTAACTTTCTTCTTCCTATTCTTCCCCCACACTACACCTTACACTCCTCCCACCAGGACCTGATTGGCCCTCTGCCTCTAGATGGTGCATGTGGTACATGGAGCTTTGGATTTAACTTGTTTACTCCTGAGACGGACGATATTGCATCTTCGGTTAGGGATGCAATACCTTCCTGTGACGCACTCGTTGCGGAGCGCCACAACTACGTATTGGCTTAACCATAACGTGTCATGTACAGTATATGTAAAAACCCATACTGTTCCCACCAATGTGATATGGATATGAATTGTAAGATCATGACATAACAGCACTGCAACAACTGTTTCAATGTTATGGTTGGGTGATTCCCCTATCTGTTATCTGCAGTTTTTATCACTATTTTGGATGTATATTGAATAAATTCTGCTTTTTAATTGCAATATACTCCACGTTTTCAATTTCTGATTGATTTTGGAGATTATGCAAAAATTCCCTGAAGGGTGACACTATTCACGAGGAGATGATCATATTGATGCCATAGATGGATTTTGTATTAATTTTTCATTTTTGGCAGGTATTTTAATTGCAGATCTAGATCTCGAAGCCCCCACATGAGTGTATTTAAATGCTGCCATCTATGAAAAATGCCATGAAAGTTTCGAGCCTCCTATCCCCCTGCCGTTGAACAGAGGGGCGTCGAGCACACGCGCTGTCACTCCATCTCTTAAATCTTTGTCACTGCTGTGGTTTAGGGATCAGATCCATATGTAATAACATGGGGTTTGGGATTGATGCACACAGTTTCACCACATTGCTCACATTGCGCCACACCAATGACATTGGAGAGAAGTGTGATGGCGGTGGGATATAATGGGATGTAAAATTTATGTTCTAATATAATGAAATGGCACCCATCCTTTTAGGATGGGAGCCATCTTGGGGCAACGAGCTGCAAAAGAGAAACCTTGTCATTGGCCCAGCAGAATAGTTGCTGGGTCAAATGACGTCACATAACGAAAATCGGCGGGAATTAGCCCGCCAAATTCAATTTATTTGATTGGGCAACTAACCCGGAGCCCAGGTATAAAAGGGGGCAACTTGGCAGCAAGGGTTCAATGATAACCAGCAGTCGCTGGAACCATGGACTCCTTATTAGAGCGCCTGCTATTGAAGGCAGGAAGCCGGGGAGGCGAAGATTGGCTCCGCAAATGCCTCAATGATGAAGGCTCTCCACCACCGAGAGCAGAGAGGGAAGAGGCGGATCGCGAGCTGCAGGACCTGTCATTACGCCGCCGCAGCCAGCGGCAGAAGAGACCCCGGAGAGAAGCATACTCACCCCCGTCGAAGAAGAGGACCGGGAAGAAACAAGGGAGAAGCGGCGGTGTCATCACTCGTCAGACCCGGAGAGATGGTGAGCGGAGGTCTGGATCCCGGGCGGCCGAGGCGGGAGGAGATTTAGGAGTCGCACAGGAAGTGACGTCACCCGGCCAGGCGGAAATGACGTCCCGCGGCTCAGAAGAACACATCGCCGGGGACGCAGGCGGCCCCCCGGCGCACAACACAGTCAAGGGGGTACGCGCAAACCGCGCAAGTAGGGGCACACAGCCCTCTTTAGACGGCGAGCTAAACCTGACAGCCGGGACCAATGGCCTAGGTACGGCCTCGATCCCAGCGCACAGCGCCGTCTCACAGGATAGCGCGAACCGGGTCAGGAGGGGCGCACAGCCCTCCTTGCATACGGAGCTGAACCTGGGCGCAGATAGGAGGGGCGCACAGCCCTCCTTATACACTGAGCTAAACCTGAGTGGAGATGAGAGGGGCGCACAGCCCTCATTACGCAATGAGCTACACCTGAGCAGAGACAGGAGGGGCGCACAGCCCTCCTTGCATACAGAGCTTACCTTGAATGCCGGGATCAGCAGCCCATGTACGGTCCAAAACACTGTCATGGGAAGGGACGGGCAAACTTCCCAATGGGGAGCTGAATCGGTATGGAGACAGAGAGCTATAGAACCAGGCCTAGAGGCTAGGGCACAGATAGGCCCAAGCCAGGAGACGGCGGTAGAAATACCCAGGGGCCCTCCGTCACATCTTCTACAAATCATGCCCCCTAGAGACGGAAGGGCTGATGTGCAAAGGCTAAACCTGCCCAGTGGCACCCCACTGGCGAATGGACCCAGCATCCCCACCACTCCTGACACCATCTGTGGAGGGGCGAGCCCGGCACTTCAAGTCTGGGGCCTACAGCATCGATACAGGAACGGCGGAGCGGAACCAGGACCGCAACAGACCGGCAGCCGCGATGACGAAATCAGCTACCCGGGTCTCTCAAGGATGGACGTCTCCAGGGGACAAGGAGCGACAACTACACCAGGAGTCGGTGAGAATCACTATATAAGTGACAATATTACCCCTTCTTTAGCATCTTCTATTTCTGTACTAGTTAGAGAAACGGTAGCAGCAGCTCTACTAGCTGCTTCTCCTACCGGGGCACTCTCACAAGCAAAGGCTAGCTCGGGAATCCCCGAAGCACACTTGAAAGAAGCCATTCCTTGTGAGATATCCCCGTTGGGATTTCATTTGACGTTGAATATAAAGGAAAAAATTTGGGGGGGGAATTTTTAGATATATTTTCCCTTCTTCCCACCCGCGACTCGTCTAAGTACGAGGGGCGCGATGATAAGGAAGGCGATAATAAGAAAAGAGCTTACCGCTCATTTAACACGTGGCTTCAAGCCTTTTTAATTTACGCCGCGGTTTTGGGCGAAAAGTCCCCCAATCTGTGCTCAGGATTGTTCCAACATGTGGATATAATCCTGGAAGCATACAGACACTTTGGGGGAACGGGATGGCTGAATTACGACGAGGCTTTTCGTCAAAAATTGGCCGTCCATCCCTCATTGAAATGGGGATCCAAAGACGTGGGTCTTTGGCTCCAGTTGATGGTCCCCCCGCGCCAGCCATTAGCAAAACAGACTTCAGTACCTACAGCTAAGAAGGGATTCTGTTTTGCATTCAATTAATCTTCTTGCAGGTGGTTGCAAAATTGCCGCTACCGGCACGAATGTTCATCATGCGGAGGAGGGCATCCTGCGATTAAATGTTTTAAAAAACAAAACCCAAACGTAGTGAAGGAGCCCTTTCTTAAAAGCCCCGAGCCCAGTGAGGCTCACAAAAATAATACCCTGGCTAAACCAGTACCCGGATCAGGATAGTGCGGAAATGTTGCACTCCGGATTTGAACACGGATTTTACGTTCCGCCTTTCCTAGGTTCGGGTTGCATACCCCATAACAACTTACCGTCGGCTACTAAGTTCCCAAATGAAATTCGGAATAAAATTAATAAGGAATTGTCGGACGGTAGATGTGCAGGCCCATTTTCGCACCCCCCTTTTAAAAATTTCCGCATCTCCCCTCTTGGGATAGTCCCCAAAAAAGATAAAGGGTCGTTTAGAATGATTCATCATCTATCCTATCCTGAGGGCGCATCATTGAACGATCAAGTAGACCCAAGGGTTGCATCGGTTTCATATGCATCCTTTGATTCGGCGATCGAATTGTTGCAAAAATTCGGTAGAGGAGCGCTATTAGCGAAATCTGACATAAAATCAGCATTTCGCTTACTCCCGGTTCACCCCTCCGGTTTCAATTCTCTGGGTTTCACCTTTGAAGGCAAATACTATTTTGATAGATGCCTCCCGATGGGCTTCTCCATGTCTTGTAATTACTTCGAAACATTTTCATCTTTCCTTCAGTGGTGCACCCAGAGAGTTTCCCCGGAAGGGGGAATATCACATTACTTAGATGATTTCTTATTCATCGGCCCCCCAGGTTCTAAAGGCTGTGAATCATTACTGAATGCATTTTTATCGCTTATGGACCATTTCGGCGTACCGGTAGCCCTTGAAAAAACCACGCTCCCGCACACGTCTATAGAGTTTTTAGGAATTCTAATTGACTCCCAAAGAATGGAATTTAGGCTTCCTAATGATAAAATTGTTAAATTAAGGGAAATGATTAATACTTTTAGTAAGAAAACAGATGCCACATTGAAAGAATTCCAGATATTAGCGGGATCCCTTAACTTTGCCCTGCGAGTCATACCATTTGGTCGGCCGTTCCTACGGCGATTATACGAAGGCATGACTGCCGCTAATTCTGGTTCACAGATAGTAATTACACAACCCCTTAAATTGGACTTAGAGGTATGGTCAGAATTCTTGTCGCGTTTTAATGGGGTCACATGTTGTCAGTCTCAGTTCATTCATGCTACAGACCTACCACTGCATGTCCATGCTGACGACATGGGGTTAGGCATTCTTTTCAGAAAAGAATGGGTATCGGCTAAATGGCCGAATGAACTGGTCAAACAATTTGCTAATCCCCCCTCACTCCGCGATACATTTTCTTTGACAGTTATCCTTACTCTCTGGGGTAATAGACTAACAAATATGAGGATTATTTTTCACACTAATGACAAGGGGTCAGCGTTCACCATTAACTCTTTATCATCCAAATCACATTTAATTTTGACGCTACTTAAAAGGTTATCAGTTATTTGTTTAGAATGTAATATTTGGATAAAATATAAATTTCTCACTACAATTAGTCACCCTCTGTGTGTTCTTCTCTCCCGCAATGACACGGCGCAGTTCCTGGCCAGATGTCCCTGGGCGGAACCGAGCAACAGTCAGGTACCAATAGATTTATGGAATCTTCTGTTGGGTTAATTCCGCACTTTGTGCGCCAATCGCTCGCACCCCGGACATGGGCGTCATATTGCACGTCCTGGCATTCGTTTGTGCAATTTTGTGTACAAGCCGGAGCTTGCCCAACAGCTGAAGCAGGTCGAGTGACTCTCCCCTTTTTCCACTCCCTTGCAGCTAGGCGTTTAGCCTACTCATCAGTAACAAAAATAATTGCTGGGATTTCGTTTTTTCTTAAATTATCCGGTTTCCCAGCAATTACTGAATCTTTTCTGGTTAAGAAATTCTTGTTGGGTTATAAAAAATCCTTTTGTGCACCCGACAAGAGATCGCCCATGCCCCTGTCCGTCCTGACAAGTATATGTAGCATACTGGGTGAGGTTTGCTCCAGCAGCTACGAAACTAATCTGTTTAGAACATCTTTCCTAACTCTATTTTTTACGGCAATGAGGATTAGTGAATTAGTATCTATAAGTAAAAATAATACATCTGGTCTTCGACTACAAGATATCTCATTGTCTCAATCGGCATTGTATATTTACTTACGCAAATCCAAGACAGACCAACTCGGCAGAGGTCAAATGATTGTCCTTCATCCCTCGGATAACGAAAGGATTTGCCCGGTTGTAGCAATGAGAACGTGGTTGAACACTCGTCCCTCGTCACCTGGAATTTTATTCGTACATATTGATGGTACCCCGTTGACCATTTTTCAATTTAGAACAATCTTACATAAATGTTTAGATCGTCTAGATTCAAAAAACCTCAATCTGACCTCACACTCGTTTCGCATTGGCGCAGCAAGTTTAGCTGCTCAACAGGGGGTCCACGAAGCATGCATTAAGAGAGTGGGTAGGTGGAAATCTAATGCATTTAAAAAATACATACGCCCAATAAATATAAATATTTGACTGATGGAGTCACCCCCCCCCCCCCCCCCCACACACACACACACATGTGTAGTACATTTTCTTTGCAAGAGGATCTAATAGTTAATTTGTTTACCAGGCCCAAAAATAGTGTGGATCATCGGCCATTCTTTCATCTACTGGGCTCACAGGAGGGCCATGAACAGAAGCTACACGGAGAATCTCTCATTCAAGGAATCTGAAGTAATCATCCATTGGCATGGGGTAAGGGGTTTGAGGTGGCATAATATGAATGAAATAATACTTCAATTGCTGGACCGTTTCCCCCGGCCGGACTTAGTCATTTGTCACGCCGGTGGAAACGACTTAGGAAAAAGTTCTTCACTAGAACTTTTGTGGCGAATTAAGTCCGACTTTTGTTGGCTCGCCCAGAGGGTACAAGGTGCAAAATTCGTATTCTCGGAAGTAATTCCGCGATTAATTTGGAAAGTAAGGAATAACATGTTCCTAGAAAAAATGCGTAAAAAATTGAACAGGGAGATGGAAAAATTCCTACCCACAATAGGCATGTTTTCTTACAGGCACAGGGAATTGGAGGGTTTTGTCCATGGCATGTATCGCCAGGACATGGTTCATTTGTCGGAGGTTGGCCTCGACATTTTTAATGTCGGGGCACAGAGCATTGTGGAGGCTTGGTTGGGGGGGCCGGCACCTCAAAGGCGCCGTCCTAATGGGTCACCCAGCTCTGCTGGGGGGATCAGTGGATTAAATAAAGTTAAATTTTCAGTGTTTACAAATAAAGAGTCATTTGTTTACATGACGATGGATACAACGTGTGTTTATAAAAGTTTTGATGATTAAAAATAACAAATGGATTTATGATTAAATCTTAATAAAGTACCAGCCTGTTACAACCACAATGCTCTGCTCTCTCAATTTATTTAAGGTAAAGAAAGTTAGGATAGGTCAGGAGGAATGTAAGCTCTGTTGCACCCATGAAATGGCACCCATCCTTTTAGGATGGGAGCCATCTTGGGGCAACGAGCTGCAAAAGAGAAACCTTGTCATTGGCCCAGCAGAATAGTTGCTGGGTCAAATGACGTCACATAACGAAAATCGGCGGGAATTAGCCCGCCAAATTCAATTTATTTGATTGGGCAACTAACCCGGAGCCCAGGTATAAAAGGGGGCAACTTGGCAGCAAGGGTTCAATGATAACCAGCAGTCGCTGGAACCCCCGCCCACCCGCCCCTATGAATGTTTTTAATGTTATTTGCTGGCACTTTGTTAGAGATAGGGTCACCCAGCTCTGCTGGGGGGATCAGTGGATTAAATAAAGTTAAATTTTCAGTGTTTACAAATAAAGAGTCATTTGTTTACATGACGATGGATACAACGTGTGTTTATAAAAGTTTTGATGATTAAAAATAACAAATGGATTTATGATTAAATCTTAATAAAGTACCAGCCTGTTACAACCACAATGCTCTGCTCTCTCAATTTATTTAAGGTAAAGAAAGTTAGGATAGGTCAGGAGGAATGTAAGCTCTGTTGCACCCATGAAATAACATGTAATCCCTTCCAATATGGTGCTGCCACTCATGGTGGGCACCACATATCTTACTTGACCGATGCAGCCAGTCACTCGTTGACATCCGCACAGATAAGTGGGTGGCTGACACCATTAATTGTCTGATTAGTGTCAGGCGCACGATTACTGTATTTAATATGTGTTTAATAATTAGTTAACGCCTTTCCTGCTTGTTGTCCATTTTAATAACTTAGAACAACAGCTTCAATTCAGCTTGGGATACAGGGGATATAGGATTTAGGATATATCTTGGGATATAAGGGACCGGGGAATAACACAGTCTAGTTAGGGGGAGCGGGAACCGGGGAGTCATAACAGTAGTTAGGAAATTTATATGGCAAGTTAAGAGATAAGACCATGGAGTTAGGTATATAGCAGTTATACATTATAATATATATTCCCATGAAATCATTAGATACAAGGTAAAATGTTGTCTATAAACCAGGAGGTTATTCCCCAGTCCCCTTTCCCCTAACTAGACTGTGCTATTACGGCTGAGTTAGAAAAGGAATGTCAAACAGTTTCCCTTGTTAAAACAATGAACAAAGCCGCACATAGCATGATAAACATCACTAGCATTTCGCCGGGGGGTGGACCACAAGGTGCACATGCGCAATGATGACCGTGCGTTCCAGGTGGAACGTAAGGCCACGTTCACATGCTGAGAATTTGATGAGTTTTTTACCTCAGGATTTGTAGTCAATACCAGGAGTGGATGATTAAATACAGAAGTGGTGCAGGTGTTTCTATTAGACTTTTCCTCTGATTGCTCCACTTCTTGTTTTGTCTACAAATCCTGAGGTAAAAAACTCACCAAATACTGAACGTGTGCACATGGTCTAAGCCGCTCACCACGTGCGGCTGGCGAGCGGGACCGCAGTGCACGCATGCACGGTGACGTCCATTGCAGGCCGCCCACTATACACAGTGGGTGGGCGCATGCGCTGATGATACTTCCGCCTTTTGGAACGCATGTGTGGAGCCCCCAAGGGACGTGGGGTACTCGGTACCGGACCGATCTGCTGCTGGGGATGTCACTGGTGGCCTGGTCCGGACCGTGTCCCTGGCTCAGCACAATAAAAGGGGGATTATTTACAAGGGATATGTCACGGGTGACGCCACCCACTTGGTGCGGCCAGCGATGGGGCCGCCGCTGCTGCAGAACCTCCGGGGGTGATGGAATGGCAGCGGGGATGGTATAGTTCTAGTGGGGAGAACTGTATCCCCCGGGGCAGTAAGGAGTTAAAGTCTATGGTGTGTGAGGCTGTTGGAGCACACTTACTTTGCAGCTGCAGGGATCTCTCCTCCTTTGCTGGTGCTGACAGGCTGTGGCTCTGCAGGTTGAGATCTTCTCGATGCAAGCCTGTATGGGAGAAAGGGTCTGCAGATAGAAGCAGGCAGGAGGCAATGCAGGGTTTCCAAAGCTTTACTGAAGTTCCTTAGTCAGCTTACAAGTTAGTTGTTACACAGCTCTTAACATTCAGTTGCATTCTCCCTTTCCGGGTTCCCTTCTCCCCTGCAGCCAGGCTCCTCTCTCCTTGTGACCCCTCACACAGTCTTTAAGTGTGCCTTTCCGGGCTATTACTCTCTTTCTCCGTCTTACACGGGTGTATGCGGACGCTGAACAGTATAGCGGTGACTCGGGCTTCTGTGAGTCCTAGTGTGTCACTGAGCTGCCTGTTCTTTGGGTTAGGAACTCCAGCTTGAAACTAAAGCTCCCCGTCAGTGAATCTGGGGATACCGGGTGAATCGTCGGTCCCCTTCAGAGCTGACACTCTGCCTTAGCCCAGCCTGCAGTAGTCCACAGCATTAAACTACCAGGCTCCTTCCTCTGTTTCCTTCAGATATCTAGGAGGGCTTCTCCACCTGCTGTTAGTAGCTTCTGCTGCTGTCCAGGGCACGGGTTACACCGTCCCTTCTCTGTCTATCACACTCCTGGTGGTTTCAGCATCTCGGACGGGCTTTCCCCCCCATCTGGCTCGCATTGGCTCAGTACGGGTCTGCGCTCCTCAGCTTAGGCTCTTCCAGGACGTGCAATCACTCTCTGTCTTTGCATCTCAGCACCATGGCTTACTCTTGGGTCTTTGCTTCTCAGCTACTTCAGCCTACTAACTTCCTTCACTCCTCCCCCTCTCTATATACTGTCAGTCACCTGACCTTCTGGTGTGCCCAACCCACTCATCATCCACCACTCCTCTGGTCTCATATAGTCTCCGACCTCAGAGCTGGATGTGAACCCTCTCTATGCGTGGGGATGTAGGCTGTGAGGGTGTAGTGTTTACTATGTCTTAACTGCCTGGCTGCAGTTCCCTTTTGTGGCCACCTGGACGCAGGGGCGCCACATTCTCCCGGAGTTAAACAGCGCGTCCGCGCGCGACTCGACATTGGTTACCCTGAAAACATTTTTATATTATATATAACAGTAAAACATTATGGATTCTTGTTTCTTCCCGTCCGGGAGGCACGATTCTTGGAACGTTTCATTAACTATAAACATAAGTGCATGGGTATCTATACTCATCATTACCCTCTTTCTTGTAAAAGACATTATAAGACATTGCTTCGTATAAAAGTATAAAATCTCTCTTCTTTTCAACAAGTGCTAAAACTTTCAAAAATTCTCAAAAAGTGCGAAAGTCTCAAAAGCAGCTTCAAAGTTCAAAATGCAGAGTTCGTGCATTAACTCTCAGGTGCATCTGGTCTTAAAACCAAAGGGGAGCACACAAGTGTGCTTAACTATTTACAAGAAAGTTAGTATCACGTCATTGTTCATGATGCAAATGTTCAGTTTGAGACACATAGGACAGACAGGGGAATGCTAGCATTCACTCAGGTAAGGTTGGGGGTCAATAAGGAACAATGTACATTCGCACTTACAGTGTCTTCATCTGTACTTTAAGGACCCGTGCTCACTCCTTCTTTTCTTCTACCTTGGCCTTCCATGCCTTGTTCAGTATCGGCGGCGGGGTAGTCACGTCTACCAGTATGGCCGTCCTGCCTTCGGCCTCGCTCTCTGCACGTCCATGCGGCTCCTCGACCCAGCCGGGTCGCTGCAACTGAGCTTCATAGTTCGGGCGGCCGATGTCGATTTGAATCCGGGTCCGATTTGCTTCTTGAACCCGTGTCATCCTTGGGGGCAGCCGCCGCAATACACCCCTCCGGGTGTCTAGTACGTAGGGACGCTCTTCTCCACCTTCCGCCATCTCTACGCGATCACACGGGGTCTCTCCTCGACCGGGTTCCTCCACTGGTTCAATCTGTGGGCCCTCCGGGATCACTCGTGGTCTCTCGCACAGAGCGCTCTTCAGTGCGTCCTCCGCTTCCGTCCTCGTGTCTCTGAATGGCGATTGCTTCTTTTCCGGTTGCCTGCTCCGCCCCCTCCTGATGACGATTTCCTTCTCAGTTCGCGCCAGCTCTCTGGTAGGAGGGTCTAGGGGCGGCGGCTCTTCTTTGAGAGTGACTGCTGGCTCTCCCGGAGTTAAGGAGAGCCAGGGCGGGACCTTCTTTTCGCGCCTTGGACCGGACCGGCCCACGATGGGAGGCTCAGGAACGCCCCCTCTGCACATGGCGCTAGTCCCTGGTGGCCGCCATTGGGGTCAGATTTTGGCGGGAAAAGTCTAGAAACAGTTCTTTTGGCGCACAAGGTCCAATTCTTTTGGACCGGGTAGATCCTGTTCGTGACGCCAGGTTGTGGAGCCCCCAAGGGACGTGGGGTACTCGGTACCGGACCGATCTGCTGCTGGGGATGTCACTGGTGGCCTGGTCCGGACCGTGTCCCTGGCTCAGCACAATAAAAGGGGGATTATTTACAAGGGATATGTCACGGGTGACGCCACCCACTTGGTGCGGCCAGCGATGGGGCCGCCGCTGCTGCAGAACCTCCGGGGGTGATGGAATGGCAGTGGGGATGGTATAGTTCTAGTGGGGAGTAAGGAGTTAAAGTCTATGGTGTGTGAGGCTGTTGGAGCACACTTACTTTGCAGCTGCAGGGATCTCTCCTCCTTTGCTGGTGCTGACAGGCTGTGGCTCTGCAGGTTGAGATCTTCTCGATGCAAGCCTGTATGGGAGAAAGGGTCTGCAGATAGAAGCAGGCAGGAGGCAATGCAGGGTTTCCAAAGCTTTACTGAAGTTCCTTAGTCAGCTTACAAGTTAGTTGTTACACAGCTCTTAACATTCAGTTGCATTCTCCCTTTCCGGGTTCCCTTCTCCCCTGCAGCCAGGCTCCTCTCTCCTTGTGACCCCTCACACAGTCTTTAAGTGTGCCTTTCCGGGCTATTACTCTCTTTCTCCGTCTTACACGGGTGTATGCGGACGCTGAACAGTATAGCGGTGACTCGGGCTTCTGTGAGTCCTAGTGTGTCACTGAGCTGCCTGTTCTTTGGGTTAGGAACTCCAGCTTGAAACTAAAGCTCCCCGTCAGTGAATCTGGGGATACCGGGTGAATCGTCGGTCCCCTTCAGAGCTGACACTCTGCCTTAGCCCAGCCTGCAGTAGTCCACAGCATTAAACTACCAGGCTCCTTCCTCTGTTTCCTTCAGATATCTAGGAGGGCTTCTCCACCTGCTGTTAGTAGCTTCTGCTGCTGTCCAGGGTACGGGTTACACCGTCCCTTCTCTGTCTATCACACTCCTGGTGGTTTCAGCATCTCGGACGGGCTTTCCCCCCCATCTGGCTCGCATTGGCTCAGTACAGGTCTGCGCTCCTCAGCTTAGGCTCTTCCAGGACGTGCAATCACTCTCTGTCTTTGCATCTCAGCACCATGGCTTACTCTTGGGTCTTTGCTTCTCAGCTACTTCAGCCTACTAACTTCCTTCACTCCTCCCCCTCTCTATATACTGTCAGTCACCTGACCTTCTGGTGTGCCCAACCCACTCATCATCCACCACTCCTCTGGTCTCATATAGTCTCCGACCTCAGAGCTGGATGTGAACCCTCTCTATGCGTGGGGATGTGGGCTGTGAGGGTGTAGTGTTTACTATGTCTTAACTGCCTGGCTGCAGTTCCCTTTTGTGGCCACCTGGACGCAGGGGCGCCACACATGCCAAAGCAAACTATGACATGTTGCACTTCCGGGAGGGGCGGTACACCCAAATGAAGGGGAGGACTATATTGGGAGGATATTTGCGGTGGTATCTCATCTTTCCTGGAGGGAAGAGACATGGATTTGTCTCCCTCCTAATAGCTCACAACTAGGCAGAGGAACGTTGATCATGCTGGCCTGAACCATGAGATAAAGAGGATAAGGGTGTTTTGAGCCAACTCACACTACTTAATAGATACATTGAGAATAATGAATCATGAAGTACTTCTGGTGTTCTACTGAGGAATATGAGGTCTTTATTAGTCCTGAATATACTTTTCTTATAGGCTTTGCAAGGAATCTGATAGGAAAGGGAAATAGATGTACCAGTATTGGATTTTTGGAGACCAGCTGTAAGCAAAGTTATTACACAAAGATACCTTTCTCATATGTGGTTTTGAAGTATCCACAATACTGAGAGCACAATTACAGGTATGATTGTAAAACATAAAAGTGATACTTTTTGACAGCATAACTGATTCTAAAAGTGGTATAAATGCTTTTTCTAGTGGCTCAGATCCTTTACATTGAGTGTTTAAGTGGCAGGGAGCAAATGAGAGACTTCCTCCATCACCATTGAACCTCCAGGTCAGTGGAGAGTGATAACTGAGGCAAAAGTGAGCCTCATAAAGGAGTGTGTGTTATCATTGTCATTCTCTATTTCTAAGGTCCGGTTGACTATAAAAGGGATCGTAAGCTAGGAAAAAGGGTTTGTTTGCTGAAGTCTAAAGGAATGTGAGTGTAAGTTGATGTTAGCTTCTAATGAAGGTGAAACTGTCATATACAGTTAGGGCCAGAAATATTTGGACAGTGACACAATTTTCGCGAGTTGGGCTCTGCATGCCACCACATTGGATTTAAAATGAAACCTCTACAACAGAATTCAAGTGCAGATTGTAACGTTTAATTTGAAGGGTTGAACAAAAATATCTGATAGAAAATGTAGGAATTGTACACATTTCTTTACAAACACTCCACATTTTAGGAGGTCAAAAGTAATTGGACAAATAAACATAACCCAAACAAAATATTTTTTATTTTCAATATTTTGTTGCGAATCCTTTGGAGGCAATCACTGCCTTAAGTCTGGAACCCATGGACATCACCAAACGCTGGGTTTCCTCCTTCTTAATGCTTTGCCAGGCCTTTACAGCCGCAGCCTTCAGGTCTTGCTTGTTTGTGGGTCTTTCCGTCTTAAGTCTGGATTTCAGCAAGTGAAATGCATGCTCAATTGGGTTAAGATCTGGTGATTGACTTGGCCATTGCAGAATGTTCCACTTTTTTGCACTCATGAACTCCTGGGTAGCTTTGGCTGTATGCTTGGGGTCATTGTCCATCTGTACTATGAAGCGCCGTCCAATCAACTTTGCAGCATTTGGCTGAATCTGGGCTGAAAGTATATCCCGGTACACTTCAGAATTCATCCGGCTACTCTTGTCTGCTGTTATGTCATCAATAAACACAAGTGATCCAGTGCCATTGAAAGCCATGCATGCCCATGCCATCACGTTGCCTCCACCATGTTTTACAGAGGATGTGGTGTGCCTTGGATCATGTGCCGTTCCCTTTCTTCTCCAAACTTTTTTCTTCCCATCATTCTGGTACAGGTTGATCTTTGTCTCATCTGTCCATAGAATACTTTTCCAGAACTGAGCTGGCTTCTTAAGGTGTTTTTCAGCAAATTTAACTCTGGCCTGTCTATTTTTGGAATTGATGAATGGTTTGCATCTAGATGTGAACCCTTTGTATTTACTGTCATGGAGTCTTCTCTTTACTGTTGACTTAGAGACAGATACACCTACTTCACTGAGAGTGTTCTGGACTTCAGTTGATGTTGTGAACGGGTTCTTCTTCACCAAATAAAGTATGCGGTGATAATCCACCACTGTTGTCATCTGTGGATGCCCAGGCCTTTTAGAGTTCCCAAGCTCACCAGTCAATTCCTTTTTTCTCAGAATATACCCAACTGTTGATTTTGCTACTCCAAGCATGTCTGCTATCTCTCTGATGGATTTTTTCTTTTTTTTCAGCCTCAGGATGTTCTGCTTCACCTCAATTGAGAGTTCCTTTGACCGCATGTTGTCTGGTCACAGCAACAGCTTCCAAATGCAAAACCACACACCTGGAATCCACCCCTGACCTTTTAACTACTTCATTGATTACAGGTTAACGAGGGAGACGCCTTCAGAGTTAATTGCAGCCCTTAGAGTCCATTGTCCAATTACTTTTGGTCCCTTGAAAAAGAGGAGGCTATGCATTACAGAGCTATTATTCCTAAACCCTTTCTCCGATTTGGATGTGGAAACTCTCATATTGCAGCTGGGAGTGTGCACTTTCAGCCCATATTATATATATAATTGTATTTCTGAACATGTTTTTGTAAACAGCTAAAATAACAAAACTTGTGTCACTGTCCAAATATTTCTGGCCCTAACTGTATACTTGTACTGATGTGTAAACGTCCTTAAGTGTCGATCTTTCACATGTTTACAATTAGATGACTCTGGTCGATAATAAAGGGAAGAACCGTGATGAAGACAGACCCTCACTAATCTAATTACCGGGTATGACTCTTCGGGTTCTATAAGTCCTGAATCACATAAGGGTGTCTTAACAGTAACATCTTCACCTATATAATGGGTACTATACTGGGAATTAATCTTATGAAATGTGAACAGACTCCACTACAACATAGCTATTTTACACTTCCTACAGATATAGGACTCTGCTAGCAACAACACAAAAGCTCCCTCCTTAAAAGATTCCGGACGAAGTGGTCTATCAAAAGACTTACAACTTACGGGTTGCCATATTTGGATGGATCCCGTATCTTAAAAAAGATGGTAAACACTATGCCATAAACCAGAATGCCCCTGATGAGCCTTCCACGAAATAGTGGAGGTGAAACACGTTGGGCGGGGTTGAAAAACCACATTGCTGGACTGTACAATCAGTTCATCTTTTCCATTTGAAATTCTAGGACCTATGACGGTGGGTTGGATAGAGATCACACGACTAAGGGGCAGAGAGGATATACACACACAATACCACAAATGAAAAAGAGGTCTACCACTAGGTAATTTACCTGGGGACAAATTGTGTCTGGTTAGACCCTAGCATACAAAACAAACGTCTGCTAGACTCACCCTTAAACCCATCTTCTAGATTCTGAATCAATGGAATGTGTTTGTATGTGTTCTACTATATGTAGATTGGGGGTTGGGTACTTCGTGTGATTCATCACTGTCACTTTAATCACCTGTCCGCTCTGGATTTTAAACTTAACATTAAACCTTATCAGCAAAACAAGTACCGTATATCCTGTTGTTTAATATTTGAATATATGGTGGATAACTTTGAAAGGATATTCAGTGAATTAGTTAGGTTAGGGGCAGAAATAGTGACATCACCTGTGGTGTTCAGCTATTGATGGCCGACGCTGCAGTGCGGGACCTCTGGGGATGATGGGATCGCAGCTGAGGTGATATCGCTCCCCACGGGTAGAGCGGTTCCCCAGGGCAACTGATATAGTCTATTGCAATTGTGGGCTGATAGGGGTGATACTGAGGCCAGTCCTCTGTGGCCTCCACGGCTGCTTGGTGCGGAAAGAAGAAAACAGTCTCACAAACAACTTCAGAGTTCTTTACCCGGTTTACTCGGCAGTTTCTTTGGCAATGCTGCCGGGTACTGATCTCTGCCAAGCGCAGGTCCAGATGGTCCTCTGGGAATTGGGATCACTCATCCAAGACACCCCCTTTTGTGTTCCTTTTTTCTGGGTTGTTCTCCCAGCACTAACTGTCCGCCTCTCCTGCTCGCGCCTCCACACACAGAGCCCAAATCCGGCAGCCACGGGGCTTCTCAGACGACCAGTACCTAGTCTCCTAGCCCTAGTACGGCTACCTCCCAATATCAAGGCCGTATTTGGCCCTCATGCCACCCTAGGCACTTTTCGTGGTCGCGCCCCTTACTGATGTCACACTATGTCACACGACATCTATTTAAGGGAGATCTACCCCGTAAAATGCTTTAACAATTGCTAATTAAACACTAAAAGAATGAACGTCTGCACTTGCCATGCACAGGTTCAGTCTTTTCAGCTTTTTTTAACACCTTCAGCTTTTCAAAGTTATGAAAAGAGATTAAAATAGGTGACCTAACCATTGCTTCAGTGAGGAGCGGCCTAGTGTCAAAGAGACATGCTGTCTGGTCATTCACCCCTCCACTTTACTGGAGGTGTTCAAAGAGAAGCCAAGAGCAGACAGGTACCAGGTGTCAGAGCGAGCCTACAGCCACATTGTGTGCACCCACACTGACACTTGGGGAGTCATAGTGAACCTGCAGCTATATTGTGTACCACCACACTGACACTTGGAGCATCAGTGCCAGCCTGCAGCCACACTGTGGGCACCCGCACTGACATCTGAAGCATCAGAGTGAGTCTGCTGCCACATTGTGTGCGCCCACAGTGACACTTGGAGCGTCAGGGCGAACCTGCAGCCACACTGGGTGCACCCACACTAACACTTGGAGCGTCAGAGTGAGCCTGCAGCCACATTGTGTGCACCCATACTGACACTTGGAGCCGCTGCTGCAGTCATCCAGTGTTGCTGGTTTCACACTTGTGTTTTGTTTCAAATAAGGCAAAATCAGGTTTTTCAGCCAAATCCTGACCCTTTAAGGATCCAGTCTTTTGCCCATCCACCTTAATGGTGTCAGGTATAATTCTGTTACTTCAGGTTTCTTCCTTACACCATTAAAGTGAATGGACAAAAAACTGGATTCTGAAAGGATCAGGATTTGGCTGAAAAATCTGATTTTGCCTGACTTGAAAAAAACACAAGTGTGAAAACAGCCTCAGTAATTGAGCGTAGACTTGCAAGCTGATTTTAGACAGAACTCACTATTACTAACAGACCAGCAGCAGCCTCCTGTCACCAGCCTCCTCTGTCACCAGTATACAGCACCCCCCGTCACCAGCATCCTCTGTTCACCAGCATATAGCAGCAGCCTCCTCTGTCACCAGCCTCCTCTGTTCACCAGTATATAGCAGCAACCTCCTCTGCTCACCAGCCTCCTTTGTTCACTAGTATGTAGCACAGCCTCCCCTGTCAGTAGCCTCCCCTATTCCCCAGCCTCCTCTGTTCAACAGTATATAGCAGCAGCCTCCTCTGTTCACAAGTATTTAGCAGCAGCAGCCTCCTCTGTTCACCAGTATTTAGCAGCAGCCTCCTCTGTTCACCAGTATTTAGCCGCAGCCTCCACTGTTCACCAACCTCCTCCGTCAACAGCCTCCTCTGTCACCAGCCTCCTCTGTCACAAGCCTCCTACAGCACCAGCCTCCTGCAGCACCAGCCTCCAGTACCAGCCTCCAGTACCAGCCTGCACTGTCACCAGCGCCAGCTTCCTCTGTCACCATCTTCCAGCAACAGCCTCCTCCAGCACCAGCCTCCTCTGTCACCAGCCTCCTATGTCAGCAGACTCCTCTATCCCCAGACCCCAGCACCAGCCTTCTCTGTCACCAGCCTCCATCACCAGCCTCCACTGTTCACCAGCCTCCACTGTTCACCAGCCTCCACTATTCACCAGCCTCCTCTGTCAACAGCCTCCTCTGTCACCAGCCTCCAGCATCAGACTCCTCTGACACCAGCCTCCACCAGCCTCTTCTGGCACCAGTCTCCTCTATCACTAGCCTCCTCTGTCACCAGCCTCCACTGTCACCAGCCTCCAGCACCAGCCTCCAGCACCAGCTTCCTCTGTCACCAGCCTCCAGCAACAGCCTCCTCCAGCACCAGTCTCCTCTGTCACCAGCCTCCAGCACAAGCCTCCTCTGTCACCAGACTCCTTCGTCACTAGCCTCCAGCACCAGCTTCTATCACCAGCCTACAGCACCAGCTTTCACTGTCACCAGCCTCCACTGTCACCGGCTTCCACTTTCACCAGCCTCAAGCACCAGCTTCCACTGTCACCAGCCTCCACTGTCACCAGCTTCCACTGTCACCAACCTCCAGCACCAGCCTCCTCTGTCACCAGCCTCCAGCACCAGCCTCCTCTGTCACCAGCCTCCAGCACCAGCCTCCTCTGTCACCAGCCTCCAGCAGCCTCCTCTGTCACCAGACCCCAGCACCAGCCATCTCTGTCACCAGCCTCCAGCACCAGCCTCCTCTGTCACCAGCCTTCTCTGTCACCAGCCTCCTCTGTCTCAAGCCTCCTCTGTCACCAGCCTCCATCACCAGCCTCCTCTGTCACCAGCCTCCTCCAGCACCAGCCTCCTCCATCACCAGCCTCCTCCGTCACCAGCCTCCTCCGTCACCAGCCTTTTTTGTCACCAACCTCCTCTGTCACCAACCTCCTGTCACCAGCCTCCTCTGTCACCAGCCTCCATCACCAGCCTCCTCTGTCACCAGCCTCCAGCACCAGCCTCCAGCACCAGCTTCCTCTGTCACCAGCCTTCAGCAACAGCCTCCTCCAGCACCAGTCTCTTCTGTCACCAGCCTCCAGTCCGGCCTCCTCTGTCACCAGCCTCCTTCGTCACTAGCCTCCAGCACCAGCCTCCTCTGTCACCAGCCTACAGCACCAGCTTTCACTGTCACCAGCCTCCACTGTCACCAGCTTCCACTTTCACCAGCCTCCAGCACCAGCTTCCACTGTCACCAGCCTCCACTGTCACCAGCTTCCACTGTCACCAGCCTCCAGCACCAGCCTCCTCTGTCACCAGCCTCCAGCACCAGCCTCCTGTCACCAGTCTCCAGCAGCCTCCTCTGTCACCAGACCCCAGCACCAGCCATCTCTGTCACCAGCCTCCAGACACCAGTCTCCTCTGTCACCAGCCTTCTCTGTCACCAGCCTCCTCTGTCTCCAGCCTCCTCCTTCACCAGCCTCCTCTGTCACCAGCGTCCTCTGTTACCAGCCTCCAGCACCAGCCTCCTTTGTCTCCAGCCTCCTCCTTCACCAGCCTCCTCTGTCACCATCCTCCAACACCACCCTCCTCTGTCACCAGCCTCCTCTGTCACTAGTCTCCACTGTCACCAGCTTCCACTTTCACCAGCCTCCAGCACCAGCTTCAACTGTCACCAGCCTCCACTGTCACCAGCTTCCACTGTCACCAGCCTCCAGCACCAGCCTCCTCTGTCACCAGCCTCCAGAAGCCTCCTCTGTCACCAGCCTCCCCTGTCACCAGACCCCAGCACTAGCCTCTTCTGTCATCAGCCTCCAGCACCAGCCTCCTCTGTCTCCAGCCTCCTCTGTCTCGAGCCTCCTCCTTCACCAGCTCCTCTGTCACCAGCCTCCAGTACCAGCCTCCTTTGTCACTAGCCTCCAGCACCAGCCTCCTCTGTCACCAGCGTCCTCTGTTACCAGCCTCCAGCACCAGCCTCCTCTGTCTCCAGCCTCCTCCTTCACCAGCCTCCTCTGTCACCATCCTCCAACACCAGCCTCCTCTGTCACCAGCCTCCTCTGTCACTAGCCTCCACTGTCACCAGCTTCCACTTTCACCAGCACCAGTTTCCACTGTCACGAGCCTCCATTGTCACCAGCTTTCACTGTCACCAGCCTCCAGCACCAGCCTCCTCTGTCACCAGCCTCCTCTGTTACCAGCCTCCAGTAGCCTCCCCAGTCAACAGACCCCAGCACCAGCCTCCTCTGTCACCAGCCTCCAGCACCAGCCTCCTCCAGCACCAGCCTCCTCTGTCACCAGCCTCCTCTGTCACCAGCCTCCAGCACCAGCCTCCACTGTCACCAGCCTCCATCACCAGCCTGCTGTGTCACCAGCCTCCACTGTCACCAGCCTCCAGACCAGCCTCCTCTGTCACCAGCCTCCAGCACTAGCCTCCTCTGTCACCAGCCTCCTCTGTCACTAGCCTCCAGCACCAGCCTCTTCTGTCACCAGCCTCCTGTGTCACTAGCCTCCTCTGTCACCAGCCTCCTCTGTAACCATCCTCCAGCAGCCTTCTCTGTCACCAGCCTCCTCTGTCACCAGACCCCAGCACCAGCCTCCACTGTCACCAGCCTCCAGCACCAGCCTCCTCTGTCATCATCCTCCAGTACCAGCCTCCTCCAGCACCAGCTTCCTTTGTCACCAGCCTCCTGTCACCAGCCTCCTCCATCACCAGCCTCCTCCGTCACCAGCCTCCTCCGTCACCAGCCTCCTCCGTCACCAGCCTCCTTTGTCACCAGCCTCCTCTGTCACCAACCTCCTGTCAACAGCCTCCTCTGTCACCAGCCTCCATCACCAGCCTCCTCTGTCACCAGCGTCCTCCAGCACCAGCATCCTCCAGCACCAGCCTCCTCCGTCACCAGCCTCCAGCACCAGCCTCCTCTGTCACCAGCCTCCTCTGTCACCATCCTCCAGCACCAGCCTCCTGGCACCAGCCTCCTCTGTCACCATCCTCCGTGACGGACATGACCGCCAGCCTCCTCTGTCACTAACCTCAAGAACCAGCCTCCTCTGTCATCAGCCTCCTCCAGCACCAGCCTCCTCTCACCAGCCCCACTCCCCCATTTTCAGCTCTGTGAGCTCTCACCTGCTCCTGTGTCTTTCTTCTCCTCCTCCTCTGTGATGTCTGCAGTGGGAGAGACGCTCTCAATCCTCATATGCAGACAGTGCAGCACCGCTGATGCAGGGACTTTTCTGACCCTGGAGGTTGCGGTGCTTCTACTTCCTGGGTCAGCAGCTCCGTGCATCAGCGGTGAACATAGAGGTGCGCCCCCCGCCCCAACCCTTTCCTGACCCTGACCCCCCAACCCCCCCTACCTCCGAAAAGACAACAGATTTCCTGGATTGTCTAACGGAGGGGAGGTTTTAAAAAAAATTTAAATAAAAAAAACCCTTTCTCTGTGGTGGTGCCACCCCCTGCAGCCATCGCCCTAGGCACTTGCCCTCCAGTGCCTATGGGAAAATACGGCCCTGCCCTCTATTGGGTCCGCCCACCGTCCCGGGACTGGGTGTGTTGGGTGCTTGTTGGGTGACTTGGACTTACCATCCCGTTTCCCTGAGAACAGAGATGCCACACCCGTGGCGTGGGTGCAGTACCCCTTGTGGCGACAAGACCGCAGGGGCACCACAGAAGAGCTGTACAGCTCCATCAACTTATAACGGCTGCAGCCGGGTACTACATATCCACCCCCTCTTATAGGCGATAAATGTGCAGTACCTGCTGCGGAGTCTTTACAGTAGATAGAGCTGTGCAGCTCTGCAACTGAGCACCCCCATGGGTCAAATATTGATGATGTATACTGAAGACAGGTCGTTAATGGAAAGGGAATCTGCACATGTTTTGTATTTTGTGCAGAAATTTCTGCACCATTTTCATATCTCCTGGCAGGTAAAACAGCGGAAAAAACGTGTTTTAGGCTACGTTCACACGCTGCATAATCTCAGCTTTTTCCTGCATTTATGCAGCGCTTTTTTACGCAATTAAGGAAACGCAGTTCAGAAAAACCTATGGGTTTTGCTGAAATGGATTCAGTTGTTGTGCTGTTGCGTGTTTTTTTACGCACGCGCTTTCACTGCAAAAGCATGTGCGTAAAAAGAATAGACATGTCAATTCTTTTTCTGTTTTTGTGCACGCTTTTCCCATTGCCCACATGTTAAAATGGGCTCGGGGAAAGCGAGCAGAAAAAAGCACACAAAAGTGCAATGTGTGAAAGCAGTTGCTCTTTTTGCTGCGTAACCGTGTAAAAAAGCGCAACTGCAGAAAAAGAACGCAAAAAATGTGCAATGTGTGAACGTAGCCTTAGCTGCATTTCTTTACATTTCTGCTGCAGATTTTTTTAATTCATAAGGCTACTTTCACATTAACGTTTGTAAACGCTGCAGATTGTCTGCAGGCATAAACGCATGCCAAAACGCATAGATAATTATGTCAACGCAGTGTTGCTTATCTGCATGCGTTGACAGAATTATTCCCCAAAGGAATGTATTACCGGCCATTGAAAACTGAGACAGACAGAGAGAGAGAGAGAAACCAATCGGTTTTGGCGGGCGGTTTAAACTGTGAGCTGATGAAGTCACATCACGATCAGTTGATGATGTCACGTGACACATTAGCTGATTGCTGCCGGCTAATCAGATCATTCAGGTCCTTGCAGCGATCAGACGTCTTCCCCTCGGGACCCGGGACAGTCAGCGGAGAGGTGAGTATATTAGTTTTTTACTTTTAATACCTTTTGTTCACTTTTATTTAGTGAAACTGCAGCCCCGACATGTTACACAGGGGGAGGAACAGAGGATTCACATCCTGACATCACGTGTGACATCACATCCTGCTATTCCTCCAGCGCCCGCGTTTTTAGGCGCTGGAATACAGCATTTTCTGAACGGTGATGCATATTCCAGTGCTTACAATGGCGCTGTGGCGCCCCGGCGGTCGGGTCGCCACTAAGGGGTACTGCGTCTACAACTGGGGGTAGAATTCCCATCTGCGGCAACAGGTTTGGTAAGTCCAATCACCCACAGACACACCCAACACACCCGGTCCCATGGAGAGCAGGTGAACCCATGTAGTGGGGTGGCTCAGGCATCCCGTGGGATGGTGTGGGGAGAAAGGTGGTGGGTGGACAGGGAGCAGGAAGTGGTTAGGGAAAGGAAAGGGACAAAGGGAAAACACCACAGGAAGTGTCAGGCAGTTGGAGGTGGTCAGCAAGGAGAGAGGACAGAGAGAAATGACCCGGGGGACAGGAGCAACAATGTGGCTCGTTCCGAGTCCAGAGACCATAAGGAGACAGAGAGAACCCTAGGGGAACGGGCATTGAGCAATCCACCCATGCGCCCGAATCTGAACTAAAGCGGAGGGATAGGGCGAGAACCAGGGCCCGGCCCTGAAAGGTGGCGAGGAGACTCCAAGCTGCAACCACAGACTCCTGGTGGCCATGAGATCTTGAGGAGCTGTGGCCAAGTTCCGGCACATCCGCCGAGAATGCAGCCGTACTAGGGCCAGGGGACACTGCAAGTCGCCCAACGAAGGCCCGTGGCTTCTGGATTGTGCACTGGATTGTGTGCTCTGTACGTGGAGGCCCTGCTCTCGCCCTTCAGCCAGCCCAGCCCTGCTGGCTCCCCAAGAACTCTAATAACCCCCTCACTCCGTATCCCCGGGGACCCGCTCCACCCATGCCATTCCATCATCCCCAGAGGTCCTGGCCTGCAGCATCGCTTACTAACAGCCGCAAACCACGGGTGGCGTCACGACAACCACCCTCAAATCCCCCTTACTCCAAAAACTCTCTTAGCCCCTTTTTACTCACCGCCCATTCCGGGGTGGCCACGGACCAGGTCACGCCACAGTGACAGCTTCCCCCCCAAGACGCTCGTGGACATCGAGAGAGAGAGAGAAGCCCGACTCCGAGTACCCCACGGTCACCCACTGGGGTGAGTCAGACTGTCACGTCACGATCAGTTGATGATGTCACGTGACACATCAGCCAATCGCTACTGGTCAATCAGATCATTCAGGTCCTTGCAGCAATCAGACGTCTTCCCCTCACGACCGGGGACAGCCTGTGGAGAGGTGAGTATATTATTTTTTTATTTTTAATACCTTTTGTTCACTTTTATTTCGCTTTCACAGTGTATGTAGATACACTGCAAAAGCGAAACTACAGCCCCAACATGTTACACAGGGGGAGGAACACAGGATTCTTCCTCCCCCAATGTGACATCACATCCTGCTATTCCTCCAGCACCCGCCTTTATAGGCGCTAGAATACAGCATTGTCTGAACGGCGATGCGTATTCCAGCGCTTACAATGGCGCCTATGGGAGAAAGCGTGCGCTATTAAGCACAAAGAAATGACAAGTTCATTCTTTTTACCCATGGGCATTCTCCCCCAACAGCGTGGCCGAAAAAAATCTCAGCGTTGGAACAACAAAAGTGAATTTCCATTAATTTTGCTGGGAATGCAGACACAGGGGGAAAGCTTGCGTAAAAAGACGCAAAAATTACGCAGTGTGTGAACATAGCCTTAAACACAGCTGATTTTCTGCACACAAAAAGCGCAAAGCATTTCTGTTTGTTACAGCCTGTTTTTATAATAGTTGCTGAGCAGAATGTAATGGAGCATGAGGGGTGAAGACACATTTACTGAAAATAAAGCTCATTTATGAAATGCCTGAAAAGCAAAGTGTAATAAGTTGTGAGACGTTATTATAACCTACAGCTACACATCCTGAACACCCTGAAAACAGCCTAAGGCAATAAAAACACATTGTACAAGTCTCAGATATACAGTATATGCAACACTTTACTACAGCCTTTAGCCATACAGCATGAATTATACTAGCCTCAGGAAATCCACAGTTGTGATCAAAATTATTCATACACTGTTGGAATATGTTTAGTGCAACAACTCCAATCCTGTATGTGTAAGTGTTGTATTGCTAGATTTGTGCATTGTCAGTAACGTTAGTTTAAAAAAAAAAAAAAAAAAAAAAAAAAAAAAAAAAAAGGAACACTACCAAGGGCTCACACAGAGGAAATACCAAGTGACTAAACAGTTTCCTGTGTTTGTGCATGTGAAGAGAAGCACAGCAGCTTGCTGATGCTGCAAAGGGACATTTAAGATGTATATTCCTGTTTCCACAAAGCCCTTCATATCTGTACCTGTTTGTTGCTCATTAAAGCTAAGTTTTGTTGTGAACACGCTTTCAGTGTATCCTGAATGATCCGCTGCAAACAGGTTATGTGCCCACCGTTACGCAGAACTCCGACGTGATACAGAACCCCAGGAGTGACACAGAACACAGAGTCACACAGAAGAATAATACAGCAATAGAAGCAAAAGCAACAGAGAAGATGTTCACAAGCAGGGATCACTGCAAGTTCTCAGTGCAAAGTCTCACCAATCAGAATTATCAGTCCTGGAAATTCAAGGTGAAGATGCTGCTCATAAGAGAAGTTATGTGTAAATATACACAGGAACAAGTGCCTCATCCATTAATCAGATGACTGGCTAGAGAAGGACCAGAAAGCTCAAAGCACTATCTTCCTCAGTGTAGAGGATGATTAGATTGTGCATATATGCAAGTGTGCAACTGCAAAGGAGATGTGGGATGAGTTACAGAAGGTGCATGAAAGATCAAATCTTAGCAATAAGCTTTATCTCATGAGAAAGCTGTACCAGTCTAAGCTAAGTGATGGCCAGAATATGCAGGACTATATAAGAAACACCCTAGAGATTGTGGAGCATCTCAGGGGTATTGGAGAAGAAATTAAAGACTTTAATGTTGCTGCAGTGCACTTATATTAAGTGGTCTTCCAGAATGTTATCACACACTTGTCACTGCATTAGATGCACGGCCAGATGCTGAGCGCACACTAGAATATGTCAAAGGCAAGCTTGTAGATGAATTCAAGCGAAAAATGCAGAATGTAATCAGCAGTAATGAATCTAAAGGTACCTTCACACGCCGCAATATCGCCTGTAGATCATAAAGGCGATATGTCGCCCCGGAGCAATCGCCGTGAAATTGCCTCACGGTTGCGGCGTGTGATTGGGGAATTTGGCGGCGATAAATTGCCTCTCGCCTGTCGCCTGATTTCTGAACAGTGCTCAGTAATCAGCCGCAATCGCTAAGGCAATATTTCCGTGTCGTGGCGTGTGATAGGGCGATAGTGATGGAAAGTGCGTTGCCTATGATTTCCTGTAGGCGTGCCTCAGCGTGCTGGAGTCCGCGCCCCGTCTGAAATGATTGGTGTGGGCTACTGTGTTCCTATTGGCTGTCACTTGACACCGCGCCATATTTGAAGAGCTGTCCGTTCAGCACCACACATATCTTCTGCTACACAACCGTCCGCTTCATGTATTAGCCAGCCTTCCAGAGCAGGCTGACCAATCGTAATGCTGTTGCGTTGTCCAATGAGCGCGTATGGGGTGTGGTGTAAACCACTGCGGCATACCTATCTCCTCGCCGTGCTGTACATGTACGCCCACATTGCCTTTGGAATTGCGGCATGTGAAGTGGCGATGGAATTTGGCAGGATTGCTTCCGCTGTTGGTGAGGCGATTTCCGGGGCGACACATTGCCTTTCAGGGCGAAATCACGGCGTGTGATACCACCATCGGCGATCTGAGGCGACCATGAAAAACGAGCACGCGCACGTTAGATCATATCGCCAGGCAATATTGCGGCGTGTGAAAGTATCTTTAAACACAGGCAGCATTAAAGACACAGGACTTTCCTAAATATAAGAGCAATCTAAGGGAAACTCAGGAATGTTTTGTCTGTAAAAGGCCCGGCCACCTTAAAGCAAACTGCAGAATTTGGAAAGCAAGAACGAGTCCGTTTAAAAAGCAGAACAGTGATCAAAAGGTGAAAACAGCTATAAAGAAAAGTCTGGATGTGTTGAAGCTGCATTTAATACCAGTACAGGCTCATCTCCAAAGTATATATGGTGTATAGACTCTGGTGCTAGCAGCTATATGACGAATGACAAGGATTTCTTCACTGACCTTGATGAAAGCAAGTCAGAAAAGGTCATCTTAGCTAATGGTCAATATATGACTTCAGAAGGAGTAGGAGACGGCTACCTCCACTGTCCAGTTTCGTCAGCACAAAGCAGAAAGATCCCAGTAAAGAATGTTCTCTATGTTCCCAGTCTTGAAAACAATCTTCTGTCTTTAAAGAAGCTTATGCAAAAGGGGAATGTAGTTACTTTTAAAGACAACAGCTGCATTATAGCAAAGAAGGGTCACACTGTTGCAGAAGGAAAAATCCAAAATGAACTTTATCAGCTAAAATGCAAAGAAAGAGTGTACAGTGCTAGACAAGATCTACATAAGAACTGTATCCATGTATGGCACAGACGTCTTGGGCACAGAGATCCAAAAGCAGTAAAGAAGCTAGGTCAATTAGCATACGGTGTTGAAATCAAGCAATGTAGTCGAATGATGAAGTGCATTAGCTGTCTTAAAGGGAAAATGTCCAGAAAATCCTTTCCTAAAGTAAGCAGCACTAGATCTGCACAGCCACTGGATTTGATACACACAGATGTTTGCAGTCCAATGAGTGTTCAAACTCCAAGCAACAAGAGATATTTTCTCACATTTATTGAGGACTACTCCAGAAATACAGTCTCCTTCCTGCTTCACGGTAAGGATGAAGTTCCACAGAAACTTGAAGAATATCTTGCTGTAGTGTTTAACAAATTTGGAATTATGCCAAAAACCCTGCGTGCAATTATGGGACTGAGTATACAAGTGGCAAGGTGCAAACCATTTTGAAAAGGAATGGAATCGTGATCCAGAGTACCATTTCATACAACCCAGAACAGAATGGCATTGCAGAGAGAAAGAACCGCACTCTCTGTGAAAGTGGAAGAAGTATGTTGTTTGATGCCAATCTACCTGCAACATATTAGGGAGAAGCCATTATGACAGCTTGCTATCTTCAAAACAGACTACCAGGTAAAGCCACAAATAAAACTCCATAAGAGCTTTGGAACTGTGAGAAGCCTAACCTGAAGCACCTCAGGATATTTGGAAGCAAAATGTTTGTATATGTTTCCAAAGAAAAACTTTCCAAGTGGGAATCACATGCAAAACAAGGAGCCCTGGTGGGCTATAATGAAACTCAAAAGGGATACAAAATCCTGCACCCAGAGACCAACACAGTAACAATCAACAGAGCTCTAGTGATTGATGAGAACTCTGTTTCGCTCAAATTCCATGAAGTTACACCAGTCATTCAAGCAAAAAACAAGAAGAATAAGTCACCAAACCCAGACACTGAAAAAGAAAACAGTGAAGTCTGGATAAGCTCTGAAGCCAGCGATGAATAAACAGAAAAACAAAATCAATCTCCAGTCAGGAAATCAGAAAGACCAAACAAAGATATCCCAGCTAGACGACTTTCTTATAGGGTCAGAACAGTTCCTGAATCAGAGCCACAGTCGTGGCAAGGAAAAAGAGCCCTCAGAAGCCATTTCGTCAAAACTCCAGCAATGAGAGTTACAGCCAAGCAGTGGGGGCACTTTTGTATATAAGGACAACCAAGGATGTATTGGACTTACCAACAGTGAGAAGATCAGTGCAAGGACTAAGCACATCGACGTTAAGCATCACCACTTACGTGACTTAGTGCAACGTGATGTACTAAAGTTTGCGTACTGCGACTCTGACAAGATGTTAGCAGATGGTATGACAAAACCATTGCCAAGAGCCAAGTTTGATGACTTCAGAACCACAATGGGACTAACAGGATAAGTAGTTGTTGAGTGGGAGTTTTGGAATATGTTTAGTGCAACAACTCCAATCCTGCATGTGTAAGTGTTGTATTGCTAGATTTGTGCATTGTCAGTAAAGTTAGTTTAAAAAAAGAATGAACACTCCCAGAGGCTCACACACAGGAAATAACATGTGACTGTAACCAGTTTCCTGTGTCTGTGCATGTGAAGAGAAGCACAGCAGCTTGCTAATGCTGCAAAGGGACATTTAAGATGTATATTCCTGTTTCCACAAAGCCCTTCATATCTTTACCTGTTTGTTGCTAATTAAAGCTATGTTCTGTTATCAACACGCTTTCAGTGTATCCTGAATGATCTGCTGCCAATATACACATTGCATATTAGGTTTATTAGCAAACTTTACAAACATTTTGCTGTTTGCAATAAACCATTCCAAAAAAACCTGTAAATATCTCAACACAACTAATATAACAAATGGTTTCTCCAAATTCAACGCAAAATGTCACTTTTTAGTGATGATTCAGTCTCACAAATATTCAGCCCTTTAATCACAAATGTCCTTAGTACTTAGTAGAATCTCTCTGCTACAAACATGATGCATAGCCCAACATCAGCTTTGGACTGAGTTACTGCAGAATCTTAGGCCATTCGTCAGACAAAGGTCTCCAGGTCACTAAAGAATCCAACAATAAAGAACAAGAGAGGCACTCACCTGGTTTCAAGATGAAAGTTTTATTTAATTTCACATCTTCAACAACAGAAGCAGGAGGGAGGATGGGTATTGGATCCATTCTCCTGATCCCCATCTTCTTGATCCCCATCCTCCCGATCCCTATCCTCCAGATTCCCCATCCTCCCTCCTGCTTCTGTTGTTAAAGATGCGAAATGAAATAAAACTTTCAGCTTGAAGCCTAATGAGTGCTACCTACTCTCATTCTTTATTGTCAGATTCATATGGACTGTACCTTCCAGTGTGCATCTCCTCTGATGTGCTGGGCTGTGTAGCAGCGGTGTCTATTGAACCCTGGAATGGCATATATCCCACAGTTTTGTCTGATTTCCCTTTTTATGCTTGATGAACCTGCAGGTCACTAATATTCTTGTGTTTGTTGAACCCACATCCTTCAGATCTCACTAAAGATTTATTATTGGGTTTAAATCAAGAGATTGGGACAACCTCTCCAGAGTTTCCAGCACCTCTTCTGAAATCAGTGTTTATTAATTCATCAATAGAGCTTATTGGTAATGAATTTCTCCTGAAATTGCATTTCTTTGCTGCTTCATTGAGATCATTGTCCTGTTGGAAGGTCCTATGATTTCCTGATACTTAAATCCATCTCTACATTCTGCAGTTTTCCAGTGACAGAAGAAGAAATACAGCCCCAGAGGATCACCAATCTACCACCATGCTTCACTGTAGGCATCAAAAAGTTAACGCCATGCTTCATGTAGGCATCACAGATCTACTGCCATGCTTCACTTTAGACATCACTGAGTCACTGTCATGCTTCACAGTAGACATCATTGAGCCACCACCATGCTTCACTTTAGGCCTCACCTAGCCACCTCCATGCTTCACTGAAGGCTTTACAGACTTACCGCCATGCTTCACTGTAGACATCACCGAGCCACCTCCATACTGTACTGTATGTATCGCAGATCTACCACCATGGTTCACTGTAGGCATCAATGAGCCCCTGTCATGTTCCACTGTAGATATCACTGAGCTAACACCATGCTTCGCTGTAGACATCACCGAGTCACTGCCATGCTTCACTGTAGGCATCATGAAGCCTCTGCCATGCTTCACTGTAGGCATCACCCAGCCACCTCCATGCTTCACTATTGGCATCACAGATCTACCGCCATGTTTCACTGAAGACATCATTGAGCCACCTTCATGCTTTACTGTAGACATCATAGATCTACCACTATGTTTCACTGTAGACATCAACGAGCCATTGTCATGCTCCACTGTAGATATCACCAAGCTACCACCATGTTTCACTGTAGGCATCACAGAGATACTGACATAGTTTCAAAGTTTTTATGTTCATTTGTTTCAACCCATAGCCTGACGAGCCATTGTCATCCTCCACTGTAGATATCACCAAGCTACCACCACACTTCAGTGTAGGGATCACAGAGATACTGACATCATTTCAAAGTTTTTAAGTCCATATGTTTCAACCCATAGCCTAACATATTGATCCAAAGCAAGGCAAAAGAAACCCTTGTGGCAAACACTAAGCTCAACATTGGGGGAAAAAAATTAGTTCCCAACTCCACCACCAGGCTTTACTATAGGCATCACCTAGCCCCTACCATGCTTCACTGTAGGCATTACCGAGCTACCTCCTTGCTTCACTGTAGGTTTCATTGAGTCACCTCCATGCTTCACTCCAGGTTTCATCGAGTCACCTCCATACTTCACTTTAGGCTAGATGTTATTTTCAGCAAATTTACTTCCTCCTCTAGACATACTACTAATTCACAGACCCACAAAGTTCCAGTTTTGTTTCATTGCTCCACAGAACAGAATCACTAAACTATCTTATTTGTTTACTTTTAAGCATATTAAAGAGTCTTTTCTTCTGCTTCTGACATCTTGGAATTTGGTAGAGTTTCAGCATTTGAAGCTGAGTATCATGGGGATTGTATTTTCCCTTTAAAAAAAAATGTGGACACTTTTTTGTATTAACTCTTCAGCAATTAGTGTCTGCTGTCACCAAATCTTTCTGCAGGTCTTTTGGAATCACTGGACAGTTTTTGACCACTGACCTCCTCTGAAATCTCTACAAACCTTGGTATCTTTTTTCTTGTTTGTGTGACACAGTGATGTTTTCCATTTACCGTACTTTTTGGAACCCTCTCTTAACCTAGTTATATTTTTAACATGCAATTAAACATCACGAAAAAAATCCCCCCTAACAATTCAAGTATGTGATGTTGTTTAGCTCAAGGAATCCTCACCCTTAGGCCGTAGACACACTATGCGAGATGCTCGCATGAGTCTCGCATGACTCACCCAGCCGGAACGGCCTCTGCCTCTCTGAACGGGAGTGCGTCAGCTGCTTGTATTTTTATGGAGCTGACCCGCTCCTGTTCAGAGAGGCTGGGGCCTTTCCAGGTGAGTCATGCGAGACCCATGTATCTTGCATGCATCTTGCATAGTGTGTCTCTACCTTTGTAAATCTGTGCTCTTACAGTGTTCACACTTTGAGGCTGCATACTGTTTTTATTTTGTTATTTTTGTGCTGGCATTTTGAAACATTGTGACAAAGCTTTTTTGTCAAAAGATGCAATACAACTTCAGCATATGAACACAACCTTATGGGGGATTGTATTCAGCAGAGACAGCAGTAGTAATTATATGTGACATTTTGTGTTATATTTTGTGGAGCTATTTCAATTGTTCTTGTTTCATTGGTCTATTGAAAACAGTACAAAGTGTGTAATTTTAGAAAAAAAAACATTTGCAATGTAGGTTGAATAATTTTTACTGTGCATTATTAAATTCTTGCATAATAGATTGTGACTCCATATTGCAGAAAGCATAAGTACTCTAAATTAATTTTTTTAAGTGGTTGCCTCTTTATATATACGGTATGTGGTTGTGCTGTGTGACGCAGCAACTTCAATCTGCAACATTGCCTGGGCAATTTGGCAGCTGACTTTCGTAACGCTGGATCGTCGGAGGTTGCACGTGCGATTTATATATGTAACATCTCCTATGCGATTTCGGACAAGTGCCAAAAACGTGCACGCTCCCGTGAAGTTACAGGCGATATCAGAATGATATTGCGACGTGTAACGGTACCCTTAGTGTATGTGGGGTAATATAATCATCTAGCTTTGCTAGATTTGTGGCGCCCCTGCGTACAGGAGGCCACAAAGGGAACTGCAGCCAGGCAGGTAGGACACTTGTTGCACACCAACACCCTCACAGCCCACATAACCCACGTGTAAGAGAAGGTAGCATCCAGCCCTGAGATTAGAGACTCTATGAGATTGAGGGGTGGTGGATTTGGAGGAGTGGGTTGGGCACACACGTAGCCAGGTGACTTGACAGTATATAGGAAGGGGGAGGAGGAAGGAAGTAGTAGGCCGAGGTAGGCTGAGAAGCAAAGACTGGAAATCACACGTCATGTGAGTGTAAGGCCTAGGAGCGCAGAATCTGTACCGAGCCAGTGTGAGCCGGAGGAGAGAGAAAGCCCGTCCGAGGCTGATGAGAGGGACGGTGTAACGCGGGCCCTAGGAACGTAGCTGAAGCTACTGACTGAAGGCGGCGTATACCTCCTATGATACTGAGAGGAACAGAGAGAAAGGAGCCTGGTAGAGCCTCAGACTTGAGGACTGCTGGAGGCTGGGCTGAAGTAGAGTGTCGACTCTAGAGGGGACCGTAGTTTACCCGTCATCCCCAAACAACACGACGGGGGGTCTTAGTTCCAGATTGTGATCCCTACCCAAAGGACAGGCAGCTCAGTGACAAACTAAGGACTCACAGGGGCCCGAGTCACCGCCATACTGTCCAGCGTTTCACACACACACCCGTGGAGACGGAGACCGTAATAGCCCGGAAAGGACACTAAAGACTGTGTAAGGGGTCACAGAGAGAGAGGCCTGGCTGCAGGGAGCAAAGGGAACCCGGAGAGGGAGAATGTGCCCGTGTATTAAGAACTGTACTTGAACTTTGTAAGAACTGTAACTGTGCTGTAAAGTGACTTGAAGAACTGAGAGTAAACACGGAAAACCCTGGAACTGCTTCCCTTGTGTTTCTGCATGAAAGTGATTCTCTCCATACAGGATACAGCCTGTCAGCACCAACACAGAGGAGAAATCCCTGCAGCGTCTGCAAAGTAAGTGTGCTACACACTCCACAATAGACTTAACTCTTACTGCCCCGGGGAACACAGTTCTACCCATTGGAACTATCCCACCTAAGCCGCCATTACATCATCCCCGGAGGTTCTGCAGCAGCGGCGGCCCCCATCACTGGCCGCATAAAGTGGGTGGCGTCACGACTGACATCCCCTGTAAATATCCCCTTTTATTGCCGAGCCCGGGACACGGACCGGACCAGGACCACCCATGACTTCCCCAGTAGCAGACCGGTCCGGTAACGAGTACCCCCGTCCCAGTGGGCCCGACAGATTCCTGACACACATTACCTGATCTGATCCATCATCTGCAGATATTCTAACAGGGTCTGAGTGGGAGTATTAACTCTTAATCTCCTGCTCTTGGAAACTATATTATTGGCACCTATCTCTTTGAGCTGTCTATAGGGGTATGCATTGATTTACGTCTTTGAAATTATAGATTACCTTGTAATCCCAAAAAAAACACTAAATTATGCTAAAAATCCCTTGTATGTGCCTCTTGGATTTACATGTGAAAAGTGCCTTAATAACTCTGTCCCTCAGACAACTGGTAATAACCCTCACAAATCAATCTGTGATTTATTGCATTTAATGCCTGCATAGGTGATTGAAGAATTATATTTAATGTAATGATTATATTTGTACTATCTCCGGACTGTGGAGTGGTTAAAATTTGTTTGTATTTAGAAAATTGCCAATTGAATTGTATAAATTATGATTGTATTACCTTTGGCTCAGACAAGTAGGAGAGGGATACATCCTAATATATCTCTATTGGGGGTGATGCATGGCTGAGTGTAGCCTTTTAAAGGGATCCTGTCACCTCCAGAACACCTCCTAAGCTACCAAAACATGTCCCTGCAGCATCCTATCACTAATCTCACATTTCTTTTGTCTCCTAAAAGCATCCTGTGAAAGTGCATAAAAACGTTTTAATACTCCCTCATTAGTGATTATAATTAGCAGGGGCTATATTCTTTAGCCCTTAGGGCATGTTGTTTTGCAGCCTGAATGATCCACCCTCTCTCTGTCTGTGTGCACTGCTTGTGCAGGCTTTGCCCTCCCCCCTCTCTATCACTCACAGAATGCAAATCATTAGTCCTGCCTTCAGCTCCACATCACAGCATCACAGACAGCGAGAGGGTGGATCATTCGGGGCGTGAAAATGAGCACCTAGGGAGGACTTAGAGTCTCACAGGGGACACCCTGTGAGACTTATTCAGAGACAAGAAGTCTCAGATTTGTAAGTGTATATTGTTGATTATTCCAATGTTATAGAGCGCTTTTTTTATAGAAAAGGAGCACTAATACTGGGTGCAGGGACATGTATTAATAGGGTTGGGGGTGATTTGGAGGGGTCAGGTTCCCTTTAAATGGTTTTACATGTTTGGTGGTTGTTATCTCTATTTTCTTGTTATACAATAAATTTTGCTTGACGTTCTGAAAAAATACCCAGAGGTTGTATCGCTGTTTTGACTTCTTCTCTGTCAAGTAGACTTACTGGGAACTGTTGTTACCAGCCATCAATAAAAGCATACAGGAACCACAACACTGATGAATTAGTCATTATCACAAATAATCATTTACATTCTGGTACCTTATAGATGACCTTGTCTCTGATCGGGGTCGTCTTTTTCTTTTCTTCATCTTGTCCAGACACCATAATGACTTTCACATCTACAACTCATCTCTGCTGATTTCCATCTTCTCCGGTCTTCTGCAGCACATCCCGACACAATACCCTTAAATATAGCAGAATGATCAACATTTTCCTGACTAAAAATATCTGCCCTACAGTGTGCCCTGGAATAAATAATTGCTCCTCCTCAATGTTCCCTACACAAAATATGATTTATACACTGTCCCCTCTTCTGGCGCATGCTCTCCACACTGCCCCCTCATCACACTGCCCTCTCCTTTCCATACTGGGATCCCTGGTCACACTATACTCTACACTGTATCCTCCTATACTGCCCACAGTTTATACTGTTCTCCCTCATCAAACTCCCCAAACTCGACATACTGTCCCCGCATGCTGCCCCCTCTCCATATAGCTCCACACATTCTGTGCCCCTTTACATTTTTCTCATCCCCTACTGTTTCTTCATTACTTCATCCCTTTCTCGCTCTACATCCCCTCCTCACTCCCCATACTGTGTCAGCAGCCATTCTCCCTCCACATACTGTGTCAGCAGCCATCCTCCCTCACTCCACATATTGTGTTCACACCCATTCCCCTCTCACTCCTCATTCTGTGACTGCAGCCATCCCTTCTCCCTCCCCATACTGTGTCCACAACAATCCCCCTCACTCCACATACAGTGCTGCAGCCATCCTCCTGTCACTCCTCATACCGTGTCCATACTGATCCCTCCCTCACTACATATACTGTGCAACATCCATTCCCCTTACTCCTCATACTGTGTCCATACTGATCCCCCCTCACTACATATACTGTGCCACATCCATCCCCCTTACTCCTCATACTGTGTCCATACTGATCCCCCCTCACTACATATACTCTGCCACATCTATCCCCCTTACTCTTCATACTGTGTCCATACTGGGCAGCTCCAATGTGGCTGCTGCCTGGCACTGAGTAGTCAGGACCTGTTCACCATGCAGCACCATCTACACTCCACATGCAATGACCTGCAGTCTGAGCATCAACAAGCCGCCACTACACTAAGCTGGGACAATGGCGTGTCTTCCTCCAACAGACCACGCTTCCTCCTGAAATACTTAGCCAATTACAAGCACTGCACAACTGGCTGTCCGGAGCCAATAGCAGGGGCTGTCCAATTGGGTTGCGCAAAGGATGTGGAAGTGCGAAGGGGGACGAACGCCACCGAGCAACCGCCACTCAGGAGAAACATGGCTGGATGCCTGTATGTACCAAGGGGCGGCACTGGACCTGGTGTGTAAGTTATGGACAATCAGTCCTGCAGCAGAGAGACAATGCATCCTACACCAGGGGCCTACCGTGTTTCCCCGAAAGTAAGCCCCCCCCGATTGTAAGGCCGCCTGGGGGGAAAGGGGGGGCCTGCTAATGTAAGGCCTCCCCCGAATATAAGGCCTTACAACCGGGGGGGCTAATGTAAGGCCCCCCCCTGCTGCTGCTTACATCTTACCCTCCAGCGTCTTCTTGCAGCAGCCAGTGCGTCGGTCCTCCGGTCCCGTCTTCAGCTGTTTCCCGGATCATGTGACCGGCCGGTCACACTAGCGATGACGTCATGCGCTGCGACGGGTCACATGATCCGGGAAACAGCTGAAGACGGGAACGGAGGACCGACGCGCTGGCTGCTGCAAGAAGACGCTGGAGGGTAAGATGTAAGCAGCAGCAGGGGGGCCTCAGAGCTGGGGGGGCAGTGTGCCAGCAGGAGGGGGGCTGTATACCACACTGCTGAGCTGTATACCACACTGCTGGGCTGTATACCACACTGCTGAGCTGTATACCACACTGCTGGGCTGTATACCACACTGCTGGGCTGTATACCACACTGCTGAGCTGTATACCACACTGCTGGGCTGTATACCACACTGATGGGCTGTATACCACACTGCTGGGCTGTATACCACACTGCTGAGCTGTATACCACACTGCTGGGCTGTATACCACACTGCTGGGCTGTATACCACACTGCTGGGCTGTATACCACACTGTTGGGCTGTATACCACACTGCTGGGCTGTATACCACACTGCTGAGCTGTGTACCACACTGCTGGGGGCTGTATACCTGTGCTGGGGGCTTTATACCGGGGTGGCGGTCTGCTGTATTTCCCACCCTCGCCTTATACATGACTATATACGGTGTGTGTGTGTATGTGAGTAGGCTGGGGCTGCCAATATAAGACCCCCCCCCCCCCCCGAAAGTAAGACAGGGGGCCACTTTTGGCCCCCATAAAAATGTAAGACAGGGTCTTACTTTCGGGGAACCACGGTATATAGAAATCATGTGGCCCATTAGTATAAGTTCTTATTGCCCCCCCAAAAATATTTGCCTGCGTCGCATAATAGCATATCTCACAACTTTGCAGCCCTTACAAAGTAATTTTCCTCCTATTGAAGCCCCTTGATTCCCTTTGCGTTACAGCCATAAAGTGTGATGCCAACAAAAGTGCCCCCCCAAACACTATATGATGCCACACAGTGAATTCCTCCATGGGTCATTCCATGTCAAGTGAACCAATGATTATTACCTCTATATTTTTAATTCTTTTGAGATTTTGTTATTTGATAATAGCATGTCAGACAATGCAAAATGTGAAGAGAAAAATTTTTTAAAAAATTTATTTTTTTTTTAAATGATTTTCAAAGTTCGGAAAAAGTGTGAATTTCGCTGTTGCCTGCCTTTACGTTTCTCCTCATAACTCAGGCTAGGAATAAGATAGAGAGACAAAATAAACACCAATCTACTCAGAACTATACAGGCTTTCATCAGATATGTCACAAGAGGATCTTTGTTAATATTTTACCCATGTGATCGCAAGCGCAAAACTTTAAAACGTATTTCCGAAAAATCGGCGCGCTTTAAATATTTCAAAAACTGCCCATGTGTCTGCTTTGCTCTTAGCCACATCTGTACCAAATTTCAAGTTGGGATCGCAATGGGATCATATTTTAACATATTTTACTATTAATAGCGTCAATGGGTCATTCCATATCAAGTGATCTAAATATGAATATTTTTTTTTACCTAACGTCTTTAGATTTTTTTTTTTTTTTTCCTCTATGAAGTACTACTTTAGTTAATTACAAATTAAAAGTTTGGAATTTTTTTCTTCATCAGTTAATTTTTTACAGATTTTTAAAGTTTAAAAAAAGGGTGAATTTTGGCCTGGTATGACTTTACATTTTTTTATCTCGGGCTAGAAATAAGATAGAGAAACAAAATAAACACCATTCTACTCAGAACTGTCCAGGCTTTCACCAGATATGTCACAAGAGTATATTTGTTAATTTTAATTTTTTACCCATGCGAATGCAAACGCAACATTTTGAAACGCATTTCCGAAAAAACGTTTTAATAAAAATTTTCCAAAACTGCCCATGTGTCTTTTATGCTCTTAGCCACATCTGTACCAAATTTCAAGTTGGGATCGTGATGGGATCATATTTTAAAATATTTAACTCTGGTTAATCTCATTTTTATTAAATTTTGAAAAAACATATGAAAGACATACATTCAATCTTTTAACAAAATCTTGAGACATAAAATATACAAAAAGAGAATTCACAAAGTTATTAGTAACTTTAAGATAAGCTGCAAATTTACTTTTGCGCTTATCTCTGGTGCAATATATACTACAATCTAAATATAATTCCAAACACTCAAGTATACAACCTTTCTCAGGGTTTTGAGATGTTCTGATGTCAAGGGGACAAGCAGCCCCAGCAGAATGATTTTTATCACTTGGCCCCTTCTAACAGGTTGACCACGTAAGTGGGTCATTACCCGTTGAGGCCTAGTTGGAATAGTCTATCGACTGGTGTACCGGAAAGGAAGGCCGAAATATTAATGATCTACTCACAGCTCAGAGTTTCCGATACCTGTCTAATGTTCACTAGAATTCTGAAGGTATAGGTGTAGAAAGGAAATACCTAGACTGAATGTATCAGATGGGAAGAAAAGAGAGATAGAAAAGAAGAGAGAGAGAAGAGAAACAAAAACCATTAGAAAAAGTTATACTGGGAAAGAAAAGCCATGTAAGAAAAAAAGGAGGGGGGGGAACGGGTGAGGTATGGGAAGGAGAAAGGGTACTCATCCCACTGGCTCCCCATCAGCCAGAGGTCGAACCATATTATCTGTGCTGGAAAAGATACTCCTAAATTCTGCAGAGTCGTGAAAAAGAATCCATTCAACCCAAATCCCTAAGAATTTGTTCCGAGATCCCGACGCATCAGCTGCGAGCTCCTCCATTCGATATATGTCCATCAATTCTTTGAACCAATCAAGTAGAGATGGAGCCCGGCTTGATTTCCAGAACCTCGGGATCACATTACGAGCAGCCGAGATGCAAAAGCGGAGAATATCCCTCTTCTGTAGCCCAATAGGACCTGGAAAAATGGATAACATTGCCGATTCTGGGCAGCATTCGGCTTGTTTACGTTATCCGGGCGTATGCATTGAAAACCTCAGACCAGAACCGCCGGATTTCCCCACAACTCCACCAAATGTGTATCATTGTACCCTTCTCTTCCCCACAGCGCCAGCAGGTATCAGGGGTTCCAGGGAACATGTTCCGGAGTGTCGTCGGGCACAAGTACCATCTAGTGAGCAGCTTATAGCTTCTTTCTTGTGCAGAACAAGCGCTAGCTAGTGAGTGAGTAAGTATAAAGCATTTCTGCCAATTAGCTTCTGAAATGCTACACCCCAATTCCCTCTCCCAAGCACGTTGGAAGTAAAGGGTGCCCTGCTCTCTCATGGACCCTAAGGCCTGGTATAGAACTGATATTTTGCGCCTCGGTGGAGCCTCCAGTTGGAATAACCTCTCCAATACGTTGGGCGTCAATCTTACCCTGCAAGAGTGGTCAGCTGAATATAAGTATGCTCTGTATTGGAGAAATTCGAATCACTTAAGAGGTCTCGTAGGTTCTTTGAGTTGTAGCTCTGCCATCGGGGGCAAACCACCACTGGACAGAGTCTGTCCTACTCGGGTGTCATCCACAATCCGCCAACATAAAAATCTCTGCCTGTCCAATCTGGGTGGGAAAGATGGGTTGGAAAAAAGGGGAGTCAAAGGGCTAAGTCTGTCGTTTAAGCGGAGGGTTTTCGTCACTAGGTGCCATACCTTCAAGGTGTTTCTGGTCATGTCTGTCAAAGGTACTAGGTCTGTGGGGTCTTTAGGGGAAATCCAAAGCAGGTGTTTCAGCGGAATCCCCAAACCCTCTTGCTCCACCCCTACCCATTTCTTGGAGGACGCATGATAATGCCAATCTAGAGCTCTAACAAGAGAGGAAGCCACAAAGTACGCTCGTATGTTGGGTAGTCCAACCCCTCTTCTGGTCTTGGGCAAGGATAGGATATTCATTCGCAATCTGGACCTCTTGCCCCCCCCAGACAAATCTAAGGATCATAGATTGCATTTTGGAGAGGAAGCCTCTATCCAATAGAAAAGGAACTGTCTGAAAAGTATATAAGAGTCGGGGCAAGACATCCATCTTGACTACGTTTATTCTCCCGAACCAGGATAGCTTTAATTGTCTATAGGAGGTAAATGCCGATTCCGCGTTAGTCAAAAGGGGTTGATAATTTAAATTGAATATTTGTTTAAGATCTTTTGGTATAAGGACTCCCAAGTACTTAATGGCTTCTACTTTCCATTTAAATGGGAACTGTTTAGATAGATGAGAAACCAATCCTCCAGGCAAAGAAATATTGAGTGCCTCGGTTTTGGAGCAATTCACTTTAAAGTTGCTCAATTGTCCGAACCGTTCAAACTCCATTAAGACCGAAGGGATGGAGACCAGGGGCTAGGAGATGTAAAGTAGCAGGTCATCTGCAAATAAGGCTAATTTGTGATGACTCTGTCCCTGCTTGACCCCATGGACGCATTCATTGGACCTAAGTGCAAAATATTTAACTCTTATAGTGTCAATTCAAAAATCACCAAGAACACAATCAGTCATTTTTTCACAATTGCCCGTCAATAGTTTGAATTTGATATAAAGAAACATAGTCTTGTAACATCTCAAATGAAAGCTGTTACCGTTCTGAGTAAAATGATGCCTCTCCCACTTCATTATCTTATTTCTAGCCTGAGATAAAAAAAAATGTTAAGTCATACCAGGCCAAAATTCACCCTTTTTTTAAACTTTAAAAATCTGTAAAAAATTAACTGATGAAGAAAAAAATTCTAAACTTTTAATTTGTAATTAACTAAAGTAGTACTTCATAAAGGAAAAAAAAAAAAAAATCTAAAGACGTCAGGTAAAAAAAAATATTCATATTTAGATCACTTGATATGGAATGACCCATTGACGCTATTACTAGTAAAATATGTTAAAATATGATCCCATTGCGATCCCAACTTGAAATTTGGTACAGATGTGGCTAAGAGCAAAGCAGACACATGGGCAGTTTTTGAAATATTTAAAGCGCGCCGATTTTTCGGAAATGCGTTTTAAAGTTTTGCGCTTGCGATCACATGGGTAAAATATTAACAAAGATCCTCTTGTGACATATCTGATGAAAGCCTGGACAGTTCTGAGTAGATTGGTGTTTATTTTGTTTCTCTATCTTATTTCTAGCCCGAGATATGATAGAAAATGTAAAGCCATACCAGGCCAAAATTCGCACTTTTTTAAAACTTTAAAAATCTGTAAAAAATTAACTGATAAAGAAAAAAAATTCAAAACTTTTTTTTTGTAATTAGATAAAGTTGTTCTTCATATAGAAAAAAAATTTAAAAAATCTGAGGACGTCAGGGAAAAAAAATATTCATTTTTGGATCACTTGACATGGAATGACCCCCATATGCACAGTATGATGACCCTACTTTAAGCCCTTCAACTACACTGGCACAGTATGATCCCCAACTGTGACCCCCACACAGCCCTTCATACAACATAATGGACCTACATACTGTACAGTATAATGGCTCCTACACCTCTTAACACTGTATAAATGCCCCCAACACAACCCTCAAACAGCCCTGCATAAAATATAAAGGCTCCTCACACCCGTCCAAGTATTATCATGCCCCCCATAGAGCCCTCAATATATTACAATGGCTTCCATATAGTATAATTGATCCTATATATTATAATACATAATCCATAGTTCTCCATATAGTATAATGCACCCCATAACCTTCTATATATGCACCCCCATATAGTATAATGTGCCCCCATAGTCCTCCATATCATATATTGCACCCCATAGTTCCCCATATAGTATAATGTACCCCCATAGTCCTCCATACCTCCATATAGTATAATGCACCCCCATAGTCCTCCATATAGTATAATGCACCCCCATAGTCCTCCATATAGTATAATGCACCCCCATAGTCCTCCATATAGTATAATGCACTCCATAGTCCTCCATATAGTATAATGCACCCCCATAGTCCTCCATATAGTATAATGCATCCCCTATAGCCTTCCTTATAGTATAATGCACCCCCATAGTCCCTACATATAGTATAATGAGCCCCAATAGTCCTCCATATAGTATAGTGCACCCCCATAGTCCTCCATATAGTAAATTCCACCCCCATTATCCTCCTTTATTATATTATTGATATAATTTGATTGATATAATATATCAACACCATGGAATCAATGGTGATCTGTAAATAAATATAATAATAATATTGCCCATTACATAGTTTCCCATCAGTGTACTTACTGATTGAAAAAAAAAAGGTAAATACTTACCTCTCTTCTCACTGCTCCAGTCTCCTCAGCATCTGCTCTGTACGTCTCAGTACAGCGGCGCTCAATGATGACATTATCGTGCCCCGCCATGCTGAGCTGCAGAGGGCAGACAGCAGCGGCCAGGACAAGGAAGAAGAATGCTGCTGGCAGAAGCGGTCGGGACTATAGGATGTGGGAGCAGCATCCGCGGGGGGCCACCGCTGGTAAACACACCTTGTATGCACACAGATCTGCATGCCCCGTACACACATGGCTCCGCTCCGTACACATGTGGCTTCGCTCTGTACACCTCGTACATATACGGCTCCACTCTGTACACCTAGTACACACTTGGCTCTGCTCCGCACAACTCGTACACACGAGGCTGTGCTCCGTACGCCCCGTACACACACGGCTGTGCTCCGTACACCTTGTACACACTCAGCTCTGCTCCATACACCTACTACACTCTTGGCTTTGCTCTGTACACCTTGTACACACATGGCTCTTCTCCATATGCCCCGTATTCACTCGGCTCTGCTCCATACACCTCATACACACTCAGCTCTGCTCCATTCACCTAGTACACACGTGGTTGTGCTCCTTACACTTCATACACTCTCGGCTCTGCTCCATACGCCTTGTACACACACAGCTCTGCTCCATACGCCCCGTACACACTTGGGGCTCTGCTGCTTACACCTAGTACACCCTCAACTCCGCTCCATACGCCCTGTACACACTCGGCTCTGCCAGTACGCCCTGTACACACTTGGCTCTGCTCCGCACAACCCGTACATATGCAGCTCCACTCCGTACATCTTGTACACACTTGGCTCTGCTCCGCACAACGCGTACACTCTCGGCTCTGCTCCATATGCTCTGTACACACGTGGCTCTGCTCCATAAAGCTAGTACACTCTCAGCTCTGCTCCATACACCTGGTACTCTCTCGGCTCCGCTCCGTACACCTTGTACACTCTTAGTTCTGCTACATTCACACTGTAAATCCCTCCCGACCCCACACATAAACTTCATCTCATCCAGCACCATGACAACCAGCACAGCAGAGTCCTGCATACACTGAGCTAATCACGAGACCCCTGACTCCTCCTCTCCATTGACATCATCACAGGTCCTGTAAGTACAGAGTGTGGGGCTCTACAGGGGGAGAAGAAAGCCAGCTCACACTGCAAGCGGGGGAGGGCGCAACATGCGGCTGGTGGGGAGAGACCGCGTGCGCTGCAGCAGAAGGCCCAGCGGCGCCTTCCTGCCTGCTGCGCCCGGGCAGATGCCCCGCCAGCCCCTTTCTAGATACGCCACTGGGTGTGGATACAGTAGGTGAGGAGAGAGGACCCTGCCCACGAGGGCTCACTGTCTACAAGAGATATGTGAGGATACAGTGAGGGAGGGGAGAGGATGCTGACCACAAGGGCTCACAGTTTACAAGGGAGGGAGAGGATGCTGCCTGCGATGGATTACATACATTCTACAAGGGAAGGGTGAGGATACAGTTTCTGTGAAAACCCCTTTCAGTAGTCGACAGTTTGCTGTAAATGTTTGCCTTTTCATAATTTTTATTTCGTTTTGCTCTTTTTCAGAATGGGACCAGTTTCCATGTCTTTGACCAAGGCAGATTTGCCAAAGAAGTCCTACCCAAGTACTTCAAGCACAATAACATGGCCAGTTTTGTGAGGCAGCTAAATATGTGTAAGTATATACCGTAATGTGCCAGACATAAATGTCCTCACATTGCTTGTATCTTCCATTGTAAAGGCTGTAATGTGGCTCTAATGCAAATCGCGTCATTTCCGTCATCGGGTGACGTCAGTACACCCACGCCGCATGCGCAGTGCGGGGCTTGAAGCCAGAAATGACGCGATTTGCGTTATTACAGCCCCATTACAGCCTTTACAGCGCCGAGGAGAGCAGGGAGGCGCTGATTACAGTATGCATAGAAGATCACGCCTATTAAGGCGTGATATTAGGACGAAGATGGCCAGCCTTGGTGACTAAAGAATATAGCCACTTTTCATTATCATCACTAATGAGTAAGTTCTAAAACATTTTTCTACAATTTCACAGGATGCTTTCTGCCCCAAAGGAGTGTGAGATTAGTGATACTATGCTGCAGGGACATGTTTGGATAGCTTAGGAGGCGATTTGGGGGTGACAGGATCCCTTTAAGGTCGGGACAAGGTTTGTGCTCAGCTTTTACTGTTACATATTACAACCAAAAAAGTGTACATAAAAGACAATGATTGCAGAACCAAAACGTTTCAGTACAGTGACTGAGAGGACATTCAGTATACAGGGTGGGCCATTTATATGGATGCACCTAAATAAAATGGGAATGGTGATATCAACTTCCTGTTTGTGGCACATTAGTATATGGGAAGGGGGAAACCTTTCCAGATGGGTGGTGACCATGGCGGCCATTTTGAAGTTTATGACCACTTATAAAATGTGTTCAAAGTGCTGCCCATTATTATTATTATCATTATTATTAAGTATTTATATAGTGCCATTAGGTTACATGGTGCTTTACAAGTGAGAGGGTAGACAAAGACAAGTAGTAAAACGACAACAAATCAGTCATACGGGTACAATAGAGCAGAGTATCCTGTCCTCGAGGGCTCACAGTCTAGAGGGGGTGGGGAGGGAGACAGTAGGAGGGGGACCTATTGTGTCGCATTGTCAATGGAACCCTCTTCTCCCACTCTTGACACACTGATAGCAACACAGAAGAAATGCTAGCACAGGCTTCCAGGATCCATTGCTTCAGATGCTGCACATCTCGTATCTTCACAGCATAGGCAATTGCCTTCAGATGAGTGATGAGGCAAATTTTTTTGTGAATGGTGACGTTAACAAACAAAACCAGCGCTATTAGTGTGACTCTAACCCACAGTGGATAGATCCCTCCAAGACTGTTGGGCTACAAAATTGATGGTATGGTGTGATATATGGGGTACAAAGATAGTGGGACCATTCTTCATCAATGGAAACCTCAATGCCACTGGATATCTGAAATTGCTACATGATTCAGCATTTCTTCTGGTTGCATTTCTTCAACCATTTCCATTTTATTTAGGTGCATCCATATAAATGGCCCACCCTGTATATTCGGCCCATTATACTGGTGGATACAGTCTGCTTGAAATTAGGAATATTTCTTGACAAATAACCCAATCCTGCTAAACAATGAATGAGTGAACAAAGCTTTATGCATCATTCACACCTGGATTTCACATATACAGTACAGACCAAAAGTTTGGACACACCTTCTTATGCAAAGATTCTTCTGTGTTTTCATGAGTATGAAAATTGTAGATTCACACTGAAGGCATCAAAACTATGAATTAACACATGTGGAATTATTTACTTAACAAAAAAGTGTGAAACAACTGAAAATATGTCTTATATTCTAGGTTCTTCAAAGTAGCCAACTTTTGCTTTGATTACTGCTTTGCACACTCTTGGCATTCTCTTGATGAGCTTCAAGAGGTAGTTACTGAAAATGGTTTTCACTTCACAGGTGTGCCCTGTCAGGTTTACTAAGTGAGCATACAAGGGATAAAGTGTCGTTAAATCCGCGCTGCTACCAAGGAAGACCAGAAGACTGGAACGTCTGGTTGAACGTATCTGTTTAATCCGACGCGTTTCGGAGCTATTACCCAGCTCCTTCCTCAGGGACATTACCTAACACAACCAGATCAGGTGAGCAGATTCCGCCGCTAAACATTTATCTCTCTATACCTAGGAGATAAGACCCTATTTGCACATTTTAGGTTCACTAAGTGGGATTTCTTGCCTTATAAATGGGGTTGGGACCATCAGTTGTGTTGTGCAGACGTCTGGTGGATACACAGCTGATAGTCCTACTGAATAGACTGTTAGCTGCATTTTTCTTGCAATAATACAAATTCTAAGCAAAGAAAAACGAGTGGCCATCATTACTTTAAGAAATGAAGGTCAGTCAGTCCGAATAATTGGGAAAACTTTGAAAGTCTCCTCAAGTGCAGTTGCAAAAATCATCAAGTGCTACAAAGAAACTGGCTCACGTGAGGACCGTCCCAGGAAACAAAGACCAAGAGTCACTTCTGCTGCGGAGGATAAGTTCATCCGAGTCACCAGCCTCAGAAATCACAGTTTAACAGCAGCTCAGTTTAGAGACCAGGTCAATGCCACACAGAGTTCTAGAAGCAGACACATCTCTACAACAACTGTTAAGAGGAGACTTTGTGGTTCCAACCACCGTGTCTTTGTGCGACGCAGAAAAGGTGAACGGATGGACTCTACATGCCTGGTTCCCACAGTGAAGCATGGAGGAGGAGGTATGATGGTGTGGGGGTGCTTTACTGGTTTGATGCTCATCAAGAGAATGCCAAGAGTGTGCAAAGCAGTAATCAAAGCAAAAGGTGGCTACTTAGAAGAACCTAGAATATAAGACATATTTTCAGTTGATTCACACTTTTTTGTTAAGTATATAATTCCACAAGTGTTAATTCATAGTTTTGATGCCTTCAGTGTGAATCTACAATTTTCATAGTCATGAAAATAAAGAAAACTCTTTGAATGAGAAGGTGTGTCCAAACTTTTGGTCTGTACTGTATGTGGGCTACATTTTTCTTAGGCCAGCTTCACACCGTGGTGTGATCAGATCCGGGGCTGTCCGCTGTGATTTGGACAGCCCCGGACCCGATTTTCAAACAGAACTGGAGGGCAAATATGCCCTCCGGTGTGGTTTGCAGCCGGATGTCGCTGATAGCAGCCGCAGCTGCTGTAATTTCAAGATCGGTCCAGAAATCACAGCAGGGGATAGCCTGTGGTGCTGAGGTTTAGCAGAGCTCGCTCCTAAACCTCAGTTGCCGGTGTCCGGTTCCCGGATCCTCTCGGATCTGGGCAATCCAGCGCCATGGACTCCCATGTTAGGGAGCGTTGGATCGCTGTGGGTTCGGGAGGATCCAGGAGGATCCGATTTGGGCAGATTTTTCGTCCTGGACACAAAGACGTTGCAATGTCCGGAAGGAAAATCCGAATTCACCCGGATCCTCCCGGACAGTTGGAAACTGGATGTCACATAGCTGCCATCTGATTCCATCTGGCACCATTGGGCTGCATTACAGCAAAATCGGGTCCGGGGCTGTCAGGTTTACACCGGACAGCGCTGGACCTCATTGTGCCGTGGTTGTGAAGCCAGCCTTAGAGAGAAAACCCATTCTTATTTTATTCTGTGGCTTTCTTCGTGTCCATTTCTGTACCAAATACGCCCATTCAAGCAAAATGTTCCCTTATAAAAACTATGCAGTGACACTTGTCATTTGTGTTGCACCCATGTGGTCTCCATTTTTCATCAAGGTTACGTTCATTGAATGTATTTTTAGCCTATGTGCTCTCTATGTGCGCTGCAGATATTGCATGGGCCAATGATAATCAATGTGTTTGTTAACATGAACATTATTCCGCGTGATCCAATAATCTGTAGGAAACAAATTGCAGCACACCAAAGGCCCATCCGTTATTTGGATAAAACTCAATGAGTTCAATATGTTCACCATCCACTTTTATAACCCCTTTTGCAAAGATCATAAGGTAAACTATTTGGCTTTTATTATTCTTATTAGTAGATGTAAAGAACTGATGTCATATGAATGTCAAAATAGGAAGATTTTTCATATACTCATCTAAAATTCGCTTTATGCAAAATTTCATATATTTTTTATATGTGATAAAGGGATGAAACATTCATAATTAAACAGACACATGGACCAAAAATGATGAAAATCAGTCTGTTTATTAGCATGTGGGAAAAATAAGTGACCTGTAAATTCCTAATGTTTAGTCCATTATATTTTTATTCTGTTTAGATGGATTTAGAAAAGTGGTGAATATTGAACAAGGAGGACTAGTGAAGCCAGAGAGGGATGACACGGAGTTCCAGCACCTGTACTTTCTGCAGGGGCATGAACATTTACTGGAGCACATCAAGAGGAAGGTGAGACTCAACAGTAAAGGCCCCAGACACACTGGACTAATGTCTGCTGAACCTGTCCATAGCAATGGGATGGATTGACTGTAATATTTTTGGGATCACCGGCCGACTGATGGTGGGGAGAGATGTTGAATGCATGTGTCCAATGTTTTCTCAAGAACACGGAAGCATCGGCTGAGATGGTGGAATCATCAGTCGACGCATCACTTACATAGCTAACAGCCATCTAATGTGTGTGTCCAGATTATCAATCATACTTCCAAAAATCATGTTAGCAATTGTAAAAGATAATTTACAAAAATCTATTTTGCCTTTTTATTTTTACATTCTTTAAGAAGGAATAAAGGGAATTTGTCACCTGATTCATGCTGCCCAACCCATGAGCAGAGCCTGGTGACACGATTACAGTCAGGTATATATTGTTCTGAAATGCTTCGGCAATTCATAGAGAGTATAGATTGAAGGTCCAGGGTCCATAACCGGAGATAAGACCATGTGCTGCTAGAAAAAAGTATATTAAAGTATAAGAACCCTCTGGGCCCCAGAGGTGGCTGTAAATCAGTAGCTGAGCATTTATTATTCTCCCCAGTCATAAACTGAAGCCCAGAAACGTCTAAGTTGGAGTGGATTCTACTTTAGCTTTGGAGGCATTGCTGAGATTCAAATTTAGGATCTCCTGTACACCAAGGTTACGTTCACACGTGGCGTAAATCTGGCGTATTCCTGCATTTGCACAGCACTTTTTTGTGCTTGCGTAAATGCAGTGAAACGCAACGCTGGAAATGCATTCCAGCAAAAGCTATGGCTTTTGCTGAAATGCGTTTGCACGCCGTGTATTCTGGTGTCATTATGCGGACGCGCTTTCACTGCAAAGCGCATCCGCAAAAAGAATGACCATGTCAATGCTTTGTGCCTTTTTTGGCGCACTCTTCCCATAGGCCACATTATAAAATAGGCTCGGAAAAAGCGCAGCATGTGAATGCAGACGTGCTTTTTTGTGCAAAGTGCTAAAAAAAAGCGCCACTGCACAAATACGTGGCAGATGGGCCGTGTGTGAAGACTAAGTTGACACGACTATATACAAAAAAAATCTACAGCAGTAAGTTAAAAAAACAAGACCTAATACAGATTCTTACATTAAAGGATTATCATACAGTACACACCTTCTCATTCAAAGAGTTTTCTGTATTTTCATGACGATGAAAATTGTAGATTCACACTGAAGGCATCAAAACTATGAATTAACACATGTGGAATTATAAACTTAACAAAAAAGTGTGAAACAACTGAAAATATGTCTTATATTCTAGGTTCTTCAAAGTAGCCACCTTTTGCTTTGATTACTGCTTTGCACACTCTTGGCATTCTCTTGATGAGCTTCACGAGGTAGTCACCGGAAATGGTCTTCCAACAGTCCTGAAGGAGTTCCCAGAGATGGTTAGAACTTGTTGGCCCTTTTGCCGTCACTCTGCGGTCCAGCTCACCCCAAACCATCTCGATTGGGTTCAGGTCTGGTGTCAGTGGAGGCCAGGTCATCTGGCGTAGCACCCCATCACTCTCCTTCTTGGTCAAATAGCCCTTACACAGCCTGGAGGTGTGCTTGGGGTCATTGTCCTGTAAAAAATAAATGATGGTTCAACTAAACGCAATCCGGATGGAATAGCATGCTGCTGCAAGATGCTGTAGTAGCCATGCTGGTTCAGTATGCCTTCAATTTTCAAAATTGCAAAGCACCCGCACACCATCACAGCTCCTCCTCCATGCTTCACGGTGGGAACCAGGCATGTAGAGTCCATCCGTTCACATTTTCTGCATCGCACAAGGACACGGTGGTTGGAACCAAAGATCTCAAATTTGGACTCATCAGACCAAAGCACAGATTTTCACTGGTTTAATGTCCATTCCTTGTGTTCTTTAGCCCAATTAAGTCTCTTCTGCTTGTTGCCTGTCCTTAGCAGTGGTTTCCTAGCAGCTATTTTACCATGAAGGCCTGCTGCACAATGTCTCCTCTTAACAGTTGTTGTAGAGATGTGTTTGCTGCTTGAACTATGTGTGGCATTGACCTGGTCTCTAATCTGAGCTGCAGTTAACCTGCGATTTCTGAGGCTAGTGATTCGGATGAACTTATCCTCGGCAGCAGAGGTGACTCTTGGTCTTCCTTTCCTGGGGTGGTCCTTATGTGAACCAGTTTCTTTGTAGCGCTTGACGGTTTTTGCAACAGCACTTGAGGACACTTTCAAAGTTTTCCCAATTTTTCGGACTGACTGACCTTCATTTCTTAAAATAATGATGGCCACTTGTTTTTCTTTACTTATCTGCCTTTTTCTAGCCATAATACAAATTCTGACAGTCTATTCAGTAGGACTATCAGCTGTGTATCCACCAGAGTTCTGCACAACACAACTGATGGTCCCAACCCCATTTATAAGGCAAGAAATTCCACTTATTAAACCTGGAAGGTTTTTGTATTATCAGGATTCCTCCGCGCTGACCTCAGGAGACAATTTTGATTTGATTCTTTATTTGTCCACACACCAAGCAAAGGGAAGCCGACGCGTTTCGTAGCCATGTGGCCACTTCATCAGGGCATTAGTTCTCCCCCTCCCCTTATAAACCTGACAGGGCACAGCTGTGAACTGAAAACCATTTCGGGTGACCACCTCTTGAAGCTCATCAAGAGAATGCCAAGAGTATGCAAAGCAGTAATCAAAGCAAAAGGTGGCTAATTTGAAGAACCTAGAATATAAGACATATTTTCAGTTGTTTCACACTTTTTTGTTAAGTATATAATTCCACATGTGTTAATTCATAGTTTTGATGCCTTCAGTGTGAATCTACAATTTTCATAGTCATGAAAATACAGAAAACTCTTTGAATGAGAAGGTGTGTCCAAACTTTTGGTCTGTACTGTATATCTGTAAAAATCAGATCGTTCTTCATTTACCAAACCCAGACTCCTCCGTCAGACGCAGATAGAGAAGTAACTAGAAAAGAAGGGAGATACAAGAGGCGCAGATTGTGCCCTATCAAACAGACACTATAGTTCTTATGTGGATTATAAGTGTATCCACTCACCTTTTATGGTTGTGAGACTCACAACCAGTTTAAAAGCATAAGGCAGCTGCTGCAGAACCTCCACCAACGCCACAAAACCGCGGGAAATCAGAAGATAAAACTGGAATGGTATCCACGGTCCACGCTGCTGCTCTTTATCCAAGGAATCCACAAGAGGTTATTACCATCAAAAGTTCTTTATTTCATCACACCAACGCGTTTCGTGCTGTCCCAGCACCTTCCTCAGGGCATGTTACATGGCATAACAGCAGACCCTTTTATATGCAGTTACTGATATAAAATCCCTCCCCCAAAAGAAAAAAAAAAACATGTTTTTTTTTCTTTTGGGGGAGGGATTTTATATCAGTAACTGCATATAAAAGGGTCTGCTGTTATGCCATGTAACATGCCCTGAGGAAGGTGCTGGGACAGCACCGAAACGCAGATAGAGAAGTGTGATCTGTCATTGCACAGCACAAGTGTCCTCCAGAGTCCAGTGCTGGCGGCTTTTCACTGCTCCATCAGACACTCAGCATTGTGCTTGGTGTTGTACATCTGCACAGAACACGTCTCCTCCAGAGTCCAGTGCTGGTGACTGTACACCGCTCCATCCAATGCTCAGCATTGTGCTTGGTGATGTACACTTGCACACAATATGTCTCCTCCAGAGTCCAGTGCTGGTGGCTTTACACCACTCTATCCGGGGGTTTAGCAAAGCAGTGGGGCAACATAACAGGGTCTCCATTTCGTGGCTTAGTTACTGCGGTTCCTTCCTTTTCTCAATAATATCACAGCTGATGGGGAAGATTTACGAGGAAGAAGTGTCCTGACCTGACTTGTTTCCCTTGTGGCTCCTGTTTACAGAACACTCTGCTATCAGTGAGCTCTGCTCCACCAACCACTCTATCACATTGTAGTAATGGCAGACGGCATGGTGGCAGGACGAAGTTATAAACCACGGGCAGAAAGCCGGGTGTTATACACTGGGAGCAATTAGACTAAATAAAAATTCTGAATTCAGTGATAAAAAGATGTCTAATACTTTTGTCTATATAGTATTTTACAATATAATACTTTTGTCTAAATAGTATTTTACAATATTTTATAACCTGACACAGATTTTCTGCTTATTAATTTTTATTGCTTATCATATAGACATACATAAGGATGAGTGAGTTAAAATTGGACAGTCTTCAATATTGGGAAAATCAGAGACACCAGATATGGTAAATTGTGTCCTTCTGTGCAGGTGTCTGTTGTGAAAAGTGAGGAGACCAAGTTACGCCATGAGGATGTGAGCCGACTGCTGTATGAGGTGCAGAGCCTGCGGAGTCAGCAAGAAAACACAGAGTGCCAGATGCAAGACATGAAGCAGTGAGTGTATAGACCACTATAGAGCTGACGGAGATGTGACGCCACAAGAAAGATGGCTCGGGATATTCAGACCCTGACTCAGGTCATACCCACTGTCCAGGACAATAAAATCAGTCTGCCAGATCTGAGGTTCCTCCAATCACAGTTCAATTTAAACTAAACCCCATCAATTTTAGAAAACTTCGGCCAAAAGCATCATTCAGAAGAGTGATATCTATCCCAATCTGATTTATGCTGCCTATTCCACTGGTAGCATAAATCAGATCATGGTTGCTTGATTACAACCAGGTATATACCGTATTTTTCTGAAATGCTTTGGCAATTCAGAGACAATATACTTTACAGATCCATTCGTGTCTTCCCAATGCTGCTGCAGGTGATTGACAGGTCTATCCCTATGTGCATGCAATGGAGCAACCTGTCAATCGCATGCAGCAGTGCTGGGAAGAGTCGGCTGTGACTTATAATTTCAGAGAAAAATATACATAGCTGCAATCAAGTAGTCATAATTGGATTCATGCTGCCCGAAGTTTGGGCAGCATAAGTCAAATGACAGATTCCTGTTAAAATAAGAACACCAGAAAATCCAGGGAGAGGCAGGTTCCACCATCGTGCTTATCTGTATAATGCATCTATAATGTGCAACTGCCGCAAAGACCGGGGTACTTGTTAGCCGGCAGTCTTTCAGAGATGTCACGGTGGCTATGGCCCAGCGCCTTGGCCCTGGCCGTGCAGGAATCTGGCTTTAATACAGAGGATGATAAGTTTGTACGTGATGCTACCTGTGGTACCGGGTCAAGGATGACCAGAGCTGCTGTTTTGGACCTCTGGGACATATGGTGCTGCAGCTGAAATGGTAACGCTCCCCACAGGTGGAGCAGGGCCCCAGGGTTGGTGTGAGAGTCTATAGGGATGATGGGGGTTGTTTGTTAGGGTGCAGGAGGCAGCAAGGAGAGTGCGGGAAATTACAGGAGGACATGAGTTGCAGTTCTTTTACCTTAACTGGTGGTTCTCAGGAATTCCAGCCCAGCCGGGGCAACGTGTCTTTCCCGTCAGCAATCTGGTTAACTCCCAGGCCTGCCGGGAAAGACCCCCTTCTGTATGCCTTTCCAGGTTACCTTCCTCTGTGCTGGTTTACTCGCCACTCCTGCCCTGCACCTTCGTTCTACAGTGTCCCAAACTGATGGCTGCAGGCCCAGTCGAGCGACGGGCGACAAGTCCTCCGACCCTAATTCTAGCTACCGCCCTGCGGATTGTCCACGGTAGTTGACCACTGCACATAAAGCCCAGTGGTCGCTGGTTTCCTGGTTCAACCTTACAGAGTTGTTGCCAGATTGGGGCCTGTCCCCTCTTTCAACCAGCTGTCCTAGAAACGACCTCAAAGGCGGTTGCAGGTTCGGGGTCCCTCTGGCTGGAGTTTCCTCGGCCGACCTACCCACCGGTCCTCTTAGGCGCCAGCACTAGCCTCCCCTAGAGCTCCATCTCTCTTGATGTTTCTCTCATTCAACTGAGTCTTGCAGACTAACTCCAGCAGACTGACTAACTCCTCCTGCTCTCTCGTTTTCTAGCCTTCTCCTCCCACCCCCTTAGCTACTCTTTCCTCCAGCCACCAGATGGGGTCTGCCCTCTCAAGGGGCTCCTCTGCCCTGCATCCCCTGGCCTGGAGTTGGGAATGGTATTGGGTGCAAGTGTGTGTGGGTCTCGTCATTGTGTCCCCATCTTACCTGGCAGTGGGATACCACACCTATGGATTAAGTGCAGTACCTCTGTGGCAACCATACCGCAGGGGTGCCAAAAATGCACTACGCAGAAATCATGTTTCATTCACTTCAGTGATAAACTTGCCTCATACTGGCAATGTTCAGATGCACAGATTAATCACAAGACAGGTAGTGGTTATTATTGATAATAGGATTACTGACACTGTCCATTTCCTTTTAGGCAGAATGAAGTCCTGTGGCGAGAGGTAGTGTCTCTAAGGCAAAACCATTCTCAACAGCAAAAGATTATTAACAAGGTGAGTGTCTAAGTCCTTATAAGTGGCTAAATAAGAATAGGATTAGAAATGATTAACTACAGAAAAAGTTGGAAATAATTTCCTAAATATTTTTATTTTTAAAATTACACTCACTTTGTCTAGAGTCTAGACAAAGTGAGACTCTAGACAGCTAATCATTATAGTACACTACAATGACCATCGTCTTGTTACACTGAGAAAAAAATGTTTTAGGGTGCTTTCACATCAGCAGTATTGCAATTTCGCGGTAAAATTGGCAGATGTCGCCGCACCTGACGGATCTACCGCGTAACGGCAGGTTTGCAGCACCGATCCGGCAAACCCATTCATTCTTTATGGGGCTTGCGGTTAGGTGCAGCAAGTGTGCTATTGCCGAATCTGGCAGATCTGGCACTTGCAGTTTTGCCGGATCTGCTAAAAAAAAAAAACACAGGCGTTAGGCAGCAGATCCAGCAGATGCGGTAAATCTGCTGGATCTGCCGCAATCAGCGAAAAACGCTTAGGCCCCTTTCACATCAGCGTTTTTTTTTAACATTTGTGGCAGATTTTCCGCATCTGCCGCAAGTGCAGCCGGTATGCGGTAATCCCGGCAGATGCGGTTTTTTCACCGCATCTGCCGCGATTTGAAAAAAACGCTGATGTGAAAGGGGCCTAAATCAGGTGATGTGCATCTCTGTAATTGTGGCGCCCTGCAACGAGTGCGTCACAGGAAAGTATTGCATCCCTGACAGAAGATGTAATATCTTCCGTCTCAGTGATGAAATGGTTAAACCCAGAGCTCCACATACCACATGCACCACTTAGAGGTAGAGGGCCAGTCAGGTCCTGGTGGGAGGAGTGAAAGGTGTAGTGTGGGGGAAGTTAGAAACGTAGGAGTAGTGGTTGGAGAAGAAGGAATGAAGGAACAGGGACTTACACAGTGCCGTTCAACCCTGGTACAGAAACTTTACCGGCAGAACACCATCAAGTGGTGACTCAGACCGGAACACGGGCAACTAAAGCAACTAAGCAACGGGTAAAAGACACCCATGCCCAATCTCACCGGACACCGGTTCCGAGGCAAACAGACGTCCACCGCTGTTCTGCAAACCGGAGTGACGGAGTAGCTTTTTAGGAGCGCCTCACTACAGCCCTAAATCAGCAGTCTTACCGGCGAGGTACCTACCAGGACTCTTCCCTAGTTAACGTGACCAAGCTGAAGTCCACCCAGTACCCGATCCGGTGCACTAAGGCAGCAAGGCAACCAGAATAGAACGGTTAGATAAAGGAGGGACACCGTGGAGCTCTGGACTAAGACATTCATCGCTGGGGCCACCCGGTCCGTTACCTACAGACTGTATGCTGTGTACCACACCAATCGTACAGTAAAGACCCGTTACAGAGGAGCATTGTGTCTGCGCATTTCTTCCAGAAACTGTTATTAGCCTTGCTCATCAAAATACCCAAGCTGCCGTATTCCATCCCGTGCAGCTCCTGGCCCTGGGGACTACTGCTTATCCTGTGGGGAGCATCCCATCTAGCTGCCGCACATCCCCCGGAGGCCCACGCACCGCCGGTGCCATCATCGGATACCCACAGGTGGCGTCACGACAATCAAGAAACATCTCCATCCTTTAATCCCCTTTGATCTGACCACCGGGCCCCACAGCCTCAGGCGCCGAACCGTGACAAGTGCTGCATCGCCTGAGACGTGAGCATCCGGCAACGCTGAGTCATAATGAGGAGGGGTGTGGTCTAATGACATCAACACCCTATATAAGATGTGCTTAATTATTAGGCAACTTTCTTTCCTTTCCTTTGGCAAAATGGGTCAGAAGAGAGATTTGACGGGCTCTGAAAAGTCCAAAATTGTGAGATGTCTTGCAGAGGGATGTAGCAGTCATGAAATTGCCAAACTTTTGAAGTGTGATCACCGAACAATCAAGCGTTTCATGGTAAATAGCCAATAGGGTTGCAAGGAGCATGTTGGGCAAAAAAGGCGCAAAATAACGGCCCATAAATTGAGGAAAATCAAGTGTGAAGCTGCCAAGATGCCATTTGCCACCAGTTTTGCAATATTTTAGAGCTGCAACGTTACTGGAGTATCAAAAAGCACAAGGTGTGCCATACTCAGGGACATGGCCAAGGTAAGAAAGGCTGAAAAACGACCACCTTTGAACAAGAAACATAAGATAAAACGTCAAGACTGGGTCAAGAAATATCTCAAGACTGATTTTTCAAAAGTTTTATGGATTGATGAAATGAGAGTGACTCTTGATGTGCCATATGGATGGGCCAGAGGCTGGATCAGTAAAGGGCAGAGAGCTCCACTCCGACTCAGATGCCAGCAAGTTGGAGGTGGGGTACTGGTATGGGCCGGTATCATCAAAGATGAACTTGTGGGACCTTTTCGGGTTGAGAATGGAATGAAGCTTAACTCCTGGACCTACTGCCAGTTTCTGGAAGACAACTTCTTCAAGCAGTGGTACAGGAAGAAGTCAGTATCATTCAAGAAAAACATGATTTTCATGCAGGACAATGCTCCATCACATGCATACAACTACTCCACAGCGTGGCTGGCCAGTAAAGGTCTAAAAGAAGAAAAGATAATGACATGACCCCCTTGTTCACCTGATCTGAACCCCATAGAAAACCTGTGGTCCCTCCTAAAATGTGAGATCTACAGGGAGGGAAAACAGTACACCTCTCAGAACCGTGTCTGGGAGGCTGTGGTGGCTGCTGCACGTAATGTTGATCGTAAACAGATCAAGCAACTGACAGAATCTATGGATGGAGGCTGGTGAGTGTCATCATAAAGAAAGGTGGCTATATTGGTCACTCATTTTTTGGGGCTTTGTTTTTGCATGTCAGAAATGTTTATTTCTAAATTTTGTGTGGTTTACCTGGTGAAAATAAACTAGTAAGATGGGAATATGGGTTTTTATTAAGTTGCCTAATAATTCTGCACAGTAATAGTTACCTGCACAAACAGATATCCTCCTAAGATAGCCAAATCTATAAAAAAAAACACTCCAACTGCCAAAAATATTAAACGCTTTGGTATTTGAGTCTTTTAGGTTGATTGAGAACATAGTTGTTGATCAATAATAAAAATAATCGTCTACAATTACAACTTGCCTAATAATTCTGCACACAGTGTATATGGGAGGGGGAAAACGTTTCCAGATAAGTGGTGACCATGGTGGCCATTTTGAAGTCGGCCATATTGGATCCAACTTTCTTTTTTTCAATGGAAAGAGGGTCATATGAGACTTCAAACTTATGGAGAATTTCATAAGTAAAACAATGGTGTGCTTGGTTTTAACGTAGCTTTATTCTTTCATGAGTTATTTACAAGTTTATGACCACTTATAAAATGTGTTCAAAGTGCTGCCCATTGTGTTGCATTGTTAATGCAATCCTCTTCTTCCACTCTTGACACACTGATAGCACAGGCTTCCAGTATCCATTGTTTCAGATGCTGCACATCTCGTATCCTCACAGCATAGACAATTGTCTCCAGATGAGTGATGAGGCAAACTTTTTTGTGAATGGTGACGTTAACAAACAAAATCACCGCTGCTTCATCCCCTGATGAAGTGAGCACTGTGATGCACAGGTCACGAAACGTACATTGGGGTGGTGACTGGGACTACTCCTCCTCCGGCGCCCCAGTGTTTGTGGTATATAGCTTCTCATCCAATGGGTAACTGAAATTAGTCTGGGTGTTTACTGATCATCTAATGCTATATGATTTAACCTGTCTATGATTGTATCTCCTGTTGTAGCGCTTTATGTAAGGAAAATACCATTGCTGATTGTTGTATGCACTTTCATGTGAAAACAATCCTAGTGTAAATACTGTAAATACTGTAATGTTAAAGATGGAATTTAAACAGAATGTATGATGTAAATATACTTGATTTGGGCTGACCCTATACCTCATGCATGTGTGCACTCTGCCCCCTGTTATGTGCCTTCTTGACTCGGAATAATGAACCCCTTTAATTGCAAAACTGAAGCTTATTCTCTCTTTCCTCTTTGTATGTAAATTTAGCTGAGTTGCTTCATGAGGGAGGACTACAATTGTAGATCCTGCCCTCAAGATGATTGGAAAATTCTGTCTAATCATTTAACTAAATAAACAAAATAAAGCATGGAGAGGCTCCTTAATCAGCAAGGCTTAGTGATGTCAAAGTTTTTATGACTTTAATTTATATGAAAATCTGGTGTCTTAAGACTTCAGTGTCTTTGAACAACATTCTTCAGATGTTATATTGAGCCATAAATCCATCACTTAGGTTTAGCCCTCCCTGGACACAATCGAAGGTTCCAATTAATTTGAATTCACAGACCCTTCGATGTTTTTGTGATTTTAAATTACCTCTCAAAGTTAAAACTTTCATATTTTTAATGTTATGTCCTTCACTAGAAACATGTTTGGCTACTGGAAAATTGATTTTTTTGGTGTGTAACTTTGTGATGATGATACTTCATCCTTACTCTTAGCCGTTGTCCAGTCTCACCAACATAAAAAGTCCCCAAAGGACAAATAGTACACGTAATTAAATACACAACATTGGAAGAGGAGCATGGGAATGTCCCAGGAATCTCATAATCCTGTTGTGAGTTGGGGATCTGAATCCTGTCTCTGGTCTCTATGTGAGCACAGGTCTTGCAGCTCTTCATATTGCATGGATAAGTTCCTCTTGGTGTATCTGAGGGCATTGAACTTCGGACCATGATGTTTCTTAGATTGGGAGGCTGCCTGTAACACAGCAAGGGAGGGTCTTTGACTATTATTTTTAGTTGGTCATCCTTGTGTAGGATATGGTGAAGTTTCCTAGCAGTTTTGCTTAGTACCTCAAGCTGTGGGTTGTAGGTCACCACCAAAGAAACAGGATGGTTTGCTTATTTTTCTCTGTATTGGAGTGCTTGACTTCTAGCAATCCTTGTGGCCTTAATGATCTGATCCTCAATGGAGGTGGGATGGTAGCCTTGGCTTAAAAATGTCTTTTTTAGATGGTTTAAAGGGCCTGTCACACGTGTCAATGTCGCCTGCGATATCGCTCATGCGTCACAAATTATTAATCGCCTGAGCGATGTGGAATTATCGTAGGTAAGATGTCACACGCGTCAATATGACCCAGCGATGCGGTGATGTCGCCATCTTGCGAGCGATTTTATTTAGTCGCTTGTACGATGTCAAAATAGAAAATACGTCGCTGAGTTTAGTGTCACACACAGCGATGCACAAGGTCTACTCAGCGATGAGCGACAGGATTTACATCTGGCAGTGAAACCTGCGATCGGTGATCAGCGACATATCGCTGGTTGCATCGCTTGGTCACACGCTTCAATGTCGCTCCTGCGTCACTTTTATGTCGCTTGAGCGACTGAAAATCCGTGACGTACGAGCGACATTGACAGCGATATCGACGCGTGTGACATCCCCTTAAGTGTTCATCCCTTTCTGCTGGGTTGGAGCAAATATGATTCATTAAATGGAGACCAGAGACAGGATTAAGGTCACCAACTCACAAAAGGATTATATGATTCCTGGGACATTCGCATGCTCCTCTTCCAATGTTGTGTATTTAATTCTGTGCACTATATGTCCTTTGGGGACTTTTTATGTTGGTGAGACTGGATAACGGCTAAGAGGATGAAGTCTCATCGGCACAATTACACACAAAAAATCCATTTTCCAGTAGTCAAACATTTTTCTAGTCAAGGACATAACATTGAAAATATGAAAGTTTTAATTTTGAGAGGAAATTTCAAATCACAAAAACATTGAAGGGTCTGTGAATCCAAATTAATTAGAACCTTTAATTGTGTCCAGGAAGGGCTAAACCTAAGTGATCATAAAAACTTTGACATCACTAAGCCTTGCTGATTAAGCAGCCTCTCCAAGCTTTGTTTTGTTTATTTAGTTAAATGTCCATTTATTCAAGTTGTTCATGTATATATTTTGAGTTTCTTTCAATATTTTGTCATACCATGCCTGATGAAGGGACCTAAGGAGTCTCAAAAGCTCGCCTTGTAACATCACTTATTTTATTTTTGTTAGCCATTAAAAGGTATCACAACTACAAGATTGTTATCTTGTTTCTCCCACTGAGAGCAATCAACATCTTCATCAATAGAAACTAGGGATGGGCGAGTCTACTCGCTAGGACTCGGGACTCGGCGATTCTGAAGGTACTCGCAGGACTCGTTACTCGGCGAATCTCCCAGCTTGGACTCGCACAGTGACGAGTCCAATGGAATTCAATGGCAATAAGCTTGACTCGTCACAGATACCCGCTGTCAGCAGCGAGTCTGAGCGAGTCTACGATTCCGAGTCCTACGAGTCTACGAATCCGAGTCCTGTATACTGTATTCGGGATTCGGACTGTGGAATACAGAATCTGTTATGTTGCGAGTCAGCACAGCGTGCGTGTTAGGTCAGAAAACTTGTGAAGATAGCCAATCATAGTCAGTAATGGCATAGCAAAGTTGGTTGTGTCAGGACTATGATTGGCTGCTGTCCATCGTCATGCCTATGTCATCTATGACAGGCAAGGCAGTATATAAGGCTTGTCCCCGCCATTTTGGGCACATTCCTGAGACGATCTGACCTAGTATAGGGAGAGAGAGATATATGCTGGAGCAGATCAGGGATTGTCAGTGTAGGGAAGATTCCTTATATTAACCCAAAAAGCTCTTCTGAGAGCTAGGAGGAGGACGGAGTAGTGCTGTGTAGGCAGGCAGGCAGGGAGGGAAGGAAGGAGAAGCCTTAGTGCACACAGGACGGACCTCATAGCTTAGCTTACTCACTCAGCTTTGCTAACAGCTGCAGTCAGAGGCTTAGCTGAGGTGCTGTTTCATTTTTGTTTTTGCACCAGATCGATTTTTGTTCCTAATAAGCCATAGAGCGTTATTTTTTCTGTGGCAGACCAGTGCGTTGCTGCTAGCACGTACTCCACCTTAGGGAGTGTAGTGTGCGGCTTCACTGCCAAGTGTGAGTGCGCACACTTACCCCGCCAGCAAGTGACGCATTCAGCTAACCTAACCACATCTCGGTGGCTGTGCGAACTTCTAACCAATTTTTTTAGGGAGTGTAGTGTGCGGTTTCACTGCCAAGTGTGAGAGCGCACACTTACCCCGCCCGCAAGTGACGCATTCAGCTAACCTAACCACATCTCGGTGGCTGTGCGCACTTCTAACCAATTTTTTTAGGGAGTGTAGTGTGCGGTTTCACTGCCAAGTGTGAGAGCGCACACTTACCCCGCCAGCAAGTGACGCATTCAGCTAACCTAACCACATCTCGGTGGCTGTGCGCACTTCTAACCAATTTTTTTAGGGAGTGTAGTGTGCGGCTTCACTGCCAAGTGTGACAGCGCACACTTACCCCGCCAGCAAGTGACGCATTCAGCTAACCTAACCACATCTCGGTGGCTGTGCGCACTTCTAACCAATTTTTTTAGGGAGTGTAGTGTGCGGTTTCACTGCCAAGTGTGAGAGCGCACACTTACCCCGCCAGCAAGTGACGCATTCAGCTAACCTAACCACATCTCGGTGGCTGTGCGCACTTCTAACCAATTTTTTTAGGGAGTGTAGTGTGCGGCTTCACTGCCAAGTGTGACAGCGCACACTTACCCCGCCAGCAAGTGACGCATTCAGCTAACCTAACCACATCTCGGTGGCTGTGCGCACTTCTAACCAATTTTTTTAGGGAGTGTAGTGTGCGGTTTCACTGCCAAGTGTGAGAGCGCACACTTACCCCGCCAGCAAGTGACGCATTCAGCTAACCTAACCACATCTCGGTGGCTGTGCGCACTTCTAACCAATTTTTTTAGGGAGTGTAGTGTGCGGTTTCACTGCCAAGTGTGAGAGCGCACACTTACCCCGCCAGCAAGTGACGCATTCAGCTAACCTAACCACATCTCGGTGGCTGTGCGCACTTCTAACCAATTTTTTTAGGGAGTGTAGTGTGCGGTTTCACTGCCAAGTGTGAGAGCGCACACTTACCCCGCCAGCAAGTGACGCATTCAGCTAACCTAACCACATCTCGGTGGCTGTGCGCACTTCTAACCAATTTTTTTAGGGAGTGTAGTGTGCGGCTTCACTGCCAAGTGTGACAGCGCACACTTACCCCGCCAGCAAGTGACGCATTCAGCTAACCTAACCACATCTCGGTGGCTGTGCGCACTTCTAACCAATTTTTTTAGGGAGTGTAGTGTGCGGTTTCACTGCCAAGTGTGAGAGCGCACACTTACCCCGCCAGCAAGTGACGCATTCAGCTAACCTAACCACATCTCGGTGGCTGTGCGCACTTCTAACCAATTTTTTTAGGGAGTGTAGTGTGCGGCTTCACTGCCAAGTGTGACAGCGCACACTTACCCCGCCAGCAAGTGACGCATTCAGCTAACCTAACCACATCTCGGTGGCTGTGCGCACTTCTAACCAATTTTTTTAGGGAGTGTAGTGTGCGGTTTCACTGCCAAGTGTGAGAGCGCACACTTACCCCGCCAGCAAGTGACGCATTCAGCTAACCTAACCACATCTCGGTGGCTGTGCGCACTTCTAACCAATTTTTTTAGGGAGTGTAGTGTGCGGTTTCACTGCCAAGTGTGAGAGCGCACACTTACCCCGCCAGCAAGTGACGCATTCAGCTAACCTAACCACATCTCGGTGGCTGTGCGCACTTCTAACCAATTTTTTTAGGGAGTGTAGTGTGCGGCTTCACTGCCAAGTGTGACAGCGCACACTTACCCCGCCAGCAAGTGACGCATTCAGCTAACCTAACCACATCTCGGTGGCTGTGCGCACTTCTAACCAATTTTTTTAGGGAGTGTAGTGTGCGGTTTCACTGCCAAGTGTGAGAGCGCACACTTACCCCGCCAGCAAGTGACGCATTCAGCTAACCTAACCACATCTCGGTGGCTGTGCGCACTTGAAACTAATTTTTTTAGGGAGTGTAGTGTGCGGCTTCACTGCCAAGTGTGACAGCGCACACTTACCCCGCCAGCAAGTGACGCATTCAGCTAACCTAACCACATCTCGGTGGCTGTGCACACTTGAAACTAATTTTTTTAGGGAGTGTAGTGTGCGGCTTCACTGCCAAGTGTGAGAGCGCACACTTACCCCGCCAGCAAGTGACGCATTCAGCTAACCTAACCACATCTCGGTGGCTGTGCGCACTTCAAACCAATTTTTTTAGGGAGTGTAGTGTGCGGCTTCACTGCCAAGTGTGCGCGCGCACACTTACCCCGCCAGCAAGTGACGCATACAGCAACACCTAACTCCAACTTGGTGACTGTGCATTCATCTACAATGTCTCAAAAAAAAACAATTACCAAAAAGGATGTTGCAAAGGGACAGGGACGAGCTCGTGGCCGCAGCAGTCTTGCCCAAGAAGGCACTGGTACAAGTACACAGCCTAGGATTGATAGAACGTCCTTTTTTCTACCTAGAAATCCCAGTACTCAAAGAAAACGTGTGTTGAGGCCGGATGAGCATGACAAGATAACATCTTGGATGGCTCAGACGCCCTCGACCACTGGTTCTTGCAGTACGCAATCATCCGTGGCAAGACATTCTAGTGTCGCTACAGACAATGCAGCGCCATCCAATCCTCAAAGTCGTCATATTGCCTCAACCCATCGGCAGCCAGAGGAAAATTTGAATATGGACCTTGGTCACTCGGATGACTTATTCGGTTCTTATCAAGGGGTTTCTTTGTCACTGCCTGACGAGATACTTGAAGTAGACGAAATGTCTACTCATGGCCAAAGTTTGGAAGTAGCGCGTCCTGAGGAAAGACACTTTCACGAAATGCAAACAGTATCTCAGGAGGTGGATGATGATGAGGATGATGAGACACACATCTCATCTGGCCAGCCTGCTCAGTCAGTTTATCCAGAATCCTTTGAACTGGAAGGGGTGGATGATGACACCACAGATCCTACCTGGATTGCTGAATTGCATAGCCAAGAGAGCAGCCAGGAGGACGAAAGTGGCTATGTACCACTGGCAAAATCACAAAGGCGTACTGTCTCCAGAACACAAACTGTGAGAACAGTTGCCCAAATAGCGTCAACTGTGGCACAAACTGTGCCAACTGTTGCACAAACTGCAAACACAGTTGCCCAAAATGTGTCCACAGTTGGTGTTGAACAGAGTCATCCTCCTCTTCCTCCAATTAAAAATAAAGGACGAACAGCCAGTGTGTGGAAATTTTTTAAGGATAGCCCAAACATTACCAAATATGGTTATCTGTAAGATGTGCCAGGCAAGGCTTAGCAGAGGCACGGTAAAAGGAAACCAGAGCACCAGCAGTATGCGCAAGCATATGTCTCTTAAGCACCCAATTCAGTGGGCACCCTATCAGGGTTCAAAATCAGTGCCTTCTGATCCAAACACTTCCAGGCCACCTCAGATACATCCTTCACCAGCAAGTGTTCAGGCTTCAGCTCCTGCTCAAGCGTACTCCTCCCAAGGTGCTTTACAAGACAGACATGACAGTAGTCAATCCTCTTGTCAGTCTGGTCCAAACGTGCAGTTGTCTGTGCCACAGCTGTATGAAAGACAGCGGAAGTTCCAACCGACACACCCATATTCCCAAAAAGTGACAGCGAAAATAGCCAAGTTGTTAGCTGTGGAAATGCTGCCGTTTAGGCTTGTGGGTACAGAGTCTTTTCGGGAGTTGATGGCTGAGGCAGCACCACGATACTCTGTACCCAGCCGTACTTTTTCTCACGTAGTGCCGTTCCCGCCTTACACCAGCACGTGGTTAACAACTTAAAACGTGCTTTAACAAATGCTGTCACCGCCAAAGTCCACCTAACTACGGACACGTGGACAAGTAGTTGTGGACAGGGCAGATACATTTCACTAACGGCTCACTGGATCAACCTGGTGGAGAGTGTCCCAACTTCTAAAACTGTACCATCTGACATACTTCCAACTCCACGAATAGCGGGCCCAACATCATTCCGGGTGTCTGCCTCCTCATATATGTCCAGTGCCCAATCTGCTTCTGCCACTTCCTTGTCCACTGCTGAGCCTCAAGCACCATCACGTCCGAGTTGGGAGCTTTGCAGTACTGCTTCTGCAAGGCGACAACAGGCTCTTCTGAAGCTTATCTGCCTAGGTGACACACGTCACACTGCAACAGAGTTGTGGAAAGGTCTCAAGCAACAGACCGATGAGTGGCTGGCCCCACTGGAACTACAACCAGGTCTAGTTGTGAGCGATAATGGTGCAAACCTTGTGGCGGCAATAAAGCACGGTAAACTTGTACATGTGCCTTGCATGGCGCATGTCCTGAACCTGGTAGTTCAGAAATTCCTCAAAATATACCCAGAGTTATCTGAGCTACTGGATAAGGTGAGGCGAATTTGCGCCCACTTTAGACATTCGTCCACAGCAGCTGCAAGTCTTTCTGCCCTTCAAATCCAATTTAACTTGCCGAAACACAGGCTAATTTGCGACATGCCTACGCGATGGAACTCCACCTTCCATATGCTGGCAAGGTTTAATGAGCAGCAGAAGGCAATTGCGGAATTTCAGCTGCAACATGCCCGTCAACCTGGAAGTCATACCACACACATCGGTACTTTCGAGTGGGTCTGGATCGCTGACCTTTGCGAGTTGCTGGATAACTTCGAATACTGTACCAAACTCGTCAGTGGGGATCAGTCGATTATAAGTCTCACCATCCCCATGCTCTGCCTGCTCCAAGAATCCCTATTGAATCTCAAAACAGATGCTTTGAGAGCACAGCGGATGGCTATGGAGCCAGAATTGAACATCGCTGATCCTAGCCACCCTAGCCAATATCAGCAGGCTACATTGGTTCAGGAAGATGTTGATGAGGGTGATGATGAAGAAGATTTATTTTTCTCTGGTACTGATGTGAACCCTGATGGGACTCCCAACCCTACGTTTATGTCGGTACAGCATGGGTGGGCTGAAGAGGAGGAGGCGGACACCGATTTAGAGGCCACGACGCGTAGTGATCTTCATTCTGTTGTAACCGAGGAGATGAGTCTTTGCAGCTTAGCACACATGGCTGAAGTAATGTGTCAATGTGTCTCCAAAGATCCACGCGTCATACACATCTATGACAGCGACCTCTACTGGTTGTCAACGTTTTTGGACCCACGGTACAAAGACAAATTTCAGTCGCTGCTGTCGCACTCATCCAGGGGCTTAACGATGGATCATGTAAAGAGGGTTCTTCTTGATATTTTGCTGGCAATATCACCGTCTGAATCCGCTATACATCGAAGAACCAGCTCTTTCCAACAGCAGCCTTTGGTTGGGACACAAACGCCATCAATGACAAGAAGAGGTGGGGGTAAGATGTCCGCCAACTGGGCGATGTTCAACAGACCTTCCAATCAAGAACGTAATTTGACTACGGTGACCTTGAGTAGGAGACAACAATTGTCCAACATGGTGCAGCAGTATCTCAGTGACAGTACCAGCTTCCTAACCGACCCTTCTGTACCCTTTAATTACTGGGTTTCCAAGCTGCACACTTGGACTGAGCTGTCATTGTATGCCTTGGAGGTGCTGGCATGCCCAGCTGCTAGTGTGACATCAGAGCGTGTTTTCAGTGCCGCTGGGGTATAGTCACTGATAGAAGGTCCCGCCTCACCACAGAAAATGCCGACAGGCTCACTCTAATTAAATTCAACAAGGATTGGATATCATCACAGTTCCTAAGCCCTCCTGACGACAGTACACAATCCTAGATTAACCTAATCATAATTTATATGATTGGGATATTGCGCTGTTAACAATATGCCCATTTTGGACAGGAATTAATGACAAGTCCCGTAGCTCTGTTGATTTCATTCGGCACCCAGTCCAAGCAATAATATGCTATGGGCCAAGCGCCCTGCTTTATGTAAAAAAATACGTTATTAAGCCCTTTGGGCTAATTTTTTGAGGCACCAAGCCTACCACTGCATAGTTGGCCTTGCTTCTTCTATGCTCCTAGTCCAAGCAATAATATGCAATGGGCCAAGCGCCCTGCTTTATTTAAAAATATACTTTATTAAGCCCTTTGGGCTAATTTTTTGAGGCACCAAGCCTACCACTGCATAGTTGGCCTTGCTTCTTCTATGCTCCGAGTCCAAGCAATAATATGCAATGGGCCAAGCGCCCTGCTTTATTTAAAAATATACTTTATTAAGCCCTTTGGGCTAATTTTTTGAGGCACCAAGCCTACCACTGCATAGTTGGCCTTGCTTCTTCTATGCTCCGAGTCCAAGCAATAATATGCAATGGGCCAAGCGCCCTGCTTTATTTAAAAATATACTTTATTAAGCCCTTTGGGCTAATTTTTGAGGCACCAAGCCTACCACTGCATAGTTGGCCTTGCTTCTTCTATGCTCCGAGTCCAAGCAATAATATGCAATGGGCCAAGCGCCCTGCTTTATTTAAAAATATACTTTATTAAGCCCTTTGGGCTAATTTTTTGAGGCACCAAGCCTACCACTGCATAGTTGGCCTTGCTTCTTCTATGCTCCGAGTCCAAGCAATAATATGCAATGGGCCAAGCGCCCTGCTTTATTTAAAAATATACTTTATTAAGCCCTTTGGGCTAATTTTTTGAGGCACCAAGCCTACCACTGCATAGTTGGCCTTGCTTCTTCTATGCTCCGAGTCCAAGCAATAATATGCAATGGGCCAAGCGCCCTGCTTTATTTAAAAATATACTTTATTAAGCCCTTTGGGCTAATTTTTTGAGGCACCAAGCCTACCACTGCATAGTTGGCCTTGCTTCTTCTATGCTCCGAGTCCAAGCAATAATATGCAATGGGCCAAGCGCCCTGCTTTATTTAAAAATATACTTTATTAAGCCCTTTGGGCTAATTTTTTGAGGCACCAAGCCTACCACTGCATAGTTGGCCTTGCTTCTTCTATGCTCCGAGTCCAAGCAATAATATGCAATGGGCCAAGCGCCCTGCTTTATTTAAAAATATACTTTATTAAGCCCTTTGGGCTAATTTTTTGAGGCACCAAGCCTACCACTGCATAGTTGGCCTTGCTTCTTCTATGCTCCGAGTCCAAGCAATAATATGCAATGGCCAAGCGCCCTGCTTTATTTAAAAATATACTTTATTAAGCCCTTTGGGCTAATTTTTTGAGGCACCAAGCCTACCACTGCATAGTTGGCCTTGCTTCTTCTATGCTCCGAGTCCAAGCAATAATATGCAATGGGCCAAGCGCCCTGCTTTATTTAAAAATATACTTTATTAAGCCCTTTGGGCTAATTTTTTGAGGCACAGAGGCTAACAAGCTTATCATGGTTTGGGAGACACCCTGGCTAACAAGCTTTGTATGGCCCTTAGACCTACATGTGTACCAAAAATGTGAAACAGCCCCTTGGGCTAATTTTTCGAGCCACACAGGCTAACAAGCTTATCATGGTTTGTGAGACACCCTGGCTAACAAGCTTTGTATGGCCCTTAGACCTACTTTAATACCAAAAATGGGAAACAGCCCCTTGGGCTAATTTTTTCAGGCACCAATCCTATGCCTGCATCGTGGGCGTTGCTTGGACTATCATCCTGCTGGAGCCTGTTGAAGGGTCCCACTGTACGCTCCATACAAAACGCGTAGACGCGATGTGTAGCATGTAGACGTCCCAGCCTCTCACATGTGTGTTCATAGTCTTGTTGCCATAGCGAGGCATAAAGTAACCCCACAAACACAGGCACTGTTTGTCAGCAACAGTTGTATGTGGAGTCATGATTTGACACTTAGTAACCAAGGTGACTTCATGCGCCATGCGGGCCGTAAAGTACTTGCTAATGATGCTCTCTCCCCTGTCCACCACGCCAACTGTCTCGGTGTAATCCTTGACTCCTCCCTCTCCTTCAAGCCCCACCTGTAGTCCCTAACCAAGTCCCTGTGACTCCAACTCAAAAATATTTAACCAATTCGGTCGTTCCTCAATCCTGACACTGCTGAAACACTCATAAATGCCCTCATCATCTCCCGCCTTGACTACTGCAACCTCCTTCGCATAGGTCTCCCTGCCAACTGTCTTGCAACTCTCCAATCTATACTAAACTCTCCTGCCCGGCTAATCCATCTGTCCTCACGCTACTCCCCTACATACCCCCTCTGCCAAGCCGTTCACTGGCCCCTACGGCCCACAGAGAGCTCACTTTAAAACACTGACCATGACATTCAAAGCCTTACACAACCTATCCCCACCATACATCTCCGACATGATCTCCCGATAACATCCCTCACGCAACCTGCGTTCATCCCAAGAAGTTGTCCTACAGTCCACCCTCATCTCCTCTTCCCACAACCGCATACAGGATTTCTCCCGGTCATCCGCCATGCTATGGAACTCCCTGCCCCACCTCATCAGTCAGTCGCCTACCCTCTGAACCTTAAAGATACTTATAAAGACTCAACTCTTCCGACAGGCCTACAACCTGCCATGAGACCCCGCTACACGCCCCACGACCGACACCTTCCCCACCCTATTGTATCCCCACCCACCCCTCGTAGAATGTGAGCCCACGCGTACAGGGTCCTCTACTATTGTACCTGTATGACCTTATTGTCTATGTTTATTGTACTTGTCCTTCTCTACCTTTTCCTCATGTACAGCGCCATGGAACCTATGGCCGCTATATAAATAAATAATTATAATAATTATGATGACTTGAAGCCCAACCAAAAAAAAAAATCCACATTCATTCCTTGAAAAAAAGACAGACACAAAGCTTGTTTTTAAAACTGTGTTTAAAAAAAAAAATGGCAGCACTGTTTGGACATTCCAACAAATACTACCTTTAATTAAGGTAAAAAAAATAAATGGAGCCCTACAGGTCCTGGTAGCTGGGCTGTCCGTCCTGCAAAAGGTCAAGGGCCCCACGGATGGCCTGGCCGAACCCTTCAGGGTGGATCATATGAACAGGTCTAGGGAACGGTGGTAGGTCCCTGTTCGCTGGCCACTGGCATGGAGGCAAAGCCCTGTGGGGTGGGACTTGGCTGTCCCGTGTTGTGGGCCTGCCCAGCCTGGTAGAGTTTATTCTCCAACCATCCAAATACTGGAACACATCACCGGGTCGTTTCCTGGCTGACAGGCTTCCAGCACTATCTGTAATGCTGACCTTGCCCGCAGTAGCCTGTCAAATGGAATATTATCCATGAATGGTATAATACTGCGGGCAAAGTCAGCATTACTTTGTTGCACACTTAATTGTGCAGACCCCGGGATGGTACCATAAGCTGGGCCTGCCGGTGGTGGTGCTGGCCCTGCCGCTGGTGGTGGCGGTGGTGGTGCTGGCCCTGCCGCTGGTGGTGGCGGTGGTGGTGCTGGCCCTGCCGCTGGTGGGGGCGGTGGTGGTGCGGACCCTGCCGCTGGTGGCGGTGGTGGTGGTGGTGGCGGGGACGGCGGTGGTGGTGTTGATGGGCCTGCCGCTGGTGGCGGCGGTGGTGGTGCTGGCCCGGCCGCTGGTGGCGGCGGTGGTGGTGCTGGCCCTGGCGATGGTGGTGGTGGCGGCGGCGGCGACGGCGGTGGTGGTGGTGGCGCCGGCCGTGGTGGTGGTGGTGGGTGTTCTCCACGCCGCCTTCTGTTTGGCGGTGGAGGGTTCACAGCACGCCGCCCTCTGTAGTAAGCTTCTCTGTGGGTAAAGTAAAAAAAAATTTGGTGAATGCATTGCATTTGGAAACAAAAACATAGGTCAAACATTAAGTTGCACGCTTTTTAGACTCTGTGTATCTGTGTATTATTAATCAGATATTTGTTATTATTATGAAAGAATAACCAACTGTACATAACATAAAGGAATACGTGACTTTCTTTGCTAATTCCATACTAATACATAATTTTTCACCCCCTGATTAACACCCCCCCCCCCCCATCCCATCTAATCTAGACAATCGATAACACCAATGGTTCACATGAAAAAAAAAAGGCCCCCTGACTTCACTTTTTACTTGACATACTTAATTCACAAAACGTTTAGCTTATATCATCTATATAAAGCAGGGAAGGGGTTGAAAGGTATACAATATATATATATATAATCTATTTATATAATCGGGAGTTTGAAATTCCGGCACTGTAGCCTAATCCCAAACTCCTTAGCGTCACTGCGAGCAGAGACGCGTATGCGCCTTCGCGAGCCGCAGACGCTTAACTCACACAGCCGCTATAGCGTTTTCTCGAGCGGCCTCGCGCCCTCCGCTCACAGCAAGACCTGCGCCCCTCACAGCGCCCAATCCGCCCCGGCATGCTGGCATTTGTACTTCCCCCGTCTGTGCACCCACAGGTCTTAGCAGATCACTGATGCTGACAGCGGGGGGGACAACACAGACAATCAAATCAGGAGGAGGTCAGTGTCAGGAGGAGATGACAGACGCCCGCCGGGGCCTGTGACACTGCAGAGGTCACAGCGGGGCTGTGTGTGCGGACAACGGGGAGGCCGGGGGCTACGGACGTACCGGACACGTCCTCTGCTCCTGGAGATGTGCCGCGGTTCCGCGCTCGCAGCGTATCTGACGCTGGAGCTGCGCTCACCACGCCCACACCACGCCCTCTGCCAAACAACCCACACCTCTCACTAACCTCCTGCAGCTAACCACACCCCATGTTTACCTTTGCCATGATGTCATTTAGCTGCGGCCGCTATCTTTAATAAGGTCAGAAATTATGGCAGTAATCGGATCTCTGCTCCCTCTAGCACGCCCCAACACTGTAGCACCATCTATTAACCCTATTCTCATCACCTATATACTCTGCTACCCACAGAGCCGTCTTTATACTCTGCTACCTCAGACCCGCCTGTATACTCTGCTACCTCAGACCCGCCTGTATACTCTGCTACCCACAGACACGCCTGTATACTCTGCTACCCACAGACCCGCCTGTATACTCTGCTACCTCAGACCCGCCTGTATACTCTGCTACCCACAGACCCGCCTGTATACTCTGCTACCCACAGAGACGCCTGTATACTCTGCTACCTCAGACCCGCCTGTATACTCTGCTACCTCAGACCCGCCTGTATACTCTGCTACCCACAGACCCGCCTGTATACTCTGCTACCCACAGAGACGCCTGTATACTCTGCTACCTCAGACCCGCCTGTATACTCTGCTACCCACAGACCCGCCTGTATACTCTGCTACCTCAGACCCGCCTGTATACTCTGCTACCTCAGACCCGCCTGTATACTCTGCTACCTCAGACCCGCCTGTATACTCTGCTACCCACAGACCCGCCTGTATACTCTGCTACCCACAGAGACGCCTGTATACTCTGCTACCTCAGACCCGCCTGTATACTCTGCTACCCACAGACCCGCCTGTATACTCTGCTACCTCAGACCCGCCTGTATACTCTGCTACCCACAGACCCGCCTGTATACTCTGCTACCCACAGAGACGCCTGTATACTATGCTACCTCAGACCCGCCTGTATACTCTGCTACCCACAGACCCGCCTGTATACTCTGCTACCTCAGACCCGCCTGTATACTCTGCTACCCACAGACCCGCCTGTATACTCTGCTACCTCAGACCCGCCTGTATACTCTGCTACCCACAGACCCGCCTGTATACTCTGCTACCCACAGAGACGCCTGTATACTATGCTACCTCAGACCCGCCTGTATACTCTGCTACCCACAGACCCGCCTGTATACTCTGCTACCCACAGAGCCACGTGTATACTCTGCTACCCACAGACCCGAAATGGAACCTAATGTATATATTAATAAATAATACTAAATGTACACAACAGTGCTGCAGACACATACCTTGGCATACGGGCCACCGGGTGAAGGAAGGACAGCCGGTCATAAAAATGGTAGTGGTTGAGCAATGGAGCGGCTCCCGGTTGTCTCTCAGAGTACTGCCGGTACTGCTTCTTATGCTGGTCCCGGCAGCTCCTCCACCGTTTTTTAAGATGGTCAACTGTGAAATGATTTGAAACCGGCTTTAGAGATGTGTAATATTTGAAACAACAAAAGTATGTGTACAAATCAACAATAACATTTTATTCATTTTGTGTGTGTAATGTGTATACAAGGCACAGTGACACGACAGTGTGGAACATCATCAACAGCATTACGGACATTGAGCTCACGTGGCCACAATCACAAATGAGGCAGGACACATGTCAACGCATAGAGAATGTAATAGTGCGGGCACCAGACTCTGGTCATTAGTGGTATTTATATACACCCAACCCCTTGGCCGAAAGAGCCAGGAGGATCAGACATTAAACTCATTGTACTGTTGTGACCCCATCCAAATATAGGCAACTATGCGGTGGAGCATGATAACACATTCAGGGTCCTGTATACCCTGCTATGGGGGCCCTGTATTCCCACTGCTGGGGGCCCTGTAAACCCACTGGGCCACTGTCTACCCACTGCTGGGGGCCCTGTATACCCACTGCTGGGGGGGCCTGTACACACACTGAGGGCCCTGTATACAGGGACTGACTGGCACCCTACAGTTTGGGTCGCAACCCTCCCTCACTGGCCCGACACAGGTGAGGACGGGGTGTGGGGGGGGGGTGATGACTGGCGGCCGCCTCACAGTCACCGCAGCTCCCGCATTATCCTATGGCTCGCTCCCAGCCGCAGCCTCGCGCTCCTCACAGCCGCTCGCTAACAGTCGCAGACGCACGCCACTCACAGACGCTCACTCACGGACGCAGCCGCGTGCTGATGACGTCATCGCGCGGCCAGGAGCTTCCGTTTCCGCCTGCTGCTTCAGGGACATGCGGATTATTCATGCTCCTGCAGCCGCATGACCCGTGGCACCTGGGCCAGTCCGCCCCTGCCTGTATACCACAATATGGGGGCATGTATACCCAGCTGGGGCCTGTATACTCTGCAGGGGGAGGTGTATACTCTGCTGGGGGGCTGTCTACCAGTGATAGCCGCTGTATACCAGGATGGCGGTGAATATGTTTTCATAGTTTTTCGGGCCAAAAATAGGGGGGTCGGCTTATACACGGGTCGGCTTATACACGAGTATATATACAGTAAATGCAATATATAACGTGTAAACTCATTTAACTTACTTAGATTGCTCTGTTCCTCATGGTCACTCCGATGGAACGCAGGGAACATCTCTTGGGCGATCTCTCTCCAGGCTGTATTAATTAGGGTCGTATCCCCATACTCAGGATCTGTAGGGAGCCATAGAAATGGACGAGCCTCCACATGTGCAATAAGACGCAGCGTGTTCACCATGCCACGTCCTGCTGCCATGATTGCACTGATGAATGGATCGCTCTGTGTGTGCGCCTGTCAGCGCGACTCGCTTCCTGTTTCCTTAAACCATGGTGTGTGCTGGAGAATCCCTTCCCTCGCATCATCGGCTACAAGCCTCAAAATAAGAGAAAAACCAGCGAGTTTGGACTCGCACACTTTCAGAGACACATCAGCGAGTTGTAAATGTCATTATTCGCTATTACTCGGGTCCCTATTCATTAACATTGGACTCGCTGGACTCGCAACGAGTCCCGAGTCCTTGACTCGGACTCGTTGGGGTCTTGCGATTCCGAGTCTTTTCGGACTCGCCCATCTCTAATAGAAACCTCAATGCCACTGGATATTTGAATAATTTAGTAATTTTAGATATCCAGTGGCATTGAGGTTTTCATTTATGAAGAATGGCTGATGTGCCACAAACAGGAAGTTGATATCACCAACCATTTCCATTTTACTTAGGTGCATCCATATACACTACCGTTCAATAGTTTGGGTACTTTGAAAGAAAAGCACATTTTTTTTCAATGAAGCTAACATTAAATGAATCAGAAATACACTCTATACATTGTTAATGTGGCAAAAAACTTTTTATAGCTGCAAATGTCTGGGTTTTAATGTAATATCTACATAGCTGTATATAGGCCCATTTCCAACAACCACCACTCCAGTGTTTTAATGGTACGTCGCATTTGATAACTGTGTAAGAAGGCTAATGGATGTTTAGAATACCCTAGAAAACCTTTGCACAAGTATGTAAGCAGAGCTGAAAACGGTTTGGCTGATTAGAGAAGTTATAAAATTGACCTTCCTTTGAGCTAGTTGAGAATCTGGAGCATTACATTTGTTTGTTCTATGAAACATTCAAAATGGCCAAAAAAAAGAGAGCTTTCATGTGAAACTCGACAGTCTATTCTTGTTCTTAGAAACAAAGGCCATTCCATGTGAGAAATTACCAAGAAACTAAAGATTTCCTACAACGGTGTGTACTACTCCCTTCAGAGGAGAGCACAAACAGGCTCTAACCAGCGTAGAAAGAGAAGTGGGAGGCCCCGCTGCACAACTGGGCAACAAGACAAGTACATTAGAGTCTCTAGTTTGAGAAATTGACGCCTCACAGCTCCTCAACTGGCAGCTTCATTAAATGGTATCCACAAAACGTGACTCCGGGATGCTGGCTTTCAGGGCAGAGTGGCAAAGAAAAAAACATATCTAAGACTGGCTAATTAAAGGAAAAGATTAATATGGGCAAAGGACCACAGACATTGGACAGAGGAAGATTGGAAAAAGGTTTTATGGACAGACAAATCAAAGTTTGAGGTGTTTGGATCACACAGAAGAACATTTGTAAGACGCAGAACAACTGAAAAAGATGCTGGAAGAGTGCCTGACGCCATCTGTCAAGCATGGTGGAGGTGGAGGTCTGGGGTTGCTTTGGTACTGTTAAAGTAGGAGATTTGTACAAGGTAAATGGGATTTTGAATAAGGAAGGCTATCACTCCATTTTGCAACGCCAGGCCATACTCTGTGGACAGCGCTTGATTGGAACCAATTTCATCCTACAACAGGACAATGACCCAAAGCACACTTCCAAATTATAGATGAGCTATTTAAGGAAGAAGCAGGCAGCTGGTATTCTATCTGTAATGGAGTGGCCAGCACAGTCACCAGATCTCAACCCCATTGAGCTGTTGTGGGAGCAGCTTGACCGTATGGTATGCAAAAAGTGCCCATCAAGCCAATCCAACTTGTGGGAGGGGCTTCAGGAAGCATGGGGTGAAATTTCTCAAAATTACCTCAGCACATTAACAGCTAGAATGCCAAAGGTCTGCAATGCTGGAATTGCTGCAAAGGGAGCATTCTTTGACGAAAGCAGTTTGAAGTAGAAAATGATTATTTCAAATAAAAATCATTATTCCTAACCTTGTCAATGTCTGGACTATATTTTCTATTCATTTTGCAAAACATTTGATAAATAAAAGTATGCGTTTTCATGGAAAACACAAAATTGTCTGGGTGACCCCAAACTTTTCAACGATAATGTAAATCGCCCATCCTATATATTGAAGAAGATAATTTTTGCTAAATGCATCAAGAGAGCAGCACTGCAGATCGGATTCAGTTGAGGACCTGTCACCAGGTCAAACATAGTTGGCTTTTGCTCTTATATTAGTCTTGCTGCTCTTCTAAGTATTTATTTTATTTTTTTAAATCCACCATTCTGTTCTAGTGATATGGTCTTTTTCATTTATTTAGTGCAAACTTTTATGATAATCACCAAGAAGGTGTAACTTTCATTGAAATAATGCAGGATGGCCTAAAGCCACACCCCCATGGTAAAGACACAAAAATTAACATGTATACATATGTAGGTAGTGGTGTGGCTATGTTAGAGTCATACTGATCTGCCAGTCATGACAAATCTAGTGTAGAAACCATATGCAAATCACTTAGGCTGGAAGCGCTCTGTGGGTGTGTCAGTGTTCTTCGGCTGCTTCTTCCCAGTGCATTTCTAACCCAATTTGCATTTGGCTTAAACTTTTCATGACTGGCACAATTAAAGGTTTTATTCTGCATTTACAACATCATTCTCCGCACGTGACGGCTGATATAATCATCCATCATGTTCCTCTAACAGCCCCGGCTGGATCGCTGCTCCACCCACTGTTGTCATCCAGTTAAATCCTGCTATTAATCTCTGCTTTTTTGACACTGTTGACTACCATTTCCTACTTACTCTGCTGCAGTTAATCGGCATAAAGGACACTGCTCTCTCCTTGTTCACTTCCTATCTTTCTGACTGCTCCTTCAGTGTATCATTCCTTGGCTCCACTTCCGTTCCTCTTCCTCTCACTACTGGGGTCCCTCGGGGTTCAGTCCTTGGTCCTCTTCTCTTCTGTCTCTACACTGCCCATATTGGACACACTATCAGCAGATTTGGCTTCCAGTACCATTTTTAAGCTGATGACACACAACTATATTCTTCTTACCCTGACCTTACCCCCGCTGTATTACAGAACACCAATGACTGTCTGTCCACAGTTTCCAATTTCATGCCCCCTCTCTAACTAAAATTCCACCTTTCCTGAACTTCTGCTCCCTCCAATAACCTCCCTAAGTCTAACATCTCCCTCTCAGTGTGTGGCACCACAATAACGCCTAGGCAGTAGGCTCGCTGTCTGGGTATTATGTTAGACACTGATCTCTCCTTCACATCCTGCATACAATCTTGTCACTTGTATCTGAAGAACATCTCTACAATCTGCCCCTTTCTTACCATGGAAACCACAAAAAACCCTCACCGTGGTCCTAATCCACTTCCGCTTTGATTATTATAATTATCTATTAATTGGCATCCCCTCACTAGACTTTCCCCTCTCCAGTCCATCCTAGATGCAGCAGCCAGGGTCACCTATCTGGCTAACCATTACTCGGATGCTTCCGCTCTGTGCCAGTCATTGCACTGGCTACCCATACACTATAGGGTCCAATTTAAATTGCTTGTTCTCACCCACAAAGCTCTTCACAGTGCAGCATCTCCTTATCTCTCCTCCCTCATCTCTATCAAAATCTCATTGCAGAATTGCAATTTTTTTTTACAGTTTCTATACTATACTACCATATAGTAAAATGAATGGCATCATTCAAGAGCACAAATCATTCTGCAGAAACTAGCCCTCATACGGCTCTATTAATAGAAAAATAAAAATGTTATGGCTCTTGTATGAAAGGGAGAGAAAAATGATAACAGTAAATGGCCATAATGTGAAGGGGTTAATAATAATGGTGTATCAGAATCTATTGGAAGTGCGACCCTTCGATAGTTTAATCACCAGTAAAGGGCAGAAAACAAACACTTTTGTTTTTATCCCTACCCAGAATATTAGTACGAGATCACAGATGAGTTATATGTGCCCCAAAAGTGCAAACACAGAATTTCCCTATTATTGGGATACATTGTAGCAATATTAGGCTCTTTGTATCCTGCATATTAGTGTCGCCTTCTAAAGTGAAGAGCGGATATCACAATTAGTTGTTATCGTAGCAGATAAAGGGTGAAAGGTCCGTGATTTCTGTAACTAACACCTGATTCTGTGCTTTTTCATGACAGTTAATCCAGTTTCTGTTCGGACAGCTGCCGCCTGGCCCCTCCAGTGCCGGGATAAAGAGAAAGATGTGAGTGCCTGCAGGAGATCACCCCCACCCACAAAATCACCAGCTCAGCGAGGCCCCGAGTGCTGGTCACCTGACCCGCTCACCCTACTGATGGCCACTGAATGGTCCTGCTGAGTCAGATCTGCTGACCACTGGCTTTCAATATTCTGTGTACAAAGTGCCATCTCAGCTCCTGGGACTATTGTGGGAGCAGAGAAAGAAAGGAAAAGCATCCAAAAATAGGCAGATGAGCATAATAACGCAATATCAGTTACACATGATGAAAAGAGTGCAAAAGCATTAGTAAAATACAGCAAAACGTATCTCCTTATCCATGAAATAGTGGTCAACTTGTTGATTGCTGGGGGTTAAACTGCTGGGACCCCAATAATCTCAAAAGCAAGGCTCTGAAACCCTGAGAATAGGGCCCCTCTTGAAAGGCTCCATAAACCTGACTGTAGTAGAGGTTAAGCCCTGTTCTTAGGGTCGCTGGGGGTCCCATGGTGACACCATCAGCAGTCAGTATTGGTCCTCTGTCCCAGGCGTACGGAGGATCTTGAGAAGGAATGAATATATTTCTGTACAATGAGGAGTGTGGCAGGAGTTGTCATAACCAGGTTCTGGTACCTGATGGGATTGTTGGAAATCTAAAATAACACTAGATTTAAAATTGTGTCGTCAAGGATCTTGCATCAGGGCCTGAAGCTTGGAATTACGTCTTGGTATGGAATTATGCAATGAATTTGTGACTATGGTGCATGATTGGAAGGGGTTGGAGGAAGTACAGAAGTATTACACCAGGCAAGCCGGGTATGTTCACAATACTGCTTCCTCCATTTTACGCCTGTAGCTTTACTTTTAGGATTGCCAAAAGGGTTAGGGTTTTATTCCAGGTATAATGTGGAAAACCAGTTAAACAAGATGAAGCCTTGACACGAAAATCACTTAGAACATGCAGAGTATATATAGAATATGCTGCACTTAAACGGCAGGTGCAGATTCTCCTTTATCCTCATGTCATTCAGATTTGTCATTATTGCATAGATGCCGGTATATAATTTCTGATATTATCATCTCTATTTTAGACCTCTTATGTTGGATGATGGAAATTCTGCCCTACCTGTGTCCAAATTTAGTAGACTTCTTCCTGTAGATTCACTTCATGACCCCTATTACATTCAGTCGGTGAGTATTACTACTACGTTTTTCTTGGTTGGATGCCTGGATTACACCAAAATGTAGAGAGTCAAAATAGTTAAAGTGGTTACCAGGACCCTTTAAACCAATGGCCTCTTATAATATTAGATTGAAGAGGGCAGTACTTTGGGCGTCCCCACTGACCAGACTAGTGTCTGATACTCCCTGGTGCAAGATTTGGATCTGGTCCCCCCCCCCCCCTTCCCAATCCATAGATGTTGGTCAAACGTTTGGGCCCTTGTAGCTTTCGAAATCCTAAAAAAGATGTTTTGCCCTCCCCCACTATGCAGTAATGTCCCCCGTCCTGTATTGATGACCCTTATTCTGGGCACTTCCCGATATATATGTCCCCCAGTTACACCACGGAGGAAAAAGAAAATTCAATATAACTCTCGTTGGCCATCTAATACAGTGCACAAGCTGGGTGTAGAGAGCTTCCCAAGATGGAAATGGGGGCAGCGCTGGTGCATCATGCTGATGGAGCACCAACCTGGGCCCATCCTAATTTATATGTCCCCTTAACTGGGCCCATCCTGGAATATATGTCTCCCATCTTAGTATATATGTCCCCCACCCTGGTATATTTCTCCCCCAACTTGGGCACACCCTGGTATATATGCTTCCATCCTGGTATACATGTCCTCCATTCTGAGCCCATCCTGGTATATTTGTCTCCCATCCTTTTGTTTGATGCATTAATATCCGGTTTTGCTGCTATTCCATTTCAGTCATTCCATTTTATGTTGCAAATGGCAATAAAGATGTTCCTGTCAGCGATGCCAAGCCCAGAGGCACAAACTGAGTAAATAATGCGATCAATGTCTTTTGTTCAATCAGATGACAAGTTCTGAGTCACTAGGAAAAAAACATGACATGTTTAGTGGCCTGAGCACTTTGTTCTGTAGTAAAAACAAAAGGCTTTAAAAAAAACATTTTTAGAATTAGATGTTCCGATAATCACAATGTTTGATCACATGCAATGCTCCCTTAGGGGTTTCCTGAGATAAAAACTGTTTCTAAATGAGGCTCAGGCTGGTTTAAAGGGAACCTGTCACCTGGATCTAAGCCCCTACACTATCACTACCTGTCCCTGCACCTTCCTGCTCCCTATCTATCCCTCTCTGAGCTAAATCCGCCCTATAAAACAGCAGAAAAATAACTTATACCTTACAGACGTCCCTGAGGCTGGGGACTGAAAAAGGCGGGCCCAGGCTCCATTCTTCCCCTCCTCGATGCAGCAGCGCACGCCCTGCTGGGCGGCGTTATTCTTTCTTCATCGCCACCTCCTCCATTTGGAATCTGCCGCCCACTTTACACTGTAAGGTAGCAGTTAGGATCGGCACGACAGAAGGCAGTGACTCAGGTATTTACTTACACAGTTTAATGGCACAGTTCAGGTATTCACAGACCTCCAGGTTCTGCGGCGCAGCCGAGTACAACCTCATACAATCCCAACAGCTGATATAGAAGCTCTGTACCTTCCCCCGGGTAGGCTTGTTAGGTCAGCACACAACCTTTCTCTCCCCACCGTCCGCTCATTAGCCTCATGAACATCCACTCTGAGAGAGCTCACAGGCTGTGTTAAATCTTCACACAGCTCTCTACACAGCTCCTGCTGCTGTCCTGACACACTCCACCCCCTCCCCACAGCCCAGGGCGGCTCATATCATCTCCTATTCACCTGCACACCTGGGTGTCAGTGCTTTCAATCAGCACGTAGCTCCAGCAGCAGCTAACCCTATGTGTGCTGCTACCGAGCAGAAGATACAATCTCCCATATGCTGTGTCCCGGTCAGGGGACACATCGAGGTCACATCACCACAACATGATAGGTGTAAAGCAGGCGGGAGATTCCAAATGGAGGAGGCGGCAATGAAGAAAGAATAATGCCGCCCAGCGGGGCGTGTGCTGCTGCATCGAGGAGGGGCAGAATGGAGCCTGGGCCTGCCTTTTCAGTCCCCAGTTTCAGGGACTTCTGTAAGTTATAAGTTATTTTTCTGCTGTTTTATAGGGCGGATTTAGCTCAGAGAGGGATAGATAGGGAGCAGCTAGGAAGATGCAGGGACAGGTAGTGATAGTGTAGGGCTTAGATCCAGGTGACAGGTTCCCTTTAAGAGTCACCATTGCTCTGCAGCTCCCTTCCCAGGACTTACCCTGTCCATGCCAGCCCGCACTTCCAGGTCCCTTCTCCACACCCCTGACATGGCTGGAATAAATAAATAATAATAATAATAATAATAAATTACTGCTCAGCCAATCATTGGCCAAGATGAGACAAAATTAGTTCAAGGAGTTGTCCACGTTTTGGAACTTTTTTAATTAATTTATTACATGGAACCTAAAACATACGGTATTTTTCCTATTGGGTTTCATTAAAAACGTTCCACCTTTTGCCTTCTATAGCCTCCTCTCAACTGATTTGTGATCACAGACTATGTGTACAGGAGCACAAAAAGCCAAACGGTGCAAAATTTGTAATGATACCCAAGTGCAAAAATTAATTTTAGCCCCGAATACATATATTTAAGTAAAAAAAACAAATATTGTCTTTAAAGGTAGACAGCCCCTTTAAATAATACCATTCTGCCAATACTAGGGTGACATTAGACCCTTTTTACATGGATATATTACCAGTCTGCAGTCAGCTCAGGAGCTCCCCCCTCTGGTGGCTGCATTATCTCTTTTAATTTCTGGGTTATAAAGATTTGGAAAGGTGTAATACAAACTAAATTGATTATTAAATTAATCAACAAATTTATGTGGACATATTTAGATAAAAAAAGTATTATTTGGAAGGATTTATCAACTATCTTCCTAACGGCAGATATCAGAGGACACTTGGATGGAGCGAGACAGACCGCATGAAAGCAGTGCTGCTTTATACTGTGTGATCGTCGTATGTGATCTTGAGTGTTTCACACTAATTTTTTATGTAGCCACCTACAGACTCGGCATCCTCATTAAGCAGCCCCGCTGTCAGTGCCGGGCCCGTGATATCGGACGTGACCGAGACTCTACCCTCCAACTCCATAACGGCACAGCCCAATGCAGATGGGGAAAGGTAAAGATCCCTGCAAGATTTGGAAACATATTGGAGTTTGATGTTTAGAGCGAGTAAAGCATTTGATTCCCTTCTATCTAAATATATATATATATATATACAGCTCTGGCAAAAATTAAGAGACCACTGCACAGTTTTCTAAAAAATCCCCATCTCTACATGTCTGACAGCCATTCCATTCCAGTGTCACTTGAATTCCAACCGAAGTACACCTCATTCTACTTAATGTGCTTCTGATTAGGTGATCACCTGAACTGAATCTTATTTAACAAGGGAAAGTATAAAAAACACTGCTGTGGTCTTCACAATCCTCTTGCAGTAAGACAAGCTGGATGGCAAACCAAGTGCTGGGAATAGCACAAAAGTAATTTGAAAGAAAAAAGAAAAAAATAACTTTTAACCATGCCAAAGGAGTTGAAAAGAAAAGTCTTGAGTGAGGAAAAGAAGGGCTCAATTCTAGCTTTACTAGCAGAGGGATACAGTGAGCATCATGTTGCCCCCATCCTTAAAATTTTAAAGACGGCAGTCCATTACAACAGGGTCAAGCAGCAGACATTGGGGGCAACAAAGCTACAGACTGGCAGATGGCGAAAGCAACTCTCCACTGACCGGGATGACCATCATCTTATTCAAATGTCACTCAACAACCGCAGGATAACATCAAGTGACCTACAAAAGGAATGACAAATGGCAGCTGGGGTGAAGTGCACGGCAAGTTCGTAACAGGCTCCTAGAGGCAGGGCTCAAGTCATGTAAAGCTAGAAAAAAAACTTTCATCAATGAGAAGCAAAGGAGAGTCAGGTTGAAATTTGCCAAAGCACATAAGGATAGGACCATAGAGGACTGAAGTAAGGTAATCTTCTCTGCTGAGTCTAATTTGTAGCTTTGCCCAATACCTGGTCGTCTAATGGTTAGACAGAGACCTGAAGAGGCGTACAAGCTACAGTGTCTTGCACCCACTGTGAAATTTGGTGGAGGATCGGTGATGATCTGGGTATGCTTCAGCAAGGCTGGAATTGGGCAGGTTAATCTTTGCGAAGGACATATGAATCAAGCCGCATACAAGGTTATCCTTGAAAAACACTTGCTTCCTTCTGCTCAGGCAATGTTCCCCAACTCTGAGGACTGTTTTTTCCAGCAGGACAATGCCCCATAGCTAGGTCAATGAATGTGTGGATGAAAGAGCACCATATCAAGACCCTGTCATGGCCAGCTCAATCTCCAGACTTGAACCCCATTGAAAACCTCTGGAATGTAATCAAGAGGAAGATGGATAGCAACAAGCCATCAAACAAACAAGAACGGCTTAAATTTTTGTGCCAAGAGTGGCATAAGGTCACCCAAAAGCAGTGTGAAAGACTCGCAGAAAACATGCCAAGACGCATGAAAGCTGTGATTAAAAATCATGATTATTCCACCAAATATTGATTTCTGAACTATTCCTGAATTAAAACATTAGTATTGATGTTTCTGAATGAATATGAACTTGTTTTCTTTGCATTATTTAAGGTCTGAAAGCACTGTTTCTTTGTTATTACTTCGACAGTTTATCATTTGCAAATCTGCAAATAAATACAAAATTTTTAGCTTTGAATTTCAGAACATGTCAGTAGGTTATAGAATAAAAGAACAATGTACATTTTACTCAAAAATACACCCATAAACAAAATCAGAAAAACTGAAAATTTTGCAGTGGTCTCTTAATTGTTGCCAGAGCTATATATGTATATATATATATATATATATATATATATATATATATTTATATATAATCAGATTTTATATAGGAGAATGAGAAGTTCAAATAGTGTCAGTGTCTGTAGGTAAGTACATTCTGAGCTAAAGGAATCAGTCCTATTGATGTAATTATGGGAAGTGAGTAGGTTTTCCCATTACCTACATTTAATTCGTATCCACAGAAAAGGTGATGACCACTCAGTAATGTGCATGTCTGACCACCGGGTGATGTGCTTGTGTGGCCACTGGGTAATGTACATGTCTCACCACCGGGCACATACAACATGCATACATTCTCATAATTAGTGGGGGTCCTGCACTGGGACATCTTACCATTATACAGGTATCCTTTGAATAGTGGATACATTTGCCTTGTGAGAACAAGATCAATCCAATTGATTGTCTCATTTCATTGCTCAGTTCATTAGTCCATCAGTGCATTGCCCAGTCCATCACTCCATTGTCGAGACCATCAGGGAAGTGCATTGTCCCAGTCCTTCAGTCCGTTGCCCAGTCCATCAGTTCGTTGCCCTGTCCATCAGTCCGTTGCCCTGTCCATCAGTGCATTGCCCAGACCATCAGTGCAGTACACTACCCAGTCTTTAAGACCATTCCCCAGTCCATCAATCCATTGCCCAGACCATCAGTGCATTGCCCAGTACATCAGTGCAGTGCATTACCCAATCCTTCAGTCCATTGCCCAGTCCATTAGTCTATTGCCCAGACCATCAGTGCATTGCCCAGTCCTTCAGTCTTTTGACCAATCCATCAGTCCATTGCCCAGACCATCAGTGTGTTGCCCAGACCATTAGCGCATTGCCCAGTCCATTAGTTTATTGTTTAGACCATCACTCCATCAGTGTAGTCCATTGCCCGGTTCATCAGTCCATTGCTCGGTCCATTAATCCATTACCCAGTCTATCAGTCCATTTCCCAGTCCATCAGTCCTTTACCCAGTGCGTCAATCCATTGCCTTGTCCATCAGTCCATTACCTAGTCCATCATTCCATTGCCCAGTCCATCAGTCCAGTAGTGATTTAACATTTAGGTGCCTATAGGTCCCATGCATAAGAGATAGGTGTCAGCCATATAATCATTCAGCTGGCAGTCATCTTCCCTGACTGCAACGACTCAGCCGTGCCTCCCATATACTCTGTGATAGAGACACTGCCAGGCTCTTCTGGCAGCAGCTTATTTCTTGGGGAATGAAAGAATTGGCCATGGGAATTCCAAATGGCTAGATCCTTCTCTGCTCCAGCATCATCTGTCAGTGTAATATACTGTATGCAGGGCCTCCAACTCTAAGCTGATATAAGTGGGTTGGACAACGTTAGTCTAATGTGTATGGGGTTGGAGGGGTGTTAACTCAATGAGAACAGATTATTTTTGAGCCAAATTAATTGACTCATGTGTCTCTTCTTTCTGTTGTGAAAAGTTGACACCATTTTTCCTACATAAGGTTATCAGTGGAATTACCTGTGAAGTCTACATAAAATCCTTTCTGATGGGACGTGATAGATATTAAGGTCCTTGTTCATCGTGCTTGCTTTTACTTGTAGGAGTAAATGTCTTCTACTCATTAAAGAAGAACCAATCAGTCCAGTAATAAAGGGATCCGCCGAAGCTGACGTGTCTCTGAGTGGTTGCACCGCATGCTCTGACCCTCCAGTGTTGCCAGTTGCAATGGTTCAATCTATACTGGAAGGAAAAGAAAGTTGTAGCCCACCCCAGGCCTCAGGATCCCAACAGTTGGAGGCACGAGGACGGAGGAATCCCATGGAAAGGTTTTTTGATATTTCACTCTATTGGACATATTTTGTCTCTTATATCTTGGTACTCAATATAATAATAATAATAATAATAAAGCTTTATTTATATAGCGCCAACATATTCCGCAGCGCTTTACAATGTAGGGTACAGAAAATATACAGTAAGTAATTACAGTAGAGAACAAATACAGTAGAATAATTGGATACAAAACAATAGGCATAGAATCAATGTAATAAAGAAAATACAATAAATAAAGCAAGAAATGAAGGTGACCCTGCTCAAAAGAGCTTACAATCTACAACGGGATAGGGGTTGCACAAGGTACAGGGCCTTATTGCACTGATGGTCCAGGCATCTTGAGGAAATGGGGCATAGGGCTAAGCTTACATGGATGGTCATTATACAGTCTGTGTAGAGCTTTTTGGTTTGGTGGAGTTTGTAGAAGAGTAATGTCCAGAGGGATAGCCCATTCACTGTCTACAGTACAAAGGACTTCTATTAGGGATTATGATAGGCGGCCTTAAAAAGATGCGTTTTTAGGGATCGTCTGAAGCCATGCAAGTTGTGGATAGTCCTGATTTCTTGGGGTAAAGCATTCCAGAGGTTTGGTGCAGCTCTGGAGAAATCTTGGAGCCGGGAGTAGGAGGATCGGATTAGTGCAGATGTTAGTCGAAGGTCATTTGAGGAACGTAGAGAACGGGTGGGGTGATAGACAGAGATGAGGGAGGAGAGGTAGGGGGGTGCTACAGTGTGAAGAGCTTTGTGGGTGAGAACAAGCAATTTGAATTTGATCCTGTAGTATACGGGCAGCCAGTGCAATGACTGGCACAGAGCAGAGGCATCTGAGTAACGATTGGCCAGATGGGTGATCCTGGCTGCTGCATTAAGGATGGACTGGAGAGGAGAAAGTCTGCTGAGGGGGAGGCCGCTTAATAGAGAATTGCAATAGTCAAGGCGGGAATGGATTAGGGCCACGGTGAGGGTTTTTGTTGTTTCCATGGTGAGAAAGGGGCGGACTCTAGAGATATTCTTCAGGTGTAAGCGACAGGAGCGGACGAGAGATTGTGTGTGGGAGGAGAAGGAGAGATCGGTGTCAAACATAACACCCAAACAGCGAGCCTGCTGCCTAGGCGTTATCGTGGTGCCACAAACTGAGAGAGATGTCCGATTTAGGGAGGTTGGTGGATGGGGGGAGCAGAAGTAGTTCAGTTTTGGAAAGGTTTAGTTTCAAATAGAGAGTGGACATGATGTTGGAAACTGCAGCTAGACAGTCATTGGTGTTCTTTAATACCGCAGGGGTAAGGTCAGGGGCTGAAGTGTATAGTTGTGTGTCATCAGCATAAAGATGGTACTGAAAGCCAAATCTGCTGATGGTGCGTCCAATCGGGGCTGTGTAGAGAGAAAAGAGGAGAGGGCCAAGGACTGAACCCTGAGGGACTCCAATAGTGAGAGGAAGAGGGGAAGAAGTGGAGCCAGCAAAAGATACACTGAAAGAGCGGTCAGAAAGATAGGAGGAGAGCCAGGAGAGAGCAGTGTCCTTTATGCCAATGGAGAGCAGCATAGAGAGTAGGAGATGATGGTCGACAGTGTCAAAAGCTGCAGAGAGGTCAAGAAGAATAAGCAGAGAGTGGTCACCATTACGTTTTGCTGTCAGAAGGTCATTGGTCACTTTGATGAGGGCAGTTTCTGTAGAGTGAAGGGGGCGGAAACCAGACTGTAATGGATCTAGAAGAGAGTGAGCGGAGACGTAACGGGTGAGGCGGGAATAGACCAGGCGCTCCAAGAGTTTAGAGATGAAGGGGAGATTGGAGACTGGTCTGTAGTTATTTGTGCAGGTTGGGTCAAGAGTGGTTTTCTTTAATAATGGGGTAATGATCGAGTGTTTGAAGGAGGAGGGGAAGATGCCAGAAGAGAGGGAGAGATTGAAGATTTTGGTTAGATGAGTGGTGACAACTGGAGTGAGGGACTGGAGCAGGTGTGAGGGAATGGGGTCAGTAGTGCATGTGGTGGGACGAGAGGAAGAAAGGAGCCTGGAGACTTCTTCTTCTGTGACTGGGTCAAATGTGGAGAGTGAACCGGAGGAGGTGTGGGGAAGAATGGGGGTGGCAATCCAATATGTGACCTTGGAACAGATTTATAGGGAAGAATGGGGGTGACATCCAATATGTGACCTTGGAACAGATTTATAGGGGGTAATATTATACTGAAATTATTTCTCTATTTTTTTCATACACCCTAATATCATATTTGCTTTTGCAGCTGTTGTCTGACATTGAGTTCTTCAGCTCAGCTTACATGTAACCAGAACCCACAAGTTCTTCCTCAGTTTATTCCACTTATTGTATATGCAGTAATAATATTCTTGCAGGTTTTACTCCCTGTATCAGTGTCAGCGCTCACACTTGGAGATGTATTCTACCAAATGCTTGAGTAACATAAAGCCATTAATGTTCCTAGACAAGAGCTGCCGGACTCTCTGGACAGTACTGACGTCAGTTTGGAAGGACTCCAGCTGCTGCTCAGAAGTCAGCAATACAGTCTGGATTCTGCTGCTGTTCTGGATGTAAGCATGGTGGAGATAGTTTACATAGATACCTGCTCAGAATATGTGCAATCTGTCATGCCACTCACACTGGTTTGATCAGCGATGCCAGAGATGCAGCAGGTCACTTTTTGCCTCAAAAGTGACCTGCTGCATCTCTGGCATCGCTGATCAAACCGGTGTGAGTGGCATGATTGGGTGTTATTTAATGCAAGCGCTTTTTTTCCCCACTTTTTTGTGCTGCTGATCTGCCAGTTTTTAGTGTGATATATTGATGGTTTGATCTCCGCTTTTTGGACGTTTCTAATCTTTATGTATGACCAGTGTTAGGCTGCAAATAAATAGTATATCAGTGATTGTCATGTGCCCCCGGGATGTGAATTAACATATTTTTATATGAACAAGTTCCATGGTAAACTACAGGGCGATGTCCCCATCTATATTTATACTTTTTGCAGGTTTTTAGCACCGGCCTCTGTGTAGGTGAATGGAGTCTTCCTGCCATGGATCCCAGCCTATCACCGGTGAGAATGCGTCCATTAATCTGAATGTTGTGTCTATTAGAAAACAATTCGCTGATCACTTCTATCGAATCACATATGTCTGAAAGTGACCATATTGACATCTATCGGCCCATGACTGGTGTATGCAACAAATACCTCTCACAACCACCCCATACATCTGCATTTATGAAATCTCTCTGTATCCAAAGGTATTAATATGGAGAATATAGAGGGGGTCCTCTTACAGCCACAATGTCTTGCACACTTTTACAACAGTTTTATATAAGATTTTGGAGGCATCTGTGAGAATTTTTGCCTCTACATCAGGAGAGCATTTGTGAGGTGATACTGATATTGGGGAGAGGTTGGGCTCACAATCTCTGCTCTAGCTCATACCAAAGGTGTTGGATGGGACTGAGGTCCGGGCTCTGTGGTGTTGGATGGCGCTGAGGTCCGACCTCTGTGTTATTAGATGGGGCTAAGGTCCAGCCTCTGTGGTGTTGGATGAGGCTAAGATCCAGGCTCTGTGGTGTTAGATGGGGCTGGGTCCAGGCTCTGTGGTGTTGGATGGGGCTGAGCTCTGGGTTCTGTGGTGTTGGATGGAGCTGGGGTCGAAGCTCTTTGGTGTTGGATGGAGCTGGGGTCCGGCCTCTGTGGTGTTGGATGGGGCTGAGGTCTAGGATCTTTGGTGTTGGATAGGGCTGGGTGTCACGCTTGGGAGGTAAGGGAATCAGGTAACAGGTAGGTGATTTGGGCAAAAGGGGGGCAGGAGAGCCTAATCTGACCCTGATGCTGGGGTCCCTGGCTTGCCCTGATCTCGGAGGTACCTCTGATGGTGAGGATTCCAAGCCACCACCCTGTACCCTAAAACTCCTGATTAGCCCTAGGCTGAGGGCCCTACCTCCACCCACAGGTCAGGAATCACAGCCTCTCCCAAGGAAAGACTTTAGCCCAGCAGCTAAGCATAAGCACAGCACCAAGACCTAGAGCACATAGCTATCAGCAGCACCTGACAGAGGAGAGGGAAAGCTATTTAACCCCTTCCCGACCTATGACGTTGTGGGACGTCATATAAATCTGTGCCTTCCCGACCTGTGACGTCCCACAACGTCATGGCGGGATCCCCGTCTTGTAGCCCCGGTGAGCGGCGTCGGCGATATCTCACCGGGGCTACAGCATGCAGGGGACCTTAGGCTGACTACAGGGGGGGTGGCTTCGCCACCCCTCGTCTGTGATCACTGTGATTGGCTGCTGGAACTTCCAGCAGCCAAACACAGTAGTTATGCGGCTATGCCCCTTCCTTCCATCATGGCCGCTCCGATCATATTTCCTCCTGTCCTACCTTCTGTGCCCTGCTGTGCCCACTCTCCCCACTCTCCTCCGGCAGCGGGAGGACCGGAGAAAACCGGCCACAGATGCTGGAACCGGAGAAGAGCGGCCAGAGATGCGGGGACCGGAGGAGAGCGGCACAGATCCGGGGACCGGAGGAGTGCAGTACAGAGATGAGGGGACTGGAGAAGAGCGGCACAGATCCGGGGACCGGAGGAGACTCAGGAGCGGAGGTCCGTAAGAGACAGGAGAGCGGGCACAGGAGCGGCGATGATGGGAGTGATCAATCTCATCAAATCACTCCCAGATCACTCCCATCATCACTGGAGGGGGCTATACCTGCCCCCTTCCAGTGATGATGGGAGTGATCTGATGGGATTGATCACTCCCATCATGCCTGCTCCACACTGCATCCATCCTCAGGGTCTGCACCCCATGTACCCTGTGCCCCGCACCCCTGTACCCTGCAGCCCCTGCACCCTGCGCCCCTGCACCCTTGTGCCCAGCAACCTGCAGCCCTGCACCCCTTTGCCCACCTGTGCCCTGCAGCCCCACACCCCTTCACCCCCCTGTGCCCTGCAGCCTCGCACCCCTGTGCCCTGCAGCCCTGCTCCCCTTCGCCCCCCTGTTCCCTGCACACCGCACCCCTGTGCCCTGTGTCCCTGGACCCGTGCCCTGCAGCACTGCACCCTTTCCCCCCCCCATACCCTGCAGCCCTGCACCCCTTTGACTCCCTGTGCCCTGCAGCCCCGCACCGCTGTGCCCTGTGTCCCAGCACCCATGTGTCCCTGCACCCCTGTGCCCTGTGTCCCATGACCCCTGTGTACCTGCACCCCTGTGCTTTGTGTCCCTGGCCCCCTGTGTCCTGCAGCCCCGCACCCCTTCACCCCCCTGTGCTCTGCAGCCCCACACCCCTTCGCACCTCTGTGCCCTGCACCCCTTTGCCCCCCTGTTCCCTGCAGCCCATACCCCTGTGCCCTGTGTCCCTGGACCCCTATGCCCTGCAGCCCCGCACCCCTTCAACCCCCTGTGCCCTGCAGCCCCGCACCCCTTCGCCCCCCTGTGCCCTGCAGCCCACACCCCTGTGCCCTGTGTCCCTGGACCCCTGTGCCCTTCAAGCCCCTGTGCCCTGCAGCCCCACACACCTTCAACCCGCTGTGCCCTGCAGCCCCGCACCCCTTCGCCTCCCTGTGCCCTGCAGCCCACACCCCTGTGCCCTGCAGCCTGCCCACATGTGCCCTGTGTCCCTGCACCACACACCTCAGTGCCCTGCACGCCACACCCATGTAGCCTGCATCCCTGCAGGCTGCACCCCTGTGCTCTGCGTCCATGGACCCCTGAAGCTAGCAATCCCTGCACCCATGTGCCCTGCATCCCTACACCCCTGTGCCCTGCAGCCTGCATCCCTGCAAGCCTGCATCCCTGCAGCCTTGCATCCCTGCACCTCTACGTCGCGCACCCCTGCATCTCCGCACCCCTGCGTCCCTGCGATCTTTGCTCCTGCACTCCTGTGCCATTCGCCCTGTTTCCCTGCATCGCTGTGCCCTGCACCCCTGTGCTTCTGTGTCCCTGTGCTCCTGTGCCCTGCACCCCTGCACTCCTGTGCCCTTCGCCCTGCACCCCTGTGCCCTGCGCCCCTTGCCCTGCACTCCTACACCCTTGTGTCCCTACACCCTGCGTCCTTGTGTCCCTGTGCCCTGAACCCTGCACTCCTGCAACCTTGTCTCCCTGCGCTCCTATACCCTCTTCCTCCTCCGGTCACCCCCTCCCCTCCTGTGCCCCCCTGCCGCCTGTGCCAGCATTCTCAGCAGTGTCATCTCCCTGCATGGAGATGACGCTGCAGAGGAGCGATGTGACAGCCAGGCACATCGATATGTGTTATCGCTGTGCCGTGGCTTTGTGTCACCCCCTAAGTGCTGTAATCTTACCGGTCACAGCACTTAGGGTCCAGGGAGAGGGAGCAGAGTCTCGTACCTCTCCCCATGGTGATCGGCTCATTACATATCTAGATGCATAGTAAGCACTTTGAACCCCAGGTGCTTCACAAATTGATCCGTAAAAATGAAAAAAAATAATAATAAATAAATAAATAAAGTACTTTCAATTTTACGGATCAATGAAGCACCTGGGGGGTTCAAAGTGCTCGCTATGTATCTAGATAAATTCCTTGGGGGGGTCTAGTTTCCAAAATGGGGTCACTTGTGGGGGAGCTCCAATGTTTAGGCACACAGAGAGGGGCTCTCCATACACAACATGATGTCCGCTAACAATTGGAGCTAATTTTCTATTCAAATCGTTAGCGGACACCATGTCATGTTTGGAGAGCCCCTGTGTGCCTAAACATTGGAGCTCCCCCACAAGTGACCCCATTTTGGAAACTAGACCCTCCAAGGAACTTATCTAGATGCATAGTAAGCAATGTGAACCCCCAGGTGCTTCACAAATTGATCCATAAAAATGAAAACAGAACATTTTTGTGGGAAAAAAAAGTACTCTTTCATTTTTACGGATCAATTAGTGAAGCACCTGGGGGTTCAAAATACTGAGTATGTATCTAGATAAGTTCCCTAGGGGTCTAGTTTCCAAAATGGGGTCATTTGTGGGGAGCTCCAATGTTTAGGCACACAGGGGCTGTCCAAACATGACATGGTGTCCGCTAACAATTTGAATGGAACATCAGCTCAAATTGTTAGCGGACACCATGTCACGTTTGGAGAGCCCCTATGTGCCTAAACTTTGGAGCTCCTCAACAGTTGGCCACATTTTGAAAACTAGACCCCCCCAAGGAACTTATCTAGATGGATGGTGAGCACTTTGAGCCCCCAGGTGCTTTACAAATTGATCCGTAAAAATGAAAAAAGAAAAATTTTGTGAAAAAACAAGTACTTTTTCATTTTTACAGGTCAATATGTGAAGCACCTGGGGTTCACAATGCTCACAATGCATGTAGATAAGTTCCTTGGAGGGTCTAGTTTCCAAAATAGGGTCCCTTGTGGGGGAGCTCCAATGTTTAGGCACACAGGGGCTCTTCAAACACGACATGGTGTCCGCTACCAATTTGAATGGAAAATTAGCTCCAATTGTTAGCGGACACCATGTCGCGTTTGGAGAGCCCCTGTGTGCCTAAACATTGGAGCTCCCCCACAAGTGACCCCATTTTGGAAACTAGACCTCCCAAGGAACTTATCTAGATGGGTAGTGAGCACTTTGAACCCCCAGGTGTTTCACAAATTGATCCGTAAAATGAAAAAGTACTTTTGTTTTCACAAAAATATTCTTTTAGTCTAAATTTTTTCATTTTCACATGGGCAACAGGATAAAATGCATCCTAAAATGTGTTGGCCAATTTCTCCTGAGTACACTGATACCTCATATGTGGTAATAAACTACTGTTTGGGCGCACGGCAGGGCTCAGAAGGGAAGGAGCGCCATTTAACTTTTTGAATGGAAAGTTAGCTCCAAAAGTCAAATTGCGCTCCTTCCCTTCTGAGCTCTGCCGTGCGCCCAAACAGTGGTTTATGATCACATATGAAGTATCGGTGTACTCAGGAGAAATTGCCCAACAAATTTTAGGATCCATTTTATGCTGCTGCCCATGTGAAAATGAAAGAATTGAGGCTAAAAGAACATTTTTGTTGGAAAAATTAAAATGTCCATTTTTTCCTTCCATGTTGCTTTAGTTCCTGTGAAGCACCTGAAGGGTTAATAATTTTCTTGAATGTAGTTTTGAGTAGCTTGAGGGGTGCAGTTTTTGGAATGGTGTCACTTTTGGGTGTTTTCTGTCATGTACACCCCTCAAAGGGACTTAAATGTGATGTGGTCAATAAAAAAATGGTTTTGTAAATTTTGCTCAAAAAATTAAAAATTGCTGATGAACTTTGAACCCTTATAACATCCTACCCAAAAAAAAAATTTTTTCCCAAAATTGTGCTGATGTAAAGTAGACATGTGGGAAATGTTATTTATTAACTATTTAGTGTCACATAACTCTCTGGTTTACCAGAATAAAAATTCAAATTTTGAAAATTGCAACATTTTCGCCAAATTTTTGATTTTTTTCACAAATAAACACAAAAATTATGGACCTAAATTTAATACTAACATGAAGCCCAATATGTCACGAAAAAACAATCTCAGAATTGCTAGGATCCGTTGAAGCGTTCCAGAGTTATAAACTCATAAAGGGTCACTGGTCAGAATTGCCAAAAATGGCCAGGTCAGTAAGGCCAAAATAGGCTGGGTCATGAAGGGGTTAAAGCCAAAGGGACGGGATTCCAGGTGAGTCACACATTAACTCCTGAACCAGCAATTGAACATAATAGTGACTGCAGTTCTGGAGCACACCACAGGAGGCAAGGACCTTCACAACCATCAACCATGCAGCTCTTAAAGACAAACCACATGAGCAGTAGCATCCAACAATGTCAGCGCCATCTAAGCGCATGACACTGGGTCCAGGCTCTGTGGTGTTGGATGGAGCTGGGATACGGTCTCTGTGGTGTTTGATGAGGCTGGGACCAATCTCTGTGTTATTAGATGGAGCTGATGTCTGGGCTCTGTGGTGTTGGATGGGGCTGGGGTATGGGCTCTGTGGTGCTGAGTGGGGCTGGGTCCAGGTTCTGTGTTGTTGGATGGAGCTGGTGTCTAGGCTATGTGGTGTTGGATGGGGCTGAGGTCCAGGCTCTGTAATGTGATATTGGATTAAGTTGGGGTACAGGCCCTGTAGTGTTGGATGGGGCTTGGTCCAGGCTCTGTGGTATTGGATGGAGCTGGTGACTGGGTTCTGTGTTGTTTGATAGGGCTGAGATCAGTGCTTTGTGGTGTTGGATGGGGCTGAGGTCCGGGCTCTGTGGTGTTGGATGGAGCTGGGGTATGAGCTCTGTGATATTGGATAGAGCTGGGGTACAGGCTCTGTGGTGTTGGATGGGGCTGGGTCCAGGCTCTGTGGTGTTGGATGGAGCTGGTGACTGGGTTCTTTGTTGTTTGATAGGGCTGAGATCAGGACTCTGTGGTGTTGGATGGGGCTGACGTCTGGGCTCTGTGGTGGTGGAAGTGGCTGAGATCTGGGCTCTGCCTTGTTGATGGGGCTGGGGTCTGGGCTCTGTAGTGTTGAATGGGGCTGGGGTCCGGCCTCTGGGGTGTTGGATGGGGCTGAGGTCCGGGCACTGTAGTGTTGGGTAGGGTTGAGGTCTGGGCTCTGTGGTGTTGGATGGGGCTGGGGTCAGGCTCTGTGGTGTTGGATGGGGCTGGGGTTTGGGCTCTGTGGTGTTGGATGGGGTTGGGGTTTGGGCTCTGTGGTGTTGGATGGGGCTGGGGTCAGGCTCTGTGGTGTTGGATGGGGCTGGGGTTTGGGCTCTGTAGTGTTGGGTAGGGTTGAGGTCTGGGCTCTGTGGTGTTTGATGGAGCTGATGTCTGGGCTCTGTGGTGCTGGATGGAGCTGGGATTCAAGCTCTGTGGTGTTGGATGGGGCTGGGGTTTGGGCTCTGTAGTGTTGGGTAGGGTTGAGGTCCGGACTCTGTGCGGACATCATATTTTTACACACCAAATTCTCTGAACCATATCTGTGTGGTCCTCGTGCACTGGGTTCTTTGGGAACAGAAATGAGCCTTCTCCAAAAATTGTTCACGGAAAGCTGAAGCTAGAATTGTCCAATATATCTTGTGCTGAAAAGTTAAGATTCCCTTCACTGTAACTAATGGGCCAAGGTTGAAACTTGAAAAACAAGACCATAGTATTATCTCTCCACCACTAAACTTTACACCAGATAGGAACACGTCTTCTCTATAGTCCAGTAGTGGCCGCTTTACACCACTCCATCCGACACTCGGCATTGTGCTTGGTGATGTGCAGTGCTTATGCTGATGTTACAGAGGAGGGCTGGACTCTGCAGTTATGGGGTCAGCAAACCGATGGGTACTTGTCTCTCTTCTGCTCCTCAGCATTTGGACCCCCGCTCTGACACTTTATGGGATCTCCACTTCGTGGCTTTGTTGTTCGGGTTCTTTCCACTTCTCAATAATATCACTCACAGGTGATGAGATCTTTAGGAGAAGGAAATGTTCTGACCTGACTCGTTACCCCGGTGGCTCCTATTATAGGATGTACTTGTATCAGTGATCTCTGCACCACCGGCTGCTCTGTCATATGGGGGTAAAGGCAGACACTGTGTTGGGGGACCAGAGGTTGTACACCGAAGGACAATGGGGCTAAATGAAAAGCTCAATGATTAACAAGTGTGTCCCTATTAGCCTTATGTTGTATTTACTCTGTAACTCTCTATACACAGATACAACAGCTCTCTGTGGACCTGGAGAGGAATGTAGCTGAAATGCCTCCTAAGGGGCTGAATCCACAGTTCAACTCTCCCTGCTCAGGTAAGACTAATGCATGAAAGGAGAAATTAGAAGTTCTGGACGAGCTCTGGGACCTAAGGACTGGAATAATTTCTTCACTGCCTTCTTTCCTGTAACGATTAGAAAACAATAGAACCTGTGTTTCAAGTACAATGTAAATGATGTCCTTCCTACATTTTGTTACGGAAAGTACTTGGGATCTGGTCGATGACATGTGGTGGATACGCTGCAGAGCTTCCATGGATTTGTGTATAAGAATATCAGCAATTCAGGAGAAATTTGATTACGTCCTCTCTATGTCCAATGGAAAAGTCCATAATGGTCATTGACCTTAAAAGCCTCAATTTATTTTATATAGTCTCACCGTGGATTTCCCCTTTTGCAAAGTAGTGAAATCTACAACAAATCCATGTCAGAATCAGAGAAAAATCTACAGGAAACACAGAACAATCCACAGTGGAATCTAAAGCCCCGATTCCTCACCTCTGTGTCTCCATTTTTCTGGAGTAATATCCTCCTTTTTAGTGGTTTCCATATTTGCGTCTTATTCTCTATACAATTGTCTCCACTTTTCAAGTCTTTTTTTTACGTTTCCTCAACAACTTTGATTATCCAAATATGATTCACGAGATTCAACTGTTACCAAAATGTTGCATATTTGGGGGATGTATGTCACTCCAGGTTATTCCCCAATAGTTTCTGGAGTTTTTAATTTGGTAAAATGTTGCAATTTTCTTTCTTTCCATGCTAAAAAGTTGCAAAAAAACAGGTTACAGAAATAAAAAAGTACATTTTAGATTTTCTGCCAAATTCACAAACCAAGTACAGCAGTGTGAAAATGTGTTTGCCACCTTCCTGATTTCTTATTCTTTTTCATGTCTGTCATTTAAATGTTTCAGATCACCAAACAAATGCAAATATTAGACAAAGATAACACAAGTAAATACAAAATTCGACTTACCGTATATACTCGTGTATAAGCCGACCCGTGTATAAGCCGAGCCCCCTACTTTTGCCCCCAAAACCTGGGAAAACCTATTGACTCGTGTATAAGCCGAGGTTGGAACCCAGCACAAGTATACAGCCCTCAGCAGTGTGGTATGCAGCAGCCTCCCCCCTCCCCAGTGGTGGTATACAGCAGCAGCCCCAGTGGTATATACAGCAGCAGCCCCAGTGGTAGTATACAGCGCCCCAGTGGTAGTATACAGCAGCCCCAGAGGTATATACCGCATCCCCAGTGGTATATACAGCATCAGCCCCAGAGGTATATACAGCAGCCCCAGTGGTAGTATACAGAAGCCCCAGAGGTATATACAGCAGCCCCAGTGGTAGTATACAGCAGCCCCAGTGGTAGTATACAGCAGCCCCAGAGGTAGTATACAGCAGCCCCAGAGGTATATACAGCAGCCCCAGTGGTAGTATACAGCAGCCCCAGAGGTATATACAGCAGCCCCAGTGGTAGTATACAGCAGCCCCAGTGGTAGTATACAGCAGCCCCAGAGGTATATACAGCAGCCCCAGTGGTAGTATACAGCAGCAGCCCCATTGGTAGTATACAGCAGCAGCCCCAGTGGTATATACAGGCCCCCCCATCAGTATACAGGCCCCCCTTACTGCCGCAATCCTGTAAAAGAATACATCAGTATACTTATCCCTGCCACTGTCGTGCTGCCGCTGTCCCGCCGCCGCCATCACGCTCCTCCGGCTTCATCCAGCGTCTTCCGGCTTCCTCCTCTGGCACGCAGACAATGACGTCATTGCCTGCGCCCACCGGAGGAAGCCGGAAGAAGACGGATGAAGCCGGAGGAGCGCGATGGCGGCGGTGGGACAGCGGCAGTGGGACAGCGGCAGGGATAAGTATACTAATGTATTCTTTTACAGGATTGCGGCAGTAAGGGGGGGGGCCTGTATACTGATGGAGGGGTGACTGTATACTGTATACAGTGTATACAGTATACAGTGACTCGCGTATAAGCCAAGGGGGGGACTTTTCAGCCCAATTTTTGGGCTGAAAAACTCGGCTTATACGCGAGTATATACGGTATAAATAAAGGGTTAACACTTTTGGCTCAGCAGCGGTTTTCATCTTGGATCTCTGCCATACAGCCATTTTTGCCCAGTCTCTTTCTTATGGTGGAGTCATGAACACTGATCTTAACTGAGGCAAGTGAGGCCTGCAGATCTTTGAACATTGTGGGGTCTTTTGTGACGCCTTGCATGAGTTGTCGCTGTGCTCTTGGGATTATGTTGGTTGTTCAGCCACTCCTGGGAAGGTTCAGCAAAGTTCCATGTTTTATGCTATTTGTGGATAATGGCTCTCACTCTGGTTCGCTGGAGTCCCAAAGGTTTAGAAATGGCTTTATAACCTTTTCCAGACTGATAGATCTCAATTACTTTGTTTCTCATGTGTTTCTGAATTTCTCTTGATCGCGGCATGATGTCTAGCTTTTGAGGATCTTTTGGTCTTCTTCATTTTGTCTGGCAGGTCCTATTTAAGTGATTTCTTGATTGAGAACAGGTGTGGGAGTAATCATGCTTTGGTGTGGCTAGAGAAAATTGATCTCCGTTCCCCAGAGATGTGAGAAACCACATTTCATTTAAAATTTATTTTTTAAGGTGGGGGGGAAATCACTTTTTCTCATAGGGCTCTGTAGGTTTGGATTTCTTTTTCCCTTGATAACAAAGACCTTAAAGGGAACCTGTCAGGTGGTTTATGCCTCCCCAGCTATCACTGTCTGTAGCTGCAGCTTTATAATACTATTTTAATCATCCCTGTCTGAGCTCATAGTGTAATGTGAAAGGTGAAATAAAAGCATTTATACACATACATTTTCTTATGTAATGAGGCAGTCAGTCCCCAGCTTGGAGGACGGGGACTGTTTGGCAGGTTAATAGTTAACATTTCAGCCTGATGTTAGAACATGTGGGGAGACCTGATGTGACAACCATGTGACTACAATAGGTGGAGCTAAGTTCTCATAGAACATAATACGTTTGCTGGCTTAGCTCCGCCCACTATGGTCACATGATCGTTACATCACACAGGTCCTTTAGCTATCCAAGTTAAAAGTGAGTTAACTATTATCCTGCCAGTCAGTCCCCCTCCTCCAAGGTGGGGACTGAAATGTAAGTGTATAAATTCTTTTCTTTCACATTACACTATGAGCTCAGACAGGGATGGTTAGACTGGTATTATAAAGCTGCAGGTGCAGACTGTGATAGCTGGGGGGACATAAACTAGCTGACAGGTTCCCTTTAATTTATAAACTGCATTCTGTGCTTACTTGTGTTATCTTTGCCAAAAATTTACATTTGTTTGGAAATCTGAAAGATTTAAGTGACAAAAATGGAAAAGAATAAGAAATCAGGAAGGGGACAAACACTTTTTCACTTCACTGTATGTTATTTTGAAGAATTTTAGGCAAAAAAGTCAGTGAATATCACTTGCTCAAAGAGCTGCCACAGGTGAGAGTTGATTTTATCCTCCATATTTCTCTCGTGTTTAAGGATACATAATAAATTTGTGCTATTTTACAGGAAAAGGATCAAATCTGGAGAATGCGGTGCCTTTCCTAACAGAAGACATGGTGAACCTGGCGGGATCCTCGTCACTCTTTGGTGCAGATGACAGTGTCGTGTCTTATCTCGCTAATGGGGTCCTGCCAGGCGATGGCACCCTTAGCCTGCCGCCCCCGGAGGAGAGGAATGAGTGACCCACTTTCCTGCAACACTCTACATATATAATACATTAAAATGTTGAAAATGAACCTTCTGCGCTGTATACAGTATCTCCTCTTAGCAATAGGAGTTATATGATATTTTCCCAATCTAAGGGTCCATAACCCGGGCCCATAGGAAAATATAGCGTCCATTTGACCATTCTCTATGGACACAATATGGAAGGATAATGGTTTTAGTGTCAAATTGAATGTATTTTCTTCTGTCAATTTCTTAAAAATGTAATATTGCTGTCTTCCTTTTCTTTATATATTAACAGTTTTACTAGCTGCCCCTATTACTGTATATTGATGAAGGTTCATTTTCAGCTGGGAGAGGTGGATTTGGGTGTTTGTGAGAATCACACTCAGGCGTGAATGTAAGAAAAGCAACGGGGTCCAGGAACAACGCAGAAAACCTCTTCAGAGCCATTAATGCCTTGCACAGGGAGCGTACATGTTTCCTGGCTTTTAAGGGTTTATTAATAAAAATAGTATTAATGAAATTGAAACATATACGATATATATGTATACACATATATACACAGTATAAAACCTATTTGTCATGATTAAAACTGATCCTGTTAGACCCCCTGTTCTTTTCCTTCGCTTCGGTAAGGTACTGTAATTAATGGGGTTTTGCTGAATGTAATGATTTACCTGCCGTGAGCCACTAAGGATTCTGGGAAGGGTTGGTATTTTTTGTAAGATTTTTTTTTTTTTAAACAAAGTTGAGCTTTGTTCTTTATGCATATATATATATATAGATATTCATGTATAGATATATATCTACAGGTTATATAATATATACTTGTGCTTACATTTAAAGTATTTTGTTTGTATATGGGAACTTTAAAGGGAACCTTCTATTCACTCAAACTATGCTGCTCAAAAAAATGAAGGGAACACTTCAACATTGCACTGTGTTGTTACATGTTCCCTTTATTTTTTGAGTAGTATATTTATATGTCTGTGTAGCCCTTTATAAGATAAGTTGATATTTTTATGACCTTGAAGCGATGTTCCAGCACCAAGAAGTTGGGTTTTGTAGAGCTATATTTATGTGTGTATTAGGGGTGATGATCGACTTCCAGCTTCTCGGCTCCTCAGCCTCCTCAGTCCCTCAGCTTCTTAGCCTCCTCAGCTTTCTCAGCTCCTCAGCATTCTCAGCTCCTCAGCCTCCTCAGTTCCTCAGCTCCTTAGACTCCTCAGCTTCCTCAGCCTCATCCAGCTCCTCAGCCTCCTCCATTTTCTCAAGTTCCTCAGCTTCTCAGCTCCTCAGCTTCCTCTAGTTCCTCAGCCTGCTCAACTCCTCAGCCTGCTTAGCTCTTCAGCCTCCTGCAGCTCTTCATCTTCCTCAGCTCCTCAACTGCTCAGTTCCTCAGCCTCTTCCAGCTTCTCAGCTCCTTAGACTCCTCCAGCTCCTCAGCTTGCTCTGTTTCTCAGCCTCCTCCAGCTCTTCGTTAATTACATGTGAAGAAAACACCACCTGATGAAGACAGGTATCCCTGTTGAAACTTGTTGTGGAGCTGTAAAGGGTAATAAAGGTTTGCTAAATATACAAGAAGCTTTGCTATTATTGCCTTTCTCCCTAGCGCTTCAACAAGACCGCTACAATTTCTTTCTATATCCTCCAGCTCCTCAGCCTTCTCAGCATCTCAGCTTCCTCAGCTCATCAGCTTCCTCAGCTCCTCAGCCTTCTCCAGTTCCTCTGCCTCATCCAGCTCCTTAGCCTCCTCTAGCTCCTGAGCCTCCTCTAGCTCCTCAGCCTCCTTAGCGTCTCAGCTCCTCAGCCTCCTCCAATTCCTCAGCTTCCTCAGCTCCTCAGCCTTCTCAGCTCCTCAGCAGTCTCAGCTCCTCAGCAGCCTCAGCTCCTCAGCCTCCTTAGCTCCTTAACTTGTCAGCTTCTCAGCCTTCTCCAGCTCCTCATCTTTCACTGCCTCCTCCAGCTTCTCAGCTACTTAATCTTTTCAGTTTCTCAGCTGACGCTGTATTTTTTGTTAAGTATCGGTGCCAGCGATCTATCAATCAACCAGAAGAGACTGATACTCGGCAGTGAATACATTTTGAGGCTGAGGAGCTGGAGGTTCAGCCTCACCCCATAATGCACTTCCAGGCACACAGAAATACACAACTTCATAACGTGATTTCTCGCTGACAGGTTCCCTTTAATTTCTTCTTTTAATATATTTCTGGCTTTCCCTGTAACTTGACGTCTTTCTGTATGTTGGCCCATTTAATACCAGAGCAACCTTCATACTGTTACGGGTTCATTAGCTGCTATGCCATACACTTCTCGATGATTCTTCACCACTGACATGGGTTGTGTAGTTTTACAATGGTTCTAAACTGAATTGAACTCCTAATTTTGTGGGATTACCAAAATGAGTGGAAAACTAATAACCATCAGGGCTTCAATTTTATTTGGCTGGACTCTGGTTGTTTTTGTTGAGGGCCATATTGCAAGGAAAGAATGGGACAGTTACACACCGTGCCCAACTGGGCTTGAGTTATCAGCAGCTCTTTGTAAGATATGCCTGTAATAGATGCACGTCTGAGTCTGAGACCAGGTATAGACGTGAGGTCAGGGCAAACGTCCGAAATACAAGAGAGAATAAAATAAGGGAAAATGAAATAAGGGAGAATAAAAGGCTCCCATACGGGAATGACCACACAATCTTGGTAAAAAATCGTGGACTGTTAGTACCAAACTGTTACCTGCTATATTAAGCCACAATTTTAAGGATTATTCTCTTTAGAGTCTGACCACTGGGCCGGAGCTGTCCACAGACCTATTCAGGGATCAGTCGGGGTCCTCGGTGATTGGACCCCACTGATCAGCAAGTTATTACCTATCCCAACTATTAAGAATGGGAAATAAATTCCTTGCAAAATAAAAAATGAGTCTGTAAAAAGGTGAAATGCTAGCGACACCTCTGACTGCAGCACATTCACTCAGGAGCATCTGACGTTTACATTCTGGCCTGTTGAAGGCACTCTTTTTTTCCTCTTGTTAACAGTATTTGATGGGAACCGAGCATAACAAAACATATCCAGAGTGTAACGCAACATATCCAGAGTGTAACACGACATATCCAGAGTGTAAGACGGCATGTCCAGAGTGTAAGATGGCATGTCCAGAGCATAACACAACATATCCAGAGTGTAAGACGGCATGTCCAGAGCATAACACGACATATCCAGAGTGTAAGACGGCATATCCAGAGTGTAAGACAGCATGTCCAGAGCATAACACGACATATCCAGAGTGTAACACGACATATCCAGAGTGTAAGACGGCATGTCCAGAGCATAACACGACATATCCAGAGTGTAACACGACATATCCAGAGCGCAACACGATTTATCCAAAGCGAAACACGGCATATCCAGAGCATAACACAACATATCCAGAGCGTAACACGATTTATCCAGTACATAACATGGCTTTTCCAGAGCGTAACATTGCATATGCAGAGCGTACAACGTATCATGTTGTGTTACGCTCTGGATATGTCGAGTTACCCTCTGGATATGTCGTGTTACGCTCTTGTTATGTCGTGTTACGCTCTTATGCAGAGCGTAACATGATTTATCCATAGTGTAACACCACATATCCAGAGCATAACACGACCTATCCAGAGCATAACACAACCTATCCAGAGCATAACACGACCTATGCAGAGCATAACATGACCTATCCAGAGCATAACACGACCTATCCAGAGCATAACACGACCTATCCAGAGCATAACACGACCTTTATCCATAGTGTAACACCACATATTCAGAGCATGACACAACCTATCCAGAGCATAACATGACCTACGAGAGCATAAGATGACCTATCCAGAGCATAACACGACCTATCCAGAGCATAACACGACCTATCCAGAGCATAACATGACTTATCCAGAGCATAACACGACATATCCAGCATTTATATCATCAGTAGGATGATAATTGGTTCTGAATAGTTTTTGGCACCAAAATTTATGAAATCTTTTCCAATGCCACCGATCACACTTGTAATAGGATCAAAGTTACTCAGTGTAGAACTACAGATTATAAAATATAAAAGCTTTAAACACCAGATATATAAGAATAAATCCGTAGGCAGTCTTGTTTCACCGTATGGATAAAGGCGGCTAATGCACCAGTCCCAATTCTAAATCTTATATTGACCATACAATGTCCCTGCTCTGACAAATCCCACAGTCTTGGAAAAGATGCATTTTCTATAATATATTTGCCAATTCTACTTCTATCAAAGTATGTGAAGATTTGAAGTGTAGTGTTGCTATTTTTTTCTCGTCTGATATTTCTAGCAATTTTCAGTGTGGATTGGAGGGCTGAGTGCTTGAGGTCTTCAGATAAGTCATGTTCTTAGTTATGGGACTGGTGCATTATCCATCACCTTCATACATCACCTTCATCTGCTGAACATTTTTTTTTCTATCTTAATACAGTTTAGGAATTGAACTATTAATGTATCTGCCTTACACAATGTCCTGAATTATTATCTCCGTTGGTATTCCTTGTGTGTTCCCTGGGTGAAATATTTAGGAAGGCTGGCCAAGAAATTAGGCAAAGGCTACAAGGCAATGTTTGCTCTAGTGGTACAGCCTCCAGGTTTCCCCTAAATGTCTTTCCAGAACATGGAGGTTAGTCCACATTTTGCCTTCCCTGCCGGTAGCCTCAGCCAACACTTGACTGTCTAGGCAAAAACTGAAATGAGATTTTCCCAAAGTCAAGGTTTATTTCTAATCACCCAAAAGTATTTATACGATCCTTGGCACAAACCCTAGCAAAAATGTATTCTGTTGTCTCCTCTGTTTTGTACTTTTTGCAATATTGTTAATATGAAAGCCGCTGCTATTAAGGATCTTTGTTTGGACACAATTACCAATAAAGTAATTCTGTATTTGTCCCCTGGTGAAACTAAAATGTATTGATAACAGGTACAAATTAATAAAAGAGAAAAGTATTTTATCACAAACAATCAATCAGAAAGGCCATCAGTGTCTTAAAGTAAATCTGTCATTAAAACTGCAAATAGATTTTAGTAGACCTCTTAAACCTTATGAGGCTGTTGTACCTACTATTAAGGTCTATAACAGAAAGGCTGTACAATCCTGATATTAATGTCTGCATATTGTGAGTCCAACTATATTCAATATCTCCCTGCCCAACCTGCCAAGTGTAGCTTGTGCTGAGCAGCGTGAAATTTAAGCAAAAGCACAGAGGAGGTGCACTGATGAGCTGTCAAACAGGCTGGGTGGGCAGAGGTTCAGCATCCGCACAGAGGAGGGACATTGAAGAGCTGTCAATCAGGTTAGATGGGTGAAGATTCAGCTGCAGCAGGGAGGAGGGACACTGAGTAGCTGTCAATTAGGCTTGGTAGGCAGAGGTTCAGCATCTGCACAGAGGAGGGACATTGAAGAGCTGTCAATCAGGTTAGAAGGGTGAAGATTCAGCCGCAGCAGGGAGGAGGGACACTGAGGAGATGTCAATAAGGCTGGATGGGCAGAGGTTTAGCATCAGCAGGGAGGAGGGACACTGAGGAGCTGTCATCAAACTAGATGTGTTAAGATTCAGCCACAGCTGAGAAGAACAGCTGTCATTTAGTTTAGGCAGAGATTGAGTTTACACCTTCAAAATGGATTGTACAGACATCCTGACATGAATTTATTACATAAGTACAGCAGTTTAACGTAGTTTGTATTGAGAAATCTGACAGATCTACTTAGGAGCTACATACAAGCTAAATGTGGACACAGCACAATTGTGCTTGACGGCCGTATTCACCATCAGTGTACCTGACGAGGATATGAATGTGACTGACAACTTTATAATCAGTGTGATTGTATTACATGAACATGTTTATTCTGTACCTGTCAACAACATAATTACCCATTAAAACATTATCTGCAATACATGGTGATGGAAATCTAACAGACTTCCTTGTATTTGTTCCGACTTTCCTTCCCGTATAGACTTGAAATATTGTACATAGACGTGCCTGGTGGCCCCATAGACGTGGCTGGTGGACCCATCGTCTACATTGTAATCTACTTCAGTCTGATGCACTAATAAGACCTATTTGCACTATGCTGTAAATTTATATAATTTGTATAGTTTTACAAACAGCCCAAATTCAATAAATCTTGTTTAATCACTGTATTTGCCTGAGTCACAGTTTGTTCTAGGATGGCGTCCAGATCTACTATTGGCACAAACGAGGGGAGAGGACAGTACTCACATGGAGTATTTGGTTGCAGAAATTTCTGCACTAAATCTGCTTTCTTGAGCAGAAACATTCACCAAAATGCAATGCGTTTTTGGCACATTTTTTATGCATTTGGGTGAGAAAACGCTGCAAGAATTGACACGCTGCAGATATATTTCTGCACCAAATCTGCAATAGACAAAAAAGCAACATGTGCCTAATGGGGCCGTCACACGCGTCAATATCGCATGCACGATCACTGCTGCACGTGATGTTGCAGCGATATTGACGCGTGTGACAGGGCACATCAACCAGCGATAAATCGCTGGTTGAAGATCGTCAGGTTTTAGAACCTGTTCTAAAACCTGGCAATGGTCGACCTGGTGGACACGCAGCGATCAGCCAGCTCCCAGCGCCTCTCAGGAAGCGCTGGTAGCTGGTATCCAGGGTAAACTGCGGGTAACTAGGCAGCGCGCGCTGCCTCGATACCCGATGTATACCTTAGTTACCAGCCTTCTCCGCTCACCGGCTGGTATCTAAGGTACACAGCGGGTAACTAGTGTACCTTAGATACCAGCCGGTGAGCGGAGAAGGCTGGTAACTAAGGTATACATCGGGTATCTAGGCAGCGCGCGCTGCCTAGTTACCCGCAGTTTACCCTGGATACCAGCCTGCAGACATCTTGGAAACGATATAGAAATCATTTCCACGATGTCGCTGGTAAATGATCGCTGGTGAGTCTGCCTGTGTGACAGCTCACCAGCGATCATTCGTCAATGTCGTCAGCGATCAGATCGCTGACGACATTGACGCGTGTGACGGCCCCATTAAACTTAAGGATTCACATTAACTTTGCTGGCATTAGGATTTGTGACAAAAGTGCACCAAAAAATGCATCATAAACCACAATCAGTGGCGTAACTACCGGCATAGCAGACACAGCGGTCGCTTTGGGGCCCGGCGCTTCTGGGGGGCCCGGACCCAGCGCCGCTACGCTGCTATACCGGCAGCTGCCTGCGATACCTGTTGTGTGGCCGTCAGGTGGGGGGGTGGGGGCCCGGCGGGGAGCGCACGCGCCCGACGGGGCCCCCCGGCGAGGTGGATGCAGCTCCCATTCAAAGCGGCCGCAGGCGCCGGCCGCACACAGATCAAAGGGGCTGCCGCCGCCAGACTGAAGCCTGCTATGCTCCCTGCCTGTGTGTTATCTGCGGAGTTGGTCTCCGCCTGGCCGGCCTGTTACCTCCTTACTAACCGGCCGGTGACCGGTCACAGCACAGCCGCACAGGACAAGCAGGAAGGAGCTTCACTGAGCCCGGGGAGAGGGTGAGAGGCGCAAATATTATCACTATTGTACAGTCAGTGAACAGCGGCAGCATGGGGAGGCCTTACTGTGAGGGGGGGCCTTTATACCCTGTGGTGGCTGGAACTCTGGGAGCTACCCTGTGCTGGGACTCTGGGAGCAGTGGGAGCTGTATACCCTGTCTGTGCTGGGAGCAGTGGGAGATGTATACCCTGTCTGTGCTGGGAGCAGTGGGGGCTGTATACCCTGTCTGTGCTGGGAGCAGTGGGGGCTGTATACCCTGTCTGTGCTGGGAGCAGTGGGAGCTGTATACCCTGTCTGTGCTGGGAACAGTGGGAGCTGTATACCCTGTCTGTGCTGGGAGCAGTGGGGGTTGTATACCCTGTCTGTGCTGGGAGCAGTGGGGGCTGTATACCCTGTCTGTGCTGGGAGCAGTGGGAGCTGTATACCCTGTCTGTGCTGGGAGCAGTGGGAGCTGTATACCCTGTCTGTGCTGGGAGCAGTGGGGGCTGTATACCCTGTCTGTGCTGGGAGCAGTGGGGGCTGTATACCCTGTCTGTGCTGGGAGCAGTTGGAGCTGTATACCCTGTCTGTGCTGGGAGCAGTGGGAGCTGTATACCCTGTCTGTGCTGGGAGCAGTGGGAGCTGTATACCCTGTCTGTGCTGGGAGCAGTGGGAGCTGTATACCCTGTCTGTGCTGGGAGCAGTGGGAGCTGTATACCCTGTCTGTGCTGGGAGCAGTGGGGGCTGTATACCCTGTCTGTGCTGGGAGCAGTGGGAGCTGTATACCCTGTCTGTGCTGGGAGCAGTGGGAGCTGTATACCCTGTCTGTGCTGGGAGCAGTGGGGGCTGTATACCCTGTCTGTGCTGGGAGCAGTGGGGGCTGTATACCCTGTCTGTGCTGGGAGCAGTGGGAGCTGTATACCCTGTCTGTGCTGGGAGCAGTGGGAGCTGTATACCCTGTCTGTGCTGGGAGCAGTGGGGGCTGTATACCCTGTCTGTGCTGGGAGCAGTGGGGGCTGTATACCCTGTCTGTGCTGGGAGCAGTGGGAGCTGTATACCCTGTCTGTGCTGGGAGCAGTGGGGGCTGTATACCCTGTCTGTGCTGGGAGCAGTGGGGGCTGTATACCCTGTCTGTGCTGGGAGCAGTGGGAGCTGTATACCCTGTCTGTGCTGGGAGCAGTGGGAGCTGTATACCCTGTCTGTGCTGGGAGCAGTGGGAGCTGTATACCCTGTCTGTGCTGGGAGCAGTGGGAGCTGTATACCCTGTCTGTGCTGGGAGCAGTGGGAGCTGTATACCCTGTCTGTGCTGGGAGCAGTGGGAGCTGTATACCCTGTCTGTGCTGGGAGCAGTGGGAGCTGTATACCCTGTCTGTGCTCGGAGCAGTGGGGGCTGTATACCCTGTCTGTGCTGGGAGCAGTGGGGGCTGTATACCCTGTCTGTGCTGGGAGCAGTGGGAGCTGTATACCCTGTCTGTGCTGGGAGCAGTGTGAGCTGTATACCCTGTCTGTGCTGGGAGCAGTGGGAGCTGTATACCCTATCTGTGCTGGGAGCAGTGGGAGCTGTATACCCTGTCTGTGCTGGGAGCAGTGGGAGCTGTATACCCTGTCTGTGCTGGGAGAAGTGGGAGCTGTATACCCTGTCTGTGCTGGGAGCTGTATACCCTGTGTGTGCCGGGACTCTGGGAGCTGTATACCTTGTGTGTGCCGGGACTCTGGGAGCTGTATACCTTGTGTGTGCCAGGACTCTGGGAGCTGTATACCCTGTGCTGGGAGCTGTATTCCCTGTGCTGGGACTCTGGGAGCTGTATACCCTGTGCTGGGAGCTGTATACCCTGTGCTGGGACTCTGGGAGCTGTTTTACCCTGTGCTGGGAGCTGTATACCCTGTGCTGGGACTCTGGGAGCTGTATACCTTGTGTGTGCCGGGACTCTGGGAGCTGTATACCCTGTGCTGGGAGCTGTATACCCTGTGCTAGGACTCTGGGAGCTGTATACCCTGTGCTGGGAAACTGGGAGCTGTATACCCTGTGCTGGGAGCTGTATACCCTGTGCTGGGAGCTGTATATCCTGTATACCACCACTGGGGCCTGTATATACCACCACTGGGGCCTATATATACCACCACTGGGGCTGCTGTATATACTGCTGGGGCCTGTATATACCACTGTGGAGGCCTGTATATACCACTGCGGAGGCTGCTGTATACCACTGGGGCTGCTGTATATACTTCTGGGGCCTGTATACTACCACTGGGGAGGCTGCTGTATACTACCACTGGGGAGGCTGCTGTATACTACCACAGGGGAGGCTGCTGTATACTACCACTGGGGAGGCTGCTGTATACTACCACTGGGGAGGCTGCTGTATACTACCACTGGGGAGGCTGCTGTATACTACCACTGGGGAGGCCTGTATATCACTGGGGGGCCTGTATACCACTGGGGGGCCTGTATACCACACTGCTGGGGGCTGTATACCTGTGCTGGGGTCTACCCTCGGCTTATACACGAGTCAATAGGTTTTCCCAGATTTTGGGGGCAAAAGTAGGGGGGTCGGCTTATACACGGGTCGGCTTATACACGAGTATATACGGCAAACTGGGTGGCGTCAGACTGTTAACACCGATTCGGTAAGGGGGTGTGTCTTGAAGGGGGCGTGTCATTGGGGGCGTGTCTTGGAGGGGGCCCCGTTCAAAAGTTTGCTATGGGGCCCTGACAGTTCTAGTTACGCCCCTGACCACAATAAAAAAGCACTGTGTGCACAGGACCTTATGCAGCTGTCTGGGCATGTCAGTAATCAGGTCCTGCATGCAAAGGAAATTAAGGGAGGATAGTGTTATCTTCTGTCCAGTATACAGCATCTCTATAAACTCTGCCATGAACCAGAAGAAATTGTCCAATGAAACAGATAAGAAGCCATCTTGTCTGTTACCCAATCAGTGCACAACTTTATTTGTCAATCCACATTGTCAACTCATATATTATCATAATGTAAATTTAATTAGTTCAGTTTATGTATATAAATCTTCACACTTCTTTAAATAGCAGCTGTCACATATATATGTTTTTTACCTGGTGTAATTGCCCCTGTTTTTCTGAATCTAGTGATGTTTTTCTTTTGTTTCTGATCCTCTCTGTTCTTGAGGGATGGTCCATGCTTTATTATACGTAAATCAAGTCTTTTTTTAGCCAATTGGATGTTTTCTCAAGGTGACTTCCACATTGAAGATTTGAAGACCATGCCCCCTTGGCTAAGAACTAGATTTACATACAAGAAAAGAAAGTGCCATACTTAAGGAACTAAAGAAAAACAACACCAGATTTAGGAGAGAATGCCAGGTTAAAAAGAATAATATATGTTTATGGCAAGTGACGTGGCATTTTTATCTTTGAATTTCCAGTAACAGAAATCTGTAGACAGTGGTTTAGTTATTTACTAAGAATTTCCATTATTGATATCAGCGGTGATCCAATACAACAGACTTCACCAATGTGATCACCTCACATTTATCTGTGACAGAAGATCATTTTGAGTGGATCTCCCCTTTAAGGTACCATTACACGCTTCAATGTTGAAACAATATCACTAACGATCTCATGGTGTGCGCGGTCATTAGGACATCGTTTAGAGACCGTTGGTGAGATGTCACACGTCTGGATATCGTGGACGACGCACCAACGATCCAGCGAGCAGCTATCGTTCGCACAACCCAGCGAACGATCCTTTTTCACTATTGTGAATAGGGGAAGTCCTTGCTGAATGCTGCTGTGTATGTGTTTGTCTTTAAGGCTGAAGGCACACTGTCGTGCATCAAACACGTAACGTGTTTGATGCACGACAGTGATGCTTGTGTAATGCGTGTTTGTGGGTGTGTGTGGCGAGTGTGCCTGCATGTATTGATGTGAGTGTGCTGCGAATGTGAGGTGTGAGTGCGTATGTGGTGCGTGTGTTTGTGATGCTGTCCATGGTCCCGAAGGACTGCAGCCAGCATTTGTCAGGGAATTCAAACTCGCCATGCGCATACAGTAATAATCATCCTTCCCCGCTGTGACAGCGGTGCAAGGTGATTATTATAATGTGCTTTAACACTCATGTCAGCATGTGTCCTGAGACTGTCCAAGCTCCTGGACACATGCTGAGGTCATAAATGGCCAAATGTGTGTTTTATGCCTATAAATCTGCAAAGCCGGTTGTCGGCTTTGCAGTGTCATTTCTAAACTCCTGCTGCTCCTGTCAGTGAACAGCGTTAATGTACACTGTCCAGGGTCCTGAACAGTTGAGTAATCAGCACAGTAGTTTGCCTACTGTGCCTTAAGCCTAATAGCTGCATGGTTGATAGTTGTGAAGGTCCTGGGCCTCCTGTGTTGTGCTCCAGAACTGCATTCACTATGAGGTTCGGCTGTTGGTTGAGGGGTTAATGTGTGACTCACCTGGCTCTCCTCCCCTGGCCTTTAAGTAGCCTCTCCTTTCACCAGGTGGTGTTCTGATAGAGTTTCACTCTATGCCTGGAAGCCGTGCTGTGCTGTGCTGACCTGTGTGTTTGTGTTGCTGAAGTCCTTTCCTTTGGAGTTGCTGTATCCAGTTCTGAAGAGGGAGGTGAGGGGAAATAGCGCAGGGCTGGTGGAGGAGTTTTAGGGAGAGGTTTGGAGGCCCGAACCTTCTCACCTTCAGAGATTCCTTTGGATCAGGGCATTCAGGGTTCCTAGACTAGGGTCAGACTAGTCTTCCCTGGTCACCCTTCCTATAACTGCCATTCCCTCATCAGCATTCTCACTACACCGTGACACCACCTTAGGCAGATATGTGCCACCTCAGATTTCAGGTAGTACTGCACCCTGCAGCCACGTGCTATCCAGGAGTCTATCAATATCCACACGTTCTATCCAGTTCACCTACAACTAGGATATCTGATTGTTCAGCTGATCCTGAATTCTATCCATAATTGCAGCTCTCCTCTGCTATGCCAAATGGCACACTCAACTCTACTGCATCAAGTTACCTGCAAGCATGCTTATCTCTGCTACTCAAAATTGCTGTTACCCTCTCATCCTCCTGCATCAAGATACCCGCCAGTTACTGCTGCTTATTATTTCAAGGTGATGTCACACTCTCAATTCTGTTGCATCAAGAACTCAAGTCTACTTATCTCTGATGATTGAGTGCTTTCTGCATCTTCAACTTTGCTGCATCATGATAACTTCAGTCAGTTCACTTTGTAATCCAGGTTTGTTACAGTCCAATTATGCTGCAACAAGGTACCTGTCAGTCTGCTCATCTCTGCTGATCCAAGGTGTTGTCCGCACACTCAGTTGCTGCAACAAGGTTTCTGCCAGCCTACTCATTCTGCTGATCCAAGGTGCTGTCTGCACAACAACTCTGCTGTATCAACATTCTTGTCTCATACTCATCTACAGATTGAAGGATCTGTTTGCACACTCAACTCTACTATATCAAGATAAGTGTCTGTCTACTTGTTTAAATGATCTAGGAACTGTCAGCACACTCAGCTCTGCAGTATCTAGTACTTCAGCTCCGCTGAGACATGCTGATCCTCGCTGTTCCACTTGGCTAGGCCAGCTGTGATCCGTCAAAGCCTCCAGCTTGTGCTGCTTTCCTGATCTGTGACCTTAATTTTTCTCACTGGTGAGCCTTAAAAGCATATTGCACTTTAGGCCGGCTTAACACCGCGGTGTGATCAAGTTCAGGGCTGTCCGGTCTAAACCTGACAGCCCCGAACCCGATTTTGACATTATGCAGCCCTACGTGGCTGGATGGAACCGAATGGCAGCTATGTGCCATCCGGTTTCAATCTGTCCGGGAGGATCCGGATGAATTTGGATTTTTCTCCCGACCGGCTTGCAACTTTTTGTGTCCGGGGCAAAAATCTGCCCAAATTGGATCCTCGACGATCCGGCGCTCCCTAACATGGGAGTCTATGGCGCGATTGCCCCGGTTCGACAAAAACGTCAGATCCGGGAACCGGACACCGGCAGCTGAAGTTTAGAAGCGAGCGCTACTAAACTTCAGCACCATCAGCTATTCCCTGCTAAGCTTTCAGGACCTCGGCTAGGTCCCCACTAGCTGCGATCTTGAAAATCCTTGGGACTAGTAGCACGAAGGCGCAGGGGAAGTGCGACGCCCGCTAGGGCCAGGGGTACTCGATAACCAGGCCGATCGGTTCGGTTGGAGGTCACGGTGGCGGTGACCCGGCTCCGTGGCCCTGGGTGTGCAGCGTAAGGTGATTATTTAAAGGGCAAAGTTCCTGACGCCACCCTGTGGTACTCGGCCAGGGGTGGCCGAAGCAGCAGAATATGACTGCTGATGCAGATCGTGGTGCAACCACAATGGTATAGCTCCCCACAGGTAAAGCTCAGCACCAGGGATGGTGTGAACAGTCTATAGTGGTGGTGATGGTCGTTGGGGTGCAGGACAGAGGGCACAGTAAATAACTGGAGGATACAGAAAGGTGCTTTTTCTGTTACATTTACTTGTTAGTGGGTATTGCAGTCCGGGGCACTGGTTACAGATGGTAGACGGGATCCAGCTAGCCTGGAAGCAGTCGTGGATCGACCTCGCCTGGTGGGATTGGAGGCCTTCCTGCTGCGCTCTCCCTTCTGATCAATGAGGCTTGTAGCTATGCTGCGGCCCTCTTCCTGTTAGTTGGTTGTTCCTATCCGTACGGCAGCAGCACGAGCCTATCACGGGCACCACCGTGCTCTAAGCATGCTGCTGTGCCCCCAGGTGTTCAGTGCGGTCAGGAGACTTGCAGTACCTTGCCATGCAGATACAGCTGTCAGTGTGTACAGCACCCGCACAACCCAGGACTCTGGCATCCTTTTCCTGGCGCTCCGCTTCGGGGTGAGCTCAATCGTAGCTCCTCTCCCCAGAGCACTCCTCGCTTCCTCTCTCTTCCTTCTCCTCTGACATTCTGCCTAACCCCTCCTCCTGGTCAGAACCACGGCAGCTCCTCTGAAGTCGGGTTCTAGAGCTCCCCCTTCTGGTCTGGAGCCAGGAAAAGTGTTGCATGCTGGTGTTACATAGTGTGGGGACCTCCTCCTGCTTCCAGACATGACATCACCCCCTCTGAGGGAGGCAATGCCACTGTGGCAACTGGACCACTGCGGTGCCACAGAAGCAAGGAGGAAAGATCAGCGCAGAGAGAAAGGCAGCAGAGAAAGGCTTATGAAAGGTGTCTCAGTGGAGTGTTCCTGGATTATCTGAGAGCTGGCCAAGCTGCAATCTGGAAGAACACAGTACCCTGGCTGGGTTTGCACTGAAACAAGCAATAGTAAAGAACCTGGTAAGAACTGCAACCCCTGTGTCTGTCCACTCCTTCTGTGCCTTCCTGCACCCACAACTACTCCCATCATCTCCACATATTATCACACTGAAACCCAGGGGCCTTCTTCGCCTATGGTGAGTGTTTCATCTAAGCTGCCACAACATCTATCCCCTGGGAACCTATACAGCAGCGCTGGTCATCCCTGAGCAGATACCACAGGTGGAATCATCAAAAAGCCTTTATTCCCCTGTAAATACCCCTTTCCATGTTTGGGCAGGGCCACAACCACCGGGACTGCCACCGTGACATCCCCCTGACTGATCCCAGGTTGGTCGAGTACCCCAGCCTTTGCGGCCGTTGCAATTCCTCACTGCGGCACACCTCGCTGCACCACACCTTACTGCAGCATACCTCACTGAGTCATACCGCGCTGCACTACACCTCGCTGCACCACACCTCACTGCGCTACGCCTCGCTGTGCCGCACCTCACTGTGCCACACCTCGCTGTGCCGCACCTCACTGTGCCACACCTCGCTGTGCCACTCCTCACTGCGCCACACCTTATTGCACCACACCTTATTGCACCACACCTTGGTATACCATACCTTACTGCACTAGACCTCACTGCACCCCACCTTACTGCAGCATACCTCACTGTGCCACACCTTGCTGCATCACACCTCACTGCACCACACCTTGCTGCACCACACCTTACTGCACCACACCTTGCTGTACCATACCTCGCTGCACCACATCTCGCTGCACCACACCTCACTGCACCACACCGGCCCTAATAAATATCCCATATAACAACTCTATTATTTTCCTTTTAACAGGACGGAGGATGACTCTCTTGATGTGCTCTATATGCAGCTCTCACACAACGGCACCATAAGGAGGACTAAAACTCTGAAAGTGGTGACCACGTGTCCCCTTGACCTTTACAAGTTCCCCTTTGACACGCAGAAGTGCAATCTAACATTTGGTTCCATCATGAATTCAGGTAAATAGAAGATCAGGACTAGTGAGGACGTCGATTATTACTTATTATTGATTGACACATGAATATTATTACACTGAAAGTTTCTACATCACCATCATATCAACCCCTTTAGTGTATATAAAATGTACAGTGCTGCCGCGAGGAAGATCAAGCATCACACAATGCTTATTGGAAGAAACGAGCCGTCAATCTTTGTCGTAAATGTGCTAGGTCTACTTCAGCTAGGACCTCCTTCACACATCCATATTTCACTATGTTTTGTCATGAATACCACACGTACACATTATAACCTATGTCCATGTGAACCACATAGAGACAAATCCATTTTTTCCTGCAGCACAGATGACAAGGGCCAGTACAAGTTGATGGATCTATGAAAAATATGAACAGTGCACAGATGGCACCTGTGTATAATCAGTGTAGAGTTTGAGTGCCATCCCTGCGCTTTCTGTGTGCTGCCCCTGTGCTGTCTGTGTGCTGCCCCTGTGCTGTCTGTGTGCTGCCCCTATGCTGTACGTGTGCTGTCCCTGTGCTGTTAATGTGCCATAACTACTGTCTGTGCCCTGTCCTGTCCATGTACCGTCCCTGTGCTGTCCATGTACCATCAATGTATAATCCATGTACAGCCTGTGTACAGTCCTGTGCTGTCCGTGTGCAATCCAATCAGTGTACAGCCCTTCTGCCATCCGTATACCATCTGTGTGCGGTCCATGTTTAACATTCCAGAGTATAGTAGAAGCTTTGTATGTTCATTCTTTCTTTATCCATACCATAAAACACTGGTGACAAAATGATGGAAAACATTGGTGATTCTGGTACCAATTTTCACTTACATGTTTTATGCAGATGTGTGAAAAGGGCCTAAGATTAGAGTCAAATAATTGTATGAAAAATTGGTCCGATTCTCATCCAGAAGAGTGGGAGGATTTTTTTCTTACTTGTGACTCACAGCGGCCGGCTGACTCCGGTTGATACAGGCGATTCTTCTCCTTCCTTGTCACGGGTGGACCGCGCCTGCCGGTAGTGGGGCCCGGTGTAGTGCAGATCAAAAGTGAAGACGTCTTGCGGGAACAGATTAAAGGGGTTTAATTTGTTTTATTCGTGACGCCACCTATGAGTAGTTCGGTAAGGGCTACCGACGCTGCGGAACCCCCGGGGGATGGACAGCAGCAAGATGTTACGCTCCCCACAGGCTGAGCGGTGATCCCCGGGGGCTGGAGCTGCTCAAGATGTTGTGCGGCAGCTGCGGTTACCTTTTAGTGATGACGGACAGTTCATAAGGAAGCACGGACACAGAAAGTCTCTATAACGGGTCTTTACTGTAACCAGCAGGCAAGACATGGTATACAGTGGTTGAGTAGTAGACCGGGTGGACTCAGCAGTGATGGTGTCCCTTATAAATCCGTAGTGTTCCTCCATTCTAGCTAAGTGGTTGCCAATGTCGCCCAGGAATACCAGGTCGGGTACGGGGAGGCTGCTTCAATGCCCTATCCATGCTGTACGTTCTGGATGTTTTGGGGAGCCTTGGGTCCCTCAGTGGGTACACCGCTGGTTAGACGACTGGAAATTGGCTGGTGGTGGGGTGCTCCTGTAAAGCTGATCCTCCACTCTTCTGGTTCGCGTAGCAGAGGTGAACTGCTGCCAGCTTCGGTACCAGTGAACCGGCTGTGAGTTGTGGGCACGGGAGTCTTTTGGGAACCCGTGTAGAAATGCCCAATCCCGGTGGTTAAGGCCTCAGGTGCTGACACCCGACCGGTGACGGCCCAGGGGCCCGCACGGGGTGCGGAGCCCCCGCTCCTCTCCAAGCTCTGTGTTCTAGACCCTTCCTCTTCGAGTTCTAGACTCTTTCTCCTCTCAGACTATGTGTCTGTTCTCCTGCACTACCCTAGCACTCCGCCCACCAGGACCTAGGATTGGCCCTCTGTTCTAGGTGATGCATGCTGGGTTGGATTTCTAAATTAACCAGGTCATTGCTGAGTCAGAGAATATTGCGGCTGCTTTTATGGCTGCAATACCCTCTTGTGACGCACTCGTTGTGGGGCGCCACACTCCCCCTTGGTTGAATACGCTTGTCCCCAAGCGTCTCACTACTCACATTACAGAGGTTTTTATATTTTATAACAGGTAATACACTTTTATTAATGACAGGTCATATATGCATAAAAGTGAAAAGGTAAATAAACAGGTTAACACATTGCGCGGACCCGGCGGGCGGTCGGCTGTCCTTAGAGTAAAAGTTCAGGCTGTAGCCGCCAAGTCGCGGTGTTACGGTACAAACAGGAAGAAGTCTCTTTTACTAGCAAAGTTCAAACAACAACTTAAGTCACTGGTGAATGGCAGTGTTCCGGACTCGTATAGCGAACCACCCATCACGGCATAAATGGCGCTCATAGGTTACAATGTCCCCTCTATACAAGTCTCGGCTTGGATGGCCTCGCGGTAGGTGCGATTCCACATCACGGCGCCCCACAAACACTTCGGTACTCACACCCTCCTCCCTTACGAATCCCCACCCGGTGGACAAGTTAAATGTGCTTACCCACCCGGTTTTACGGAATTGTTCAGGCAATGGAGATTGGCGGCGGACCTCGGCACGAGCCTGCATGTTGGCTTGCAGTCGAGTGTGCCACTCCTCTCTCCGGATACGACGTACCTCTTCGTCGGAGTGATGCGGCGTGTGGATAAAGTCACTACGGCGTGCTGGTTGTTGAACCGCTCGAGCTTGGTGGGCAGTCTGGAGTGGAGCCCGGTTCAACGGAACCGGAGAAGATACTGTTGCGGCGGCACCCGACCAGTGCACCCGAGCTGATCGCCCGGCAGAAGGGTTCCTTGTGTCTCCCCAGGTGAACCCGGTGTAGAGATCCTCAGCTGGACTGTAGGTCTCCTCGTCATCCTCCTCGACCTCCTCGATGACTACGTCGGGCTGCTCGGTTGGCGAAGACGATGGGATGGAATCCTCTGGATCGGTGGGTGGCTGTGCTGCAAAGTTCTCCTCGGGGTCGTTGTGCAGGACTTCCAGGCTGCCTGCCTCTTCTTCTGTAGCAGCGGGAAGTGGTGTTTCGATCCCGGTCACCAGGTAGGCCTCTGTATTTGCAGAGGAGGCCTCCGGTTCAGGGGAGAAACAGGCGACAGTCTCAGTAGTTTGGAAACTAGTCGCGGGTTCCGCAGGTGGAACCAGGTATAGGTCGGCTTCTTCGTGGGAGCATATTGGAAGCTCCGGCTCTGGAACGGAATCGGCTGCGGTTTCGTCCGCTGGAACGGGTCGAGCTGTGGTCCTCACTGGAATAACACAGTCTATGGGCTCCGGTGACGAAGCAGGACAGGTGGTGGGCGACGGTGAGACGGTTGAAAAGCTGGCGATGTCGTCTGGGCCTGGAGAAGCTGTACCCGGTCGGCTCTGCTGCATCGCATGATGGAGTCTTCTGCCCAGGGTCGCGCTCCAGCTGCGAATCGTCCATTCTACGGTCTCAAGTAGTCGCACCCGGAGGTCTTGTAGAGCCTCTAGCCAGAAGTCGGGGCTGCCGTCTATGGTAAGGGCAGGATCCGGACCCGGTTGGCCTATGGCTGCTCTGGCCTCCGCCTCGACCTCACGCATTAGGTCTTGGAGTCTCGTGCTGGCCATTCTCTTCTTGGAGGGAAACCACACCCGTTCAACCGGTAAGACGTTCTGGTAGAGCTGAAGAAGGTCTTCTCTCTCTGTCGGTTTGTCTGTGACACTCCCATTTCCTCTGGGCTTTTGTAGTCCAATCGTGGGAAAAGTCTTTGGGGTCCGCCCCCATGGTTGATTCGAGCAATCAGGGCGGACAAAGAGTTTGGCGCCTTTTGTCTTTAGCCCTCCCACGATGAGGGGGGGGTTGACTCACTCCTGGGCTTGCACGTGGCGGCTTCTTGTGGCGGGAACGCCATCTTGGGCGCCATCTTGACCCAATGGTGTAAAGGCGGGAAAGTTCTTTTAGGGACGACAAAGTCCAATTGTAGACAATAAAGTCCAGTTTAAGCACAATATACCCGTTGGGTAACGGGCCTGCTCGTATCCTGTTCGTGACGCCATTTTCTGACTCACCGCGGCCGGCTGACTCCGGTTGATACAGGCGATTCTTCTCCTTCCTTGTCACGGTGTGGACCGCGTCTGCCGGTAGTGGGGCCCGGTGTAGTGCAGATCAAAAGTGAAGACGTCTTGCGGGAACAGATTAAAGGGGTTTAATTTGTTTTATTCGTGACGCCACCTATGAGTAGTTCGGTAAGGGCTACCGACGCTGCGGAACCCCCGGGGGATGGACAGCAGCAAGATGTTACGCTCCCCACAGGCTGAGTGGTGATCCCCGGGGGCTGGAGCTGCTCAAGATGTTGTGCGGCAGCTGCGGTTACCTTTTAGTGATGACGGACAGTTCATAAGGAAGCACGGACACAGAAAGTCTCTATAACGGGTCTTTACTGTAACCAGCAGGCAAGACATGGTATACAGTGGTTGAGTAGTAGACCGGGTGGACTCAGCAGTGATGGTGTCCCTTATAAATCCGTAGTGTTCCTCCATTCTAGCTAAGTGGTTGCCAATGTCGCCCAGGAATACCAGGTCGGGTACGGGGAGGCTGCTTCAATGCCCTATCCATGCTGTACGTTCTGGATGTTTTGGGGAGCCTTGGGTCCCTCAGTGGGTACACCGCTGGTTAGACGACTGGAAATTGGCTGGTGGTGGGGTGCTCCTGTAAAGCTGATCCTCCACTCTTCTGGTTCGCGTAGCAGAGGTGAACTGCTGCCAGCTTCGGTACCAGTGAACCGGCTGTGAGTTGTGGGCACGGGAGTCTTTTGGGAACCCGTGTAGAAATGCCCAATCCCGGTGGTTAAGGCCTCAGGTGCTGACACCCGACCGGTGACGGCCCAGGGGCCCGCACGGGGTGCGGAGCCCCCGCTCCTCTCCAAGCTCTGTGTTCTAGACCCTTCCTCTTCGAGTTCTAGACTCTTTCTCCTCTCAGACTATGTGTCTGTTCTCCTGCACTACCCTAGCACTCCGCCCACCAGGACCTAGGATTGGCCCTCTGTTCTAGGTGATGCATGCTGGGTTGGATTTCTAAATTAACCAGGTCATTGCTGAGTCAGAGAATATTGCGGCTGCTTTTATGGCTGCAATACCCTCTTGTGACGCACTCGTTGCGGGGCGCCACACTTGTCATCCGTTTGCTATTATTTTTTACTCAGTAACTATAAATCTTTTACAACAGCATTTATAGTTTCCTATGTTACATTATTGAATCTGTACAAATCGGAAGCTTATTGTGACTGCTTCATATCCAGTTTCTTTCCTGCACCCACGGTTTCAGAGCAAAGGTTTTGCATGCTGCAGTTTTTTTCACAGGCAGATACTGACAGTAAGAAAAACTGGTTATGACACTGCCCCATTAAATTACGGTGATCCGAGTGCTGTCTGATACAAAGTTAGATAGCACTCACCCAATTAATACAGTGGTGTGAGCCCTAACAGTATAAGGAAATGTGTTTTCTAGATCAAACAAAGATCTGCCCAGTGTTGCATGGGTGCCAGTGCCCTGGGCCAGGCAAAATTTGTGACTCCTAATCTAGTAACAATGCCCCCTAAATACACCCAGAAAGCAAATAATGTCCCGAATGTCCTTTATAACAAATAAAGCTCCCATGGTTTCCCCTTTAGAAAGTATTAATGCTCCCTCCTTAGTGAAGTTTTGATGTTCTGTTATTGTCCCCTCGAAAAAGTAATAATGCAACATGTGCCATCCCCTTCCAAAAATAAAGGATGTTCTCACCTAACTCAGGTGATCGAGTCCTCTCTCCTGCATGCAGAGCCAATGTGCACAAGTGGCTTAATGCACTGACATCTTGAAGGTTGTACACCAATGGCAGCCTGTGGCTTACATGAAGCTGAGTGATGGAGCAGGGAGCCAATGACTCTGACCGCCACCATATGACCCACTAGTATCCGCATCATCTTCACCACAATACAGTTCATAGTGGGCCTCAGGCTCTTGTAGTAGTTTGGGGTATGTGCGGTGTTCTGCGCTCTGCAGTGTTTTCTGTGATGACGGAGGACTTGCTAATGATGTGCAATCTTCCCCCAGTGTCTGATGTTCTGTTGGTCCCGTCCTCCAGTCAGGAGATTGTTACGCTACTATCAATACAACAATTTGCAAAATCAGAATGGGATCTCAAAAAAGTCAAAATAATTCATTTAAATGTTTCTAAGTCTGGAGAGGATTGGAGCAAAGTCATTTATCAGGTAATTCTGTCCTAATATATTGAAGCCGTGAAAATCACCAATATTGAAGCCAAGAGGGTTCACAGCTGATGATTCCTACGCAAAAAGTGAACCCCTGTGAATAGTTAATCATATTTTCACTGTGCTATTTTTTATGTCATTATTAGGTCCTAATACGGAGAGCGCCTGTCCTATACGTTATCAATCTCATCATCCCAGCCTGTCTGCTGGTGTTAGTGGATGTGGCAAGTATGTTCATCCCCATGGAGGGCGGTGAGCGCCTGGGATTTAAGATCACAGTTGTACTGGGATTCTCTGTGCTGCTGTTGATTTTAAACGATTTTTTGCCCAACACTGATAATCCCCCAATTTAGGTATGTGCATTAATGCTGATATCTCATACAGCACAACTGTCGTTAAAGGTATTTCCAGTTTCAGAAACCATCGGTCTACTGGCTGCAGTTCCTTTTAAAATCAAAACATTCTTAACCTCTCCAGGTCCAGTGTTGAGTGTCTGCCATTGACTGTCCCAGGTCCAGTGCTGAGTCTCTGCCACTGACCTCCCCAGGTCCAGCGGTGAGTCTCTGCTATTGACTGCCCCAGGTCCAGTACTGGCTCTCTGCCAATAACCTCCCCAGGGTTCAGCGCGTAGTCTCTGACACTGATCTCCTCATGTCCAGCGCTAAATCTCTGCCACTGACAGCCCCAGATGCAGCGCTGAGTCTCTCCCACTGACCTCATCAGGGTCAAGCGCTGAGTCTCTGCCACTGACCTCTCCAGGGTTCAGTGCTGAGTCTCTGCCACTAACATCCCCAGGTCCAGTGCTGAGTCTCTGCCACTGACCTCCACAGGTCCAGTGCTGAGTCTCTGCCATTGACTGCCCCAGGTCTAGTACTGGGTCTCTGCCACTAACCTCCCCAGAGTTCAGCGCTGACTCTCTGCCACTGATCTCCTCATGTCCAGCACTAAATCTCTGCCACTGACAGCCCCAGATGCAGCGCTGAGTCTCTGCCACTGACCTCCTCAGGGTCAAGCGCTGAGTCTCTGCCACTGACCTTTCCATAGTTCAGTGCTGAGTCTCTGCCACTGACATCCCCAGGTCCAGTGCTGAGTCTCTGCCACTGACCTCCCCAGATCCAGTGCTGAGTCTCTGCCCCAGACATCCCCAAGTCCAGCACTGAGTCTCTGTCACTGACCTCCCTAGGTCCAGTGCCGAGTCTCTGCCACTGACCTCCCCAGGGTCCAGCGCTGAGTCTCTGGTACAGACCTCCTCATGTCTAGCGCTGAGTGTCTGCTACAGACCTCCTCATGTGTAGCGCTGAGTCTCTGCCACTGACCGCCCCAGGTCCATTGCTGAGTCTGTGCCACTGACCTCCGCAGGTCCAGCACTGAGTCTCTGCCATTGACTGCCCCAGGTCCAGTACTGAGTCTCTGCCACTGACCTCCCCAGGTCCAGTGCTGAGTCTCTGCCATTGACTGCTCCAGGTCCAGTAGTGGGTCTCTTCCACTGACCTCCCCAGGTCCAGCGCTAAATCTCTGCCACTGTCCGCCCCAGATGCAGCGCTGAGTCTCTGCCACTGATCTCCTCAAGGTCCAGCGCTGAGTCTCTGCCACTTACCTCCCCACGTCCAGCGCTAAATCTCTGCCACTGTCCGCCCCAGATGCAGTGCTGAGTCTCTGCCCGCTGAGTCTGCCACTGACCTCCTCAGGGTCCAGCGCTGAGTCTCTGCCACTTACCTCCCAAGGTCCAGCGCCGAGTGTGTGCCACTGACCTCCCCATGTCCAGCACTGAGTCTCTGTCACTGACCTGCTCAGGTCAAGCGCTGAGTCTCTGCCACTGACCTCGCCAGATCCAGAGCTGAGTGTCTGCCACTGACCACCCCAGGTCCAGTGCTGAGTCTCTGCCACTGACCTCCCCAGGTCCAGCGCTGAGTCTCTGCCACTGACCTCCTCAGGGTCCAGCGCTGAGTCTGTGCCACTGACCTTCCAAGGTCCAGTGCTGAGTCTGTGCCAGTGACCTCTCCAGGTCCAGCGCAGAGTCTGTGCCACTGGCCTCCCCAAGTCCGGCACTGAGACTCTGTCACTAACCTCCACAGGTCCAGCACTGAGTCTATGCCACTGACCTCCTCCAGTGCTGAGTCTCTGCCACTGACTTCCCCAGGTTCAGCGCTGAATCTCTGCCACAAATCTCCCCAGGTCCAGTGCTGAGTCTCTGTCACTGACTTCCCCAGATCCAGCGCTGAGTCTCAAGCCACTGACTTCCTCAGGTTCAGCGCTGAATCTCAAGCCACTGACCTCCCCAGGCAGCGCTGAGTCTCTGCCACTAATCTCCCCAAGTCCAGCTCTGAGTCTCTGCTACTGACCTCCCCAGGGCCAGCACTGTGTCTGCCACTGACCTCCCCAACTCCAGCGCTGGGTCTCTGCCACTGATCACCCCAGGGTCAGCCCTGCATCTCTGCCACTGACTGAGTCTCACAACTGATCCCAGTGACTATTATTGACTGCAGTGCTGATGTCGGTTTGAGAGTGCTGCAGCCAATCAGTGAGCTAAGCGGCTCTAGTGCTCACTGATTGGCTGCAGCACTACAGTCATTAACAGACAATGGGAGCAGCAGCGGAGGCTCAGGGCTAGACCTGGGGGGAGGTGTGAGTGAGGTATTGTTTATTTTTGTAAGACTGAAGGCACACTGTTGTGCACCAAACACGGAACGTGTTTGATGCATGACAGTGTTGCGAGTGAAATGCGTGTTTTTGGGTGTGTGTGGTGTACGTGTGGTGCGTGTGGTGAGTGTGCATGGCTGTATGCATGTTAGTGTGCTGTGAGTGAGGTGTGAGTGTGTGCTGCATGTGAGTGTGATGCTGTCCATGGTCCTGAAGGACCGCGGACAGCATTTGTCGGGGAATTTTAACTCCGCAGCTGTCAAAGCCCCAGAGTTTGAATTTCCCGCTGTGCTGTACAGTAATCAATCATCCTGTACCGCTGTGACAGCAGCGGTACAAGATGTTTAGTTCGAACACTGATGAATAGTTAAATGTTAAGAATCCCAGTGTTTCTGTGGCTATAAACCCCATCAGCAGCCTCTGCGGCTCATATCCCGGTATTCGAAGGGTTAATAGGATGCTGGTGTGGTTGCAGCATGTGTCTACAGAGTGTCCTCACTCTCTGGACACATGGTGTCATCACACCATGTGTCTGCAGGGGTTAATTCCTATGTAAAATAATAGCCGCTAATTGTCGGGTTTGTAATTTAACTGCTAAAGCCGGCGGCGGGTTAGTACGCAATTTGCATACTGTACAGACCCGGCATCTCGATTACAGTATCTGCCGCTATGTTTAATGTAAATGCAGAGCTGTACCTGGTGCCGTGATGCTGAACACATAGGCGTTAGGCAGCTCCAGGTGATGTAGTCTGGACAGGGTTTCATCACCTGGAGCTGCCCACCGCCTATGTGTTCAGCACCACGGCAGCAGGGACAGCTCCGCATTTACATTAAAGATAGCTGCAGATACTGTAATGATTGCGCTGACAGGGAGATGCTGGGTCTGTATTTTACGCTATTTGCGTACTAACCCGCCGCTTTAACAGTTAAATGATAAACCCGACAATTAGCGGCTATTATTTTACATAGGAATTAACCCCTGCAGACACATGGTGTGATGACACCATGTGTCCAGAGAGTGAGGACACTCTGTAGACACATGCTGCCACCACACCAGCATCCTATTAACCCTTCAAACACCGGGTTATGAGCCGCATCGGTAGCCTCTGTGCAGACATGCCATGCAGAGGCTGCTGATGGGGTTAATAGCCACAAAACCCCCGGATTCTTAACATTTAACTATTCATCAGTGTTTCAACTAAACATCTTGTACCACTGCGGTCACAGCGGTACAAGATGGTTGATAACTGTACAGCACAGCGGGAAATTAAAAACACGAGTGCGAGTATCGCACCGTGTGGTGTATGGGTGCAAGTTTGACTTGCACCCATATACTCTTAATGCCCACTCGTGCGTGGAAATCGCGTGCAATCACAGCATGCTGCGATTGCACTTGCTTTTCCATTGCAATGCGAGTGTAATGTGAGAAAATCGCATTGATGTGACCTGTATCATTTAAAGATACAGGTCCAAGTGCAATGTGATTTTTTCTCACATTACACTTGCGCGAGTCTTGCGCCAGTGTGTTTCCAGCCTAAAAGAAACTGCACCTAGGATATAGGAATTTTTTTCCCAAAATACAAAAACCCCTTTAAGCTGGTAACCTATTATGTAGCTTTTTCTTACATTTTACTTTGATGTTTGTGTGTGATGTTTTCATGTGGCGATGCCAAATATGTTTTTTTTATAATATATCTAAGTATAATTTATTTTTTAATATTTTGTATAATTTTGTAAATTTCTTATTACGGTAGTCCTTTTAGTGGACTTGAAATACAATACATCATAACTCTGTAATACTGCAGCGTATCATAAAATGACCGATCTCCAGCCAGTGCACGGCAGAGATGGCTGCAAAAATGTAAGCAGTGGTGAAAGATGGCAGTCACGTCCAATGACTAAGACACATTTATCTTCCACTTAAATCAATTTTATTGTCAAAGCCAAACATTCCAATATTTGCAGGAAGTTAAAAAAGATTTTTCATCATTTTTTGTGTGATTTCCACATTCAGGTGTCTTCTGCATGGTTTGTCTGCTGATAATGATTGTCAGCATTATCGATTCCATCTTTATATCTTATATGCTGTACCTGTCTGCTGTCAAACCGGAGGTACCACAATGGCTGAAGCTTTGGGTATTGAAACGATTGGCATTTTTCCTTCGGATTTCTACACAGAACGAGTTAACAGATTTAATGACGCATGAAGTTAAGAATAAAGGTGGGACTAGATCTCTGTATGGATGTAATAGAGGTGGCTCCTACTCAGGACCCCTTTCATTTTGGGTGTCATTGAGAGGTGTCCCATACTCAGGACCCCTTTCTTCTTGGGTGCAATAGAGAGGTGCCCCTACTAAGGACCTTTTTCATTTTGGGTGTAATAAGAAGGTGCCCCTACTTAGGATTCCTTTTTGAGTGTAATAGTAAAGGTGCCCATACACAAGACCCCTTCCTTCTTGGGTGTATGAGAGAGGGGTCCCCTACTAAGGACCCTTTTCATTTTGGGTGTAATAGAGAGGTGTTCCCCTACTCAAGACCCCTTTTTGAGTGTAATAGAAAGGTGCTCCTACTCAGGACCCCTTCCTTCATGAGTGTAATAGAGAGGTGCCCCTACTCATGACCCCTTTCTTCATGGGTGTAATAGAAAGGTGCCCCTACTAAGGACCTTTTTCATGTTGGGTGTAATAAAAAGGTGCCCCCTACTTAGGATCCCTTTTTGAGTGTAATAGAAAGGTGCCCATACACAGGACCCCTTCCTTCTTGGGTGTATGAGAGAGGGGTCCCCTAATAAGGACCCTTTTCATTTTGGGTGTAATAGAGAGGTGTTCCCCTACTCAAGACCCTTTTATGAGTGTAATAGAAAGGTGCCCCCTACTCAGGACCCCTTCCTTCATGAGTGTAATAGAGAGGTGCCCCTACTAATGACCCCTTTCTTCATGGGTGTAATAGAAAGGTGCCCCTACTAAGGACCTTTTTCATGTTGGGTGTAATAAAAAGGTGCCCCCTTCTTAGGATCCCTTTTTGAGTGTAATAGAAAGGTGCCCATACACAGGACCCCTTCCTTCTTGGGTGTATGAGAGAGGGGTCCCCTAATAAGGACCCTTTTCATTTTGGGTGTAATAGAGAGGTGTTCCCCTACTCAAGACCCTTTTATGAGTGTAATAGAAAGGTGCCCCCTACTCAGGACCCCTTCCTTCATGAGTGTAATAGAGAGGTGCCCCTACTAATGACCCCTTTCTTCATGGGTGTAATAGAAAGGTGCCCCTACTAAGGACCTTTTTCATGTTGGGTGTAATAAAAAGGTGCCCCCTTCTTAGGATCCCTTTTTGAGTGTAATAGAAAGGTGCCCATACACAGGACCCCTTCCTTCTTGGGTGTATGAGAGAGGGGTCCCCTAATAAGGACCCTTTTCATTTTGGGTGTAATAGAGAGGTGTTCCCCTACTCAAGACCCTTTTTTGAGTGTAATAGAAAGGTGCCCCCTACTCAGGACCCCTTCCTTCATGCGTGTAATAGAGAGGTGCCCCTACTAATGACCCCTTTCTTCTTAGGTGTAATAGAGAGGTGCCCCCCACTCAAGACCCATTCCTTCTTGGGTTTAATAAAGAGGTGCCCCCTACTCAGGACCCCTTCCTTCTTGGGTGTAATAGAGAGGTGTCCCCTACTTAGGACCCCTTTCTTTTTAACTGTAATAGGTGCCCCTACACAAGACCCCTTTCTTCTTGGGTGTAATAGAGAGGTGCTCCTACTCAGGACCCCTTCCCTCTTGGGTGTAATAGAGAGGTGCCCCATACTCAGGACCCCTTTGTTTTTTAGATGGTTATTAAGAGTGAATCAATGCAGCCACTACAGGTGAAATATGTGGCCTATGTTACCTGCACTGATCCTAGTGATCGTCACTCGCGGTGATGAATAATTGTTGTTCCTTTGCCTCCAGCTACGGATGAATCTCCAGCAATTCAAGAATCAGAAAGTGAAACTAATAGACAACTAACAAAGAACTCCAAGGACAGTCCAGAGATTAAACTGCTCAAGAGGTTATTACTGGAACTGCTCATGGTCCGCCGACATCTCATTGTCTCCAAGAAAGAAGAGACGTCAAAGTCTGAATGGCACTTAGTAGCTTTTGTTTTGGATAGGTTCATTCTCATTCTCTACCTGTTAATTGTGACTATCATTATAGTAGTTGTGGTGTTGGTTTGGTCAATGTAAAAGCTTCAGGATATGTTTATTTGTTGCACGATATGGCAGCTTTTATGACCATATTGGCCAGTGCTGCTGAAACATCCAAAAGGCTCCGGAAAAAGAAGAAACCTCCCAGACTCCTCGAAGGCGAGACAAAGCCATGTGGTGTGATGATTAACTCTGCCGAACCCTCCCAGAAAAGAGAATGTGCCACAACACTGGATAATGTCTGTAATCAGGAGGAGCCCGGCATCCAAACGCAGATTCAGGGGGTGGACAACAGAGAATAGACTGAGATAGAAACAGAAAAAAATGAGTTTTTCTTCACTTGGAGCTCGGATACGCTCTGCCACAGTTTTCTGACGTTGAAATAAATCTTGGAATCCGTCACTACAAATTTAAAATTTCTTTATTCTTTAAATTGTGAAACAAGCAGCAAACGTCAATTTCCCTACTTGCCCAAATAACGGGATTCAGATGTCAAGCATAATTAGACTGAGACAGGCAGCAAAAAAACCCAGGCAGTGTAGAGCGCTAAGGGCCCGGATCCTCAGGCCGCTGAGCACGGTAGAACCCTGATAGCTATGTCACGGTGGTGGCCGTTCTTAGCATCTGTGGCCCTAGTGTTCCATTAACAAGGGGGCGCACTGCATACGGGGTGCAGAGTTAATAGTAGCAAATATAAAAGGAAGAAACAGAAGGAGGTTTGTGACTCCAGTTGAAATATTCGTACGGGATATGGCCGACATCACAGAGGGTTCCTGAGAGGTAGATGGTGGCTGCAGTGCAAATAGTTAACCATTTTCAACTATGACTGGCTCCTAGGGAAGTAATAGTGTAGTGCAGCAGAGAATAAGGCTGCAGGAGACAGCGCAATCATCTTTACCATTTACTGCACACTCCAGGCAGATCCATAGGACACGGTACACCCTCTCACCAGTCTTCCAGTCTGACCAGCACAATGGGGGTTTGACTCCTCTGCTGAGTTGTAGCCTTCCTGCTGCTGAATCCTTTCTTGGGACAAAAGGTTTATTGGAGCTTGAAACTTCCAATACTGCCTAGTACTCGTTTCCATGTGTTTCCTCCAGCGAATTGGCAACTCGGATCCTGTAGGCACATGTGCCTGAAGCAGGTCCATGACCCTATTATGCTGCTCAGCTCCTGGAAACTGCAGGTTGCTGCTGAGTCTTAGAGACCTACACAGCACATCAGATTTACCACCGGACCTTGAAAATCAGGGTGCCCTAGGGACCGCCATTTTTCAGCTTGTCTCTTTAGAGGGCCGTATTATCCAGAACGCCCTCCTTCTTGCTCCACTACAAACTAAACTGACCCTCTAAGCACCTCCTACTTCAGTTAGGGACTGTACACAAGACCTAAGCTCGGGCAAAAGTGCATAGCCCCAGTAAGAGATCAAAGTAAATGTGTGGAAGTAGTTTTCCCAGCAAAAAAGTCAAACTTCCATCAGGGTTGACAATACATAATGCAGTATTACAGACTATTAATTGCAGTGATACAGACTCAGGGCACCGCAGCAGCATGTCTCAAACACGAGCACAAACAAATGTTAGCAACATTGTTAATGACTGATAGAAGATGATCCACATTTTCACCAAAAATGAACTCTTTATAAGGTGCAAATAGAAGAGCATGATGGTTATTATATAACAAAGTACATAATGTGTAATGGATACAGGTGACATGGATGAATCTACCGTGACATAGAAATTATTACAGTATTAGAAGTCATTGAAGATTTTTCTCAACAAGGTTTTTTGTAACGATCGTAATGATAATTCTAAATAAACTGACACGGACATTTATGTCTTTATTTTTTGCACCTTCCTCAGTTTAATATTTGGACCATTGTGGGCAACAGATTGTTTTTACTCCATTCACTAAAATGGAATATAGATTATAAGGAAGGATTAGTAAAGTCTACATGGTTTGGATTGGCCATAATGCAGCAATTTGCACAAGGACCATACGTCTTATTTCCCCAGTTATTATGGTTTATGTTATGTTCAGTATGCACCTGTTCAGACTTTCAGGTTAGGAATTTCCGGCAGTTCTCTTATTTACTTCCCAGTTCACTCATTTTATATCAGTAGGAGATAATGACCGGCCCCAGGGCCGTGGGGCACTCGCAACCGGGCTTTGGGCACCTCTAGGGAAGTCACAGGGGTCGAGACCTGGCTTCCGTGACCCTAGGGATCAGTTTTGAAAAGTTCTGGGGGATAGAATTTAGGGAATAGGTGTCGTGACGCCACTCATGGTAGCCAGCTATTGGGGCCGGTACTGCGCTGTGGGACCTCCGGGGCTGATGGATGGGCAGCTGTAGTGTTAGCGCTCACCACGGGTGGAGGAGTTCCCCGGGGCAGCCATTAAGTCTATGGTGGTGGTAGGCCATTGGGGTGCAGGACTCAAGGAGCTGAATAACAGACACACAGCGGTTGTTTCCTTTACCTTAACTGAAGTAGCAGATGTCAGGGTACAGTCCACAATTGTTGTTAGGAATCCCAGTGGCCTGGAAGCAATTTAAGGTTCTTCTTACCCAGCTGGTTCTGAGGCCTTCCTTTTGCGCTCCTGTCTGCTGGTCCTGGCTGCCTGTAGCTAAGTTGCGACCCTTTTCTCCTGCTGGACAGTCTCTTATCGGTATAGCAGGCAACTTGAGCCCTTCCCGGGCACCACTTCTCTGACCACGGTCCCTGGACTCTTCTACACTGCTGTGCCTCCAGGTGCTTTGGTGGCCGGGAGACTTGGAATCTCCCGTCCTCCGGTTTTGGCTGCTGGGCCTAGAGCACCCTCGCAACTTTGGGCTCCTGTGTCCGGTTCTGGCGCTCTGCTCTGGGGTGAACTGTTAACAGGCTCCTCTCCCCAGGCCTACTCCTCTCCTCAGACTCTCTCCTACCGGTCCCTCACGCTGGGTAGTGAGTATCCTCGGACGAGCCTGACACTGCTCCACAGGGCCGGCTCCAAGTTTTCGTGGGCTCTGGGCGAAACAGTCTCCGTGGGCCCTTTTAACACAGACCACGATTCATGAATTTAATATAAAAGCTGTGGGCTGTGGATATATAATATAGAGGCCCCTGGATGGGCTGTATATATAATATTGAGCCTGTGCAGGGCTGCATATATAAAATATGGAGGCTTCTGGCCTGTGTATATAATACGGAAACTGCTAGACTGTATATATAATATAGAGGCTGCTGCTGGGCTGTATATATAATATAGAGGCTGTGGGCTGTATATATTTAGAGGCCATGCTGGGCTGTATATATTATTTGGACGCAGTGGCAGCCCAGCAACAGCCTCAAAATAATATATACAGTCCAGCACAGCATCCAAATAATAAATATAGCCAAGCACAACCTTCATATTATATATACAGCAAAGCACAGCCTCCAAATTATATATAAAGCACAGCATCCAAATATATACAGCACAGCAACAGTCTCCAAATAATTATTTATAGCCCAGCACAGCCTCCAAATAATAAATACGGCACAGCCTCCATTTTATATACACAGTACAGCCTCCAAATAATATATATATCACAGTCTCCAAATAATATATACAGCACAGCCTCCATTTTATATATACATCACAGTCTCCATTTTATATACACATCACAGCCTCCAAATAATATATACAGCACAGCCTCCATATTATATATACAGCACAGCATCCATAGCCCAGCAACAGCCTCCATATAGCCCAGCAGTAACCTGCACATAGCTCAGCAGCAGCCTCCATATAGCCCAGCACAGCCTCCGTATAGCACAGCACAGCCTCCGTATAGCCGAGCAGCAGCCTCCATATAGCCCAGCACAGCCTCCATATAGCACATCACAGCCTCCGTATAGCCGAGTAGCAGCCCTCCATATAGCCCAGCACAGCCTCCATAGCCCAGCAACAACCTCTATATAGCCCAGCACTGCCTCCATAGAGCCCAGCACAGCCTCCATATAACCCAGCAGCAGCATCTATAGCCCAGCAGCATCCTCCATAGCCTGCAGCAGCCTCCATACAGCTCAGCCCAGCCTCCATAGTCCGCAGTAGCCTCCATATAGTCCAGCAGCAGCCTGCACAGCCCACAATAGCCTCCATAGCCCTGCAGCAGCCTCCACAGCCCAGCAGCAGCCTCTATAGCCTAGAACAGCCTCCTTAGCCCACAGCAGCCTCCATATAGTCCAGCAGCAGCCTCCAAAGCTCAGAAGCAGCCTCTGTAGCCCAGAACAGCCTCTATTTCCCAGTAGCCAGCCTGTCCTCCTCAGATGCTTCCCCTCCAGTCTGTGCTTCCTTCCTGCATGGCTGTATCAGCGTGATGAGGTCACAGGGAGATGACTCATCACTCTGCTACAGTCCCCAGAGGAAGAGGAAGCTGAACAGCATAGAGAGCCAGCACATGGCTAATTTGCATTGCATGCAAATTAGCCATGTGCACTGCCAGAGCTGTGGGGGCATTCAGCTGCTGGCTGAGTGTCCATGATGGGCCCCTCTTGATGCCGGCCCTGCTGCTCTAGTCCGCAGGATGTCTTCCTCAGTCCTCCTAAGAAGTGGACTGACTAACCCCGCCTCCAGTCAGAATTTATAGGGGAGACTCCCCTGAACCTGGGTTAGAGCTCCCCCTTCTGGTCTGTAGTCAGAAAGGTGTTGTGTGCTGTGGGTTACCTGGTGTGGATACCCTACCTTTCTGCCAAGCATGACCTTACCCCCCATGGGAGGCAAGGCCATCATGGCAACTGGACTCTGGAGGGCCACAATAACGTAAGATCATCATGAAATAGTAGAAGTACACACAATATTCTTGGTTCTGACAAGAAAAAGAAAGATGTGTGCAATATACACAGAGGTCTAGGAGAGGTTATTTACATAATGGGCTTTGTACATTGTGGAGCAATCTAGTGAATGGAATGAGAGACGTCACCAAAAGAGAATGTGAAGTATAAGAACATCCTGAGAACTCAGAGTCATCAACATGTCGATGAGCCGGTTCATCTGGTTTGAAATGAGAAATGACCACATAGATCTGTGATGCAATTGTTACAATTTACAATGTGTGGTGGGAAAATGGGACTGAAATATTAAAAGTATAAATTATACAGGAGAGAAGTCCTGCTTTAAGTCTGGGGTTGGCTTCCTATCAACCACATTATCAGGTCAACACTTAAAGGGGTTGTACAGAGTTTTTAAGTTATCCCCTATCATAATAATTTTCTGATTACTGGGACCCCCCACAGAAGCGCTGGTTGATCACTGCCACTCCATTAATTTGCTTAAAGGGAACCTGACCCCTAAAAATCACCCCCCCATCCTATTAATACCTGTCCCTGCACCATCAGTATTGTATTCTAGACATCCCTTTGTGTATAAATTGCGTATTTATAAAGTTTATAAAAGTGCTTTTTATACCTGCAGATCTGTGGCTTCTCAGTTCTTGAGAAGTCACACAGGGCGTTCCCTGTGGCTTCTCATCGCCGCCTGTACTTCAATAATTCACTCCCCGATGGACGTGCTAAGCCATAGTGATCCTTCCCATCCATCTACATGGGCGGTATAGCCGGTCTGACGCTAATCGCGTCATATCCGTCGATCCTGACGTCAGTACAACCCTTTTGGCGCACTGTGGATCTCGTGATGCGCATTGCGCATGCGCGAGGTTGCTTTACGGCTGCTTATCTGCATTCCGAGGTCCACAGCGAACCCAAATGGGCATACTGACATCAGGATCGACGGATATGACGCGTTAGTGTCAGACTGGCTATACCGCCCATGTAGGAGGATGGGAAGGATCACTATGGCTTAGCACGCCCATCGGGGCGTGAATAATTGAAGTACAGGCAGCGATGTGAAGCCACAGGGAACGCCCTGTGTGACTTCTCAAGAACTGGGAAGCCGCAGATCTGCAGGTATAAAAAGCACTTTTATAAACTTTATAAATACGCAATTTATACACAAAGGGATAGCTAGAATACAATACTGATGGTGCAGGGACAGGTATTAATAGGCTGGGGGGTGATTTTTAGGGGTCAGGTTCCTATTAAGACCAGCTGAACATTGTGCTTGGATATCTTTATTGGGTTCCTTATGGCCGCTTTACACGTCCCGATATCGTTCCGATATTGTAGATAACGGCACAGGAGCGCGCACATTTTTTGGCACTAGTCCAAGATCGCATAGGAGATGTTACACAGGGAGATATTGGCAGGCAACGCAAATGCGATGTATACGCCCCCTCGTACGAGCGACCCAGAGAACGACCATTTAGCATGGGAGTGAATAGGGGAAGTTGTGCTTCAAATCGTTGTTGGGCCGTCACACAGCACGATCCTGCCAAATCGTCCATCCAATATCGGGCAGTTGGAGAGCCTGCATAATTCCCCAACGATATTGTTTTGGCATCGTTCTTGCATCGCATTGCTCATTTACACCACACAACGCACGAACGATATTGGTGGCAACGGCCGAACCACGTGACTTTTTATTGTTCTTGGACAACAATATCGGGATGTGTAAAGCGGCCATTAGAGAATGAATGAATGAATGAATGAATGAATGAATGAATGAATGAAACAATGGTGCGAATGATCAATTTCTGTTCCATTCAAACAGGGCTACTCATAGCCACAGTTCTTGATGTTATTGGGGCTCCTAGCACATAGTATCGCTGTCACCTCCTCAGCTGCTCAGTATACACAGGGCTGTCACAACCACTCTCACTGTCACCTCGGTTAGTGATTTATTGCTCTGCCTTGTCGGGACACTGTGCACACTCTGGCACTGTACATTTCTCAGTTATCACATTCTTCACACTCGTGTACTAGTCCCTTAAGGTACCATCACACGTGGCAATATGGCTTCCATATCGCCGTAAATTCGTGTATTTCGGCAATGTGGCAACCACATTGCCTGTGCGTAGTGGCGTGAGACAGGGAGATTTTACGGTGAGAAATTGCCGGTGGAGCAACGCCTGATCGCCCTGTTCTGCTGAGAAATCAGGCGATAACCACCAGTCGATTTCTGTGCATCATGGCGTGTGACAGTGCGATAGTGATGTAGAAAGCGAGCTCAGGCCATCTGGAAGCAATTCCAGAGGCGTGCCTGAGCGTTCTGTTTGGCACTGCTGCGATTGGTGGTCGCTCCTGCGTTCCCATTGGCTGGCCATGGCTATTTCAATAGCGATATAGTAGAAAGGACACATGCGTCATGTAGTGCGCAGACATCCTGACAAGGCTGACCAATGGTTACGCAGTTGTGTTGGCCAATCGAAGTTGTAGGGGCGCGGTGAAAAACACTCTGGCACGCCTGTCTCCTCGATGTGCTCAAACTCTACGTCCACATTGCTGATGAGATGGGGGCTTGTGATGTGGCGATGTGGAAAAGGGAAATTGCTTCCGGTCTTCTGCAGGCAATTTCCGGAACGCAGGATCGTCGTAGAACGCAGGCGAGATCTCTATGTGTGACAGGACGACGGCGATGTGCAAAAATGTTCCCGAAATGTGCGCGCTCACGTCAAATTGCCAGCGATATGGAAGCCGTATTGACGCGTGTGACGGTACCTTTAGTGTATCTGGTACCAGACACTAGTCTTCACCCTCAGGCTTCAGTCCTGTTCCTTTAGTAAAATTCTTGCTCCTCAGAGGTTGATTCACTCTTCACATGCAGGAATAAGCTCCTTTGCTCCCCTCCTCTGTGACAGTCCTTCCCTCTCTAAGGGTAAGGTCACACTGGCGTGAAAAAACGGACGACTGCAATACTTGGAGCAATGTTAGAGAGCAGATTACTGTTTGTCGGACACTTTTTTCTCATCCAGATTCTGGATGAGAAAAAAGTTGCAACAGTATGCGAGCCGCCAATGCAAGTCTATGGGTCCGATAAAAAATTGGACCACACACGAACCATCCAAGTGGCATCCGTGTTTTTCACTGATACATTATCATTCTGTAGCTCAGACAACTGTAAAATGTTCCTGTAACTGATTATACAGTAAATAGCTGCTGAGAAAAAAAACGGATTGCACACGGACAACACACGGATGCCACACGGACAGCACTTGCCAAACGGACCAAAAAACAGATTCAAGTCGTCCAACTCTCCTGGATGAGAATCAGACCTTTTTTTTTTCACGCCAGTGTGACCTTACCCTAAAGGTGATAGTATTTCCTACAGGAGGGATATTGTAGGGCACCAAGGCCTGGGGTACTCAGCAGCTGGGTCAGCGGTCTGGATCATGATAGCTGCGCTCACAGCTGTAGCCTTGCTCACATTACAAGAGAAAGTAGAAAATGGAGTACAATAAATAAAAGGGAAAAATAAAGTGTTTGTGATGGCTCCAGCCACTAGGTGGCCTGTACTGCAGGTTTATTTTATACTCCAGAGATACTGTAGCTGTTGTAACTGTTGTAGCAGTGAGATGGATAACCCTGGCTACTGAAGGATGATAGGAGTTGTAGTTATGGTAAAGTGTGAGAGTGCAGGAGGAAGGAAGGCACAACAGACAGTCTCTTTAAGTTCTTTACTGGGAATATTGTGTAGATTCAGGATTTATGCATAACCAGGTATGCTCTGCTGAAGTGAGATATTATGGCCTTCCTGCTGTTTTTGGTCTTAAAGTTTCTAGTTCATTTGAAGCTCTCCTGCAGTGGATACCCTCCAGCCAGGCAGGTGATGCTGCTAGCCTACCAGTTCTCTAGTCCTCTTTACCACAGTGCCTCAGAAATGCCCACAAGTGTGGTTACTGGACATAAAGTCCAGATTTTGTGGCCAGGTTCTGGAAACCTGAAATCGTAGGGCCTGGTTACCTGACGGCAGCACGTCCCTATGCCCGTCCTCCCGGCCAGCTGCAGGCTGAACTCTCTTATTTTCCTACCTCTCCCTCCCTATCCTGACTCCTCCCTCCAATCAGAAGTGGGGTCTGCCCGGGATGGATCTCTCTCACCCTTAACTCTCTGGTTGGAGTTTGGAAAGTGTTGAATGGTTTGGGTTTCCAGCAGAGGGCACCTCAATTCTCCCCAGACATGGTATTTCGTTCGATGATAGGTGCATTTCATCTGTGGCACCCAGACTGCAGGGGCGCCACATTTCTTGCTACTTAATAAGCCATGGGTGAGTGTTCCTGTTGCTCTTTACTAAGCCTTAGGGGGTTGCTCCAAATTAGGCCCTGCTTATTCACCTTCACATGCTAGCTAGCTATTGTGCAGGTGTGGCACCCCAGGGTTTGTTTGCCACAGATACACCTGGGACAGAGAAGGATCTCCACATCAGGTAAGCCCGCACATAGCACCTTTCACTCCAGACCTGAAGGGGGAGCTCTAAAAACCGAGTTCAGGCAAGCTCCCCTATAAATTCAGGCTTGGAGGCGGAGTTAGGCAGTGCAGTTCCAGGGAGGGCTGTGAAGACATCCTGGTGACAGAACTGTGCTAAACCTGTCCCACTGAGCACTACTAACCTGCGTGAGGGACCCTAGAGCAAGGGTCGGAGGCAAGTGGTAGTAGCAGCAGGGGGAATGGAGCCATACCGGTTCGCCCCAGAGGAACAGCACCCAGAAACCAGACACCGGAGTCCATGACTGCAAGGGATTTATTTATCAACCCAGCATTAAAGACCGGAGGCCAGGGAGACTCCAGATCTCCTGGCCACAGCAGCACTTGAAGCACAGCCACTTAGCACAGCCAGGGACCGCAGAGGATACAGCGGTGCCCCGCAGCAGAGCTCTCACCGTCTGACATACAAGTGAGGACTACCAGAGAGGGTCAGGGCTTAGGTTCAGACAGCCTGGGACCAGAAATACACACAGCACAGCAGTGAGGCCTCAGAACTCACCGGGTGTGGAGATCCTGAACTGTTACCAGACCACCCGGACCTGTACCATCAGAGACTGTACCGGTATCATCAGTAAAAGGTACGGAAACATCAACCTTGTGTGTGACTGTTATTGAGGCCCCTGATCCTACTCTCTCCATAGACTGTCCTGCAATTCCCATAAACTACAACTGCCCCGGGAATCCCGCTCCACCTACAGGGAGCGTAACCATCTTGCTGCCCAAACATCACCCCGGAGGACTGACCCGCAGCATCGATGACCATACCGGTACCGTAGGTGGCGTCACTAATCAATTTTTATTTTTTATTATTATTTTTGCATCGACTCTTTTAAGCGACCACCAGGGCCACGAGACCGGGCACAGGCCCCAGTGACATCCCCCGTGAATCGATACCCAGGACCGGGTACCCCACAGCCCTAGGGCGGATCACAGGCACTTCTTTATACTGGACATCTTTTCTTCTTGTCTATAATGTTTGTGTATGACGGACCAGTTCTGGCAAGAGAATGTTTTGTTATATGTTCTCAGGAACAAGAGACTTAAAGGGGTAGTCCAAAGGTCAAAATAATTTTCATTCTAAATTTCTATCTATTTACTGCCATAATCTAAACTGTTTTCTAATATAATGTACTTTCATTAAAAATTTCCTACCATTCCCTAACTACACAAAGGCTGGCTTCACACTTACGTTTGCCGCCGCTGTGTATTGCGGCAGGCAAACGCAAACTGACCGCAAGCACTGCCCATCCCTATGTTTAACATGGGGAAGCACGGTGTATGCGGTCGGGTGCGGATGGCCGTGCGTCCCCATTGCCCTCCAAGTGTGATTTGTACGCATGCAGAGGCTTGCATATAAATCATACATTCCCGTCCGCACCGAATCTGCAACATGTTGGATGACTCTGCAGCAAGATGGGTGAGCCCGCCGTGGGTCAGGGCTGCTCCTGACAAGGTGGGATAATATAATAAAGTTCTGTATGCAGGGAATCACACACGGGAGACTTGCAAGTTCTTCCACAGTTCCAACAGTTTACAACACAGTTCTTATTCACAGTTAACTCCGGACACTCTCTGAACCCTCTGCAGCCAGGTTTCCTCTCTGAGACCCTTCACTTTCCCTGTAACCTTTCAGGCTCTCTTCTGTGCTTCTCTTTCCTGTGGGCTGTATGGGGGCAGCTCGGTCCCTTTGTCTGACTTCCCCCTGTGTGTGTGGGTGTCAAGCCGGGTCCTATGCGCTGCTGATCCTCCAGCCCATGTGTTGGGTGACCAGACCTGGAATCTGTGCCTCCCCGTTGGTGTGTTAGTGTACCGGCGTGTAGCTACGGTCACCCAGAGCCAACTCTCTGGTCCCAGCCTAGCCTTGGGTGTCCCTATCTTGCAAGGGATCACCGGGCTCTCTCCAACCCGTGTGACTACCTGGGTACGTCAGGGAAGTCTGTCCTGCCTGTAGTCGGTCAACGCTGCTGTGTTCCTCAAACCCAGTTGTCCTGGTCCGGTCTCTGTTTTTCCCTTCCCTTGGGCTGCAGGCTTTGGAATGGGCTATCTCTCCAGGGAACAGTGTCTCGCAGGATTCTGCACCTCCAGGGAGCCTCAAGCCTTCCAGGAAGTGTTCCTCTGTCTGTTCTTTACCTCTCGGCACCCACTGGCCTACTAACTCCTCCTTGTTCCCCCTTTTTGTACCCAGTTCATTCCCTTGACTACGCCCCACCCACTTGTGACTGGCCCTACCACCCTTTGTCCGCCTAGAGTCCCGGGCTCTGGGTTGGGTGCTGTGTCAGTGGGTGTGTGTTTTGAATGTGTTCCTAAAGAACTGTCTACTTTCTGCCTGGCTGCAGTTCCTACCTGTGGCCAACCTGGTCGCAGGAGCGCCACATTCCCCCGAAGTTAAACCGGCGTGTCCCCACGCTGTCCGGCATGGTTCCCCCTGAAAAACATTTTTATTTTATTCAACATAACATTAATCAAGCTTATTCTTCCATTTAAGGAGGCACGGGTTCTTAAACATTACATTATATGAACTATATACATGGTAAACACAGTGCTCAGCCCGTTCATGGCTGCAAGTGCTGAGGCCTCCAGGCCCTTGGGTCATCAACTTGTGGCAAAGTTGTTTCTCTCCATGCCGGCAGCTTACACCACACTTTGTTTAACCTCTCGGACACGGGTTACACAGTCACTGTTAAGTTCTATGAGTCCTGTGGCATAATAATACTGGCTCTCTATGCACACCGGGTTAAGTGCAAAAAAAACTTTAAAATACACATATAAAAGGCACACTACTTTTCTGAAAAAGTACAAAAAGGACCTCAAAAAGTGGGCACAAGTGTTTCAAAAAGGCCCTTCAAAAGCACAAGTTACTGCTCCAGTTCAGGTTCCACAGAGTGCACCAAATCTCATAGTACTCCCTGGTCGTAAAACCAATGGGGAGCACACAAGGCACTCAACTATTTACAAGAACGTTCGTACCATGTCATCGTTCATGATATAAATTGTCAATAAAACACAAAAGACAAACAGGGGAATAAGCTATCCATTCATTCAGGTATGGGATGGGGTCATTAAGGAACACATTACTATTCTTTACTGAAGAAGTCCGGGTTCCTCACTCCTTCTCCTTCTTCTTCCAGGGAAAAACTCCTGATGTTCTCCGGGTTGGGAACATTTCCAACTGCTCCAATGCACTGCACAACAAATGGCTGTATATGGTCTGTGTTGCCGTGTCCACCATGGTTGTCGTGGTAATAGCATCCGCAACTGTCGTCTCCGAGTTATTCACTGTCTGCTGTGGGCCTGCACTGACCTCAGGTTCAGTAGTCGTATCCAGGCTAATGGTCGAATCCAGATTCGTTGTCTCAGGATTCTAAGTATTTAGAGGCTCAACATCTCTCAGTGGTCTAAGGGACAGTCTCTTTACTTTGATGCCAAACGGGCCTCTTTCTCCAGGCACCACCATGTAGGAGTCCATTCGCCTACTTGCACTTCCCTGTCCGTGTGTTTTGAAGGGAGTTCTTCCTCCACATCCCTCCTGTTTATAAAGACGTCCTGGTCTGCCCGGGATCTGGTAAAAGCATAACCCTCCTTTGGTTTGATTTTGACAATTTTGCCTTCATGTCGCGGGGAACTGGTAACTGTGCCATCTCGCCGAGCTACGGTCTTGGAGTACTGGGCGCGGGATATCATTTCCCGTTTCTGGGCCTGTTTCTCTGCTTCCTCCTTTTTCCATCTGTGGACACATCTCCTCAGATATTCCTCCCGGGTTATTATTTCTACGGGGCCTATTCCAGCTGCAGGTTTCCCAGGGAAGCCCATCAGATTCTCTTCTCGCTCATCTCTTTCTCACCAACAGTGGAGTTGCTCACCTCTCACCTCGGTAGATGCAGGGGCAGGTATCAGAAGCTCCGGTAGCTGTAGGTGCTGGACTTTTCCCGCCAAATCTGACCCTAATGGCGGCCATCAGGGACTAGCGCCATGTGCAGAGGAGGCGTTCCTAAGACTCCCATCGTGGGCTGGTCTGGTCCAAGGCGCGAAAAGAAGGTCCCGCCCTGGCTCTCCTTAACTCCGGGAGAGCCAGCTGTCACTCTCAAAAAAGAGCCGCCGCCCCTAGACCCTCCTACTAAGAAGCAGGCGCGAACGAAGAAGGAAATCGTCATCAGGAGGGGGCGGAGCGAGCAACCGGAAAAGAAGGAATCGCCATTCGAGTACACGAGGACGGAAGCAGAGGACGCAACGATTAGCACTACACCCGGAAGACCACGCGTGATCCCGGAGGGCCCACAGATTGCTTCAGTGGAGGAACCCAGCCGAGGAGAGACCCCGTGTGACCGAGGAGAGATGGCTGAAGGCGGAGAAGAGCGTCCCTATGTCCTAGACACCCGGAGGGGTGTATTGCGGTGGCTGCCCCCAAGGATGACACGGGCCCAGGAGGCGAACAGGACCCGGATTCAGATCAACATTGATCAGCCTAGAAACTGTTACATCCAAGTCTATGAAGGATGTTATAACGCAGAGCCCAGAGAGCAGTTTGCTGAACGCTGCACTGCAAGACCTGGAGGTGTATCCCAGATGGAAGACATCGCAAGTGGTACCATGGACGCAGCAAAAGAAAGAATAGAAACGCAGGATCTGCATCCAGAAGGGAAGGCATCCCAGATGATCCAGAAGATGGAGAAGAAGGATCAGGAGTAAGACCCATGTCCTGCATCAAGAGGAACAGATGAAGAAACTGTAAGTGTGAATGTACATTGTTCCTTATTGATCCCCAACCTTACCTGAATGAATGCTAGCATTCCCCTGTCTGTCTTATATGTTTTATTTGAACATTTGCACCATGAACAATGACTTGGTACGAACTCTCCATTGTATATAGTTGAGCACCACGGTGTGCTCCCCTTTGGTTTTATGACCAGATGCACATGTGAATTAATGCACGAACTTTGCATTTTTGAACTAAGAACTTTGAAGCTGCTTTTTGAGAATTTTGCACTTTTTGAGAAGAAGAGAATTTTATACTTTTATACAAAGTAATGTTTAATAATGTGTTTTACAGAAAAGGGTAATGACGTATAGATACCCATGCACTTGTTTTATAGTTAACGCAACGTTATAAGAATCGTGCCTCCCGGAAGGGAAGAAACCAAGAATCCTTAATGTTTACTGTTATATAAAATGAAAATGTTTTCAGGGTAATCCATGTCGAGTCGCGCGAGGACGCACTGTTTAACTCCGGGAGAATGTGGCGCCCCTGCGTCCAGAAGGCCACAAAGGGAACTGCAGCCAGGCAGGTAGGACATTGTTAAACACTAACACCCTCACAGCCCACATAACCCACGTGTCAGAGAGGTTACATCCAGCCCTGAGGTTAGACACTATATGAGACCAGAGGGGTGGCGGATGAGGGGAGTGGGTTGGGCACACCAGAGGTCAGGTGACTGACAGTATATAGAGAGGGGGAGGAGTGAAGGAGTTCAGTAGGCCGCAGTAGGCTGAGAAGCAAAGACCAACAGTAAGCTACAGTGAGCTGAGCAGTAAAGGCCAGAGAACAGCAGGAAGTTGAGCTGAAGCTGAGCAGGAGAGAGCCACACTGCCTGGAAGAGCCTAAGCCGAGGAGTGCAGACCCGTACTGAGCCAGTGCGAGCCAGATGGGGGGGAAAGCCCGTCCGACGCCGAAACCACCAGGAGTGTGAGAGAGCCGAGAGGGACGGTGTAACCCGGGGCCCTAGACGTACAGCTAAAGCAACTAACTGCAGGCGGAGTAGCCCTCCTATATACCGAAAGGAACATAGAGGAAGGAGCCTGGTATCTTAGTGCTGAGGATTACTGGAGGCTGGGCTAACGTAGAGTGTCGGCTCTAAAGGGGACCGTAGTTCACCCGGTAACCCAGATAACACGACGAGGGGTCTGAGTTCCAGACTGAGATCCCTAACCCTAAAGGACAGGCAGCTAAGTGACGTACTAGGACTCACAGAAGCCCGAGTCACCGCCATACTGTCCAGTGTCGCACAACACAGAGAAAGAGAAGCAATAGCCCGGAAAGGGACATTTTACAGACTGTGTGAGGGGTCACAGAGGGAGAGGCCTGGCTGCAGGAGCAGAGAGAACCCGTGTACTTGAACTGTGTAACAACTGCAAATAACTTGTAAGCTGACTGAAAGAACTTGAGTAAAGCTTTGGAAAACCCTGCATCGCCTCTCTTGTCAGTCTCTAGCTGCAGACCATTCCTCCCTACAGATCCAGCCTGTCAGCAGCAGCCAGGAGGAGAGATCCCTGCAGCCTGTGAAGTAAGTGTGCTCAAACTACATACACAATAGACTTTGACCCTTGCTGCCCCGGGGGATACAGTTCTCCCCACTGGAACTATACCATCCCCGCTGCCATTCCATCACCCCCGGAGGTTCTGCGGCAGCGGCGGCCCCATCACTGGCCGCACCAAGTGGGTGGCGTCACCCGTGACATATGCCTTGTAAATAATTCCCCTTTTATTGTGAGGGCCCAGGGACACGGTCCGGACCAAGCCACCCGTGACATCCCCAGTACCGTCCGGTCCGGTACCGAGTACCCCAGTCCCGCCTGGGGCTCCACATTAAAGAGTGAGGAGGAAAAAGTGAGCGGCATCAAAATGTATGTTGGGCACTTTGAGGGGTGTTATTGAGGCGCCCCCAGAGCCGTAGGGTACTCGAGATCGGGCCGCTGCTGTCTCTAGGGGAAGTCACAGGGGTCGTGACCTGGTCCCATTGTCCTGGGTTCAGCGGAAAAGGGGAAGGGGCTATGTACAAGGGAGATTTTGTGACGCCACCCGTGGTATGAGGCTAGGCATGGCCACCGCTGCTGCAGAACCTCTGGGGATGATGGATGGCAGCTGGGATGGAACAGCTCTCCATGGGTAAAGCCAATCTCCGGGGCAGAGTATACAGTCAATATGTAGGATGCAGAGCAATGGGCACAAGTAACAGGCAGACTCACTGTTTTGTAGTTTTCTCAGTCCTTTTACTGGAGCAGATGTTAAGACTAGCTGTCCACGGAGTCCTTGAGAGCAACTCAGGGTTTCTTCCCATCCGGTTGGGTCTTTGGCTCACTTACTGCGCTCAGTGTATTGGCTCCTGTAGCTGCATAAGCTGAGCTGCCAGCCCTGCCTCTTCCTGTGAGGTACCGGTATGACAGGCAACTCGAGTCCTTTCTACCCTGTTCCCGGGTGTCAGCTCCTGAACGCTCTATGTTGCTGTGTCTGTGGGTACGGTGTGACTGAGGAATCTGGAATCCCCACCTTCCAGTACTGACTGCCGGGACGTGAGATCCTGCACAGTCTCAGACTCCAGTGTCCGTTCTTTGCGCCTTTCCTCTGGGGTGAGCACGGGGTTGCTCAGCCTTCCAGGTGTGTTCTTGCTTCTCTCCTCAGTCCCTAACCTTAGGCCTGGAAATTTGTTAGCGACCTTGGGATAAGCTTTGCACGGCTCTTTTACACCCAGGTCCTCTCCACAGTCCTCCCAGGAACTGCACTGACTAGCTCCACCCTAGACCAGAATTTATAGGGAAGCTCACCCTGAACCCGGGCTTGGTCTCCCCCTTCTGGCCTGGAAGTGTGAGTGTTGTGTGTGTGTGTGTTACCTGATGAGAAGACCCTTTTGTTGCTCTCTCGTGACACCAGCACCTGGGGGCAGTGATGACACTGTGGCACTTTGACCCAGGGGTGCCACATTATATTGTGTGGAGGGCACTGTGAGGGGCATTATACTGTGTGAAGGCATTGTGAGGGGCATCATGCTGTGTGTGGGGGGTCATGTGTATGAGGCAGTGGCGCAGTTGTGGCGCCCCACCGGGTAGGCCACCACCAGAGGTACTGCACTCCTTCATTAGGCTGAAAACACACTATCCTACTTACATGCAAGTCTCTCGGACTAGACTTAGATCAGTGACCCTGAACGGCCTCTCCCTCTCTGGACGGGAGTGCGATGCTGCACAAAAACACAAGCAGCTGATACTCCCATTCAGAGAGGGAGAGGTCATTCAGGGTCACTGATCTGAGTCTTGTCCGAGAGACTCACATGTGAGTACAATAGTATATTTCCACCCTTAGAGAATTGTGCATCTGGTCTCCAGGTGCTGGGAAGGTGCAGTTGAGCCTCGCACACACACAGCACTTAGGACCCCGGGATGGTGGATGGAACCAGAGGGTGGACCCAAGCGTAGCCGGGAGGGAAAAGTGAAGTGCAGGAGCAGTAGGAAAAAAGAGAAGGAGAATGAGAATGAGGGACCATCAGAGAGGAGTGTAGTGGAAGTCGGGAGTGTATGACCAAGCTCGCCCTGGGAGGGAAAGACCGACAGGTGTAGAAGAGGAAAGGAGCCCTTGGGGTATGGACTGAGATGAGATCCCCCAGTACACCCGTATCTGGCGAGACAGAGGGGCTCGTGGACGACAGAGGGATCCAGCCCTGAACACAGCGCGGATGCTTCAAGCCTGAACCGTTGAACCAGAGGCCCCAAGCTTCTAACGAGAGTTGTGGCCGAACACCTGATGCAAAATGGGGAAGGCGGCTGAACTAAAGAGCAGTGCCCCAGGAAGGGGTACAAATAAGCACTCATGGCTGTCGGTACCTGAGCTCTGTGCTGCGGAGGCGCTAAGTGAGGAGCAGCGAGACAGCCTATAGTGCGAGGGAACCACCAGAGACGGAAACACCTAGCGAGAGAGAGGGACACCAAACAAGGCTTGACTGCACTGTCCTGGTTCTGGAGACAATGCTGAACCGGAGGTTGGCAAGGGACGTACCCGGTGACCATGCTGAAACAACGGAGTAAAAGTAACAGAACTCCACCTGTGGTGTGTGAGACTTTCTTTAGCGGCTACCTCCGGCCGCATGAGACACCGGGGTGCTGATGACCTAATGAACATCTGTCAAGGTACGAAATGACTCCTCCATCCTACTGCCCTGGGGACCATGCTCCATCCTCCATCCTACAGCCCTGGGGACCGCGCTCCACCTGCGGGGAGCAGAACCATCCAAGCTGCTGGTCACCATCCCCAGAGGTAATGAAGCAGCTGCGGCCACCCTGGCCACATACCGCAGGTGGCGTCATGAATTCCCCTTTCCCTAGTCATCCCCTGTCATCTACCCCCGTTTAATTACAATGACACCGCCAGGGTCACGGGATCGGGTCTCGGCCCCCGTCTGTCCCGAGACAAGAACCGAGAAGTGAAGAACAACAGCTGCCCGGTTCCCTAGTCTTCCCCGTCCCTGGAGTGAGCGTGTCACAGTGTGCATCACCAGTATCTGGGGCAGGTACAATGTGCTCTTGCGGAGTCTTTCCTCCAGTCCAGTATTGAGCCTCTTGCTTTATATATGGTAATTTCAGAAAAATACTGATGTCATTTAAGTCTGCACTTTGACCTCTGAGTTTTTATGCTTTTTGTTGAAATAATAAATAAAATATTAAAGATTAAATATATATAGTTTTAGAATTTTTGTATGCAAAATTTTCATTTGCCACTGTGTTCATGTAACGATGGTAACAAGGATAATGTTCATTTGTAGGGGAAGAGATCAATAAAGTTTTATACAAATTGTCTAAAGCTTTATTGATCTTTCCCCCCCAGTCACAGTTTCAGCCAATACAGTGGCTTCAAGAATCTCTTCCAGGTCACATGACGCGCAGGCCAACCACACGCTGTTGCCGTGGAGACGGGTAACGGCGGCTTCTCTGCGCTGATTGGTTGTTGCGCTGAACATTTCATCAACAGCCGCTCCTATTGGTCAGCGGGAGATGATTTCCGAATTTTATTGGTCAGACGTAAATTTGGCAGATCCCGGAACGGAAAGTCGTGCTGTATGCAACAAGAAAAGCTTTATTTGTGTCCGGCCGGCGGAGAGCCCGTGTGCTGATAGCAGGTATGGCTATTCTCCACTATTATTGAGCCCTTTAGTGTGTGCGCGGAATTTGGACGGTGTCTGGGCTGAGACTCAGCTCCGCACCGGCAACAAAGAGACGAAGGACAGTAACCAGTGCGTCCCCCTCACATGGCGCCACCGGCGGAGGAAGGGTCGGCCCGGGCTTTTTCCCCCCATATTTGACATTTCTCACATTTGTTGTAAAAAGGGAAAGTGTCTCATTGGAAAAACCATTAAAGTTGTCTTTGTTGCCTATAGCAACCAATCACAGCACGGCTTTTATTAATGTTACTTCTAACAGCCAATCTGTGAAGCTTTTATTATTGTCACCCCTAACAGCCAATCACAATGCAGCTTTCATTTTTATTATAGTGCAGTAGTAAAGTTTAAAAGCTGCGCTGTGATTGGTTCCTTCAGATCAGGCCAAAAGGATCCGTCTGGTCGTAACAAGGTCCATGTGTGTTGTGATTCGGCCGATCCACAGCTCCGCTGTGAGTACAGCCTCAGCCCCCGCACCTCTGGGCAACTTTCCAGTTTTTGTTTTCCCTTCACTTCTTCCAAAGAGCCGTAACTTTTATTTTTCCATCACAGTACCCATATGAGGCTTGTTTTGCGGGACAAGTTGTACTTTTGAATGAAATCATTAATTTTATCATATAGTGTACAGAAAATAAAATTCCAAGTGCGGTGAAATTGCAAAAAAAAAGTGCAATTATAATGTATATTTATTCCCTTAGGCTGGCATCACGATTTTAGGGATCTGGGGCTGTCCGGTGTGAACCGTACAGGCCCGATCCGGTTTTGGCCCCATAGTATTCCTATGGGGCCGGATGGCAGTGATTTGCCATCTGGTTTTGTGCTGTCCGGGAGGATCAGGCACATTTCGTTTTTTTGCCCCGGAGACAAAATGAGAGCTTGCAGTATTTTTGTGTCCAGGGCAAAAATCGGACCAAATCGGATCCTCCCGGATCTGCTGCGATCCAGCGGCCCCTAACATGGGAGCCTATGGGACCGGGTATGACATAAAATCGTTCTGGTTCCCGGACGCCGGGTGCTGAAGCTCAGCACCGGAGAGCTCCCTGCTGAAACTTCAGAACCTTGGCTAGCTCCCCTACAGCCACAATCTGAAATGTCAGCACTGGACAGCGCAGCAGCCGCCACACACTGCCGATTCCGGCAGAAATCAGGATTGGAGGGTATATTTGCCCTCAGGTTGTGTTTGTCCAGAGCTGTCAGGCTGTATCTGGTGCATCCTGCAAAACACCGGACATAGCCTGGCGCTCAAAAAACGTGGAGTGAAGCCGGCTTTACACAGCACTTTACAGACATCATCATCACTGTCCCCGTCAGGGCTCACATCTAGATTCCCTTCAGACTTTGGAGAGAGAACTCGGAGGGTTTTCTTAATTCAGAGCGTGCTTCTCTCTCCGGTTTATAGCCTCTCAGCAGTCTGTACTGATGAATCTTCCAGGCACACCGAAACCTCTGTCTTTTGAATTGCACGCACTTTATTAAATATTTTTTCTGGTTCACTGAGACGCTAAGTGCCAAGTTTCGATTTAGTTTATATGGTAAAACCGACTGGGCGATTCCACAGATCAGTCTGAGTACCAGACACGAGATATGTTCTTTTGTGTTTTTTTTTATTTTTTTTATTTAAGTGGTGAGAAAATGTTGAAATTTGTAAGAAAAATAATTTTTGCTTTCGTTGCCATTTGTTATGACCTGTAAGGTGTTCATTTTTCGGATCTGGGGCTGTGTGAGACTTATTTTTTGCACCCTGAGTTGACATTTTCACTGATATAATTTTTGGGTAGATGCAGTAGCGTAGCTAGCGGGGGGCAGGGGGGGCGAGCACCCCGGGCCCCCCCGACATGAGGGGCCCATTGTCCGCCCCCTGGGGGGGCCCCGATGCTGGCAGCCCGCCGCCGTGCCGGCCGGAGAGGAGGGAGGACGGGACTTCCTGTCTTGAGCTCTGCCCGCCCCTCCTCACCTCCTCCTTACAGGGGACAGAGGATGGAATTTGCAAGGGACAGAGGATGAATCTGCAGGGGACAGAGGATGGAATCTGCAGGGGACAGAGGATGGAATCTGCAGGGGACAGAGGATGGAATCTGCAGGGGACAGAGGATGGAATCTGCAGGGGACAGAGGATGGAATCTGCAGGGGACAGAGGATGGAATCTGCAGGGGATAGAGGATGGAATCTGCAGGGGACAGAGGATGGAATCTGCAGGGGAAGAGGATGGAATCTGCAGGAGGATAGAGGATGGAATCTGCAGGAGGATAGAGGATGGAATCTGCAGGGGAAGAGGATGGAATCTGCAGGAGGATAGAGGATAGAATCTGCAGGAGGATGAGGGGGATCTGCAGGAGGATAGGAGGAAAGGAACGCAGGAGGAAGGAGGACGCAGAGGAATGGAGAGCGCAGGAGGATAGGAGGAGGTGAGAGCGCAGGAGGATGGAGAGCGCAGGAGGATGGAGAGCGCAGGAGGATGGAGAGCGCGAGGATGGAGGCTGCACTGAAGCTGTTCTGCTACACAGGCTCCTCACCCCTCCAGCCTCCCCCTGAGGAAGAAAACTTGAAACGTAGTTGGCTGGAGGGGTGAGGAGCCTGTGTAGCAGAACAGCTTCAGTGCAGCCTGGAACGAGGTAATTACAAGCAGGAATCTAAATTGGTGTGCTGCTGGGGGACCCTTTTTAAAGTTTGTATTAGGGTACAGAAAGTGCCCCTATGAGAGTATTAGGCTGTTTTTAGGCTGTGCAAGATGGTGAATTTGTACTATTATGAGCACCAGTGTATAGCTATCTGATGATAAACACTACATAGGAGCACCCTTATATACAGTTGTTTGCTTTTGAGAGGTATTTATATAGGATTTTTAAATTAATATGGATTATAGTCTGTAATATTTTTGGTACCTTGGCAGATGTATTAAATTTTGAACATTAATAAAAGTAATCATTTGTTAAAGAGACAGTAGTTTCATTTGTCTTCCGTGGGAAGGACAGGAGATTTTGGTTACATTCAGACTGTGCGTTCTTTTTTCTCCTTCGTTTTGCTGCGTTTTTAGCTGCAAAACAAGGAGATGTCAAAAAACCGCACCCAAAAAAAAGGATCCGTTTTCGGATGCATTTTTTTTATCTATTTTTCACTGCAGCGTTTTTTGTTTTTTTTTGCCATTTTGAACGGCTCTAATGGGAAAAACGCTGGAGAAAAACGCAACAGGAATTGACATGTCCTTTTCAAGAACGGAGCCTCCTAGAGTGAAAAAACAGATCGCTGTAGAAGAGCACAGTCTGAATGGCAAAAATGAAAACCCATAGACTTTGCTGGGATGTCATTTGAGTGATCCGTATTCTGCAGTGCACTGCAAAAAAGGATCAAAGAATGCACAGTGTGAATGTAGCCTTATTGTAGTTTATCGAAATGTTGTTTTAGACAAAGATTTTTTAATTCTGCTGTTTTTTTTTCTTTGTGGCGCAGTTTACTGATCAGATTATATTGTTTTATATTCTCTTAGATCAGATTTTTGCAAACATGGCGATACCAAATATGTGTCTAAGTTTTTTACTTATTGTTTTATTTTTAATGGGGCAAGAGGGGGTGATTTGAACCTTTTGTGTTTCTTCTTTTTTTAATTTTTTATTTACTTTATATCTTTTGAAAACTTCTTCAGTCTTTAACAGCCCATTTAGAGTCCTGTGTTGTACTGAGGGGAGCAGCAGCATCAGCCCTGCTGTATAAAGCAGTAATCACAGTCTCCTATGAACTCTGACTTGCAGCGCCATGATAACAGATACAGTGGTCATCATCTGTCCCCTGGCTGTTATGATAATCCATCGGCACTCCATGATCACATCACAGGGCTGCCAATGGGAGCTGGGTATAATGCATTCCTTGCCGATGCATGTTAGATCATCTGTCACAGGTAGACAGTGGGTTTTAACTGGTTAACAGTGGTGGGCGGATCTCTAATTAACCTGTGGCTGTTAAGGTACCGTCACACACTGCAATTTCACTAGCAATTTGCTGGTTGCAGTGAAATCATGGACACATTGTTCTATCTTGTTGCTGTGTACAAATGGAACAATGTGTCCATGATTTCACTGCAACCAGCAAATTGCAAGTGAAATTTCTAGCAAAATTGCCGCGTGTGACGGTGCCTGCAGAGGAACATAATGGCTGCCAACATGTGCAGGGAAGGATGTAGCTCACAAAGGCAGGGTAATGATATGACTTAAATAAACGCCCTATGTGGTGAAGGGGTTAAAGCCTAACAGTCGGTTTAATTTTTATTCACAAATGAATAGTACAGATGAAAATAAGCAACTTTGTAATAATCTTATGAGACAAATCTGCTACTTTGCCAGAACTGATCAGTCATTATCAAAAATCTCACTCCTGAGATGAAATCTGTATTCAGTGGAGATTTTCCCATTAGGCCGGCATCACACCACGGCAAGATCAGGTCCGGGGCTGTCCAGTGTGAACCGGACAGCTCCGGACCCAATTTTGTGGCAATGCAGCCCTATGGAGTCAGATGGCAGCTATTTGTCATCCGGTTTCCATCTGTCCAGGAGGATCCGGACACAAAAACGTTGCTTGCACCGTTTTTGTGTTCGGGGCAAAAATCGGATCCTCCCTGATCTGGCACAATCCGGCAGCCCCTAACATGGGAGTCTATGGCGCCGGATCCAACAAAAAATTGGATCCGAGAGCCGGACGCCAGCTGCTAAAGTTCAGCACCTGGAGCTGTCCCCTGCTGTGATTTCCACTATCTCCCCTGCTAGCCGCGATCCTGACATTTCAGCAGGGACAGCTCCTGATGCTGTGAAATGCTGAATCCGGCTGCAAACCGGAATGGAGGGCATATTAGCCCTAAGGTTCTGTTTCAAAATCGGGTCCGGGGCTGTCCGGTTCACACCGGACAGTCCTGGACCTGATCTTGCCATGGTGTGAAGCCAGCCTTACTGATATAGGAGATGGCAGGTGTTACCGATGAGATTCTATAATGACGGAAGAAGGGAGGCGTTATAGGCAGGGGGAGGAGCAAGAGGGCGTGTCTAGATACAGAGCCCCACCCCCTCCGCCCTCATCAGCACCATCTGCCGCCTTCTATCTCAGTGATGGGAAAGTCTTCGCTGAATACAGATTTTATCTCAAGATTGAGCATTTTGATAATGACTGATCAATTCTGCCTGATCACATATATTATACAGTGTCTTGTTTTCATGTGAATTATTGATTTACAGTTCCACTTTTCCCCCTTCTGCACTTTGAGCCTCTGTGCAGAGCCGGCTGCTCATGGGAATGCTGTGATGTTTCCAGGGCCGCTCACTCTGTGCTGGCTGTAGTCGTTCTCTGCATATTTCTATGTTCACACGTTGGAGTCAGGGAAATTGAGGAATTGGGAGTCAGTGGATTAGCTTACCTACTCCACAGCCCTACTATAGTGATGTCAATCAATGTGTTGACATAGGCTTTAGAGGAGGAAAATAGGAAAAAGAAATGGAAGCAAAAATGTTGCCATAATTCAGTTATGGGGGAAATCTGCTGACACAGTTATGTCCCCCAATTCTGTACATCTGTCCCCCATCCTGGGGTCATCCTGGTATATATGGCTCCCATTACACTGTGCACTCACCTTCTCACCACTTTCTTGGAGCACATTGTCCTTTTCTGATGTTGGCTACTGATTTTGCAAGTCTTTAATAAAATAGAGCCGGGGCAGTGCATGCACGATGTAGAAGACTAGACTTTAAGATGTGACCGTGGAAACGCCACCGCTGGCACCATTTTATTTGCGCCAGTCAGACCACAGAAGCTCAGTATACAGGTGTTGCTCACTGCAAAGATGGCAGCAGCGGTGCAGAATTTGAATAAAAGGGAGAAGCAGGCATTGTGCGGGACAGATGAAGGTTCTCTTTAATATTGGGCACATGTGGTTGCCCAGCTGCTGTAAGAAACCAGCAGCCGGGTGATCACTGTACCCGCTATTACAGAAAACTGGAAATAAGGCCGATGCTGTCGCATCGGGAGTGCGGTGAAATGACCATCTGTGTATGCTTAGTGGTGCTGACAGGAGCAGTGTTCATGTGTCACACCGTTTGCGCTTTTGCGGTGGCGCAGTTCGTGGCCGCCTTAGCAACTGACAATGCCAGTGCCGCAATGCATTATGGGATAGGGTTATATCCCCCCACTGGCAATTATGCCGCAAAGCATTATGAGACTCAATTACAGCTGCCAACTGGCAATTATATATTAGATGCATATTCACTGCTCCCCACGCCCATAATCCTTCCGCCCTCAGTGCAGAGAGGTGGGCGGGAGATGATGGGGAGCAGTGAATATGCATTTTCCTTTCTAGTGGGCATGTGTTCGCGCAGGCTCCTGCCTCCTGTGACACTGCACCTCTGACGCCCTCTGACAGCCACAGCAGGGTGCAGCCGGACAATAAGATGCACCCCCACTTTCCTCCCCAACTTTTTTTGGGGATGGGGGGGGGGGGGAGAGGAGTGTGTCTTGTTGTTTGAAAAATGCTGTAAATATTAGGTTATTTTATTAAGTGCTGCAACGTTTAAGAAGGGGTTTTCTACAGAGGACAAACTTTCTAAGTCTGTAATGTGCACAGTGTTAGGATTCAGCTCTGCCCACCGGATCTAGCGATCATCACAGGGCCACAAGTAAGTGACCTGTACAATTGAGAGATGCAGATGAGGGTCTGGTCTTCTTCTGCGTCGTGCAGCTGGCTCTCTCCTCTAAACTCCCTCTGCTCTGAGTAACGCGGGCAGCGTCCAGCCTTCAACCCTCTGGAGGAGACCCTGCAGGAACACTACTGTTCAGGTTTTCTCTGGCTCAGTGCGGGGTTAAGGTTATTTACAGCCCTCCTGGATATATCCTGACATTGTGCCTATCTGTTTCTGTTAAGTTTCTTCTTTTTCTTTTCACAGATTAAGTCCATGTAATATGGAGGATCTAGAAGAAGAGAACTTTACCCTCTCAATGTAAGATTCTATAAAGAACAATCTGACATTGTGTAATGATCAGATATTTAGTTATTACATTTTTGAGACCTGTAATGCTTTCATTTTTGAGGATATCAGACTGTGTGATAGATTATTTTTCGGGATCAGGGGAAGTGTGATGGATTATTGGGCGGCTGCTCTGTGAGTGACAGCAGTCTGGGCACATTACTGGTGGGGGGGGCTGCCTCTGTGAGTGACAGCAGTCTGGGCATATCACTGATGGGGCGGGCTACCTCTTTGTGAATGACAGCATCTGGCACGTCACTGGTGGGTGGGGCTTCCTTCCTGTGAGTGACAGCAGTCTGGGCACATCACTGGTGAGCGCGGGGCTTCCTTCCTGTGAGTGACAGCAGTCTGAGCACATCACTGGTGGGGCGGGGCTGCCTCTCTGTGAGTGACAGCAGTCTGAGCACATCACTGGTGGGGGCGGGGCTGCCTCTCTGTGAGTGACAGCAGTCTGGGCACATCACTGGTGGGGGCGGGGCTGCCTCTCTGTGAGTGACAGCAGTCTGGGCACATCACTGGTGGGGGCGGGGCTGCCTCTCTGTGAGTGACAGCAGTTTGGGCATGTCACTGGTGGGGCGGGGCTGCCTCTCTGTGAGTGACAGCAGTCAGGCCTCGTATGCCAGATCACAACCCACCCCTCCTCCATCACCAGTGACGTGTTCTGCTCAGTTGGTCCAATTTCCAGTCTGCAGACCAGAAGGATCAAAGGTACAACAATAAAAGGTATTTAAGAGCCCCAGAGAGATCAGCTTATAGGAGTAGAGTAGACATAGAAGTATATTGGAAACGGTTTAGCTGGAAGAATTAGGATAAAAGAATGGGGGTGACCTCTTTAAACTACTGGTCTTCACACATTGCCTAGCTATGGGGCCTCTGGGGAACAAAATTTTATCCCATAGAAATAAAGTGTACAGTGCTCGGATGATGGTGAGAAATAAGTCACACCGTTTCTGTGGCTGAAGTCTTGGGTAAGAGCTGAGTTACATCCAGACGGGTTTTCCAACTTGTCACCATAGTGAGAATGTCTTGTGATGCCCGATGCGCGTTTCGCCGTCACTTCTTCATGACATCATATAACTATATTGAGTGCTCACAGTAATATGTTCTGTACATTGTGGATATCCCCAGTCTACACTGCTTGCTCCTCAGTTTCACAGTCAGGGTTTTGCCATTTGCAGTTTTGTAGAAAATAAATTGTTAAATAAATAAAAAATAATCATGAACAAATCTTTTTTTTCGTGTTACAAAACAAATCAGTACAGTTACACAATACAATATCTCCTAGACCTGGTGGGGCTGGTGTGCTGACTATATGTCAGTATGGCTGGTTAATTGTTTTTCTTTGCATTTCAGATCGTCCCCCAAAGATGCAGAATTTGATTGTGTGGTCGGGCACTTGGAGGATATCATAATGGGTAAATGTGATCCCCGACTCAGCTCAGTCACTGTAGGTTTACATTCAGGGAAGTGGAAAATAACCCCAATGGATTATTAATTTCCCAGAGAGAATTTATCATATGACTAAACAGTAATAACACCATCTGTAATGACCATCACCGAGACCAGAGATCCAGCGCAATGCTCCCCATATGTATACAGACTCCACTATTTGTCTTTATCTAAATGGACCTCTCTCTGGAGGTGGACATGGTGATACGCCTGCCGCTCAGTGTTGCATGTTAGCACGGTGATGACATTGCTGTGGGGCATGGGGCTGGCTTTGTGATTCTGAGCGGCTCTCTGGACCCCCCCCCCCCCAACATGTTACTATGGCCGCTTTGACCGGTGCAGCCTCAATCAACACTTCAGCTTGAGTCTGATCGGTGACTGTTCAGTTCCCATGTAAGGTCATCCCGCCTGGTGCCCCCCATTTGCCTTCCGCTCAGATTGGTGTTTCTTTCCTCCTGCGTCCAGTATGGTCGTCTCCTGCCAGGGGCTGGACATAGTCTTCACTATCTGAGAGAGGTGGGGAGGTGTGGGTCAGACTCACCACGTCACCCCACACACCATTTTGGTGGCCATCTTTATAAACAGGAGTGGAGTCAGTGGACCCCAAATGCTTTCTTTTTAATTTCCAGTAACTAAATCATATAGTACTGCCCTTTACTCCAATCTCATTGTTTTGGCTGCAGGCAATCACTGACTGCTCGAGCCGTGAGGTCATTGATTGGCTGCAGCGTGACGTGAGCTGTCAACATGATGTCACCACTGAAAACTGGTGCTGCGGCAGAGACCCAGTTTCTGAGAGGGGGAGAACTATTTGATTTTATGATTGCACATTACAGGACATTTTTGGGCTCCACTTCCTAAAACAGAAAATTCCTGCAATGACGTCCGCCAGCAATTCATGGCCTAGTGTTGTATGATTTCCAGCACGGCTAAAATCAGCCAGCCTGCCCCTGAGGAAGGGAGCTGATGTGTGAGCGGGGATGGCAGATGGAGGGTGACTATACATGAGTCCAGGGTGGAGACTGCTGTACACACCAGCAGAAGTGAGGAACTCGGAGTCTGTGCGGGGGAAGCAGACGGAGGGCGACTATACACGAGCCCAGGGTTAGGGCCGCGTTACCGCAGGGGTCTGCACCTCTCTACACCCAACTGCACAAGTTACACCCCTGATAAAATGTCAGGAGTCGGCTCTATGTGACCTGGATCTTTTTTAATACAGATGATGAGTTTCAAGTGCTGCAGAGAAATTTCATGGAGAAGTATTACCAAGAATTTGAAGATACTGAAGAAAATAAACTGACGTACACTCCAATATTTAATGAATATGTAAGTAAACGAGTAAATCACTGAATAACTGAGCAAATACCGAAATCTTCCCATTAATGTGTGTAGAGTGGGGCATCATCTGTGCCCTCATCGGGTCCACAGAGAGAGCAAGTTAGGCTGCTTTTAGATCAGCGTTTTCTGCCGATGGCTGCAGATCCGCCAGCTTTGCTTCATCTGTCGCGTATTGACTGACTTGCAGCAAGCCCCATGCATTCTCTATGGGGTTTGTGGTCAGGTGCGGCAAGTGCTGCTAGTTGTATTTTTTTGCTCGGCCGCAAGTGCTGATCTGACAGATTCGGCAAAGCCGCACCTGACGGCAAGTGCCATAGAGACTGCATGGGGCTTGCTGCAAGTTGGGCAATACGCGACAGATGCGGCAAAGCTACTGGATCTGCCGCCATCGGAAGAAAACACTGCTCTGAAAGCAGCCTTACACAACTCCAGGACCTACACTATTCTGGTGAATCTGCCCCGTCCTGGAGGTCTCTTTTCTTGGTGTGAGGATATTGCTGATACATTTGTTCTGCTGAAGACACTAAACAAACCCATAACGAGTGAACTATCCAGATTCTCAGGCTCTGGAAATATGGATCCACTCTAATATTAAGTGGACGGTTCCTCTCGTTAATCTAATTATATAAAGCGTGAATGTGTGTATGTATGTCCGGGATTGGCATCTACACCGTCGCAACTACAGCCACAAAATTTTGCACAGTCACACGTCTGGACCCCGAGAGCGTCATAGGCTATGTTGTGAGGCGAAATTTTAACCCCTGCGCGTTCCAGTTCACCAAACAATTTTGCCCCATCTACATAATGGGGAAAAAGTGACAGTTACCAGTTGACAGTTGTGAATGAGAGCGGCTTAATGATAGCGCCAAAGACTAACAGCACATACCAGCATATAGTCACTAAGGTGGGGCCCCAACATTAGATATTCACCACGCACGGGACATGTATACACACCACACGCCCACAAAGAGTAACAGCAAGTGTATAATCGCTAAGGTGCAGCCCCAATATTGGATACTCACCACGCACCCGAACAAACACACACACACCCACAAAGAGACACACACAACACAGAGACCACACACACTCTATAGCGACACATGCACTCACCCCACAGGGAAACACACACACACACCACAAAGAGAGACTCCACCACCCCACACAGACACTCTCCCCCACAGGGACACACACGCATGCACAACCATTATAGGGACACATGCACTCACCCCATAGGGACACACACACACCACAAAGAGAGACACACACCCACACACAGACACCCACGCCCTCCCCCACAGGGACACACACACATCACACCTTATAGGGACACATGCACTCACCCCACAGGGACACACACACACACCACAAAGAGACACACACAACACAGATACACATACACCACACAGACCCCCCCCACAGGGACACACACACATACACACCCTATAGGGACACATGCACTCACCCCACAGGGACACACACACACCACAAAGAGACACACACAACAGAAACACACCACACAGACCCCCCCCACAGGGACATACACACCATATAGGGACACATGCACTCACCCCACAGGGACACACACATACACCCCACAGGGACACACACATACACACACACAGACAGACACAGATGTGCACAAATCGCCTCACACAACTCGCCTCATACGTTGCTATCTTTAATTTCCAAACATAAACATCTGATTAAAAACAGCCAATGTGCAACACATGTGCCATATAGGGAATTAAGGCAGATGTCAGTCACATGAGCTGTCTATTATGTGTATGTGTGAGGTAACATATACTGCCCGGCCAGGGGGAAGGTTTACTGTTGGCTGGAGATTTATTCAGGCTGCCTATAGCAACAATCACAGCTCACTTCTATTTTCTTACAGGTCATTAATATGACATATTCTCATACTAACTTCACATATTTTGTTATTAGCTAACAGTAGTTATTTATTAACCCGGGCGTAGCCGGGATAGTACAGCTAGTCCCTTTTTATTAAAGCACGACACATCTCTGCTCTGCCTGTATCCAGAGAAAAGAATGACCAACTCCTGTCAGTCATCCCTGTGTCAGTCAGAAAATACAGTCACCAAGTAAAGGGACTATATTTATTGGATGATGATCTTTTTTATAGATAAGTTTGGTGGAGAAATTCATTGAAGAGCAGTTGATGGAGCGGATTCCAGCGTTTAACATGAGCACGTTCATTGCTTCTCTACAGTAAGTTCTGTGTGTTGATGGTTCGGAGTCTTCTCCATCAGTTGTGTGTGTATGATTGTATGGTGCAGATAATGGCTGGTTTAATAAAATAATGAGGTTTAATAATGTTACACTTCATTATAAATCTATTTAGAGACTAATTGTATTAGTTAAAGCTGCAGTGTAAAGCATGGGGGAGGAATGGCCAATCCTGAGCCACTGATGAAGCAAGCAGTGGATTTCACCTCCCATTGGACATTGTAGAGGAGCGAATGTTTATCATTGTGATGAAGCAGAAAGTGAACAAAGTACAGAAGTTGTAACATCCCCAAGACACGGGGGGGGGGGGGGGGGGTGTATTCTGGGCAGGACTTCTTATTAGAGCTAAATGTCTCTGTACTGCGGGATTCGGCACAGCTCGCGTTGTGTTTTTGTGCATTTTGATATGAGTTTTTCAGGATTTATACAGATTTTCTCATTTCCTTGTCAGATCTCATCGTCAGGAGATGGCAGGGGACATATTTGATATTTTGCTGACCTTCACAGATTTCCTGGCTTTCAAGGAAATGTTTCTCGACTACAAAGCTGTAAGTGTCACAATTGTCACTTTGTGTTTAAAGGGTTTGCCTGCTTAAAAGGGAAGTCTGGGACATTCCCTTCTCATAACCATCAAAATAAAAGTGCTTACACTCACATTCTTTGCTCGCATTCTCTGAGCTCCGCGCATGAACACCACCGGCTTCTCCGTCCTTCAGATCTTCCCAGTAATAAGCTTTAATCATGTGATATCACAGTCTTGTGTGAGCTCCGGGAATGAGGGCGCAGGCACGGCAGGCCAAAGATGGGGAATTAGAAGGGGATGTCCAAGTAGTGGACAACCCCTTTAAATGTGAGGGGTCTGGTTTTTTTTTTTTTTTTTGGGGGGGGGAAAGGGTGGTTAAAACTTATCCATCCATTTTACAAATTGAATAATCTGTCCCTTGGTTAATATTCATACTGCCTAAAGCAAGCCACCATGAATCAAGCACCCCTGGCTGCATTATTCCATCGCAGCAGAGTTCTGTCTGGGGTCATAATCTAAAGGCCTCGTTACACACTGCGATATCACTAACGATATCGTTGCAATGTCGCTGGTTTTGTGACATTGCAGCAACCTCGTAGCGATGTCGCTGTGTGTGACATTTACCAGGGATCGGCTCGCTGATCGTTTGTAAATGGCCAGGGCCATTGTTTGATCGTTGGTCTCCCTCTGGGCGGCCAGCATCGGCGTGTGTGACAGCGGAGACCAATGATCAATGACCTCTCAGCCCACACAGTACACGCTGGGAGGCTGGTAACCAGGGTAAACATCGGGTAACTAAGAACAGTGCTGCGCTTAGTTACCCGATTTTTACCCTGGTTGCCAGCGTTGTTGCTGGTCCTGATCACTGGTGAGTCTGCCTGTGTGACAGGTGACTGCTCACCGGTGATCAGATAACGATGTCCCAGCGGCCCGATCATTGGTCGGGTCGCTGGGACATTGTTATGTGTAACAGGGCCTTTAGACTGGTCTGGCCCCGTCCCCTTGATTGACAGGTGTCACCTCATGGCAGGCACTTGTTAGTCAGCTAGAGCAGGAGGTGGTCACATAGGACTCCTCATCTCTTACAGATCTATACACCGTGTGATATGAAATGCGGGAGCGTTTCAGATTAAAAAAGATACTTGGCTGCAGTCATATAGCCTGGCTCAGATTTGGGCAGTATGAATAATCCCTCTTTCACTGGTGCACTGCTGAGCTAATTATGGGGGCTGTCAGACCACTGTAGTCTGCTGTTTAATCTGATTTGAATTCCTTACACAGCAGAGCTATATCACAGTGAGCGTGGGCAGACTCTGGCATCTGCACATATTTTGTCTAGGAACTTGCAGAAGCGAAACTAAATTTAATCCGATTAAACATGTCACCAATTTTCCAAGTAAATCTATTTCTAAAGCTGCTATTGAAATTAATTTCTCATCAGATGTCTGTAACAACCCATCCAATCCACATAGGCAAATAAATCAAACCAGAGATGTACTTAAATTATGTGTAATAATGAAAAATTACACTGGAAAAGTTATTGCACATGTGAAGAAAGAGAAGTGCAAAAAGCCCTGTAAAGTCCTTACATCAGCTGAAATCTATCAGTAATTAGAAAGCAATCCCGACACTTAAGGGCGATCTCTGCAGCGATGTTGCCGGCAACTCAAGGGAGCGCACACTTTTTTGGCGCGCTGCCATGGTTGCTGTTGCGATGTCATACGCAGTGATATCGCCGGCAACGCATCTGCGATCTTGCCGGCGACTATATGCCAGCGATCCATAACATGGGAGTCTATGGGGGAAGTTGCCGGCAACATCACAGTTGTGGCGTCACACAGGGCGATGCAGGCAGATCGCCTGAGCAATATCGCCAGGTTTCCCAACATGTTGGGAAACCTGGCGATGTTGCTTAGGCAATTTATCGCCTTATTATCGCCTTGTCACACGCGGCAACTCATGAGCGATATTGCCGCAACTTAGCCACGCCCCTAAGTTGCTGGCAATATCGCCGCAGAGACCGCCTCGTGTGACGGTACCCTCAGTGACATATTATCAGATGGTTCAACTTGTGGCCTATAAGGAAAAAAAAAAAAAAGTCATTACCAAGGAGCCACAAGAAACATCTCATGATGGGTAAAACCAGTGAGCGGTATCAAAACCTTCACAAAATAGTGATGGCATAGGTTAGAGGAGAATTTCTAAACTACTAGAGGTTCCAGTGAGCTCTGCTGGGGCCATAATCTGGAAGTGGAAAGAACATAATTTCACTATAATTGCGACTAGGTGCTTCCTGCAAGATTTCACATAGAGGAGTGAAAAGAATTATCAGAAGATTTGTCCAAGAGCCAAGGCCACCTGTGAAGAGCTACAGAAAGACCTGGAAGCGGCAGGTACAATTGTTTCACAGAAAACAATAAGTAATGCACTCCCCCTCAATGGCCTGTATGCACAATCCTGTATTCACACTCCTGTATGCATGCTCACCACACAAGACTCCATTGCTGAACAAAAAGCAGCTTTTTTTTTTTAAGGTTTATTCAACAACATTTAGATAAGTCTGTGAAATACTGGAGAATATAGTCTGGTCAAATTAAAGCACCATTGAACTCTTTGGAGGCTATAATCATGTTTGGAGGCCAAAAGGCAAATCGCCCAAAAAACAGTGGAGTGTGGAGCTGGGAACATCATGGTGTGTGGCTGTCTTTCAGTATTCAGCTTTGGTAAACTTCATATAATTTGAAGGAAGGAATGGACAAATGTACTGTGATATTCAGAGAAAGAAAATAAATCCTTTAGAATGGCTGAGCCTATCATCGGAGCTGAATCCAATAGAAAATGTCTGGAAGGAACTAAAGCTCAGAGTTCATAGAAGGATCCACGAGACCTGCAGGAGGTGAAGAGTTTTTGTGTGGAAGAATGGGCCAAAATCCACCTGAGCAATGTAGGGGCCAGTGTCTCCATACAGGAGGCGTCTGGAGCTTCATCAACAACAACCTCAGAAGTACCAAAGAATTAATACATTTCAGTAACTGGTTCAATACATTCCCGTATGTCATTTCTTATTATTACACATCATTCATGGTCATCTTTGGTTTGATTTCTTTGCCTGTGTGGAGTGGATGGGTTGTTACTGACATGTGGTGAGAAATTCATGTCCACAACTGTTTTAGAAATGGACTTACTTAGAAAACTGATGTGTTTAATACTTATTTCCTGCACTGTCAGTCATTGACAGTTATATGCCTTTAGTCTAATTGTCTCTTCTTGTTTACATCAGCTGTTTGTATGAAAAGTTAATTTGCAAATCTAAATCCATTACCACCTGTTGGACCCTTCTGGTGGAATTCCGTCTTTCTTGGAAAAAAAAACGGATTTGTTACACTTGTGGCAACATTGCATTCTGTCTCATGCATTTTGTATTGGAGATCCGGACATGTGCGGCACTTGCATTTTCATCGCGATGCGGCAAGTTTGGCAGTACCGGCTTGTCATTTTTTGTAATTATTAAAGAAATTTAAGCAAAAATAAGTACATGAGGGTGAAATTAACTATAGGAACAAGCACGTGTTTGAAAGTATTCCGATCTTACAATTCAATTGCTTTTACCTTATATTAACATATATATAAATCAAAAAAGGAGAATTTTGTGTACTCACCGTAAATTCCTTTTCTCTTAGCCTCTAATTGGGGGACACAGGACCGTGGGTGTTATGTTGCTGTCCACTAGGAGGAGACACTATGCAGAATGTGTAAAAGAGTTAAAAGGCTCCTCTGCAGTATACACCTGGAGCAGGAAGTGCTTTACCAGTTTTGTTCCAAAGCAGTAGGAGAGTTAACAGATAATAACAGTAAAACAAGGACTGTAACCGCACAGGCAACCTGTGTACACAGCTATAGCTAATGAAATAATAACCGTGTAACCAGTCATGTAACTAAACAGGCACGTGTCTTAGCAGTTAAGAGTTATCATAGTAATAATAGTACCACAAGGCCTGTCTAACCAGGCACTTGTGTAACTAGTGAGGAGTTAACGGAGCCATAATTGAGTAACAAGGCCTGACCTAAACAGACTTACAGTACTACAAGGCCTGTAACCAAACAGTTACCAGTTTAAACTGTCACCGTCAACAGCTTGCTAATAGTCACATAAGCATAACTATGTTAACCAAGTAACCGCTGACAAGCCATGTGAGAACTGTAGCAAGGGCCCCCCCAGGGCAATAGGGCGGGTGCTGTGTTCCCCAATTAGAGGCTAAGAGAAAAGGAATTTATGGTGAGTACACAAAATTCTCCTTCGCCTCATTGGGGGACACAGGTCCATGGGATGTCCTAAAGCAGTCCCTAGGTGGGAAAACGGCATGGAACTAGTAACACTGAGCATGTTCAGTGAAGAACTATGTACCGACAGGCGGGCCGCTGGAGCCTGGAGGCCACGTCTATTTATACCTGCGTTTGCCGAGAACTGAGTGTTCATACTGTATTGGCTTGAGTATGTGTGTGGGCCGACTGTTTGGCTGCCTTACACACTTGTTGCTCTGACCACTGTTGCCGAACGGCATAGGAGGTCTCCACTGCCGTAGTATAAAGTGCTGTGACACTGCCGGAAGTGGTGAGCTTTAGATTGTATAGTCGGCTTAGATGGTTAGACGAATCCATTTGTTTAGAGGAGCCTCAGAAGCTGACGAATTTGTTTCTGCCTTCTGGAAGAAGGAAGAAAAAGAGTCCAACGTCTTCGAAAGGGCACTGTCTTGGATACTTAGCTGCATATGGACCTGCTAAGGTCCTGCAGATGTAGGTCCATTGCGATGTGATAGACTGAAGTCGGGCGCAGCGACAGCCGAGAGATATCTTTAGGTGAAAGGAGTATATTGCCTGTAGAAGATGGATGGGGTAATCTTGTCTTTGTGGAAGATCAGAAAAGATGGTTTACAGGAGATCGCCGCCAGTACAGATATCGTTTCCGAGAAAGATAATTGCCACCGACACATACCATTGTTTGGTTGAGAATGCTACGGGTAATATGCTATATAGGCTCAAAAGGCGGGTACTGTGGGGCATTGAGGACAAAGTTCATGTCCCACGTGTAGTCTAGGTGTATGGAGACCTTAAATGGCATACTCTTCGAAGGACGGATTTCACCAGCTGAAACCTGCAGTGAGCGACTCTGAGGCTAAACGAAAGTCTAGGTCTGGGTAAAAGAAACGGACAGATCTTGGTATGGAATAGGGCCAAGGGGCATGACCTCTAGAGGTGCCATAAGCAAAACAACAAAACGCTTACACCTGCTTAATGTTATATCATTTATAAGGCTGGTTTCCTTGCTGTGACTATGGTCGCTACAACATCCTGGAAAAAAACCCTTGGTTTAAGATCCAGGTCTTAATGGCTATGTTATTAATTGCATGGTTGAGGAATTTTGAGGGTGAATGAGACTGGACTGTATGTTAGTCGTCCTGGTACTGCTGCTATGAGTTGGACGCAATATGCGTACTAAGCGCATCTGGGCCATTCTGATGCCACAAGGATGATATGGCAACATTCTTGTTTGATATTTCGCACTATCTTTGCATTGGTGAAGGAATATACAGGAGACGGATACAGGTCCAGTCTTGGACTATTGCGTCTGTTGTATTGACTGTGGGTCCTGGGACCTGGGCAGGACGGTTGGAATCTTGGCATTGAGGCGTGACGCCAGCAGGTGTCACGGGTGGCACGGATGACAGGGTGGAGGCCACGCGCAGACGATCCCAGCGTGTGGCCCACCAGCCATAATGGTGGAGGATGGTCCGTCTCTTTCAGGAGCATTTACCTTCTGTGTTGATGGAAAGAAGGTGTGATGAGATCTCTCTATTATGGGGAGACGGCTGTGGAGGTCTTGCGCTCGGTCTGGTTTTATCCACCAATGTTGTAGGTCACTAGGACCCAGCAGACTCCTTCCACCTTTATAAGGAGGTTCATTACCCTTCCTCGGTGCAGGTGATAGTTCCTTGTGCACACTTTATCCTTGCTCCAGCAGAAGCTGAGATTGTGGAGGTTGCTGTGTTCTGCTGTCAGATAAGTGTTTCCTTTTCCCAAATGTCTGTCTTCCCTGGTGTTTGTCTTTAGTTGATAGTGGAGGGGTCTAGTGAACCTCTCCATCTGATCCTTAGATAAGATAGATCTAGGATCAGAGAGGGACGAGGTTCGTGGTCGGCGACAGTTGAGGAGACTGTATAGGGACGTTAGGGCAGACAGGGTCAGCTCTAGGAAGTCTAGGGGTCACCGTCTCCTTCTTGTGCCCTTAGCATTAGGGACTCCTGATCCCCCCCCCCCGTCGTTATCCTACGCTGGGTGTCTTCCCACTCCCAGCGTGACAGCAGGTCTACCTCTCTGGTTTCCTGTCGCTGACAGCTTTGACAGAGGACATCTGGATGAAGGCTGAGTCTGTTCCTTGGCGGGTTAGAACATCCGCTTTCTAGATGTGTACACTTCTAGATGTTTACCCAAGGCATGAGAACAGGTAACAGTACAGTGTTCGCGGATTCAACGTAGTGCAGGATGTGGCGAATGTCTGTTACCGCTTGGATACTGCTGATTCCACTCTGGTGGTTGACCTCTGCCACGGTTGTAACCTTCTCTGACTGTGTTCTGACATGTACAAGTGCCAGAGGGTGACCGAATGATTTCAGTACCAGAAATACTGCCTGAATCTTCGTAGATTGAGGGTAATATTCGGGCGTGGACGCAACTACTGCCATGTGCATTGTGATGGGGTACCTCTGTCTACCTCCTGTTGTCGTGCCATGCATAGCATGGAGCATTGAAAAAAAGGGTGGAGGTGTAGGTGAGCCAATACAACTGCCTTGTCTGGGGCTTTGACTCGAGCTGTGGATGTGTTGCAGCTAAAGGCAGCTGTGTGTATCCGATGCTTTGTGCCCAATATGGCTGATACACCATATGTGATGGTGCAGTATGCTGCCGTCATGCGTACGCAGCGTAGCTGGTACTGCTGGAATGTGTGTGCTGTGTTGCCGCATGTGCCTTGGAATTGTGGTAAACTTGTGTAGGTTGCTTCGCCAACCGAGTGTTTTTAACGTGAACCGTGAAAGGGACACTGTGTTCGCAGTCTTTGAAAGTCATGCGTTGGTGAATAAGTCGTCCAGCCATGGACGACTACTGGAATGCAGTATAGACATTGCTAACTTTAGTCAGGGAAAACTGTGTATCTATGTGCTACCGTCTGACGGTATTCTCCTTTGACCCCTGAGCAGAGAAGGGACTGACTGCGTGCAATGAGTTTCGGGCCACGGTCATATTGGGGATTGGAGAGCCCATCCCATGGGTTAATGTAGGCAGGAGTCTGCTAGGTCCTGATTCGGATCGGTCTTTGCCGAGTGCTTGCACGTGCTATCTGAACCCAAGTACCTATACAGGTGCAGCGAGGCGATTGGTAGCTGGCCTCGTGTTTCACGTTGCACGACCTAGAGCTTCGTATTTGTAGTGTTGGTAGGGAGGCCGGCCAGGCCTTGTGCCGTCGCAACTTTAACCACAGTCCCCAACAGTGGGTAGTTGAAGGAGTATGGCCTATAGCAATCTTGGCTACGACCTAGCGCCCCCAACAGTGGTGAGCTGGGGAAGTAGTATGCTATGGATTTTAGTTTTTAGAGACTTTTAGTTAAATTAACCGTGCAGCTGCGGATCACGTGTTTCAGCCTGGATCTTGTGACACTTGGTTGTCATCAGCTTCAACCAGACTCCAGCTGTGAGGTGTGGACAGAATTGTCACCTGTCCTGGGACGCCTTACATGTGTTGAGTAATTGCAGGTTACATCAACTTCAACTGGGCTGTCCAACAGTGAGGAGCCGAGGAAGGGATCTGTGAGGTAAACGTGTATTAAGTCCACCCGAATCTAGTTCTCACTGCTGTGTGGGGGCTCGGGGAGGAGTATGTTGGACGAGTCATTGATACGTTTGAATATCCTGTGCTGCGCCAACGTTGGGTGCCCCGAGGAAAAACCTTGTCGGTGCCTCACTTTAACCTAGCTATCCCTATGGTAAAGCCATAAGGTTGGATATGTGCACCAACAGGTAGCTGCATTAGGTACGGTTGTAGGACATACCTAATACTTGCGGTAGTCCGTGTGCTGGACAGCGAACCTTAGCCTTTCCCAGTTCGGGCATTAGGGATGTGATTACTACTGTAGAGAACGGTACCCAGCCTTAGGACCCTCCACTGCTATTAGTAGCAGGATGATGCTCGTTACACGGTGCACATACAGGAGACCAGGTGAACCATGGCATATCACTGATGTTCATCTTGACGTTTCCATTGGTAGCCTGTCGCACACCGACGCAGTGCGTATTGTACTTCCCAAAGCCCCTGAGTGTGTGGCTTAGAGCGATTAAACTTAAACACTCCTGGTTTTGGCACCCAAACACTGATGGACACTGATCAGTGAAAAACTGCAGTGTGAAGCCAGCCTAAGCCGGCATCTGTGCTGTGCTGAGATAAGAGGGGGGCTGCTGGAGTAGCACAGTCAGTCTGCGACCTGGCTGCATATAATGTGCTCCCCCGGCCCCTTCCAGAACACCCAGCAGAGTTGGGGCTCTTGGAGCTGCAGCCTTGCAGCTTGCTGTGGGCTGTGTCCTGTAGAAGCACTCAGCAAAGCTGAGGCTCCTGTCTTGTGCCGCTGTGTCCGTGCAGCCTGTTTGTGCCCTACCTGCGGTGTCTCAACCTAAGAACCCCATGCGGGGTGAGGGATCCTGCATTCACCGTCAGAGGGCCCTTGCTTGTCCTCGACCTCAACCCAGAGACCCCAAAATTGGGGACCCGGGGAAGGAAGACAATCATCTCGACCTTAACCCAGCACCCCAACTGTGGGATGCCGAGGAGGGAGTGGCATGTGGATCGACCTCTCAACTTCAACCAGGCGCCTCCAAAAGTGGGGGGGGGGGCTGAGGAAGGAGCATGCTGGGAGTCTCTCCAGAGACCCACTTTTCTTCATCTCTAAGGAAAAAAAGCCCAAAAAACAAAAAAATTTTTAAGAGAAATAAAATTTAGTGTTCCTCCTAACGACACTAAGCAAAAACTGGTAAAGCACTTCCTGCTCCAGAGGTGTATACTGCAGCGGAGGAGCCTTTTAACCATTCTGCATAGTGTCTCCTCCTAGTGGACAGCAGCATAACTCCCATGGTCCTGTGTCCACCAATGAGGCGAACGAGAAATAGGTAGGCGATAAGATTACCACACAATGCGGCACTTTTCGCCAAATGGTAAGGAACCAATTTCAGAACAAAGGTTTACTTCTAAATTATATGATCTTTTTTAACAATCTCTTAATAGCGGCTTGTCTTAAAACTGCAGTTAGCAACGTTTTTTGTCCGGTGCCTGAAGTTCTGGACCCTGCCAAAAATGCAAGTGCCGCACATGTCCGCATCTCCAATACAAATGCATTGCACTGAATACATTGTTGCCGCATCCGGGTTTTTTTTTTTTTTTTAAATACCGTATATACTCGTGTATAAGCCGACCCGTGTATAAGCCGACCCCCCTACTTTTGCCCCCAAAACCTGGGAAAATCTATTGACTCGCGTATAAGCCGAGGGTGGACCCCAGCACAGGTATACAGCCCCCAGCAGTGTGGTATACAGGCCCCCGCAGTATGATATACAGCAGCCCCCAGTGGTATATACAGCAGCTCCCAGTGGTATATACAGCAGCCACAGTGGTATATACAGCAGCCCCCAGTGGTATTGCAGCCCCTATATACAGCAGCCCCAGTGGTGTATACAGCAGCCCCAGTGGTATTGCATCCCCTATATACAGCAGCCCCAGTGGTATTGCAGCCCCTATATACAGCAGCCCCAGTGGTATTGCAGCCCCAGTGGTGTATACAGCAGCCCCTATATACAGCAGCCCCAGTGGTATTGCAGCCCCAGTGGTGTATACAGCAGCCCCTATATACAGCAGCCCCAGTGGTATTGCAGCCCCTATATACAGCAGCCCCAGTGATATTGCAGCCCCAGTGGTATTGCAGCCCCTATATACAGCAGCCCCAGTGGTATTGCAGCCCCTATATACAGCAGCCCCAGTGGTATTGCAGCCCCAGTGGTGTATACAGCCCCTATATACAGCAGCCCCAGTGGTATTGCAGCCCCTATATACAGCAGCCCCACACAAATGCTGGCACACGGCCCCCCCCCCCCCTGCTGATTACTTACCTTACCTTCCCTGGTCTTCAGCAGCACCCCGGCGCCAGTCCTCTGTGCTCCGGTCCTCCGCGATCCCATCCTCTGTGCTCCGCTCCACGGCTGCATCCGGGGTCCCCGCGCGTCGCAGAAGCGATGACGTCATCGCGTCTGCGACCCGGCCGGTCACATGATACAGCCGGGGAACGGAGCACAGAGGACGGGATCGCGGAGGACCGGAGCACAGAGGACCGGCGCCGGGGTGCTGCTGAAGACCAGGGATGGTAAGTATTCAGCAGGGGGGGGCCTTACAACAGGGGGGGACGTGTGCCAGCATTTATGTGGGGCATTATCTACCTATATGCACTGCTGATTGACAGGGGGATGAAGTGCATATGTAATGAGCGGCCCCACGTGACGGGGCCGCTCATACAGCAGCCTCCCCCCGCCTCCTCCTGCCTCCCCAGCCCGACACATCCCCCACCCCACTCACCCCTGTATAATGACTCGTGTATAAGCCGAGGGGGGGACTTTTCAGCCCAATTTTTGGGCTGAAAAACTCGGCTTATACACGAGTATATACGGTAAGCAGAATTCTGCCAGATTTGGAAAAACCGCTAATGTGAAAGTAAAAAAAACCACTGAAGTCCAAAAGTTTAGGTTTTGCCTGAACTGAAATTAAATGCAGATGTGAAAGTACCCAAAAAGGTGCTACGAAACAGGGGGTACAGATAAAGTGCAATAGGGATATATTCGAAGAGAAAGGGGAAGCAAATTAGAATGGATATACAATCACCTATGTTGGTTGTGTCAGACACAACCACTGCAAGAAGATTGTAAATGTAGATAGCTGCTGCAGTCCCAGTATCAACAATACACGAAATGCCAGGGAGGAGAGGGTTAAAGTTGCACTGCTGTCATAGAAGCATGGACCTCAACATGGTAACCTTCAAATGTGATTTGTTTTGATGTGTTTCAGAGTAAAAGATGTTTTCCTGTTTCTGATGGGAGTTTTACACGTCAAAATAAATCACGTTTGCAGATTACCACATTGATCTCCATGTTTCTATGGTGCTGTGCAAATTAATTGGGACAAAGCATTTTTGTAAGTAGAATTGTAAGTTGGGGTTACCAGTTTTAACTGCTTTGAACAGGTGTGAGTGTACAACCTTGAGTAACAATGTGGTTTGACTGGTTTTAGTCAGAAAATAACAGCTAGCTGCCCCCTCAGCTTCAGGTGAGAGCTTGTTTCTGTGAGGAGTGGTTTAGTGTACTTTTCCTCTCTGTGATTTGTGCCTGTAAAAATGGATGTGACTCCACGGAAGAGGTCTAGAATTATTACTCTTAATGCACATACAAGTCTGACTGTAAGAGAAATCGCTTCCATCATTGGTATTGGAGAATCTACCGTTTCAAGAATAATTCACACACACAATGAAACTGGATCGTTTTCTCCAAAACGAAAAGGGAAATGTGGAAGAAAAACGACACCAAGAACTGATAAGTGTTTTATCAGACATAGTAAAACTAATGCTAGAAAAGCTTGCTTTGTCCCAATTAATTTGCACAGCACTGTATGATGGCAGCGTGGCTTTAACCCTATCCTCCTTGTTACTTGTAATAGGAGACACTAGAGTTCAAGTTTTCTTCTGCTCTGGATAAACAATTTGCATTTTTAATTTTCCACAGGGGCAATGTATGCCTAATAAGTCTCCTTACATAGGCCTGTCACTCTCCACAAGGAGAAAAGTTACCCCTCAGGCTGAAGGCACACAGTGCGAGTGCAATGCGAGGGGAACTGCAGGACTCAGTCAGGAGCTCTCCATGGTCCTGATCGTTAAAGCTGGGTGCTGACTGCAATCTGGACAGCTTCAGCAGCCAGCTTTAGCGATCAGGACCATGGAGAGCTCCTCCAGCTGCAGCTGGGGTTAATATGCCGGTTATCCCCGGAAAATTCAAACACAGCTGCTGTCAAAGCAGCGGTGTTTGTAATTGCCAGCACCTCCACCAATCAGCTGTGACAGCAGTGATAAAAGCTGAATGGTTAAAGCAGACTGTAAAAGCTATCCATGGTGCTGAAGATAAACCGTTAGCACCATGGATAGACTTCACCGGCCGCTTGAACCATTCAGCTTTCACAACGGTGACAACTCATTGGATACCGTGCCGTTGAATATGCAGGTAAATGCTGTCGGTGGTCCTGAAGCAAACTTGCGGACAGCACCACACACACACGTGCATACGGCCATGCACATGCACAACACTTGCATCAGTGTGCCTCCAGCCTTATGGAAAGTTCTCCGCACTTTGTTTTGTCTGTCAGTGTAAGCAAAATCTTGGATATCTCAGCCACTAACAGGATTTTTCTGTCTCCCTCTTAAGGAAAAAGAAGGCCGAGGCCTGGATCTGAGTGGAGGCTTAGTGGTGACGCCGTTATTCAACTCATCAGTATCTTCTTCGTAGGGACGGTCACTGTGTGGTCTGCTCTATTTATCTTTTAACAGTTATCTCAAAAATGTACTTGAAACCAATCAGTCAAAGTATTAAGATCATTATACACCATCCTAAAGGGAGGAAATGCCACTAGAGTTCTTAGGCGGAGATGTGGTCGCTGCTGATCATGAGATTGGCCATCTTGATCCTCTGATCTTTCTCACCTTGGTCAGTGTCATGGTTGCCCAGCATGGTCTCCACCCCGGTGGTGTCTATGGGACTGATGGAGGGAGCTAAGTGCTGTCGTAATCTCTCAGCCTCATACACACCAATGGAGGAACAGATTTCAGACTTCCCCATTCACTGACTGAAGTTTGGAGGCTGAAGGACACCTGTTTTTTTGATTGATGGGACCACCAGCTGTAAGACTTGTCTCCTGGCCTGTGCATAGGTTAGAAAAGTTCCATTTTGAAGGGCAAAATTTTAAACTTTTTCCTATAAATGTTTTCCATTTACCGTACATTAGACATCATGTGTTGTTTGTAAATATGTTACATGTAGTTATCGTCCCTTTAGCTCCAACTCCCGTGGATGGAATAGATAGGTTATGATGCCACTGGGGAAAAGGCATAAGAAAATACATAATTTATGTTTATCAGTGGGACAGACCAGTCTTCATTTATTGCACTTGTTGTATATTTTAAGGTGTTTTGGTTTTTGTTAATAAATTATCAATTTATATTTATGTCTGAAGGTTGTGTAATTGCTCTATACCCAGGTGAACTACTGACAGGACTCCAAGGTTTGGTCACACATTTTTGAGCAAAAACTCCCCAATTAAAGCTGTGTGAACAATTCCCTACGGTGTACAGTTTGAATGGTTATCACCAGAAAACGCCGTAAGAAGTGAAGGCTATGTTATGGCAGACTGCTCCTGCTCTAGACCTCCACTGTCATGTACTCTGCTTTCTATGACAGTCCCATAGGGAATGAAAAGAGCAGCGATGGAGCACTTCAGCTGCTGCTCCGCTCAAAATGAGTACAACTGCCACATTCTGGCTCCATTGCGCTAAGTTATACCTCGTTAAATGAGTTTCCCCACTCCTGGACGAGCTCATCATCACAATGTGAAAAAACATAACAGACAGGCACCATTCCTTGCTCGGCAATGTGGCTCCCAGTGGCCACGTGACATCAATTGCAAGTCAACATGTGGCACAGGCAGCGGCACAGTGCCATCAGCAGGACGCAAATCAATCCACCAATGGGTAGAATAATACTATGTATGAAGGCTAAAAGTTTTTCGCCAACTTAATTTGCAGTTAAAAAAAAGGCACATGACCACCAGGAGATGCCATTGCATATCCGGCGTCCGTCCAGGAGGAGAACAGTTTGTTCGTTTTTACATTTAATTATGCAGTTTAAAAAACACAAGCCTAAAAAAATGTCACTATTCCCTGTAAGGCTGCTTTCACACAGCGTTTTTGTGCTGTCCGAGGGGATCCGACTTTTTGCAGGACCCCTCGGACAGCAACAGATCCAAACTGATGCCTGCAACGGATGCCAAATAGGCATCCGATTCCAATATTTTGCAGCATCAGTTTGGATACTCTCCCTCGCTCCTCCTCTCTCCCTTTTGTCCCCTCTTTTCCAGACCTTAAATAAAAACTTCATTCTCACCTATCCACGACTCCCACGGTGCTTCCAGCTGTCTTCTTCTGATCCACAGGACCTGGCGTGAGGTCACAGTCACATGTCCGGTTACCGCGGTAACCAGTCATGTGACTGTGACGTCATGCCAGGTCCTAGAAGCATCGAGCGCTGGAGGCATCGCTGGATCGCAGGACAGGTGAGAAGAAAGTTTTTTTTAACCCTTTCTTTTCACTAGCTGTCACTTCTGCAATATACATTGCAGAAGTGAAATTAGATGGCACAGAGCGATTTTAGTGTACTGAGCATGCTCAGTACGCTAAAATCGAGTCCGAGGAATGATCAGCTGTTTCCTCGGACCCGTGCTCCATAGGCCCCATGTTATTTGGCGCTGATCAGGTCGGATCCAATTTGGTCCGCTGTGCCCAAAATCGCAGCAGTCTGCGATTTTGGGCACAGCTACAAATCAGACAGAATTGGATCCGACAAATCGGATGCCACTAAGGGCAAATCTGATCCGATCCGTGCCCATAGACTAACATGGGGCCAAATCAGATCCATGGCTGTCTGTTTTACAACGGACAGCCACAGATCCCAGAAAAACGCTGTGTGAAAGCACCCTAAGTAAAAAAGATGCACACACACAGACTGCTGCATTTAGTAAACAGAAATTCACTGATCTAACGGCCAATTCCGGGTATAATTTCTGGAAGCCTCTTTACAAGCCTGTTTTATCTGGGGGTTTCGGATCTTATGATCAGTGGAGCTTATAAAGGGGCTATAACATAAGCCCGATAGAAATGGATGGAGATCCAGACCTTTAGGTGACAGAAATAATAGCTCTGGGAAATGTGTACAGTCCTTGACTTGGTAAAATCTTTACTTGACATTCGTCATCAGGCAGAGCCTGAACGCTCCAGCACAACATGAACTTGATTACAACATATTTAGATTCTGCTCATTCTCCATTTACAGAACATTAATCTATACAAACGTTTCTTTTCTGATTATTAACAGATGAGACAGACGGATGGACATCAGGAATCCAGCTGTGCGAACCATGGCGGGTGGCTGGGTTGCTGAAGGCCAACCTTCTCGGACAGAATTGGTCACGTGATCAACCTGGTCATGTCAAGTTATAAATATAATAAAAGATGTCCCGATTCTTGAAGTCGCCGCTGTGCGCTCATTACAAAACTGTACATTTACACCTGCATGTTGCATCCTGTATCTGGAACCAAATATTCTTTGGAATATAAATTAAGCCCTAAAGAGGTTGATTTACATAAATCACAATTATTTAGCAATCCACAGTTCTAAGGAAAATGACTGACCAGCAGAAGGCCACATGTATAGAAAACAATGGTCAAATACTGTATTTTGTCTGGCAAAAATAGACACTTTGCAGTATGGTACAATTAGTTACAGTTTTTGCAAATACATTGATGCATAACTATAGTGCAAACCCATTTCAAAAAGTAAAATGGAGCAAAATAACATTTCAGGTGCCCATGGGAGAGAATGTTACTGCAACCAAGTCAGAAAGGGCTGCAGCTATCCAACATGGGCTATGCAACAAGCCCCCAAAATGGAGAGTGATATCCCCAAATGTGATGGTCCTGGCCCAACAAGTACCGTAAGGAATGAATGTGTTGTCCTTCATTGTACAAATGAGTAATCCTAGATGTATCTTGCGTGGTAATATATACTGTCTCCAACCGACCTGCCCTCACGCTGCGGTCTGAGCGCCTCGTCTTTCACACAGTGCTTTAAGATATGGCCATTATCTTTCATCAGAAGCGAATACAAAGGTCTTGCAAAATTACAGTGTCTCGTTCATTAAATAAGAAAAGAAAAAAAAAAATAGGGACAAAGACATCTTCCAGGATTTATTCCACAGCGGTCAAGAGATGTGAGAAATTTGGCGGACGCGAGTCTTTATCTCTTGCCGACACAATGGGCAAGTCTCCAGCTGAAGAGCACACTCCATGCACAGATCACTGGGGAAAGAAGAGAGCGACATTACATCCCATCATTACTCAGCAGGTTGGTTTACACTGGACACCACATTAACACCAAAATAGATTTACAGTTTTTTGCATCTGCAGAATCAGTGGAAGGGAATGGCAGCCGGTAGTTACAGTAAAACTAGCAGTCTAGGAAAAGACATCTGAAATGTTTGAACAAAATGAGGAAAAAGGAGATTTTTGTGTGCGTAAAATCCTGTTCTCCGAGTCATCGTTGGGGGACACAGGACAATGGGTTATGCTGCTATCTCTACGAGGCTGACACTAAATGAATATAAAAAAAACAAAACAGATCAGCTCCTCCCCTGCAGTATATACGCCCTGGCTGAGCCAGGCCCCACCAGTTTAGTGACCAAGCAGTAGGAGAGCTTGTTTAATGGAGTTCAATCAAAGTTAATATGCAAACTCAAGAAACCATAACAACGCCAGAACCAGGCAACTGGGTGGGTGCAGTGTCCCCCAATGATGGCTCAGAGAAAAAGATTTTACAGTGAGTACACACAAAAATCCCCTTTTCACCATCGCCTCATTGGGGGACACAGGACCATGGGACATCCCAAAGCAGTCCCGGGATGGGAGAAGACAACGCAACCCGAGGGATGAGACAATACTGCACCCCTAGAGTCACCTACATGGAAAGGTGCACCACCGCCGCCTGCAGTATGCGTCTGCCAAGGCGTCTGCAGAGGCCTGGGTATGGACGTTTTAGTGCTTTGCGAAGGAATGAAGACTGGACCAAGTCACTGCCTTACACACTTGTTCTGCAAATGCCTGGTGCATGAATAGCCCAGGATGCCCCCACCGCGCGAGTGGAGTATGCCCATAGTCCGCCAGGAATAGACACGTTCCTCAGTCGATACGCTTCTTGGATGGTAGAGCGTATCCACTTAGCCAGTGTGGCCTTAGAAACTGCCATGCTCTTTCTGTGACCTTCCAGAAGAACGAACAGATTGTCCGTCTCACGGAAAGGAGTCATTCTGGATATGTATCAAGGCTCTCATAAGGTCCAGTGTATGCAGAGCCTTCTCCACGTGGTGCACCAGAGCCGGACAGAAAGATGGAAGAATGATATCTGCGTTGAGATGGAATGAGGAAAAGATGGAACTGGGCACAGCACTATTTTACCCGGATGAAAAGAAAAAGGAGTGCTCTCGGCAAAGAGCGCAGACAATTCTGAAACACGTCTGATGGATGTGCTTGCCACAAGGAAACCCACTTTCCAGGACAGCAGAGTAAGAGAGACTTCTTTCAGAGGTTCAAAAAGCGGTCTCTAAAGTGCGTCTAAGACCAAGTTAAGGTCCCATAGTTCTAGTGGTCTTTGAAGGAGGAACCAACCGAGACACTCCGTGTGATCGGGCCATGAACATGGGGACCTTGTCATTCAGAAGAGATGTCATGAGGTCTACATCCGGTGTTCCCTAGCAGTAGCAAATTTGTTGGAATACTTCCGGGTGCAGGGACCATTCTCCTGCGGCAAGTCCTTGGCGACTGAGAAAGTCTGCCACCCAATTGTCTGCACCCGGAATGTGCACTGCCAAGATGACTGACCTGGTCGACTCTGCCCAGTTGAGAATGTGCTCTACCTCACTGAAGGCCACTCTGCTGCGGGTGCTGCCCTGATGATTGATGTAGGCAAACGCCGTTGCATTGTCTGGGTGGACACGGATGTGACAGCCTGCCAGGAGTTTGAGGAAAAACTGTAGGGATAGGGCTACGGCCCTTATCTCTAAAGGTACCGTTACACACAGTAATATATTGCTTGCAACTCACTGGTTCCAGTGAAATCATCGACACATTGTTCCATTTTACACGCGGCTACATTTCTAGGTTGGCTACTGGTAACTTACTGGTTGCAGTGAAATCATGGAGAGATTATTCCATTTGTACACAGCAACAAGATAGAACCTTGTCTCCATGATTTCACTGCAACCAGTAAGTTACCTGTAGCCACCCTAGAAATGTAGCCGCGTGTAAAGGTACCCTCAGAGTTGATTCCTGTGTGGACCAGCGACCCTGGGCAGTATGATGACGATAGATTGCCCCCTAACTGAGGAGGCTGGCATTGGTGGTGAGGACTGCCCTTCCCCTGGAGAGAGATGCTGGCTGGATCCACCAGCGTAGTGCCCTCTTGGTCGAAGGGGTCAGGGAGAAGACCCTGTCCAGTGAGAAGGGACTTTGTCCCATGTCGTTAGCAGGGCCATTAGTAATGGGCGAAAGTGAAACTGAGCAAATGGGACTGCTTCTTTTGCTGCCACCATTCTGCCCAGAACTCTGATCCTGAAATGGATGGAGTGCAGGGAAGGTTGGAGCAGGGTGCGTTTTCCCCATCGTAGGGCTTGAGCTTTGTCTCGAGGGAGAGTGACCAGCCCTTGAGATGTGTTGAAAACCATGCCTAGGAAGGTGATAGACTGGACAGGGATCTGAGATGATTTTTGGAGATTGAAAAAGTGTCTATGGTTATCTGGACACTGTCCTCGCAGGCTGGGAAGGAGGGGGCTTTGACGAGGAGGTCGTCTAGATAGGGTAGGACGACTATTCCTCTGGAGTGAAGGATGGTCATGGCGGCTGCCATGACCGTTGTCAATACTGTTGGTGCCGTAGCGAGACCAAAGTGTAATGCTACGAATTGGAAGTGCTCTTCTTGGACCGCGAAGTGCAGAAATCATTGATGCGCCTGAGCTATAGGGATGTGAAGGTACGCGTCCCTTAATGTCTATGGAGGCGAGAAACTCTCCTTCCTCCATCGACGCGATGATGAAACGCAGGGACTCCATCCTGAAACGACGGACGCGGATGTATTTGTTTAGATGTTCCAGGTCCAGGATGGGGCACACAGACCTTTGTGGTCCCCAAGGAGGACAGAAGTTTGAATAATAACCTCTGAAACGGTCAGTCCCGTACAGGGACAATCACCCCCGCGTGTCAGAGCGATGACATTGCATGGAAAAAGGTGCAAGCTCGTCTTGCTGACTTCGGAGGGTTGGTGGGAAAAAACGGTTTGTAGGACGTTCCATAAATTGTATGTAATAGCCGGAAGACACGAGATCTGTGGTCGATGGCGGACTGCCAGGCGCGACGGAATAAGTGCTGCCGACCACCGACGATGGGAGTTGTCTTCCGGAGGTGTTTGCAAGTCATGATGAGGAAAACCGATGAGATCTGGATCTAGACTGTTTTGGCCTGGATTGCCAGGACAGAGTCGTCTTGTATGGCAACTGAGCACCCCTCTCCATACACTGAGATCGGGCCTTGGATGTAGACGCTCGAAAGGACGTCCAGCTGAAAGAGGAGCGAAAGGGACGAAAGTGTGGTTGTTGTCTTTTGAAAGTAGGGCGCCTCAGTTTGTGCTGGTGGAGCGAGGTACTTTTCCCTCCAGTCACATCTGAAATTAATTTATCTAACCTGTCGCCAAAAAGTCGCACGCTTTGATAAGGGGGGCTGGTTAGGGACCTCTTTAACGCCAAGTCCGCCCGCCAATGTCTGAGCCGAAGGGCCCTGTGAATGGCGATTGCATTAGAAGCTGCAAGAGCAGTGCAAGAGGCTGAATCCAGAGAGGTGTGAATTAGATATTCTGCGCCCATAGTGATTTGAGAAGTCAAATCCGCCAGCTCCAAGGGAAGGTCTGTATTTAAGGATTTCTGTAAAGTTTCTGACCATACCATAATTGCCTCAAAGGCTGAGCGGGCTCGATGCTCAACCTGCCTGTAGGTCAGGTCTTTAATAGAGGACCCATCAGGTAATGACAATATTGTCTTCGCCGCTAGGCGGTAGTCTGTAGGGTCGCCCGGCGGTGAATTGGCCCAATGTTTTGTGAGATCTGGGGAAAAAGGGTAGCGAGACTCAATGGGTTTGCGACTCACGAACAGTTTATCCGGTCGTTCCCGTTGTTTGGACAAAATGTCCTGGAACTCGGGATGGTCGGCAAAAAATTTATGAGGACACTTCACTCTCTTAAATGAGACAGTATGACCTGGTATCGTAGTCATAGGGTCGTCCACTTTAAACGTTTGGTTAACTGCTGACACGAGGTCATCAACCATGGCCTGAGTCTCAAAGGATTCTAGATCAAAAGGGTCGTCCGTATCTGACGGAGTCGAAAATATGAGATTGGTCTTGAGTCCCGTGAGGGAGAGACATGAAAGCCTTGAGAGGAAACGGGTGAAACGTTTCTGTGAGACCTTTTCTTAGTAGCCCCTGTCATGGCTGGACATGACCTGCCCTGTCTGATGGGGACCCCAGTGTGGGGTCACTTGCTTGTGCACTGTCCTGGTAAGGCGTGCCACCTGAGGGACGGTGCTGCATAGCCTGGACCAGGGAATTTGACAGTTTTTCCATTGATTGGGAGAGCAATAGTGCACAGTCTGGTGGGCTCGGAGCACTAGTTGCTCCAGCATTGGCAGAGGGCTCCTGGGCTTCTGCGGAAACACAGGCCTGGCAGTGTGGGATGGCGTGACCTCGCGGAAGGGCTAGGTGGCAGGTGACGCAGGAGGTGTAAAATACCGTATAAGACTTAGTAGGTTTCTGTGAGGTTTTGGAGGTGTGCATTTTAAGCCAGTAAAAAAAGGCGCAGTACGGCTGGGAATAAGGCTATTAAGGCTTAGGTGTGGATATGCAGGGGTGGCTAAAGTGAGCTGAGCAGCAGGTGCAGAGAGGGTCTGACCTGGATGGATAGGCTCTAGCGCCCAAGCACCCCAATGGTCCTGTGCCCCGAGTGATGAGGAATGCCAGCGGCCCAGATGCAGCCCGATGGTCCAGTGCTGCTGTGTACTAGAGCTGGAGTGAAAAAAAGTGCGGTTTCTGGGGTCCCTCGACGCAGTAGAGGCGGGAAAGGAGTGGCTGTGCCCGGACACTGGAGGCCGGGTTCACGCCCATTGTGATGTCACTGTGGGGTGTGCATGGGAATGCCGTGTCATCGAAGGGGCGGGTCGGAGGCGGGGACGCGAGTAGGCCAAAGCCGAATTTATAGCCGTGCCGGAAAGCGCTGGGGCCTGCACGGCTCGACGGCCGGTGGTAAACGGTGCTGTCGGGTGAGGAGAGGGATCGGGGGTCGACTGGGGCTGTGAATAACAGGGAATTGTAATCTAGGGAGCCCTCTGCCGCTATGAACACAAGTGCCAGGGACGATGCCAGCACCAGGCCCTTTGTCTTACCTTACATGCAGGGTATTTCCGGATTCCTGCGCCATGCCTAGGATCCTGCTGTTTGCCATTTGCTGCAGTCTGTCCATAGTGCTTGTAGTCCATGTCCTCTCCCTGCGGTGTCTGCAACCCAGGCTCTGTGTGAGGGGCTGGGGAGTAATGCTACTATCTCAAGGCTGCGTGCTGTGTGCCTACAACTCAGGCTCCTTTCATAGGAGGCTGAGGAGGTCCATAAGTGTCCCACGAAAAAAAATGGATGAGGGGTCTACGCCAGATGCAGAGGGGGTACGGTGAGGCGACACTTTGCGTGCCCTTCTGTTGATGGCTGGGAAATTGTTGCCCTTAGGGGAGTCGTTGCCCTGGTAAGCGTCCATAAGGATAAATGGCGTATTCCATAATAATCCAACGTAGTAGAAGGGAATCGTGGAGGCGACATTCCACGATCCTGTCTATTGGTGGCTTGGAAAACGGCTCCCTTAGGGGCCGTCGCCCGTCTATAATCTTCATCTGTGTATAAGAATCAATAAAAAAATAAATAAAAAGTAAAGGATGTAGGTCTGTAGACCGCATCTGCCTCTTAGAGACTCTAAGCTTAAACTGGTCGATGCCTGGCTCAGCCAGGGGGTGCATACTGCAGGGGAGGAGCTGATCTGCATAACCATGGTCCTGTGTCCCCCAATGAGGTGATGGAGAAATACTTGTATTCCTCATTCTTGAACAAATATCCATAAAATGGACTGACAGCACAAAATGACTGTTCAAACACAAACTCTCTGTGCTCCCCTGTCATGGCCGAACTCAGGGCATCTACTAACAGAAGTGTTTTTCATCTATCTTTGATTCTGGTAAAACCAGAGCTGTCAGTGGAGAAAGAGGTAGCAGAGGAGAGCAAAAATATAGATGGAAATAAAGTAGGTGGGAAGGTGGACTGATCGGCTCAGCAGCAAGGGTTTGTGCTTGAGTTGGACGCCAGCTCTGTTTTAGAGGTAGAATTAAAGAAAAACATCACCGCCAGTTTCTGGAGTCTTGTGCTTCAAAATCTGTGTGAGAACATCGGTGCTTAAAAGATGCCCTGTGCACAAAACCGAAGCAAAACACTCAGAACATTTTACCTCCAAGACAGAACAGAAGCCAAACCCCTGAGGTGCTGGATTTCCATTGCACTTTGCTGTTTTGCTATAATAAGAGTCAAAACAGTTGAGTATGGAAGTAGCCTTAAAGTGAACCTGTCACCTCCATAAAGCCATCCAGGCTATTACCATCTGTCACTGCACCTTCCTATTACTACTCTAACTATCCCTTTCTGTCCTAAATGTGCCCTGTGACTGTAATAAAACGTTATCACTCACTCATTAGTAATGTCCCGGGGGGCTACTGTTGCTAGCCCCCCTGGGCGTCCTCTCTGTGTCCCTTCGCCGCCTCCTGCATAGTTTATCATGCCCCGATCGGCGTGATATTGACATCCAAATATGCGCCCCCCAGCCTGGCTCGCTCCGCTCTGCAGAATGCTGCCGAACGCTTCTTTTCCAATGCTCCACAGCTGCACTTCAAGCTGCACAATACGCATGCTCTATGGAGCACATTACGTTAGCTCATCTGTGATCAGCTGACATAATGTGCTTCACAGATCATGCGCAATGCACAGCTCTGTGGATGAGCTGCGGAGTACCAGAAATGACACATTTGGCGTCATACCCGGCACTCTGCAGAGCGGAGCTGGCCAGGCTGGGGGGCGTGCACTTGGATGTCAATATCACACCCATCGGGGCATGATAAACTATACAGGAGGCGACGAAGGGACACAGAGAGGACACCCGGGGGGAAACTAGCAACGGTAGCCCCCCGGACATTAACATACTAATGAATGAGTGATAACGTTTTATTACAGTCACAGGGCACATTTAGGCCAGAAAGGGATAGTTAGAGTTGTAATAGAAAGGTGCAGGGACAGGTAGTGATAGCATGGGAGGCTTTATGGAGGTGACAGGTTCCCTTTAAGCCACAGACACACATGTGATCTTTCTCAAACCACATTGATTCCTACACACATCGGTTATTAAAAGGGATCCATGTCTCCAGTCCACAAGATTCTGAACTTGTCCTATTCTCATCTGTTTGTAGATCAGACTCAGCCATTCAAACCTATGGGGATCTCTATAAAATGGATGGAACAAGGAAGAATCTGTTACTTTAGTTCCATCCTAGTTTCAATTAATTTCAAAGAGAATCTTTCTCCAACTATTTCATGGTAAACTGGACATAATGTAATAGTGAATGCAGAGCAACAAAAGGTTAATTTTCATATTTCACCTTTCCATTGTGAATATATTAATTAAAAATAAAAACTGTTTAGGTGCCAAATACTATATCACTGGGGGCATGTATTTCTTCCTCTGTCTGACACCAACCAATCATAAAACGGGCAGCAACACACAGGAGGAAAAAGAACCCGCCTCCATCATAACAGAGCAGCTTCACATTCAGATATATTGACAGATTTCTCCTCACTGCAGAGTAAAATAATTGGTGGAGTTCTTTCACTGCTAACTTCATTGGATTACGGTAAAAAAAACAACACAAAAACAAAAAAACTTCAGACTGTCACCTGCTACAGTGGAGAAAAAGCAGATATGAAAAAAGAGGTTTGAAACTAGAAGGACACCTGAGGAAGGACCCCCTTCCCCATCAAAAACAGCGCCCATTTCTCATGCGGCATCACTCACATGGATGTGTGAATGCGGCTTTAGGTGGAAATCTCTGCCATCTGCAGTTTCAAAACATGAAGTAAAAACCATCTAATGTGTGTATTGTCTGTGCTGTCATATGTGGCTACACATCCTTTAAAATATATTACTTATTTTTTTCTAAATGTAGTTTTTATCCTATTGTGACTTTAATTTCTGGATACCCAAAATTTGTAATATTTTTACTCAAAAAAATAAAAAATAAAAAAACAACAAACTTCATCATGTCAGGGGTTAGACTGGAGTTCGTTGTGCCAGAATTTTGCAACTTATTAAAGAGATACAATAGATGAATCAGCCTCAGACATCTGGAAAACAAAAACTTACATGCCCAATGTCAAACACAAACTTGAAAAAGGTACAAAGAAGAATATGGCGCAAATCAAAAACTTGCTTCAAAACACCAAAACCTAGACTAAAAAAGGTAGGTGGCAATAGAGCATTAGTGAATGCAGGGTCACAAAATAAAGGTGACTACTGCACTAAAGTGACTTATTCCAACCAATGTTCATGGTGCAGGGACTGACCTGTGTCCACATGGCTTCAGCTCTGTGTCAGCCACCTCGTCGCAGCACAGCGAGCAGCAGTTCTCTCGGATACTGACTTGTTTTAACAGTGCTAATCGCCTGTGCCTGGAGAGAAAGTGAGTGAGTGAGACACAAAAATAAAAATGGCATAGAGCTTCACTGTATTTTATCAGCGCAGATAAAGCAGACAGCTAAGAACTGCCAGGCTGGCAAAAAAAAATACAGGGAATCCAATAATTTATTTATTTTTGATTGCCAGCATTCACAGGAAGCTGGGGGCTTGCATTCTCTGTGGTGAGGCCCATAATTATCGAGCCCCCCAGGCTAAAGAATAGCAGCCAGCAAGCCGCCCCAGAAGTTGACGCATTCATTAGAAGTGCTAATTCCTGGCGCTTTACTCAGCTCTTCCCGATGCCTTGCTGCAGTGGCATCTGGGTAATGATAGAGTTTAATGACAGCTGATAATTGACTGCTGGCAGCAGGGTCACTTGAGTTCACTGCCGAGGATCCGCAGTCAGTGACATCACGGCTCCTCAGAGCACTCAGTGTGATCACAGAGTCTGCAGGGAGAGGACCCTGTTCTCTTACTGCATAACTTTGGGTGAAGCAGAGGTGAGTGAGCTTCTTAAGACCATCGTTGTCGATTATTGGAGAGGTATGTGTGGGGTTAATAAATTGGAAAATGTGGTGGTCTGATTTCAAAAGGATTTCTGTGTTTTAACTATTTCCTCAAAAAATTGATAATGGGCAGGTCTCAAGGAGGCCTGAACCAGGGCAGCTGAGGACTGCTATTCTTTAGACTGGGTGGAATAACTACAGGCCTCACCACGCCGATAATACCAGCCCCTAGATGCCTGGGTTGTACCTTGGCTGGCAATCAAAAATAGGGCGAAGCCCACACTTTTTAAAATGATTTATTTAAATAAAAAATGGCTTCCCTGTATTTTGATTGCAGCTGAGTTAAAGCCAAGCAGCTCTGGATGGCAGCCTATAGCTGTCCGCTTTATCTGCGCTGAAAATCAAAAAATCAGCGAAGCTCTAAATCTTTTATTTTAATTATTTATTTTTACACTACTATGACATCAGGTTCCAATGGCACCCAATCACAGATGTCGGCACAATAGGTGAGGGGTGCAAAGGCCAATCACAGACGCTGCAACAGAAATTGGGTCAGTAATTGGCTGTTGTAGCCAGTGCAGTAAACCTGGAAACAGCCTATACATTCTAGCGTCTACCATGCAGAGAAGTTGCTAGGATTTATGGGCTGTTTCCAGGTTACTGCATTGAATAATCAACAAGTTAATGACCGGCCCGGAAATACAAGTGTGCGGACCTAGCAAGTATGAGATGATGTTTAATTAATGTTTGTTTGTTTTTTACAGCCCCCATTTTATAACTTTAAAGACCAAGTTCAGGTTTTGGACTCAAATTCTAATCGAGTCTGTCCTGAATTCGGATTAATAACAAAAAAAAAAAGTCCGGCCAGTTCGCTGAACGCTAACATCCGCAGGTTCACCCATCACTAACCTAATTTTTAGTTGTATCACCACAGTTTTTTAGAACTGCTTCCGCATCTATGCTGCATAGTCAACCAACTTCTATCAACTGTTATTCCAGCCCAGGATGCTTTGACTACATCACAAAATGTATTTGCATTTGTTGGTTTTGCCTCAGATAAGGCATTTTTTAATGTCACCCCACAAGTGTTCTATCGGATTAAGGTCCAGGGAGTGGGCTGGCCACTCCATAACCTCAATTTTGTTGGACTAGAACCAAGATTTACTCATTTACGGTCGTTGTCTTGTTCCATTTCAAGGGCATTTCCTGTTCAGTGTAAGGCAACATGACCTCTTCAAGTATTTTGATATATGCAATGGTTCATGATCCATGGTATGTGATAAATAGGCCCAGCACCATAGTTAGGGCTGCTTTACACACACCAACTTCTGTGACCAACTTCTGAACAGATCTCTGGTTGCAGTGAAATCATGGACACATTGTTCCATTTGTACACAGCCACAATATGGAACAATGTATCCATGATTTCACTGCAACCAGAGATCTGTTCAGAAGTTGGACACAGAAGTTGGTGTGTGTAAAGCGGCCCTAAGAGAAACATGCTCATATCATGATGCTTTCCTGTCTTCAGAGTGTTCTGTGGCTTGAATTCAGAGTTTGTGGGTCGTCTGATAAACTGTCTGCGACTCTTGGATCCAAAAAGAAAAATCTTACTTAATCCACAAAATGTTCCTTCATTTCTCTTTAGGCCAGTTGATGTGTTCTTTCTTCAGTACAGTGGGTCTTTCCGGGGACTTCATTTATTAACAAGATCTTCACACAGGCACCTTCTATCTGTCAGAGTCCTCACAGGTAACTTGAGTCTGTCTTTGATCATCCTGGAGCTGATCATTGGCTGAGCCTTTGCCCATCTGCCTATTCTTCCATCCAATCGAATGGTAGTCTTCCATTTTCTTCCACATCTCTGGTTTTTCTTTCCATTTTAAAGCACTGGAGGTCATGTTAGCTGAACAGTCTATCACTGTCTGCACTTCTTTAAAAGATTTACCCTATGCAATCATCTTTTCAATCAAAATACACTGTTCTTTTGAACAATATCACCAACGATCCATAAATCTCAAGCTTTCCAGGAGAAACGCATGTACAATATGTGCTGGCTTCACTCTTAAATAAGGACCACCTGATTCACACCTATTTCTTCACAGAATGATTGACCTCACTGATTTAACACCACACTGCTATTATGTTGAACACTCCTCCTTTCAATTAATTAATCAAATACACAGAAAACCAACAGACTAGATCTGCCAACAATCTCTGCACGATTATCTGTGTGTGTAAGGGTATGTGCACATCTGACGTTTGTGCATCTCTGCAGACCGTCCAAAAACCTGAGTTTTTTTAGCAGAAACTGAGTTTTCTGTGCTCAGCAGTGTCCCTCGTTTTTTGCTCGTTTTCCGCCCGGTTTTACAGCGTTTTTCTCGGCGGTTTTCTCGGCGGTTTTGAAAACTTAGTTTTTTGTGCACTTGATCAGCTGAAACCGCTGGAAAAAACGGTGGAAAGAAGTCACTTGCTCTATTTTTGGAAAACCGGTGGAAAAACTCAGTTTTGACTGAGAAAACTCAGTTTTGACTGAAAACGACCAGCAGAAAACCGCTCTAGTGAAGACAGAGTTTTCTAAAATCCATTGACTAGCATGTTAATCCAACCGCTGGTTAGGATTAACATAAATTAACATAAAACGGCGCGGAAAACGCCGACGGAAACCGGGACAAAGCAGCCCAGAAAACGTCTAATGTGCACATACCCTAACTGAGCCTTAAGGCCGGCTTCACACCACGGTTTTTGAGCTGTCAGGCTGTGTCTGGTGTTTTGCAGGAAGCATCGGACACAGCCTGACAGCCCCGGGCAAACAGAACCGGAGGGCATGCCTCCAGATCCTGTTTTCTGCTGGGATCGACACTGCGCATCTGCTGCCGCTGTCCAGTGCTGAAATTTCAGATTCACGTCTAGCGGGGAGCTAGCCACGGTTCTGAAATTTCAGCCGGACGCTCTCCAGGTGCTAAAGTTCTGCCCCGGCGCTGCTGAACTTCAGCACCCGGCGTCCGGGAACCGGAACGATTTTATGTTGTATCCGGGCCCATAGACTTCCATGTATAAGGGGGAGCCAGATTGCACCGGATCCGGGAGGATTCAATTTGGTATGATTTTTGCCCCGGACACAAAAATGCTGCAAGCTCAGATTTTGTGTCCGGGGCAAAAGCGCGAAATGTGTCTGATCCTCCCAGACAGCACAAAACTGGATGGCAAATCACTGCGATCCGGCCCCATAGGAATACTATGGGGCCAAAATCGGATTCGGGGCTGTACGGTTCACACCGGACAGCTCCGGATCCTAAAAATCGTGGTTGTGAAGCCAGCCTAAGAATCTACTGGTAAATTGTTTGACATGTGGTAATATAATTAACCAAACTATTCATTCTTTTTGGTATAAGTCATATTGGGCTGCTATTATTTTGAACACTACTGTTAAATGTTCATCAATACTGAGATTGTTGGGTGGTCCGACTCCTGATGATCAGGGCAGTGGTGCAGCAGAAATGTGAATATCACTGCAGCTCTTCCCCACACAAGTGAATGTGACAGAGCTTGTGCTCCATTCGCAGGTTTATCACATCTCCAGCAGCTGTCCCTTTAATCACCTGAATTACTGGTGGCGTGCCAGACCCTCATCAATGTGATATTGAACTTCCAAAGAGAAATCATCAAGACTAAAATGCAAGAAAATCTCAAAGGATTTGATGGTGGGTTTACACACACCAATCATTGTATCCAATCTCTGAACCAATCTCTGGTTGCAGTGAAATCATGGACACATAGTTCCATTTTGTGGCTGTGTACAACATGGAGCAATCTGTCCATGATTTCACTGCAACCAGAGATTGGTTCAGAGATTGGATACAATGATTGGTGTGTGTAAACCCACATTATAGAGATCAAGTAAAAAAAAAAAAAAGTTTCAAACAATAATATTATGCAAGAAAACAAATGTGTCCTCATGCAGAAAGAGAAATTAATGATCTGCTAAGGGCCTTCTGTACTTTTGAGCAAATATCTCATTATGAAAAAACAAATATGTAACTGAATTACAGAGAGGAGAATAAGGCACCAGAGTCAGATCACAGCAGACACATGGGAGACGTTTCTACCTTGGTAAAATGACCTTTTCTTCAGGAGCCAAAACAGCGTATTCATTGAAAGTGCTAAACTTGTTTGCAGGTGGATATTTAAAGGGCTTCGCTCCAAAATTGAACTCGCACTGCTGATAAGACATGAAACTTGCTGCAGCAAAAAAGCCCGACCTGAGGAGAGGGAAGAAAGGATCAGAGGATGAGAGAGGGGAGAGCAGAGCATCATACAAAGTGCAGCACAGGCAGAGCGTAATACGATACAATGCAGTGACCACAGGATTCTGGTGGATATATGGCACTGTGCAGCATGCTGAGAAAAAGAATGACCATACAAGTCCCCAGTATAAATAACATTCTGAAGGAATCTTCTCCACCTCGACAGCATAGTCGCTATCCAGATTTTTCATTTTTGCATTTTCTTCCCCATCTATCCTGACCTGCGGCTGCTGCAGATTTTCTCCTATTCTTTGTGCAGTACACAACCCCCCACCGATCGAATGGTGATGGCCTAGACTTAAAGTGTAACCACCATTTAAATTTTTATTTAAAGAGGACCTGTCACCAAACCAGGCATGGTGATCTAATTACAGCACTGGATGCAGCATGTCTGCAGCATGCAGACAAGGGGTCCCCCAGCACTTGAGCAGCCCTGTACCCCGAGATAATACACTTAGAAAACTTACATCGTGCAGCCATAAAGGAGGTGGCTAGGGTCTGCAGCCAAGGGCAGATTAAACCCCCTGCATGTGTAATCTGCCCACCGCTGCCACTCATAGTCTCCCTCTTCAGCATTACAACAGAGTTGTTGTTTTTTTTCCCCCAGAAATGGACGTTTAGCCTCGCCACCTGCGGTGACGTCACCGCTTATACCCGCCCTGCTCCATGTTAACCATAGAGCAGGGCGGGGAAAGGTTGCCCCGCCTTCTGCTCTGACATCACCTCCTTTCCCGCCCTGTTCTATGGTTAACATGGAGCGGGCGGGTATAAGCGGTACAGGGCTAGCTCAGTGCTGGGGGAACCCCTTGCCTGGAATGCTGCAGACATGCTTGCATCCAGTGCTGTAATTGATACCATGCCTGGTTTGGTGACAGCTCCTCTTTAATATAATGTAGAGCAAGTGATAATAAACTTTCACATATACTTTTAAGGAAATCTGAAAGAAACCTTTTGTAAACCTTCTAGAAGATGTCCCCACTAGAATGTTTGCATCCTCTATGTAAGAGGTGGGGGGAAGCCTACACAGCTGAGTACAGGAGGCCAGTGTGTAATCAGTCAAGCTGTCAACTCACAGCTACACTGATTCTTATCTCTGCATTTAGATCATGTGCTCCTTGCTCCCTATACAGCTCCTCACTGATAAATGGACACCTCAACATGCTCACATGGAGCAGAGCTATGTGACTGCAGGAGATAACTCAGCAGCTGTTAGCTGACAGGCTGAGCTCCCTGTGCCAGAGGTAATGTGATACATTGATCAGCTGGGAGCACAGTGTAGGCCACACTCCCTGTTATATTGTTATGTGGCCGTATTCAGTGTGAAGACCGATCAGACTGATAATGAACATATATCTGCTTCACACATAGTGCAGTGGGGACACCTTGTGGAAGGTTTATGAATTGTTTTAATTCAGAATTAAAGTATATTTGAAAGTTTTATAATAACAATTTAAAATGGCAGGTAACGCTTTAAGGGAAGGTGCAGCAATTTTTTTTTATTAAAAATGATTGATTATATAAAAATAATTTTTAATACAAAATTAAAGACACTAATGCAAGTTTTTTTTTTGTTGTTTGCAGGCACTGAACAATGAATGTTTGCTGAACAGGAGTTTCCAACCACCAATGTATCATATCGTTGCTAGCGACAATGATCACGGAACCTGGCCACGGTCCTGTGCAACAGTGTATCCAGCCACCACGTGTGACATCGCTAATAGAGTCATTGGCCACGGAACCTATCCACTCTCCAGTGCAACAGTGTTTCCAGACACCACATGACATTGCTGATGGCGGCTATGGCCGCAGAACCAGTCCACTGCCCAGTGCAACAGCGTTTCAGTCATTACGTGTGACATAGCTGATAGCACCATTGCCACAGAATCTGTCCACTACCCAGTGCAGCAGTGTTTCCATCCACCATGTACAGCTCCACTGACAATGTCATTGGCCATGGAACCTGTCCACTATCCAGTGCAGGGTCATTCTATATCAAGTAATCCAAATATGAATATCTTTTTTTACCTGACATCTTTTGATTTTTTTATATATTTTTTTTTATATGAAGTACAACTTTAGTTAATTACAAAATAAAAGTTTTATAATTTTTTTCATCAGTTAATTTTTTACAGATTTTTAAAGTTTTAAAAAAAAGCGTGAATTTTGGCCTGGTATGGCTTTACATTTTCTATCATATCTCGGACTAGAAATAAGATAGAGAAACAAAATAAACAGATTTGTGTAATCACCGTAAAATTGTTTTCTCTTAGCCATCATTGGGGGATACAGGACCATGGGTGTTATGCTGCTTATCCCTAGGAGGCGACACTAAGTAAATGCAAAAAAAAAAATAGGCTCCTCCTCTGCAGCATACAACAAGTGCAACAAGTAAACAACCACAGTGGTAACAATGACGAAAAAGGTACCAAGACGACAAAGACCCTACAGGTAAACAGGGTGGGTGATGTGTCCTCCCCCAATGATGGCTAAGAGAAAACGATTTTACGGTGAGTACACAAAAATTTGTTTTTCTCCAACCCCTCATTGGGGGACACAGGACCATGGGACATCCTAAAGCAGTCCCTGGGTGGGAGATATATATATATTCATTTATATAGCGCTATTAATTCCACAGCACTTTACATACACTTTACATACATCAGTAATGCTGTCTCTCTTGGAGCTCACAATCTAAACATCCTATCAGTATGTCTTTACAATGTGGGAGGAAACCTGAGTGCCCGGAGGAAACCCACGCAAACACGGGGAGAACATACAAACTCCTTGCAGATGTTGTCCTTAGTGTCCTTGGTGGGAATTGAACCCAGGACCTCAAGACCCCAGCGCTGCAAAGGCTACGACACAACCCAAGGAACAAGGGACTAGTCCCAGACTTCCTGGAGCGCCTACTAAGATAAGTGCTCCACTGCCGTCTGAAGGATCCTCCTACCCAGGGCAGCGTCTACTGAAGCCTGGGTATGGACCCTGTAATGCTTTGAAAACGTGTGCAAGCTAGACCAAGTAGTGGCTTGAACTGAAGCCTGGTGCCGAATGGCCCAAGAAGCACCGACTGCACACGTTGAATGAGCGTGCAGTCCACCAGGTATGGGAACTTGCCTTAGGCGGTAGGTTTCCTGGATAGCGGAACGAATCCATCGTGTCAGGGTAGCCTTAGAGGCAGCCTGCACTTTTTTGTGGTCCTTCAGGAAGGACAAACAAGGCGTCCGTCTTCCTGAAAGAGGCCATCCTGGAGATGTAATATCTGAGGGCTCTCACGAGGTCGAGGGTATGCAGAGCTTTTTCCACCCGATGAACTGGAGCTGGACAGAAGGACGGCAGAATGATATCTTCCTTAAGATGAAAAGAAAAAGTCACCTTAGGAAGAAAATCGGGGACTGGTTTTGCAGTACCAATTTGTCTTGGTAGAAAATCAGAAAAGGTTCACGGCAGGAAAGTGCTGACCGTTCAGAAACCCTCCTGATAGACATAATTGCCACCAGGAAGGTTACCTTCCACGATAAGAGAGGAAGAGCCGCCTCCTTTAGGGGCTTAAAGGGGTACCTCTGAAGTCCGTCCAAGACTAGGTTAAGGTCCCAGGGCTCAAGCCATCTCTTGTATGGAAGAACCAGGTGGGAATCACGTTGGAGGAAGGTTTTGACTTGGGCCCTAGAGGTAAAAAAACGAAAAGAGCAGAAACCTGCCCTTTAAGGGAGCTCAGAGCTAGACCCGACTGTAGATCCAAATGGAGGAAGCTGAGAATCACAGGGATATACAGAGGGAGAGGGCAGAGGCCTCGATCCCTACATCACAAGAAAAATATTGTCCACGTACGGTGGTAGATACGAGAAGAGGCAGGCTTTCGAGCCCCAATCACGGTGGCGATAACATCACGAGAAAACCTGGCCCGTGTTCAGACCCAGGTCTCAACGGCCATGCCGTCAAATTCAGGGTCCTGGAACTCTGATGGGTAATGGGACCCTGAGTGAGGAGATCCGGCAAGTCTGGAAGACACCAAGGGACGTCGGTGAGCAGCCGCACTAGGTCGGCGTACCAGGCGCGCTTGGGCCAATCCGGGGCTATCAGTATGACTGGGACTCCTTCCGCTTTGATTTTCCTGATTACCCGTGGAAGCAAGGGTAGGGGAGGGAAAAATGTATGGCAGTTGGAAGTGACGCCAGGAGCAGTGGAACCCGCGACCGTGCTATGAATGCGGTCACTTGCGTTCAGACGAGACGCCATCAGATCTACGTCTGGCGTCCCCCAGCGGTGACATATTTGCTGGAATACCTCCAGATGGAGGGACCATTCTCCGGCAGCTAGACCCTGGTGACTCAAGATTCGCTGCCCAGTTCTCCACTCCCGGTATGTGAACAGCGGAGATGACCAACTTCGTCGATTCTGCCCAACAAAGGATCCGCTGGACCTCGTGGTACGCTGCCCTGCTGTGTGTACCTCCCTGTCGATTGATATAGGTCTCCGCCGTCGCATTGTCCGATTGGACACGGATATGGCGACCTGCAAGCAGGGGATGGAATGCTTCGAGGGCGAAGGAGATCACATGAATCTCCAGGATGTTTATCGGCAAGGACGACTCCCGGGAGGTCCAACGGCCATGAGCCGTGTGATGTCGGTACACAGTTCCCCAGCTGAGGAGACTGACATCCGTGGTCAGAACCAGCCAGTTGACTGGCAGAAAAGATCGTCCCCTGGAGAGGGAAGTTGGCCGAAGCCACCAATGGAGTGCTTGCCTGTCCTCGGGTGATAGGCGGAGAGTCTTGTCGAGGGAAAAGGGGCTCCTGGGACAGGAGGGCTAGTTGCAATGGCCGGAGGTGAAATTGGGCAAAGGGGGCGGCCTCCATTGTCGCAACCATCCTGCCCAGAACCCTCATGCTGAACCAAATTGAGTGTGAGGAAGTGTGAGTGAGGACGCAGCAATGTGCGTACTGCGTTGCACATGTTTGATGCCTTGTCCTGGGGAAGAGAGACCAAACCCCGGTAAGTGTCTAGGGTCATGCCAACGAAGGTGACTGACTGGGACGGGACCAGGGATGACTTTTCTAGGTTCAGTAGCCACCCTAGGTGAGAGTGTCAACTGTAATTTGGACGCACAGTCCTGAAAGGAAGGAGCTTTTATCAGCAGGTAAGTCTAGGTAGGGCAGGACCGCTACGCCCCTGGTATAAAAGTACACTCATGGCGGCCGCCATGACCTTAGTAAAGACTCTTGGTGCAGTAACGAGGCCAAAAGGTAGGGCTACGAACTGGAAATGGGAATCCTGTACCGCAAAGCAGAGGAATTGTTGGTGATCTGGGGCGATGGGTATATGAAAGTATGCGTCCTTTAGGTCTATGGAGGCGAGGAATTCCCCTTCCTCCATGGACGCAATGATGGAACGTAGGGACTCCATCCTGAACTTCCAGACTAGAACATGCCTGTTTAGGTGCTTGAGGTCCAGGATGGGGCGCACCGTGCTATCTTTCTTGGGGACCAAGAAGAGGTTGGAGTAAAACCCCTTGAACCGCTCTGGCTCCAGTACGGGGACGATTACTCCCGCCTGTTGTAGTGATTGGATCGCGGTGAAGAAGGCCCAGCGGCGCTTTGGGGGATTTGAGGGAAAGAATCGGCATGGAGGACGAGATAGAAACTATGTGGTAGCCGGAAGACACAAGATCTTGAAACCATCTGTAGTCTGTGGCGGATGACCAGATGTGGCTGAACAGCCGTAGACGGCCGCCAGCAGTGGGAGTAACTTCTGGAGTGCTGTAGAAGTCAAGAGGAGGTGAAGCGCTGGGATCGAGACTCCCTGGGCTTCGACTGTGTCTGGACTGCCAGGAGGCACTTACTTTAGGAGAAGACTGGGAAGGCCTGTCTATACGAGGGGCCCGAGTCAGAGCCAAAGGGCCCTAGGAACAGCAATGGTATTAGTAGCAGCGAAAGCTGCGCAGGCAGCAGAGTCAAGGGATGCCTAGATCAAGTCATCTGCAGACACGGTGATCTGGGCGGTGATGTCAGTGACGATATGAGGGAGCTGAAACTCCTGCAAGGAAGTGGATAGGGTTTCAGCCCAGACCATGATAGCCTTTGCAACCCACACAGAGGCGAAAGACGGCTAGAGGGAAGATCCCGCTGCTTCAAAGACAGAGCGAGTGAGCTGCTCCACTTGTCTGTCAGTCGGATCTTTGATGGAGGAGCCGTCAAGCAATGACAACAATGTTTTAGCCGCAAGGCGGGAGACCGGGGTGGGGGGGGGGGGGTGGAATCGGGGTTTGGTCAACAGATGGTGAATCTGTCCAGTCTTTGGTGATAGCTAAGGCGAAGGGGTACTGAGACTTTATGGCCTTGCGGTTACCAGATTAGGGAGATAAATAAGTGGCTCAGGAATTGGTGTAGGAAGGAGGGGTTTGGGTTCCTGGAGAACTGGGCCGACTTCTCTGTTGGCTACAGGTTCTATGCTAGGGACGGGCTGCACCTCAATGGGGAGGGTGCAGCTGTGCTGGGGGAGAAAATGGCTAGAAGGTTGGAGGAGTGTTTAAACTAGGGATTGGGGGGGAGGGTATTCATTGTATAGGAGGGGAAGATAGTGTAAACAGTAACCTGGGCACAAGTAATAAAATTGGGGGTGGCATGGGGGGTGGGGTTAGAACAGTCAATCTAGTAGGAAGGAATAGAGGTAAAGAGAGATGCATAAAGTGCATGTACACTAATGCCAGAAGCCTCACCAACAAAATGGAGGAATTAGAATTGATTTTGTTGGAAAATAATTATGACATGGTGGGGATTTCAGAGACTTGGCTGGATGAGAGTCATGACTGGGCTGTTAATTTACAGGGCTATTGTCTGTTCAGAAATGACCGTACAAATAGGCGAGGAGGAGGTGTATGTTTATACGTAAAATCATCCTTAAAACCCATCCTGCGTGATAATATAGGTGAATCTAATGGAAATGTAGAGTCTCTGTGGGTGGAGATAAGGGGAGGGGGAAAAAATAATAAATTACTGATAGGGGTTTGTTATAAGTCCCCAACAATAATGGAAGTGGAGGAGAATATCCTCATAAAGCAAATAGATGAAGCAGCGACTCAGGGAGAAGTCATTATTATGGGGGACTTCAACTACCCTGAAATACATTGGGGATCAGAAACCTGCAGTTCCAGCAAAGGTAATAAGTTTTTGAAAACTATAAGAGACAATTACCTTTCACAACTGGTTCAGGACCCAACAAGAAGGGGGGCACTGCTGGACCTAATATTAACCAACAGGCCAGACCGCATATCAAATATACGGGTTGGAGGTCACTTGGGTAATAGTGATCATAACTTAATAAGCTTTCAAGTATCCTTTACTAAGACGTGTAGTAGAGGGGCCACAAGGACACTAAACTTCAGGAAGGCAAATTTCCAACGGTTGAGAGATGATCTTAGTGCAATAAACTGGGACGATGTCCTGAGACATAAAAGTACACAACACAAATGGGAGATGTTTATTAGCATCCTGAATAGGACCTGTGCACAATATATACCCTATGGGAATAAGCATGCTAGAAATAGGAGGAAACCACTATGGCTAAATAAAGCGGTAAGAAGTGCAATATGTGACAAAAAGAAAGCATTTAGGGAATTAAAGCAAGTAGGTAGTGATGAAGCATTAAATAAATACAGAAAATTAAATAACATTTGTAAAAAGCAAATCAAGGCAGCAAAGATTGAGACAGAGAGACTCATTGCCAGAGAAAGTAAAAAGAATCCCAAAATATTTTTTAACTACATAAATAGTAAGAAACTAAAAAATGATGGTGTTGGCCCCTTTAAAAATAGTCTGGGTGAAATGGTGGATGAGGATGAGGAAAAAGCAAATATGCTAAATGACTTTTTTTCAACAGTATTTACACAAGAAAATCCCATGACAGACAATATGATCAGTGATAACAAAAATTCTCAATTAAACGTCACCTGCTTAACCCAAGAGGAAGTACGGTATCGTCTAAAAATCACTAAAATTGACAAATCCCCGGGCCCAGATGGGATACACCCCAGAGTGCTGCAGGAATTAAGTACTGTCATAGATAGACCATTATTTTTAATATTTAAAGATTCCATAATATCAGGGTCTGTACCACAGGACTGGCGTATAGCAAATGTGGTGCCAATATTCAAAAAGGGGACAAAAACTGAACTTGGAAATTATAGGCCAGTAAGCTTAACCTCTACTGTGGGTAAAATCCTAGAGGGTTTTCTAAGAGATGCTATACTGGAGTATCTGAACAAAAATAACCTCATGACCCATTATCAACATGGTTTTACGAGGGACCGTTCCTGTCAAACTAATCTAATAAGCTTCTATGAAGAAGTAAGTTCTGGACTGGACCAAGGAAATGCAGTGGATGTGGTGTATATGGACTTTTCAAAAGCTTTTGATACGGTGCCACACAAAAGGTTGATACATAAAATGAGGGCAATGGGGATAGGGGAAAATATGTGTAAGTGGGTTAAGAACTGGCTTAGTGATAGGAAACAAAGGGTGGTTATTAATGGAACACACTCAGAATGGGTCACAGTTAACAGTGGGGTACCACAGGGGTCAGTGTTGGGCCCGCTCCTATTTAATATATTTATTAATGACCTTGTAGGGGGCATACAGAGTAGAATCTCAATATTTGCAGATGACACTAAACTCTGCAGGGTAATCAATACAGAGGAGGACAATTTTATATTACAGGAGGATTTATGTAAACTAGAAGCTTGGGCTGCTAAATGGCAAATGCGCTTTAATGGGGATAAATGTAAAGTCATGCACTTGGGCAGAGGAAACAAAGGGTATAATTATGTGCTTAATTATAAAACACTGGGCAAAACTACCACTGAAAAAGACCTGGGTGTATGGGTAGATGACAAACTCACATTTAGTGGCCAGTGTCAGGCAGCTGCTGTAAAGGCAAATAAAATAATGGGATGTATTAAAAGAGGCATAGATGCTCATGAGGAGAACATAATTTTACCTCTATACAAGTCACTAGTGCGACCACACTTAGAATACTGTGTACAATTCTGGTCTCCGGTGTATAAGAAAGACATAGCTGAACTAGAGCGGGTCCAGAGAAGAGCGACAAAAGTTATTAGAGGACTAAGGGGTCTGCAATACCAAGACAGGTTATTAAACTTGGGGTTATTTAGCTTGGAAAAACGAAGGCTTAGGGGTGATCTTATAATAATGTACAAATATATGAGGGGGCAGTACAGAGACCTTTCTAATGATCTCTTTACTCTTAGGCCTGAGACTGGGACAAGGGGGCATCCTCTACGTCTGGAGGGAAGAAGGTTTAATCATAATCACAGACGTGGATTCTTTACTGTAAGAGCAGTGAGACTATGGAACTCTCTGCCACATGATGTTGTAATGAGTGAGTCACTACTAACATTTAAGAAGGGCCTGGATGCCTTTCTTGAAAACTATAATATTACCGGTTATATATACTAGATTCTTTGATAGGGCGTTGATCCAGGGAATTAGTCTGATTGCCGTATCTGGAGTCAGGAAGGAATTTTTTCCCCCAATGTGGAGCTTAGTGTTGCCACATGGGGTTTTTTTGCCTTCCTCTGGATCAACATGTTAGGCTATGGGTTGAACTAGATGGACTTAAAGTCTTCCTTCAACCTTAAAAACTATGTTACTATGTTACTATGTTACCAAAGCGCTTGTCGGGTTTCTCACTTTGTTTAGTAAGGATTGCCCCTGAAACTCCGGATGGTCCGCGAAGACCTTTTGCAGCTTCTTTGCTCTTTTAAAAGAGACTGCACGCTCAGCTGTGGAGGACTGAACGTCGTCCACGTTTAAGGTGCGGCTGACCGCTGTAATGAGAGAGTCAATGGCCGCTTGGTCGTCATGGGAGTCTATGTCCAGGGATTTGTCCAGGTATAGGCAACATTCCCCTTCCTCTAGGTCGTCGGATGCAGCAGAGCATGGTCCCTGTTCCCTTGACAGGGATGCATGGGAGGACACAGGCGACATGTTTCTGTGTGACCGTTTTCAGACCACTACGGCAGGTGTGGTACGTGTCCTACTGCTGTCAGAAGGTCCCTCCATGTAGGGGTCCTCTGCCTGTTCTCCGTCCGGGGGCCCAGTCCATAGACTGACAGAAATAGGGCCCTATCTGGTGGTGGACTGGGGGCCCTGGGCTCCAGACCGCTGGCAGTGGCGGCAACGGCGGCGAAGGGCTCTTGGGGGGCTGCAGGGGTACAGGACTGGCAATAAGGGGTAGTACGTTTTCGTGGAAGCTCAGTGTGGCAGGTGGAGCAGGAAGAATAATAGGCTGTATGAGCCTTTGAATTCTTTGTACCCTTTGGGGCATGCATGGCTGCAGGGGGTGCAGAGCTGTGAGCAGGGCAGGGGAACAGAGAAGCAAGTGGGCAGCCTGTAAGGATAAACAGGAGGTCTCTCACCCGGGTCCGCAGCTGATGGTTCTGTGCCCTCAGTTCAGGCTCCTGCTGTCCCCAGGTGCTGCTTCCTACAGAGCAGAGTGCTGTGTGTTGCGGCCTGATAATAATGTCCTCCGTCCTCTGAGTGGAAGAGTAATGAAGGCGGTGCCGCAAGCAAAAATGCGCGCTCTTGAGGGGGTGTGCCAAGGCGAGGGGCGGGGCTTGAGCCCAGATGAAGCAAACTGCGTCATCAGGGGACGTGGCCACCGGGCACCGAGTCATTCCAGGGGGCGTGGCCAGCTGGGAGAGTAGGAAAAATGGCCGAAAACAGCACGAAATTGACGGGGGACACCAGCGGTTACGTAGGTGGCCCGCGAATTGTGCGGCCTGCCGCGGCAGTGGGGGCAAACGGGCCGGTGAATAAAGTGCCCTTCTGAAGTGGTAACAGCCATAAGCCCTGAGCCCAGAGCAATCCACCAGTAAAACGGGATGCCTTGACACTGATGAGCCCCGCAAGGGGCAATATCACAAGGGGATCTCATCTGTGGAGATGTCTCAACCCAGGATGCGGTATTGCAGGCTGGGGAGTCCAGTGGGCTGTCCTTTGCTGCTGTAAAGGCAGAAGTCCTAGCACTGGGATCAAATGGGTCTGCACCGATGTGGAAAAGGGTACGGGGAGGCGACACTCTGCATGCCCGTCCGTTGAAGCGTTAGGGAAATCAGTGCCCGAGGGAACCATCGCCCGTGGGAAGTTGCAGCCAGAAAAAATTCCGTCGCAGGAGGGGGTATGGGGAGGCGACAACGCCTGGTTTTCGGAAATCTGTCCCCGAGGGTATACAGTCGCCTGTCTAGTAGAAGAATTCTGAAATTAAAACTGGCGTGGCTTGGCCCAGACAGGGGAGGAGGAGCCTATTGTTTTTTGCATTTACTTAATGTCGCCTCCTAGGGATAAGCAGCATAACACCCACGTCCTGTGGCCCCCAATGAGGCGTTCGAGGAAAAACACCACTCTACTCAGAACTGTACAGGCTTTCACCACATGTCATAAGAGTATCTTTGTTAATATTTTACACACGTGAACGCAAACTCAAAATTTTAAGACACATTTCCGAAAAATCGGTTTAATTTAAAAATTTCCAAAAATGTACATGTGTCTGCTATGCTCCTAGCCCCATCTGTACCAAAATTCAAGTTGGGATCATGATGGGATCATATTTAAAAATATTTAACTTATAGTGTCAATTCGAAAATCTTGAATTCAGATCTGTTCAGCCTGTGGTCTTAAAGTGTGGGGTTTATATTTACCAAATGATCCATGACTTTTAGATATTACTGTATTATTTTATTATGTTACAACTCAGAAGCAGGAGAGGACAGAGTAGAAAGCTTTGTTAGGTCTCAATCTGAGAATGAACAGGGATAGACATTGACAGAGCTGCTGGCCTGTCATCTGCTCTGAAGTCAATCATATTAAGTATCTGCCCACCGCAGAGTAAGGAAGTAAGATAGAGCTTCAGAGCTTTTATGTCCTGACATACCTGGACATGTTCACTCTTGAACAATAGTCTGTACAAAGGTATCAAGGGAGTCTGTGTACTACAATATTGGTGAGTGTGTTTATAGATTGAGTAAATTTAGATTAATAGTTTAATGCTTTTCTTATTAAAAGGGCTAATAAACACACAGCATTATTCTGAGTGATCATCGTTCAGACAGAAAAAGCTGCGTGTGAGCTAGCCCTAATGGTACCTTTACACGCCGCCACAACAGGATGGATACAACCCGCTACAGGCTACAAAAGTAGCTTGTCGCGCCAATATCGCCCGTAGTAGCGGCGTCTGAAGACGGGACGACACAGCCGGCTACAGATACCTCTGTATCCGTGCACTGCCCATAAACAGATGGCTACATCGCCGATTGTAGCGAGCTGTATCGGCGTGTAAAGAAGCTACAGAAGGGAACTCTGGACACCCGGCGATGTAGCTGCAATGTAGCTAAGGCGTGACCCAGGCTCCGTGTTACCGCGCCCCATCTGCGATCATTGGAGGAAGCTCCGGCGTTGCGATTGGTTGTCGCCGCACAGGGCGGCATATTTAAGGAGCTGACGAGTCACACTACACAATTGCTCGAGCGTCAAGTATTAATCAGCCTCCTGCGATGCGTGGCCAATCATGGTATTATTGCTTTGTCCTATCAGCGTACGGACGTCTCGTAATCCACAATTGTAGCACGCCTATGTGCTGTCCCTGCTGCACCAGGTACGCCCATAGTAGCTGTTTGTAGCGGTGTGTAAATGAGCTACAGATGGCTACTTGCGACACCCGGCGATGTAGCTAGCTGTAGATGTAGCGTAGCGTAGCGCACCTTGTGGCGGCGTGTAAAGAGGGTGCGTTTCCCGTTGGTAACCGTTCGGGCGTGCTCGTGCACGTGAAGTAGCCGTTGGTATCCATCCTGTTGTGGCGGCGTGTAAAGGTACCATAATACTCACTTTATAGCAACACAGTTCTATCTCAAGCGTACTGTAAATCTTTATTTTTTTTTTTACCCATCTTTCTTTCTTAAAATATATTGTTCCTCGAGAAGTAGCAGCCATTGCTCTGTGAGAAAAATACAGTTAATATCATATATGCTGTTACAATCCTTTTGACAGAAACTGGACACAACAAGAAAAAGATCTTAGGCCGGTACAAGATTGGATGTTTCATAAAAATCCGTAAAAATTTTTAAATTTCATATAAATTTCATAAAAATCTGTAAAAAATTAACAGATAAAGAAAAAAAAAAAAAAAAAAAAATTAATTTGTAATTAACTAAAGTTGTACTTCATATAGACAAAAACAAAATCTAAAGACATCAGGTAAAAAGAATATTCATATTTAGATCACTTGATATAGAATGACCTATTTACGCAATAATAGTCAAATATTTTTAAATATGATCCCATCGCAATCCCAACTTGAATTTTGGTACACATGTGGCTAGGAGCATAGCAGACTCGTGTGCATTTTTGGGAATTTTTAAATTATACGATTTTTTTTGGGAAATGAGAGCACTGCATCCCCCTGTCAATCAGCCCCCTCCTGCTGGCACACTACCCCCCAGCCGATGTTCTGAGGCCCCCCTTGCTGCTGCTGCTGCTCACATCTTACCCTCCAGGGTCTTCTTGCAGCAGCCAGCGCGTCAGTTCTCCGTCCTCAGCTGTCTCCCGGATCATGTGACCGGCCGGTCGCAATAGCGATGACGTCATGCGCTGCGACGGGTCACATGATCCGGGAGACAGCTGAGGACGGGATCGGAGGACCGACGCACTGGCTGCTGACAGAAGACGCTGGAGGGTAAGATGTGAGCAGCAGCAGCAGCAGGGGAGGCCTCAGAACACCGGCTGGGGGGTAGTGTCCCAGCAGGAGGGGGCCTGTATGCCACACTGGCTGGGAGTTGTATGCCACACTGGCTAGGGGCTGTATACCACATTGGCTGGGGGCTGTATACCTGCTGGGGGCTGCCAATATAAGACACCCCCCCCCCCCCCCCGAAAGTAAGACAGGGGGCCACTTTTGGCCCCCAAAAAAATAATGTAAGACAGGGTCTTACTTTCGGGAAACTCTGTATCAAATAACCAAATCTCAAAAGAATTAAAAATATAGAGGTAATAATCATTGGTTCACTTGACATGGAATGACCCTGCAACATTCCTTCCAGTTAAAACTTACGACATCGAATTGCGTCAATGGCCATGTAACCTGTCCACTACCCAGTGCTATGGCGTTTCCTGCCTCCACGTGGGACATCGCTGATAACGTTGATGGCCCTGGTGCTTGTCCACTACCAAGCATCACAGAGGTGTCTGCCACCACGTGTGTCTTCACCAATAATGCAACTGGCCACGGAACCTGTTCAATGCCCAGGGCAATAGAGTTCCCTGCCCCCATGTACAGTAATGCTGACAAGCTCTAGGATAAAGAAACTGGTCCACTATCCAGTGGTATCACTGATGGCATCAATACCCAGGGATCCTAACAGTCCAGGACTTTGTCCACTACCCAGGGTGCTGATGTTCCAACCACCACATACCAGATCACTGATTTGGCTATATGGTCATGGGACCTACCCACTATGCAGTGCTCCAGAGTCTTCAGCACGACATGTGACAGAACCGGTCCTTCATCCAGTGCTCCAGAGTGTCTAACAGCTGACGTCATTTACTGCACTATCCAATATTAGTGACCTGCAATGACGGTTTCACAATCTGTCCACTACCAAGTGGCGATCACCATTTTAAGAGCTGCGTAATCTTCAGATCAGGGTTCTATCTTCTGTTCAGAAATCCAGATTCCCTGGGGGATTCAGGTCCTATCAACTATCAAGTGGACCAGGACCGCTACATATTTCACACCACATTTTCACAGCGGTGCTTGCCAAGCATAGACAGTTCACATCCCAAAACACAACTACCAGGGCAGCCAGCTGCCCACACCTGTGGTAATATACGTAGCAGTGGTCGGTAGCTTCACTTGATATCCCGGGATCAAGTACATTATTAGCCCCGAGTTGTATCAGCACTCCTTGAGAAGCGCGCCCAGGTTGCTTCATGCTCACATGGCCAGGGATAACCACATAGCAGGGACTCTGTCCTCTCACCAGTGTTTCCAATCCCCCTTCCCCTGTGTATACGTCACACTAACATACCCTTCTTTACAGGTTTCTCCACTTGCAGCAGAGGTAATGTGTATTGGTGGTGCTCCACATAGAGGATTGGGGGTCTCCCTTGACCAATACACAAGGTTATTCGGACGAAGTACCTTTATGTCCGCGCTGCTGTCAGACCGGTATACCAATGACACTGGACGTCTAGGTATTTGGAGATATAGATTTATTTCCTTATTTCCAACGCGTTTCGGAGCCACGTGCAGAGCTCCTTCCTCAGGGAACATAGAGGATTGGGGGTCTCCCTTGACCAATGTCACAGGAGTTATCACAACACAGGTCATACCTCCAGTTTCTAGGACACTATGCAATGTTGTTCTCCGGTCTGGTCGCTAACTTTTTCTCAGACCCGCATTTGCTAGTCCAGTCAGTCTCTCTCAATGTAGTTTTGAACAGGGGTTTCTCAGACTTACAGCTCACCCATGACATTTATTGTTCCCCTCTAATAGGGCTGAGACCACCTCGTGGAGGACTTCATTACCTACATTCGAAGGATGGAGTCTAACATTCAACTGGCAGTTCCTGCGTATCTGCCGCCCATTTGCAATCCTGTGAACATATCTTCCCCCACTCCCTCTCCAAGTGTGATGGGACCTCACAGCTCAAGTTACTATATTAAGGGGACTCAGCCACTCTCTCTGAACACTGTTTTCTCTCAGCACACATAGGATGACAGGTCTTTACCTTACAGGCTCGACCGTCATCCTTCACCCCTCTCTTATTATACCCTTTTGGGTCTTTCCATTGTACGGATCATTAGCTTGATCACCCTAGGATCCGGGTTTCTTCGCCTACCTTGGCCCCTTTGCTTGGCAGAGTTGATTTCCTTCCTTCGTACCAGGCTGTGCCATCAATATAGAACATGTCCTGATCTCTATGGGCCTGCATGGTATGTAGGCATTGTTTACTTGTCACGTCTTTGGACAGGCTTGGGCTTTTATTTTGGCCTCGCCGAAGAAATCCTCCTAGCTCCTCTTCATATCCTTTTTCACTGCTACGCTCATGTATTCAGACTCTAATCTCAAGAGATCCTTCAGTTCTCCCAGTTTTTTCTGCAGACCCTACTATGCTCAGGGTCCTTCCAGGGCTAGGCATCCCACAGAGGATGCTCATTTTTCCTCACAGAAGTCTCCCTCCTCAAATTTTTATTTGGGAGGGAAGGCTCGGTTCAGTTTTCTTACGGTTTCACCTTGTTTGTTCCAAGGAAGCCCTTTTCTCCGATGGGATATCTTACTCTGCAGGGTAGGGAATGTCCATGCCCTTCCTCCCTTTCTTCAAAAACAAAACAAAAATACTGAGGTGGTTTCCTGATTACATGTCCCATTACGGACGCTATTCCATCCCTGGTCCCATTCACATGACTCTTTTATGATAAGGTTCGGGCACCTTATTTTTTCTAGTTACTAGTGTAGTAACTGGGACTCCAGTCTAGAGATTTAGGAAGAATTCTATTCTCTCTCTCTTTTACCCACATTCTCTACGGTTTCTAGTGTGGGGGCAGACACCTTGTCGGCATCGCTTCCTGCAGCTTCCCCTTTAAGGAGAATTGACCTTCCATTATCAATTCTTTGCCTTATTACTTCGGGTCTAGACAAGGATAGCCCTTTTTGGTTGACAGCGACCACCTCTTCTGTCCTGAAGGCCTCTGTCCTTCATTATTTTCTACTCCTTATCTTCCCATCCTTGGGGACTGCTTTTGGACATCCCATAATCCTCCAGTGTCCCCGAATGAAGTGATAAAGAAAAGGGGATTTTGTTGCTCACTGTAAAATCCATTTCTTAAAGCTTCAATTGGGGGACACAGCACCTGCCCTTCTTATATGTTTCTGTTGGGCCAGTCTACTTATTTTAAATGCTTCTCCTACCGCTTTTGCACTAACTGACCAACTCCTTCTGGTCAGTGGAGTGTATACTGTCTGGGAGGAGCGAACCTTTTTTAAGTTTTGTTATGCCTAGTGTCACCTCCTAGTGGCAGAACAGCATACACCCATGGTCTTCCTGTGTCCCCCAATTGAAGCTTCAAGAAAAGGATTTTACGGTAAGCACCAAGCACTTGTGTAAATGTGTAAGTGTCTTCCCTGGTTTTCAGCGCCACTCCGGTCCTGTTCTTAGTCACAAAACTTCTATTCTAACTCGCTAGATCACACTTTGTTATAGGGGCAAGCTGATGTTACTTTAGAGTGTAAGTCTATAGAGCCCCGTTCTGACACTCCTTAGACTTGTATGGTAAAAGTCAATCCCAGTCACAGAAACTCAGAGCAGAAGTCATGAGATGCCCGAAGAGGCCCGGAGCGGTGATCGACAAGTATATTACTACATTTACACAGGCTTAGTGTAAAATTTTTTAGGAAAGTTTCTTTTAGGCCTCCATGCACATCAGTTCATTGTCAACCCAAAGATGCTTCTGACAATCCTTTTCCAGCAGCCATTTTGGCCATATCTCCCAAACACAGGAGCCCTTGATCAGCTGAGTACCCAGAGTCCTCTATGAGACGCTGCCCAACATCTCTGGAGGAACAAAACAATCGGCGGTTCAAAATCAGAAATCATCCTGATCGACACCTCCCCCGACAAGAGGGTGCAGCACCCCACAAACATTACATTGTCAGCCAAACCCACCGATGATATTATAGGAAGAGGCCAAGTGGACAAATTAATAGGCCACTCCCAATATCCCAATAGATGAGGGCCCGAGGGGTGTTTATAGAGAAAATCATTGGCTGCATTATCAAATGCACAGAGCATCTGTATAGGGCCTTAACAGTTCACACACACACACAACTGACAGCCACAGCCAGTCTTCCATCATCTGCCATAATTTTATAGAAACAGATACCCAACATTAAGGCCGGGTTAAGACAGCCGTTTAACACTGACAACGCTCACATTGTAAAGCATGGAGTGTCTGGCGATTCCCCTGACCCAAGCATGACAGCTTCATGAATTACTCTGCAGCTGTCATGGTGGGGTGAGGGGAGCTGCCAGACACTCCATGCTTTACAATGTGAGCGTTGTCAGTGTTATATGGCCATCTGGCCCCGGCCTAATAATGAGAGGGTATCCTTGGATGGAAGAAAACTTGCGAGATGCAAGAAGGACCCAGCAACTAGAGAGAGTAACCTCAAAGAAAAATGGAGACAGATTAAAATGCAACAGACATCCAGGAATCCGGCCCATTACTACACAAGACAATACACTTTATTTATGGCTGCTGCAAACCCAATAAATAGACATATAAATGTCACAATGAGCGGAAAACACAAAGTTATTAAAGTGTCCATAACAGCAAAAGAGGAGATCAGACTGAGGAACATTCACTGCAATAAATGAATCACAGATACGGCACTTACGTGGTGGAGGAGAAGACTTGCTTCTCAGGTGGAAGTTGACTTCCATTAAGGGAAAAGATCATCAACTTTTTATGCAAATCCAATAAAAAGCCGACAGTTCTCCTGCACGACGAAAAACACAGAAGGAAGAAATATAAATGTACAAACCAAAATGCAAGAGTCAGAGATAAAAGCAAGAAGAGACCGAATGTATGATCACAACTGCAGGATAAATACAGAATATCCCCAGGATAATCATCTATGGAGATGGAGATATTCACTGTGCTACTAAGCCTCCGCTTTCTATTAAAAGGGAACCTGTCACCCCACTCAGGGCCTATTAAACTAATAGAGACCACCTTCAGCATGCACCTATGCTGCATTTAGTGAAGGTGGCTCTAAGTCTATACCCACCAGGGACACCAAAATAAACACGGTTTAAAATTTCCCGTCATGTATGCAAATACCTGGAAAGTTCCGATCCACAGGATCTGATCGCCATGCTGCTGTCAGTCATCCTCCTCTGTTCCCCGGGGCCCCCTCCTCTCCTCCTCCTGACGTCATCATATCCCAGCCCTGTGGTATTTTATATTTATGAACACTGTGGGCTGGGAATCTGGCGCCTGCGCAGAAATCATCACTGTGCCTGTTTTCCCCCCCAAGTGTGCATACAGCATTGCACACTGAAGGGCCAGGATCTGGCCGCGCCTGCGTATAGGGCAATCTGGGCATGTCATGTGACCAAGTTCTCGGGCATAGCGAACCGAGCATGCCCGAGAAAACTAACTAAGGTAGTTTAGGAGGAGGAGGAGGAGGCCCCCTGAAAACAGAGGAGGACGATTGACAGCAGGAAGGCGATCAGGTCCTGAGGAGAGAGCGTACCTCCGGACCTTTTCCAGGTATTAGCATAGATGGCGAGAAATTTTAAAAGAGTCTTTCTTTCGTGTCCCTGGGGGGTTATAGCCATAAGAGCCATCTTCACTAAATGCGAAAACAAAAACAGATGAGCGCACTATGAGAAGCATCTATTGGAATCTGGTGAAGTATGAGGTGGGGGGGTTATATCCTCTCACCTGGACGGGTTGTGCTTGACCAGCACAATCGGGTGGAAAGGCATGCAATTCCTCCTGCAGAGCAGTGATGCCAATGATCCACCAGCGTCCACCTCCTGGTTGCGGTCACGTGATGTGGGGAACCAATCGACTGACTCTGTGTCACAATGACATCACGCCAGGTCCTGTTATTACAGATGCGGGCTCTCTAAACACCCAGCAGCTCCACCACAATCCCCACAAGGGGGAGGAAGGATCAGATAAGAAATAATGAATGTGGTTAGAGGAGTGCTATGCCAGAAACCACAGACAGAGGAATTATAATACTTAGCTTATTAGTATAATCCATAACGCGTTTTAACGGCGGAGTGCCATCTTCCTCAGGTGGGATTTACAAGGGCATGGGGCACGGTGCCTTATAAGCAGATATTAGATTGTAACAATGTGTTCATTGGCTAAGGGTTCACATCAGCGTTTTTTTCAAATCGGGCACACGCGCGCACAAAAAAAACGCATCTGACGGATATAATGTATAAGGAGTGCACGCAGACCACGGGGGTATAAACGCGATAACATAAGGTTATAGGCGGACCTTCCGCAAGTGGGTTTTACTAGGGCAGGGACGGGCCTAGCAGTATAAAAAAATTGATTAAATCCCCAAACTCATTTAAACTTTCTATGCAACAGACCAACTCCAGGAATGCACAATTAACCTGAACAAGTCTTGTAGGATTATATACATACAAAACACAAATTGAACAACAGTCAGTACAAATAAAAACAATGTGGTGAAAATCTGCTGAAACATCTCATATGCTACACCGATACCAATGTCACATTGTACTACAAGCTGCATTCAAATTATTCATAAAAAAGAAAGATTCATGAGGATTACTTATTTTCTCCGATGATTGACCTGAAGCCATATTGTACATATTGTAAGCCACAAGGGCATTGCAATAAATATATTGCATATGAGGACTGGCATCCAAACGGAATTTGATATTGAAACTTTCCCCGGTTGTTAGTGATTGAAACGTGGCTTACAATATGTAGGTCAGACCATCCAGACAGTTCATGCAAGGATGAACAAACACCATCAAAATATACACAATGGTTTTCTACAGTGTAGTGTCTCCAAACATTACTGCTTATTCCATCAAAAGAACCCAGCTAGTTTACAGTTGTGTATTATTGATCAGGTCCCGGTTAGCGAACAGAATCGCTTTAATGTTTTAATCAAAAAAGAAAGCTATTGGAGTTATAAACTTGGTACCCTGAACCCTGAGGGCTTGAATATAACTATTGAGAACACAGCGAAGTGATGGCACATGATTTTCAGTGTTTCTATTTTATGATGTTTGATTGGATGACATTTTTAGTTATTGTGTTTTAATATGCGTTTTAGCCATGTCACACAACAGATATCTGTGCAGATATGTTCACAGATCTTGGTTCAGTGAATCAGGAAATTTGTTTTGATTCCCAAATGATCATGTGTATGATTTCACTGCACAAGATCTGCAAACAATATCTGCACGTTCTGTGTGAGATGGCCTTTACTAAAATTGCATAAAAAAATTATTCTATTTTTGTTATAGCATAGTCAAATCATCCAAGAAGAATATCTCAAGAATCTTTCTTTTTTAGAATAACTAGCTGTAGTACCCGGCTATGCCCGGGTTAATAAATAACTGCTGATAGCTATAACAAAATAGAATTTGAATCTGTCATATTAATGACCTGTAAGAAAATAGAAGCTGAGCTGTGATTGGTTGCTATAGGCAGCCGAATAAATCTCCAGCCAACAGTAAACCCTCCCCCGGCCGGGCAGTATATGTTACCTCACACATACACATAATAGACAGCTCATGTGACTGACATCTGCCTTAATTCCCTATATGGCACATTGTTGCACATTGGCTGTTTTTAATCAGATGTTTATGTTTGGAAATTAAAGATACCAGACGTATGAGGCGAGTTGTGTGAGTGATTTGTGCACATCTGTGTCTGTCTGTGTGTGTATGTGTGTGTATGTGTGTCCTATGGGGTGCGTGTGTGTGTGTCCCTTGGAGTGAGTGATGTGTCCCTATAGGGTGTGTATGTGTGTGTGTCCCTGTGGGGGGGCTGTGTCGTGTGTGTCTCTATGTGGTGTGTGCGTGTGTGTGTCCTATAGGGTGTGCATGTGTGTTGTGTGTCCCTGTGGGGGGATGGGGGTCTGTGTGGTGTGGGAGTGTGTCCCTGTGGGGTGAGTGCATGTGTCCCTATAGGGTGGCTATGTGTGTGTGTCCTTGTGGGGTGGGTCTGTGTGGGTGTGTGTCTGTGCTGTGTGTGTCTTGTGGTGTGTGTGTGTGTGTGTGTCTGTGGGTGAGTGCATGTGTCGCTATAGGGCAGTGATGGCGAACTCCAGGCCTCGAGTGCCGCACACAGTGCAGGTTTTCAGGATTTCCTTAGAGTTTGACAGTGGTATTGATAGCCACTGTCAAATGCAATGGAATCCTGAAACTGGATGTGTGTGGCACTCGAGCCTGGAGTTCGCCATCACTGTATAGGGTGTGTGTGTGTCTCTGTGATGTGTGTGTGTTTGTTCGGTGGTGGTGAGTATTGATGTGGTGCTGCACCTTAGGACTATACACTTGCTGTTACTCTTTGTGGCGTGTGGTGTGTATACATGTCCCCGTGCGTGGTGAATATCTCATGTTGGGGCCCCACCTTAGTGACTATATGCTGGTATGTGCTGTTAGCGCCAAAGACTATCTATCTTAAGCCCCTCTCATTCACAACTGTCAACTGGTAACTGTCACTTTTTCCCCCCATTATGTAGATAGGGGCAAAATTGTTTGGTGAATTGGAATGCGCGGGGTTAAAATTTCGCCTCACAACATAGCCTATGACGCTCTCGGGGTCCAGACGTGTGACTGTGCAAAATTTTGTGGCTGTAGTTGCGACGGTGTAGATGCCAATCCTGGATATACATACACACACACAACACACACACAATATATAAAGCTGAATGTGTGTATGTATTAGATTTGAATGGAGTTTATAGTACAATGTGACATTGGTATCGGTGTAGCATATGAGATGTTTCAGCAGATTTTCACCACATTGTTTTTATTTGTCTGACTGTTGTTCAATTTGTGTTTTGTATGTATATAATCCTACAAACTTGTTCAGGTTCAATTGTGCATTCCTGGAGTTGGTCTGTTGCATAGAAAGATTTAAATGAGTCTTGGATTGTAACATGGTTCATTGCTAATATCGCTTAGGCAACCGTGCCCACGCCCTTGTAACTCCCACCTGAAGAAAATGGCAATGGCTGTTGAAACTGTGTGATTATTTAATAAACAAGCTAAGTATAGATACCTGTCTGTGGTATCTTGCATAGGCTCCAAAACACGTTCTTAATCCTTATCTGCACCTTCACTAAGTGCAGCATAGCACGCTGAAGTGCTCTTTTAGTTTAACAGCCCGGCGGGGTGACAGGTTTAAATTCACATCCGGCTGGGGTTGCACATCAACCCAGAAGGTGCCCTTGTTGTAACAATGTGAGCCAAATGTTCAAGCAACCAACCAACCCCAAGTCCACTAAAAAGGCATGACCGCGAGCAACCCCAGTGGTATACCTAAAAAGAGCTAAATCTGCATCCCCCCTCCCGGAGCTGCCTCTTTATCCACACCCCCCTAATTCCCCGGCCAGTTTTCCTCCCCAAGCTGACCCCCCGGCCTAGAGCTGCCGGCCCCCACCCCATCCCCCAAGGGGAGTAATGCCTCACCCCTCCACCTCTGATATTTCAGCGACTTGGGAGTGGGCTTTACTGTGGTAAAGATGGATTTAAGCTTTTTTATTTTTAAGAAAAGATGATGTGTTCAGGAGGTGGAGGGCTGAGGGGAAGGAAGACAAGGCTCATAAGTGGAGAAAGAAGCAGATTTCTCCTTTCAGATGTATTACAACGTATTTCTTTATATTTCTCAAGCTTTGGTAACAAGGACAGTGACATCTGCATGTGTCAGGTTTCTACCTTCTTTCCAGCAGGGATGTTGGTGTGCTTTACTTTTGGCATTATACCAGATCAGCTGCCTGCAGCCATCATACGCACATGAGTACTCGTCATCCCCGATGCCGTATCCTTCCTATACACAGAGCAGAATGTGAAACAGATCGTACCAGTACTGTACCAGGTAGAAGGCATGTTGTCTGTTCTACTGCAATCTACAGTCAATCATCATCTTCTCAGGCTGCGCTAGAATCCGTATCACCAAGACACAGTACTAATCAGTGAATTGATTTAGACATTGTATTAGTGGCTGCAGTTCCACTCACATAGGTGAGGTTGACATTACCTGCACCGTCCACCTCTACATGGCCTGAGAGTCACACGCAGGGTTTGTCAATCAAACCCATGAAGGCGCGGCTAAAGCAGCGGAGTCAGACCAGTCCTGATGAGTAAAGGTTTCACTGGACAAGTGAGTACATTGCAGATTTAAGTCTCGCACAGGGACCAAAAAGGAAAAAAAAAATATCCACCAGTATGGTGGACTGGACAGACATGTTCAGTATACGTGAATGATGAAGAAATGGAAATAAAATGTAAAAACAAAAAAAAATTGGATTTATTAAGTCTCAAGTGTGAGTGTCCCACGCAGATATCCCTGCACGTACAGCCCCGGCTATCAGGGAGGTTAACTTGTCTGAGGAATAATCTACTGTGTTGAAGGCACCTGGACAAATCATCAAGATCCACTGTTGGCAGCTTCCATTGCAATTACCAACCTGCTCCCCCTTCCTCCATCTGAGGAAGCACAAGCGACATGTGCATTTCAGCTCTTGGGATCTTGTACACCACTGACCATCACAACAGGACAATGTCTTAGTATGGGTGAGGACACCTTTTATCATGGCATGACGTGATAAGAGTTTCTATTCTCAGTAGGCTGCCAGGCACATATGCCCTTTCATTAGTTGATGCCCTCTATATGCTGCTATACGATTTTCTCCCTGAATCGGGCATTAGATGTAAATGAGTTAGTCTTATAGAATAGGTCTGTCTTGGGAGATATTATTTCTTTATCACTGTTCCTTATGGGCGGTGTGGGTATATTTGGAGCCCTCCATTTACAACAATTGATATATACTTCTATCCACAGTAAGAAAAAATAGCCGCACTCACCACTGTTGCGATCTTCAATTCTTTAATGCATAATCATATGTCCACTTCTGGACGACAAAGCAGGGGAGGGGAGTGCGGGGAACGGAACCCCCCACCCCCTGCAACCCTCTCCCCTGCTTTGTGGTCCAGAAGTGGACATATGATTATGGATTAAAGAATTGAAGATCGCAACAGTGGTGAGTGCGGCTATTTTTTCTTACTGTGGATAGACATTTATGCTTTTGAATTGCCTGCACCACACTCTGTACACCTGCAACTGAAGTCACAAGAGTGACAGGGTGGAACCTGTGAGAGAGGTTCAGGTGCCCAGTGATTGTCTTATGATTTTGCAAATGATATATACTTTTAGTTGATATTTTATATTTACATGTGTAATGTTTATATATTAATAAAATTATTATTTTTATATGAATACAGCACTCCATAGTTTTTTCTATGCACCAGTGTAAATACTATACCAATAACATCCCAGATGTACTCCATGGGAGACAAGTCCGTGCACGCTGCCGCAATGGTAGCACATTTAGGGCATGCATGCACACAGTTAGGACGAGCTCCTGGTTGTCATGGTGAAAAATGTCTCTCGAGACACCGGTGAAACGGCCACACCACTGGTTCCAGTAGTGAACTGTTTTGTACTGCAAATTAAACTGGACGTTACATGCAAAGGCGTCGTACATGGACTCTACAACCATAAAAGGTGATTACATGACATTGAGCTACGAGCCAGACGTCTGGTTACAAGTGTCTATTGACCTCAAAGGCGATCATGGTGGAGGGCAAGACGACAATGGAGGTCTGTCCTCTTCAGGAATGAGTCCTGCTTTTGTCTTGGAACCAATGATAGCCGAAGATTGGTCTGGAGACTACGTCGGCAACACCATGAAGAGACCTTCAGGAGTGAATTTCACACCAATCTTCCTCCATTTATAATATGGGGCTGCATTATGTACGGTGGACCTACCACTTAAGCTTTCATTCTAGATGCACTAACAGCTCAGTGTTACAATAATTTTGTGATAGAGCCAATGGTGCAGCCATTTATCAAGAGTCCAAAGAGCCATTTTTCAACTTTACACTACCAGGCTGCAATGTTGGTCATCCTACTGTGAGCCACCCTGTGTGGTCTAAATGTGCAACCACAGCATCCCCAGACTTATCTCCCATCGATCACATCTGGGATTTAACTGATCTGCAATTATAAAGGCAGCTGCCAACAGCAGATCTTGATGATTTGCTAAGTGCATCAAGTACAGCAGAACATTCCTCAGTTGCACTGGCGGACACACACAGAAAAGAGCCCCTGTGCAAGAATCTGTAAAGGGGCCCTTTTGCAATCCCATAGCTCATCAGATTGCACAATGCCACTTGACTTGGAAGTGGAAATGAGCCCCTGTGCAGCTGCACAAGCAGCACCAATGATATGTCCACCCCTGCTCAGATGACCATTATTAAGCTCATTGATAGCAACCAAGGCTGTAAGGCTGGCTTCACACTACGGCTAGGATCTGATCCGTGGCTGTTCGCTTGAGGCAGACAGCCGCGGACCGGATCAGCACACAGAACTGGAGGGCTAATTTGCCCTCTGGTCTGGTGTGCGCCGCACGCAGCTGCCGCCGCTGAAAGGTCAGGACCGTGGCTCACGGGGAGCTAGCCCCGGTCCTGAACTGTCAGGAGGGGTCGGCACTGAGCTTCAGCACCATGGAGCTGTCCCCTCTGACAGATCAGGAACGCGGCTCACTCCTTGCGGGCCGTGGTCCCGAGTTATCAGCGGCGGCAGCTGCACACCGGACCGGAGGGCAAATTAGCCCTCCAGTTCTGTGTGCTGATCTGGTCCGCGGCTGTCCGCCTCAAGCGGATAGCCACAGATCGGATCCAAGCCGTAGTGTGAAGCCGGCCCAAGTGCATGGTGCTGCTCTGCAGGTGATGATCATACTTGAGGGAACCAACCACCAGGATTTAACAACCTGTAAAATAGTGCAGCAGGTGATTGACGTGTGCAGCATCACATCACCATTTGGAGTTTTTGCATTTCTCCCGTGTCATGTTTTCCTGCTGCAAGCCGAATCCCCTCCCTCTCATCCAGACTCATCCAAGAGGTAGAAAGACAATCCCACAGGGAAAGGAATCAAACAAAAACAAACTAATAGTGATGTCATGCTGCACACCTCAATCACCTGATGCACCGATTCTCAGGTGGGTAAATCTTGGTGGTCTGTTCCCTTTAAACAAAAACACAACTCCACACACAAGTTTTTCAGTATTCTAACCTCCCCTGAAAAAAAAAATAAAAAGCAATCAGAAGGTCATCTGTACCCGAAAAAAAAAAAAAATGGACCAAAAACAACAACAGTTCACCCTGTAAAAAGCAAATCCGCAAAAGTATTTGCAGCTGAAGAGCCCATCTCCACATAGACGGAGTCACTCACGTGATTGAGGAACTTGCTGTCTTTGGTCGCCCATCCGATCTGCATAACTCCAGAGGTGACGACTGTTACTTCATAATACCAAACGCCAGAGTCCACACAGAACGTGCAGCGAACACTCTCGAAGGAGGAGGCATCACACCGGGCCTACAGAAAAGGGAACATATCTTAAGAAGCTGAGAAAAGAAATTAAAATATTACATTTAGAGACTTCTGTGTCCAAAGGCCTCATCCAATCATTAGAAGCTGCAGTTTTAGTGAAATTAGAGTCCATGGGAGTAAAACACACTAGGACCGGGCTGTCAGTAAAAAAAATAAATAAAAACAATTGGAAAACAGCAGAACCTGAAAAAAGCCTACCAAGGTGTAAACTGCTTAATGACGTCATCACCCTTTATAGAGGTAGGATTGACCAGACTGTCTATGATTAGGAGGAATATCACCCTTACTTCTAATCCATACGGGGAGATCTTTAGGTACTCGCTCACATCGTTGCTGTTCAGCATGGCGTTGATGGGCGCTAGATCCGCCTTCTCGTATGTTAGTTGTCGCCTTCTTTCAGAACTGCAACAGAAACAGGAGATGGTAGACGATAGATAACGAGAGGAGGAGGAGGAGGAGAACGCCCACTGATAGGGGAGCAGACACTTACATAAATTGTCTAGACTCCACTGGGCACAGAAGCCCACCTGACGCTTTAAGAAGTCCCCATTATTTGTCCACGTCTCAAGCAGGAGAAGACGATCGCTTATCCGAGACTCTGAAACTGTCATTTTATTCTCACCTAAAAGAATGACGAAAGGAGAAATGAGAGATAATATTATCATCATTATTATTATTAGAGACCACAAATAAAAATGATCACATCCATCCTCCCAAAACTTCACTTCTTACTTGTTTGTGAAAACTTTTCCAGCGCAATAAGTGCAAACAGCGTGACCATGGGATGAAACCTGAAATTCTAGATCAGAGAAGACAACACTTAACAAATGACATGACAGTAAACTCGCTCTTAAAGGGATTGTACAGGACCTTTACATGCAGCACGACCACTATTCATCCGTCTGTAGTTCCGGCAGCAGTAGGACAAAGAGCGCCATCCACCGTGCGGTGGACGTTCTCAGGTACTGCGGCTCAGCTCTCATAAACTTTAAAGGGAACCTGTCACCTGGATCTAGCCCTCTCTGCTATTACACTAGCTTTCCCTGCACCTTCTTAGCTGTTCCCTAACCATCCCTCTCTGAAATAAAAGGGGCCCTATAACGACTTAGAAAAATGAATCAGAACTTACATATGGCCCCCATGTAGGAGACTGGAAAGGCGGCCTCCGTGCTCCATGAATCCCTCCTTGTGGTGTCCAAGCTTGCCCCGCTGGGCGTCATCCTTCTTGCTGGTTTTGCCGCCTCCATTTGGAATCTCCCGCCCCCTCAGCCAGTGTAATGCCCGAGCCGAAACATCATATCCGGCCCGATGCATTGTGGGCCAGATCACGTGATCAGCTCGGCTCTGTGCATGCCCATAATGCGCCGGGCCGATCAGGCCCATAATGCGCCGTGTATGATGTTCCGGCCTGGGCATTACACTGGCTGAGGGGGCGTAGATGCCAAACAGACGGCAAAGCAGCAAGAGGGATGACGCCCAATGGGGCATGCTTGGACACCTCAAGGAGGGATTCATGGAGCCCACCTTTCCAGTCTTCTACATGGGGACCATATGCAAGTTTAAATTCATTTTTCTAAATCATTATAGAGCCCCTTTAGCTCAGAGAGGGATGTTTAGGGAACAGCTAGGAAGGTGCAGAGTCAGCTAGTGATAGCAGAGAGAGCTAGATCCAGGTGACAGGTTCCCTTTAATGGCAGATCCCCAGCACAGCTCCAATGAGCACCAATAATATGTAGTGATACACCACAATGTCATCCTCGCACCTCATTGCTGGACACAAAGTATCTGTGATGAGAACTCACCAGACTTTCTAACAAGTACTCCAAAATCCCAGGACTAAGCAGAGAGATACTAGCGGGACCTAAAAAAAAAAAAAAAAAAAAAAAAATAGATAAAAATTAAAAATCATGTGTTGTAATCTACTAGTTCCCTTCACCAATCTGCCTCCGGTCTCCAGCTCTTTTCCACATTTTGGTTGTTGCCTATGGTGGTGCAGAAGGGGGGAGGGGGACTAGTCAGTTACTGAGTCTATACGTTTATTTTTTGATAAATTAGTGTATCAGCAGCTCGCACCTACAAATCGCTGACAATCCTGTACGGCCATGGAAACTTGTCAATTACCTGCCCCTTCCCTCCCTTTCACTTTAAAACAAAGCTCAATTCAGGTCTAACCCCTCTGGGCCAGATTTTAATTTCTTTGGTAATTGATCACCTTCTCCCAGAGTCATACATATTCGTTTATTCCGTCTGCACTGCCGCTCTTAATCTTTTGCTCAGTCTTTATGGGAGTTTATTGTGCAGTAAAATTGACCTGGCAACAAGATTCTTCAAGTCAGTATGAATACAGCCATACCGAATATCTAGGTTTTTTTTTTAGCTATTAGTCGTGAAATAACATTGTAAGGCTGAGCTCACATGTCCGGTACTGGTCTTGTAGATTGGATCCAGCAGCGAAGACTTTTTTTATCCGTCTTGAAAAAAATTGATTTCTGCGCATCAGTTTTTTTAAATTGGATCCGGTAACTGATCGCTGTTTATCTTCCATTTGAAATGATCCACTTTGAGGAAAAATTAATCCTTTATGGCCACTTTACACGTGCTACATTTCTAGCTTATCCACAGGTAACTTACTGGCTGCAGTGAATCATGGAGACAAGGTTCTATCTTGTTGCTGTGTACAAATGGAACTATGTCTCCATGATTTCACTGCAGCCATTAAGTTACCTGTGGATAAGCTAGAAATGTAGCCGCATGTAAAGTGGCCATTACAAATAAAAGAAAAAACGGCAATCCGTTACCAGATCCGTTCTCCATAGACTCAAATTTTACATGGATGCGACAGAAATCAATTTTTTCAAAACAGACAAATAAAGTTGTGTTTGCTGAACAGATTGTGCCAGATCCGATCGACCAGACGATTACTGGACGTGTGACCTCAGCCTAAGTGGGTCGCTGTTTTCTTGTTCAAATGTGTTTATTAGGTTTTAGAACACATGTTCAAATAACATAACTTTTAAATACAAGTGCATGTAACTGTTGCAAGATATTTATACAAGAGAATTACATAAAATGATTTAACCTTATGCAATCAATGATTGATCATATTAGGTATCGTTAAAGTTCGCATCACAATTAGTTATGTTTGCATGTAGATTGTGTTTAACTATTCCATTCAAGATAGATTTATAACAGTTTTACAGAAGAAAAACATAAATAAGTGGAGGGGGGAAAACAGACAACATAAAAGGAACTTACATCCTAATAATACCTTTTTTTGTAAATCAAACTAACACTTTCTGTTCACATCCCAAATTCTTACAAGTAGCACCATATCCCAAGTTTCAAAATGCATTCAGATAGTATATTGAATAAAGTAATAGAAAACTGAATTAGTCCTTACCGGTAATTCCTTTTCTTGGAGCCTTCCACGACAGCATTGGAGGAATACCACCGATACTCCTCAGGGTGGGACTATTGCCTGTAGGACTTTCCTACCAAAGGACAGATCCCGACTGAAGGACAGATCAAACCTATAGTGGCGAGAAAACATGAGGAGAGACTACCACGTAGGCGCTCTGCAAATCAGCTCAGATGAAGCTCCAGCCTGCTCCACCCAGGACGTAGAAGCAGCCCGAGTTGAAGGAGGCTCCAACCCCACCGGAGGAGCAAGGACCGGAGCGACGTAGGCCTCACAGATCACCTTCGTGATCCAGGAAGCGATGGTAGCCTAGGAAGTCTTCTTCCCTGTATATTTCCCAAATTGCTGAACAAAACAGGTTCTGATCTAACCTCCAGGAAGCGGTCTCTCGGAGGTAGTGGAGGACAGTCCGACGAACATCGAAGGAGTGAAACACCGGCCTCAGCCGTATTAGCAGGAGGATTGACAAAATGAAGGCAGACCCACATCCTGGGACCGATGGAAAGCCGACAACTTTTGGAAGAATAGATTAATGCAACCGAAGTGTAATGCGAACAACGGACACCACGAGGCACGGAGTCCGGACAGAGTGCCTGCAGTTCTCCAACTCTGGAGCAGAAGTGAAGGCCACCAAAAACGCCACCTTGTGAGAGAGACGTAAGGGATGCAGCCGACAAGGGTGCAAAGGGACTACGAGAAAACCCGTGGAGAACAATCTGCAAATCCCAGGGAGGGACAGAAGACCGAACCGGGGACACCACCCCCAAGTAGAAGTAAAAAAACCTTGAGCCATCAATGGGAAGCAAGATCCTGGGCAAAACTGCCCCAAGTGCCGACGCCTGGACTTAAAGAGTGCTCGGCCGAAGCCCCAAATCTAAGCCACGCTGCCAAAAACCGAAGAGTTGGGCCACAATAGGATGATGCATGACCGGGTTGGAAGGAGTACACCAGGACAGGAACCGATTCCAGCCCTCCTGTAAATAGCGTGCGACACAGGCAGCCTGCCCTGCCGAAGCATGCAGATCACTGCCTGGGAGAGACCCTTGGTCCTCAGGATCCCGGCCGCAACAGCCAGGCCGCCAGATAGAGCCACTGAAGGCTCGGGTGAAAGAGGACCCTGGGACAGAAGGTCGAGACAGTGGGGCAACGTAATCAGTCCCCCCAGGACCAGGTCTCGGATGGCGTCGTACCACGCCCGTTTGGGCCACAGGGGAGCCACCAGGATAGTCGACACCCCCTCCGCCAGAATCTTTTGCAACGCCTTGGGAGTAGCGGGATTGGAGGAAAGGCATACACCAAACAGAAGGCCCAGGGATGGGCAAAGGCGTCCAGCCCCCCCCCAGGGAGAAAAAAAGGGCGGCATCTTTGTATTAGAGCCCGAAGTGAACAGGTCGATCGAAGGGACAACCCACCTGTCCGTAAGAGAGAGAAATACATCCGGATGGAGGCATCCATACTCCTGGGTGGACCTCTGTGCAGCTCAAGAAATCTGCCTGTACATTGGCCATTCCCTTCAGATGAACTGCTGAGGAGAGAGAGATGGCGTACTGCCCACGAAAAGATCAGTCTTGCCAGCCCCTGCAAGTGTAAGCCTCGAGTACCGCAAGAAGGCAACCGTAGTCACGTTGTCCGCCAGGATCTTGACATGATGACCCTGGAGAACGTGAGCTGACCAGGAAGCGCTTCTTCCACTGCCAGAAGTTCCCGGAAGTTTGAAGACTGGCGACTGACCGAGCGACTCCAAATCCACTGGAACGGTGTGCGATCCACCACCGCGTCCCAACCGGAACTGCTGGCAGCAGTGGGAACGGAGGTCACAGGAGCCTGCAGCCAGGCCACCCTCGTCCGAAGGAGTCCGGGAATTCATCCAGGAAAGCGAGGTGACCATCCGCCCCGGGATCCGGACCCGCAAATTTAAGGAATCCTGACGCCTGACCCAGGAACTCAGTATGTGTTCCCGGAGCAGACTGGAAGGAGCCTGAGTCCATGCTACCGACTGAATGCAGGCCGACATGGCCTCTAACAGGGATATTGCTTCCCGCAAGGAGGGCGACCTCCTTGCCCAGAAGCAGGTCAGATGCACGCAGCGCAGAAGCTGATGTGCCGCAGGAAGGAACGAGGTCTGGAGGAGGCCAGCAAGACTCCCAAAAATTGACGACGGGTTGCCGGCACCCGTTCCGATTCCAAAGATTGGGCACCCACCCCAGAGACTGAAGAATCTCCAACATTTGGAGACCAGGGTGCGCAGAACCACTACCGAAGGAGCAACCACCAACATGTCGCCTAAATAGGGAAGCACACATATCCTCTGGGTCTGGATGAATGTGATCACTTTCCCCAAGAGTTTGGTAAACTCTGGGGCCTACGAAAACCCGAAGGGCAGCACATTAAACCGATAATGGACCGTCCCCCTGTCCCCGGAGATTGCGAATCGCAGAAAGCGCTTGTGGGACGGGCGAATGGGGACATGATAATACGCTTCTGGAGGTCCACAAATCCTGGAGCAACGCCCCTGGCCCTCCTCTCCAGGAGGAACCGGGGACCCCACACCCGAATCCAACAGGTCTCGCAGACCCGACAAGAAAAAATGTGCGAGAGTCCCCCTGAGGAAGCGAGGGGACTCGAAGACACGGAGGGGCTGGCTTTCGAATTCCAAGTGCAGACCTTCCCAAATGGTCGAGAGGATCCAAGGGCACGAGGAGATTGCTTGCCACTGTGGCAGAAATCGCAGGAGCTGCCCCGCAATGGGGAAGGCGGCATTGTTTAGGGGGCGGCTGGTGATGCCGCTGCTGGGGGAGCAAGATATTACGGGTCTTGGCCCCTTTCTGGAATGCCCAGCGACCAGACTTACCCTCCCCTTTAGACTGGGAAGGTTGGCTGCGCTCAGGCCGAAAGGACTGCCTCCGAAAGGGCTTCAATACCAGGAGACCCATTTTCCGGTCTGACACCTTTCCCAGGATGTCATCCAATGCCGGACCAAAGAAAAAAGACCTTTGAAAGGGGAGGCCACACAGCTGGAGCTTAGACGTGACCTACCCATTCCACAAAGTAAGCCACACTGCCCTGTGAGCGGTGTTAGCCAACACTGCGCACCTGGCGCCAATGCAGATCGACTCAGTAGAGGCTTCGGTCAGGAAGCCCTAGCACGTCTCAGAAGTGGAATGGAGTCCAAAGCTCCTCCCTGGGAGTACCCTGCAGGAGAATTCTTCCAGCTGGGTGATCCACTTCAAGAGAGACTTGGTTAAAAGCCTCGCCCAACGGCTAGTGGCCCACAGTCGCCAGAACACGGCCTGCCAGGGGACTAGCCTGCAGCCATCATGTGTCTTGGATGATGTACAGCTTAGGATTGAACCCACAGCCATGGCTAGGTATGAGTCATGGTGCAGGTGATTAACTGCTACATGGTTGCTGCCAGAGCAGCCCCACACATGTAGAGAAAATGTTCACCTTTAAAGACATAGCTGCCGCCTCCCAGGAGTTTTTGAGGACACACTCCATCTTACGATCGAGGGGGTCCTTCAACTGGGAGGAATCTTCAAAAGGCAACGCGGACTTATATGCTACCTTGGCCACCTGGATGTCCACCTTCAGGAACTCCAGACAAAGTCAGCACCCTCCAGTCCACTCGGATGGGGTGAGCAGCCGATGTTTTGAAGACTCCCACTCCCGGCGGATGAGAACCCGGATGACCTCATGGACAGGGAAGCCCAACTGCCACTTAGCCTTTAGGCCTCTGAACATTTAGTCCCTGCACAAAGAAGGGAGATCCACCACCTCTACTCCCATGGTACTGTGGACAGTGTCCACCAATTCACCCATGAACTCCGTGGAAAAATAGTAGTGTCCAGATTCTCGAGTCTGGACAGAGACAACAGAGGCAATATCCTCGCCGTCCTCTGATGCTGAGCTCTGGCCAGCCTCCATGAGATCCACAGAGTCACAATCCTGGAGCTTCCTCTCTTCGGAGGGGAAGGCCTGGAGCTGCAGCAAAAACCGGCAGTGCCGAGATTGAAGCCTGCACCTCTTCCCTAATGGATTGGAGCTCCTCAAGCAGGGATGGGGAGTCCATCCTGACAACACTGTCAGTCATGGCCGACACCTTTTTGTAGGAAGGGGAAGTTCGTGCCGCAGCCACATTTCCTGGACGGGATTTTACTCCCTTTCACAGGTGGCCCTTGTCTCCCTATAGAAAAAAAAGGGAAGAGAAAGGGGGTCCCAGTGGAGTGCAGGGCATAAATAACTCTTCCCCTTGTGACCACCCCCAGGAACACTTACATGAGCTGGGGGAACGCTGGGCTCTGCAGAAGCAGAGGTGGAAGCCTATCACCCTCCATGTTTCAGGAATCAGCCTTACCTGGGTGTAGCTTCCGGCGGGTACTTGTCCAGAAGTACCGTGCCCCCAACGAGGAACACCTGTTCCCTCCCTCCTCCTGGTCACCGGCCGCGGGCAGTAGCGCGCGATAGGCCTGCTGGGTTCCCTGGAGCCGTGCCCAGTCTGTACAGGAGCCACTGCCCGAAACAGGAAGTGCCCCGCCCGAAACAGGAAGTTCCAGGAACCTCTGATGCATGCCCCAGGGACCGCAGCTGGAGGAGGGAGACGCCGGAGAGCTGAAAAGGCCTCCGGCGCTGCAATACACAGCCTGCTTTGCCCTGTAGGACGCAGGAAGGCCGGATGGTCCCAACATGGGAGCCCCGAGAAGGAGGAGGAGGCCGCCCCCGACGTCCATCCTGGCCCGGCTGTAAGTACACCCCAATGCTGCCTCTGCCGGCCTGACAGCACTGGAACCTCTCCATGCCCCAAGGGGGACAGGAAGACACTGGAGTACTGAGGAAGGGAAGGGGCTTTTAACCTCTCTGTGTTCCTGTCCCCCAATAGGGCGTGGACGACATCCTCCAATGCTGTCGTGGAAGGCGAATGGAGAAATACAGCGTTATTGAAAATGAAATCAAAAATCGTAATGTCACAACTTTAATGGGTTATCAGGGGATTAAGTTTGGCATAAAGCTATGCAACCAAATTTCCCATTTAAATTTATATTTACCGTATATAACTTGTGTATAAGCCGAGTTTTTCAGCCCAATAATTGGGCTGAAAAGTCCCCCCTTGGCTTATACACGGGTCAATACGGTACATGGTGTGGTGGCTGTGGTGGGGGCTGTGTCCGGGGCTGGGGAGGCTGCTGTAAGAGCGCCCCGTCACGTGGGGCCGCTCATTATGTATGCACTGCTTCCCCCTGTCAATCAGCGGCAGGGGGAAGCAGTGCATATCTGCATATATGGCCCCCAAATGCTGGCACTCGCCCCCTCCATTGTAAGGACCCCCCCTGCTGCTTAACTCACCATCCTGGTCTTCTGCACCGCGCCGGTCTTCCGTGCTCTGTCCTCCATGCTCCAGTCCTCGGCAGCATCCGGGGTCATGCGACTGGCCGGTCGAATGACGTCGACGTTACTGCGACGGCCGGGGACCCCGGATGCAGCCAAGGACGGGAGCATGGAGGACAGAGCACGGAAGACCGGCGCGGGGCAGAAGACCAGGGATGGCAATTAAGCAGCAGGGGGGGGCCTTACATCGGAGGGGGCGAGTGCCAGCATTTGGGGGCCTGTATACCACTGGGGCTGCTATACACCACACCACTGGGGCTGCTGTATATACTGCTGGGGCCTGTATACCACTGGGGCTGCTGTATATACTGTTGGGGCCTGTATATACCACTGGGGAGGCTGCTGTATACCACTGGGGCTGCTGTATATACTGCTGGGGCCTGTATATACCACTGGGGAGACTGCTGTAATACTGCTGGGGTCTGTATTTACCACTGGGGAGACTGCTGTAATACTGCTGGGGTCTGTATATACCACTGGGGAGACTGCTGTAATACTGCTGGGGTCTGTATATACCACTGGGGAGGCTGCTGTAATACTGCTGGGGCCTGTATGTACCACTGTGGAGGCTGCTGTATACTACCACTGGGGAGGCCTGTATACCACACTGCTGGGGGCTGTAAACCTGTGCTGGGGTCCACCCTCGGCTTATACACGAGTCAATAGGTTTTCCCAGGTTTTGGGGGCAAAAGTAGGGGGGGGGTCGGCTTATACACGAGTGTATACGGTATTCAAGTTCTTCTGTCTAAGGGCTATGTTGTATTCATAGACATTGTGGACAGAGGCTCTGTCTATTACATCTGCTATGGTTGGGACTTCAACTTGCTTCCATCGTGAAGCTATCAGCAATTTAGTTGTTATTAAAATGTGGCAAATTATATGTCTAAGGTTGTTGGGAAAAGCATCTATACCCAACAGCAGAAGAACTAGTTGTGGATTGAGGGAAACTCGTAAACTAGTGAGGCTCTTGATAAGTTTTCCTACCTCTGCCCAGAGATTATTTAGTTTGGGACACCCCCAGAAGATATGTGAGAGTCCCCACCCTCCCGCATCCCCTCCAACAGTCGGATGATGTTGATGGAGAAATTTGGTGGATCCTCTCCAGTGTCCAGTACCATCTAGACAGGATCTTATAGTGGGACTCATGTAGGAAAGCACACAACGTGTTCGAGTAAATGATGTCTAGAGATTTAGAAAGTTGAGATATGTCTATCTGAACTTGGAGTTCTTTTTCGGTCGCTGTTTTCTAAGACTCAGCTTTTATATTTTTGTGCCATTGATGGAGCTCAGTGGTTTGTTTCTCTTAGTGCTGAGATGTTATTTCCATCTGTGCCATTTTGCTGTCTATATGTCCTATTGATCACAGTGTATTACATTTGGGGGGAAACAGCAGCAACTGAAATACAGCAAATCTGGTGTTTTGTCTTCGACAATCATCGCATGCCTTAAAGTATTGGGAAAAGGGTGATGTAAATTTTTACAATAAAAAAAATTACCGTACTTTTTTTTTTTGTTCATCTCTATGAGTCTTTAACCTGTGATTTTCAGGTTGTTTATATGATATACTGCTATAACACAGTATACATAGAGGAGAACTAAGATCGAGGTGACGGAGCCTTCAGTCGCCCCTGCTGGACAAAGTAACACAATGGACCCAGACAGTGAGTGGCCCTAAATCAACTGAGAAGAGCTCAGAAAAAGACAAAATAAAACAGTTGTAAACTCTCCTGTCACATCTTCAGAGCGAGCTCACCGACATATTCTCAGGTTACTCATTCTGCAGCCAGCAATGATAATGTAGCACAGAGACATGTCTGTCCCATCTTCTTACATACCAGTCCATGACAGGGAAATAGGACAAGTAATTGGAAGATTAAGCTGTAGTTAGGGGATTTCATGAGGAGATAAACACTCACCTGCCAATTTCTCCGCCAAGCATCCTAAAACCGCGGTGGTGTTGCGGTGCTTGGCAGGATTACTGGAGTCTTGGAGTGCTGTGGACGCACTTAGACTTAATTTTTCGGTCAGCTTCTGTAGGGCGTCCTGTAAAGATATATCACCTGAAGATCAGTAATGATTCCCTCTGGAGACTGAGCAGATGCATCACGTTTCTCAATAACGGGGCTGGGCCACATGAGAGGAGATAAGCCACTGATCACTGGGGGCCCCACTGCCAAGCCCCCACAGTTCACGAGAACAGGGATAAGCCACTAATTGCTGGGGGTACCACCACTGAGACCCCCCCACAGGTCATGAGAACAGGGATATGCCACTGATCATTGGGGGTTCCACTGCCTAGACTCCCCACAGGTCACGAGAACAGGGATAAGCCACTGATCACTGGGGTCCCACTGCTGAGACCCCCACAGTTCACAAGAACATGGATAAGCCACGGATCACTGGGTCCCACTGAGACCCCACAGTTCACAAGAACAGGGATAAGCCACTGATCGCTGGGTCCCACTGCAGAGACTTCCCCCACAGCTCACAAGAACAGGGTCCCACATGCAATATCTGAAAGCAGACAGAAGATACAAAGCACCGGTACCGCAGCCAGACTCTGGTGACATGGGACCCAAATCTTATGATCTGAGTGGGAAGGGAATGAGAAGGGGGACCCCAACAATCAGCAACTGATTCCGCCACCTAGACTGATGAGAAGATGTCAGTGTGGAACAATGGAAGCTAAAAACACTACAAAGATCAGCGCATCTTTCTAGGAACAATGGATGGCAGCTCCATGTCTTAAAGAGATCCTGTCATCCCCCCCCTGGCGTTTTCCAAAGTGAAAGCACCACCAAGTGCAGTGTGTATGCTGCATTCAGGGAAAGTGTGTACCAGGTCTATACCCCCCCTGTAAACCCCAAAAAAAAAAAAAAAAAAAAAAAAAAAAAAAAAAAAAAACCACTTTGGAAAGTTTAAAGTTAAGAAGTGCGAGTGGCTTATCTGATTATGCCGTGCTCGCTGTCAGCCCGGTCCTCCCCACCTCCCGCCTGTGTGTGTGTCTGGGTGTGGAGCCGAAGAGGAGGGTAGACCCACATAGAGGAGGTGGAACACAGGCAGGAGGCGGGGAGGACCAGGCTGACAGCGAGCTCGACATAATCAGATAAGCCCCTCAGACCTCAGAACTCCAAAGTTTACAAAGTGTTTTTGTCAGGTTACGGGGTGGGGTAGCTCAGTTCGGACGCTCGGTTCCCTGTGCTACTTTTATTAAGGTGATTTATACGGAGCTGTGAATAATCAGATGACTCATACTTTTGTTGGCAGCGGACATTCATCCAGGAGCAACGTGATGACGGCCGGACCCAGTGGATCTTCTAATGGAATGACTCTGATGAGGGACTGCACCACGTCTAGCCAGCCATTATCTAAAGCAGAAAACACAAGCAACGGTGAAGGAACACAGGAGACGCCAAACACCCAACTGCAGAAAGAACAACCACCCCCATCGGGTTCAGGATATGACGCAGGGGTTCATCCACGTCTTACATTATCTTTAGGATAAACCATTCTATTACATCAGTGGCGGTCCAACTCTCGGCAGCGGTTTGAAGATCCATTTACAGCAAATCATTATCATGACTATTCCTTGGAGCGCTAGTGTTACAATCCTTCTGGGTAAACTGGCTGCTGAGCTCCCAGCAAACAGGCAAAGTGCTTGTTTGTCAGGTGAAATGATCTCTTGGTCGGCACATTCTCGGCAGCACATCACTATCTAAACAGGACCTGGGCATCTGAAAACAATGGCAGCATGTGAGCAGTGAACAATTACTGAGTGCTCAGCGAGCATCTGAAGTGCTGTCTGCCTGTGTAATCAGGATATTAAAACGTCCGCCGGCTGGGAGACTAGCAGATGATCGCCGGCTCCTTAACGCTGCAGGTGTAACCAGAGCCCAGAGGTGCAGAGCGTCCGACCCCAACCATCTAATAAGGACAGGTCAGCAGTTTAACAACTAGAAAACCCTTAAAGAAGTTGTCCGACCCTGAAATCAAAACTTTTTTTTTAAGCTAATCTGAGCTGCATTGTTATATACAACACCCCTAGAAAAAAAAATTAAAAAAAAGTTTGTTTCTAAATTTGTTTCCTCCTGAATTCTCACTTGATTCCTAGAACACACTTTGTTTACCTGTGGCTCAACCAAACTGACAGTATGTCACTGAGCTTGGTTGCCTAATTCACAGCCACAGCTGATCCCACCCAGCCTCAGTGCCCAGCACCGCCCACTGCACACTCATTGGCTGTCAGTAAGCTAATCTATATCATCATTCCAGCATTGTACATAACACAGTGATCCTGTGTCCTGCATTCACATTCTCTGCAGTCAGTGATGCTTGCTCAATGCTGTGTTCCCTGACAATATTACAGTTTCCTCCCGGTGCTGCTAGCAGTAAATCCAGCAGCAGATGGATTAATATCTCCCGACATCGCTGAAATCACTGGGAGAGGAGGAATCATTGAAGTGTCTGGGGAACACAGCGTCCAGCAGAAGTGATAGTGCAGCGAAGGAGACATTAGGTGATAAGAGCCACAGCTCACAGAGCCCCTTCCCCCCCAGATAGCCAATTGTCCGGGAGCTGCTGGGTGTCCCTGCATACAACCTCCAACAGCTCCTCGCTACTCAGAGTCAGCAGGCATTAGCTGAGTTAGTAGGAGGGGGCCGGCTGCTGTCACTCAGTGACTTTAGCTGTGATGCTGTGTACAGGGCGGGGGATAAGCTCCAGCTCTGGTGTCCAAACGTGACATCACAGGAACCAGCAAATTCACTGCAGGAGAGGTCACGTGTCATTACCTGGCTGAGAGAGAAGGGCTTAAGCCCCAGTCACACATAACGATATCGTTAGAGAGATCGTTGTAACTGTGACGTTACAACGATCTCCCCAGCGATGTCGCTATGTGTGACACTTTGCAGCGATCAGGCCCCTGCTGTGAGGTCGCTGATCGTTGCAAAGTGCTGCGGGTCATTTTTTGATCGTTGGTTTCCCGCTGGTCAGCACGCATCGCTGCGTGTGACCGCGAGACACCAGCGATCTGTGACCTCACAGGGCTGGTTACTATGGTAAACACCGGGTATCCAGGCAGCGCGCGCTGCCTAGATACCCGGCATTTACCATGGTTACCAGCGTCCTCCCTGCTTAGCACTGCCTGTAAGCATGGAGAACGCTGGTAACTATGATAAACAGCGCGTATCCAGGCAGCGCGCACTGCCTGGATACGCGCTGTTTATCATAGTTACCTGCGTTCTCCTTGCTTAGCGCTGCCGCAGCGCTAAGCAGGGAGCGATATGGGAGGTGGCTCCCTTGGCCTGATCGCTGGGGAGATCTGCCTGTTTGACAGCTCCCCAGCGATCAGGTAACGATGCTCCAGCGATCCCGGCAGGTCGTTATCGCTGTCAGGATCGTTGGAGCGATCGTTATGCCTGACTGCACCCTTAGGCTGGCTTCACACTGTAGTTTTTTCACTGATCAGTGTCCATCCAGTTTGTGTGCTAAAACCAGGAGAGAAACTTGCAGAGAAAAGGTATAATTGAAAGATTGACACCTGTCCTGAGTTTTGACGACACTCCTGGTTTTGACACACAAACCGGATGGAACCTGATCAGGAAAAAAAACTGCAGTGTGAAACCAGCCTTACAGCAGATCAGGTAGGCAATTACCATTTATCTACTTGTGTCTGTGTAGCCCAATAGTGTCAAGATAGATTTAAGCCGGATGACTCGACACAGCAGGGTCACCTCTTATATATAAAAAAACAAACAAAAATACAAACCAGGCAGACTAATGGTCCCTTTCAGATAAGGAAAAAGAAAGCTGTTTAATAAATAAAAAGAATAAATAATGTACCTGTTTCTGCCATTTCATGCAATGTGATCATGGAGTAGGGCGGCTCTTGGTCACTGAAAAGCAAATGTGACAAATATTGATTGGTTTTCAATAAAAAGGATGAGTCACATCTCACCGATTCATCAACATCATCCAGTCAGTGATAAATGGTGACAGCTTCTGACAAAGTTGATGAATCAGGTATTTTTTTTTCTGAAAATTAAAGATCAAGCTGAATGGTATTGACAGATTACAGATGATTTTGCCATGCAAAAATGTCAGGGCCATTATTGGACTCCATAGAAATGAATGAAGGGAGCAGGACTGTCTGTAAGAGAGGCTTAGATGGGGTTATGCACTTGGATACTGCCCAATTCTCAAAATCTCTGCTTGCTGTCATTAACTGGAAATATTCAGTGTTAAAGGAATTATCCGGGGGTCAATGGCGCCGCTCATTGCCACCTTGGACAGGCGGGTATTATGCACAAGTTTTGGGTGGGGGTGAAATGTTGAGGCTTCTGACCTCTGACAACTCCACTAAACACTGCACAGTGATAAGTAGAAGCTCCATATAGGTTTTCAGCCTCAGAACATAAATCAAGAATGTTCCAAATGAGAAGTATGCAAAGAGTTAAAGAGTCATTCATTTTAGAGGTGGGGGGAAAGGTGTTGTCTCTGCTGTTGGGGATACACAGGACCCCCTCATAGACACTGGATGTCATCACGTTGCTTGATGCTCTGACAATTTCTGTGCACACAGATTATCAAGAGGAGTTGTTAGAGAACGGCTGATAAATTACAACATGATCACGCATGTCAGCAGAAAAGATGCCCCACACATAAAAAGATGTCCGGCCTTTAATTTTTTTTACCACATTAAAGTGACTAGAGTCCGTAATTTCAGTCAGCTTTAAAAACAAATTGAGCCTTATTCATCCCCCCCAGGCCGGTTCTATTCTCCATAGCATTGGTGTCATGTCGGCAGCACTGCAGCCAATCACCGAGCAGCTTGTGCCGTTCATCTCACTGATTGGGATGATGTGACAAAGGGGGAAGTGATGAAGACCTAGTGCTAGACCTGGGGAGGGTGAGAAAGTCAGTTTACACATGTTCCTGGGACCAGGGGTCAGGGGTTATGGCTCTTTTGAAAACTCCTTTAAAAAAGGGGTTGTCCACGTTTAACACTGACCATCCTGTGATTTAGAAGTCTGCTCCATGGGTCATCCACATTGCTGTAAGTGTGATATGCTGCTATTTCCATTGAGATAGTAAAACTACAATAGCTTCCTTCATAAAACACTTAATACAATGTAGGTTGGTTGGGAACTGCTAAGAAAGATGCCCAGATACAAAAAGAAAAAAAAAATCCAACTTACTTGTCCACAAGAGTTCTTATGACGGCCAAAGTATCCAGCACCAGGCCGTCTACATTGGGCTTTTTCCTCCGTGGCTCGTGTGGTCCCCTTCCTCTCCTCGGTGGTCTTACTGGGTCTCTAGGACGGTTTCTAGATTCACTGACAGGTACAATACGGTTATCGGTTTGCTGACTGGGCGAGTCTACATTGTCCTCTGCCCCGCTGTCTTCTCTGCAGACACAATTGTTCCCCATGTTACTGGCCCCTGACTGTTCATTTACATGGACTGGATGGTGCCCAAAGTGCAGCAGAAAACCTCGCACAAGGCTTCTGCTAGCATGAAATGCAATCCAGGCGAGCACAATCATCTAGAACGCCGGACACGATGCAGCTCCATCAGCAGGAATCCGGCTTCTCTCCATCCTCTTCTTCCGTGTGCTGAGACGTCCGCTACCCAATATTATCTGGGACAAGGATCCATGTCTCCAATGCAGGACTGCTGAAAAAAAAGAGGGAGTCAGTCCAAGAAGTACTGAAAATAAGAAGACGACTAATGTTCTGACCATTGATTCCACCTAAATGACGGCAGCATCATCTCATTGTCAGTCCTGATTGACATACAGAAACTTTGTAACAAAGAGAAGAGAAATGTATCAGCAGCTACAACTGGGGGGGGGGGGGGGCGACATCTCTAGTGTCACTCATTACTACAGGTTTAGACTTAAGACACAGTGATCGCAGCTATTAATTATTTTCTTCTATAAAATGGATATGTCATCAGATTTCACACTAAGAACCACAACCATTATTATGGACTGATAGATAGCTGCAGCTTGTGCTGAGTAGAGCGAGTTCTCAGCAGCAGCAGGGAGGAGGGACACTAAGAAGCTGTCAATCAAGCTGGGTGGGCAGAGATCATACAGCCATTATAACAGTGATTTCCCAGGAAGTACATCAGCCTCATCAGGTCTAGATTTTTATACATTGAAGGGTTTAGTTTGTATTATTTTGATAAGTATTTCCCTTTCAGTAAGAGATGGTATTTTGCAAGAATATGACATCAATCCCTGAAAAAGAAAAAAAGGACGGCAAGGGGGCGATTCCACCAACTCCCCTATACTGCCCTTGGAAAAATCTTTGCAGTATCAGTGGTCATTTCTAATTTCCATCCTGGAAAAATCCCCTTAATATGTTGAATGTCAACTTTCACCCCTTTCAAAGCAGAAAAAGTTGGGATATCCGATTCTACAAAAAAAATAAATACAGTGAAAACCCTTTTATCAGGTTATCTATGACATAAAATAAAAATTCAAAAAGCAACACTGGAATAATGAGCCGTCCCCCCTGGTCTATCCCTCTGTAGCATGTACGCTCCGGTAGTCTCAATGGTTCCTTCTTTACGTCCCTCTAGCGATGATGCACTGTTGATCCACATGACCGCTGCAACCACTGAGGCCAGTGATCAGCTGTAGTGATCACACTGATATACAGAAAGCCAAGCAACACAGACTGGCTGGGAAGACCACAGTGTTTGCATTGGGAATTTTTTTCTTTTTTTTTTTTTTTAAATCACATTAGTTGCCATTAACCAAATTTTTCAAAAATCACAGTCACACCCTGTAATTCTTCATGGTTCAACTGTCAGTGTTATCACATCGCAGACATCCCCTTTAATTCATGATCTTGTAGAGTCACTGGATCATGGTGGAGAGGCCACAGTGGAGGAATCGGGTTATATAATCTCTTAGACTGTGAGCCCTCGTGGACAGGGTCCCTGCCCCTTCTGTTCCTGTACGTCCTGATCGCCTAGATTTAGTGTACTTGTTCTTGTCTCCCTCATCCTCATGTAAAGCGCCATGGAACCTAATGGTGCTATATAAATAAATAATAATAATAATATAAAATGGATGATCGGCCGTGTGCAGCTCTGTGAACAGTAACGCAGGTATCACCTCTTAAAGAGGACCTGACACCCCCCTTGCTGCATGGCAATCTAAATGCAGCACTGAATGCAGTATGTCTGCTGCATTCAGGGAAGGGGTCCCCCATGTCTGTGTACCCCGAGATATAGCCTTTGTAAAACTTAGTTAGAAGCCATGGAGGCAGTCACTGTGGCTGGAGGGAGCTCGATTAACCCTTTAATACATGGACAGCTGAAGTAGGAGCCTTATAGAGCAGGGGGGAGGGTGCCACGGGGAGATTCACCCCCCCCACTCCGTCTACAATGTCCATACACAGTCACTTCCAGCATATCTCAGGGGTCTCACCCATCTTCTGCCATGGCTGCGGAGAGCAGAGTGGGCTATTGATGGGGGGGGGGGGGATGTCTGCAGGGCATCGTGCAATTCTCATTAACTGGGCAGTGACTTGCCGCTGCCCGCGACACAACACCCCGCGACACAAAATCTTGCACGACATCACCTCACCGAAGCTCGTGACACACGCCTCACATGACACCGCCTTGCCGGAGCCTGCGACACACTGGCATGCATCAAACCGCCTCGCCGGAGTCCACAACACGCCGCCTCACACGACACCGCCTCGCCAGAGCCCACGACACACCACTTCACAGGACAGCACCTCGCCGGAACCTGCGACACACCACCTCACACGACAGCGCCTCGCCAGAGCCAGCGACACCACCTCACACGACAGCGCCTCGCCAGAGCCCACGACACACCACTTCACACGACAGCACCTCGCCGGAACCTGCGACACACCACCTTACACGACAGCGCCTCGCCAGAGCCAGCGACACCACCTCACACGACAGCGCCTCGCCAGAGCCCACGACACACCACCTCACACAACAGCGCCTCGCCGGAGCCCCAGACACACTGCCCACTCACAACCGCCTACACCGCCTCACCGGAGCCCCAGACACACTGCCTCACACAACACCGCCTCACCGGAGCCCCAGACACACTGCCTCACACGACACCGCCTCACCGGAGCCCCAGACACACTGCCTCACACGACACCGCCTCACCGGAGCCCCAGACACACTGCCTCACACGACCCGCCGCCTCACCGAGCCCCAGACACAACTGCCTCACACGACACCGCCTCACGGAGCCCCAGACACACTGCCTCACACGACACCGCCTCACGGAGCCCCAGACACACTGCCTCACACGACACCGCCTCATCGGAGCCCCAGACACACTGCCTCACACGACACCCCTCACGGAGCCCCACGCACTGCCTCACACGACACCGCCTCACCGGAGCCCACGAACACACTGCCTCACACGAACCGCCTCACGGAGCCCACAACACACTGCCTCACACGACACCGCCTCACCGGAGCCCCAGACACACTGCCTCACCGGAGCCCCAGACACACTGCCTCACACGACACCGCCTCATCGGAGCCCCAGACACACTGCCTCACACGACACCGCCTCACCGAGCCCCAGACGCACTGCCTCACACGACACCGCCTCACTGGAGCCCACGACACACTGCCTCACACGACACCACCTCACCGGAGCCCACGACACAACGCCTCGCCGGAGTCCCCTGGAGGGCAAGAAAATCCCCATTAAAGTTTTAAAGGCATGTTTGCGCTATGGATGGGTCAGTACTGACCCGATAACCATGGATATGTCCTGGTGACCCCAGGAAACCGTATATAGTGCGTCTCCAGGGCAATGATACCACGTTACCATGACAACCAGCCGTCATGTCCTTACCGTACAGTACAAGGTGCAACGGTTCTGTTAGGCCTCCACATGTAATGTCACAGCAGCACAGAGGATTTCCTCCTCACATCTTAGCCTCATCTGCAGGACAAAGAGGCAGGTGACACAATGGAGGGCTGGGACCTGCCACACACACTGCTGCCCCTCCCCAGCACTGACACATGGACGGGCCCAGGCCTCTCCCGTTATTCGGCTCTCACTGTACCGCGCACTTCCTGTTTCCTTCTGCCTCTGTCTCCGTGGTACAAGACAAGACCAATCGTGACGCCACCAGCCGGGAAGTGAGTGCTACCTTCTGCGCATGCTCACATCCTAGTTTCCCTTACTGAAGCCGGGGCGGCCATCTTTATTTAGACGCGCTACTATTGGTCCCTAGCCTTCAGACAGGTAAGCTCGGATTGGTTAATGAGTGACGTGTTCAGGGATTTCATTGGTCGGGGCAGTCTAGTAAGGCTCGTGTTCATTGGCTAGAAGCGCTATAGGCTATAGTATCGCTTGTGCTGGAGAGTGATCATCATCAGTGCTGCCGAGAAAGGCAAAGGTAAGAAGCGGGTGAGAGACAGAGAGAGGTAGAGAGGGAGGGCTGCTGGGGCCAGGGGCAGAGGAGGCCCGGAGGAGGGGCGGCTACAACGCTCTTATGTAACACAACACTGTGGAGAACTACAAGTCCCAGTATGAGAAGCCTGGAAAAGTTTGCTTAACCCATCAAGGACTGGATGCTTTTTGCTTTCCCCTGACGTTTGCTCGAGTCCACTCTATCCGCTCAGTGCCCTACCTCCACTGTGTCCGGCTCAGTGCCTACCTCCGCAGTGTCCGGCTCAGTGCCCTACCTCCGCTGTGTCCGGTTCAGTCCGCTCAGTGCCCTACCTCCGCTGTGTCCGGTTCAGTCCGCTCAGTGCCCTACCTCCGCTGTGTCCGGTTCAGTCCGCTCAGTGCCCTACCTCCGCTGTGTCCGCTTCATTCCGCTCAGTGCCCTACCTCCGCTGTGTCCGGTCCAGTCCGCTCAGTGCCCTACCTCCGCTGTGTCCGGTTCATTCCGCTCAGTGCCCTACCTCCGCTGTGTCCGGTTCAGTCCGCTCAGTGCCCTACCTCCGCTGTGTCCGCTTCAGTCCGCTCAGTGCCCTACCTCCGCTGTGTCCGCTTCAGTCCGCTCAGTGCCCTACCTCCGCTGTGTCCGCTTCAGTCCGCTCAGTTCCCTACCTCCGCTGTGTCCGCTTCAGTCCGCTCAGTGCCCTACCTCCGCTGTGTCCGCTTCATTCCGCTCAGTGCCCTACCTCCGCTGTGTCCGGTTCAGTCCGCTCAGTGCCCTACCTCCGCTGTGTCCGGTTCAGTCCGCTCAGTGCCCTACCTCCGCTGTGTCCGGTTCAGTCCGCTCAGTGCCCTACCTCCGCTGTGTCCGCTTCAGTCCGCTCAGTGCCCTACCTCCGCTGTGTCCGCTTCAGTCCGCTCAGTGCCCTACCTCCGCTGTGTCCGCTTCAGTCCGCTCAGTGCCCTACCTCCGCTGTGTCCGCTTCAGTCCGCTCAGTGCCCTACCTCCGCTGTGTCCGCTTCAGTGCCCTACCTCCGCTGTGTCTGGTTCAGTCCGCTACATCCGCTCAGTGCCCTACCTCCGCTGTGTCTGGTTCAGTCCGCTTCAGTCCGCTCAGTGCCCTACCTCCGCTGTGTCCGCTTCAGTCCGCTCAGTGCCCTACCTCCGCTGTGTCCGCTTCAGTCCGCTCAGTGCCCTACCTCCGCTGTGTCCGCTTCAGTCCGCTCAGTGCCCTACCTCCGCTGTGTCCGCTTCAGTCCGCTCAGTGCCCTACCTCCGCTGTGTCCGCTTCAGTCCGCTCAGTGCCCTACCTCCGCTGTGTCCTGCGTCGTCCGCAGTCCGCTCAGTGCCCTACCTCCGCTGTGTCTGTTCAGTCCGCCCTCCTATCCGCTCAGTGCCCTACCTCCGCTGTGTCGTTCAGTCCGCTTCAGTCCGCTCAGTGCCCTACCTCCGCTGTGTCCGCTTCAGTCCGCTCAGTGCCCTACCTCCGCTGTGTCCTGTTCAGTCCGCTCAGTGCCCTACCTCCGCTGTGTCCGCTTCAGTCCGCTCAGTGCCCTACCTCCGCTGTGTCCGCTTCAGTCCGCTCAGTGCCCTACCTCCGCTGTGTCCGCTTCAGTCCGCTCAGTGCCCTACCTCCGCTGTGTCCGTTCAGTCCGCTCAGTGCCTACCTCCGCTTGTCCGGTTCAGTCCGCTTCAGTTGCCCTACCTCCGCTGTGTCCGTTCATCGCTCAGTGCCCTACCTCCGCTGTGTCCGTTCCATCCGCTCAGTGCCCTACCTCCGCTGTGTTCGGTTCGTTCAGGCCTACTCGCGTGCGTTCGTCGTCAGCCTACCTCCTTGTCCGTCAGTCGGCCCCCCTAGTTCCTACCTCGTGTGTCGCTCGTCTAGTGCCTCCTCGCGTGTCTGTAGCACGCTCCTGGTCCGCCGTCCTGGCCTACTCGCGTGTCCTTATCCGTAGCCCTCTCCTGTGTCGCTTCTCGCCACTACCTCCGTGGTCATCCGTGGCCCTACCTCCGCTGTGTCTGTTCAGTGTCGCTCGTGCCTACCTCGCTGTGTGTTCGTCGCACTGTAGTGCCCTACCTCGCTGTCCGCTTCAGTCCTCAGTGCTACCTCGCGTGTCCGCTTCAGTCGCTCAGTGCCTACTCCGCTGTGTCCGCTCAGTCCGCTCAGTGCCCTACCTCGCGTGTCCGTTCAGTCCGCTCAGTGCTACCTCCGCTGTGTCCGTTCAGTCCGCTCGTGCCCTACTCCGCTGTGTCGTTCAGTCGCTCAGTGCCTACTCGCTGTGTCCGTTCAGTCGTCAGTGCCCTACCTCGCTTGTCCGCTTCAGTCGCTCAGTGCCCTACCTCGCTGTGTCGTTCAGTCCGCTCAGGCCCTACCTCCGCTGTGTGTCGTCTGCAGTCAGCTCAGTGCCCTACCCGTGTGTCCGTTCATCCGCTAGTGCCCTACTCCGCTGTGTCGTCATCCCTATGCTCTGTTGCCGTCACCCTCAGTGCCTACCCCGCTGTGTCCGTTCATCGCTCGTGCCTACCTCCTGTGTCGCTATCGCTCAGTGCCCTACCTCGCTGTGTGCTCAGTCCCGCCTACCTGCTGTGTCGCTCATCCCGTGCCTACCCGCTGTGTCGTCGCGCTCAGGCCTACTCCCTTGTGTCAGTGCCCTACCTCGTGTGTTGTTCATGCCGCTCAGTCCTACTCGCTGGTCCGCTCACCTCAGTGCCTACCTCCGCTGTGTCCGCTTCAGTCGCTCAGTGCCTACCTCGCTGTGTCGCTTCAGTCCGCTCAGTGCCTACCTCCGCTGTGTCCTTCGTCGCTCAGTGCCCTCCTCCGCTGTGTCGCTTCAGTCCGCTCAGTGCCCTACTCCGCTGTGTCGCTTCAGTCGCTCAGTGCCTACCTCCCTGTGTCCGCTTCGTCGCTCATGCCACTCCGCTGTGTCCGCTCAGTGCCCTACTCCGCTGTGTCGTTCAGTCCGCTCATCGCTCAGTGCCCTACCTCGCTGTGTCGGTTCAGTCCGCTCATCCGCTCGTGCCTACTCCGCTGTGTCGCTTCCAGTCGCTCAGTGCCTACCTCCGCTGTGTCGCTTCAGTCCGCTCAGTGCCCTACCTCCGCTGTGTCCGCTTCAGTCGCTCAGTGCCCTACCCCGCTGTGTCGCTTCGTCGCTCAGTGCCCTACCTCCGCTGTGTCCGTTCATCGTCAGTGCCCTACCTCCGCTGTGTCCGTTCAGTCCGTCAGTGCCCTACCTCCGCTTCGTCAGCGTCAGTGCCCTACCTCGCTGTGTCCGCTTCATCCGCTCAGTGCCCTTACCTCCGCTGTGTCCGCTTCAGTCCGCTCAGTGCCTACCTCGCTGTGTCCGCTTCAGTCCGCTCAGTGCCCTACCTCCGCTGTGTCCGTTCAGTCCGCTCAGTGCCCTACCTCCGCTGTGTCCGCTTCAGTCCGCTCAGTGCCCTACCTCCGCTGTGTCCGCTTCAGTCCGCTCAGTGCCCTACCTCCGCTGTGTCCGCTTCAGTCCGCTCAGTGCCCTACCTCCGCTGTGTCCGCGTCAGTGCCCTACCTCCGCTGTGTCCGCTTCAGTCCGCTCAGTGCCCTACCTCCGCTGTGTCCGCTCAGTGCCCTACCTCCGCTGTGTCGTCAGCCGCTCAGTGCCCTACCTCCGCTGTGTCCGGCAGTCCACTCCAGTCCGCTCAGTGCCCTACCTCCGCTGTTTCCTGCGTTCATATCGCTTCATCCGCTCAGTGCCTTACCTCCGCTTTGGTCTGCTCATCCGCTCCGTGCCTACACTCCGCTCTGTCCGCTTTGGTCCGCTTCCATCTGCTCAGTGCCCTACCCCCGCTTCGTCTTCTTTGCTTCGTGCGCTCATCCGGGTCAGTGCCCTACCTCCGCTCTGTCCAATTTGCTTAGCTTGCCGTCTGCTCCATTCGCTCAGTGCCCTACCTCCGCTGTGTCCGCTTCAGTCCGCTCAGTGTGCCCTACCTCCGCTGTGTCCGGGTTAGTCCGCTCCATCCACTCAGTGCCCTACCTCCGCTGTTGTCCGGGTTAGTCCGCTCCATCCACTCAGTGCCCTACCTCCGCTGTGTCCGGGTCAGTCCACTCATCCGCTCAGTGCCCTACCTCCGCTGTGTCTGCGTTGGTTCGCTTCATCCGCTCAGTGCCCTACCTCCGCTTTGGTCTGCTCCATCCGCTCAGTGCCCTACCTCCGCTCTGTCCGCTTTGGTCCGCTCCATCTGCTCAGTGCCCTACCTCCGCTTCGTCTCTTTGCTTCAGTGCGCTCCATCCGGTCAGTGCCCTACCTCCGCTCTGTCCAATTTGCTTCAGCTTGCTCCGTCTCTCCATTCGCTCAGTGCCCTACCTCCGCTGTGTCCGCTTCAGTCCGCTCAGTGCCCTACCTCCGCTGTGTCCGGGTTAGTCCGCTCCATCCACTCAGTGCCCTACCTCCGCTGTGTCCGGGTCAGTCCACTCCATCCGCTCAGTGCCCTACCTCCGCTGTGTCTGCATTGGTTCGCTTCATCCGCTCAGTGCCCTACCTCCACTTTGGTCTGCTCCATCCGCTCCGTGCCCTACCTCCGCTCTGTCCGCTTTGGTCCGCTCCATCTGCTCAGTGCCCTACCTCCGCTTAGTCTTCTTTGCTTCAGTGCGCTCCATCCGGTCAGTGCCCTACCTCCGCTCTGTCCAATTTGCTTCAGCTTGCTCCGTCTGCTCCATTCGCTCAGTGCCCTATCTCCACTCTGTCCGGGTTGGTCTGCTCCATCCGCTGAGTATCCTACCTCCGCTGTGTCCGGTTTGATCTGTTCCATCAGCTCAGTGCCCTACCTCCGCTTTGGTCTGCTCCATCCACATAGAGCCCTACCTCTGCTCTCTCCAGTTTGGTTTGCTCCGCGCCCTACCTGCCGCTCCATTTGGTTCAGTCCACTGCATCCGCTCAGTACCCTACCTCCGCTCAGTCCGGTTATGGTGATGACCATTTCCCCAGGATCTTTATTATTTCCATGGGTTGGTAGGGGATCAAATACATATTTCTCTTTTAAAATGCAAATACATATATATAATTCAGACAATGTGATTTCCTTGTCGTCCAAATCTGGGAGACCCTGACATTGGGTGTTATATGCTGCCCCCTGGAGGTCACACCAATTATAGGAGAGATTTTCTCCTCCTTCTCCTCTGCAGCATATACGCCCCCTGCAGGAATACTGTCAGTTTGTAATTTGGTGTCGTTGGAGGCACATCTCCACACTGAAGCTCCTGCTACAGATGAAGCTTAGGGGACCATCGGGGTCCCCCGGCATGGGCCTTCAGCCCCATATGCCGTGCTCCCTCACCATACCCTTTCTAAGGGCCTCTGGTGAGGTGGGAGCCGACTGAGGGGTTCACACTTCGCTGTTCCCCTGGCCCTTACACAGTCACTGTGTGGCCCCCTGTGACGGAGTTCAACTCCCTTCCAGTCACAGGCGACGGATGCAGGCTCAACCTCAGGTTACAGAGCTGGCCCCTATCTTCTCCCCTTCTGGGGACTCAGGTATGTGCCGGACACATGGGGGGGCCCCCGCATCTACGACCACAGACCGGCAGTTCTGTCCCTGCACCGGTTCCAGGCCTGGCTGGAGCCCAGACAGCGATTCCCCTCCTTGTCTGTTTTGTACAGCAGGGGGGCGGGCCACAGGGCTAATGGTATGGGGCACGCATCTGGCACATTAGCGGTGTATTTTCCTGAATTCCGCGCCGGACCCCTCATGCAGGCCGGCCGCGGCATTCTACTCTAGTCCCCGGCTTCGCCGGAGGCGTGGGCCGCGATTCTGCCCCCTGCATGTCTATCAACAGCAGGGGGGCGGGCGTTGCTCTCACTTCTCCCTAGCACACAGGGCTCGGCCTCTGGCCTCTCCCCCTCCTGTGTACATGTGTGGGGCCACAGTTCCCGCGTTTTTGCGGGCCCTCCTGCTTCCCTCTCTTTGCGGGGGCCATTTTGGCCTCATTCTGTGCATATCCAGCTGCTGCTCTGGGAGACTCAGACTTTGGGATCTGGACTCACTACCATTGGATGTGCGGTAAGCCACACCATTGGTGTGGATTCTCCTCTGCGGCACCCCCCTTCAGTTAGGCTGTTTTTGGTAGCACGTACACAGGATTGGGTCAGACTATGTGTGCTTCTAAGAGCAAGGGTAAGTCCCATAGGGCTGCTAAATTGTATGCAACTTGTACAGTGTGCAAAGTCACACTGCCTGGGCAGAGTGTCAATCCCCTCTGAACGGCTTGTGAGCAGAATGGGTCCCTGGATATCCTCGGAACCCGGTCCCAGGTGGATGTCCCTACCCCCTCTGGGGATCAGGCGTCCGCTCCCCCGGTCTTAACACCGGCTCCTTAGTGGACTGACTCAGTCATTGTCCGATTCAGTGGCCCTGGCAGTATCGCGAGCTATGTCACAATCTGTAGCCTCCATGACTAGATCCATCATTCAGGCCATTAACCAGGATCCTGACAAGGAAATGGAAGGGTCCTCCTCGGTCCCGGGTCCGTCTCCTTCGGCAAGGCGTCACAGGCCTACCCCGTCTCTTGGGGGGCACAGTTCCAAAAAAACGCCGCCGAGATCCTTCCCCCTCCTCGCCCAGGTCCCAGTCAAGGGAGCCTCTGGAGGAGGGCGAGGAAGAGGACTCGTCGTCCTCTGACTCAGACCGGGCCTCTGAATCTGTCCCTGAAGGGGACTCCTTGGCTGACAATATTGTCTCCATTATTAAAGTGATCCTAAACCCAGAAACTGACCACCCCCGTATCTTTAGACCTGTCCCTGCACCCCCTCTTATCATTTCTAGCCATCCCTTTTGCAGGAAAAAATCGCTTTTGTAAAGTAAGAGAAAAAGTTATATTACTTTGTCCTGTGTGAGTTCTCTGTTTCTGAGCAAGCCGCAATGGGCGGGGCCTGTGTGCTGCTGCCTTGTAATTATGCACGCCCCTCTCTGCTTCTAAGAGCCTGGCCGCATCATGAAAGGGGTGGGGCTAAATCGTGTCATGCCGGAGCCCCGCCCCCTTTCATGACGCGGCCAGGCTCTTAGAAGCAGAGAGGGGTGTGCATAATTACAAGGCAGCAGCAGACAGGCGGTGCTATTGCGGCTTGCTCAGAAACAGAGAACTCACACAGGACAAAGTAATACCCTTTTTGCCCTACGGGCGTACCTGCGTCTCTTATACAGCACATAGTCTCACTGTTGGCCATTGTTCTGGCCTTATATTTTCCTGTTCGGCCTGGTTGGCCGGGATTTGTTTTATAGTGCAATGTTTTCCTCCTACTGCTTATATACCAAACTGACAGTATTCCTGCAGGGGGCGTATATGCTGCAGAGGAGAAGGAGGAGAAAATCTCTCCTATAATTGGTGTGACCTCCAGGGGGCAGCATACAGTTAGGGCCAGAAATATTTGGACAGTGACACAAGTTTTGTTATTTTATCTGTTTACAAAAACATGTTCAGAAATACAATTCTATATATATATGGGCTGAAAGTGCACACTCCCAGCTGCAATATGAGAGTTTCCACATCCAAATCGGAGAAAGGGTTTAGGAATTATAGCTCTGTAATGCATAGCCTCCTCTTTTTCAAGGGACCAAAAGTAATTGGACAATGGACTCTAAGGGCTGCAATTAACTCTGAAGGCGTCTCCTCGTTAACCTGTAATCAATGAAGTAGTTAAAAGGTCAGGGGTGGATTCCAGGTGTGTGGTTTTGCATTTGGAAGCTGTTGCTGTGACCAGACAACATGCGGTCAAAGGAACTCTCAATTGAGGTGAAGCAGAACATCCTGAGGCTGAAAAAAAAGAAAAAATCCATCAGAGAGATAGCAGACATGCTTGGAGTAGCAAAATCAACAGTTGGGTACATTCTGAGAAAAAAGGAATTGACTGGTGAGCTTGGGAACTGTAAAAAGCCTGGGCGTCCACGGATGACAACAGTGGTGGATGATCGCGCATACTTTATTTGGTGAAGAAGAACCCTCACAACATCAACTGAAGTCCAGAACACTCTCAGTGAAGTAGGTGTATCTGTCTCTAAGTCAACAGTAAAGAGAAGACTCCATGACAGTAAATACAAAGGGTTCACATCTAGATGCAAACCATTCATCAATTCCAAAAATAGACAGGCCAGAGTTAAATTTGCTGAAAAACACCTCAAGAAGCCAGCTCAGTTCTGGAAAAGTATTCTATGGACAGATGAGACAAAGATCAACCTGTACCAGAATGATGGGAAGAAAAAAGTTTGGAGAAGAAAGGGAACGGCACATGATCCAAGGCACACCACATCCTCTGTAAAACATGGTGGAGGCAACGTGATGGCATGGGCATGCATGGCTTTCAATGGCACTGGGTCACTTGTGTTTATTGATGACATAACAGCAGACAAGAGTAGCCGATGAATTCTGAAGTGTACCGGGATATACTTTCAGCCCAGATTCAGCCAAATGCTGCAAAGTTGATTGGACGGCGCTTCATAGTACAGATGGACAATGACCCCAAGCATACAGCCAAAGCTACCCAGGAGTTCATGAGTGCAAAAAAGTGGAACATTCTGCAATGGCCAAGTCAATCACCAGATCTTAACCCAATTGAGCATGCATTTCACTTGCTCAAATCCAGACTTAAGACGGAAAGACCCACAAACAAGCAAGACCTGAAGGCTGCGGCTGTAAAGGCCTGGCAAAGCATTAAGAAGGAGGAAACCCAGCGTTTGGTGATGTCCATGGGTTCCAGACTTAAGGCAGTGATTGCCTCCAAAGGATTCGCAACAAAATATTGAAAATAAAGATATTTTGTTTGGGTTATGTTTATTTGTCCAATTACTTTTGACCTCCTAAAATGTGGAGTGTTTGTAAAGAAATGTGTACAATTCCTACATTTTCTATCAGATATTTTTGTTCAACCCTTCAAATTAAACGTTACAATCTGCACTTGAATTCTGTTGTAGAGGTTTCATTTCAAATCCAATGTGGTGGCATGCAGAGCCCAACTCGCGAAAATTGTGTCACTGTCCAAATATTTCTGGCCCTAAATGTATAACACCCAATGTCAGGGTCTCCCAGATTTAAGGACTAAAGGAAAAAGAATTTACGGTAAGTAAACAAAATTCTCTTTTTTCTGGATTTTATTTTTGATATTCTATCTCTCACTGTTAAAACGAACCTTCCCTTAAAATTATAGACTGTTCAAGTCTTTGTCCTTGGCCAAGCTCAAACTCAGCAAGGGATCAAATATTTATTTCCTCTACTGTATGTTGCCTGGCATTTTCAGAAACACCACATGCAAATATGGGGTTCAGCTGACTTAGGGTGTGTGCCCACATACCGGCTTTGTGCCGGTGGGCGGCTGGGCGGACCCGCCAGGAGGCTCTGCAGGCGTCCGGTGGCTTCCTGGCGGGTATGTGCGGCGGGTGCTGCGGGCGGGTGCACAGCGGGTTAGCGGCGGCGTTTCTGCAGCGGCTGGAAGCAGCACATGATTCTGCTTGCAGCCGCTGCAGAACCGGCCGGATTATAGAACATGCTCATTCTTTGCTAACCCGCTGGGAACCCAGCGGGTTAGCAACAGATGAGCATGTGTAAACCGCCGCTGTGTGCACAGCGGGTGTCGGTTTACATAGGTTTTAATGTTAATCCAAACGCCGGTTTGGATTAACATAAATTTACATAAAACTTATGTAAACCTACCGGCGGTTTACACATCTAAACCGGCCCTAACCCGGCATGTGGGCACACCGCCTTACTAGAAACACCGCTACAGGGAGAAAATACATTTCTTTCCTCCATGCAGCTGTTCAGGGCTGTGTGGGCAGCTTGACTGTGATCAGACTCATTGATTAACAGCACCGTGTTTGCGCCACTTCTGTCTTCAGAGCAGGCTGTCAATCAAAGTAATTCAATGACGATCGATTCCCTGCTCCAACCTGATTACTGTCAGCTGCATGGAGGATAAAAATGAATTTTCTTCCTTTTAGCTGCTGCTCCAGTTCAGCAGCAAGGATCCATTTTTTAAGTGCAGAACATTTCAAAACAAAATTGAGCAGATCACTATTGCAGTTTGGTGCAGACGCATGTAGAAAAAGAAATTCTGAGTTCAGTGTAATTGTGCTGTAGATCTAGAGCAAACTCCTGTCACTACTGGTGAATTCCTGAGATCTTTGCTCTGGCTATTTCTATTCTATGATGCCCTGGGGTTTGTTTCTCTGCAGAGTTCAAAATGGACGGACATGAAGGCGATGTGGTTATGAACAAAAGGTTTGTAACAGAATCAGAAATAGAGGAAAGACGAAAGAAAAGGCAAGAAGAATGGGAAAAAGTGCGGAAGCCGGAAGACCCAGAAGGTACCTGGAATAACCAGTGCTGCTTTATATGAGGGGATAAACATCTCATTGTAACATGCTGCATGCTGTCCTCAATATATCACTGCAAGTGGGATGACAAAGAAAAAATGGCAGATCTGGTGATATGGTACCAGAATCCTGCAATCACTATAGGTGCTGGACCTTCTATTCTCATATTTCCCAACATGCATTGCATACACCACTGCCCAACAGTTTGTCTACCATGACTTGAGTCTGCCTCATATGGGGAACATTTAATACAGATTTATTTTTACGTTTCTCTATGTGCATAGTTTTGTATGTGGATTACGCTGTCTTGTTTTATTTTATTGATAGAGTGCCCAGAGGAAGTCTATGACCCCCGGTCGTTATATGAAAAGCTTCAGGAACAGAAGGAAAAGAAGCAGGCAGAATTTGAGGAAAAGTTAAAATTCAGTAAGGATGACACGTCCTGCTCTTATATGTATCTGTTCAGAGTGACTGTGATGGTGGAGCGACCGCTCGGCACCAGTATTGGGAAGCGGTGAGGATCTCGGCAGATGGATCACCGCCGATCAAACACTTATTCTCACATCAAGAATTGCTTGTTACAAAGAGACACCGAGCTGGTGAAAAACCGTCCAGCTCACTTGAGATAGATCAGTGACAACACTATAAATCTTAAAGGGATTGTCTCCTACATTATAAGTGTACTGAGCCAAGGGTGGGGCAAAAAAAGTCCTCTACTTTAAAAGTGGAGGAAAAAAAATGAATAACCGCTACCTGAGCGTACAGTACTGGACTCCTGAATTCAGCGTCAACAACTAATGACTGCAGGCTTCACTTTCCATCCAAGCCGCTTCTCCTGCTCAGATGGAATGTGAAGGCTGCAGCCAATCAGTGGTTGCTGATTAGCTGCAGCAGTCATAATGCCCACCCCTCCCCCGCCACATGCTAGACTGAGTGCAGGTGAGTGGCTCTGATCTGGAAGATGAGTGGATGTTCTGTACGTAGTTTATTTTTCTCTTTTAGAATACAGCACAATCCCCTTTAAAACAATTATTCTTGTCCTTGTATTTTTTCTTTTCTTTTTTTTTTTATATTTTGCAGAAAATATGGTCCGAGGTTTGGAAGAAGATGAATCAAACTTTCTTTCTGAAGTTTCAAGAAAACAGGAGTTGCTGGAAAAGCAAAGGAGGGAGGAAGAACGACAAGAGATCATTGAATTTAGAATATCCTTTCATAAACAGGATGGGAGATGAACAGCTGCACATAGCAGCCATTGAGTATGGGACCGCCCATGACCCACACTGCTTGGGAGTGTCCATGACACGCCCTGTACAGGAGCACCAATGTGCACCCTGCACGGTAGCACCCATGACCCATTTGTGGTGGGGACACCGTGATCTATTCGTGGGGGCGGCAGCGTGTCCCGCCCTGTTCGGGACCACCTGTGGCCCATTTGTGGTAGCGATACCATGATCCACCCTGCACGGGGCGCTGGTGATCTGTTTGTGGTGGCGGCGCCGTGACCCACCCAGCCCAAGAACACCAGTGGGTGAGAAGCCGTGACCCACCCTTTGTAGAAGCACTAGTAACCCGTTTGTGGTGGGAAGCCGTGATTCCCCCTTGCGAAGGAACGCCGGTGACCCATTCATGGTGGAAACACCGTGACCCGCCCTCCGCGGGAGCACCGGTGACTGTTCACGGTGGGGATGCCATGATCTGCCCTGCGTCGGAATGCCGGTGACCCGTTTGTGGTGGGGACATCGTGACCTGCCCTCCACAGGAGCACCGGAGATCCGTTCGTGGTGGGAAGCAGTAATCCTCCCTGCATGGGAACGCCAGTGACTATTTAAGGTGGGGACGCCGTGATTTGCCCTGTGCAGGAGCGCTGGTGATCCGTTTGTGGTGGCGGTGCCGTGACCCACCCAGCTCGGGAGCACCAGTGACCCAATTGTGCTGGGGACACTGTGATCCGACCTGCGTGGAACATCAGTGACCCGTTCTTGATGGGGACAATGTGATCCGCCCTGCGCAGGAGCACCTGTTGCCCGTTTATGATGGAGACACCGTAATCTGCCCTGCATGTGGGAGCTCTGATCCGCCCTGTATATCACTTTCATGGCAGAGCAGATTTCAGCCGATGGTGAGGGCGCATTGTGTTGATCAGCCACGTATCTCACAACCCCTTAAGGTACTGTCACACACAGCAATATTGCTAGGCAATTTCACAGGCAATTTGCTGGTTGCAGTGAAATCATGGACACATTGTTCCATTTGTACACAGCAACAAAATAGAACAATGTGTCCATGATTTCACTGCAACCAGCAAATTGCCAGTGAAATTGCAAGCAATATTGGCGCGTGTGAAGGTACCTTTAGACCTTTCTTCCAGTGTTTATTGAGTAATTGCTCTTTTCAGACCTGTTATATTCTTAACTATCTTGGCGCACAATGCACGAACTATAGCCGGCACATCCACAGAGCATAAGAAGAGGGAGGCCGAGAAGAAGCCGCTGACAAAACCCCCCGACAACAAGAATAAATTTTCTCAGTCAAAGTTGCTGGCCGGGGCAGTTCGGCACAGAAGGTGAGTGTGAATTGCTCAGTTATTTTTGAAGATTTGTGCCCTGTCCATGAAATTGGGTGATGTCTTCCTGATCGTGCAGCACCCATGATCCTGAGACCAGGGTCTGGGCAATCTTGTTTGGCCTGGGCAATGTTTTATATTTGTAAATATTTGTGTAATATCTATTTTTCAGTAATTCTGAAGGCTCTAGTGCAAAGAAAGTGAAACTTGAGCAGGAACATGAGAAGTTAAAAGGTAAGTACTGTTAATCCAGTGAAACCTAGGTGTGCATGCCCAGTGCTGGTGCGCAGTGCCTGGGTGTGTGGGCGCAGTTCTGGTGCCTGGGTGTGTGCGTGCGGTGCCTCCGTGTGCTTGGTGCTGGTGCCTAGGTGTGCGTATCTAGTGCCTCAGTGTGCTTGGTGCTGGTTCTTGGGTGTGCTCGCGCTGTGCTAGCCCCTGGGTGTGCACGCGGTGCCTGTGCCATTACGTACAAAGTCCACATGTAAGTGTCTCCATGTTGCTGGATCTCACATACTTACTGTAGTGCTTTGTTTTCAGAGAGTCACTCCAGCTCTGTCAGTGGCTCCTCTACCACCATTGCCCGGGTTCATTGCCCTCCGGCCTCCATCTGTATCGGGATCTTACCCGGACTTGGCGCCTATTCAGGAAGCAGCGACTCGGAGTCCAGTTCCGACAGCGAAGCCACAATAAACAACATGGGGAAGATCGTCTCCTCTGTATTTCGCTCAGGCACATTCCTTGATGCACCTTAAAATGCGTCTGTAATCTAGGAATAATTGCCGCCAGTGATCCCAGCAGTGTAGAATATGGACTCAGTCTCTGCGGAGAAGCTGCGGGGAACCCAGACATCACCCTCCTACCATCTTTCTTTTGTGCAGTTTTAAGCTTTGGTGCTTATTAAAGCAAATAAACTTGGTGAAGTGAAGTGTGAGCTCCTGTCAACTCGGCTGAAAATACAGGATGGCGACTCTGCACCTTTCTCTGCAGTCACCACAGGCGGATTACAATGACCAGATTCTTCTCCATGGTATCTTGTTCTTGGCAGCACAGGTCTTGTTTGCACAGGATGATGTGCTGCCGAGAACAATGATTATATATATATATATATACTAGCTGTTGAGCCCGGCATTGCCCAGGCATAGTAACTGACTGCTCTTAGTTCTAATACAATAGAATGATTATTGTGCACATAAACATGTGCCTCTAGATATTCCTTCTCCATGGAATGTTGTCTGGCTCTGCAGGGCACTAGGAATTTCGGGGCCCCCCTGAGACTCCACCCATGCCCGCCCCATCCATGCCCCGCCCCCACCAAATACCTTGAACCTTCCACAGTTTCACCACCCACTATTAGAAAAACTCCACTTCTGCACCACGTCCTCACCAATCACACATTAACAGTTCCCATCGAACACCAGGTCACATACAAACATAGCCATCAGGTTTTGTTTGGCCAAAAGTCTGCTGAGGCTTCATGTACTGTGGACCGCAACAGTTAAACTAATCAGATGCCGGTAGCTGATGTTGGCAAGTGACGCATGGCAGAGATTATATTGGCGTACGCCAGGCGCCAACGTCTGATAGGCTGATGGCCATCTTAATGACCATGCCAGAAATGAAGCAGCACACAGGAGTGTAAGCAAGGCAAGAAGAATTTTTTTTTTTTTTTCATTTATTCTCCAAGGATGCGGCAGGATAGGGAACATGGTGCTCAGAATGGGGGAACATAGGTGTCTGAGGTCGGGTGACATGGAGTCCAGGATAGGGGAACATAGGGGCCGAGGTTGAGTGAGATGGGGGCTAAGGATGGGGGAACATAAAGGTCGAGATCGGGTAGATAAGGGCCCAGGATGAGGGGAACAAAGAGAAACAGGATGGAACATTATGGACCCAGGATAAAAGTCAGTGCTCTGGACACAGGGAAAATACGGTAAGGCTGAAGGCACACTGTGCGAGGGACTCACGTGAGTGCAATGTGAGGGAAACTCGCATTGCCCTCGGACAAGTGTTGCTCTATCAGGCAGGGCACACTGGTGCGAGTCCCCCGCACTAAACTCGCATTACGAGTCAGAAGCGAGTTCAGTTGCAGCATGCTGCGACTGCACGCAATTCTGACGGTGTGAGGGCAATGGAAGTCTATGGGGGCGAGAAAATCTTGCCCCTATACAGCAGACTGTGCGATATTCACACGAGTGTGCTGGGAAAATTGCTTTAAATTCGCCGACTGTGAAAGCCGGCAAGTTTAAAATGACTGCTTTCTGGCATAATCAATCATCTTGCACCGCTGTGTCAGCGGTGCAAGATGATTAATTAGCACCCAGCTGCCTGGCACCTATTTCAAATTGTCAGGGTTAAACTGCATATGCAGCATCTGTGCGGTATATCGGCACAGATGCTGCATATGTGGTAATTAACCCGGTGACTCAAGGGTTAATGTGTATTTTATATGGTGGCAATATGTCTCCAGGGAGTGTCCACACCCCTTAGAGACAGGCTGCTTTAATGCATTGGTACTCGAGGGGGGAGATTATAAATTGGGGAGGGGACAGAACTCTTATGGCCACTTTACACACACCAACTTATCTGTCCAACTTCTGACCAACTTGCTGGTTGCAGTGAAATCATGGACACATTGTTCCATTTGCTCCATTTTGTGGCTGTGTACAATGTGTCCATGATTTCACTGCAACCAGTAAGTTGTTCAGAAGTTGGACAGATAAGTTGGTGTGTGTAAAGTGGCCCTTAGGGAATTATAAGTTACCAACTTCTAGCTTTGTTAAAAGAATTACTTTATTAACAATTATTCAGTAAAAAGGTCATAGACCCACATAGAAACATAGGATAGAACTCCCCAGTCAGTTGTGAACAGAGGGAGAATTCAGTGTCACTGAGCTGCAGCCTGCACGGGAGAAACTGAGACCAGGAGATAGTGCTGGAGGCTGCAGCATGGACTGGCATGGATGGGCATCTCAGCAGTCAAGACAGTCAGCACTCACCAAGTACACAGGCTGTGCTGCAGCCAGCCTGTCTAGTGATGTCTGCTCTCTCTGACTGCTGCGCTGGCCGCCCAGCGCCATGGCTCTGGCAAAGCACACAGATGCAGGAGCCGAGAACACAGCCTCAGTCTGTCAGTGACGCCGGGAGGGTGGGCCTCCTTGCTCCAAATGGCCACGACCCCCGCCAGCACGCCCAGGTCCCCGTGCCCCTGTTCAAATGGCCATGCCCCCTCCAATAATTGGCGGGCCCCTCACTCAGTAAGACCTGTAAGCTCATAACAGCGGCCCTGTGGCTTTGCCTCTAGATACTTCCCTTCCATAGACCGTTGTCTGGCTCTGCCTCTAGCTTCTCCTCTTTCATAGAATGTGGTCTGATTCTGCCTCTAGCTTCTCTTCCATAGAATGTTGTCTGGTTCTGCCTCTAGCTCCTCCCCTTCCATAGAATGTTGTCTGGTTCTGCTCTCTAGCTCCTCCCCTTCCATAGAATGTTGTCTGGTTTTGCCTCTAGCTCCTTCCTCTCCATAGAACGTTATCTGGTTCTACCTCTAGATCAGGGGTCTCAAACTCCAGGCCTCGAGGGCCGCACATAGTGCAGGTTTTCTGGATTTCCATAGTATTTGACAGTTGGTAATCAAATGATCAACTGTCAAATTGAAAGGAAAGCCTGAAAACCTGGACTGTGTGCGGCCCTCGAGGCCTGGAGTTTGAGACCCCTGCTCTAGATCTTCACCCTCTATAGAATGTTGTCTGGTTCTGTGAGGAGGTAGGCTATGAAGTGGATGTGGCTGTGTCATGGTCGGGGCTTGATACATGCATACATATCTTCAGCTTTATATATATAGCTAGATATAGATATTAAGGTTTTAAAGGGGGTTTTCTCATTTTCCGAACTGAGACTGAGTGGACGCAAACAGAATGAGCTTTCCTCTGCAGCATGGGAGAAGCACTGGGCAATGAATGTAGCTAGAGCCAGTGATGGCAAAGAGCTTGTAAGTGTCGAGTTTCTTGCCCAGGAACCAACCACCTCTGATAGACTGCAGACCAAGCCTGTCAATTCAAAGGGACTGTCTGCCTATGGATTTTTTTTTTTTCTTAAATGTCCTGGGGGCTAAAAAACACATTTACAGTTGGGTTTCTAAGATAAGACTTGAGCTTCAAAGTGAGCTCACTGATTCTCAGTTGACCCATTCTGCAGCCAGCAATAGACAATGCAACACAAAGGTTAACAGAGGCCATTGATGAAAAATTTTGAATAAAGCCCAATTACAAAAATGACTTTTAGCCAAAAATACACGTATTTAAGTAAGAAAAACAGACTCCAAAAGCTGGTCAACCCCTTTTTATATCTGCAGTAGTAAAAAGGCCCCATGCAATTGCATCGGGAGCGCGGTGAAATGAATTGTGTGTATACAGGCGGCTCTGTGGGTAGCAGAGTATACAGGCGGCTCTGTGGGTAGCAGAGTATACAGGCGGCTCTGTGGGTAGCAGAGTATACAGGCGGCTCTGTGGGTAGCAGAGTATACAGGCGGCTCTGTGGGTAGCAGAGTATACAGGCGGCTCTGTGGTTAGCAGAATATGGTTGCAGAGTATAGAGGCGGCTCTGTGGTTAGCAGAATATGGTTGCAGAGTATAGAGGCGGCTCTGTGGATAGCAGAGTATGATGTGGCGGGAGGGGTGAGGAGAGCAAAGGCTGGAGGGGTGAAGAGAGGTCTGGTGAGAGGGGCGACATTACGGCTCAACGGCAGGACGTGGCTGCGTGCTGGGGCTGATGGCGCCATTGTTCTGTGCGGCGGGGTGGGGGCTGCAGAGAGGGATTAGTCCTTCCCCTCAGGTCACATGTGACCTGAGGGGAAGGAGCGGATTGGGCGCTCTGTGGTAAAGACAGGACGGGCATGCGATTGGTCCAGGACGCAGAGTCCTGGCCAATGGGATGAGCGTCCTGTGTTTACAACAGAGCGGGCAATCCGCTTGCAGGGGCGTCGGGCAATGGGAGTGAGCGGGGCGTGTGAGGCTTTGCAGCCTGACATGCACTGCTCACTCCCATTGTCCGGCGCCGCCCACAGGACGACGTCACTGGCTCCCGCCACCTGCCCACAGCCCGTACAGCGCTACTCCACCAGCATGGGGACAGCGAGGCCCCAGCGGTGAGAGAGCGGTGAGGGACGGAAGGCACCGTGGGCATGCGGGCAGCATTGAGCTGGCAGAGGGCGCTGGTGATGTTGCAGTTGCATCATCGCTGGCGGCGTGGCCGACGGCAGGATGGCGGCGGTGTTAGCTAGTGCGGTTGCGGTTCGCTATGGCGTCATCGCTCGCAGTGCGGCAAAGGATTTAGGGATTGGGCTACAATCGCATCGGGAGTGGGGGTGACATGAAGATGGGGGCAGGCTATTTGGCATTGGGGGCAGCAGCTGTCACTTTACCCTGTGGGGCATCAGCAGGGGCAGTGTGGGGAGTGAGGACATGGGGGGGTAAGTGGGGGCAGTGTGGGTGAGTAGGGGGTAATCAGGGGCAGTGTGGGTAAGTGGGGGCAGTGTGGGTGAGTAGGGGCTGAGCAGGGACAGTGTGGAGTGAGTGGGGGCATGAGCAGGGGCAGTGTGAGTGAGTGGGGGGGTTGAGCAGGGGCAGTGTGGGTGAGTGGGGGCAGTTGGGGGGGTGAGAGGGGTAAGCAGGGTGTGTGGGGGGTTAAGCAGGAGCAGTGTGGGTGAGTAGGGGGTAAGCAGGGGCAGTGTGGGGAGTGAGTGAGGGCATGGGGGTAAGAGGAGTGAGCAGGGGCAGTGTGGGTAAGTGGGGGCAGTGTGGGTGAGAAGGAGGTAAGCAGGGGCAGTGTGGGTGAGTAGGGGGTAAGCAGGGGCAGTGCGGGTAAGTGGGTGAGTAGGGGGTAAGCAGGGGCAGTGTGGGTAAGTGGGGGCAGTGTGGGTGAGTAGGGGGTAAGCAGAGGCAGTGTGGGTAAGTGGGGGCAGTGTGGGTGAGTAGGGGGTAAGCAGGGGCAGTGTGGGTGAGTGGGGGGTAAGCAGTAGCAGTGGGGGTGATTGGGTAAGCAGGGGCAGTGGGGGTGAGTGGGGTGGGCTATGCAGGGGCAGTGTGGGGAGTGAGGGGATAGGGGGGGTAAGAGGAGTGAGCAGGGGCAGTGTGGGTGAGTGGTGGGAAAGCAGGTGCAGTGTGGGGGGGATTGGGGGTGTAAGCAGGGTCAGTGTGGGGAGTGAGTGAGGGCTTGGGGAGTAAGAGGAGTGAGGAGGGTCAGTGTGGGTGAGTGGGGGTTAAGCAGGGTCAGTGTGGGTGAGTAGGGGGTAAGCAGGGGCAGTGTGGGTAAGTGGGGGCAGTGTGGGTGAGTGGGGGGTAAGCAGGGGCAGTGTGGGTGAGTGGGGGGTAAGCAGGGGCAGTGGGGGTGAGTGGGGTGGGCTATGCAGGGGCAGTGTGGGGGCAGTGAGGGGATAAGGGGGGTAAGAGGAGTGAGCAGGGGCAGTGTGGGTGAGTGGTGGGAAAGCAGGTGCAGTGTGGGGGGGATTGGGGGTGTAAGCAGGGGCAGTGTGGGGAGTGAGGAGATAGGGGGGGTAAGAGGAGTGAAGAGGGGCAGTGTGTTTGAGTGGGGGTTAAGCAGGGTCAGTGTGGGGGAGTGGGGGGTAAGCAGGGGCAGTGTGGGTGAGTGGGGTGGGCTATGCAGGGGCAGTGTGGGTGAGTAGGGGGTAATCAGGGGCAGTGTGGGGAGTGAGGGCATAGGGGGGTAAGAGGAGTGAGGAGGGGCAGTGTGGGTGAGTGGGGTGGGCTATGGAGGGTGAGTGTGGGTGAGTAGGGGGTAATCAGGGGCAGTGTGGGGAGTGAGGGCATGGGGGGATAAGAGGAGTGAGGAGGGGCAGTGTGGGTGAGTGTTTAGTAGTGAGGGCATGGGGGGATAAGAGGAGTGAGGAGGGGCAGTGTGGGTGAGTGTTTAGTAATGAGGGGCAGTGTGGGAGCAGCAGATCTGAGCGCCGCCGCCCCTGTAAGTTTAGTTGAGGAGCGGTGGGGGGGGGGGTAGGAGACTGCAGCCCCGCCGGGCTTGCAGCCTGTAATGAGAGTGCGGCGCCGCCGGCATCTTCCGGGGGGACGCATCGGCGGGCGCCGTGTAAAATGAAGGCGGGCGCAGATACTTGCGCCGGCCCCTTTTCTAAAGCCGCTCCCCCTGGCAGCTGCCGCTTTGGAGGGCTGACACTGTCCAATGGACGGTGCGGCCCTGGCGGCGGGGGAGCGGTAGGATGGGGCGGGGAAACGGGAAGATGGGGCGAGGGAGTGGGAGCATGGGGCGGGTAGCGGGCAGTGTAGCGTTTGCAGGCGGAATCGGCAGCTCGCGATGGCGCATGCGCGCCATCGCTCGCTCGCAGTGCCGCAATGCATTTTGGGATTCGGCTACAGTACCCAAATCCCAAACTGCCGATTATATAAATAGATTGGGCTGCAGGGACAACTTTTACTTGATTAAAACCTTTTTTTTTTTATAATATTACTAGCTGTAGAGCCTGGCGTTACCTGGGCGTAATGCCCATATATGGTCAGAATGCTCATATATGGTAATATCACCAATATATGGTTATGTATGTGTGTGTGTGTGTGTGTATATGTATCATAGCCTTGCCCTTTCATAGCTCTGCCCCTACAAATAGCCCCACCCCTCCTAGGGCTATGTGGATGAGGTGTGGTTATGAGTGGGTGAGGCTATGCCACACATACATATATACACTCCGCTTTATATATTAGAAGATATTCCCACCCCTGCCCAAGGGGCAGAGCTATGTGGAGTGGGCGGGGCTTGATACATACACACTCAGCTTTATATATTTGTTATATGACGAACTTAGTTTAAAAAATATATATATATATATATATATATTGACATCAACAATATCACATGCAACAAGTATACAGCAGGTAAAATAAGTATTGAATGCATCATCAATTTTAAACCATAGATGTCCAAAAATGATGTGTAATAATGAGAAATGACGCAGGGAAAAAGTATTTAACCCATTACTGAAATGTATTTAATCCTTGATACTTCGGCCTTTGTTGGTGATGAAGCTCCAGACGCCTCCTGTATGGAGACACTAGTCGCCTGCATTGCTCAAGTGGATTTGTCCCATTTTTCCACACAAACACTTAAAGAGAACCTGTCACCCCACTGGTGCATGGCAAACTAAATGCAGCACTGATGCAGCATGTCTGCTGCATTCAGGGAAGGTGTCCCCCATGGCTCTAGCCCCCCTGTAAGCTTTAAAAAAGACTTTGGAAACCTTACCGTTAAGAGGTCGCATGGGTGGGATCTTATTAAGAGGTCCTGTCTTCTGGCACAATCCTCCCTGCCTCCTCCTTGTGTGTTCCGCCCCCTTTATGTGTCTACTGCCACCTCCTCTTCTGCTGAGTCTGCTGTCCTCTTCTCCTGCTCTGTGTGACATCAGGAGCAGAGAAGGAGGGCAGACCCAGCAGAAGAGGAGGCGGCGGCAGACACATAGAAGGGGCGGAATACACAAGGGGAAGGCAGGGAGGATTGTGCCAGCAGCGAGGACCTCTTAAGGCCCATTACACATAATTTATGGACATCTATGGCTTGATTTATTTGCCTGTGTAGATTGGATAGTTGGTTACTGATATTTGGTGAGAAATTCATGTCAATAAATATATTTTCTTAGAAAATTGGTGACATGCTCAATACTTATATTGGCAAACTTGCAGTTTAGACGACCAGAAGTTGTGGGCGTGAGTGGCTTAGGTGGTTTGCCATCGGTGGGCATGTCTTGATGTTCCACTGAAGGAAGAAACATTAATTTTTAAGTCCCCGTAGTCGTGGAGTTGATTATAATAGAAGCGGGAGTCTGGGGGTGTAGGAGGGAGCATAGTTTCCCCTTGAATGATCCATTATAGCGTGTGCATGGCAGCCCCACCATGCCCACCAACTAAACATGTCACATCCACTAGTTAGCTTTAAGTATGTAAGAGGAGCTTTGACTCATCCCTCACTCCCCCACCCCACATCCAGCCTGTATTAGGCTAGTTTCACACTGGCGTTTGCATACAGTTGTGGCCAAAAGTATTGACACCCCTGCAATTCTTCAGATAATACTCAGTTTCTTCCTGAAAATGATTGCAATCACAAATTCTTTGGTATTATTATCTTCATTTAATTTGTCTTCAATGAAAAAACACACAAAGAGTTGTCCTAAAGCCAAATTGGATCTAATTCTACACCAAACATAAAAAAGGGGGTGGACAAAAGTATTGGCATCATGTGATGCTTCTCTAATTTGTGTAATTAACAGCACCTGTAACTTACCTGTGGCACCTAACCGGTGTTGGCAATAACTAAATCACACTTGCAGCCAGTTGACATGGATTAAAGTTGACTCAACCTCTGTCCTGTGTCCTTGTGGGTACCACATTGAGTATGGAGAAAAGAAAGAAGACCAAAGAACTGTCTGAGGACTTGAGAAACCAAATTGTGAGGAAGCATGAGCAATCTCAAGGCTACAAGTCCATCTCCAAAGACCTGAATGTTCCTGTGTCTACCGTGCACAGTGTCATCAAGAAGTTTAAAGCCCATGGCACTGTGGCTAACCTCCCTAGATGTGGACGGAAAAGAAAAATTGACGAGAGATTTCAACGCAAGATTGTGTGGATGGTGGATAAAGAACCTCGACTAACATCCAAACAAGTTCAAGCTGCCCTGCAGTCCGAGGGTACAGCAGTGTCAACCCGTACTATCCGTTGGCGTCTGAATGAAAAGGGACTGAATGGTAGGATACCCAGGAAAACCCCACATCTTACCCCGAGACATAAAAAAGCCAGGCTGAAGTTTGCCAAAACTTACTTCCAAAATGTTGTAGGCTTTCTCAGGTATGTTCTCTGGTCAGATGAGACAAAAGTAGAGCTTTTTGGCCCATAGAGTTTACAGGAGAAAAAAAGAGGCATTCAAAAGAAAGAACACTGTCCCTACAGTCAAACATGGCGGAGGTTCCCTGATGTTTTGGGGTTGCTTTGCTGCCTCTGGCACTGGACTGCTTGACCGTGTGCATGGCATTATGAAGTCTGAAGACTACCAAAAAATTTTGCAGCATAATGTAGGGCCCAGTGTGAGAAAGCTGGGTCTCCCTCAGAGGTCATGGGTCTTCCAGCAGGACAATGACCCAAAACACACTTCAAAAAGCACTAGAAAATGGTTTGAGAGAAAGCACTGGAGACTTCTAAGGTGGCCAGCAATGCGTCCAGACCTGAATCCCATAGAACACCTGTGGAGAGATCTAAAAATGGCAGTTTGGAGAAGGCACCCTTCAAATATCAGGGACCTGGAGCAGTTTGCCAAAGAAGAATGGACTAAAATTCCAGCAGAGCATTGTAAGAAACTCATTGATGGTTACCGGAAGAGGTTGATCGCAGTTATTTTGGCTAAAGTATGTGCAACCAAGTATTAGGCTGAGGGTGCCAATACTTTTGTCTGGCCCATTTTTGGAGTTTTGTGTGAAATGATCAATGTTTTGCTTTTTGCTTCATTCTCTTTTGTCTAAAATTCCAGCAGAGCATTGTAAGAAACTGATTGATGGTTACCGGAGGGGAAGAAAGCGCACTATAGTGTCTTATCTCAATTGTATGTAGTAAAATTTCCTATATGGATCCACTCACCTGGTTTGGTTGTGGGAGACACAACAACCATATGCACCTCCGAGTAAAATCCACAGCATCCGCAGAACTGCAGCAATCCACCGATATAGCAGATCCTATATAAAGGGAAAAAGAAAAAAACGGCTTCACAATCGCGCTGTCCTCAAAGATAATAAATCCACGTGCCCATGGACTCTGAGCAACTCTTTATTCCACTGTAAACTAGGGCTGGGCGATTAATCGAATTAATTTGATTAATTCGCCCCTGCTGTGGCCACGATTGTGATTTTATTCAAAATCGTGTAATTCGATTTAAAATGGCGTCCGGAGCCCCCTTCCCCCATGGGTATACAGGGCCCCCCTGCTGCCGTAAACCTGTAAAGGAATAGATCATTATACTTATCCCCGTCGCCGCTGCTATCGCGCTCCTCCGGCTTCATCCGGCTTCCTCTGGCGCGCAGACAATGACGTCATTGCCTGCGCCCACCGGAGGAGGAAGCCGGAAGAAGCCAGATGAAGCCGGAGGAGCGCGATGGCTGCGGCGGGACAGCGGCAGGGATAAGTATAATGATCTATTCCTTTACAGGTTTACGGCAGCAGGGGGGGGCCCTGTATATCCATGGGGGGGGGCGACTGTATACCACTGGGGCTGCTGCTGTATACACCACTGGGGCTGCTGCTGTATACACCACTGGGGCTGCTGCTGTATTCTACCACTGGGGCTGCTGCTGTATACTAGCACTGGGGCTGCTGCTGTATACTACCACTGGGGCTGCTGCTGTATACTACCACTGGGGCTGCTGCTGTATACTACCACTGGGGCTGCTGCTGTATACACCACTGGGGCTGCTGCTGTATACTAGCACTGGGGCTGCTGCTGTATACTACCACTGGGGCTGCTGCTGTATACTACCACAGGGGCTGCTGTTGTATACTACCACTGGGGCTGCTGCTGTATACTACCACTGGGGCTGCTGCTGTATACACTACTGGGGCTGCTGCTGTAACACTGCTGGGGCCTATATATACCACTGGGGAGGCTGCTGTATACCTGTGCTGGGGTCCACCCTCGACTTATACACGAGTCAATAGGTTTTCCCAGGTTTTGGGGGCAAAAGTAGGGGGGTCGGCTTATTCACGGGTCGGCTTATACACGAGTATATACGGTACCTCTTTAGTTTTTTCTCTTTATTCATCAAAGAAAAGCAAAAAAAATCGAGATTTAAATCGAAAATCGTCCATAGGTTTAAATAAAATCGAGATTTTCTGGTCATCATAATGGGAGACCCAGACAATGGGGTTTAGGGCACTGCCCTCCGGAGGTCACACTAGGTACTACAAGTTTGTAGACACCGCCCCCTCCGCTTATAAACCCCTACCGCAGGGAACATCCTCAGTTTTAAACTTAGTGTGCTCGGAGGATCACGCTTTGCTTGCACTTCACTGCATTCTCACAGCTTACGTGATGGCGTATGAAGACAAGGTAAAACGGTCCCGGTCGGGACCTTCGACAGCCTCCCTGCTCACCCTTGTGGAACACGCAGGTGGAGGTACCGGAGGGCCTAGTGCCTGGACACATAGTGTTCTCCCGGTACGCTGTCGCACTCCTTTCCATCCCTTCCTGGGGACTCTGGAGAGTGGGAGATGGGAGCCTTGCACAGCTCCGCTCCGTCCGAGGCCTCCCTAAATGGTGCTTACAGACCGGACTGGAGCCAGCCCAGTCCGAGGCCTCCCTAAATGGTGCTTACACTCCGGACTGGTGCTGAACCCCGTCCGAGTCCTCCCTAAATGGTGCTTACAGACCGGACCGGCACTGAGATACCTCGTGTGTCTCCGGTGTGCCTGGGGGTAGTGTCTGTCACTTTATGTGTCCTGACACTCAGACCGCGCGTTACCCTCGGGTCCGCGGTTCTGGAGGTGAACCCTGTGCTGGGGTCACCCTGGCTGACCGCCCTGTGTCGCACAGGGGCTGAGGCTGTAGATTGCAGGTGTTTGGACATGCAGTCTGAGTGTTGTATTTTCACACTCATTTCCCGCGCTGCGGGCTCCGGCGCCTACATTATTGAGGCTGCCCGGAGGATGGGAAGCAGCCCTTACGGTGACGTCATCGGTGGGCGTGCGTGTGTGCTTCCCGCGTGTTTTCGGCGCCGCCCTCGGCTTGGCTGCCGGCGGCCATCTTTCCCCTCACTTCCCGGCTGGGATCTGACTGCAGCGTACGTCTGCACTCTAGGGGAGACCAGAAAACCCTCGCGGAGGCACACACACACACCGCTTCCTCCACCGCATTACTGCGGTCGGTAAGCCACCGGGACTCCCGGTTTTTGTCTGTAAAAATTGGCTTATATCCCCCTACTGTGGCCATGTCCTCAGTTAGGAAGCGTGCTGCTAAGGCGGCGGATGCCACCATTGCCTGTGATACATGCAACGGGACACTGGTTGAGGGGTCCTGCAATAACTGCGGACGCCCAGAGGCCCGGACTGACGCTGCTGAGACAGCAGCTCCGGTGCTGTACCCTGAGGTCCAGGTGATCCCAGGGCCATGGGAAACTCAGCATAAGATCAATGAATCTCTGTTGTCCCAGTTATCCTCCATGTCGCAATCCCTGGAGGCACTTAATAGGAGACTGGGAAGCCCAGCTACTCCTCCCAGTTACCCCGGGTGTCTCTTTCTTCTACTGTGAGACCCCTTAAACGGACTCGTCGTGAGGATTCACCCGAGCTCCAGGCTCTCTCTGAGGAGGAGCGTCCCTCTGACGGTGAGGAGGATGATGGGGGTTCGACTCTCGGGTCTGTGTCTGAACCACCAGAAGGGGTGGAGGATCTGGTGTCCTCCATCAACGAGTCCTTACGTCTCGTGACACCCCTGAGGAGGTGAATGTTCACCCGAAGGAGGTCTATCAATGGCTGCGGCCGGAGGCTAGACCGAGTGGCTCCTTCATGGACCACACTAACTTTGGAAGGGTGGTTAGAGCACCCAGGTTACATCCTGGGCGGCGTTATGTCCGCAAAGCTAAGGACAATCGTTTTCCCTTTCCCCAGGAGGTGCTTCAGGAGTGGTCGCAGTCCCCGAAGGTGGACGCTTCCATGACCAGGATTGCTGCACGCTCCCTTTTCTCTGCCTCTGATAGCTCCTCGTTGAAGGATGCGACTGATAGACAGGTCGAGCAACTCGCCAAGTCTTCTTATGAGGCGGTGGGGTCTTCATTTGCCCCTAATTTTGCCGCGGTCTGGACCCTACAGGCGATCACCACCTGCTTGGATGGGATAACTGACCTGGCAGGGTCCAGTCCAGAGGTCCTGGCACTTACCGATAGGGCAAAGGCCTATGCGGACTACGCCAGGACGGCAACTTTGGAAACTGCCACTCGCTCAGCTGTGGCTTCGGCCAATGCTATAGCGATCCGCAGGTTGTTGTGGCTGCGTCTTTGGGACTCAGATGCCACGTCTAAGAAGATTTTGCAAAATCTTCCCTTCTCTGGTGACAGGCTTTTTGGCACCGAACTGGACAAGCTGATAAAGGATTCTGCTGAGTCTAAGATCCCGCAGAATAAACCTAAGCCACGGTACACCGTTAAAAGGAACCCAAAGCAGTGGTCCTTTCGCTCCAGCTCACAGTCATCAGCGACGTCCGCTCGCCCGGACCGAGGGGGCAAGCCCTCTACCCAGTGGCGCTCCAAGAGTCGTCAAAAGAAGCCGGCGGGGGCAGCGGCCGCCACCCCCAAACCCGCCTCTACATGACTCGCTCTCTCTTCCTGCCTCCCTACAGGTGGGGGGCCGCCTGTCTCGATTTCAGGACAGGTGGCTGCTTCACGTCCAAGACCAGTGGGTGAGAGACGTAGTCTCCCGAGGTTACAGGATAGAGCTGAAGTCACAGCCGATACCCCGATTCCATCGGTCGGTCCCATCTCCAGAAAAGGCTCAGGCTTTTCACCTGGTGTTGGAGGGGCTCCGCAGAGACGGAGTAGTGGTCCCAGTGCCTTCTGGGGAGAGGTTCCGGGGTTTTTACTCCAACCTCTTTATCGTCCCAAAGAAGGACGGCTCCTTCCGCCCGGTTCTGGACCTCAAGATGTTCAACCGTCACGTGTTGGTTCGGAGGTTCCGCATGGAATCCCTGCGCTTCGTGATCGCGGCTGTGTCGCAGGGAGACTTCCTGGCATCCATAGATATCCGGGACGCCTACCTTCATGTGCCCATTGCACCGGCTCATTAGCGCTGGTTACGCTTCGCAGTGGGGGACGAACACTACCAGTTCGTGGCACTCCCTTCGGGTTGGCCTCGGCACCGCGGGTGTTCACAAAAGTGATGGCCTCTATGATGGCTCTCCTGCATGTGCAGGGACACGCCGTCATACCTTATCTAGACGACCTGCTGGTCAGGGCGCCATCGGAACACCTTTGTCGAGAGAGTCTGGAGGTAACCATGAAGTCTCTGGAACAGTTTGGGTGGCTACTCAACGTCCAGAAGTCAACCCTGGTTCCGACCCAGTCCCTGACGTACCTGGGCATGGACTTTCACACAGACTCTGCTCTAGTGTCTCTGCCTCGAGTCAAACAGCTGGCCATCCAATCAGGAGTGCAGGATGTTCTCCTGTCACCACACTCATCCCTACGGGTCTTGATGAAGCTGGTGGGGCGCATGGTAGCAGCAATAGAGGCGGTGCCTTTCGCACAATTTCGCCTCCGTCCTCTCCAGCTGGAAATTCTCCGCAGATGGGACAAGAGGACGTCCTCTCTGACTCGGCTGGTGGTCCTTTCACAGCAGACCAGGGACTCCCTACAGTGGTGGCTCCGGCCATATCACCTGTCACGGGGCCGGTCCTTCCTCAAGCCGTCATGGTTAGTGGTGACCACCGACGCCAGTCTGAAGGGCTGGGGTGCGGTGTTCTTACACCACAGGGCTCAAGGCCTCTGGACTCAGGCGGAGTCAGCATTGCAGATCAACGTGCTGGAGATCAAGGCGGTCTATCTGGCGCTCCTGGCGTTTCAGAAGTTCCTGTCAGGACAGCCCATTCGGGTGCAGTCCGACAATGCGACGGCCGTCGCATATATAAATCATCAGGGAGGGACCAGAAGTGCTCAGGCCCTCGCCGAAGTCCACCGCATTCTATCCTGGGTGGAGGACAACGACTGCCTGATCTCCGCAGTTCACATCCCAGGGGTTGAGAACTGGGAGGCCGATTACCTGAGCCGACAGGGGATGGACGCCGGAGAGTGGTCTCTTCATCCAGACGTCTTCCGGGACATCTGCAGCAGATGGGGCACGCCGGACGTGGATCTGATGGCCTCGCGGCTGAATCATCAGGTGCCGCGATACATGGCAAGATCTTGGATCCTCAGTCTCTGGGGGCAGACGCCCTGATCCTGAGTTGGTCCAGCTTCCATCTACCATATGTGTTTCCGCCTCTGGCTCTGATTCCCAGGGTTCTGTGGAAGATCAGGTCGGAGTGCATGGTAGCCATTCTGGTGGCTCCAGATTGGCCCAGGAGGTCCTGGTATCCAGACCTGTGGCGACTGTCAGGCGGACTCCGGTGGGCTCTTCCAGAACGCGCAGATCTGCTCGCGCAAGGCCCATTCTTCCACCTCAATTCCAGGGCCCTCAGATTGACTGCATGGCTCTTGAGGCCTGGCTGCTGACATCCAGAGGCTTCTCTCCTGCGGTAGTTGCCACTATGACTCGGGCTAGGAAGCCTGTTTCCAGGAAGATGTACCACAGAACGTGGAAGATCTTTTTCACCTGGTGTGCCTCGGGTGGCCGGTCCCCGTGGCCCTTGTCCATCACGACATTGTTGGCTTTCCTGCAGTCGGGGTTGGAATTGGGTTTATCCCTCAGCTCCCTGAAGGGTCAAGTGTCGGCTCTTTCAGTGCTGTTTGACAGGCGCTTGGCGCTCCTTCCCAGGGTCCGTCAATTTCTGCAGGGGGTGTCTCGGGTGGTTCCGCCCTATCGACGACCTCTGGACCCTTGGGACCTTAATATGGTCCTGGCGGCACTACAGAAAGCGCCGTTTGAGCCACTGAGAGACGTTTCTCTACTTCGTCTGTCCCAGAAAGTGGTCTTTCTGGTGGCGATTACGTCTCTGAGAAGGGTCTCAGAATTGGCTGCACTATCGTGCAAGTCGCCTTTCCTGGTGGTTCACCAAGACAAGGTGGTGTTACGCCCGCGGCCATAATTCTTGCCAAAGGTGGTTTCCACTTTTCACCTGAACCAGGAGATTGTTCTCCCATCATTTTGCCCCGCTCCCGTTCATCAGGTGGAGCGCGAGCTCCATACTCTGGATCTCGTGAGGGCTGTACGCATTTATGTGTCCAGGACTGCCTCCTTCCGGAGTTCGGATTCCTTATTTGTCCTTACGACGGGTCGCTGTAAGGGGTCCGCGGCATCGAAGTCAACCTTGGCCAGATGGATCAAGGCTCCCATTCAAGAGGCTTACCGGTCCTCTGGTTTGCCTCTCCCGGTGGGATTGAAGGCGCACTCTACCAGAGCTGTCGGTGCCTCCTGGGCTTTGCGACATCGAGCTTCTGCTCTACAAGTGTGTCAGGCGGCCACTTGGTCCAGCCTGCACACTTTCTCTAAGCACTATATGGTGCATGCCCATACCTCAGCAGATGCGAGTTTGGGCAGGCGGGTCCTCCAGGCGGCGGTTGCCCACCTCTAAGGGGGACCGTGTGTTATCCGTCTTTTGAGGAACTCTTCCCGCCCTGGGGTATTGCTTTAGGACATCCCCATTGTCTGGGTCTCCCATTATGATGACCAGAAAAAAGAGAATTTTGTTTACGTACCGTAAATTCTTTTTTCTTTAATCATCAATGGGAGACCCAGCACCCACCCAGTTGTTCCGTTGCATGTTTTGCATTTGTTCTGTTTCCTGTTGGGACAGTGTTATCCGGGTTGTTGGACCGTCTGGGCACGGTTTTCTTCCCGACGTTTCGGGTGTGGTTTATTTGTCTCCTCGCAGCTTATGGACCAAACTGAGGATGTTCCCTGCGGTAGGGGTTTATAAGCGGAGGGGGCGGTGTCTACAAACTTGTAGTACCTAGTGTGACCTCCGGAGGGCAGTGCCCTAAACCCCATTGTCTGGGTCTCCCATTGATGATTAAAGAAAAAAGAATTTACGGTACGTAAACAAAATTCTCTTTTTTGATTTTTTCCAAAATCGCCCAGCCCTACTGTAAACTCTACGCGTTTCGTGTACACACTGTACACTTCCTCAGGAGTTGTAACTTCAACTCCTGAGTAAGTGTACAGTGTGTACACGAAACGCGTGGATTTATTATCTTTGAGGACAGCGCGATCGTGAAGCCGGTTTTTTCTTTTTTCCCTTTTATATATGATGGTTACCGGAAGCGGTTGATCGCAGTTATTTTGGCTAAAGGTTGTGCAACCAAGTATTAGGCTGAGGGTGCCAATACTTTTGTCCGGCCCATTTTTGGGGTTTTGGGTGAAATGATCAATGTTTTGCTTTTTGCCTCATTCTATTTTGTGTTTTTTCATTGAAGACAAATTAAATGAAGATAATAATACCAAAGAATTTGTGATTGCAATCATTTTCAGGAAGAAACTGAGTATTATCTGACAGAATTGCAGGGGTGTCAATAATTTTGGCCACAACTGTACGTTCCATCGGCATTCGTTCCAGTGTGTGCGGCTACGGGGCCGTCCTGCGTCCATATGCCGCTCTCTTTTCGTCCCAACCAGTATTATAATTGCCTATGAAGCGAACAGTTTATAATGATTTCCTATGGAGATGCTTCTCCGTACGCATCTGCAGAATAAACGCAGCGCTGGCATTAGTATGTCTGTGTTCAGTCTGCGTATGCGTCTCCATACTCGCCCACAAATGTCCCGAACGCTAATGTGAAACCAGACTGACACTCCCACGATAGAAAAATATGACACTGGGATCGGGTTGCAAATGACATATCAGATTTATACAATCGGGAATTAGAGCTGTAATACGACCTCTTGCTTAAAGCCTTAATGTAACTGTTTTTTATATAAAATGCAGGTTTACTGAAAAAAGTGATGAATTATATACAAGCAGTATAGAAATAAGTGCAGGATAGAAGCTGTTTGATTTATAAGTGACTAAAAACTTGGAACAACCTTAATACATATATATAAAAAAAAAGTGCTCATCCAGCCTGTATTACAGGGAGGGACACTCGCCTTTATACAGTTTGGAAGTAGGACATAGGTGTAAAACACACTGTGTTTGCACTGTTTTTTTATCCATTTTTCAGCTGCAAAGCATCACCTATTCACACACACTGTTTTTGATCCGTTTTTTTCTGCATTTTGGGCTAGATTTCTTTTCCCCTTTAGAATGGTACCTGTGGAAAAAGCGGATGAGGATGAGAAAAACGCCACAGAAACTAACATGCACTTTACAAATTCCCTGTCTGAATGGCAAAACGTGAAAACCCATAGATTTTGCTGGGATTCCATCTGATCTGTTCACTGCACTGCACTGCAAAAAAACGGATCAAAAACTGTGTGTGTGAATATAGCCTTAATATAAATATGGTTTAAAATGAAGGTTTCTATAAAAGGATAAATCTACCTCTATTACCTACATAGAAATATGAAAAAAGTGCAAGTTTTAGATATTGAAATAAACATTTTGCATAATATATGCTTTTGCCCCTTCCATTTATATTTTATTTGCTCTTCCATGGCTGTATAAAATCTTGTCCCATATCCTTCTGCTCCTCCTCGGAGTTCATGATCTGGTACATGAAGGCAGTCATGGCTTCCCTGCACACATCCTGTATTTGCCGGACCTTTGGGAAGGGGAGAACGCTCCTCCACATTTCCGATACGTTTCGTGCATCTCTTGGAGTGGTTTCGAAGGCTTCCTTCTGTTTGCCTGGACCTTCCCCATGAGTTATATCATAGATCCATTGACTGAGATGATCAGTCAGTTTTAAATTTGCAAATTTATACATCTCCTGCACTTTTCCTATTGGATTTCTCACCAGATCTTCATACCTGACCAGCATGTATTTCCCTTTCAGGAATGGAGGGGGTTTGCTGTTGGCCATCTTGTACATACCGACGTGACTCTCACAGATTTTATGTAAGACCTCATAGTTTGTGTCATTTATCTTTGTGCCGTTTGTGTCGAGCACGATTGCATTATCTCTCGCCAGAGCTCTTGGCGCTTGTCCGCGAGACTTCCCGACGGCTCGAGGGTCTCGTACCAAGTGGAGAATTTTCAGATTTAAGGAAGGGTCTTTGAGAAGAGGATAGAGCACTGTGAGGTCAAAGAATCGAAGCTCTTTCACAACAATGTGGGTATATTTGTGACATGACTCCTCGACTTTACTGAATGAATCGTTTCCGCAAAGTTTCCTACAAGCCGTTCCATTTGTGATGTTGAATCGCGAGAAGGAATTGCAGGCGGGAGGTGAGCAGAGAGCCTTGCTGGAATACCAATGGAACAGGTGGGACACATTCTTCTTACCTTCTACGTATGAATCAAACACAGACATCTCGCATTTGAAGACAGATCGGACCATGTCCCTGACAGCCAGGTGCAGAACTTGGGCACCGTAACGCGGGAGCGACATCCACACGTGCCAAGCCGGCTCCATCAGGTAGAAGACATCTGGGTGCTGGCTGAAAATCTGACCTAAGAGAGAAGATCCAGACCTCCAGGTGGAAAGAATCAGAAGATGAACCTTCCTCGGTTCTCCGTCTGGAGTCGGTGAATGGAGATATGATTTATGGTGAAAATGAACCAGGAAAATGATTTGTAGGAATATTACTACTGCAATTAAAGTGCCCATCACCCTTATCCTGGGCATGGCTTCCAAATGACCTCTTACTGTAAGAAAAAAAACACAGAAGGTAAAAAACTTCAATTAATAAAAATATATTACAATCTAAAGTTACCAATATTTCACTAATGCAGTAGACAACCATCATATTAAAACTACCCTCCTGACACTTCTATCAGTGTTAGCATTAGAAGTTAACTGTCATTTTATTTATTTTTATCCTAAATCAATAGTACATGTGAAAATAAGATAATTGGTAATATTATAGAAATCTGTTACTTTTTTCCTTAACTGATGGTTCACTCATGTCCTGTGTGAAATGTATAAAAGACTTTCCTATTATGGAGATACATGGAGGGAGGAGCTAGAGGCAGAAACAGGTGAGAGGAGCTGGAGGTGGAGACAGGAAGAAGGAGCTAGAGAGAGAGACAGACAGGAGGGAGGAGCTGGAGGTGGAGACAGGAAGAAGGAGCTAGAGGGAGAGACAGACAGGAGGGAGGAGCTGGAGGTGGAGACAGGAAGAAGGAGCTAGAGGGAGAGACAGACAGGAGGGAGGAGCTAGAGGGGGAGACAGGAAGAAGGAGCTAGAGGGAGAGACAGACAGGAGGGAGGAGCTGGAGACAGGAAGAAGGAGCTAGAGGGAGAGACAGACAGGAGGGAGGAGCTGGAGGTGGAGACAGGAAGAAGGAGCTAGAGGGAGAGACAGACAGGAGGGAGGAGCTGGAGGTGGAGACAGGAAGAAGGAGCTAGAGGGAGAGACAGACAGGAGGGAGGAGCTAGAGGGGGAGACAGGAAGAAGGAGCTAGAGGGAGAGACAGACAGGAGGGAGGAGCTGGAGACAGGAAGAAGGAGCTAGAGGGAGAGACAGACAGGAGGGAGGAGCTAGAGGTGGAGACAGGAAGAAGGAGCTAGATGGAGAGACACAGGAGGGAGCAGCTGGAGGTGGAGACAGGAAGAAGGAGCTAGAGGGAGAGACAGACAGGAGAGAGGAGCTAGAGGGGGAGACAGGAAGAAGGAGCTAGAGGGAGAGACAGACAGGAGGGAGGAGCTGGAGGTGGAGACAGGAAGAAGGAGCTAGAGGGAGAGACAGACAGGAGGGAGGAGCTAGAGGGGGAGACAGGAAGAAGGAGCTAGAGGGAGAGACAGACAGGAGGGAGGAGCTGGAGACAGGAAGAAGGAGCTAGAGGGAGAGACAGACAGGAGGGAGGAGCTAGAGGTGGAGACAGGAAGAAGGAGCTAGATGGAGAGACACAGGAGGGAGCAGCTGGAGGTGGAGACAGGAAGAAGGAGCTAGAGGGAGAGACAGACAGGAGGGAGGAGCTAGAGGGGAGACAGGAAGAAGGAGCTAGAGGGAGAGACAGACAGGAGGGAGGAGCTGGAGGTGGAGACAGGAAGAAGGAGCTAGAGGGAGAGACAGACAGGAGGGAGGAGCTAGAGGGGGAGACAGGAAGAAGGAGCTAGAGGGAGAGACAGGAGGGAGGAGCTAGAGGCAGAGACAGAAAAGAGGGAGGAGCTTGAGGCAGAGACTGACAGGAAGGAGGAGCTTGAGGCAGAGACAGACATGGGAGGAAGGAGGTAAAGGCGGAGAGACACTTTTTTTTTTTTTTTTTTTTTTTTAAAGCACCACCTGTTCTCTTTGTTAGACTCACCCAGTAAGGTAAAGCCTCAGGCCTGGATGGGTATATGGACCCTGGCATTGATGTGGTAAGCAGGAAGCAGAGACTTGGTACAGTCAGGAATGTCAGGAGCAGCAGGATGGATGAGGTGAAACCCGGCAGGGATGCAAACAAAAAACAGCACAAAAGGTGAAGCTCACCAAGCAGGGAGGTCTACAGTCTTAATTAGCCTTAAATAGGTCTAGAGCGATAATTTCATTGATTCATGCAGGGCAATTTGCAAACCCTGAGTACAATAGAGGGCAGCGGACCTGGGGGAAGGAAGCAAAGCCCAGGATACCCAGGACTGTGTAAAAAAAATCTTTTACCTCAGTACAGGGGAAATCTATATTCACTGAAGACAGACTTTATCCCTGAATTGAGAATAAAAGATCAGTCCAGGAATAAAAAACAAAAGCAGATTTTTCTAAAAAGATATATTACGTTATATATTTTATATGTACTATTGATTTATTTAAAAAAAAAAAAAAAAAAAAGATGGGTACTATTAAAAGGGAATCTTTCATTAGTTCTTTGCTATGGGATCTGAAAGTAGCATGATGTAGAATCAGAGACCCTGACTCTAGCAATGTGTCATTTATTGGGCAGCTTGGTGCAGTTTTGATAATATTCCTGTTGTTTCTGCTGCAGTTCTCTGAATACTGAACTTTGTATAACCCCACACCACTGATTGGGAGCTTATTATTTATAATCCACCCACACCACTGATTGGGAGCTTTCTCTGATAACCCTGCCCACATCAATGATTGGCAGCTTTCTGTGTATAATCCCGTCCCCACCACTGATTGGCAGCTTTCTGTGTATATTCCCACCTATATCACTAATTGGCATCTTTCTGTGTATAACACCACCCACACCACTCATTTGCACTTTGTGTACACTGTGCATATGAAGAAAGCTGTTAATCGAGTGGGGGCAGGGTTACTGATATTATCTGGACTGGTTTGCACATGACACCTAGTCCGCTCTAGTAAGAATATGCTGCTGATAAAACATTGATTGTATTGAAACTACAGCCAGCAGCTCAGTAAGTGGCACAATGCTGGAATCAGGCTTTCTGACACTATAGTAGACTGCTCTCAATTTAAATAGCAAAAACAGATTCCCTTTCACTTTATTATCAGTATATACCACAGGAACATTTCTGTGATATCAGACACGGCCGGTTCAGTTTTACTTCTCATGTTTAAAATATGTTTAAAACAGCAGCAGATGGTCCTGACATACAGTCCCTGACAGACGTTATGTCACTTATCCATGTTATGTAAATAAAAGTTTATAACCTGATGTTAAATTCATCCATTGGTTGTATAAATTACTCTTTTGAAAGCTGAAACCCTCCCAAATGTGGTTTATGCTAAGAAAATAAATTGGCATCAATGCTGAAATATTGATCATTTAATGAACACAGAATGGTCAGATTTTGGCAAGAAAAAAGTTTTGTCGCCCACAGAAAGTAATGTGATATTCAAACAAATAATTAACCTAAAATACAAATATATGTTGCATAACATTGGTGAATGAAGTTGTGGTGCTATTAGAGTCCTATTTAATATTTTGTGTGACCTCCATAAGCTTGAAGGACTGCATCCATGCGGTTCAACAATGATTCATACAATTTATTAATGAAGTCATCAGGAATAGCAAAGAATGCAGTCTTACATGCCTCTCAGAGTTCATCTAGATTCTTTGGTTTTGTCTTCCAAGCTTCCCCTTTCATCCTACCCCAAACATGCTCAATGATGTTCATGTCTGGTGACTGGGCTGGCCAATCCTTGAGCACCTTGATCTTTTTTGCCTAGGGGAAATTTGTTGTAGAGATGGATGTATGAGATGGAGCACCATCCTGCTGCAGAATTTCACCCCTTTTATGATTTGGAATATAAGAGGTAGCTAATGCTTCTTGATATTTTAGGCTATTCATATTGCCTTCCACCTTGCAAATGGTTTGCACAATCCCATACTGAATGTAGCTCCAGACAATGATCTTTCCACCACCAAATGTAACTGTTTTCTGGGGGTATTTTGGATCCATAGAGTCTCCTGCAGTATTTGCAGTGGTTGTGGTGTAATTCTACTGAAGATTCATCAGAGAAATCCAACTTCTGTCACTTTTCCATTGTTTAGCAGGCTTTGGGACTTTGCAAATGCCACACAGCTTTTTATTTGCCTTTTGTTTAGTGCTGGCTTCTGGGCACTGATTCGACTACGGAGGCCATTTCGAGACAGAATTCTACAAACTGTTCTAGTTGACACAGGGACTTGAGATGACAAGGCCTGTTGGAGCCCTGCTGCAGTGGTAGAGGGGCTTGCTTTGGATTTTCTAACCAACAAATGTTCCTCCTGAGCAGTTGTCTTGTGGGGTCTGCCGGACCTGGGCTTGTCAAACACATCTCCAGTCTCTTCAAATCTTTTTTTAATTCTTTGTACTTGACTCTGAGACACATTAAAGGTGCCAGCCACCTCTGCAGTGGATCTGGTCTTCAGCCTCTTGATAATCAAGGCTTTGGTCGCAGGGTGGATTTTTGGCATGTTGTCAGAGCTCAAGTTGCAGTTCAAGTGAAGGTCTGGGGTGCTGGGTTTCTTTTTATACACACCCACTAATTAACCAATCATTTACTGAACACAGGTGAGGATGTAAACTAGGATTGGGTACATTATATGACCAGGCGACAACATTTTTGTCTTGCCAAAATCTGACCATTCTGTGTTCATTAAATGATCAATATTGCAGCATTAATGCTAATTTATTTTCTTAACCTAACCCACATTTGGGAGGGTTTCAGCTTTCAAAAAAGTAATTTATAAAACCAATGGATGAATTTAAGATCAGGTTATAAGCTTTTATTTACATAACATGGATAAGCGACATAACTTCTGTCAGGGACTGTCGAATAGATGGATTGACACTAAGGGTACCTTCACACCGATTTTTTGGCGATGCGGGGGCGTGGCCTATCGGCACCGATATCGCCCCCTACGTCGCCTAATGTAAATAGGCAATGGCGACGCCTTTTAGTGGTCGCCTGGTTTCAGAGCAGAGCTCTGAAACCAGGCGACCACTCTGGGGCGATGTGTACACATCGCCCCTTGTAAACGGCCGACAGCGATCTGCCAGGCGATGGGAGCCATAGGCTCCCATGTTAAGGCATCGCCGCTGGGGTTTTTAGAAACCTCAGCGGCGATGCCGCCTGTCAGATTGCCGAGGTGTTGCCCCATCGCACCATCTGACGGTACCCTAAAGGTTTATGCACTCCCCCAGCTTGCAAAATTTATTTATTCATTCAACTTCATTTTTATTAATATGGTTTTAAATATTGTGTTTCTTTGTATTTATATGTTGAAATATATGAGCAATGTTTTTAAGTGATATACTCAATTATGCTTTATGATTGTTTTGTGTGTTTTACGATGTATATATGCGTTTACGTCTGATTCCCTGCCCACTGGGTGTGGTGGTTTTTTTGAAAGGAGGCATCTCCATGTGACCTCTTTCACTATAAATAACAGATCCTGTATGTGTATAGCCTGTCCTGGGGACGTGGTGTGAACACCACGAAACGCGTAGAAATAAAGTCTATTTCTCTATTCCATCTACTTGGACTCCTCTGGTACATCATTCTGACAGGCGAGCAGCAAAGTCTGATGCCCCATTCTCTGCAACCAAGAAAGGATCATCACTTTGGGCTTGCAGCAGTCGCCAATGCCGATTACAGTGGTTATGTTTCAAATAACCATAATAGGTGAGTGAATCTGATTTATCTCTCCTTAATACTCACTTTATCTCGGATAAGACCCTATGTGCGCTCTATATGCTTTTTAGCTAATGTGACACAGGCAGAGACTCAGCACCGGACCAGGGGAGGATGAGAAAAGCTAGTTTAAGTTTTATTTGTAACAAACTGGAGGATGGGCTTCTAAAAGTCTATAAGCTGCTGTAATAGCGATAAACTAGGGAAAGTAATTGCCTTAATAAATACATACTCCCCTTATTGGTAACCATGATGAACATAACAGTATTTACCTATAGTGTAAACTGCATGTACCAGTTTACATATATAGTGCTATCTCAATGGAAATGCAGCTGCAGGGAAAAAGTTAAAGTGTATTCTTACACTTATACTTAGCCATTGTCCAGTCTCACCAACATAAAAAGTCCCCAAAGAGCATATAGTGCACATAATTAAATACGCAACATTAGAAGAGGAGCATGCAAATGTCCCCGGAATATTATAATCCTGCTGTGTGTTGGGGATCTGAATCCTGTCTCTGGTCTCTATGTGAGCACAGGTCTTGCAGCTGTTCACATTGCATGGATAAGTTCCTCTTGGTGTATCCGAGGGCATCAAACTTCGAACCACGATGTTTCTTAAATTGGGAGGCTGCCTGTAGCAAATCAAGGGAGGGTCTTTGAATATTATTTGTAGTCAGTGATCCTTGTTTAGGATATGGTGAAATTTCCTGGACATTTTCCCTAGTACCTCAAGCTGTAGGTTGTAGGTCACCACCAGAGGAACACAGTGGTTCTCTTCTTTTTCTCTGTATTGGAGTGCTTGACTTCTAGGGATCCTTGTGGCTTTAGTGATCTGATCCTCAATGGAGGTGGGGTGGTAGCCTTGGTTTAAAAATGTTTTTTTTATTTTTTTATTTAGATGGTTTAAATGTTCGTCCCTTTCCGCTGGGTTGGAGCAAATGCGGTTATAACTGAGGGCCTGGCTGTAGATAATGGACGTTTTAATGTGTTTTGAGTAGAAACTGTTCAATTTGAGGTATGTGGGACGGTCAATCGGTTTCCGATATACCAATGTCTGGAATGAACCATTTAGAATTTTTATGGTGGTATCCAGGAAGTTGATTTCTGTTTTTGAGTGGTCCAGTGTCAGGTTTATTGTGGGATGAATTTTGTTGGAATGGAATTTTAGAAGTTCATGTTCAGTCTCAGTCTAGAATATTAAGATGTTATCAATGAAGATGAAGTATGCCAAGGGTTTGATGGGGCAGGAGGCTAAAAAGTCATTTTCCAGTTTAGCCATGAAGAGATTGGCATACTGGGGGCCATTTTGCTTCCCATAGCGGTTCTGGTGCATTGTAAATACAGTTCTTCACCAAAAGAAAAAATGTTGTGTGTGAGGATAAATCTGGTGAGCCTTAGTACTAATTCAGAAGAGATCCCATTGACTTCAAGAAACAGTCGGGAGGCAGTAAGTCCATCTTCATGTGGGATGTTAGAATATAAGGACTCCACATCCATGGTGGCTAAGATGGTATTCTCGAGGAGGGGACCTATTGTAGAGAGCTTATTTAAAAGGTCCGTTGTATCCTGTATATAGCTGTCTGTCCTCCTTACCAGCGATTTAAGGACATTTTCCACCCACCCAGAGATTCTTTCAGCAAGTGTTCCCACCCCTGAGATGATCAGTCTCCCTGAGTTACCTGGTTTATTTATCTTGGGAAGCAGATAGAAAACATTCTTCTAGTCAAGGACATAACATTGAAAATATGAATGTTTTAATTTTGAGAGGTAATTTCAAATCATAAAAACATCGAAGCGTCTGTGAATCCAAATTAATTAGAACTTTCGATTGTGTCCAGGATGGGTTAAACTTAAGTGATGGATTTATGGCTCATTATAACATCTGAAGAATGTTGTTCAAAGACACTGAAGTCTTAAGACATCAGGTTTTCGTATAAATGAGAGTCCTAAAAAATTTGACATCACCAAGCCTTGCTGATTAAGGATCCTCTCCAAGCTTTGTTTTGTTTATTTAGTTAAATGTCCTTTCATTCTAGTTGTGAATGTATATATTTTGAGTTTCTTTTCAATATTTTGTTATACCATGCCTGATGAAGGGACCTAAGACGTCTCGAAAGCTCGCCTTGTAACATCACTTATTTTGTTTTAGTTAGCCATTAAAAGGTATCACAACTACAATATTGTTATCTTGTTTCTCTCACTGAGAGCAATCAGCATAAAGAAGGTACTGGAAGCCAAATCTGCTGATGGTCTGTCCAATCAGGGCCTTGTAAGAGAGAGAAGAGGGCCAAGGACTGAACCCTGAGGGACCCCGATATTGAGGGGAAGAGGAGAGGAAGAGGATCCAGTAAATGATATACTGAAGGAGCAGTCAGAAAGATAGAAAGAGAACCAAGAGAGAGCCGTGTCCTTTATGCCGATGGAGTGCAACATAGAGTAGGAGATGGTGGTCAACAGTGTAAAAGCTGCAGAGAGATCAAGAAGAATACGCAGAGTGTTAATCATTACATTTTGCCGTCAGAAGGTAATTGGTCACTTTGATGAGGGCAGTTTCTGTAGAGTGTAAGTGGCGGAAACCAGACTGTAATGGGTCTAGAAGAGAGTGAGTGGAGAGGTAGGTAACGGGTGAGGCAGGAGTAGACCAGGTGCTCCAACAGTTTAGAGATGAAATGGAGGTTGGAGACTGGTCATTAGTGCAGGATGGGTCTACGATAAACGTTACCCATTAGACCTCCATCAGGGCCTCTCAACCAGAGCTCTTGCTTTGCACTCAAGAGGGGCAAACATATGTCTGTAAATAGTGTTTGGTTTGGCTTTTTATCTATGTGGCAAGGCTCATTAAAGGGTCAATATTGACTTTGAGGAAAGAAAGAAAAGAAACAAGCGCCCATAGACATATTGTATGGTAAGTAAATGGTGGAGGGCGAGATACTGCTCATCCAATGGAGATGTAATTGTCCCAACTTTCATAAAAGCCTGGTAAAGGCCCAGTCACACATAACAACGCACCAGCGATCCCAATAACGATAACGATGTGCAGAGATCGCTGGTGCGTCGTTTTTCACATCTCTGGTAAGATGTCAAACAGGTATCTCACCAGCGATGTGAAAAACGACGCACCAGCGATCCAGAATTATATCGAGGTCGTTGGGGATTTTCACTCCATAGCGTCGCATTGAGATCGTTAGTCATTGTCCCTGTCACATACAATGATGTAGCGTTCCCAGCGGGAGCGCAACGACGTAGAAATGACCCAGAGCAGTGTGTAACGATCTCGCAGCAGGGGCCAGATCGTTGGTGCGTGTCACACAGAACGAGATCGCTAACGGGATCGCTGTTGCGTCACAAAATTTGTGACGCAAGAGCGCTCTCGTTAGCGATCTCGTTCTGTGTGACAGAGCCTTTAGAGTCAGTCAGTGCAGTTCGCCAGCTGGTTGAAGTTCCCCTTCTTCTGCACACAATGGATAAATGGTATTGAGAATAGGCATTTAAAGGTGACCGTGCTGCTGCAGAAGATGAGAGGATCCTCACTCCACGGCTTGTGGAAGTAGTTCTAATCTGCGTTTCTGGATTGAACAGAACAAACTATCTGTAGTTTGTATTTGAAAAGGGACAGAAACGTGTAATAAAACTACTGGCATCAGCCATGGAGCGAGGGTCCTGTTACCTTCTGCAGCAGCTTAATATTGACTTTTAGGATTTCTGATAGGTAGCACAAGAGTTTTTCTTCTTCCTCAGTTACATGGACACACAGCTCCACTCCTAGTGGGATGTGTATAAGATGTATGGGATAAATGTCACATAATATCACGTGGCAGCTGTAGGTAGGAATCCATCTAGGGACAATTAACGTCTTTACTCTTCTCATGGCAACAAGAATGCAAAAAGAAACTGGTCATATGGGAATGATCACATACGAAACCGCCTGCAGACAAAGTGGAGGACAGTGCTGGAGGATAGATAGAATCGATCATCCTGTATCCTGGAAAATGGCTAAAGGATCTGTACAGGAATATGCCTATCTGTGGTAATAACTGCAGTGAGTCTTAGGTTGTATTCACATGACTAAAAGCCGAAATCTCACTTCATTGCATCTTACCAACTCTATGTCAAATATAATACAAAAAAATTGCAGATATATACTGGGCACTGCTGTGCTGCAGGGACTGGTGCTACTTACACATGTAAGGGTGCGAGTAAAGCAGGTTCATGTGCCCGGGTGCACGCTTATTGGACAGCAAATAGCAATGGATAAGAAAAAAATGCGGCACTCACCGGGCAGAGCTTTTTTCTTTTTTATTTCAGAGTCCTCTTTACGTGAATTCTCTGCGGTGGGGAGGGAGTGGGGAGACACACAGGTGACGGATTCCGTTTCTGAGCACCTGCCCCTTCTACGGACCAACTAGGTGCTGCGAAACGGAACCCGTCACCTGTGTGTCTCCCCACTCCCTCCCCCACCGCAGAGAATTCATGTAAAGAGGACTCTGAAATAAAAAAGAAAAACGCTCTGCCCGGTGAGTGCTGCATTTTTTTCTTATCTATTGCTCAAATATAATACAGTCAAACCTCTCCTATAGACCACCTCTCAAGAAGACCAGCCCCTTACTCAGACCCAATTTCCTGTAACATCTCAGGTCCACCATACATTCTGTATACTGTCTATCCTCTTTGAGAAGACTACCCCCCGGAAGACCATTTTTCACTTTACAATTTAATTTTGTATGATAGTATCTAAAGGTTTCCACTGTAAATCAGTTCAAGTCATTCTCTTTTTTCTTAGCTGTCAGAACTAGTAAAATATTGTAACATTTATCACACGCAGTTAATAAGATCAAAAGTCATAGGGGCTTAAATATGGCATTGATAAAAACTTCAGCTTGTATCGACCGAAAAATAAAAAAAACGTTGCTCTTGGAAGACAAGGAAATTAAAAACAAAAGCAAAGAAGGACCACTGGGACTCAAGGACCCGCATAACCTGGTGCTGACCTGTAGTCTCAGGTAACCTCATGTCCTGCTGCAAAAGAGATGGTCATATTTAGACTTACAGGAATGGTCCAGTTTTTACCGATCTCTTATTGAACGTTTTTATCCAGAAATGTTTTCTTTATGGACAGTTCTTGTTGTCCATTGTAATTAATGAGCTTTTATAGTGTTGACCCTTTAGAAGGAATGTCAAAAAAGAGAGCAGACGCCACACTCTGTGTACAATGACCCAGCGCAGCAAGTCCGCTGTGTTTCTAACACATTACTAGTGATGAGTGATCTCTAACATGCTCGGGTGCTTGGTATTCATAAACAGCAGGTCAGACGTTCGGATGGACGCGACTCGTGTATTGAGTATTATGGAAGTCAATGGGAAACTCAAACACTTTTCTGAGAACTCTTCTGAAAAAATGTTCCAGTTCTCCATTGACTGCAGTCATACTCGGGTACTTGAGTGTCCTTCCAAGCATCTGACTACTCGTTTCAAGTGCCAAGCTCCTGAGCATGGTAGAACTCACTCATCTCTACACATAACCCAACGATCCGTCATGTTCTGGAGTTCCTCCATAAGGTTTGGAGAGAAGGTCAAATCTATATACCGTATATACTCGTGTATAAGCCGAGTTTTTCAGCCCAAAATTTGGGCTGAAAAGTCTCCCCCTCGGCTTATACACGGGTCAATACGGTAGTCTCTGCGTGGTGGGGGCTGTGGAGGCTGGAGGAGGCGGGGGGGAGGCTGCTGTATGAGCGGCCCCATCACGTGGGGCCGCTCATTATATATGCACTGCTTCCCCCTGTCAATCAGCGGCAGGGGGAAGCAGTTCATATATGCCCCCCAAAAGCTGGCACTGTCCCCCCTTGTAAGGGCCCCCCCCCGCTGCTTATATATTTACCATCCCGGTGTTCTGATCAGTGCCGCTCCTCGGTGCTGCTTCTTCATTATCCCGTCCTCGCTGCATCCGGGATCTCCGGCCGTCGCAGGCATATGACGTCATCGCGCGACGGCCGGAGATCCCGGATTCAGCGAGGACGGGAGGATGAAGAAGCAGCACCGAGGAGCGGCGCTGATCAGAACACCGGGATGGTAAGAGAAGCAGCAGGGGGGGGGGCATAAGGGGGGCGAGTGCCAGCATTTTGGGGCTGCTGGGTACCCCCTGGGGGCTGCTGGGTACCCCCAAGGGGCTGTTGGTACCCCCTGGGGGCTGCTGGGTACCCCCAGGGGGCCGCTGGGTACCCCCTGGGGGCCGCTGTATAACCCCTGGGGGGTGCTGTATAACCCCTGGGGGGTGCTGTATAACCCCTGGGGGCTGCTGTATATACTGCTGGGGCTGCTGTATATACCACTGGGGCTGCTGTATATACCACTGGGGCTGCTGTATACCACTGGGGTTGCTGTATATGCTACTGGAGCCTGTATATGCCACTGGGGAGGCTGCTGTATACTACCATTGGGGGGCCTGTATACCACACTGCTGGGGGCTGTACACCTGTGCTGGGTCCACCCTCGGCTTATACACGAGTCAATAGGTTTTCCCAGGTTTTGGGGGCAAAAGTAGGGGGGGTCGGCTTATACACGGGTCGGCTTATACACGAGTATATACGGTAGATAGTTATCTTTTTTCCCATAATAATCTTTATATCATGTCATGTAGACTTGCAACAAAAGATTTAATAGATCCTGAGAGTGAGGGGTCAAGTCACCATTGTAAATTCATAGATCCTAAGAGGGAGGGGTCAGGTCACTGTTGTAGATTCATAGATCCTGAGAGGGAGGGGTCAGGTCACTATTGTAGATTCATAGATCCTGAGAGTGAGGGGTCAGGTCACCGTTGTAGATTCATAGATCCTGAGAGGGAGGGGTCAGGTCACTATTGTAGATTCATAGATCCTGAGAGTGAGGGGTCAGGTCACCGTTGTAGATTCATAGATCCTGAGAGGGAGGGGTCAGGTCACTATTGTAGATTCATAGATCCTGAGAGGGAGGGGTCAGGTCACCAATGTAGATTCATAGATCCTGAGAGGGAGGGGTCAGGTCACCAATGTAGATTCATAGATCCTGAGAGTGAGGGGTCAGGTCACTAATGTAGAGTCATAGATCCTGAGAGGGAGGGGTCAGGTCACCAATGTAGATTCATAGATCCTGAGAGTGAGGGGTCAGGTCACCGTTGTAGATTCATAGATCCTGAGAGGGAGGGTCAGGTCACTAATGTAGAGTCATAGATCCTGAGAGGGAGGGGTCAGGTCACCAATGTAGATTCATAGATCCTGAGAGGGAGGGGTCAGGTCACTATTGTAGATTCATAGATCCTGAGAGGGAGGGGTCAGGTCACTATTGTAGATTCATAGATCCTGATAGGGAGGGGTCAGGTCACTAATGTAGATTCATAGATCCTGAGAGTGAGAGGTCATGTCACCATTGAGGAGGGCTTCTTCAATATTTTCCACGGAGAGTGACATCAGGTGAAAAGTCTTTTGTGTGATCTATTACATAGAAATAAACTGAAGAGCACAAAAGAGGTAACAACCATGAAATGTCTCACCTGTTCTGCCTGGAGTAATCTGCTCCTGGTGAGATGTTATTTGTTGGGCTGGTGGTGAGGAGGCATCTATCCTCTGGACGAGGCTGCATATGCTGCATGGGCACAGGACCCAGTAGGCACGATGTACAGCAGCAGACGGCAAGGCTGTGGGTGCAACTGGCTCATCTGTGTGACTGACTGAATACACTGCAGCAGGTGAAGAGGGTGGATACAGGATACGTGACAGCAGGGACAGATGGATTTGTTTTCCCTTTGGTCACAGACTTAAATATAAAACCTGCTATCTGCAAATACAATCTAACACATTAAGAGACAGATGGGATTTTTCTTTACATAGAAAGAATTCAGCATCACTTGGTGTCAAGAGCTGTAATTACTCTCATTTTATATTTTATTAAATATACAGTAAACAAGAAAATAAGCAACTTTGTAATACATTTTATCTGAGATATCTGCTTCTTCCACTCTCAATTAATGGTTAAAAGCTGAATAAATCTGTATTCACTGTGATATTACACAACTGAAATAAGAAATGGCTGTTAAGGTACCGTCACACGTAACGATATCGTTGCCGATATCGTTCAAAACTCACGTGTTTTGTGACGCTTGAACGATGTCGAAACGACATCGTTGCGTGTGACACTACAAACGATGAACGATCAGTCGGCTGATCGTTCAACGTTTGATTTGAGGTCCTGTCCTCAAATCAATCGTTGGTCGCCTGGTGGACACGTAGCATCGCTGCGTGTGACACCGGGAGACGACCGATAAGCCAGCTCCCAGCGCCTCTCACAAGCGCTGGGAGCTGGTATCCAAGGTAAACTGCGGGTATCTAGGCAGCGCGCGCTGCCTAGATACCCGATGTATACCTTAGTTACCAGCCTTCTCCGTTCCCCGGCTGGTATCTAAGGTACACAGCGGGTAACTAGGGACCCTAGTTACCCGCTGTGTACCTTAGATACCAGCCGGGGAGCGGAGGAGGCTGGTAACTAAGGTATACATCGGGTATCTAGGCAGCGCGCGCTGCCTAGATACCCGCAGTTTACCTTGGAGACCAGCCTGCTCCCGCTTACCACAGGATGGCAGCGGGAGCAAGACGTTGTGGAAACGATATTTAAATCGTTTCCACGATGTCTCTGGTCCATTGATCGCTGGTGAGCCTGTCTGTGTGACAGCTCACCAGCGATCTGAACGCGCGTGCATGTGATCGCTAACAATATCGTTCATGGTATCGCTGCGTGTGACGGCACCTTTAGGGTATGTGCGCACTGGCCCGGGATATGGTCGGATTAGGTGTGTAAACCGCCGGTCGGTTTACATAAATTTCATGTAAATTTATGTTAATCCAAACCGGCGTTTGGATTAACATAGAAACCTATGTAAACCGACACCCGGTGTGCAGACACCGGCGGTTTACACATGCTCATCCGTTGCCAACCCGCTGGGTTCCCAGCGGGTTAGCAAAGAATGAGCATGTTCTATAAACCGGCCGGTTCTGCAGCGGCTGCAAGCAGAATCATGTACTGCTTCCAGCCGCTGCAGAACCGCCGACGCTAACCCGCTGGCCACCCGCCCGGCACCCGCCCGTCACCCGCCGCACATACCCGCCAGGAAGCCGGTGGACGGCTCCGGAGCTTCCTGGTGGGTCCGCCCAGCCGCCGCCGACCAACCCGCCGGCCAGTGCGCACATACCCTTAGTGTTTTTAAAATACTATTGAGAGGCAGGAGGATAGAGGAGCTAGAGACTGAGACAGAGACATTCTTTCTTAGGTTTCCTCAGGGTGGACACAGACTGTAGCGGGCCCCTGTGCAAGAAATTTTTTGGGGCCCCCCCGCCCCTCATAGTGCAACAAAGTTATGTACTGTTAAATATGCAACATATAAGTTCGGGTGCCTTCACATAGGCGAGGTTTTGTATCCGGTGAGATCAGGTGAAAACTGCATCTGACTTGATATGGTTTTTCTTTTTGCCCTTGAGGATGCTTTCACACTGGCGTTTTTCGCCACTAGTAGCAGATCCGGCAGATTTCCACACCTCTGCTGCCTGACTGGCGACTTGTCACACGGATCCGGCAAACCCCATTCATTCTTTACGGGGCTTGCGGCCAGCCGCGGCAAGTGCAGTTGTGCTAGATCCGCGTTACATGGTACCACTAAAATATATAGCAGATATGCTACATTTTTTAAGGCGTGAAAATCTGTACCATGTCAATATTTGCTGTGGATTTTCCCTACTTAAATGTACTGCACATCTAATATTGTGGCTATGCAGGGCTGAATATAATATCTGGAGGGTGCTGCTGGGCTGTATATATTATTTGCCAGTTGCAGCCTCCAAATTATATATACAGGCCAGCACAGCCTCCAAATAACATATATAGCCCACTAGCCCAGCTTTGCCTTTAGTTAATATATATACCGCCCAGCACAGCCTCCAAATAAAATATACAGCCCAGCATAGCCTCCAGTTAATATATACAGTCCAGCACAGCCTCTAAGTGATATATACAGCCCAGCATAGCCTCCAGGTAATATATACAGTCCAGCATAGCCTTCAGGTAATATATTCAGCCCAAAACAGCCTCCAGGTAATATATACAGCCCAGCAAAGCCTCTAAATAACATATATAGCCCAAGACAGCCTCCAGGTAATATATATAGGCACCCCGTTTCCATTTGTTTCATAATGCTCTCCCTCATATGCGATCCACATTCGGAATAGTGCTTCTCGCCTATGAGGCCCCCCCAGTTTATGCTGCTTCTCCCCATGTGCCCCCCCAGTTTATGCCGCTTCTCCCCCTATGTGGGGCCCCCGATTCATGTTTCTTCTCCCCCCCCATGAGCCGCTCCATTCATGAGCAACCAAGCTTCTCCCCTAGGGCTCACCCCATTCATGAGCAGCCATGCTTCTCCCCAGGGCCCCCCCCCATTCATGAGCAGCCAAGGCCATGCTTCTCCCTAGGCCAGGCCCCCCATTATTCATGAGCAGCCAAGCCATGCTTCCCTTCTCCCCAGGCCAGAGGCCCCTCCCATTCATGAGCAGCCAGGCAATGCTTCCTTTCTCGCCAGGCTAGGGGCCCCCCCATTCATGAATAGCCAGGCCATGCTTCTCCCCAGGCCAGGAGCCCCCCATTCATGAGCAGCCAGGCCATGCTTCCCTTCTCACCAGGCCAGGGCCCCCCCCCATTCATAAGCAGCCAGGCCATGCTTCAGTTCTCCCCTATGAGCCCCCCAAAATCATGCCTGCCTCGGTCCCAGTCCCTCAGTCCTGCTCAGCTCCGGTGCTCTTACTTGGAGCAGGCAGCGCAGGCCAGGCCATGAGGATCCATCCACACATTGCTGAGCTGCAGCATTTAGTTATGGGGCACACACACACACTGACGTCACAGAATGACGCTGTGGCTGCAGCCAACGATCGGCCGGCACCACACGCACCGGTGCACTGCACCTCCAGCAGCCAGAGTGAGTGACAGTCAGTCCTCCTCTTCTCTCCCACAGCGGCAGCGCAGCACTGACGCCGCTGATCTCAGGGCTGGCTCCTCTGCATCGGTGCTCGCACGCTCAGGAACCCCTCCCGCTGCTCTCCTTCTTTGCGCCTCAGCTCCGCGGCGCTCCACATGGCTAATTTGAATTGTTAAATTAGCCATGCGGTGCTGGAGCCTGGAGGGGCCCCCTCTCCCTCGGGGCCCCTGTTCAATGAATGAGCTGCACGGGCGGTACGTCCGCCCCTGGGTTTCCTGATAAGACAGTTACATTTCTCCATAGAACTTTATAAGCACCAACTGTAATCTCCTCTTTCAGTAATGTGGAAATCTGTATTCACTGAAGACACATTTTACCTGTAAATTGAGAAAGATCAATGTAGGCAAAAGAGTAGCTTTCGCTGATAAAATACAACGTTTCTTATTTGCATGTATTGTTTGCAGCAGCAGCACCGTGGTTCAGTGGTTAGCAATGTACTGTACATAGGGCGGCACGGTGGTTCAGTGGTTAGTCAGCACTGTACTGTATACAGGGCAGCACAATGACCCAGTGCTTAGCACTGTACTGTATGTAGGGCAGCACGCTGGTTCAGTGGTTAGCAATGTACTGTAGACAGGGTAGCACGGTGGTTTAGTGGTTAGCAATGTACTTTATATAGGGCAGCATGGTGGTTCAGTGGTTAGTGAACACTGTACTGTATACAGGACACCACGGTGGCTCAGTGGTTAGCACTGTACTGTATATAGGGCAGCACGATGGTTCAGTGGTCAGTACTGTAGACAGGGCAGCACAGTGGTTCGCACTGTATTGTATATAGGGCAGCACGGTGGCTTAGTGGTTAGCACTGTTGCTTTGCAGCGCTGGGTTCTTGGTTTAAAATCCCAACAGGGACAACATCTGCAGGAGTTTTCATGTACTCCCCGTGTTCTTGTGGGTTTCCTCCGGGTTCTCTGGTTTGCTCACACACTCCAAAGACTGATAGGGAATATAGATTGTTAGCCCCAAAGGGGACAGTGATTATGTCTCCAAAGCACTGTGGAATATGATTGCATTATATAAGTGAATACACATTATTACCAGAAGGGCAACAAAAAAAATGTACAGGGGTACTTACACGAATACATCACCAAAACCATTATGATTACATTAGTACACCACCAGTGCCATGATTTGAGTATTTGAGGAAGATTTGGAGATTTTCTGCTAAAAACAATCAGTATAAATATACACATTAAGTTGCAGACAATTAAATGAAGTATCCTGAATCTGGAACTGCTGAACTCCTTTCCTTGCACCTCCCTTGGAAGCTGCTTCTTGGATTGATTCTCCACAGCTAATGGTGAACTGGAATAATCTCTCTTTGTTTAAGTGACTATAAGTTACACTGAGTTTTTGGAGCAAAGGCTTCCCAGATCTGCCTCATAATCTCGAAAGTCTAAGTTTAGAGGATTTTTAAGATTTAACAAAGCCATGAACTACGTTATGGATTACTACATGTATGCAGCATAAAAACCATTATCAGTACATGAATGCAGCGCCATATTCACCATCAGTTCCTGAATGCTGTGCCAGAACCACCATCATTTAAACACAACACTAAAAGTACCACCAGTTCATGAATGCAGCGCCAGAACCACGATCAGTACATGAATGTAGCACTAAAATCACAACCAGCACATGAATTCAGCACCAGAATCACTATCAGTCCATGAATGCAGCACCAGAATCACCATCAGCGCATAAATACAGCACCATAACCATCATCAGTACATGAATGCAGCGACATATTAGTCAGTACATGAATGCAGTGCCAGAACCACCATCATTATTTAAATACAGCACTAAAAGTACAGCCAGTAGATGAATGCAGCACCAGAACCACCATTAGTACATGAATGCAGCACTAGAATTACCATCAGTACATGAATGCATCAATAGAACCACCATCGGCACATGAATGCAGCACTAGCCTCACCATCAGTACATGAATGCAGCTCCAGAATCACCGTCAACACATGAATGCAGCATCAGAACCACCATCAGCACATAAATGCAGCACCAGAATCACCATCAGTACATGAATGCAGCACCAGATTCACCGTCAGTACATGAATGCAGCATCAGAATCACTGTAAGTACAGGGTGGACCACTTATATGAATGCACCTAAATAAAATGGGAATGGTTGGTGATATCAACTTCCTGTTTGTGTCAAGAGTGGGAGAAGAGGGTTGCATTGACAATCCAACACATTGAGCAGCACTTTGAACACATGTTATAAGTAGTCATAAACTTGTAAATAACTCATGAAAGAATAAAGTTATGTTAAAACCAAGCACACCATTGTTTTTCTTATGAAATTCTCAATAAGTTTGATATATCACATGACCCTCTTCCCATTGAAAAAAATAAAGTTGGATTTAAAATGGACGACTTCAGAATGGCCATCATGTTCACCACCCATCTGGAAACATTTTCCCCCTCCCATATACTAATGTGCCACAAACAGGAAGTTACCTCCAAAAAAGGACAGAAAGTTTCTGATCAGCGCTGATGTTCAATAACAAGACTTTCTCTGTGCTTTAAATAGTAGATCTTTATTCCTACGCGTTTCGAGATCCTCCTGATCTCTTCCTCAGGGATGCATACAACAGAGTGGCCAGCAAGTAGCAAATTCAGGTATATATACACAGTTTAACCAATTGGAAATAGCCACATTATCATGACATCATGGTAGGAGGTTCCTCCCAGTCTCATCTAGAAGAAATAGAATGGATGATCCCTAAAATTCCCGTATAAACAAACATGACAATATAATACAAAAACTACATAAATATCAGTATGATTTTAATTCTCCTAAATTATTTAGCTGTGGTTTATTAAGAATGTCTGTCTGTGTTGAAATCCTCAGTGGCACGAGCAACAATGCAATGAATAGTGATGGACTACCCTCTGTCAAATCTCAAATTGAATGGGACTCGATACTATATAACAGCAAATAGCCAAAAGTATAAAAATTCTAAATCTGAGGGACAATGCAGAAATGAGCAGTTCTTACACTGAACATACATATCCTACAAACGGTTTAGACCCATTGCGCTCTTGTCTACCCCTTTCTTTTAGACAAACAGGAAGTTAATATCACCAATCATTCCCATTTTATTTAGGTGCATCCATATAAATGGCCCACCCTGTACATGAATGCAGCATCAGAATCACAGTCAGTACATGAATGCAACACCAGCATCACAGTCAGTACAAGAATGCAGCACCAGAATCACAGTCAATACATGAATGCAGCACCAGAAATATGAAGAAAGGAGGATGGCATTTCCCAGTTCTCTGCAGGCTGCAACAAACCCTTTGGCAGGCTGTATGTTGTGAAGGCCTGTGATAGATCGCTGGAATCAGGGTTTCTGCCCCTACATTAAGCTGCTCTCAGATTCAGGGGCGGACATATCATTGGTGCAACCTGTGTAGCCACACAGGGGCCAAAGGCAGGTGAAACTGTGCATTGTGATGGGCTATTGGACTGCAGAGGGCACATATACTGTTCTTGCACTGAAATCTCTCTCTGCGTCTGTCAGTGCAAACATTACATTGCAAAACCTGATGACAGATTCCATTTAGGAGACAGTGGTTCAATAAAAGTTGACAGTTTATCTAAAGATTGGATGAAACATGGAGGCAATACGGTTGATGACATGTCAGAATAAAAAACATGTTAAATATATGTAAAAATAAAGATGGGGAGAAATCTAAAAGTTGCATCTCCCCAGCTGCAGCCTTGTGTCACCCCTTTCTTGTGTGTATGCCTCATCATTATTTAAAGGGATTGTCCAGGATTAACTTGTAATTGACTTGCAGAGGTAGAGAATAACAAAGAGAACTAAACTTGTCCTGCCCAGGGTCAGCAAATATTCCCTGACTTGGTGTTTTACGTCTGCTCTGGAACTTTTCTGAAAAATGGATGGAGTTTATGTGAAGGGGGCATGACTTAGCAAAGCCTACAAAGATGCACAATAACTTTGATTAGAAAAAAAATGTCTTCCAACTGGAGATTGTTTTTTAGCTCTAGCAGAGGTCCATCCCAAACACAAAACATTTTACTTCAGCTGACGACCTTATGAAGCACCAGTCTTAATGATTTCTTCCCATGGTGTTGTAAATTTTAAGAAGAAGCAAAACACATAATAAGGACGTTTGGTATCCAATATTGTTTTTGCATATTCATATTTAGAGTACAACATTCCAAAATTGATACTGTACATTTTGTCCTGGGCACAGAGTTAATTTTGTCATAAATTGGTTAAATAATAAAAGGAAAATAGATTTCATGTAGGTCACAATAAAGCCGGAGTGAAGAAGGCGTATGAAATACTTTCATGATGCTGTGACTTCAGGTCCATGCAAAAATAACATAGCGATAAAACATAAGCAAAATACTGGGATATTTTTATGTTACTGATTATTATTTATTGATGTTTTCATATTCTGTAGCATTGTACGAGCGTGGCTCAAACATTACACTGGGATATTATTAGTCATAGGGTTCAACGCCTACAAGGTCTTTTTCAGGAAATCCACCAACAAATGATGAGGAAATCCAAAATCCAGCTGGACTATTAAATAACCCTTAAAAAGAAGAAATAAAGCTTTATTTGTGATATGTTACAAGTATATGATGCGCAGAAAAGCATAAGGAATTTACAGCAGTATTTAAGATCTTTCACCAAATGTTTCACCTGGACACATGATGTAATAGCGGCTACTGAACAGAATATTTTGTTTGCCATTGAGGTAACATTAGCATTGTCAATATTTGACAAGTATTGAGTTAATCTTTAAGTCAAAGTGGGCATTATCAGAGAGATTTCACTGGGGTGTGTACTTCTTCACCCTGTATGACGTTGCCCAATCACAAGCAGGCAGCAACTCACAGAAGAAAAACACCCCACCTCCACCATAGTTTAGAGCAGGTTTCTCACAGCTGTAATCTCACTCCAGACACTTACATTGTGTGTCCAGTTCAACATGAAATGTTTGGAGAATGCTTCTCTAAAGAGAACTTCTCTGTCTTTTTTCTTTGCACATATAATGCCTCCTCACTATCCATATTCTTGTTGCTTATTTAATCCCACCTCAGTCAATTCTATTCATTTTTCCCCCTTCGTTATACAAAGTTGGGTCATGTGATCCCTACTCTGACAACTAGTTCAGTACATGAGTTGATGTGTGATATAGTACATGAGACAGGCTGAAGATACATCACACAAGATACATTGAGACCGATCCCTGAGCAAGGGGGGTGAACCCATGGACGTTCCGCTCTGTTTGCTGCTCACACAAGAGTTGAAGTTCAGAGCGACGTTTCAAGTGATCGGTGGGGGTCTCAGGACCTGGACCCCCATCATTTCATAGCACCTTTCAGTCTGTATAAAATATTAAAAAAATACATAAAATTATAGGTTCCCTTTAACTGAAACTGCAATGCCAGACAAAATCTCTTGGACAAGAGCAATGCTGTTTACAGGTTAAAAAAATCAGAGCCATTCTTTCCAGTCATGGACAATTCATTTAACACATTGTGTATTGTATTGCACTTACCTCATGTGGGATTATTTCAGGATTTATGATATCAAATAAATTTAGGCTTTTACTGTCCATCAGGGATGTCAGAGCCGTCTCCAAACCTGCGAAAATACTCAACAGATGTTACAAAATCCACCCACCTCCAGTAACACAGAGACAACCGCCATCATTATATAGAATTGTGAAATTTCCTCATTCATGTTACGGAGTTATTGAACAAAATAACTGGTAATAAATATATTGAATAGTAATGTGTAATGGCCCAAATTATTGATTTTCATTATTGTCCTCCAGTGCTAGGGCCGCTCTCATTACATTTTCTCAGCCCAATCTAATAGTGGGTCCAAGATGAGGAACAAATATATCTCTCTGGATTGCTTCTCGAGGAGCTTTTTTGGCATTGTTCTTTTAGGCTTGTTCACATTTGTTTTTTACTTTAGATATATTTCCTATATAAAAAGAAAAGAAAAACACAAGAACACAAAGTGTGGGGAAAAAACGCTGCTAGAAAGACGCTTTTGTTGTGGGCTTAATAAAGTCCTAGTGAGTCGTAGGCTGCGTTCACACGCTGCGTATTTGTCGCGTTTTTTTTACGCGCGTATTTGCTCCAAAAATGCATGTGCGTCTACATTTCCCTGCAAAGTGAATGGACATTCACTTTGTGCCATTCAGACGTCGCGTAATTTTACGCAGCGTTTTTGGAGCAAAAAACGCGTGCGTAAAAAGAATGAACATGTCAATTCTTTCCAGTTTTTTACGCGCGTTTCTTCCATGGGCCCCATTAAAGCACTGGAAGAAACGCGCGTAAAAAAGCGCAATTGAAGTTATTCTGTCGGGGGGGTTTTTTTACGCACGTTTTTCCCCTTAAAAAACGCACGTAAAAAAACGCGACAAATACACAGCGTGTGAACGCAGCCTAAGCCAATATTTGGAGGAGGTTTTTATTTTTTAATTATATCAATAGAGATCTATCCATCAAAGACAATAAGGGGGTTGTCTCACTTTTTTTACATATGAAAAAATGAATAGTACTTGTGAAAACAAATTACTTTGCAATTCCTTTGTTATTAAAATTGCTCTCCATTCTCAAGAACAGAGGAGTTTTATAGTGTTTTGTGTTCTGCCTGTGCTGTAGAGCTTGGAAGTGCAGCCCCAGAAATCAGACAGGTTCAGTGCGCTCCACTCCTCCATACATCTTTTCCCAGCATTGGAAAGTGCACATCGGTGCGGGATATCAGCACAGACATGACGCTGGCCTGAACTGTCAGTCTTCAGGAGCACACCGCTACTGGCAGGCAAGAAGGATGCGGGGTACGGGGGGCAGTGGGCTTCTGAAGACTGAACATCAGACATCCTCTTTAATGATACATCTAGAGGTGGGATACATAGCTACTGGAAACATATCCTGTGCATACAACATACATGTTTTTTTCTGCATATGTCATCCAATAATTGTTCCTCCAGACTTACGTTTCACTATAGCTTGAATCCCAAATTCAGATACCACAGTTTGGAGAAATTGTTTCATCTTTTCTTCATCCTGTAGGAGAAATATTCATTCCAAAGTATATAATGATCCATGTAGTACTGGCTATAACCCTATGAAATCCTGGACGCTGGGAACAGAATTGAATAATGAGGGAGCTGCTGTCTAGACTGCACACCGACATATTGAGATGTGTGGAGCAGGGGATCCTTCCAAGGGAAAATTGTCTGCACATTAACTATCCTCCAAAATGTAGGTAGAAATCTGGCTCTAATGTCAACTGTAAAGGTACTGTCACACCCTGCAATATTGCTTGCAATTTCACTGGCAATTTTCTGCGTGCACTGAAATCATGGACACATTGTTACATTTGTACACAGCAACAAAATAGAACAATGTGTCCATGATTTCACTGCAACCAGCAAATTGCCAGTGAAATTGCAAGCAATATTGCCGCGTGTGATGGTACCTTTAGAGTATAACACCCTGCATCATTAACCCATTAATAAGACTTGTCAATTGACTTGGGATATTTATCTCAAATCTTTCACATTTCCATCTTTTCAGGCAGAAAACATGATATCTGAAGTTTCTAGTTTTTGTTTTTTATTTATTTTTTTAACCACAGAACATCAATTACTATTATTATATTGCAATTTATTCCATGGCGCTTTACATGTAAAAAATCATGAACAATACAAGGCACAGACAGGTACAGGAGGAGAGAGGACCCTGCCTGCAAGGGCTCACAGTCTACAAGGCATGGGTGAGGTTACAGCGGAGGAGGGGAGAGGACCCTGCCCACGAGGGATTACAGTTTACAAAGGATGGGTGAAGATACAGTAGGTAAGGAGAGAAGACCATGCTTGTGTAATGAGGTGAATAATTCAGATTGTATTATTGAAATTGACACTGAAATGAACCATGCACAGTCCGCACTTGTCCACCAGGGGGCATTAGTGGACTGTACAATCACAGAGGGTGGAAATCCCCCACCCTCTCTTTTGTTTACCCAGGAAGAGAAACAGTGCAGTCTAGATTCAGAGCTGAACCAGAGAAGATCTGCCTGCGGATGTCTGTTCAAAGTGGACTACTTTGCTACACCTTGCCGGAAAAATCATCCCGCAGAAGCCCCTGTGACTGATCCTGGGCCACTGGACTTTGGTGCTGTGACTCTGGCCGCTCTGCAAAACCTTGCCCGCCGAGCACCCAGAGTGCATGTGCAGGGGCCGTGACCGACATAAGGGAGACTTCTGTGCTGTTGTGATCTCCCTTCTGCTGCTGATTGGTGTGGACAAAGAGAGAGACTAACAAAAATTCTGTTACCTGCGGAAGGAGACCAAAGAAGAAGACTGAGGAGACCCCCAGGCCTGCTACGTGGGAGCGACATCTTCTTCTGTGATAGACTGGTACGTGATTTTAGGGAAAGTTAGGGAAAGATACCTTCATTGTTGTGTTTTTTTCTTGCTGCGTACCCGGCAGAAGTGAAGATTCAGAGACTCTAATATATACAAGTGTGCAGCTAGATCAGTTGACTGTGTTATAGACATGTTTTACAGTAAAGAAATGTTACTACCAGTTAAATCTGAGTATGGGGATTCTGTTGAGAAAGATCATACACACACACCCGCGGCCTTACCACCGGTCGCTACATCTAGCGTAGTCGGCAGGATGTGTGATCAACAGAATCTCCTCCCGGTAGTAGCTTATAACCAGACTTATACTACGGCCTGCAGGTCCATATCCAGTGCCAGCACTCCGAACAGTGACACGGAAGAATTGAAGCAGATAGTAGCAGAGTTGCAGAAACAGATACTACAGCTACAGCTCATGCTAGACCAACAGGCGGACAGGCAAGCGAGACAGCAACCCAGTCGGCCTATGGGAAGGTGCTGGACATGCGGCGACCCCCGCCATAGGGCAAACCGTTGTCCGCATCCTCCACCCGTGGTCCGATATACCAGAACCAGCAACTCATGCCCCACAACAGCAGCCACCTTTAAACTAGACGCCCCGGCCAAAGCGGTTCGCTCGGCAGGGGAGATCAGGGAAAAGGGTGTGAAGACACAGAGCCAGACCGATAAGCAAGTGCTGGCCACTCAGGTCCAGGGGACGGTGAAGTGGTTTAATGTCCGCGATGGGTATGGCTTCATCAACAGGAATGACACAAAGGATGACGTGTTTGTACATCAGACTGCCATAAAGCGTAACAATCCTCGCAAGTGCCTCCGCAGCATTGGTGATGGGGAGGTGGTACAGTTTGATGTTGTGAAGGGAGAGAAGGGTACAGAGGCCGCCGACGTCACCGGTCCTGGGGGTGTTCCCGTTAAAGGAAGCAGATTTGCTCCCAACCGGCGCCGCTACCGCCGGCGATCCTACTCTCCCCGGGTAGAAAACGTGACTGAGTTTATTGGAGATATTGTGAGCCCTGAACAAGGGAGCGAAGATGAACGGGGGATGACGGTTTCCCCCAACAGAGGTCCCTACTCCGCCGGAGATCAATCCCTGTGATATCAACGGCCATCACTGCCTTGGAGCCGATGGTTGTTGACAGGGACTGTCAACCTTTAAGTGGGGGGGTATGTAATGAGGTGAATAATTCAGATTGTATTATTGAAATTGACACTGAAATGAACCGTGCACAGTCCGCACTTGTCCACCAGGGGGCATTAGTGGACTGTACAATCACAGAGGGTGGAAATCCCCCACCCTCTCTTTTGTTTACCCAGGAAGAGAAACAGTGCAGTCTAGATTCAGAGCTGAACCAGAGAAGATCTGCCTGCGGATGTCTGTTCAAAGTGGACTACTTTGCTACACCTTGCCGGAAAAATCATCCCGCAGAAGCCCCTGTGACTGATCCTGGGCCACTGGACTTTGGTGCTGTGACTCTGGCCGCTCTGCAAAACCTTGCCCGCCGAGCACCCAGAGTGCATGTGCAGGGGCCGTGACCGACATAAGGGAGACTTCTGTGCTGTTGTGATCTCCCTTCTGCTGCTGATCGGTGTGGACAAAGAGAGAGACTAACAAAAATTCTGTTACCTGCGGAAGGAGACCAAAGAAGAAGACTGAGGAGACCCCCAGGCCTGCTACGTGGGAGCGACATCTTCTTCTGTGATAGACTGGTACGTGATTTTAGGGAAAGTTAGGGAAAGATACCTTCATTGTTGTGTTTTTTTTCTTGCTGCGTACCCGGCAGAAGTGAAGATTCAGAGACTCTAATATATACAAGTGTGCAGCTAGATCAGTTGACTGTGTTATAGACATGTTTTACAGTAAATAAATGTTACTACCGGTTAAATCTGAGTATGGGGATTCTGTTGAGAAAGATCATACACACAAACCCGCGGCCTTACCACCGGTCGCTACACTCGTGAGGGCTCACAGTCTACAAGGGATGGGAGATGATACAGTAGGTGAAGAGAGAGGACCCTGCCCGCGAGCACTAACAGTTTACACGGGATGGGTGAGGATACAGTTGGTGAGGAGAGAGGACCCTGCCCTCGAGCACTCACAGTTTACACAGGATGGGTGAGGATACAGTAGGTAAGGGGAGAGGACCCTGCCTGCGAGGGCTCCCAGTTTACAAGAGATGGGTGAAAATACAGTGGAGGAGGAGAGAGGACACTGCCTGCAAGGGCTCACAGTCTACAAGGGATGAGTGAGGATACACTGGGAGAGGTGAGAGGACCCTGCCCATGAAGGCTTACAGTCTACAAAGGATGGGTGAGCATACAGTAGGTGAGAAGAGAGGACCCTGCTCACGAGGGTTCACAGTCTACAAGGGATGAGTGCGAATACAGTGGGTGAGGAGAGAGGACCCTGCCCGTGAGGGCTCACAGTCTACAAGGGATTGGTGAGGATACAGTAGGTGAAGAGAGAGGACCCTGCCCGCGAGCACTCACAGTTTACACGGGATGGGTGAGGATACAGTTGATGAGGAGAGAGGACCCTGCCCTCGAGCACTCACAGTTTACACAGGATGGGTGAGGATACAGTAGGTAAGGGGAGAGGACCCTGCCTGCGAGGGCTCCCAGTTTACAAGAGATGGGTGAAGATACAGTGGAGGAGGAGAGAGGACACTGCCTGCGAGGGCTCACAGTCTACAAGGGATGAGGGAGGATACACTGGGAGAGGTGAGAGGACCCTGTCCATGAAGGCTTACAGTCTACAAAGGATGGGTGAGCATACAGTAGGTGAGAAGAGAGGACCCTGCTCACGAGGGTTCACAGTCTACAAGGGATTAGTGTGAATACAGTGGGTGAGGGGAGAGGACCTGCCTGCGAGGGCTCACAACCTCCAAGGGATGGGTGAGGATACAGTAGGTGAGGAGAGAGGACCCTGCTCATGAGGGCTCACAGTCTACAAGGGATGAGAGTGGTGTGAATACAGTGCGTGAGAGGAGAGGACCTGCCTGTGAGGGCTCACAGCCTACAAGGGTTGGGTGAGGATACAGTGGGTGAAGAAAGAGGAATCTGCTCACGAGGGCTCACAGTCTACAAGGAATTAGTGTGAATACAGTGGGTGAGGGAGAGGACCCTGCCTGCGAGGGTTTCCAGTTTACAAGAGATGGGTGAAGATACAGTGGAGGGAGGAGAGAGGACACTGCCTGCGAGGGCTCACAGTCTACAAGGGTTTGAGTGAGGATACACTGGGAGAGGTGAGAGGACCCTGCCCATGAAGGCTTACAGTCTACAAAGGATGGGTGAGGATACAGTAGGTGAGGAGAGAGGACCCTGCTCATGAGGGCTCACAGTCTACAAGGGATGAGTGTGGTGTAAATACAGTGCGTGAGAGGAGAGGACCCTGCCTGTGAGGGCTCACAGTCTACAAGGGATGGGTGAGGATACAGTAGGTGAGGAAAGAGGAATCTGCTAGCGAGAGCTCACTATCTACAAGGGAATGGGTGAAGATATAGTAGGTGAAAAGAGATTCCCCTGCCCGGGAGGGCTCACAGACTACAAGGGATGGGTGACCAAATAGTAGAAGAAGGGAGAGGACCCTGCCCACAAAGGCTCAGTCTACAAGGGATGGGTGAGTATACAGTGAGGGAGGGGAGAGGACCCTGCCCACAAGGGCTCACATTCTACAAGGGATGGGTGAGGATGCAGTAGTTGAGGAGAGAGGACCCTGCCTATGAGGGCTCACGGACAATTCTTTCAGCTCAATTTAACGTGAATTTGCTGCTGGGTTTTTTCTGGTTATCTGCATTTTTCCTACATCACAAGATTGCTGCATGTAAACAAAAGTATTTGTCATTCGTATTTTAACTGATTTTATACGCTACCAATGGAAACCAATGACTATTCACGTGGAATTTTATTTTCATGTCCATTTTTCTAAAATGTCGGATTTTGATCTGTTTTATAGCTAGCATACACTATCACGGTCTATGGGGAGTGCTTATTATACAGATGTATCAGTGTTCTATCAATACTTGACATCCATAATTCCATTTATTATCATTTTTACTATTATTTGGGCCTTTTTTACACAAGTATATTTGTTATCTGTATTTCCTGCATTTTTCATGGATTGAGTGAGATCTATTTTTGCCTTCATAGTTATTTTTTTGATTGGGCAAACAAAGATCTGTTTTTGCCTTATGGAAAAAATAGCAATAAATTCAAATACGAAGGCAAAAACTGATGAAATAGTAACGGCACATTAGGGTTAGGTGTCCTGTTTCATCATACATCTGTATTACAGATTTATGAAATAATGTTCACTAATATACAGTTGTGGCCAAAAGTATTGACACCCCTGCAATTGTGTCAGATAATACTTAGTTTCTTCCTGAAAATTATTGCAATCACAAATACTTTGTATTATTATCTTCATTTAATTTGTCTTCAATGAAAAAACACAAAAGAGAATGAAGCAAAAAGCAAAACATTGATCATTTCACACAAAACTCCCAAAATGGGCCAGACAAAAGTATTGGCACACTCAGCCTAAGGGCCACTTTACACACACCAACTTATCTGTCCAACTTCTGAACAGATCTCTGGTTGCAGTGAAATCATGGACACATTGCTCCATTTTGTGACTGTGTACAAATAACAATGTGTCCATGATTTCACTGCAACCAGAGATCTGTTCAGAAGTTGGACAGATAAGTTGGTGTGTGTAAAGTGGCCTTAATACTTGGTTGCACAACCTTTAGCCAAAATAACTGCGATCAACCGCTTCCGGTAACCATCAATGAGTTTCTTACAATGCTCTGCTGGAATTTTAGACCATTCTTCTTTGGCAAACTGCTCCAGGTCCCTGATATTTGAAGGGTGCCTTCTCCAAACTGCCATTATTAGATCTCTCCACAGGTGTTCTATGGGATTCAGGTCTGGATTCATTGCTGGCCACTTTTGAAGTCTCCAGTGCTTTTTGAAGTGTGTTTCTAGTGCTTTTTGAAGTGTGTTTTGGGTCATTGTCCTGCTGGAAGACCCATGACCTCTGAGGGAGACCCAGCTTTCTCACACTGGGCCCTACATTATGCTGCAAAATTTGTTGGTAGTCTTCAGACTTCATAATGTCATGCACACGGTCAAGCAGTCCAGTGCCAGAGGCAGCAAAGCAACCCCAAAACATCAGGGAACCTCCACCATGTTTGACTGTAGGGACCTAGTTCTTTTCTTTGAATGCCTCTTTTTTTCTCCTGTAAATGCTATGTTGATGCCTTTGCCCAAAAAGCTCTACTTTTGTCTCATCTGACCAGAGAACATTCTTCCAAAACGTTTTAGGCTTTCTCAGGTAAGTTTTGGCAAACTCCAGCCTTTTTTATGTCTCGGGGTAAGAAGTGGGTTCTTCCTGGGTATCCTACCATACAGTCCCTTTTCATTCAGACGCCGATGGATAGTACGGGTTGACACTGTTGTACCCTCAGACTGCAGGGCAGCTTGAACTTGTTTGGATGTTAGTCGAGGTTCTTTATCCACCATCCGCACAATCTTGCATTGAAATCTCTCGTCAATTTTTCTTTTCCATCCACATCTAGGGAGGTTAGCCACAGTGCCATGGGCTTTAAACTTCTTGATCACACTGCGCATGGTAGACACAGGAACATTCAGGTCTTTGGAGATGGACTTGTAGCCTTGAGATTGCTCATGCTTCCTCACAATTTGGTTTCTCAAGTCCTCAGACAGTTCTTTGGTCTTCTTTCTTTTTTCCATGCTCAATGTGGTACACACAAGGACACAGGACAGAGGTTGAGTCAACTTTAATCCATGTCAACTGGCAGCAAGTGTGATTTAGTTATTGCCAACACCTGTTAGGTGCCACAGGTAAGTTACAGGTGCTGTTAATTACACAAA